>CM033698.1:36858575-39258575 GCA_019514585.1 Dendrobium officinale
CGGAAGCGGAGCCAGAACATCATAGTAGGTACGTGTAGCTGGTAATTGTGCGGTACGTGGAGGCCTTTTCTTGGGCTATGATTTATGAACAATAGGTAGAGGAGGGAAGGAAATTGATTAGGAAGACCGACGGACTGTTCTTTGTGGATAACATATATCTTTTCTTTTATTTGTAAAATTGGACCAAGATGGAGATTGTTGTGATTGGAACATGTTTAATTAGGATGTTCTTTAGAATCTTTATATCATGTTTATTTAATATATAAATAAGGAATGATGTAATAGGGCTAGACATCCAAAAAGCAATAAAATTCTAATTCTTTTATGATTTCTTGAACAATCGCTCTCTCCCCTCCCCCTCCCCCTCCTCCTCTCCATATCTCTCATCCAAGAAGTTCAAGAAAAACTTCATCTTCCTCCAAAAATTCTCATCTGAATGATATAACTATGATGTTCCTACATTACTCTCCCATGGTGTTGTTGTTCAAAAACGAAAAGAATTGATTACTCTTTCTCCAAGATTTTTTCTCAACACATGTTATATATGTTTGAAATCTAGTCAAATTCTTCTAAAAAATTTAAACTAGTAGTTCACTTGTACGCTACCTTTTTTTTTTTTTTTTTGATAAAACCCACTTATGGGGCCTACGCGTTAATGTCAAAAAACGGTTACACAGTCCTTAAAAGGTCTCACCATCACACTAACACTCGATAGAGCTACATTTAAAAAAAGAAATAAAACCTAAGAGATGGTAGGTCCTTTTTCTATGATTACAAAAAGAACAAGTAAATAAGCTCGGGCTGTGCAGAAACAACACCCAAAAAAGGAAGAGCAGATAAATCCTATTCAGCTCAATCTTCCTGCAAGATAAACTCCCAAAAAAGGTTAGAAAACAGTTGGACACAGTCGAAGAAAACATCCCCAGAAAGATTAAAAATGAAATTGACGGGTTTATAGCCAAGGTAAACGAGACAGAAGTCCAACTGGAGCTTAAATACCCAACCTCACTACCCAAATGAGTGCCTAAAAGAACCGAATGCCAACCACCATTAATATTCACTCCTTTAATACTCCAATCCACCAGAAAATCCAGCAACCAACCCAGAAAAAAAGCAATGAATACAGCAGTCGTTCCAGCACAGAAAAACACCCCCATCATGAAATGATCAGCAGCCATATTAATATTCACTCCGTTAGAACTCCAATCCACCAGAAAATCCAGCAACCTACCCAGAAAAGAGCAATGAATACAGCAGTCGTTCCAGCTTAGAAAACACCCCCCCATCATGAAATGATCAACAGCCATGAAATACCCAAAAATAAACCAGCCGAATAACTCCTCCTTACAGATCAGCCAAATAACCACACCCAGCATATAAAGCACCAGAACAACAAAAAACAAAGGCAGCATATCCCAGACCACAGAAAAAACCAACAAACATTCCAGGATGCAGAAAAAAAACTCAACCTTGTCTGACATAGGGGAGACCGATTTTATCTAAAGTAAGCATACCTTTAAGAGGACTAGGCAGGTTAGTAGTCATCAAATTATGGTAAGAATTTAAACCTGACCCATAATTAGCCAACCAATCCGCAGCCGTATTACCTTCTCGGTAGATATGGGATAAGGTAAAATTTAACTTAGACAACATCATTTTAATTTTTCTGATAAGATAAAATTCATTAGGAAAAACAGCATCCATATTCGAAATAGCATGAATAGCAAGTTTAGAGTCCACCTCAATTAAAACATGTTGGATCCCCATAGCCATGCACAAATGCAAACCATGATAAATCCCCATTAATTCAGCATTGAAAGCAGACACTTTATCCGTAGGACCAGCAAAAATACCAATAGGATTACCAAGCATATTCCTAATTAACCCCCCAAAACCAGCAGCATCCTTCCCAAAAGACCCATCCGTATTTAATTTTACATAAGGAGGAACAGGTTTTAACCAATGCACAATCCGATCAGTCTTAATAGTATTACAATCATTGGGAACAATCCCAAAATAACCAGCCATACGATTGCTATTTTTAAATTTTTTTTGGGAAATAAGATTAACAGCAATAAGTTTCAGAATTTTAGTCCTAACATTATGAATAATCTGATTAGCCCACATTTTAATGTTGTTATGCTTAGAGTCATTCCTAGCTTTCCAGATATACCAAATAATCAAAATAGGAATTAAGCAATTAATATGATGTTTACCTTTAGCAAACCAATCCTTCAAGATATCCTGTAAACTTTGATGATAATAGAAATTATCCATTTCAGCAAGATTAGAAAAATGACCCCAAACCAAACGAGCCATGTTACTAGTAACAAAAACATGAGTAGAACTTTCAATATTAAAACAACATTGACATTTAGAAGCAAACTGAAAATCTTTCTTAAACAAAATTGTATCCACAGGCACGAAGACTTTCAAACATCTCCAATTCAATAAAGTATAGGATAAAGGGATCATTTTATGCCAAAGAAAACCATAAATATTATACACCTCACCCTTAATCCTAATAGTCTCCCAAACATTTTTAGTACAGAATTTAGCCGAAGAAGCTAAATTGAACATGATATTATCCACATGGTCAAGATTAATAGGAATGTTCACAATTTTATCAACAATGCAAATAGGGACCACACTACAAAGTTTAACATAATTCCAATTCCCATTAAAAAAGAAATCCTTAACTTTGATATTAGCTTTGGTATGAGTATTAAGGAGATGGTCAATAGAAGCACAACCCAACCAGTCATCCTGCCAAAAGGAAACATCACCATGCCCAATGCCCCATTGAATAAACTTCTCCGCTTCCCATTTAATCTTACACAATCTTTTCCACACCGGAGAATCTCCAATTTTGTAATGGCACACAAGGGGATGAAGATCCTTACAATACTTAGCTTTGAAAAAGTTGGCCCAAAGACTATTGTTAGTTCTAAACCCAAACCAAAGCTTATGCGAGAAAACAGTAGCAGTATCAGAAACAGACTTACAACTAATGGCTCCTTCATTAAAAACACCACACATTTTATTCCAGGAAGTCCATTTAATGCACGACTTAGTATCAGTGGCTCCCCAAAAGAACTTATTAATCAACTTCTCCATTTTCTTACAAACAGAAAATGGAGGCTGTAAAGAATGGAAAAGAAATATAGGAATAGAGTTAAGAACACTTTTAATTAAAGTCAATCTACCCCCAAAAGACATAAATTTAGAAGACCAGTTAAGCAATTTTTTTTGAAAATTAGAGAAAATGTTTTCAAATAACTCAATTATTTTTCTACCTTTGTAAAGAGGAGTGCCAAGATATTTAATGGGCAAAAAAGAAGGACAAAAACCACAAGCTCTTTTAATTCTAGCCTTTCTCTGAATATTCACAGACTTGCTAGTAATGAAATTACTCTTGGATTTATTGATGTATAAACCACTGCTCTTTTGAAATTTCTCTAAAAACAGGTTTAAAACTTTGATACTTTTAATAGAAGCATTCGAAAAAATGATAAAATCATCAGCAAAACTAAGATGACTAATCGGAATACCACCAATAGTTTTGAAAATAAGTTTAGGATTCAACCTGAAAAGATTCTCAATACCTCTAGAAAGATACTCCATAGCAATGATAAAAAGCGAAGGGGACAGAGGGTCCCCTTGTCTAAGACCTTGAGACGAGCTAAAAAAACCATGATTAGAGCCATTAATGATAAGAGAGAAAAAACAATTTTGAATACTATTATTGATAAGCCGCAGGAAATTTTGATTAAAACCAAACTTAGCCAAAACATTATAAAGAAAATCCCAATTTAAATTGTCATAAGCCTTGGTGATATCCAGTTTAAAAATGATGTTGCCACCAGTGATTTTAGCATTAATATCATGCACCATTTCTTGAGCGAGTAAAATATTATCAAAAATACTACGACCTTTCACAAAACCAGTTTGATTGGGAGAAATAATTTTAGGTAAAATTAAAGCTAAATGCGAAGTAAAAACTTTGGCAACAAGTTTGTTAAAAAAGGTGCAAAGGCTAATAGGTCTAAAGTCATTCCAAAAAGACGGATTGTCTTTTTTAGGAATAAGAACAATATTCGTGGACTTAAAAAACTTAGGATACGGATTCCCCTTAAAGAAATCCTGCACAGCATCAATCACATCCTTCTTAATAATATCCCACATATTAATGAAAAATTTAGTAGTAAATCCATCAGGGCCAGCAACAGACTCCCCATTCATATTCTTGATAGTTTCCCAAATTTCTTCCTCAAGAGGAAGACAAATAAGTTGATAATTATCAGTATCATTCATAATGCAAGGAATCAAATTAGAAAAATTATACTAATTCGAAAGATTATTCCTATTAAAAAGATCACTAAAAAAGTTAACACCAGATTCAGCAATGGTCTCATCCGTATCAAAAACAACACCATTATTATCCACCAGCCTGTTAATACGGCTTTTGATTCTATTAGAATTAAATAAGGCATGAAAGAAAGCAGTATTTCTATCCCCTTCCAACAGAAAAGAAGAAGAAACTTTTTGTTTCCAAAAAGTTTCTTCTTGGTCTTGCAATTTAAAAAGAGACAACTTAGCATTATCAAGATTCAAAAGGTTAGAATCAGAAGGTAACTCCTGATATAAATTTTCCAAATCCACCACTTTTTGTTCAGCCCTTCAAAAACATTTTTAAAAACATGTTTATTCCACCACCTAAGTAATTGCTTAAGTCTGCTCAATTTAGCCCAAAGTCTAGCCATACCAGTGACATCATTATTGGGAAAGACATCCGCATTCCAATTATCAGAAATAGTAATTCTAAACTCAGGATGGGAAAGCCACATATTCTGGAATCTAAAAGACATAGAAGGTTTAGTTTTGTTACCAGAGACCGTTAAGAGAAGAGGGGCATGGTCAGAAAGCGTTCTGCTCAAATGCTGAACCTGGGTTAATTGAAAACAAGTAATCCATTCATTATTAAACAGCAGTCTATCCAATCTTTGCCACATTCTAGACCTGCTCCAAGTAAAACTACAACCAGAGAAACCAATATCAGATAAATTGCAATTAGTAATCATATCATTAAAATCATTCATTGCATTGACATTGGGAGGATTCCCCCCTCTTCTTTCATCAGCATGGGAAATAATGTTAAAATCACCCCCAACAGCCCACGGCCCTGTGATGTTATGAGCAAAATCATCAAGATTCTCCCATAAAGGAGATCTTCCCAATCTAGTAGAAGCAACATAAACAAAAGAGACATGGCAATTAAAGCTATCAAAGGAAATGTGAACATGAATAACTTGTTGAGAATCAGAAATAACATTAACATTAAGATGGTTGTTCCACATCATCCAAATCTTGTTAGAGCAATTAGCAAAACTGTTTTTAAAACCCAAATTAGAAGAAGTAGTAACTAACTTGTCAACATAAATAAAAGGTTCAAGAAGTACCAACATTTGAATATTGTGAATATGTTTTAAATTTCTAACACGATTTTTTGAATCAATACCACCAATACCTCTAACATTCCAGATAAGAGTTTTAATCATTAGAACATTTGGAAGAAGCTTGAGCTCTAGTGGAACGTACGTGGCGGCTCAGAAATAGGAGCCTTATTATTTTTGTTCTTTTTCTTATTAGTCTTAGGAGATCCTTCCTCCTCAACCCGTTTAGTAGACATACTCCTATCCTCATTGTTGTGAAATTCCTCCTTTTCTTTCTCAGAAGATAAAGCCTTATTCCCTTCAATAATTTCCCCTTCTTCACTGTCCTCCCCTGTTTCCATTTCCTTTTCATCTCCTATTTGATTAAGCAACGAATTAGAAACATCATCATTATTAAGCATAGAATCAACAGAGATAAATATATCAGGAACTTTATGGTTCTCGGTATAGAGATTTTCCTTGACAATTTCTTTCTCGGGTTCCACCTGCATTGAATCCACATTTAAGATCTCCTGAATCGGTTCAAAATCATCCTTGTTTCTAGCCATCTCAACATTGGAAGGTTGTAAATCATTATTCACTTCCTGAGGATTCTCTAAAGAATCCTTATCCACGGTGTTAACAGCTTCAGAATAAACCTTCCCAGTGGAGTTGCTGGAAACTTTTTTAAGTTCAGGATGAAGTTTAAAGCATTCAGAATTTGCATGGCCGTGCGCTTTACAATGACTACAAAAATCTGGCACTTTTTCAAATTCCACTTTTTGAAGATACCCAAACGATTTTGATCCAACCCAAACTTCCTTAGCATGCTTAACAGTAATATCAACTTCAACTAACACCCTAGCAACAGAGGGACGAGTTCTAGATGCAGTAGCTTGATCGGTTTGTAGAGGACGACCAAAAATCGCCCCCAAAGCATGCAGCACTTTAGAGTTAAAAAAATGAAGGCGTAAGTTGGGGAAATAAATCCATATAGGCACAATCGGAGATTCTTCTTTAACATCGAAAAAGGGAGTCCATTTAAGGATCCTCATTTGACAGTTAAAAATAAAATAGGATCGACGAGAGAAAACACGACTGTAATCTAAATCGTTAGAAAGTTGAATCGCAACGTGTTTAGAATCCAAAAGGCCAACCGAATAGAAACCAAAAAGTTTAAGATTGCCAAAAAAAGATCTAATCGCATCGAGATTAGGCCTACGCAAACCAAACTTGCCAACCAAAGTAAAACGAAAAGGTGAAGCAAGTTTTAAGACATCATCATCAGAAATCATCACCGCCGGCACACCATTAAAGGTAGATTGAGTTAGAGAAGGTAAGGTATCACCTGAAGATCCCGCTAGAACATCTTTAAAAGACCTCGATTTAGTAGGAGAGGAAGATTCCGAGTCAGGGTTGAAGAAACCTTTTTTAGCATCCGGAGCTTTAGAAGAGATATTCCCCCAAGGAGAAACCGAAGAGGATCCAGCCATCGCTGAAGGCCCGAAGGCCACAGGCACCCACAGGGACCAGATGCACAAAAAACTCACGAGATCGCAACGACAACCACACCCCAAGGCGGCCGAAAGTAGCGAAGCACAAGAAACCCTAAAATCGCACAGGCGGCGCTCGAGAAGAAGAGAGAGAGGTGGTAGAATGACTTGTACGCTACCTTGAAATTATTGAAATTTACATAATTTTATCATCCCCTCCATCGCAAATTTCAAATACTTGGTTTTCTCATCAATCCTTAATACATCAAATTCCTTAGTCTAATCAAACATAATTAATTAATTTTTGAATAACTTATAAAAATATGATTTAAGTCATATACATATATTGGTTGATGTTATGGTAATCCTTCCATATCTAATTCCACCCTATTTTGAAAAGCTTTTATTGGCTTTGATTAGAAAATTTAATTGTTTAAATTTTCATAATTAATGCATTGAAAATTTGTTCCAAATCTATAAATAAAGACTTGAGGGCTGCTGTATGAGGAACAATTATTAGGTCAGGTGACCTGACGTAGCTCTACGTTCGGACGCCAATAACATGTCGCCACGTGGTCTTCCTCAATACCGTGCGGCCCGACACTTGACCCAGGATTGCTATGTTCGCGTACTGCTCGGTATTGCTCTAGGTATTGCTCGATATTGCTTGACAATAAAGAAACATATCGCTCTGTGAAGACCAATTAATACCGAGAAATACTCGGTATTGCTCGGTATTGCTCGGTATTACTCGGCATTGCTTGATATCGCTCAGTATTGGTCTTCACAGAATGGTATTTCTCGTTATTGCCAAGCAAAATCGACCAATACCGAGCAATACCTAGCAACACGCGAACATAGCAATCCCGTCTCTGTTCCGGGTCAGGGTTGTCGGGCCGCGCGGTAAATAGTGAGAACACGTTGCACTATTTTACTGACGTCCTAACGTAAAGCTACGTCAGTTGACCGGACCAAATAAAAGTTCCTGTATGAGATCGAGTGCAAGGGAGCCAATTGTAATCATATCATCCTCTCTTCATAAACGTAAGGAGTTTTTTCTCCAAATCACATAAATCACATCGTGTTCATTGTATTTGGCTGTATCATTTTTATTGCTTTCTACTGTTCATTTGCGCAATATATAGTTGCAACTCGCAGAAATTCAGAGATCAGAAAACTAATAAATTTCATAAGAAAATGAGGGCATATCGACGATAAACTTAACCGACGTGCACAACTATTATTACAAGACAAATTATCAGAAAGAATTCGTAACTTTCTAAGGAACTTGATCAACTAAGCTAGATCGATATATGTGCATGGAACGTTAACTCGATTGGGAGGAACAAAATTGATCAGTTAGTCTGACCACCTCCACCAGGTGGCGGGTCCTTTTGAGGGCCATCACTCTCATCGTCTTCTTCTTCCGTTGAGGCGATAAAATTCCGGGTTTTCTGTAGCCAAAGGGATAATGCAACTGAATCAGAAATAGAGATAAAGAGAGAGACATAATTGTACGTAGGGCTTAGAGAGAGAGAGAGAGAGATGGTATACTTTAGTACCATTTGATCTGTATGCATAATTAAGAAGCTCAGGTAGTGTAGAAAAGGCTTTAAGAGCGACAGAAGCAAAGCCAGCAAAACATATGGATGAAGAGGGCGGCTAACGCTCTTAGCCAATGAATTTTTCATTTCTGCGTTTCTTTTCACCACCGTCTTCTTCTTCTTCGTCTCTCTCACTCTCTTTCTCTTTCTGTGATTTCTCTTCTTATTTAAATGTATGGGTAGGTATGTATAAGCTTATATGCTTTCAGAATTTTATATTAAGCGTTGGTCCAGTCAAATGCGTTTGGTAGCTTTGCTTCAAAATTCGCGCTAAACTTTGATTAAGTTTAAGCGATTGTCAAGGTAATCGTACGTGTTGCTGACCAAGGGCAATTCCTGCGTGAGCAATTGACTGGTATTAGTTCTTATACATAGTTTAATGAGTCTTTGTTATATATTAGATGTTCAAATTATAATTATAATTTAAGGGTCATATAATTATTTTTTAAAAATATGATCTTAAATAAGTCTGTTAATCGAAATTAAAAATTCTTAACTTCACTAACATAATTTATTATGATTCCATAATGTTTTTTTTTTAAAGAATGTGATTATTAGTTTTATGTAAAATATAAATGTGTCGATCAATTGTTTTGTACTATTGTCTCATACTGTCGAGCTATCGGAGGTCGAACGGACCGTAGTCGGCGAGGAACAGTGGTCGGAGGGACCGTAGTCGGCGAGGAACAGTTGTCGGAGGGACCATAAGTTTGCTGAAATCAGAGTTTGGATAATCCAAAATTTAATTTTGAAAATTTTCAACTTAGGTGATCATCGTGAGGTAGGAACATCATAGTTAATATTAAGCTTAAGGACTAGCCTATCTTTCATGCTCTAGATAGTTATATTTTGCTCTATAAATAGTTAGCTATTGTAAGAGATGGGGATCATTGAAGAATATTTAGTCATTTTAAAGCTTTGAAGCTTTGTTTCTTTTCTTCCCTTGATTGGGATCAAAATCCTTCTTGCAGGTCGATTCTTCCGATGATCAACTACATCAGTTGGTATCAGAGCCTAGAGCTTACGAAGATCGATGAACTGCGGAAGAAGGCCGGCTGTCGACGACGATCGAAGCCACATAATAAGATTGGCGGTCGATGACGATCGACGCCAAGGAAGGTGGGCTAGCTGTCGACGATGCTCGAAGCCGAATCGCCTCCTATCAAGCTCAAGCGAAGGAATCGCTCGATTGGGTAGACATAAACCTTGATCGGATTAAAGAAAACCTTCGGGCAATAAGAAAGATACGAATGTCGTCGGCAACCATACCTTGGTATTCTAGCTGTCGACGATGCTCGAAGCCGAATCGCCTCCTATCAAGCTCAAGCGAAGGAATCGCTCGATTGGGTAGACATAAACCTTGATCGGATTAAAGAAAACCTTCGGGCAATAAGAAAGATACGAATGTCGTCGGCAACCATACCTTGGTATTCTTCTTCTTCTTCGCTCTCCTCGTCCGCTCCACACAAACACCATCAGTCCCGGCGCCATTCTCCCACCGTCGTTGATGACTACCCTCCGCTCGAACTCCCTCTCTGATGGCGTGATCCACCGCCGGAGTATCCGCCGCTTGAGCTTCCGCGCCGATGGTGCGATCCTCCTACGTTCCAACGTCCTTTGCTAGATTCGCAAACTCCGTATACTTCGCCTCGCAAACGAAACTGCGATCTTGATATGCTCCAGCTCGCTTTCGCTCCAATAGACACATCTCCGGAAATGGGATACGCCCCAACCCCGCATAACGACATTCCCGTCTCCGACCTCCAACCGCTTGCACTCGCCGGTCCGACCTCTGGCCTACTCCACTCTTCTATCCAGGCGTGCGACAAAGCCAAACCCACCGGCCTCCAAAACTCCCAATTAACCCCGCCGTTCCGTCGTCGCTGACAGCAGCCGATCAGGCCCCCGTCGACCAGACTCCCGCACACCCAGCCGCTGATTCGTCGACCCGACGTGTACGTGGCTTCATCCGTCTCTTGCCCGATCGGGCTACCAGGGAAGCGATCCCTTTCGATCCAATGCAGGATTTGTCGATCCATCTCCAATGTGCTCCACCTGAGCTTGTCGGCCTGCCTCTCGCATGCCTCAAGTCTAACGTCGCCACCTGTTCCGACTCAGACGACACCGTAACCACTCCCGGTCAGCTCCGTCCACACGTCGTCGGCCGCTCGGTTCCGTTGCCATTATTGTGTGGAACAAATGAAGGTAGTTATGGCTATGGTGAGAATAATGCCCTCGTGGAATTAGCAGTTGAAGCTGCCAAAACAAATTGAACAGCAATTGGTGGATCATGGAAATGGGGAGATTGAATTAAATGCCAACTATATTGTTTGTACTGAGGACGTTATCATTGCAGGTGTGAAAATGCCTGGTATAAATTCTAGTGACAAGGCTAATCCAACACAACCCACTACCAAAAAACAAGCCATTTCGCAGCGGTTTTAAAAACCGCTGCGCAAACAAGCCCTTGCATCAGAAATTTGAATCTATTTGCAGCGGTTAAAACCGGTGCAAATTGCACCGGTTAAAACCGCCGGCAAAGCCCATATGTGAATTTAAGTGAGCCGAAGCCCTAATTCCTCTTTTCGATCTTGCTCGCGCGAACGGGACTATAGGAGCGAATCCGGATAGCTGCGGAGAAAATCTTCTCCTCTTGCGAATCTCGGCCGACCAAGCCTTCGATCCTCATCACGGCGAGTCTCTTCCCCTTCATCCTCTTCTTCTCTTTTTCTTCTCATTGTTTTTCTTCATTTTCTTCATTTGCATTCCTTAGGTTTAGGTTAATCACAACCGTAGCTTACTCGTTGGTTTTTAAAAATAAAATGCAAAGCCTCGTTATACATTTAGGATGCAATCTTTTTATAAAAAACAAATATATAATAGCAGAACAAATTTTTCTCTGCCAGTCGGCCTAGCATGTGTCCTTCTCCTTGAGCCACGCACGATACCAAATAAGAAAATCCCATAACTTAGAGTAGCCCTTCAGTTTGCCAGAAATGCATAGCTGTTGATGTCGATAATTTCAAAGGAATAGAATAGTTTAAGTGTGTCTCATTCAAGAACTGTACACTGATAGGATTAAGTCTTGAGGTTTGTCTGTAATTTAGAGATAATTTGGTCACAGAAGATCTCCAGGACAATGCAACAAGACTCATGATTCTAACTTAATTACCTAACATTACTATCATATAAGTTGGATTTGCTTTCATGTACCTCGTTAATTCGAGCTTACAGGCCGGATCGTGACACTAAGTCATTAGGTTTCCCTCTATAGTTCCTAAAGGTCAAGTCTACACTATGATTAGAGTATCTAAGCACTAAGGATAAAAGGGAAGGGACTTAGATCACATTAAAAAATGAGGTGAATAACCCCCTCGCCCAAAAGCAAGAGAACTTTACCCCATGCTCACTAACGAAGAGGAGAAGTTCTAAAGAAAATGAACACAAAGTTGTTAATGATAACACTGCATTACCTTGGCTACCATGATATTTATTATGTAATTTCAAACTTTTGTTGTTTTGATTTTGAAATGTAAGATTGTTATTTTGTGCGTATTTCGATCCTTGTTATATATAAGAAATAGTGTTCCCTAGTAATCTTTCTTGAATTTGACTTGGCATTTAGTGATTTCTTATTGTTGAAATACTCATCATACTCAAAGCGGCCCAACTATTTTATCATACATGTGGTATGTTTTATTACTTGTACAACAATGTATAAGAAAAGCTCCAAATACAAATCTTTTCCAGCAATAGGATAAAATGAATGGAATAGTAATTTTCTCCTTCTTAGTATTGCTGTTGTTATGACTTTTACTTTAGGCATTTAAATATTAACACTCTTGACTACCATTCAATGTCATGCTTTACCAAGGAAGAATTCTATGTTGTTTGTTTCAGGTCTATTTGCAGTCACAGTTGGCTAACCAACTTAGCTTTATGGTGAACGGCAAGGTTTCACAATTTAAAAAAAAAATTATGGACTTTAGTGGCGGTTATAACCGCCACTACAGCCCAGAAAACCGCCGCAATGTGGAGATCTAGTTGATTTCGCATCCGTTTAACGCGGTTATAAGCGCCACAATTCTGCATACTTGCAGCGGCTATAACCGCTGCAAAAATATGCATTCCGTAAATACCTTCCCCGCCGGTCTTTAAACCGCTGCAGAATGTCGTTGCAGCGCATTGCAAACACATCGGTTATGTAGCGGTTCTATGACCGCTGCAAGGAAAATAGTGGCGGTTATAACCGCCGGAAAAGGTGAAAAAAATATGCTCCGAAAACCCTATTTTTTGGTAGTGACGCTCCCAAGCTGTTCGACGAAATATCGCTAAAGGATTCGAATCAAATTTGAAGGGGCTAGAGGAGGTTGTGCAAAAACTTGATACAGTTCCAGCTGAGGTTGTAGTGTTTCAGCAACCTAATTACCTTCATAACTTTGTTCAATCAATATTCGATGCACTTACTTCCGAGAAAGTAAAAGGTGCGACGCTTGTTGTTTCTAGGGAAGGCCAATACTTCTCAAAAGATGCTATTCAGATCATCAAAAAAATGGCAGCTGCAAATGGAGTCAGACGTATGTGGGTTGGTCTAAATGGGCTGCTCTCCACACCCGTCGTGTCTTGTGTCATTCGTGAGAGAGTCGGTGCAGATGGATCATTTAAATATGAAGTCATGGCTACAAAAACCAAGATTTATTTTGTGATGGAATATGCCAAAGGAGGTGAGCTTTTCAACAAGACTGCTAAGGGCAAGCTTGAGAAGGATGTTGCAAGAAAATACTTTCAACAGTTAATCAGTGCAGTTGAATTTTGTCACAGCATAGGTGTTTATCACCGTGATCTAAAACCTGAAAACCTCCTCCTTGATGAAGCTGGTAATCTGAAGCTCTCAGATTTGGGTTTGAGTGCTCTTGTGGAGTCTAAGAGGCAGGATGGTTTACTGCACACTACCTGTGGAACTCCAGCTTATGTTGCTCCTGAGGTGATTGGGAGGAAAGGTTATGATGGAGCTAAAGCTGATATTTGGTCATGTGGGGTGATCCTCTATGTACTTTTAGCTGCTTATCTGCCTTTCGATGATACAAACTTGATGGAGATGTACAGGAAGATCGAGAAGGCTGAATTTAGATGCCCATATTGGTTTCCTACTAAAGCGCGGAAGTTGTTGTCAAAGATCTTAGACCCAATCCAAGTACCAGAATTCCAATTGTTAAAATTATGTCACATTCATGGTTTAGAAAGGGATTTGAAGCTGGGTCAAAAGAAAAGATTCCTACTGCTCTTACCTCAACTTTTAACTCCAATGGTAGCAACAGTCAGGTTGAGCAAAAAGAGGATACTTTGAAGGCAACAAGCATGAATGCATTTGATATAATCTCTCTTTCTGATGGATTTGATCTTTCTGGTTTATTTGTGGACCTTGACCGCAGAAAAGAAGCACGTTTCACTTCTTGGCTACCTGCAACAGCTATTATCTCAAAACTCGAGGAAGTTGCCAAAAGCCTGAGGTTTAAAGTGCAGAAGAAGGATGTTGTGGATGCTGATGAATTTGAGTACAAGGATCTGGTGGATGGTTCAGTCTCCAAGCACCAGGTTAGCCATTTCTTGTTTGCATATGGTTCCCAGCTGGTATTCCGCCTATCTGGAACTAGCTCAGAAGGTGCCACAATTAAGCTCCACTACAGGAAAATCACTTATTATCGGCGGAATTTTCCGGCGGCTTTCCGGCGGCTTTCCGGCGGTTTTTTACGGCTTATTTCCTACAAAATTTTCCGGCGGCTTTCCGACAGATTACCGGCGGCTTTCCGACGGCTAATTTCCCCGCAAAATTTTGCGACGGCTAATTTCCCGCAAAATTTTCCCGCAGATTTTTCCGGCGGCTTTCCGACGGATTACCGGCGGCTTTGAGACTTATTTCCGACGGTTTCCGGCGGTCACATTTCCGACGGCTTTTCCGGCGGCTTTTTAACGTTTCCGGCGGCTTTTAAAAAATTTAATGAAAATGAATACAATTTTAAGTATTTTTAATGATTTAACAAAAAATTATTAAAAATTATATTAACTATTTAATTAATTTTTATTTTAAAATTAATTAGTTAGTTGAATTTTTATTTTGTATTAAATATTATTTTTAGTTTTAAATTAATTAGTTTCATTTTTTGTGTAATTAAAAAAAATTGATTTTCGGTCAAATATAGTTTAAATAAAAACAATTAAAAAAATTAACACAATTACATCTTCAGAAATTTGGTCAGTCGCTAGAACATCCTCCCGAACGCCCGCCGTTCGAATCCCACCGCACGCAATACGCGCGGGAGCTTGCCGCGGGAGCGACGGAGCGCGGGGGAGCTCCGCGGGAACGCCGGAGAGCGCGGGGGGGGGGGGGGGGAGCTGCCGCGGGAGAGGGGCGCAGCGCCGTGGGTGTGCGGTGCTCGCCGGAGCGGGGTGGGGCAGTCAACGGAGCGGCGGGATTTTTTTTTTTTTTTAATTGACTGGCGGTTTAAGACCGCCGGCAAGCCGCCGGAATAAATTGCCGCCGGAAAAAACCGCCGGAATTTATTTTCCTACGCCGTTTTTTCCGGCGGTATTTAAACCGCCGGAAAGCCGCCGTTAAATTACAAAACCGCCGGAAAAGACTCAATTTTCGTCGGAAAAAGCCGCCGGAAATGGATGATTTTCCTGTAGTGCTCTACATTGAGCAGTATGTGAAGGATTCTTCAAGACTTCAAGGGACTCACAGGAAGCCTCTTCATGTAGTAAATTTAAAATCTGCATTCAAAGTCTTCGAACCAGGAATTTGTTTGCCACCCTACCTCCCTTGTAATAACGTGCCTCGACGGAGTCGAGCTTTTTGACACAAGGGGAGAATGATGTAGGAACATCATAGCTAATATTAAGCTTAAGGACTAGCCTACCTTTCATGCTCTAGATTCTATTTTGCTCTATAAATAGTTAGCTATTGTAAGAGATGGGGATCAATGAAGAATATTAAGTCATTTTAAAGCTTTTAAGCTTTGAAGTTTTGTTTCTCTTCTTCTCTGGATTGGGATCGAAATCCTTCTTGCAAGTCGATTCTTTTGACGATTCACTACATCACATCGTGATTCATGTCCAATGAAGATGATTTTTTTTGTGACGTATCAAACCCTACGATGAGATGAACTATTAACAGAAATTAAATTTTGATTAAAAAAAATTAAATTTTGATTTAAAAAATTAAATTTTGATTTAAAAAAAATTTAAATTTTGATTAATATTCTTGAAGTTTGGGCATAGTCATTTAGTATTAGAGCTTTGATTTGAACAAGTCGCTTGCTGAAAGGTTCAACGAGGAATTGTCTTCTTATTTTTTTGAAGCGGAAAAACTCCATGCTATTTGACAGACTCTTTTGTCAAAGACGGAAAACTATAACAGACGACCAATAGAACTACGCATAAACACTAAAACCTGTAAATATTTGGAGACGAATTGTTCATGGTCAGCAACTGTGTTGGAGCACAGTTCCCAAGCACCTTTGACCTGATCAAAACTCATATTGATATTCTGAAAGCTCATAAGGCTTATATATATCTGCCCATATGTTTCAATAAGGAGAGAAAGAGAAACAGCACAGTTGCACAGAGAAAAAGAGAGAGTAGAAAAGATGAAAAGCACTGCGGATATGAGAAAAGCTTCGTTGGTTAAGAGCTTAAGCCACCCTCTTCATCCATATTCTTTGTTAGCTTTGATTCTATCACTCTCAAAGCCTACTCTTCGCTACATGGGATTTTTAGTACATACAGAAATGGTAATGTATTATATCATCTTTCTTTCTCTCTTTGTCTTTCTTATATGTCCATGCATCTTTCTTCTCTCTATTTCTGATTCAGATATATTTTCCCTGTGGCTACAGAATACAAGAAATTTTACTGTCCCAAAACAACAAGGAAGAGATGAGAGCTCTAAGCAAGATTCAAAGACCCTGAAGCAATCTGAAGATCTCAGAAGAATTGTAAGCTCCAGGGGTCCTCCAAAGAATCCGCCCACGGGTGGGCCTGATATAACTAATTGATTCATTTAGGCTTCGTTATTTTTTTATTGCTTTGTAATGTAATTTTTAATAAAAAAATAGGATCATTTTTCAAGGGGATTATTAAATCGATGTCTTGATGATGTATAATATCAAAATGAAGAGTTATATATATCAAAAAACATGTTTTAATAAACTAATTAGTTGAAGTGGATTTGTTTAGCAACGTCTGTCTCTTTTATTCATCGATCCTTTTATTCTTTATTAATTTGGTGGATGATCAATAGTTGATCATTATTAAGATGTGAGAGATTATTATGCGTGGACGTCAAATGAGTCCGAAGGTTAATCAGAAGCCACCTCGTCATGCAATGCACTGTGCATTCGGTGACGTGGCAGCTCCTGCTTGATATCCGGATGTGTTCGCCATTTGCACATAATAATTTCTCCTAAGATGTAGATAATTAATCAACATTATTATTCCAATCAATCTGACTGATTGATGAAACTTTGAGTATGTCATGATTGATGAAACTTTGAGTATGTCATCATTAATGCGCTTATTACATAATAATATTTGAAGTGCATATTTGGATTACCAATTATTAGAGAAAATGTTGCCACTTTGGATTATCAATTAGAGAAAATATTAGAAAGTTATTATAAAGTCGTCCTCATATTGCCAATAATTGCCGATCATGTATTTGTGTGAGCACAATTAACATGAGGGAATAACATTGTTGAACCCTATACCTCAAACCACGCAAGAAAGTATTCAAACTGGTGAATAAAGCGATGCGCGCCTTAGCGCCGCACATCACTTGAAGGGTCAAATGACCTCTGATTGCCAAATGGATAGTGGCATTGCAATCAGAACATCGAATTTTGTTAGGTCAAGGCATCTCGCAATTTAATCGGATGAGATCGGTCAAAAGGAACGATCAAAACTCGAAATTAAAGCGCAGGGCTAATCAAATGACGTCTGATTGACGAACAGACTCTGTCGTTGCATCCAGAATGTCATCGACACTTGAAATATGTCTTATTTAATTAATTGGGATCAATCGAGGCGGTTGCATGAATCTCGATGAAGAATATACATACTGAGGAAAGAGGCCTCGAGGTTTCCCAAACGAAATTCGATGGCGAAACGGACTTCGGCATTGCGTTCAGAACATTGCAAATACAAAAAATTTACATTTTCTATGTTCAATTTGGATCATCCGAATTGGTGGCACGAATCTCGAGACAAAATATGCATATCGAAAAAAGAGGTCTCGGCGCTATCCAAACGAAATCCGATCACAAAACGGACCACGTCATTGCGATCGGAACATCCCAAATATCATAGAATACCTAATGATGACATTCAAATTAACAAATCGAGGGGCATGCGAGGGGGTCGATATGAACATCAAGGCAAAGAGCGCGTTTCATAGAATACCTAAACCATAAATACAGAAATGGTAATATATTATATCATCTCTCTTTCTCCCTTTCTTGTAAGTCTATGCATCTTTCTTCTCTCTATTTCTGATTCTGATATATTTTCCTTGTGGCTACAGAAAACACGAAATTTTACAGTCCCGAAACTACAAGGAAGCGATGAGAGCTCTAAGCAAGATTCAAAGCCCCTGAAGCAATCTGCAGCTCTTAGAAGAATTGTAAGCTCCAGGGGTCCTTCAAAGATTCCGCCCAAGGGTGGGCCTTGATATGCATGCAAAAATTATCTTGATCGGACACGAATCTCGAGGCAAAAAGCTAGTTGGAAACTTCAAAATTTTAATTTCGGGAGCATCCGAACTCCGATTTCAGCGAGCTTACAGTCAAACTGAGCGTCTTGGAAATACGAACCCGACGGCACCAAGTTCAACCCAATCCGAGCCCAAATGAGTCCAAATCAAGGGCTCAAAGTGTTGTCGGAAGGTTCAAACAGCAATTTGAGTTACCAAACGGTCTTCGATTTTGACGAGCTTATACTCGAATCGAACGGCTCGGCGAGGAGAATCTAACGAGCCCAAAATCTCTCAATTCCGACATCATTAAGGCCTCCAAATGTCCAACGAACGGTGCATGATCTAAGGGTTCACTATCGGCCGTCCATTCGAACCACTCTTTATTCGCCCTTGATCTTACACCTATTTACGGGCCATGCCACTCCAGAAAATCTATAAATAGAGCCCTCATTCTTCACAAGAGAGGATCCAAGCAAGAGGGAGAAGAAGAGAAGAGAAGGAAGAAGAGAATGAAGAAGTTCCTCCTCGACAGCCGTCGGACCACCGCAGGAACTTCGCCGGACCACCGCAGGAATCTCACTGGACCACCGCCGGACCACCGCAGGAACCTCGCCGGACCACCTGCAGAACCTCGCCGGACCACCGCCTTAAGGCTCGACGTTCAGCCCCTACGTCCTACTGAAGACCCGACGTCCTATTCAAGACCCGACACTCAGTTCCTACGTCCTGCCGAAGACCCGAAGTCATGCTCAGGGCCCGACGTTCAGTCCCTACGTGCTGCCGAAGACCCGACGTCTTACTTAAGTAACTGATTGTAATCTGATCACCCTTGGAGGTGATTCAGTCCTTTGTAACCAACTCAAAGTCTAGTGAAATCGTTTTCAACTGGACTAGGCCTCATAGTTTTTCCCTTTTAAGGGTTTTCCACGTAAAAAATCTTGTGTTCTCTGTGTGTGAGCTAATTATACGTACAACGTTAAAACGCATAATTAAATCTTTATCGCCGCGTATGTTCTAGCCCGCAACAGGCCTAATATAACTAATTGATTCATTTAGGCTTCCGGATAATTTTTTTATTGCTTTTTAATGTAATTTTTAATAATAAAAAAAATAGGATCATTTTTTAAGGGGATTATTAAATCGATGCCTTGATGATGTATATTAGCAGCAACTTCATACATTAATGCCGGTCTTATATGGATTGACCCTGCACTTGTCATAATGAAGAGTTATGTATCAAAAAACATGTTCTAGTAAAAGTATTAATTGAAGTGGATTTGTTAACCAGCTTCTGTCTCTTATATTCATCCTTTTATTCTTTATTAATTAGGTGGATATGATCAATAGTTTTTTTTTTTTTTAATAAAACCCACATATATAGGGGACTACGCATTAATATAAAAGAAAGGAAGCTACAAGTCCTTAAAAGAATAAAAGCTCACTAAAAATACATTATTTGAAACAAAACCGAAGAGCAATTGATCTTACCTAATAAAAAAACAATAAAAAAGCAAAGAAAAATAATAAAAAATGAAACACAATAATAGCAAAAAATTCATCAGTGACATCACCACTAATAGCAAATCCATCAGCCTTACACAAGCAGCAACGAGGAGCAAACCAAACGTAGCAGAAAATTGAAGAAAAAAGGAGAACAACAAAATCCAAGATAACACCACCAAAACCCAAAAAGCCCAAAGAAAGAAAATTGGACCACCAGGGGCGGAACCAGCCCTAATTTTCGCGGAGCGGGGAGGAGGTGTGAGACATATATGTCGGGGGTCCAAGGAGGCAGCGCCCCCTAGCGAGATTATTCAATGATGAATTCTCTTTATTATTTGTTGGGAGCAATTACCTAAAGACCATAATATTTTTAAAATTTTATGGGGGGCAATTGCCTAAAAATCTTTATAATAAAGACTAAAAAATGAATGAATCTGAATAAATTACCTAAAAATCATATAAACAGTTTTTTTTTTAATATTTTGAAGGGGGGGGGGGGGTGTATAAGACATATATGTTGAGGGTCCAAGGGGTCGGGCAACACCCCCTAACGAGGTTATTTAATGATGAATTCTCTTTATTATTTGTTGGGAATAATTACCTAAAGATCATAGTATTTTTAAAATTTTATGGGGGGAAATTGCCTAAAAATTCTTATAATAAAGACTAAAAATGAATGAAGAAGAATATATTACCTAAAAAATCATATAAACAGTTTTATTTTTTTTAAATATTTTTTAGGGGGGGGGGGGGGGGGGGGGGGGGGGGGGGGGGGGGGGGGGGGGGGCAATTGCCCCGGCCCCCCCTGACCACAATGGGGTTCCACCCCTACGGACCACAACTCCAACAAACAAAGAGAAACTCACATGTATAGGCTTTCTCCTAGAACGTTTAATGACACATGTGATGGCTTTCTCGACAACCTTGCTTACGTACATTCAAGCCATACAAATTTTGGAATGATTCCTCTTGCTCACCCCCCAAATCATCACCCTCATCGCCAGGCAATGAAGGCATCCCTTCAAGCCAACCGGACGCAAGACAAGTGACCCCCAAATTAGAAACAAATTGAACATTCAACCTGTTAGGAGACGTAACTCCTAAAGGCACCTCAATGGATGATCAATAGTTGATCTTCATTATTAAGTTGTATCAAGTATCAGGTATGACACGATGCCTGATACATAAAAATAGATAAGGCTTAGCTGAATAATTAAAGGTGGTATCAGGTATGACACGAGCTAGATAGAACTATTAATTAGTTTTGCTTTCTTGCACTTGTCATAAGTTGCTACACAAAAGTGCTATGAACGGTACAACTATCGATTGCTAGGGGTTGCTAAACTACTCATATATTAGGCTCATCGGCTAGTTGGCTCAGATCTCAGCATCAGACGCTCATTGTGGTGGGTGGAAATAACCTAAAAGGATTTTGCCTTCTCGTACACATTGCAACCTCTACAGTCCACAATTTTACCAACCGTATGTAGAAATGCTCCTTTTGGTGAGACATTTTCATTTTATTTTTTGAGATCCTAATATGTGAGAGATTATTATGTGCGGACATCGAATGCATACGAGAAGCCGCCGGAAAAAAACCACTTAACACCGGCGGTCAAATCACCGGTAATAGTCGACGCCTAAAAATAAACTGGACGTATATTTGGCGGACAGTTTACCGCCAGCATTTCTGACGGCGTATTATTAAAAACTGATGGTTAAAAACAGCAGTTTAACCGCCGGTTTATGGCCAATAATTGACCGCCGGTAAAAAAACAAATTTCCTGTAGTGTTAGTATTTATTTTTACAATATTTATGTTACAGGTTTTCGACAAAATTTACGACGGAATTTTCATCGCAATGTTGATACGACGATCTAGTATATCATTGTTTGCAATGAAAAATTGTGTTACAAATAGCTGTGACTTAGCAATGGATTATATGTGATCACAATATACAACCGATATTCCGCCGCAATTTACAGCGTAGTTTCCTTCGTCCATCCACTGTAAATCTGCCGCAAAATATTTAAGATGAATTTGTTCCATCGCAATTATTATTGTGAAGCGGGTTTTAATTACGGAATCAATTCTACCACAAATTCATTGAAAATCAAGATTTACGATAGATTTCTTTTATTTTGTGATGGATTACTCACCACAATAAGTTGATTTTTCTGTAGTGCTTTATCGGGACCGAAACATCTACGTGAACATACTCAAGAATACCTTTAGTGTTGTGGATATATTTGAAATTTTAATGTTAAAATTAATCATATCCAATAGCTATTTTATTCAACAAAATTGGAAAAGAAATTAAGATAATTTAAATCGATTCGCACATAATATAAATTCAATTTTATGCCAGAGGAAATTTATTTTTGATCACCAATAATTTTTAAAAAATTTCTTCTACCAATTGAGTTCCTGAGATCACATCTGAATAATTTTTTTAAGTCAAAATTTCATCCATACATAATCAGAAATAGAATTTCTCCTTCTCAAACAAATTTTATTTAAGGGATCGAGATTTATATCTAATAATATTCTTCGTGCTCAAGAAATGATACATAATCTAATTCTAAAGTTTAGGGTTGGAATATTGTTTTCAAGTTAGATATTGCAAAAGCTTATAATAATATTTATTCAGATTTCCTTTACGATATTTATGGGTGCACTTAGTTTTACCTCTCAAGTCATTCAAATTACTAAAAATTATATTGACAACTGTTAATTTTTTAATTATCATTAATGTTAAGAGTAATAATTTTTTTAAATCCTATCAAGATCTTAGACAAGGAATCCTCTTTCCTCGGCTGTATTTATCATTACTATTGAATACCTTCTTAAAGGCCTTGATGATTTGTTTAGAAACAAAAGACAATATATTATCATTCTAATTGGGGATTGCACATTACCTATTTAAATTTTGCTGATGATTTTATAATTTTACTAATGGCTCTCTTAAGATGATTAAAATTCTCATAAGATTTCTTCATAATTTTGAGGATGGCTTATTCATCAACAACAATAAAAGTTGCTTTGTTACTTCTAAGAATTCTTGTCCTAAACATATTAATGATATCAAAGATAAACCTGGATTTACTTATAATAGCCTCCCTATTAAATACCTCGGCATTCCTCTTTATAAAGGTAAGAAGATATCTTTTATGTTTGATGATATTATTTCTTCTCTTAAGAAAAAAAGAGCTTTCTTTTTGAGAATTTAATTTTCTCTCTTTAGGTGATAGACTTATTCTGATTAAGAGTGTTTTATGTTCTTAATTTAGCTATTTACATGCTACAAATTATTAATCCTACTATTGATGTTTATACTCGTATTGAAAGGATTCTTAACAAGTTTTTTTTGGGGTTCTTCCACTAATAATTCTATAATTCATTGGAAGTCTTGGTGCAATTGTTGTGTTGTTTTGAATGAAGGTGGTTCGGCCGAGCTACGCGAAAGACTATGATGGATTTGGCTCATGCTTTTTCTATTAAGCTTTGGTTTATCTTTAGAGCTAAACAAAGTCTTTGGGCTGAATTCATGAATTGGAAATATTATTTGGGTAAACATCCTATCAACTATTTTTTCAAAAAGGTGATTCTTTGGTTTGGCAAAGGCTTTATAATATTAAGTGGAAAGCTACAAATCTTATTCTTTGGGGTATTAGTTCTGGTAATATTTTCTTTTGGCAAGATCATTAGATGAGAACTGATTTTTTTTATACTATGTTTTATTCTTATTCTACTTCTATTGTTAAAATGTATAATTTTATTTTTGGTAGCTCTTGGAATAATACTAAGCTTTTGGAGAATATCCTTAGCCACTTAGTTGTGCAAATTTCTAAAATTCCTAATTTAGTGCTTGATGATGAGGATTGCATTTTATTTAAAGCTTCATCTTCTGATAATTTTTCAATAAAAGACACTTAGATCATTTTAGAAGGAAGAAACAGATTACTATGATTTGGCATATGAGTATTCAAACTACTATAGTGATTTTTATTTGGAGGGTTATACATAAGCTCATCCCTACTGATGATAATTTAATAGCTAAAGGTTTTGCTTTCCATTTTAAATATAGATTTTGCTATCATATGAAAATTATGAATCATGTTTTTGTGTCTTGCCCTGTGGAAGGAAAAGTCTGAATTTAGTTCGAGGTGTTTTTAGCATAAAGTTTTTCAAATTGGATTCTAATATTTCTTCCATTTTGAGCTCCTAGTTTTACAACTTCAAAGAGTATATTAGGAATGTTATCCCTATTCTTATTTTTTGGTTTTTGTGACCGGAGAGAAACGTTGTTTTTCATAACAACCACAAAATAAATTATAGGAGGATTATTTCGAGAAAAGTTTTCCATTTATATAATCTTAATCTCTTATGTTCTAAAAACTTTAAAGGGTGTTGGGGTGGCTTCTTATTTTGGTATAGATTTTGGGTTGAGGGAGTCCAACCATAAGTCTATATTTATTTATTAGATTAAACCTTTTAACCCTTTTGTTAAGTTGAATTCTAATGGTTTTGTCAAAGAAGGTGCTAATGGTTATGGTAGCATTATTAGGAATTTTTATGGTGATGTTTTTATTGCATATGCTAGGCCTCTACAAATATGTATTGTTATTTATGTTGAGCTCAAGGCTTTATATTATGATTTAAATCTCTGCTCAGCTTAAAATTTAAAAGATATGGTGGCCTTGAAGTATGTTGGTAGCTTATTGGTGGTCAGTTTCTTGCTCCTTCATGTTGCATCCTTATCATTTATTTTATGGGGTTTTGTTTCTTTGGTTGTGTTGACCCCTACAATAAAACCCGAAAATCTTAAATTTGTTAAAGAAATTTCAGTTTAAATGTGGATTGCATTGGATTTTACTATGCACTAGTTGAGGAATCGATCAAATGGAGAAAATTGAGCTTCCGTTAATGGAGTTAATTTGTACATAAAATTTTCTCTTCTATCTATAGTGAACCAGGTGGTATAAGAAATACAACTCTCTTGCAACATGTTTGTGAAGATGGAATGACAAAGGAATTCGATCTTAAAATGTGAGTTTGTGTTGCCAATAACTTTGATAAAAAAAAAAGGGGTCATTACAGATATGTTGGAATCTCTTAAGAAGGAGGGTCCTCATTTGGAGGCACTTGAGACACTTTGAGATAGTCTTTAGACTGAGATAATGTCCAAAAGTTCTTACTTGTGCTGGATGACATTTAGAGAATGATAAAAAAAAGGAAAATAAAAGTAAACGGGAGAAGGTGCTCATCCCTTTTAGCCTATGGGAGTTTTGGTAGTATACTTTTTGTAACAACTCGAATGGGCTCAATTGCATTGATGATTGCACAAATTGGGTCAAAAAAATGACATATTTCCCATCTTAAGATTAAGTTACATGTTCCTCCCAAGGCATCTACAAAATTATCTTGCACTTTGTTGTATGTTTCCACAAGATCATACATTTTATAAAGATAATTTAATTTGAATATGGACTGCATTGGGTATCATTCAGCCATCTCAAGGAATGACTAAGGAGGATATCGGAAGAAGGAATGTGGCAAACTTATGGATGATGAAGAGTCATCTCACAAAATTTTTGAGATCATTTGACACTTGCTCGTTCGAACTTCAAATCTCAAACATAAAAAAAAGGGAGAGAGAGAGAGAAGATTGGGACGTTTAAATATTTGCAATTCTTTATCTTGTTCAATTGGGGAGTCAGAGCATATGAATGATTTTTGCCACTTCAGAATCAAGCTTCTTCAAAGTACTAAAAAAGTCGAGGAGGCTTGTAGTGTCAAAATATATACCAAGGAGAGAATCACATATTTAATCTTATGTAGAATTTCATTAATTTCAAATATGATGTGAAGGCACGCATCTAGAGAAAATTTATCTCTACGCTCGTATGACATCGAATCAACAAACGGACAGTGTCATTGCATCCGAAACGTCGTCGGCATTAAGAGTCTACATTTTATTTGATCAAATTGAATCATTTAAGGTAGCGTCGTAAATTTCAAATGTGATTCAAATATATTGCAAAGGCACGCATTTCAAGAGAGATTAGCCTCGACGATGATCAAACGAAGTCTGATAGATAAACAGACAGCGCCATTGCGTCCGGAACATCGTCACCATTAGGAATATACATTTTATTCAATCGAATTGGATCATTTAAGGTAGCGTCGTAAATTTCAAAGGCGATTTAAATATGTTGCGAAGGCATGCTTTACGAAGGAAACGATGCCTCGAACATGCTTGGATGACGTCCGATCGACAAATGGACAGCTCCATTACATCTAGAACATCGTCGACATTCAAAATATATATTTTATTTAATAAATTTGGATCGTCTGAGGTGGTGACAAATTTCAAAGAAGGATTCAAATATGATGTGAATGTGTGCGCTACGAAGGAAATTAGACTCGTCAGTGGCAAAACGACATTCAATTATAAAACGGATGGCGCCATTACGTCTGAAACATCGTCAGCATTAGGAATATACATTTTATTCGATCAAATCGGATTGTTTGAGGTGGCGTAGTAAATTTTAAAGGGGATTCAAATATGTTGCGAAGGCATGCATTACGAGGGAGATGAGGCCTCGACGATGCTCGAATGACCTCCGATTGACGAACGGACTGCGCCACAACGACCGGGACATCGTCAATACCCTAAATGCACTATCAATTTATTTATTTATTTAATTTGACGCTCGATGAATTCGACACGTTAAACGAAGCAAAAATATACATAAATCAAGATGGAACGCAAATCGGAGCAGCTTTGACTCGGCTTATGTGGTCCAGTCATTTTAAAATTAATGCAGTAGAGGATATTTCATGCATATGGAATTTGACTTATAAAAAAATATTAATAACAAGGCCAAATGGGGAAAATATATCAAATCTATTAAATGCTCATTGATAGCCTTACCTTGTGGTGTCGAAGCCTTTCGTTCTGTCAAACCTCAATTGAGCTGGCCTTGTCTTAATCGAGGCTCCTCAGTCGTGGTTAAAACAAAGTGCATGAGAACTTCTCTCTGTTATGTTTTTCGGGTCTAACACAAGCCTTGCAAAAGATCTCCACTCCCTCACAACCTTTGCCTCTTCTCCACCTTCAAACCTCTTCCCCCAAGTCAAAAAAAAAAAAGGGAATCTACAGCATAGATCTTATTTTGCTGGAGCGTCTCAGGTTGAGTTCTTCTACAATCCTGTTCATCACCTATTCAACCTCACAGCTAGTCCAGTAGCTTCCAACCTTCTAGCAGTTTTATCTAAAGTCAGGTAAATCTCATACGTGGGCTTGAGATCTTCTTCACTTCCCACGGTTATGCTTGCACCTCTCCTATTCGATCAAAGCAAATGACACCTACCTCCGACAAAGCTCGAATCTTTTCTTGCAGCAGAAATGCAACAACCTTCACCTAAATCTCTTCGCCTAGATGCTAGGTTTGACTAGTTGTTTAGTCCGATCACAAGCAAGGGACTACCGACGTAGTGTTGACTCTGTTCACGATCAACTTCTCCATTTGAAGTGCCCACCTCCTCCTCTCAAAAGTCTGGATTTATAGACTTCTCCTTGCCCAATACTATGATTCCCACGTGAAAAACCTGCACTGACAGCAACTTTGTTTTATTCCCACTCATAATTTTCACTTGAGAACCAATGGAATCTATAGGTTTCTCTTTGTCCTGTTCCCTTAGTTTTATTCACATACATGTGACTAAAGTTATTCCAATAATCTTAATAGTTTTTTTTGGGGAATTTTGGGGCATCAGCCCGTATATTAAATCACTAAAAACCCATTACAAAAAGAACTAGCTCCCAACCAGAGAGGAAAACTCTCAAAGAAGCCCAAAAAATGCTACTACAAAAAGGAAGAAGAGGAAATAAAGAACCGGACTCAGGTAAAAAACAGAACTAACAGACAAAGCAAAACAGCTTTAACAAAAATTCGCATCCCACGAGAGCCCACTCTTCCCTGGTTGCCGGCAGGGGAAAGAGGAAGAAAGCAGCCACAAAGTCCTGAAGCCATCCAGATAGGGGAAAATAACCCCATGGTTGCTAATCAATAAGACCTCCTTGTTACCATACAGGCCATCCAAGGGAAGAGACCATAGAAGCCGAATGTCGTTAGTTCTAATCATCATCGTCCGGTTGTGGGAATAAAGCATCCCCACCAAAAAACTTCCCAACAGGCATCTAGAATATATAAACCAAGAACGGCCGGCATTAAAGCACCTCAAAGCAAGCAGGAAAAGAATCCTTAAGTTTCTCTACCATTTTCCAATTTTCAGTTTTAGCTTTGATAGCATAAATAATTTTCCTTAAGCAGTCCTTCCCATTAGAAGCATGTTCCCCATATCGGCGATCATTGCGTTCCCTCCAAAGAAAATACAAAGAGCAGTTAATCACAAAATAGCAAAAGTTCTTCTCAAAAGCTTTCCAATTCTCAACCCCATCAACAAACTGAAAAACTTGATGCAAATTGGGGTGCAGTAAGAAGTTGTTCAGAGAGGGGAGAAGATAGGATATCACAAAAAATGAAAAATCACACTGAAAGAAACAATGCGCAATGGATTCATCCTCGTTTCTGCATAAAGGGCAAGCTGAGGGTAGAAAAATGTTTCTCTTAGCGAGCACATCCGCCGTTTTAAGACCTCCCAGCATGGCCAGCCAGGAGTAGGAAGCATATTTTAAAGCGTAGTGGGAGTGCCAGACAAACTTAAACCAAGGAACAGTGTTTAATTCAGAATAAAATTCCATGAGAAAGACCTTAAAAGTAGGCAGGTTCATCCCATTCCAGGAAACCTGAGGGTGAGGATGCACCAAAATAGGGGTGGAGGTAATACTAGTGTAAACGGATGGATCCAGCTGGGACGGAAGGGACCAGCAGCCATCAATAATAAAATCACTAACCACCCCAGATAATCGAGGTGACAGAGCAGCACCCAAAGCCGAATTTCCATTACACCACGGGCCCCACAGCATAGAAAGAGTGCATTTCTCGTTAACCACATGAAAATTCAGCTTATCCTTGATTTTCAAAGCAATATCAGCAATACCTTTCCAAAATTTAGAAGCTTTAGGCAAACAAGGTTTCCAAGGTGAAGAGAATTTATTTCTAAACCAAGCAGCCACCAGAGAAGGGGAATTGAAGTATCTCCATATAAAAGAGCAGCCAAAAGCAAAAGCCAACGCATCTAAAGAAGGCAAACCAAGTCCCCCATAGCATTAAGGAAGGCAGGTCTTTGTCCAAGCTATCAGATGAAGTTTTTTCTCCGAATGGGTACCATGGAATAAAAACTTAGAGCAAAGCTTCTCAATATGCCTGCAAATCCCTTTGGGTATAATCGCCCCCCTAATCCAGTATGCAATAGTATTAACTATTGTAAATTTGAGGAACTGAATTCTACCTGCAAAAGACAAGAATTTAACTTTCCAACCAGCAAGTAGAGTAGAAAGCCTACTCAGGAGTGGTTGGAAGTGAGAAGTTTTGAGTTTTTTGGTAGAAATTGGAATGCCGAGATAAGTAAGGGTATTCTCCATTTGAGTAAAGCCCAGTTGGGTAGTAATAACATTGGCCAAAGGGTTGTTGTGAGAAAACAGAATCTGACATTTGGCATTGTTCACAACCAATCCAGAGTGCATAGCAAAGGAAGAGAGGACACTTTGTAAAGAGTTAGCATTCTGAATAGAGGCCTCTCCAAAAACAAGAATATCATCTGCATAAAGCAAATGATTAATCATGAGGTTGCTGGATAAAATGCCTTTAAAATTGCTAGCAGTAAGGCCACAAGAGAAAGCATCCATCACAACAGAGAAGAGAAGTGGGGATAAGGGGCAGCCCTGTCTGAGACCAGAGGAGGAAGAGAAGAAACCCTCGAGCCCCCCATTGATAGATACAGAAAAATAAACATCCTCAATGCACCCCTTTATCCAGCCCACAAACTGGTGAGGAAACCCTTTTTCCAAAAGCCTGTTAAGCAGGAAGTTCCGGGAAACCGTGTCAAATGCCTTTCGAATATCTAATTTGGCACAAAGCAACTTCTCCCTCCCATTTCCAGTAAAATCTCTGAGAATATCAGAGGCAAGCACCACATTATCAGTAGACATTCTATCTTTAATGAAGCCAGCTTGGCTAGGGTTAATTATAAAAGGCATAACCTCCCTCATCCTATTAGAAATAATTTTGGCAACAATTTTATAAAAAATATTGCAAAGGGAAATGGGGCGGTAGTCCAAAATGGTTGAAGCATGAGAGCCCTTAGGGATGAGGACAATGGCAGTGGCCTTGGCACTTCTCGGGAGAAACCCCGTAGAGAAAAATTGCTTCACCGCTTTACAAACATGTGCTCCAATAATTTCCCAAGTTTCTTTATAAAATTCAAAAGTGAAACCATCAGGTCCGGGGGCTTTAGAAGAGGAACCAGCAAAAACCACATCATGAATCTCCAGATCAGTAACCGGGATAATGAGAGAGCTGACCAGGTTTGGGGGAATAGTAGACCCACTGGGGATAGGGTCAAGCAACGAGGGAGAAGGCTGGGAAGGTAATGTGGAATTGAAAAGTTTTTGAAAAAAACCCACCGCAGCAGACGCAATGCTCTCAGGAGTAGAGAACTGCCCCTCATCCGTGACAAGCTCCTTAATGTGACAATAGGATTTTCTGGCTTTTATACGGGCAAAAAGAAAGCCTAAATCATCCTCCCCCTTGGACAGCCAACTAGCCTTAGCTCTTTGAGTTACCCAAGAACCCCAAGCCTTATGAAGATAGGATAACTCCTTGTTGATAACATGCAAGGAAGCATTAAGATTTTGATCAAGGGGAGCCTGATGAACCTGCTCCAAACATCTATGTTGAGAGGCAGTAAGATCAGAAATTCTACTAGCCAAAAAGGAAGCATTGGACCATTTGTTCTTTTTAATAAAATCCTTGAGTTGATGAAGCTTAGCATACAGAGCAGAAATGGGGCTTCCAGAATTTGGAGCAGCAAAGACCGAAATAAGTCCATCCCAAAAACCATCCAATAATCTTAATAGTAACATGTACCCCACACTCAAAAGTGTTCAGTAGCTTTCCCCCATTTTAAGACACCATACTACAAGTCAAAGAGTCAAATACACTGAGAGCCAAACCTTCACTTCCCACCAACCTAATATATATATATATATATATATATATATATATTAGCATTTTATAACACTCATTCCTCTTTTATTTGCATACACTTCTCGTTTTCTGCAAATAAAGAAAACTCTTTGTTTTGTTATTTTATATTTCTTTCACGTGAACGCTGCAGTAATTTTCTTTTTACCTTCATATTATATTTTCTCTGATGAAATATTCTTGGTCATCTACTTTTATATATATCATGGGAAGGAAAAGGACAAAGTAAAGAAAAGCAAAACAGATTCTTTCCTCCCATGTGAATACTTCTTCCTTCATTATAATTACCTTTTATTTGATTTTATTTTATTTTGCTCCTTCATTCTGTCTTTGACAACATTTGTGGGTGGGGTCATATGATTGTTGCATTTTATATTAATGTTATTATCACATTTTGCATTCAGTTGCTCATTTATTTTAATTAGCCGTTTATCTCATGCAACCATCTGCATGGGTAAGATTTATAGTTCTATTTATTGTTACATATATAATGTTAGCTAAGTGTTTTAATTGATGTTGTTATTTAAAGAGTATATATGCTTATGTACCCTTTTTGGTATGTATATTTGTTTCATGTGTGGTTGTATAGTATAAAAAAAAAAGAGCTAAAAAAAAAAGAGAGTGAGAAGGAGAAACAAAAAAAAAAAGAGAAAGAGAGATTTCTCCAAAAAAAAAGTTGCAAAAAAAAAGAGAGAAAAGCTTGCACAAAAAAAAAATAAAAGAGCAAGAAAAAAAAATGCTCTCTTGATTTTCGAACCCTTTCTCTCTCCCCTACCTCGGCATGCGTGTCGAGTCGGTGGTCTGCCTATACACGCTTTTCTCTAGCGTGGTGGGAGGGGCAACTGGCGCGACACCCACGACAAGGTAGGCAAGAGTCCTTCGATTCCAAATCCTATTCTTGACGTTTGTGGCGCACTGGAAAACCTCCTATACACGCTTTTCTCTAGCGAGGTGGGATGAGAACCGGGTGCGGCGCCTACGGCGAGACCGGGATATTCATAAGTACCCGCTCGCGGGGAAATAAATGTTTTTCTTTCATAAGTACCCGCTCGCGGGGAAACAATTGCTTTTCTTTTGCAACAGGTACCGAAAACCCATACACGTCTTTCTCTGGAGTGGTGGGGACAAAAACTTTACACGACCGCGGTGTCCTCATAAGAGGGCACCTACCGTACACGCTTTTCTCTAGCGTGGCGGGAGGCCCAGTTTTCCTTTAAACGGGGTAGACGCCGGGAGGCTGCCGAAATTTCGGGTGAATATATGATTGCACTCGGACCTATTTGGACTAAAATGAACATGAACCAACGGACTTGAGCATGAACTACAATGACTTGTATTTGAACACTAATCAAATGATTAAGCAAGACTTGAACTAAATAAAATAAATTTAAACTTGAGCTCGGACTTGAATTCTACAAGATAGCAGGGGACTGTGAAAGAACTTGGACTTGCAACAAATGACTTAAGTGAACTCAAACATAAAGATTACTAGAACTTGAAACTTGTACTTTGGACATAAATTGAATGCAAGAGAATTTGAAATTTATTTGGACTCAAATGTGACATGAACTACAAAAGGTTGGACCACAGGGGACTTGAATTTGCATTCGATTTGAACATCGAATGAAATGAACAAGGATTTGAACATTTGAACTCAAGCCAAGACTTGAGTTGGACCACAGGGGACTTGGACAAGATTTGAACCATTTGAACTTAACATTGAACGAATGAAAGACAATGAAAATTAATATTGCATTTTAACAAGATGAGAACTTTAATCATACAAATAAAGATCAAGTGGAAAATGCTAATGACATGTTTTGTGACGCCCCAAGATCTAACTTGGAAAGAATTTCTATCATTTCATTAAAACTATTTACCAGAGCTATCTATAACTTCAATCAAACAGTCTAGCAAAAATCTATAACATTTATAACATCAATGTCCAAGTCGATTCATATATCAAAAGATCATATACAATACTCAGGAACTACACTATATCCACAAGAACTGAAATCTATCCTGTCCTGAGTACAAAAGAATCACTACAATCAAAAGAACAAAAACCTGGAGATTCCTGATCAACCTCAATCTCCTGCTCCCTTGCCCTGACCTGAAAATATCAACCACATATAATGAGCTTTACAAAGCCCAACAGGTCACCTAATACCTATAACTGAAATCAAAGCACGGTACTGCTATCAATATGCATGTCAGTCAATCAAATCCATAACAGTCAATGGTCAATGAGTCTATGCAATACGGAAATCAATAGTCAATGAAATCAATAGTCGATGCAGCGATAGAAGAATCGATAAATCAAACTCAATAAATCAATACGTCAATTCTCAGAAGAATCCGTACACAGAAAAAAATCAATCGATCAGTCAAATCAATCGCATCGAATCAATCGATCAAATCAATATTATCTAGTCAATGAAATCGATTAGAAAAAATAATACAATAAAGCTCAATCTATACTAGCAAGCAATGAATCAAATGCAGCAGGTTAATATGGTGCAGAAGCGATAGTATCAATGAATCTATAAGCAATAATATCAATGAATCTATAGTATCAATGAATCAATACAATATCTATATCCATCCATATCAATATCTATGCTCAGTAGTATCAATGCTCAGCGATCATTCAATGAAATCGATGAAATCGTACGATACAATAAATCCATAAATTCGATCAACTCAATAAAGCAGTAAATCCATATGTCAATACGGTACATATGCACTTCAATATAATAATACTGAACAAATACAATCAATGGCTATTCTGTTGTTGTAGAATCCATATTGCTGTTATAGATATCCATACGTTGGTTTCAATAAGAGTCGTCACTCTATGCCCGTCGGCTGCCCGTCGGCTGCCCGTCGGCACATTAAACTCCTTATGACTCCCAATCGTTATATCAATGATCAATAGTTTAAAGGAAAGCCCGTCGGCCCACCATCCTGTACAGGTCAATCAATCTTCAACCAACGTTCAACCAGGCTCCACTTGTCTTACAGTATTCAATAGTTAATTCAATAGTCAATATAAAAACAATGTAGAGCAATCATATCAACATTCATATGCATATCTATTCAATTCAACAATCTCAGAAAAATCGGAAATCGTACGAAATTTCGGCAGCGTAACGGCAGTCTATCAAATTTACACAAAAATCATACAAAATCACAATTCACCAAATTACAATAGAACGTTCACGACAATAATATAAGACTATTATTCTACTGAATCAATATCAATAAACATCCTGATCTTTTTCTATTCGATCAAAATCACGTATGTTGACCTCGATTTTGCCTAGACTAGGGCCTGAAGAGTTTGACTTGGTCAAATTGACCAAGTTAGACCTCGAGACCCCATCCAATGGGTTCAGTGAGTCGAGTCGAGTCTGTTGAGCCTGGACTTGGACCCTGGGTCAACTTGGTTGACCAAGTCAACCAAGGTTGACCACTTAGCCCATTTAGAGCCCAAATCGAGTTTAGATGCACTTGGACCTTGGCTTGGCTCAATCCCTCATCCCCATGCATGGCCCCCCTTGACTGGTTTGACCAAGTCAAACGTGGACTTGGTCAACCATGGCTCTAAATAGGCCTTAATCACCTATTTATTTGGAATTAAGAGCCTATTTAATGCCTAATCAATCCCCCTTCATTTTGAATTGAAGTCTATGGCCAAAACCGCCCCTTTTCCCTCCTAATTTGATCTAGATGCAATCCTAGCCGTTCCCCTAAGGTTTAGGAGTTTAAATAGAAGAAATTAGGATGTTTGAAGGACCTTTTTGTTCTTACTCTTTCTCGAGACCGCCTGGACACTTGAGATTTCGGGTGAGAGCTTTAGAGAGACCCCTCTCCCTTTTCCTCGCCGAATCCGACCGTCCAAGGCCGCCGCCGGCGAGATCTCCGGCCACCCGAGCCCATTCACGTTCTAAGGCGAATCCCGAGCGATCGAGCGAGTCTTGGATCTCGACGTCAACTAGGAACTTGTTCTAGAGGAGCTCACGAGTCCAACAAGCCCAAGATCGTCTAAATCCACCGAGTGGATCGAGGTATATTCCCAACCCTAGTTAGAACACTTCGGGTTAAATAGCATATTACATAGGTTGTTTTAGATCAAACCATTATTTCCCCATGATTTCTGTTCATGTTTAAAGTATGTGTTTAAAATTTCGTGTAATTTCATCCACTCAGTCAAGAGAACGAAGCAAAAATCGAATTAGGGTTTCGGTCTGGCGATAGCAGCGCCCAGGGTTGCCCTGGACCGTTGATCTTGCTGATCAACGGTCCGGATCGCGCTGTTTCGCGCGGTCAAGCCTGACCGCTGGCCTTCAGCCGCGGTTCCGCTGTCCAGGCAGCGACGTGGAGCGATCTGGACCCTTGATTCCATACCGCGCGGATCGGACGGTCGGGATCGAATGCCGACGTGGTTAAGTGCTCGGCACTGATTCCCGCGCCGCGGCAATCATTGCCAATGATTGCGCCGAACCGCGGGACGAGCCCGCTGCCGACACGTGTCCGCCACGTGGCGCACCAAGCCGCCGCCGGTTTATTTAATATAAAAATTATTTTAAATAGTTTTTTTTAGTTTTTTTTTAATACAGAAAACTTTAAAAATTCGCCAAAAATTCGTTTTCGCTCCGTTTTTTACGTATAATACCTTGTTTTGTTCGTATTTTTATTCTCTGCATTATAAAAAATTTTTTTATTAAAATAATATATATATATATATATTTATTAATTAATAAAACAGCAAAAAGGTATTATTTAAAAATAATATTTTGATTATTTTATTATTATTATATTATAAAATTATTTTTACTGCATTAATAATTATATTAGGATTAAATTATTTCCTATTGTTTCAATAGCTTTGAACTTTACTTTTCAGCTTTATTTAATTAGTATATTAATTATTTATCATTTTAAATTATTTTAAAATCCTTTTATTACCTTTAAACTTAGAAAATTGATAACTTTCTCGTTTTCGATCCGATTTTGACGCACAACCCCTTGTTTCGATCGTATTTAGATTCTGCATTTTCTGGAATTGGTTTTATTTGAAAATTTTGGGTCTGTGTACAATTATTTTCAAAACAGTAAAATAGCAATGTTTAAAAATATTTAATTATTGTATTTGAACTTCGAAATTACATAACTTTGTCGTTTTAAGTCCGCTGTCGACGCACAGCACCTTGTTTTGTATGTACTCTGAATTCTGCATATTTTGAAACTATTTTCAGATAAAAAGCATGTCTGCATTTGCTGTTATTACAAAAACAGTAAATCTACACTATTTTAAAATACTATTTTATTATATTTAAGACTTCGGAAATTCGTATCTTCGCCATTTCAAATCGGATTTTTTGCGTATAACCCCTCGTTCTTTTCAGAAAAGCGAGCTTTATGTTTTGAAGCAATTTCCAGCCCTTGATTTTGGCTGTTTTGACCAATCATTATTTGGATTCGATTATTCGAGTATTCGAGTATTTTCGATATTAAATATTAATTATGATAATTATTTTCAGGATACAAAATATTTTTAAATCGCTTGAGACTTCGTTAGGGTGGTCAGCGGGTTTACCTATACTTATGTATTATAAATTGAATTATTTTCAATTATTTTATTTCCCAAAAATATATTTATATTTATAAGTATTTTGAAGCTATTTTAAAACTACTTATACATAAATCCTAATTTTGGAAGACCCGCTATTTCATGAAATTGTAGACATAGATTCTAGATATGAAGAGCAATCATGGGGGAGTGGGTTAGTGAATGGTTGAGTCCCAATCATTCACTAATCCTTTCTTTAGGTGTCTGTCCTTTCATTTTTGTAGATTGCATGTATAGGATTGCACCACGAGCACTTAGCCTAGGCTCTCCTATATTTAAGGACATGGTGTGTTTATTTCATTTTCGTACTCCCATGCATTTATTACCTGAAGGGTTAGACAAAACATCACTTTAAACTCCTACAACGTAGTGACACCCTAAGTACAATAATTAAGGACTCGTCTAGCGAACTTAGAAGTCTTCTAGGGACTAGGATAGACCCCGGAACGACATGAAAACTACAACACTTAAACTTAGTGACATCTAAAACATTATTGAATTTTCTAGGAATTTTTAGGAGCTCTTAGAGCCCTTAGCTAACCAACCCTAATTAACTGGTTAATTAAGGCCCCGAGACCTTCCGGAAAATACAATAAATACACCTTAGGTCACAAAATTACCCGTAATACCTCAAACTGACCAGAATCTGATCCTTGACCTTAGATAAATAGGACTCCCTAGTTTGATTTCAGGTTGACCCCTAATTTGACCATAGGTGAAAATTACCGTTTTGCACCTAATAATTCATTAAAAATTATGAAAAATCCTAAATCTCCTCTAAACACTTGGAAACACTTTCTCTGGTCATTCCTGACCTTTGGAAGTGATTCCAACCAGTTTGGAGCTGATTTGGATCAAAACAATAAAAAAGGCTATTTAGTAGGAAATTTAGAAAATTCTAATAAATACCCCGACCTTTAGAAATCCATAACTAATTGTAGAAAATTCCAAATTAGGTAAACTCACTCGCATTAGACTCCAATTAGGGCCTAGTATTTATTAAAAATTGTAGGTTTCCAGAAAATGGTCTAGATTAGAAAGTCAACTTTCTGGTCAACTGTAGTTCATTTAGGGCCCGAAACTTAGAAAATTCATAACTTTGGATAGGAAACTCCGATTCCAGCCTACTACCTGTCTAACCACTCGTATTAAGGTCTAGTATTTTCCTAAGGTGTTAGGAATCCCAGATTTAACCTTTTTCCCATAGTGACTTTTTGGACCCTTAGTCTAGTTCCTAGGAGGACCCGGGACTTTCCAAAATTGGCTAATGCAACTTAAACTTCAAATATCATTGTCCTAAGTTCTTAAAACTCATCAACAAACTGAAATATTCAAAATGAACCCTAATCCACTAATATTTGAATTTCAAATGAAATATCCTTTTCAGACCCCCAATAAATCTGAATTCTAGAAAACTTTAACTAATTACCCTACTTAGGACCTATCCAAACCACACCAGCCTTACACACATAGAATTTTTTGCTAGGGCACTACTTCTAGACCTAGGTTAGGCCGCTGGGTTTTATTTTTCTACTGTGTGCCGGAGCTTTTCGTAGTTTTCACTACATGCTGTTTGAAATTGCTGATGTGTTTGCTTACTTTTTCTGCACTCTGGATGTGAGCGTTAGACTTACCCATAGGTTAAGAGCGTCATATATATACTATTCTTCCGTGCAGGTGGCCATGCTCAAGCTAATAAAAGGGGGGAGCAATATCATGATTTATAATAATGTTTTATGCAGGTGCTTGCTCAGCTCCCCCTAGATAAAAATGAGGGCTAAAATTTATAATTATAACTGCACAGATGGAGCTGCTTAGCCCTCAAAATTAAGAGCATGGCTTGGCACAGGATCAATGGTGTTAGCACTTTCATTTTTATATAAACTGCTTGGGATTTTTATTAGGATAACCTTGCAGGGCTTTAGAATTTACTGCTTTCCATAAATGTAAATTTATTTGTAATAATTGTTAAGAGTTGTGAAAACAACTTCTGAGTCGGGATATTCTTATCCAGCTCGGATTCCAAAAGAAGAAGGCATCCCTAAGGGGAGAGTCTTCTTCCATTTGGAAGATCGAGCTGGATGGCTTTAGATATCCAAAGAGAAAAGGCAATACCCCATACTGGGGGAATTGTCTCTTCGTTTGGATATTCAAGCCACGACGGATCCAAGGAGTATAAGGAGGAGAGATCCAAGGAGTCCAAGGAGGAGAGATCCAAGAAGTCCAAGGAGAAGATATCCAGAAGACTAAAGATTTGAAGACCCAATATCCCACTCAAAGTTGTTGGCGTCTGTCATAGGCTTAGAAATCCGGGTTGTTGGTAGTGGTGCCCGGCCACTTTACTTTATGCATATCTGGGGTGTAATAAGGGCAGTTGGCCTATGGACATTTACTTGATTTGTTGGATTTATATTGATGTGTTTACCTGATTGCGCAGTAGAAATTGCCTGCTTTTCTTAGGTTTCTTTTCTTGCATGCCGATTTTGTTTTCGCCTGGATTTTCGTTAGGCTCTTTAAGGATCACAAATTTTTTTCTATTCGTAACCAAAAATTTAATATTTAAGTCTTAAATAACATAGAAACTTAACGAACCTAGGGAATTGCCGGAATCGTCCGGGGTCGCATGCATATTACTGCATTCTTCTTTCCTTGTTATAAGACATCTCCCTGCCTGCGGGTTGAGTCCGGATAATCTGGCCTATGAGGATGAAGTGTCGGACCTAGGGAGACCCAGTCTTTTCAAAAAATTATTTTTTATAAGCCTATTTTTAAAATTCTATAGCATTCATGAGCTGACATTTCAACTAGCATGCATTGCATTAGAAATCAATTTAATTAAAATTTAATTGCATTAGCTAGGAGCATCTGACCTACATAAGTCCAGGACCACTTAGGAAATTTTCTAGACGTCGGTCCTATTTCCAAAGAACTGTACCACCCACCCATCTATCATAAATGACTTGACAGCATGGTTTTAAAGCGATTAGGTGGTTAGCTGGCTCCCCCAATCCAGGCCGGGATAAGTCCAGGTTTTGCATCGCATTAGCTAGGACACTGGTCTTAGTGTGCGTCGAACACTAAGTCCAATCTAGATTTAGGGTTCGAGGCTACTACACTCGGTCTCGTAGTATGCCTTAAATAGTAGGTAGGTCCCTTTCTTTCGGGGACTCTAAATCCTACTTATCTGCGTCACAGGATGACGCCACCTCCATCCTTCTCTCACGCATGTGATTGGATGCTTGATCTTTTATTTTATTCAGTTTCTCTTTAGTGCCCTAGAGCCTCCAGATGCTGGTATGAGCCATGCATGTTGACTGAGCCTTTTTGAGACCTTTTCTTTCCTTTGAGTAGGATTTCCTAGTCTATACCCTTGTGCTAATCCCAATTTGGAAAAGATAATGTATGATCCTTAATCGAGAGTTTTCTCGGGCTCCGGCCCGGGATGTAATTAACCACGGGGGCTTGCGCCCGTGGGAAACTTGGCCCCGCAATCTACTTTACCCCACTCGATCTCTTGTATCGAGTGGGGGAAACCCGTGACTATGTCGTGTATATTGCTACCCATCGGGGTGTGCTGGCGACAGCATATATCTCCAATGGTTAGTCGTATGCGCGATCTAATCTGCCCTCCCATCGACCCGTTCGTGTCGAGCGTAGAGGCCTACGATCGTTTTGTCCTACGGGATAGTGCGGCCGTACCCTCTGCATTCGAACCCCCGCGAGCGGTGCTCCTTCGGAGGCCCACAACGTAGAACCCAAAATAACCGGTAGAATCGTTGCAGAAAATAATCAAATCGTATAGAATATTCGTATCTATAACATATTAAAAGTTGTGCGGTGAAAGTTGTGTCAATACAAAACCGGGTCCATTTTTCGATCACAAAAACACAAAACAGTGCACAATACGATCAAAACTCAATATCTCTGAAAACAGAAATAGGATTCGGAGTCCTTACTTCGAGACAAACAAATCTTCCAACTGCGTCGTCGGACGAAAAGTGCTCCGCGGGCTCCAAAATTAAGCTTCTCCTTTCTCTTTCCTTCTCTTTCTCTCTCCTGCCTTCTCTCTCTCCTCAAATGATTCCAAAAATATCTCTATCGGATATTTATTAACACTGATCGTCCCGGATGATCCAAAATTCGTTCCGGGATGATTTTCCCTCTGGCAGAATTTCGTACAGACGAAAATAAATAGCGTCCGGACGACTTGCTCTCTGGACAAATTTAGTCCACACGGATCGTCCCGACCCTTCCAGGTTCGTACAGATGAAAATGATAGATTCTTCACAAATTTCTTCAGTTCGTCCCGTACTAAATCCAATTCGTACGGACGAACTGCACTAAAAAAACAGCTTTTTAAGGGTTTTATAATCTTCCCACCTTAAGAAAAATGTCGTCCTCGACATTTCCCTTAAGGGATCGAATGCAAAATCGATACAAAGCAAATCCGCTCAATCAAAACTTAAATCAAAATCAAATCGAATCATAATCGAAATCAAAACTCGACGAAAACCATACAAATCACATAATCCAGTAAATCACATGTCACTATGCATGATCATATGTCAATCAATCAATTAGTCAAATCGTCTTACCAGTAGAACTTTCTGGTCGTTGTTGATCTTCATGATGCTGTAAACTGTAGACACGTGGCACCACTAGAGGAAGTGCAGGAGGTCGTGGCGCTACGGTCTCTCTCTGACTATCTCTGGCGGCTCTATCAGTCATCCGGTTCCCTGATCTCTCACTGTAAGCTCTCGAGCCAATTGTCCTCTGCTGTCATGTATCTGAATCAGTCCTTCCGCCCAATCCTTTCTGAGGGCAATTTGATACTCTATGTCCCTGCTGTCCACAGTGAAAACATTATCCCATCAATAAGTAACACCGACTTGCATGTCGTCGACCACAATGAATGCACTCGCTGGAACCAGAAGATACTACTGATGCAGATCCCGATGCAGATCCCCTCGAATCACCATACTTGCTTCTCTTCTCTCTATCCCTTTCTCTACATGATTCCTCTCGTCTGGCTTCATCTCTCCTTCTCCTGGTATCGTCATATCTCGATACTGGCATTGTCAAATCAATCTTTATCAGTCTGGCATGCTCCACCAACTCAGAAAACTCATGGATCCGGAAGGGTACTAGTGGATGTTTGAGCTCTCTATTCAATCCGTACAGAAATCTATAACATTTTTCTTCAGCAGTAGGAATCAAATGAAAAGCATACCTCGCAAGTGCAGTAAACTCAGCCTCGTATTGCATCACTGTCTTGCGTCCTTGTTCCAATCTCATAAAAGCTTCCTGCATTTGTCGTTGAGCTGACGGAGGTACAAACCACATCCGAAACACTGTAGTGAACTCATCCCAAGTGATCTCAGCATTTGTCTTTCCCTGAAATTTCTCTCTCTGCTGTCCAATCCACCATCTCTCTGCTTCTCCCTCAAACAGAAACACAGCCAAAGGTACCTTTCGATTTTTCGGACACTGCATGCTGTCAAAGATCTTTTCTACCCTCATTATCCAATCTTCAGCAGCCTGGGGTCCCACAACTCCTTTGAACAACGGAGGCTTCAGCTTATGAAACATCTGCAAGTGCTTATCTGCTTCTTCTTCTTCTTTACTCCCACTCATCTTGCTCTGTGCATCCCCCATTACATGTGCTATAGCAGTAGCCAACTGCATCATACTCTCTGAAGGTACTGGAGCTGCACTGTATTGCTCATTTGGTACACTTGATTTCGGATTATCTATTTATCTTTTCACCTGCATAATTCAGAATAAATGATACACACATGCAATTATGTATGCAAAATGATGCACTTACAGCTACCCATTCTACCCAACTCTCAATCCAATCCTATAACTCTGGTAACAATCCATTCTTCCAATAATACTGCTCTAATACCAATCTGTGACGCCCCAAGATCTAACTTGGAAAGAATTTCTATCATTTCATTAAAACCATTTACCAGAGCTATCTATAACTTCAATCAAACAGTCTAGCAAAAATCTATAACATTTATAACATCAATGTCCAAGTCGATTCATATATCAAAAGATCATATACAATACTCAGGAACTACACTATGTCAACAAGAACTGAAATCTATCCTGTCCTGAGTACAAAAGAATCACTACAATCAAAAGAACAATTACCTGGAGATTCCTGATCAACCTCAATCTCCTGCTCCCTTGCCCTGACCTGAAAATATCAACCACATATAATGAGCTTTACAAAGCCCAGCAGGTCACCTAATACATAGAACTGAAATCAAAGCACGGTACTGCTATCAATATGCATGTCAGTAAATCAAATCCATATTTAATGGTCAATGAGTCTATGCAATACAGAAATCAATAGTCAATGAAATCAATAGTCGATGCAGCGATAGAAGAATCGATAAATCAAACTCAATAAATCAATACGTCAATTCTCAGAAGAATCCGTACACAAAAGAAAATCAATCGATCAAATCAATATTATCTAGTCAATGAAATCGATTAGAAAAATAATACAATAAAGCTCAATCTATACTAGCAAGCAATGAATCAAATGCAGCAGGTTAATATGGTGCAGAAGCGATAGTATCAATAAATCTATAAGCAATAATATCAATGAATCTATAGTATCAATGATTCAATACAATATCTATATCCATCCGTATCAATATCTATGCTCAGTAGTATCAATGCTCAGCGATCATTCAATGAAATCGATGAAATCGTACGATACAATAAATCCATAAATCCGATCAACTCAATCAAGCAGTAAATCCATATGTCAATACGGTACACATGCACTTCAATACAATAATACTGAACAAGTACAATCACTGACTATTCTGCTGTTGTAGAATCCATATTGCTGTTGTAGATATCCATACGTTGGTTTCAATAAGAGTCGTCACTCTGTGCCCGTCGGCTGCCCGTCGGCACATTAAACTCCTTATGACTCCCAATCGTTATATCAATGATCAATAGTTTAAAGGGAAGCCCGTCGGCCCACCATCCTGTACAGGTCAATCAATCTCCAACCAACGTTCAACCAGGCTCCACTTGTCTTACAGTATTCAATAGTCAATATAAGAACAATGTAGAGCAATCATATCAACATTCATATGCATATCTATTCAATTCAACAATCTCGAAAAAATCGAAAATCGTACGAAATTTCGGCAGCGTAACGGCAGTCTATCAAATTTACACAAAAATCATACAAAATCACAATTCACCAAATTACAATAGAACGTTCATGACAATAATATAAGACTATTATTCTACTGAATCAATATCAATAAACATCCTGATCTTTTTCTATTCGATCAAAATCGCGTAGAACCCAAAATAACTGGTAGAATCGTTGCAGAAAATAATCAAATCGTGTAGAATATTCGTATCTATAACATATTAAAAGTTGTGCGGTGAAAGTTGTGTCAATACAAAACCGGGTCCATTTTTCGATCACAAAAACACAAAACAGTGCACAATACGATCAAAACTCAATATCTCTGAAAATAGAAATAGGATTCGGAGTCCTTACTTCGAGACAAACAAAACTTCCAACTGCGTCGTCGGACGAAAAGCGCTTCGCGGGCTCCAAAACTAAGCTTCTCCTTTCTCTTTCCTTCTCTTTCTCTCTCCTGCCTTCTCTCTCTCCTCAAATGATTCCAAAAATATCTCTATCGAATATTTATTAACACTGATCGTCCCGGACGATCCAAAATTCATCCCGGGACAATTTGCCCTCTGGCAGAATTTCATACAGACGAAAATAAATAGCGTCCGGACGACTTGCTCTCTGGACAAATTTCGTCCAAAACGGATCATCCCGACCCCTTCCAGGTTCGTACAGACGAAAATGACAGATTCTTCACAAATTTCTTCAGTTCATCCCGTACTAAATCCAGTTCGTACGGACGAACTGCACTAAAAAAATCAGCTTTTTAAGGGTTTTACATGTTTACACTTAACGATACAAAGTTTTCAATGAATATTAAGGAATCATCATTTCATTAAGAAATCAAATGTCATTAAGCAACTCTATCATATATAATCTAAGTCATTTTCATATGACATAGAAGACTTGCAACTTGACCATGAAGGACTCCAACTTTAACTTGAGTGTGAACTCGATCATGCAATTAAAATTATGAATGCATGAGTATGATGAAGATGCAAATATTGAATGATAATTATGATCATTCATGCTTCAAGTCAAAAAATCAATGATGAGCAAGACATCAATATGGCTTGCTTATACATATCACTTGATGAAGTTGAAAGAGATGTGCAGCTTAATTGAAATTCATAAAATAGAGCTATGGAGAACTCTTTATTGGATATAAATTTGGAGCTTGAAGAGTTTAGAAAAAAAGTTGTGGTTCAAGAAGATTCGTGCAAGTTATTAAATGTCACATCTTATGATTTATGTTAACAAGAAGTCAAGTAAACAAGCGATGGTTCATGTATGAATTGACCACAAATTTTGACATAAAGTTCTTTCTTAGACAATAACATTCAACTCGTGACTAATCTCTGTGGAATGGAGACATCAATGAATAGGATAATAATTCATCATGCAAATTGCAAATTATCCTCAAGGATGAAGAACTTGCAAAGACAACCTGCTCGCAAGTAACAAGGAGGTGTGATGAATATGATGACTTCGACAAGTATCAAGTAACTTGCATGATGTACAAAATAGGTCACCTATGAGTGATGATAATTCGCCAAAGTGGATGCTAAATCATTCATACAGTCGATAACCACTGAGCATTAGTCAAATATAACAGCCTTCTACAAGTAAGGATAAAAAATCTGTAATACATACAATCTCTCTACGAAAACATATGTATGTATAACATGCCACTTATGGGTAGGTGTAGAAAGACTTCAATAAATGCAGTATCCTGAAGTCAATTTCAATATGTGAAGGAATACATCTATCTGCCCATTTATAGCAGCGGCGAATGTACTACATAAGCCAAATACAACAATAAAGTGCATAAAGAATGCGACATATACAAGCTCCCACGAGCTTCTACTGGAGCCCCGCTATAAATATGACATATCATCTACAAATAACATGCAAGATGATTACAACAATTGCAAGTATCCACAGGGCCACTATAGAAGACTCGTAGTATACCTAGTCTATTGTCCACGAGCAAGATACAAAATAACTATATCAAGTGCAAATACTTATGAGTTACAGTGGAAAAATTCATCGTGCATACAACAAGCTATCTACGAGCATCTACAAGTACAAAGAAGGAGACTCGTTAGTGAACTACAATTCACCTGCATAAAGCAACAAGTAGTGCACGACAGTCTACCTATATGAAGCAGTGAACAACTCAATTCAGAAGCTGCTACGCCACGCTACCGAATTCACAATTTTTATGCAAGCGGACAGAAGGCGTCTACAAATACTTTAAAGTACCCCCGCACGTGCACCGTAGCTTGTATACACATAGGTACACAAAGGGGTATGTCAAATCAATGAATTTTTCAAATATTCGTAAGGGCCCTGGCGAGCGTGTTATTGGTACACACATAACGTCTAAGGATGATGCGCGGGTTATAAAATTTTAAACCTGATCCTACTTAGCAGGTAAAAAGGAGTCAACAGGGTTTAATTATAGAATGCCCCCAAACCCGCATGGGCCCCAACGAGCGTGTTATTGGTACACAGATGACGTCTAGGGATGCTGCGCGGGTCAACAAGTAAATTCAGATTCGAACCCGATCCTCTTATGCAGATTAATAGGAGTCGATAAGGTTCGAACCTTCAAATAAATACACGATTGTGTCAACTGGTGTATTTATTTTAATCCATTTAGATTAGGCCTTCAAGGCCTATAATCAAGAGAATTCACTGATAAAGGCACGAAGCCTATAAGAAACCCGATCCTTTGTCGACAGCTCGACAGAGTTGATAAAGTTCATTCATAAACTGCAAATATTTTTAAATGACCCCTGACACCCTGATGATGGCCGTGTTGAATGCAGATCTCAACCGGAGGGGTTTCTAAATATTTTCAAATGTCTCCCAAATATCTAAAGTTCATTTCAAATATTCCAAAGATCCACCCATAAATATCCATAAAATCCAAAATTCCAAAAATCCCAAAATACAAAAATATTTAAAATTGAAACAAACCCGTCCAATAACTTAAAGAAAAATTCATCCACCCTCCGCAACAGTTTGCTGGGGTGGACAAATTAAAATTTACTTCAGCTCACATAGAAACAAATGCCTAGTCGAAAATATTACTATGATCAATTCTCAAAAAGTCTTATGCTAGTAAGGACGTGGTACGTGTCCTCTAACCGGCGATTTTGCTGCCAAATAGCACCGCAGGATAAACGGTTATGACCCTGGGCCCTCTGAACCGAGTGGTTTTGCCGCCAAATGGCACCACAGATAGCGGTTATGGCCAGAGCCAATACGTTCCTTAGTGGCGTTAAATCCTTGAGATATGAATCAATATGATATGATCGATAGGGCATAAAGCCCTCTGTTAGTTAAGGTGAATTCAAATTTGTTCCCTTAGACAAACATCCAACCCAGGTCTACAAGGTACCCTTGGACGAAGCAACCCATGGCTGCCGATAAGGATCCTTCTGTCAGGTTGGGTCGACTACCTCCTCTGACTAAGTAGATCATGGACCACGATGGCCTGGGACGACGGAACCATGGGATCTTGATCGGGTCTATCATCCATTCCTCCACCATCCGCTTTAAGTGCTAGATGGTGAAAATTTCTATTTTAAATATTAAACCTTCAAATTTCAAATCTTTAAACCTTTCAAAATCCAAACCCAATTTCCAATTTTCATACCCAATGCTGCTACTATATGGCAGATAACACGTATTTCTACGTATCTGATTGACGACTAGCCTTAATCGAAAGTTCTCTCTCATGATTGAGAGGGGTAATTAACTATAGGGGCTTGCGCCTATAGGAAACCATAACTCATATCATAAAGTCCTCACAAAATGAGCGTGAAATCTCTGGGTTGTGTCTTATCTACAAACTCATCTGCCTTCCAAAATTTATCCCGGAACTTATTCAGTTAAAACTCCCTCGCCGAATAAAAAGAAGAAAAGCGCAACGGGGAGGCCTGGGTCGAATTTTCGGAGCCCACAGGTTGATCGGCTTTATTGATCTGTTGAGGGTTATTGTTAAGTGTTTTCTTTTCCTTTTTGTGGTCTGGTTCGTTCAATGGATTGTAATTTTGTTGGATGTTTCTCTAGGTTACTCTAGCTGCTCTTTGTGGTCTTTGTACTGCTCTGTTGTGGGATTTGGTTTGCTGTCTCTTTTGTCATAGTTTTGTGGTGGGTGGTTGTTGTTCTGTGGATGAATGGTCTTTGTGGTTTTCTTTTGTTGTCAGTAGTGTTGCTAGTGTTCTAGTTTGGGGTCTTCTTCCATGTAGTGTTCTTGTCTATGTTCTCTTTGGGGGCTTCTTTAGTAGCCTATGGTTTTAGGTTTCTATTATGGGTTTCTTCTCCCTTATTATTGTTGTGCATGGCTGTGTTTGTGTTCTGTGTGTCTTCTCCTTATTAATTGTTTCCACTAATGTGATTTGTTTTAGATTCTATATATTTTGGTTATTTTGTTTTGTAAGTTGCCATCTTAACAGATTATTCAATACCTACTAGTTTTTGGCAAATTTGAATTTTTTTGCTAGATGATGGTGTTGATAGCCTTCATGTTGATCTCCATTTTTAGGTGATGGCTCCTGACCTCCATAACATTTTCTAAGGTTTTTTATGTACTTGTACTTAGATGGAATCTGGTTCATTAGTTTTCTATTTTCTTTTTATTGTAGCTCTTTTGACTATTAGGGGAATGATGATTTCTTTTAAGGACTTGTAATCCCTATTTTAAATAAACGCATAAGCCTTCCATTGAGTTTATATATATATATATATTATATATATATATATATATATATATATATATATATATATATATATATATATATATATATATATTACAAAACTAATTAAGAGAATAATTAAGCGCTCTCTACTTCACAAAATTAAACCAAGTTCTCCATTAACTGTACAATATTATTTGATTTCTCTATAGAAATCTAATACTGAAATATTCCATGCAAGCCACGAAGTACAAACAGACATACAATACAACGTTACTCAGCATAAGATGGCACCATCAAGAGTCACGTCAGATCCATCCCAGCCGTTGATTTGGCTGGGCTAATTTCTTACTTTCTTCAAGCTAATTAAGATGGCAAATTGTTTATTTGGCCACCATTTCCTGGATCTGGCCGTCGTCTTTTGGGTCTTCTGGAAAACATGGGACATAGGTAACTGGATCCATTTTCCTGTCCAGAAAGCAAATTAAAAAGTAATGAAGGAATAATTAAATACAAATAAGCTAGCTTAGGCAAAAATAGTTAGGCAGTAAAATTCAATTAATCCATAAAATATTTTGTTAAATATGTTTTAAGAGATAAAATACCAAGGAAGTGTAAGAAATTGTTTAACGATGGAAATGTAAATTTATATTAAATTTATTCATTTAATATTTTAATTATTTTATTTATTTACATAATATCTAATAAACTAAATGTCATCAAAATATATACATAAAATTATAAAAATTATATATATTTTACTTTACATAAAATAATATTAATGATATTTTTATGTTATCAAAGCATTAAATATTATATAAATAATTATACAAATATTAAAAACTCAGTTGAATGCATATAAATTCCCTCCCCTTTTATATATTAACCAGCAAGGCAGCAACCAGAAGAACCCGGTGTTCGGATAAAAAACGAATCAATCTCAGATTTTCAGGTCAAAACAGGTTTTTAGGTAAAAAATGGGTCAATTTCAGGTTTCAGGTCTACTTGAATCCGACCCAATTTTTAAAATGGGTTGATTTGATCAACCCGAACCCGACCCATTTTGGATCTAGGTTGACCCTAACTCGAATTTTTCAAATCAAATTCAAATTGAATTTTTGGATCTTGTTAAATATTGATACCCCTAAATCTAATAAGCTAGAAAAACAGACTCCTGATTTCAGTAATTCAAATAGCTTCAATATACCTGCAAAATAATTTTAAATATTAAAAAAAAAAACGAAGAACACGGCAAAGGCCAAAGAGTTTGCCAAGATCATCATGATCCCGCACGAATATAAAAGCATGTAGAGAGAGAAAGACAGACAGAAAGACAGAGAGAGAGAGAGAGAGAGAGGTGGTCTTTACCCCATCTTCTTCTACAGGAGGATCAGTAGTGGGATCCTTGAAGGGATCCAACAAGCCCAAGCAACGGAGACAAGTTCTTAGGAAGAACTGAAAGAAAGAACAAGGGTGGAGAAGAAGAGTACTACTACTACTGGTCTCCACCTCATGATGATCTTCAATGCATAAGTTCTCAGCTTCTTCTTCACTCGCTTTCCTTACATTCATCCTTCCTTCTTCTCTCACTCCTTTATTACCTGCTCGCTAGTTTATTAATTTTCCTATATCTACTTGACTGAATCTTCACCGCTTAGCAAGGGTTTCTTTCACCTTGCATTTATTCGGAGGATCACACAGGCCGCCCATTTATTTATTGCAAACACCTACCCCGTACGCAGTGACTTTAATAGCTTTTTTTTATTTTAATTTTCAATATTTTAACAAAGAAATTAGCTCATAAATTGAAAATTTAATAAAAAAATTTAACTAATAAACGCCAATTGGTTAAATATAAATGGGCGTTTATTTTGTAAGTATTTATTCTATGTCTTCAACTGTATCATAGCATTGATACCAGTATAAGAACATGTAGTTACCCACCTGCATTAAACTAAGATTTTATTTGGAACAATTTTCTTATTATTTGCTAAAATAATTTTTCATTATAAAATTTTTCAAAGTAGAAATTTTTGTGCTAGAAATTTCTTTTGAAAGCAATAAGAAAATTGTATGAAACCCAAGTTATTCTTGTGCAATTCATGCACGAAGAAAGCTAAGTTAACTTTGCAGATAATAAAAAATTAAAAATTGTACGTCTAAGCTATCTATCCTCAAGTAAGTTTTAGTTTTTATTTGGGATAGCTTTAAACCCCTTTTTTTTCTGTTTTCAAAATAAAAAAAAACTAAAAATTAAAAAATAGTTTTACAAAGCACTAAAAAAGCTATATGTATGCTTACAATGTTAATGTCATTCTTTGTAAATGTATCATGCTAAAATGACATATATGATATATCTATGTCCTTTTTTTTTTAACTTATATATTGTCCCTACTCTAGAGATAATCTAGGTGTATTTTTATTTTAAATGAATCTAATCAGTAAGTGAAGCAATCAATGTAAATCCATTAAAATATTGGAGCAAGTAAAAAGATAATATCACTCCCTAACTATCTATCCTTCTAACCCTTATTATCTTATGATCTCCTATAAACTAAATGTGATTAAGATGTCATTTGTGGTAACTTTTTTATTATTTTTTAAATGATTTTTTAATATACAAATTTTTTAAATTAAAAATTTTGGTACTTGAAATTATTTTTAAAAAATAATAAAAAAATTGTCCCACACAAAACCTAAATGGCATTTTAATATCACAACTCGGATCACATCACAATATATATATAATTTGGAAGACGATGATAGCAGTTGGAAGAGATATATCCGAGTAGCCATCTTCTTTGAACATTTGCTACGGCTAAGATTACCTTATTTATATGTCATAAGAAATTAGTGTGGTCGGACATGAATATCACTATATATTAAAAAGTGTAAGTTTTAAAATTGAACTCTAAATTATTTGAATGCTAATTTCAACAAACTTGTCATTAAATTGAATGTTTCAACAAGATGAACTTAACATCACCAAAAGCGATATGATTCGAGTCCAAATAAGAGTAGATTAAATACTTAAAGCTCAATAAAAGAACTTTGAGATATTAAATGAACGACTAAATAATCTTCAAACATTATATGCTTAGAGTCAAATAAAGCATCTCGACAAGATAAACTAACAAGCCTAAAATCATATAATTTTGACATCGTAACATTCCCATCGGACCACCTCCCTCCAACTATCATCATTTGACTATAGTCTCTAACTACAATTTCTTGATTATAGTCAACTAACCATTGTCGTCTGATTATAATTCTTCTACCACCTTAGCCTTCCTACAATCCTTCAACTACCATTGTCCGACTTTGATCTTCTAACCTTCATCACTCCATTATAGTCCTCCCATCATTGTTGCTTTATTACTTCCCTCTATCACCATTTCCCCAATATGGTCTTATGAACTATGTTATCTATCTACTGCTCTCTAATCTCTATCACATGATTGTTTTTCTTTGATAGCAATTACTTAACTCCAATCTCCAAAGATTTTTGCCTTCTACGACCCATCGACCATCGTTACCCTAGCTTCTACAGCCCTTTGACCATTGTCGCTCGACTATGGTCATTTGACCGTTATCGCTCAATTACAATCTCCCTACCCCGACTACCATCTCCAAAATTAAGGTCGTCTAACTACCGTTATCCAATTATGATATTCCAACTACCATCTCTCAACTTCGAACCATTCTCTATCGTCTGATTATGACCATCTTATCATCGTCGCCCAACTATGATCCTCCAACCACTGTGGATTGACTATGGTCCTTCGACCACCCTAAACCCACACAATATCCCATGATACCTATTTACATCATCAACACCAACTTCTGACTCTAACTTCAGCACTAAGATTAATTATGTTAAACTTACAGCCTCTAATCTCCCCTTCCCATAGTATAATGGTTAAAACAAATAGCAATGGTTTTTTCTTGAAGGTGATTCCAAAGCCACGGGACTCTTCCAGCTTCCATCATGAAATATAATTTACACATTATCTGTATTATCAACACTTTTCTCAATCACAATGAATGATATCATTGGTTCCTGATGACAAACATTAGTAGAATCATTTCAATTATGTTAGGCCTTATATCTCTTGAAGGATCTTTTTATCCATGTGTTTGCTTGCTCTTCATACAAAATTAAGACATAAAATTCTCTTTATATTCCCTTGATTAATTATTACGGCATGCAACACTTATATTATCAGCATGATAGTAATTTAACCATAAATCAATTTTTAGATATATTTCTCCAAATAAATAAATATTAGATATATTTAGTCAATTAGACGTGTTTCAACGACAATAGCAAACAAGCCAGATTTGGTCCACCTGCATCCTCACCTGCTCCATTAAAAGCAATCCCCTGTCAGATATATCAGTGACATAAATATAGTTGATAAAAAATATATTGAATTATTGTTAAAATTGTGAGATCAATTTTCACCTGTATTAAATTTATATTTTGTCTCTCAATATTTTTAAAATAATTAAACTAAAATATCAGTCTAAATTTTTATACGGTAAAAAGGATAGACACAGAGACATTCTTGCGGAGATGCATCTATTCTCTGCATCCAGCTCTCACCTTCACATTCATTTTTTTTTTGTGACGAGGAAGCACTGTTCATAGGCCAGTGTAAATCCCGATCGACCTAGCATGCAGCCCACACCAATTTACATGCACGGGCCGACACTTAAGGCTTTCACTGCTTGCCAAGGGATTCGAACCAGGGACCTGGGCTTTGCCCATCCGGCTCTTCACCACCCAAACAAGCAGCGGTGGGTCACATTCGTTATTTATGTTCCCACTCGGTCACTAAGTACCGATAAAATAATATATTTATTTTTGTTTGTATAAAGTGTAATATCTCCATTTATCTCATTTGAAGCTTATTGATGTTTTAATTTTTTATGTTTGTGAGGCTATGAAAGCAAATGAATCTCGCAAAACAACATAAATTTATGTGATTTATATTTAAAATTTTTGGAATTATGACAAATAGCTTTGATTGTTTCTCATCGATGCCGATATCCTTCTTTTAGGATCTTTGAAAGACAATTGTAATTTTTTATAAAATTGATTGTGATTGCTATAGAAAAAATAACTTAGATATTTTAGTTATAAGTAGTAGTTTTCCACCACAAAATTTTTTGAAAAACAGTGAGAAAACAGCAAGAAAATGATAGCCAGATAAAATTTTGATTGCGTGAAAAACAAAGCAATAAAAAAGCTATTCCAAATATACCCTTAGTGCTCTTATGAGCTATTCTATACATGACTATTGCTACAATCAACTTCAGAATCTCTATTGGTCTTATACTACTTATTTATGTTAGACCATTTTTTCTTAGAACCCATTTGAGATGGTTACGATTTTTTTATAAATTTAATTGTAAGGCTATTATGGAAAAAGAAAAGTTTTGATACACTGTACATAGGAAGGAAGCACAAATTATTTTTTGAAAATAAAAAAAATTAGCGTCCAAATAAAATCTTTGATTGCCACATGAAAAATAAAGCAATAAGAAATGATCTCAAATCAAGCTTTACGTTTCGTTTGGGGCGGCTTTCTTATCACTTCTTAAAGCAGCTTTTTAGTTGTGCCATCTCTTGTTTGATAGTTGTGACGGAATTTTTTGTTCAACAGTTGATGGTTTTTTTTTGCTGGACTGCTCACTCTTATATTGCTACAACATAGCAGTTGTGACGGAGTTAAGGACCCAAACTCTTTAACTATCTGTCTGAGCTCTTTATTTCTATTTGTTTTATTCTTCTTTACATTGTATCTATCATTTTGATTTGAGAGATGTATATATATATATATATATATATATATATATATATATATATATATATATATATATAGCATATAATTTTTATATATTTATATATCTATTATTTAAATTTTAAATAACGATTTAAATTTTATATAAATAATTACTTTAAATATCAGGTATATAAATGAGAAAAGAATTAAAATAATCTATTGACTATTTATGAAAGATCAAAATGATTTTTAATTATATTAGAGGATCATTAATTTGGATCCCTCAAATCTTTAAGAATACATTAAATTAATCTCATATTGGGATTATTTTGATTCATTTTTAAAGATTTAAGGGATCAAAATTATATTTTAATATAATTGGAGACTATTGGCCAAATTATAAAAAGGAGCTTGTTTAATAGGGAAATACACGTGAGAATCATATTTATCAAATAATTTAAAGAGGAGCTAAACTAGAGGATGATAATTACATACCTCAAGTAGCCACACATATTTATTAGAAGGCTATATATATCATAAAAATAAATATTAATTAGATAATACAAATAATGTAGATTTTATTCCTCTTGATCTTTTTGAGATTTATCTCTCTTGAGAGGTATATAGGCAACAATCATGCATGATAGATAGTATCTAAGAGTGCAACTCTAGATCTTTTCTAAGACTATAACCTTATTTTTTTCATTGCAACCGATTATTCCTTTCTCAAACATTGTACTTAGTTTATATTTTATTTATAAATTCCAAAACATTATGCTTTTACTGATTCCATTTTATAAATATAAATGTGTAGAATACTAAAAAATAAAAATAAATGTGTAGACACAAATTGCCTCAAAACCTAGGAGTGATACAAATTTTTAGTATTAAGAATGAACTTCTTGAATGTGGTTCTAGATCTTGGAATGATATAACATATTTTTTTGAAGTCTTCCAAAATTTTAATAGACTTATAGCCTATCCCAACAACAACATCTAATAAATATGACCGTTTTCTATGCTAACTGATGTTATAGACTCTAATGTTTTATCTTAAATGCCCTCTTCTCTGCTTCAATTATTGTGAGGCTGTTGTCTCTCTAATGGAGCTAAGCTCATTTATATTGTACGTAGCTCATTTCAAATGTAGTCCACATCTTACTTCTACAACTAAAGGTAAGTGATTGTGGTCTCCAACTCAAATTAATAACATATCAACTCCATTTTATGGTCGCTGTTTCCAGCATCCCACCATATGTTACACTTTTTCTACATATACTTTATCCTTATAAATACTTACATGTTTTTTGTTAAAATAGTATCTAAGTATGCCTCTAGTTCTATATTTTGTAACATTTAAAGAAAAGTTGAGTTATTAGGCAAGAGTAAAATTCAAAATAACATATAAAAAATAGGACCTAAAGATCATATTCATTCATTATAATTTCATAGAATAGTGCCTTCACTTTAAAGGAGCTGCACTACATCCTCACAAAATACACTACAATTCAACACCTGCATTTTTCCCTCCACATTCTTATGATTTCGAGAAAGATGGTTCCCCCTTCTGACAATCTTTTAAACTCATTTTGAGCCATGGCATTCATCGCTAGTGGTGGTGTTGATAGTCAATGTTAGTATAAACAACTTGAATTATTCTTATAAGCAATGAAGTACATTGATGTTGTTGGAGGCTATAAGTGTTGGCATTTGTGTTGATGGAATACATCAGCCTTATATGTGATATCATACAACGACATTGTTAGCTATAATGGATGATGAAGTCTATGGACACTATTATCTTGCTTTGATGGTGTGAATTAGCTTTGTAGGCAATAATGAGTATCAATGTTGTTAGCGATAATGTGCGACAAAGTTAATAGGCATTGGTGTTTGTGTCGATTGTTTCCATCAACCTTATAAGTGATGACATACATCAACATTATTTGTCATAGTGGTCGTCAAAGTTGGTGGGTGTTAATATATGTGTATACGATGTGCATCAAATTTATAGGCGATGACATACATTGGCATTGTTGATGATAGCGGGAAACAATAGTCAAGAAAATATAATCGGGTGACATAATTAGAGAACACTGTCTAACGCTAGCGATCTAGCAATGAAAAGTGAATTGTGATAGATGGGTAATGATGATTGGGATGCATGGTTAGGCATCAATGATCAAGTGTCTATAGTTGGGAGAAGGTGGTTGGGAGATCATAATCAAGCAATAATGATCACAGCTTTATAATTAAGGCACTAGCTTGCATGCAACATCCCTAGCGCACCGTTATTGCTAGAAGTTGTCAAGTTAAGTGACCTATTGCCTTCTGCATGTATTTGTGATTATTTTAAGGACCAAACAAACATTTTCTAGCATTCTTTGAAATACTTGGAATCCTTTTTTAATATTGCAGACTCAATTTCAACACTTAGCCTAGTAAAGCCTCTATAATTACATATAAGCAAACTAAGGAGTTTTAAGTTACAATTTTTAATATTTTTTTGCTCAAATCAATGCACCAGCTTTAGGGAATATTGAAATTATGATTGAGAAGATTTTATTTGATTCACGACTTAAGAGGAGGTTCACATTAACATTATTACATCTAGTGATTTTTTTAAAATTATAATTGTTTGTTATAACATTTTTTAAGAACTCAATATATATGACACAAATTTTAACATTTGAAAATATGTGGCAAATTATACATCATCAGAAATTTTATTTGATCAAATGTAAATCTCGATATAATATTTGACTTGAAAACTTTTAGAATTAATTTGAATATTGTGTGCTTATAGTTGTTGGCACATGCCATCGGCTATAAGCAAGATTCAAGCCATCAATACAAATGTTGATGCTCGTTGACTTCATCGCCCTTTGTCATCACCAAAATCGATGCGCTCCACTTTATATAAAGATGATGCACACTAACGTACATTCGCTAAATTCATTGCTAAAAATGTCAATGCACCCCATTGCCTATAAGACCAATGCATGTCTTTGACACCAATGTCGACACCCGCCATCTCCACCAATGTCAATGCATGTTATCATTGATAATACCAATGCATGCCATTGACCCTAACTCCAACTCTTGATATTAACACCAAAATCTATATTTGACTTCTTGCTCCTGAAAGATGGATGACCAAACATACACAAATGACCTCAAAATGATAACTTAAATGCTCAGTCAACTTCAATAATTGAATACAACATTCACAATTCATATCTACTACACTATATCAATATATTCCCCATTTAAGTAAAAAAAAAAAAGATTATTTATTACCTATCATATAAACTATTGGAATTATTTAAATAGAGCTAATCACGCGATTTTTTTTCTTTTTTCAAAATCTTCATATAAAACTTGATGTCTCACATAACATTTTTTTTATCTCTATATACATTTATGTTGAATTTTCATATAAAAATAGTACATCAAATTTTAACTCTTAATATTTTTCACACACAATATATACATAATTAATTAAAATTTATGTCATAATTATCTTGAAATAAATCTAATTATTTGAAGACATCTCAATATCAAATATTGATGCATCACATATCCTTTATCCACTACGTTATCTCTTTTTTTTAATGCTTCCGATGTTTAGCGGGTTTGAGCTTCAGCCCCGCGCTAAACGCCCGTCAATAAATTAGTGGTCCTCACTCCCGATCTCCCTTACTGCCTTGCGTGTTTTTTTTTTTGTTGACATGTCGAGGCACTGTGCAGCCATGCCAAAGGACTCAAAGGAGACGCGTCACAGACTGGGGAGGGAAAAGATTTAAGAGCCATATTGTTCTTTGCAGTCCTCTTCTTTCTTCCCCCTTCCACTACTTCTTAGCAGGAATAGATCTCCCATCGGAGATGCTTCTCCTCTACCAAACGTCTGCGTCATTCTTCCCCGCTCGAACCAACTCGCGCCAGCGCGTTTTGTCTGCCGGTGGAAACCGTTGCCACCACATGGTATTTTCCCTTGTAACACACCGCCGATTTCTCACTGTGGTGGCGAAGGCGGCGCCGGCGGGCGACGTCGACACGTTTACCAAGTACTCGGGATATCTGTTTGAGAATGGCGTGTTATCAGAGGCGGAGTTTTTGACCGAATACGACCTACGGTCGATTGCAGCTATCTATCGCCGGAAGCCGTTCCTGGTCCTTCGCCGCTTCGTCCAGATTGGGACCAAGTTCGGCCGGTGGTTTGCCGTACGCTACATTGATAGGTTGCTTGAACGCTCTGATGAAATGTTTAAGGTGAGCCTGCTCTGTTCGAGGTTAAAGATTGAAGGCATCTTGAAATTATTTTTCCGATTCTGTGAGACTTCCTTATGGCCTGACGCCCTGCCCTTTTGTTTGTTTGCAGATTAGGGCTAGTGAGTTGCGCATGATATTGCTTGAACTTGGCCCGGTATGTTTCACATTCTGGTTCATGTTTTTTTATGTCAGGGGGTTGTTTGGCTTGCTTCAAATATGTAAGATGGTAAACAAATATTATGCTAAGTAAATATATCCACTTTGATGTATTTATTTATCCAGATTTAAGAAGTGTGTGGACTAACAAGGGTTGTTGTGAAGCAAATACAAAATTTCTGCAGTACATGAAACTCAGAAGAAAAACGTTTCCTGCATTCTATTCACTTGACACTTTTGAACCTAATTTTGATGCTCTGGTTGTCAATTTCAATTTAAAATCTTCCAGTTGTTTGTCTTGAAGTTAATAACCAAAACTCTGCCCCTAATTGGTAAGCCAAATGTTATTTCAATCGGTCCTCTTTCATGCTGCTCAAATCTAATTTTCTTCAATGTTTATTGGTGCTAGGTCAAGTAATATCACCATTTTATAGCTTGCTTCAAGAGTTTCCTTAAAACAGATAGAAGAGAGTTGCTCAAATCCTTAATTGACCGGCCATGGTGTTCTACATTATCATAAAAATACTGTTTTGTATAATTAAATTTCTTACAATGCGTGTACTTTTCTTGACTTAGTCAGGAGATAAGTTAAAGCAGAGGTCTAAGGCTATATTTCACAAAGATAACCATGCAACTGCATTATTAAATCATTAATGCAGGTGCAAAAAATATTATTTTCTTAAAATAAGCATCGAAAGTAGGGGTGTGAAAGAGTCAAGTCGAGTTTTAACACCATCAAGCTCAGCTCGTCAGTCGTAAAGCGGGCTCGAACTCGAGCTCGTGCTCAACTCGAGATACTTTATCGAGCTCATTGAGCCACTTGCGCCCACCTGCGTCAGTTTCCCGCCCGCTTTTTTTTTTTCGTCCGATTCTCGCACTTGTGGAGAGCCGATGCGAAACTTGAGCAAAGAAGGCTGCGGCTTTGCAATGGCCAATGGCGTGAGCTCAAGAGCTTGCAACATTTATTAGCATGTCACATCTTTTTGATTATATATATTTGAAAATCTCATTATTTTAGTGATCTCGCTGGTTTTGGCAATGTTTTTAAAGATGCAACATTTATTAGTGATGCGGACATCCAACCGTCCATGACTATCCGAGGAGCTGAAGATCAACGGCTGTCATCGTCCCACGTTATCTTATATTTTATTTGTAATTTTTAAAATTTTATTATAAATTTTTCGTTTTTACCTTCACTTAAGAGGGTTGTTCTATGTAAGCTATAGGGGCATATATGTCTTGTTTTAGTTTCTTAGGCCTATATATAAAGGACCTTTCTTGTGTAATAGGATGATGAATCGTTAATGAAATTTTATTCTACTTGTTTGATCCCTTAGTGAGTTCATGAGAGGAGAAAGATCTCTTTGTGAGTTCCGAGATTCCCAAGATCTCTTTATGAGTTCTTGAGGAAGTGGTGCTTGTTGTAGATCTCTTTGTGAGTTCTATTGGAGGTGTTGCTCGAGATGTGTAGCTCCGGATTTTCTTTTTTCTAAACCAAATTTATTTCTTCTCTACCTAACCAAACTCTCTTCCTCCCAAATTCCCTCCACCGGCCCCCATAAGTCCACCGCCGGCCACCCCAGACCGATCCCGCCACCGGCAGCTCAGCCGGCCTCCTTGGGACGGCCAAGCGACCGGCCTCCAACCCTCCACCCGCCGGCTCTCTCTCCACCACTCCATCATATTTGAAATTCAAATTTCGAATTTCAAATTCTTTCCATATAGGGAATCCCAAATTAGGAAAGTTTCTTTCATGAATCCAATTTCAACATAAATCAAATTGGAGTTATTATTTTTCTTTCCTAATATTCACTACCTCTTTGGAAACTCCTCTACCCCCCTCACCCAACCCACATGTTTGAAATTCAAATTTCAAAAAGGCATTAATTGCTTAACCTAAAATAAGGCCAAGTAATTAAGAGAGCTATTAATTTAATTTCAAATTCAAATTTGAAATTCAAAAGCTTTCCAAATACTAGCACTTAAATTAGGAAAACCCTCTTTGAAATAAAATCTGAATTTTAATTCAGATTTTCTTTAATGCTCTGATAATGTGTGGGCCCCACTTAATTAGCCATAATTCCCCTCTTCCCCTCTCTCTATGGCCGGCCCCTCTCCATGAGCTTTCTCTCTCCAATTTCATTAATAGCCCCCCCATTAAGCCTCCCTAATTATCTACCACAATTCCCTCTCATCCAATTTAATTCTCCCCATTAAAATTTGAATTTAAATTCAAATTCATGCCGCCACTTCCACTTATCTGAAATTTAATTTCATATTTCCATTCTCTGTCCCCCAAATTGATTTGGGATTTAATTATTGTTTCCACCTAGGCAAGTAAATTAATCTCAAGAGTATTTCCCATTGTTATTCCCAAATTTTCCTGTTATACTCTTTCAATTTCTGCATCCAGAAAGCCGGAACGCAGCAATTCTTCTTTCCAAACTGCTGTCCAGAATTTTTCTGGACAGATTTTATGCACTGTCCTGAGATCCGATCACCCTTAGAGCTGCTGCCAAGGTTCCTAAGGTCAAGGCATGCTGTCCAAACTTTCGTACAAGCTGTCTGAAGGTTTTGGTTCGCTGTCCAGGGAAGTTTGCACATGTTTTCTTGCTGTCCAACCATTTGGAAGGACTTCAAATACAGCCCGGACGTTCTAGGTTGCTGATCACACGTTCAGGAAGGTTCTTAGATGCTACATACTTCCTCCCAAGCCTTCCAACTGTTGTGGGAACTCCGTATTTTCTTATTACTTGGTATTCGAGAATTTTGTTATTATGCAGCTGTAGTTGGTATTGGAAAACTTTTAAATAGACTAACAAATATTATTAATTAAAAATATAAAATAGTTTCGAGCCGGCTCAAGTTCGAGCTTGTTTACAAAACGAGCTTGCATTCGAGCTCGATAGCTTGGCTCGCCTGAATTGAATTTTGATTCTATTGTTGGACCTGACAGTTACACGACTAAGTTTTTTTCAAAAAGCTTGGGACATTATGAGCTTTGATCTTTTTAATGCTATTTTAGAATTCTTTGCTGGAAAATCTAAGCCTAAGTTCTTCTCTTCCACCTCCATTATGCTTATTCCTAAAAATAATGGGGCTTATAGTTGGAATGACTTTAGGCCTATTAGTCTGTGTACTTTTTTTAGTAAAGTGATTTCTAAAATGCTTATGAACCGCCTTTCTCCTTTTCATCCGAGAATCCTTTCTCCTAATCAAACTTTCTTTGTAAAAGGTAGATCTATTTTGGATAACATTTTATTAGCTCAAAAAGTGTTGCATGATTTGGATGTTAGGGTGTCTGGGGATAACATTATTTTTAAAATGGATATTCCAAAACTATGATAATATTCACTGGGATTTTCTTTACCACATTTTGCATTTGTTTTGTTTTAATTCTGGTTTTGTTAACCTTATTAAATAGTCTGTTGAATTTTTTTTTCTCTGTCATTATTACTGGGAGAAGTCATGGTTTTTTGATAGGTAATACTTGTATGCACAAGTAAACCTAACCCAAATCATGTATCTAAACAACGACAACTGCTGTCCACAGCAGAAAACAGCCCAAACCAGTGAGAAAACTGAGAGAAAATAGAGAGATATTCGTAGGAAAACAAAGCAAACACTTATATTCCACTAATAGATGAAAAGCACTTGCAAGATACAATTTTCCTTCAATTCGAGAGGAAGGAAAAACTCTCCACTATCTTCGGCAACGCCAAGACTCAAGAGCCAAGAACAAACCCTAGATCTCAAAATAAAATTCAAATTCAAGATGAGCCCCAAACTCTCACCATAACTCCTAATTAAAGACAAAGGAAAATTACAAAATACCTAAAACAACCCCTCATTCAAAAATTTTCCTCCCAAAATTGATTTAACCCCAAGTGGGGCCCACAGGGGGTTCCGCCCCCCTTGCTGTTTCCACCCAGCTAGGCTTCCGCCTAGAGTAGACTTGGACTGGTCTTGGTTGGACTGGTCCAGCTGGCCCCTCTTGGGCCGGCCTAACATTTTTTTAGTCATCTCATTGGTTGAGACAAGGTGATCCTATCTCTCCTACCCCTTTTTTATTTCCATGGAGTATTTATTTAGAGGCATTATCAATCTATATGGCAATTATCTTAACAATTTTATAAAACTTGTGACCTGTTTGTGCTGCTTGTTGGTTTAATTTTGCTATACTATTTATCGAGTTTTCAATTTAGTCCTGCTGCTAACATTCAAAAATTTCAATTCTGTTGCAGGCATTTGTCAAAATTGCTCAAGCTGTATCATCCCGTCCAGTTAAGTTTACATTTTTTTTCTTAATGGATTTGTAATTGGCAGTAAATTTATAATTTATCTAAACTATTCAGTCTATATTGTGCAATGTGGAGGATGACTTAAAATTCTTGTTGCTGACTATTATTTTGAATATTTGTTTCAAATATTGGTAGCATAAATTGATGGTGTTGTTATTAAAAGGTTTCAAGGGTTGTTTGAGTGGTGATGGTATGTTTTGCGTTGGTAGAAAGTTAAGAAAAAAATTAATTAGTTTAGGATACATTTATGTTTGAAATTTACTTGCAATGATTAGGTAGGTTTTCTTTGATGAAAAATGGCAAAAAATCTGTAGATTAAAGGTTTGGGATGTTAACTTCTTAATGGAGGTGATTTTAGACCAAGTAGATGTGTGCTTGGGATTCATAAAGTTTTTAAATGTGCTACTTATTGTTGGTGGATAACGGGAGTTAGGGTTTTGTGGATATGGTATGGCTTAGTTTTTGTGGGTTTTGAAACGAGTTAAAATTTTGGGAAGGTGGTAGGGATATAAGAGAAAAAGAAAAGAGAGAAAATGATATGTTTAGGTGTTCACAAACCTTGACTGTGGTTGATTTAAAATTAATCCAAAAGTCGGTCAAACCAACTCTATGTAGACACAAATTTTTGAAGACACTACGGCTATATTTTTATTGAATCAATGGGATTATAAATAGTGCATGAGGTATTATAGAAAATGAGGAAAACTCATAAGGAAATGCACCAAAATCCCTCGTAAAATTTTATTTATAGGCTATAATAACAACCTCCCCTCAAGATCCTTTTGTATTTAAAAATTAATAATACTACTCCAATTTAAAGGATTTAATTAAATATTTTATTGATTTTCTTGAATGTTTAATATGGGCTGATTTATATGCTTCTAAAAATAGGTTTTAAAATTTTAGAAATTCCCTCCAAATAATATTTGCTTGGCCCCCTGTTTCTTAAATAAAATATAATAAAATAAAGTTACAAATAATTCTTATAATAATTGGCCTTCAAAATTGTTCTAGTGAGACTCCTCCCTGCTTGTCCTGCATCAATTCTTCTCCACTTGATAAACTTTACTTCTTAAAGTTAAAAAATTGTGATGAAGCGAGAGAGAGAATACACCTTGTGTTTGCACATGTGGCATAGTACCTATAAAGTTAGGTGCAATAGTATTGATTGTTTGTAGTTATAGGAAATAAGTTTTTATTCAATTACTAGGTGATGTATGAATCCTCTATTTTTGTCTGCATGAGATTATGCAACACATCATACTAGTTGTATTGGCAAACACTAGCACTAAATCTTTTTTTATTATCTGTTTGCCTTTCGTCGTACATGCCCATAGCATATGAGTCAGTTTTTCACTTTCTTATTTTCAATTGGTGCTATTCTCATCACCCCTTTAACATTATCATTTAATAATCTGTGATTCCTAATGTTTCCACATGATTCCTTGACGTTTTTGCTGTGTTCTTGTTACATAATAATCATAATTCACTCAAGATCTTAAGGCATATACATGGCTTTGAAGCACCTTTAATATTTCTATGCATTACTCTTGCATTTGATTTTGTCCCATGGCTCTAACCTATGAATATCTTCCCTATCAATCAGGTCTAACCGTATGGAATGCTTCTTCTTGATTGTTTTGTGATTTCTTTGACCTCACATGTGCAATTTTGTTAGTTTCTTGATTGTTGAAAAACCTTGTCCATGTGTATTTGTGTGTGTGTGTGCACACCATAATATGCACATTTTATGCTCAATATTTTTTTCTTTCTAGAACCAATAATCACATGGGGGTGGATTCGTGATCCTTAATCTTGTTTGGCTTAGGATATCTTAGTTAATTTTCTGCAGCCATATCCTTGTAGATTATAAATGGAAAAATGGTAGTTTTATTGTCTTCTGGCTTTTCAGACAAAATATGATAATACCACTTGATATTTCATTCCATATCCCAAACAAGAAGATAAAAATGAAATAAGGAAAAAGGTTATAAAAATTTCCTGAGATAGAAAGTACTGGCTTAAGATATCTACTGACTACAGTGGAGCTATTGAGGCTCTCAAAGGCACATTCCTTTCAAAATGAATCATTGTAAAAGCTACAAATCTCTTAGGTGAACACTTGCCTCGTCTGAATGCCCATTACACGAGCATGCCATTTACTATGATCTCATCTTATGCATGGCCAAACATTTGCTTTGACAGATGATAAGTTTCAGTTTTTCAACTTGCCTTACCATTTTCACCTTTTTAAGCAATACCATTTGCTTTATCATCCTAAATGAACAAATGGATCTGTTTACTAATTCAGAGAATTGACTTAGATCTGCTATTCACAGGGGTACCTTTAAAAAGCCAAATTTCTGGAGCTTTTAAGCTCTTGTGCTCTTCTTGTTTGCTTTAATATAAGGCTGTAATTGTAGGAAATTATAAAATTAAATTGTCTTTTTTAGTTATTCATGACTCATCTGAAAGAAGATCACTTCAAATTTTTTCACTGGATTTAACTACCAGTGCTTTATTCTGTACTGGGGCAGCTGGGGGCCCATTTAATTTCTTTTTGATATAAAGCACGATTTATAAATCATTATTATTACTATTATTTTGATTTGTCCTTTTAGTTGTGTCTAATTCTGAAATCAAATGGGAGTGAACTCCACACTCGTAAATTTAAGAATTTTATTTTCACAATTAAAAGAATTAGAAAAAAGTTAACAACTTAATATGTTGAAATTATCTTCATCTAATACTGAAGTTAAAATTCATATTAAAGTACTTCCAACGAAACTTGTTGAATTAATCTATGAATTTCAATAGTTTAAGGGAAAAGAATCAAATTGGTCTCCATAACTTTTTCTTAAGGACTAAAATAAATTCTATATAGATAAACCTATTAATTTAGTCGTCTTGTGGGATCATTTAAGTCCCTATAAAATGAGATTTTTAAATTATCAAGGATCATTTTGATTCATCGTAAAGAGTTAGGGGATTATTTTGATCCTTATCTCAATAGTTTAAACATGTCATTCTCAACTCTTAGTGAATTTTGATTTGCATCTAACCAGATGACCATGGAGGGTACTGTCCTCTTTTAATTTCTTACCAATAGTGTCATTGCAACTTTTACGGATACAGTAAAATATAAAGAGGATGCGCATAGTTTCCGGTTTTGTGTTGCTTACTGTCTGTCCGTAGATCTGATGTCTAGATTTCTTTACTCGTTGAATTTCATCTAGGATGTTATTCCACCTGCATATTTGAACGAGCTTTCATTGTTGCAAGATCAAATAGCCCCCTTTTCAACAGAACTTGCTTTTAACATAATGGAAAAGGAGCTAGGTTTACCAATTGATGGCCTTTTCTCAGAAATTTCACCAGAACCAGTTGCAGCTGCTTCACTTGGACAGGTATTTAAATTGTTTTAGTGCTATGTGACTGAACGAAGACTTATAGTCGTGCAATTAGATGACTTGTTTCTTTCAATTATTAGGTTTATCAAGCCAGGCTTTGTACTAGTGGGAAGATTATTGCTATCAAAGTACAGAGGCCTGGAGTGCAGGCAGCAATTTCATTGGATATTTATATCCTCCGCTATCTTGCAGGCTTGATTAAGAAAGCAGCCAAGTTGAATACCGATCTTCAGGTACAGCTAGAATGTAATTTACTTTTGGCAATTAAAATTTTTTAGCGTACCTTCTAACCTTTTCCTGCCTTCTTGCTGGTATTTGGTAATTTTTTTGGAGCACATTATAGGCTATGTTTTATTTATCCATGAATTCTGAGATAGCAGTGCTGAATTATTTGAGGACCTTCACTTGCAGGCCGTGCTTGATGAATGGGCATCAAGCCTATTTCGGGTATGTACTTATCCCTAAGTTCTTTAGAGCCTTATACTTTTAAAACCCTTCTTTTATTCTTATAATACTTGGCATATATCATTCTCAAGGTGGCTTTTCTTATAACAAATTCACGCACATTGACTTTAAAATTAGATCTAGAAACAGTAGGGATTCACAAAGCCTCTGTTGGAATATGAAAACATTCCTTTTTTTTGCATGACTTGGGCTTTTCAATCAACACATATAGCCAATGAAATTAATCATGTCTGGACATCATTTAATAATGAATTTATATGATTTTTAATATGCATGTATAGCTTTTTCTGCTGGTAACGAACCAAAATAATGCATCACACATGTGCATATATTGCCCCAAATTTTATTCCATCTGAGGACAATATTTTGTGTTTTTTTTGTTTATTTGAATAGAATTTTGGGCAATATATGTCATGCATGTGCATTTAATTTAAATAATAAAATCCGTCAGTAAAATTAGATGTTGGCTGATCCATAGTTTAAGCATTTGGCTGTGCAACTCTTCTTAGGGATAATCTTCCTTTTTATTATCATTTTAGAAACTACTAGTTTTAGACAGACGGATTTTATTTATTTTTTCCCATTGTCGATATGCTTAAAGATTACATTTCTCCATATCAAAAAGAAAGTGTCATGACAACCTGAGATGGTTACACATATTAGATCAAGTGGACTGGTGAATATTTTTTGTTAATAAAAGAATTCCTACTTTATAAAAATATGGTTACACATATAATATCAAGTATTTTTTTAATCAGTCCAATCTTAAATAATTCAAAATTCAATCCTAATAATCTACAATGATAATTAATGTTAATTTTAATTAAAATAAATTAAAATTTTAATTTAAATGAAAGAACTGAAATAGATCTTAAAATAACCCTAATTTATTTTTATTGTTTTTTTATCATTTCCTCTGCATCCGATAAATACCTTCTCCTGATGAGTTGCATAGAAGCCCTTTGCTTGAAAGTTTGGTGGTCATAGTGGAGGTGGAGGAATTGCTTCATGAATATCTTTTAAATCTTTAGCTCATACATAATTGACATAAAAGGCATAATCTCAGACCTTTGTATACTTGAGCACTTTAATCGGTAAAACATGAGCTAGTGTTTGACACATTACAAGCGAATATTACACCTGATTTATGAGAATTACAATTTGTCATATTTCATTAAGAAATAATGAGAAATATGAATTAATTCTTATTGTTTGTCAAATTTGATTTTGAAATCTTTTACAATTGGGAAGAAGTTATTGTTTAATTTTGCTCGAGCAATATATCTCTATATATGGACATTTCTATTCTTATCGTTCTACTTGGAATTAAAATTTAATATTTTCTCCTAAAGATGCAAGATCAAGCTTGTCCATTCCTTTTAATATCATTAAAATCAGTGAGATGCAAAGCTCATCTGATCATAAATTAGATGCATCAAAATTTTCATAATACATGATGCCAATTGCATATTATGATAATTATAATTTCAAAGTGCAGAGATTTTCGACTTGCTTAGAATCAAATATAGTGGTTCTTGATGATTTCTTGCATGTAATGGACTGTTTTGATTTATGAATGTTAAATTCAGAGAATTGGAGAGGGAAAGGCTTAATTTTATTGCACAAACTCGTCTCTATTTATAGACCTATACAAGATATCTTAATACAACAAGAACAATATCAAGCCTTTGTCGCATTACGTGGGGTTGGCTACATGAATCATTTTTTTCCATTGTTTTATGTTAAAAGTCGAATTCTCATTTAAATCTAATAAAAAAAGATAATTTCTAATATTTTCTAACCAAGTCTTTTAGGTCTACTTCTATCTTTCTTAACATAAGTCAAATCTAATACCTCTACTTTCCTAACCGGGTCATTAGAAGATTATCGTTTTATGTGACCAAACCATCTAAGGCGACTCTCTCTAATCTTATCTTGCACTGGAGCTACTCTAACCTTTTCACGTATATGCTCATTTCGTATCCTATCTCTAAGGGTAAAGCCACTCATCCCCCTGAGCATCCTTATCTCTGCAACACTTAACTTAGTATTATGCTTCTATTTTAATGGCCAGCATTCGGCACCATAAAGCATTGCAGGTCTCACCACCATCTTATAGAATTTTCCCTTAAGTTTGAGGGGAACTTTTCTATCACACAACAAGCCCAATACATTCCTCCACTTCAACCATCCAACTTGAATTCTATTAATAATATCCCATTCCATTTCACCATCACTCTGAACAATAGATCCAAGATATCTAAAATGTGTACTCTTATTAATGACTTGATCGCCCAAAATCACAATCCCCTCACTAGGTCTATACTATTACTAGTAAAATTACATTCCATATATTTAGTTTTACATATACTCAAGAGAAAACCTTTAAACTCTAAGGTTTACCTCCATAATTCAAGTTTACTTTCAACTCCCTCTCTACTCTTATCAACAAGAAGAATATCATATGCAAAAAGAATACACCATGGTACATCCTCTTGCAAATGTCTAGTGAGAACATCCATGACTAAAGCAAAAAAATATGGGCTTAAGGCTGATTCTTGATGTAATTCAACTGAAATAGGAAAATACTTGGTCAAAACACCTTGTGTTTGAACACAAGAAATAGCTCATGCACACATATCTTTAATGATTTGAATATAAGCATTATTAACTCCTTTCTTTTCAAGAACTCTCCATAGCACGTCTCTTGGAATTTTATGATAGCTTTCTCTAAATCAATAAATATCATATGTAAATCCTCTTTATTCTCTCTATATTTTTCCATCAAGCAAAAATATATCTTAATAAATAAGCAAATTGCTCTAATATAATCCTTCCTAAATCAACCATCTAAATATGAAAGGAGATCAGCGTGATCCAAGTGAACCTCTCATGGATTCCCATCTTAGCCGTGGGATCAAAATGCCAAGGGACGGCTAGGATTTAATAGGTGAGTCTCCCACAGATTCCCATCCTGGACGTAGGATCAAAATGCCAAGGGATGGCTAGGATTTAACAATGAATAGAGTAAACCTGAACATTTAAAAAGGGTTCTCTATGCTATTCACTCATTCCTGAATTTTTTATATGCTTGATGAATGATTAATCATCAATGAAATTGATGAAACTCAATCTACATAGCATGCTTATGTTGTAGATCAAAATCAATAATATGATCTTGATTTTCAAGATTATATAGGACTGCTTTTGCTTGGTATAAGTAGGGATTAGTGGGTTTTTGTTGGGGGGATTTCTAGGGTTATGCAAGATTTGAGTTTTCTCTTAGCCTCCTTAGTTTCTTTCTCTTGTTTTTCTAGGGTTTGTAGTGGGAGACCTTGTCCTTCTCGAAGTGGACAAATTGTATCTTGTTTTCCCTTGGATTTTGAATGCAAAGGTTTTGGTTCTTCATCTCATCCTCTTGTGTTGATTTTTTCCTTGATTTGGAGGAGAAATCTTTTCTTTGAAGGAGCATTAGGGCAAACCCAAACTTGGGAACCCTAGGGCGTATCAAGTTGGTATCAGAGCTCTCGATCCTAGACGGCATGGCATCAAAGAAGATAGAAGTTTTGGAGGGGGAGATGAGCCAATGGAAGGAGGAAGTGGGAGAGAAACTTTCGTCGTTGGAGGGAAAATTCTCAACCTTAGAGGAGAGATTTGGGGGAATGGAAGAGATGATCCGTAAATTGGTAGAAGCCCAAGTTGTTCAATCAAATCCTAAGGAAAAAGGGAAATCGCCGATGTCGAACCCTAACCCTAACCCTAATTTCTTAATTAGGGAAGATGGAGCAAGCCAACCGGGGGAAGCCATGCAAGCACCACCTTACATATCACGCCAAGAGCCTTGGTCAAGGGAAGGGTGGGAGGCATCCGGTGTGGGTGGTGCACCATGGAAGGTGGCCGCCGGCCAGGGGGGAGGAGCCATACGTGACCCTCACGGTTCGTATGGAGGGTGGCCGAGAGGTCCAGGAGGGCCGTCAGAGTTGGGCCGATCCGCAGGAGAGGTCGGAGGTGGTTGGCCAAGACAACCGGGAGGGACACATGAGGGGGGCCGAGCCCCTTGGGAGCCACCAAGAAGGGGTTTGCAGACCCCGTATCCAGGAGAGTGGAGGGGAAGACCTCAGTGGGAGGGATTTCAGCATGGGCCATGGGAAGATGGGAGGAATCCTCATCGGACAGATACACGGATGAGGAAGTTGAAGGTCCCCATATTCGAAGGGGAAGATGCGTACGGATGAGTCTACCAGGTGGAGCGATATTTCTCCGTTAACGGCGTCACGGAGGAGGAAAAGCTAATGGCCGTCCCGATTTGCTTGGAGGGGAAAGCATTGGCTTGGTTCCAAAGGATTGAGGGGCGACAACCTATACGGAGTTGGGAAGAGTTCAAGGACCTACTACTGCACAGGTTCAGAGTGTCCAGTGAGGGCACCCATTATGAACAGTTCATGTCTCTTGTTCAGGAAGGCACAGTGGCAGAGTACCGGGAGCGCTTTGAGCTTCTATCGGGACGATTGAGGGGGGAATGCCCGATGACGCCATGGAGGGGAATTTCATGAAAGGGTTGAAACCCTACATCAGAGCCGCCATCAGGGTGGTCAACCCACGAGGGATAGTGGGAATTATGGAGACAGCTCAGCTTGTTGAGGATGAGCGGAAGGCGGATCAGACACGGAAATCCGGGGGGTCTCACCCCACATATCGCTCTCCACTCATGCTCGAAGGACCTAAGGTGACTGCCACTACTCATCCAGAGGAGGTAAAACAGGAGAAAGCCACCACTGTGGTGAACCAAGGAGGGTTCAAGAGACTGACTGACTCCGAATTGAAGGAGAAGAGGGTCAAGGGCCTCTGCTACCGTTGCGACGAGAAATTTGCACCTGGGCATAGGTGTAAAGAGAAGACCCTGCACGTGATAGTTGTGGGGGATTCAGATGAGGCCACAGATGAAGGGGCAACAAGGGAAAAGCTATGTGAGGTAGAGCATCCTCACCTAGATATGATAGAAGTGAGTCTGAATTCGATGGAAGGTTTACCATTCCACCCCACCATGAAGATGGAGGGAGAAATTGAAGGGTGCAAGGTGAGAGTTTTGTTTGACAGTGGAGCTACTCACAATTCCTTGGCCTATCGAGTGGCGGAACTGTTGAGTCTAAAGGTGATAGCAAGCAAAGAGGTAGAGGTGACCATATGCACCGGACAGAAGGCCCGTATTTATGGGAAATGCAAGGGAGTCACTATTATCTTGCAAGGGGAGATAATTACTCAAGATTTTTTGCTGATTAATCTGGAAAATGCCGACATCGTCTTGGGTATGCAGTGGCTTCAGTCTTTAGGAGACATGGAGGTCAATTGGGAGAAGTTGCTGGTTAAATACAAGAGTAATGGTCGGAGGGTGGCACTACAGGGTGATCCTAGTCTTTGTGGATTTCCGACCACCAAGGAATCTACATTCTTTAACCTTGAGGACAAGGTTAATTTTAAAGGAGGGAGTATTGATGCGGGCCACCGCCAACGCCGACCGGCAGAGGGAGGGCCGGCTACCCCGCGGCGCGCGGAAGCAGCCGGAACGGGCGCCGCGCCGTTCGATCCGCCGAAGCAGGGACGCGGGAGGGGGAAGCGGAGCGGGACGGGGCCGATCAGCTTGAGCGGAACCGGTCCATTTCTGGACCGGTTTGGCTCAGGTCTAGCCTGAGCTGGGCGGTTCAGTTTGGGCAGCCCACTAGTGGGTTTGGTTGGGTCTTTTGCTTTCTATAAGTAGGGATTAAGGGGGGATTTCTAGGGTTATGCAAGATTTGAGTTTTCTCTTAGCCTCCTTAGTTTCTTTCTCTTGTTTTTCTAGGGTTTGTAGTGGGAGACCTTGTCCTTCTCGAAGTGGACAAATTGTATCTTGTTTTCCCTTGGATTTTGAATGCAAAAGGTTTTGGTTCTTCATCTCATCCCTCTTGTGTTGATTTTTTCCTTGATTTGGAGGAGAAATCTTTTACACACCTATACATAACAGCGCATTAGATATATGTATATTCTATGTCGTTATGGTGTTATATCCTTGTCTCCATATTAAGATCTATGCTTGATAACATCCATATAATAAATTTTATAAAAAAAAGATTTCCCTATTCACACAACTACAATAATTCAGGAATTAACTTGCATGGGTTTTCCTTTCTTTACCTTTTTAATGCTGTCATGCAGTTTGTAAGTACTGTGACGTAACGTAATATACATATTCTTAGGACTTCACATTGAATACAGGTAAATCGCGTTTAATGCAGGAGATGGATTACAGAGAAGAAGCAAAAAATGGTCTTAAGTTCAGGTACTGACTGGCAACTTTTAATCATAAAAACAGGATGCTATCAACATGCTTTGGTTTTTTCTTAACACGGTCATTTTAATGAGTGTTATATTATATTGTTGCTGCCTTATTCCATGTCTTCTATTGCACGAATTCAAAATTGCAACAAAAATTAAGAATTACCCTTTCACAAGAAATCCAACAGAAAAACTTTAATATCACCGGTATCAAATTCTTGTGTGAATAAAAAAGTATAAATAAAAACATTATTCTCTTTTGTATGCTTTATAGAATGATTGTGCTCCAACCATACAATTTTTTCTGCGATGTGCTTAGATAAGTTTAATAACGTATTTCCCTTGCATCTTTTTTTTTTTCATTGTGTAGCGTTGGATTGTTGCATAATACTGGCATTATTTTCACAATAATCTAGGAAGCTATATGGGAGGCTACAGGATGTTTTCGTGCCAGAAATGTATGCGAACCAAAGCAGCCGTCGTGTCCTTCTTATGGAATGGGTAGAGGTGCATTACGTGTTTTTTATTTTCTAAAGACTTTTCAGGAATTATATACCTAAAGCCAAACTTTGAATCGGCTTGTTAATCAACTTTTTGCAGGGGAAGAAGTTAGCGGATGTCAAAGATCTTTATCTAGTAGAGGTAGAAACATGGCGTTAATATTATATTTTGAATCCTTTTCCCTTTCTTTTTTTTTTCCTCTCCTGTTATTGGTATAAGTATTGTAACCTTAAAAAGAGTTGTCTAAATGTGAACACTTCGTGTAGATTTAGCGCATTGTCTTCACTCAACGAGAATGGATGAAAAATAATTCATTAAGCTCATCCCAATTTGGTGTTATAAGCTAATAAGGATGATGCTGAATAATAATAATAATAAAGGATGATGCTGAATAGTTGCATGATATATGTTACTGAACAGGTTGGAGTTTATTGCTCACTTTCCCAGCTTTTAGAATATGGATTTTATCATGCTGATCCTCATCCTGGAAATCTTCTTCGAACATCTGATGGGAAGCTAGCATATTTAGGTATATCTTATGAGTATATTATTAGATGGTTGTGATATATTATGAAGCTGCATTGCTCTGTTCAATATTTTATATGGAAAACATAATTTCATTTTACGCCTTCGCCACATGGAGCATACCATATTCAGATGCTAGATCACTCTTTTATGCCACAAACGAACCAAAGGAACCCAATTTTATATAGACACATTTCAAATTCTCCCAACATGTATATTCTCTTGCCTTATTTCCTCTGTTTGGTTTGCGTTATCAGCATTATTTTTAATGTTCATTCAAAATGTTGTTGCATTTTTTGGCATTAATTTATTAATCTCACTTGGTTTTTTCTTCGTGCTAATTTGGTGTGTTCAGGATCAATTGGCAATTTAAAGCAAACTTTTTATTTTGTTCTTAGATACTTGAAAAGATGGCGAGTTCAGGGTAATATATGGGTTGATGATTTTATAGAGAAAGAAAAAAGTGGAATTGATGCAATACAAGATATGCATCAAAATTATTTTAGCATTTCCTAGTATTTTTAGATAGTTTTAGGATTTATTTTAGTGTATTTAATTATTAGGATTTTCTATATTTTGAATTAGACAATTTGATTTTAAAACTTATTTAGAGCTGGATTTTATATTTAGTTTGAATTTTTAAATTGAGCCCTATTTCTATAAATAAGGGTTTCATGACTTGTAATTGAATAATAAATTGCGATGAATTGCATTACAAAGATTCCTTTCTCTCATCTCTCTCTCTTTCAGCCAGGTTGTTTACACTTGATTCCTCTCCTCTCTTTCTCTCCCTTATCCCATGACATCTCACCCCTCCCCTACTTTGCAATTTCTAATCCCGAGATTCCCTTCATGACTATTCTCTCTTGGCTCAAAATCCAATGATGGAAGCCTCTCTCTCTTCCCTCAATTTCTGGGTGTGACTTGTCCTAATTTTCTCTCCAGCTTCCTCTCCTTACAACTTGAACTGAAGTTTCTTTTAATTGGGAATTGAAATAAAGTAGGTCGAAGCTATTCAATCTTGGAAGAAGGGAGAACAAGCAACGTGACCATCAACAAACTCCCATCAATAAGTTAGCATAATGTTTTATGATTTTTTTATATTAATGTCGATAAAAAATTTTGAAATATGCAAGCAAAGCATGATTATGCCCCAATCCCAATAAAATTGATGTCTATTAGTGTTGTTATTGATTCAAGTCGTAAATTTTAATCGACTCAAAAGTAAAGTTTTAATGCCCAATTTGTCATTGCACTAGATGCAATTAAGTTGTTTATTTAGGATTATAATTGTGATGATCCGAGTTTTAGAAATGAACTTATTGTGATTATCAATCATTGGTAATCAAGTCCCTTGTGGAGTCTAACCTTAAGTTTGCGCCTGGGAGTATTCTTCAACTTAAATCTATGATTGGACCCAAGCTTTTTACTAAGATTAAGATATCTTCTATTGTTGTTATTATTGAGATAAAGAAGCAGGTTGATACATATATGTATTCTTGTGAGGTTCTTCTCTAGATATAAAGTTTATTCCTTATATTAAACAACTATTTTCTTCTTAAGAAGTACATGTTGAACTTGTGTTATCATTGCTGCTACTATATGTACACATAAGTTTTTCAATGGTAAATCATAATTCCAATTAGTAGTAATTATAATGGAGAAGAAGAAATATATATGCTAGTCATTGAACATTCAAATAACATGAGAACATAGATATACGTATTACGTACAAAGGTTTGCCTATAGTCATTTGATAATAAATTTAATAGCTTTAGCTTAAGAAGATTAATAAGAAATCAAATTGTAAAACTCAGTTGTTGTAATTCTAATATATAAACATAAAAATTGGCATTTCATAATAATAGGAAGTGAATATGGCCTCAGGATGATATATTCATAATAGCTTCATATAATTGAGATTATAATTATGGAATGTGGAATGATCATAACATTTGGCATATTTTTATGTCATATGCTTTGTTTATAGCATGATCATGGTATTTGAATGTAATCATCACAGTCCATCAATAATATGTAAATAATTTTCATATCATATTATTTAACGTTGAGTTATTCTTTCCTTCTTCCTGTTCAATATTCGGTCAAGTTTGCAAAACTTAGGTAATAACTTGCATTTGGAATCGTGGACATGAGTAGTGAAATGATCATGACATTTATGAAATTATGAGATAATGTAGCTTTACATGTATAATTCATAGTAATATAAGGAATTTCATTAAAAAATCAAGACCAATATTTTTGTTGTATACATATAATATTGTGACACTTTGCGATAATTTTTTGAACTCATTAAATATTATTAATTAACTATATTTGCATCAAATTAATAATCAAGCTGATGCAGGACTAATTAGATGACATGCTTATGGCTTCCTTTTAGGCATTGCACAACTCTTTGATTAGAATAGTTTTGGATTAAAATTATTAGCAATTCTCAATGTTGACTAAAACAAATAAAGAGATGCTTTGCGTAGGCTAAATCACATGCTCAAAGCGTTGGAATTTTCAAGATAAATAAGACAATTGAAAGTCTTCAATGTAATCCCTAGTCTAACAACGAGATTTAGGATGCAAAGAAAGTACACTCAATAACCTACGAATTACTAGGCTTAGCAAGAGCACTTGGATGAGACTTTGCGATTACAATCAAGCAAAAAAGAATTTAGATTTCAAAGAAATAAGATACAAGTGAGAAAAGAAACCTTTGCTAAAGAGACGTGGAGATACTCCACTCAAGGCCTTCGACATGCTCGTTGATGACTTCCATTAGAACGCACAAGACGTCATCCAAGTCCTCCTCAATAGTACGGTCAACCTCCTTCACCTGGATGATGTAATCGGATCTCTTGAAAAGAAAGAGACTTCTCTTGCCTTGTGGGAGGGGAAAGAGCCAAATGCTTAAACCTGAAATCAGTTTCAGATTCTCATAATAAGATTATGAAAATTTAATCGAGAAGCCCAAGATTAGCCCTTGGAAAATTCGGCCAGCAGCAGGTGAGGAGTTCCAATTTATTCTCACAGAGAAATCCAGCACTAAGAGAGAATTTCAAAAGAATTTCCAATGGGAGAATGGCGGGTACGTGAGAGAGGATTTCCAGAAAATTATTTCCTAGTTCAGAAAGCAATTTTAGGAAAATAAAGAGGTGGGGGCTGAATAGATTCGGCCCTGGCAAATCTATGGGAGATGTGAAATTACTTCCCAAAAACCAATGATTGATTTAGGAAATATTTCCCCTATCAGACTATGATGGGGCCGGCGGCAGTGAAGGGCTAGGGAGGGAATTAAATGCCAGCAATTGAGGTTACTAAATTCAGATTTGGATTTAGGAAAGATTTGTCTGAAATCCAATTGTGTTTGAATTTCAAATAAATCCCCAATTGAATACTTTCCTAAAATAGATGGGTTATTTTAGGAAAGGTTTTGAATTTGAATTCAAATGAAATTAAAATTAAGTTCATCCCAAATTCAACCACATCCAATTACGAAACTCAGGGTGACAAGGGGCCAAAGGGGGAGGAGATGGGTGGACCGACCGGCGGCTAAGGAGTTGGGGCTGGTGGCTTAGGGGCTCGGGTAGGGGTTGTGAACCGTGGGTTTTGAGTGGGGTGAAGGTCGGGTGAGGGGATGGTTGGCCGGCGGTGGTGGTGGGAGGAAGGGGAGGAACAAGAAACAAAAGGGAAAGAAAAAAATAAACCACGAACCCGACTTATCTATGTTGGTGGGTATTGCACAGATCTCCCTCTCCTAGGGATTTCTCTCTATTAGAACTCACAAGCTCTCTCAAACTCATCCAAGAAGAAAATTCATAAGCAAATATTCATTAACCCAAAACAAATGAAATGAGGCTATAAATAGCCAAGTACAAAGGCTCAAGAAAATAAAAGACCAACTTGCCCTTTGGGCTTACATGCGACCACTCCCATGAAAGGGGTACAAAGGGAAATAATAACGACACCTAAGCAAATAAGAAAATGCATAAATAAAATAAAATACAATCATGACTCAGAAATACAAGGAATCGATCGTGGCCGTAGATCGGCGGCCACGTCTCTGATAAACCTTCCACGCTGATCTGATGTCCCCATCATTCTCCCGGTGTGGGAGAAAACTTGACTCCGTCGAGTAAGAATCTCTGGCGCTCTCGTAGATCTCTAGTGCATCTGGATCAATCTGCTGTAACTCCTCGCGATCTAGCCACGTATCCTCTGACTCGGGCTTTCCTTTCCACCTGATCAAATACCTTCTTCGTCCTCCTTCTCTTGTGGATATGATTTCATCACTTAAGACTGCCTCCACTTGCTCTGCTATAGGAAATTTGGGAATATTTGGTAGTGGAGGTAGGTTTGGGATCTCGCAGGGTGGGTTCACACAAGGCTGTTTTGATAGTTGATTTTGTGGGTTAAAATCAGGACTTTCATATGCCACTAAGTCTTCTATGTTAAAAGAGGGATTTATATTGAAATATGCAGGCAGATCTACTACATAAGCATTGTCATTAATTCTCTTAAGTATTTTGACAAACCCAGCACTCTTTACATGCAATTTCTTAACTGTTCTCGGAGGGAACCGTTCCGGACGAATCCGCAACATAACAAAATCACCAACCTCAAAAGTTTTAAATCGACGTTTTAAATCTGCATGTAATTTATATTCATGATTATTCTTTTCAATTTGTTGTGCAATGTCTTTATGAAGTTCATGCAAATGAGATGCAAATGCTGATGCAGACTCAGAAATCCTATACCTAGAACTCATGGGTATCAGATCTAACGGCTGTCTAGGTTTGAACCCGTATACAATTTTGGAAGGACTTAAGCCAAGGGTACAAGTCACTGAATCATGGTAGTCGAGTCCAACTAGGATACGCTCAGATAGGGAGGCTCCATGGGCTAGATCTAAAACATAAGAATTGCCTATCATCGGGGGTAATGGATCAGGAAGATGGATCTCCACAAGCCTACTAGGTACGAGCTGACTCTCAAGAGGGACAGATTCGTCAGACTCAGTGGGAGTCTCACAATCGACTAAGGTGTGTGAAGGGGCACTCGGGGCTATAGCGGTTATCAGGTTTAGTCCCTTCTTGGTTTTGACAGGGCTGGATTCAGGCTCATCCGTAATCCGGGGCTGTAATGGCATCAACTTGATCTTTTTGCCCTTATGTTCAAACACGCAGGTGTTTGAACGCCCATAAATGTGGACATCGTTATTGTAAATCCAGGGGCGACCTAGCAAAATTTGTCCAACATTCATAGCCAACACATCGCACCAGACGTTCTCCTTATAAGTGGCAAAGGAGATGGGCACGTGGATTCGTTCCTTCACCTCCAAGGCATTAGAGTTGACCCACGATACCTTATACGGGTTGGGGTGAGGAACGACAGACAGACCTAACTGGGATACCATGCTGGAGGAAATAGCATTAATGCAACTACCACTATCCACTATGACTTTGCAGTTCTTGTCTTTGATTTTGGTGTAGGTGTGGAAAATCGAGGTCCTACGCCAGTCATCAGTGGGTGTCGGGTGGGATAGAGCACATCTCACCATGCAGATGGGAGGGGTATCCAATTTCTGAAGGCAATTGAGGACCGTAGTGTCGTCGTCCTCCTCGAAGTATTCGCCTTCTTCCTCAACTTGGTGGATCTGATCAACCTCAGGCTTGAGATCGTCCTGAGTTACTTCTTCAACGATCGAAACCTTATAAGGATTGGAGCACTGAGAAGCGATATGCCCATACCCCTGGCATCGAAAGCATTTGGTCCCGGGACTGGACCGAGGGGCATCCGGGGTGGAAGGTTTGCTTCTAAAATCAGATCTAGGTGCAGGTGGACCTGTGGGTGGTCGGGTCGTGCTCCCAGGAGTGGGACGTGAAGCAGGAGTGTGCGGGGTGGAACTACCGGCTGATCTATACGAGGGTCTAAAATCGTGGGAACGACTAGGGTGCTGAGAACGGGACTCCTCTAGATCAAGCACTAGGCTGTAGGCATTCTCCAGTGTAGTGACGTTCCGGGCAAACAACTCATTGCGAAGATCTTCTCGTAACCCGGTACGAAACATAGATAAGATCTGCGCGGGGGTGGTAGAGGTCTCCCCTTTGCAGCGAATCAAGAAGTCATCAAACGAGGCGATGTACTCCTTCACTGGTTTGTTGCCTTGGGTCAACCTATTCCATCTGTCCAATAGGCGGGGGAAGTACGACGAAGGCAAGTACTTTTGTTTGAGTTCTCGCTTCATGGACAGCCAGTCTACAATAGGGTACTCATTCCTATCCTCCCTGAGACTCTCTAAGTTCGCCCAAAACTGACTCGCCCTACCCGTAATCTTCATAGCAGCAAAACTAACCTTTCTGGCCTCAGAAATATCAGACCACTTAAAGAAATTGTCCATACCTTTGATCCACTCCAGGAAGAGCTGGGGATCGAGGGTGCCATCAAAGGTAGGAGCATCAACCTAATGTTCTTCATAAGTGGTGCATCGGGATCATGGCCGGGGTAGGTAGCACGATGATTGACACGGTGGTGCCTCTCATCCAAATCAGGATCATGACGTGGATCATGTCCATGATAGTGAGCTCGATGATTAGCCCGATGTGGCCTCTCATCCGGGTAGGTTTCATCCCCATACATAGAAGGAGGTCTAGATGGGGTGTAGGGAGTAGGATGGTCTCTAGCTCGCTCAAGTGTATCAAATCTCTCGGTGGTGTTCCTACGAAGCTCAGCTAGATCCGACTGGTTTTCCTTGAGTTGCTGACTAATAGTATTCATTTGACCTACCAAGAGGTCTAGGGTCCTTCCTAGTTGTTCCGGGTCCATTCCTAAACACAATGGGGTACTTAGAGGGTTTCCTAAAAAGTGGACAGCAAGCTAGGGAAAGAAAAGACACTCTAAAATGGCCCTATATGGTGCAGGAATTTCAGGGACAGCAAATTACACTCAAGTACTAAGTCACCCTAACAAGTAATAATGAATGCAAGGTTTAAGGACAGCCAAAACACACTTAAATAGTGATCCTAAAGTTTGTAAAACTGCAGGAATTCTCTAGACAGCACGCTAAACAAGGGTGTAAGATGAACTTAAGATGTTTTATGCTCACAAAATGACATAATATGCTTTAGGAGCACCCTATGGATAAAATAAAAGCTTTTCTAAATGAAAAATAATGTAAAATGAAAACACAAAAAGGAAAACTACCAGGAATCCTAAGACATGCAAGAGCATACCATGCTCTGATACCAGATGATGCAGGACTAATTAGATGACATGCTTATGGCTTCCTTTTAGGCATTGCACAACTCTTTGATTAGAATAGTTTTAGATTCAAATTATTAGCAATTCTCAACGTTGACTAAAACAAATAAAGAGATGCTTTGCGTAGGCTAAATCACATGCTCAAAGCGTTGGAATTTTCAAGATAAATAAGACAATTGAAACAATGCAAAATAGTAGTCTTCAATGTAATCCCTAGTCTAACAACGAGATTTAGGATGCAAAAAAAGTACACTCAATAACCTACGAATTACTAGGCTTAGCGAGAGCACTTGGATGAGACATAAGGCCTTCACTCAAGCCAAAGAGAATTTAGATTTCAAAGAAATAAGATACAAGTGAGAAAAGAAACCTTTGCTAAAGAGACGTGGAGATCCTCCACTCAAGGCCTTCGACATGCTCGTTGATGACTTCCATTAGAACGCAGAAGACGTCATCCAAGTCCTCGTCAATAGTACGGTCAACCTCCTTCTCCTGGATGATGTAATCAGATCTCTTGAAAAGAAAGAAACTTCTCTTGCCTTGTGGGAGGGGAAAGAGCCAAATGCTGAAACCTGAAATCAGTTTCAGATTCTCATAATGAGATTATGAAAATTTAGTCAAGAAGACCCAAGATTAGCCCTTAGAAAATTCGGCCAGCAGCAGGTGAGGAGTTCCAACTTATTCTCACAGAGAAATCCAGCACTAAGAGAGAATTTCAAAAGAATTTCCAATGGGAGGCTGGCGGGAAAGAATTTCTAATGGGAGGCTGGCGGGTACGTGAGAGAGGATTTCCATGAAATTATTTCCTAGTTCAGAAAGCAATTTTAGGAAAATAAAGAGGTGGGTGTTGAATAGATTCGGCCCAGGCAAATCTATGGTAGATGTGAAATTACTTCCCAAAAACCAATGATTGATTTAGGAAATATTTCCCCTATCAGGCTATGATGGGGCCGGCGGCAGTGAAGGGCTAGGGAGGGAATTAAATGCCAGTAATTGAGGTTACTAAATTCATATTTGGATTTAGGAAAGATTTGTCTGAAATCCAAGTGTTTGAATTTCAAATAAATCCCCAATTGAATACTTTCCTAAAATAGATGGGTTATTTTAGGAAAGGTTTTGAATTTGAATTCAAATGAAATTAAAATTAAATTCATCCCAAATTCAACCACATCCAATTAGGAAACTCAGGGTGACAAGGGACCAAAGGTGGAGGAGATGGGTGGACCGACCGGCGACTAAGGAGTTGGGGCTGGTGGCTTAGGGGCTCGGGTAGGGGTTGTGAACCGTGGGTTTTGAGTGGGGTGAAGGTCGGGTGAGGGGATCGTTGGCCGGCGGTGGTGGTGGGAGGAAGGGGAGGAACAAGAAACAAAAGGGAAAGAAAAAAATAAACCATGAACCTGACTTTTCTAAGTTGGTGGGTTTTTCACAGATCTCCCTCTCCTAGGGATTTCTCTCCATTAGAACTCACAAGCTCTCTCAAACTCATCCAAGAAGAAAATTCATAAGCAAATATTCATTAACTCAAAACAAAGGAAATGAGGCTATAAATAGCCGAGTACAAAGGCTCAAGAAAATAAAAGACCAACTTGCCCTTTGGGCTTACATGCGACCACTCCCATGAAATGGGTACAAAGGGAAATAATAACGACACCTAAGCAAATAAGAAAATGCATAAATAAAATAAAATACAATCATGACTCAGAAATACAAGGACTCGATCGTGGCCGTAGATCGGCGGCCACGTCTCTGATAAACCTTCCACGCTGATCTGATGTCCCCATCACAAGCTTAGTCAGCTTTACTGAAATATTCAATCAATCACTAATTTTCTTAATAATTTTGGTATCATCACGCTAAAACCATCTTGGAATTTTGAAGAAGACAGATAAAAAATCACCACGCAAGGGAAGAGAAAATCTAGATTCCACTGCTCAAACGTCTTTATGATAAAGTCAGAAAGGAGATAAGTTCAGAAGCAATATAACTCTGAACGCCAACTACTGCACTTCTCCCAAATCCACAAAATAATAAAACCTACAAGACGAATACAACCATGAACCATTCAATACAACTGCCTCAATGCGGCTTTCTTTGTTGAGCTTAATCTAAATTGAATCAAGACTAAAATAATGCTAAGCAATATGAACTATCCTAAAATTATGAAATAAAAGTACACCTTCTGGACTCTCATCACCGGCATGTTTTTAAATTCTAAAAAAAATAAAATAAAATAAATCAATAAGCTGTGCACAAATTATTGCTCTATGCTTTGCTTCTTATGCTAATAAACACAGATTTTATAATTGGTTGTACTTCAGGGAAAAAGGGCGTAATATTGATTGTAGTTCATGTGCCAATGCCGAATAGAAGATTGAAATTGTTCCACTAGTACCTTAATTTTTGCTGTTTTTCGCACAGAATAGTCAGATTACACGACTCCATTCTAAAATAAGTCATACATTTAATGCCTATATATTGGCAAAATCTACTAGCTTCATTAGCCATTCAGTTTTAAAGTCTATTGCATCGATTATGTACAAAATATTCATGCTCATGAAGGATAAAGTGCAAATTCAAGGAATGTCTTCGACTTAATTAATCTGCTTCTATTTTTTCCACTTAACAATTTGCTTCTGTAGATTTAGTCTTCTATGTATCCTGAGACAAAAGGACATTTTTTTATCATCTACTTGACTATATTTAACATGCTTTTTTCTTTACAGATTTTGGAATGATGGGGGAGTTTAGGCAAGAACTCCGTGATGGATTTATTCAAGCATGTCTTCATCTTGTTAACCGAGATTTTGATTCTTTAGCAAAGGACTTCGTTACTCTTGGGTAATTGGTGATTTCCTTAGATATCATTCTCTGTTAGCCTGTGTTTCTGGTTTGATGCACTGGTACACCAATTTTTTTTTCTTGACTTTGCTCTTCCATATGAATGAGTTAAGAAGCCCAGATTATTTGAGAATCATATCCCTCATGTTAATACCTATCTTTCTATTTGATCAATCTGGTAACACTGCAATGGAATTTCACGTCAACAGGTTCTGGTTTAGTATTCCCTGTGAGTAGTATCACAAGATAAAAAAGAACAATAGGACATCAGTTTGAAGGTATGAATGATTAATAATAAGATTAAGCACAGGCTGCCTATGTTTTATTATGAACTTTTATATTTAGTTTGCAAAATATAAAATGTTATGAGTTATGCATTAAAAAAATGCAGATCATAGGAAATTATTTTCTCGATGGGATTCTGCAGCATGTAAAAATGGGATAAGGTTAAAATAAAGAAAGTATCAAGCAACTCAATGGAGTTTTTAATCTGTATGTTTCACCCTGTTTTGATCCTCCAACCGCTTGGACTTACATGAACTGTATTTTTACAATGTTTATGCAGGCTTCTTCCTCCCACTGCACAGAAGGATGAAGTCACGAAAGCGCTGACAGGTCCTTGTCTGTATATACTCCTATTTTCTGATCATTGGTTGCACTTTTTTAGTATAAACTTTTTTAATTATGCTAGAATTATGGAGGTTGCTGCATCTACACGTTTAAATTTCATTTCTCTTAATGATACCGGACCACTGTTTCTACAATTGTGACATACATGCAGATGTATTCGAAGATGCTGTCAACAAAGGAGTACGCAATATAAGTTTTGAAGATTTGTCTGCAAATCTGGGTCTCACCATGTAGGTACTTGTCCCTCAAATGGTTTGGGGTCTGTTTTAGAAATAGGTAAAGGATTTAGAAATATTGTCAGCACTAGCATTGTCGTCATTATTATTTTATTAGCATCCTAGCTTTCGTGAAAATTGTTTTAGTTGATAAAATTGTGATATTGTTTGCTCTATTCATAGGATTTTACTGCATTTCGTGATTTGAGAAAAGCATACGGCAAGTTTGACACATTTGCAATTCAAAAAAAAAAAAAAGAAAAAGATGTTTTCCTTTACATATAGTTTGGGGACCGTAATTATCAAATGTTTAAGGACTTTTGATGACAAGAAGCTCACATTAAACGAAATCATCATAAAGTGCTGTTGGTGAAGAACTGTAACACTGAATGTTTCCAGTTTTCTGATTTGCGACACTTATTGTTAAACCTTGTCATTTTTTTTTTCATTTGATATCTACTGACATCTATTATCGGTCTTCAGGTACAAGTTTAAATTCCGAATACCCTCATATTTCTTTCTCGTGATTCGAAGGTAATCACTGTAACCTTAAATTATGCGTTGTAGTTTCCTTGATTTTAGTGGTGCATTGATGCCTCGGCTCTTTTTTTATTTGAAAAACATGCTTCCGGCTGTTTAACTGTTACAAAATTTACGCAAGCTAGTTTGCATGCCAAACATGTTAGATTTATGCCTCAATATTGATTGTCCACTTTTTAGATGTTTCCAGCCTTGCAGTTCTGGAGGGTATTGCAATTGGTTTCGATCCAAATTACAAGGTTTTGAGTAGCTCATATCCATGGATTGCAAGAAAAGTGTTAACAGATAGCTCTCCACAACTCCGATCTACATTACAAACCCTTCTTTATAAGGTTTTCCTTATGCGTTGATCTTGAAATATCACTAGCTTTGTTGCATTCAAAATCGTGTGCTTTTCTGTTCTATATTCTTATTTGTCTGAGCACTTAGAACTATTTTTTGTCTCATCAGGAAGGCGTTTTCAGGATTGATCGTTTGGAGTCACTGTTAATCGAGGTTTGCTTCTTGTGACTTTTTTTTTTTTGGCTTCAGTGATATTTACGTGTTGGGCCCATAAAGTAGGCTCTTGGAAAGCCTTATACAAAAAAAAAAATTACTTCAGACTTAGGACTCCATGCTGTACTTAAGCTCTTGGTATTTTACTTTTGACAAAACATTTTTTGGTGGACTAAGACATTAACCTTGAGATGAGTGAAAACAATAAGTAAATATCATAGTAAGAAAAAACTTCCTAAAGTTGCTGTACTGATTGCTTACCTTACGCAGGTGCCATTTTGTATTTCCTAACTTTTAGTCTGTCCAGGCAGGCACAATCTTGTGTTTTTCTTTTACAATGATGACTCATCCTGTTATCAATGTGTAAATCTGCATAACTTTTGCTTTACATTCGGATATTGAACATAAATTTTCCTTTAAAACATTTAGAAAAAGACTAGAGCATCATCCAGTTTTTTTATATATAAAACATCTCCCACTTAATATGTTAGTTCATGAGTTTGAATCAACACAATATTGTAAAGCATGTTTTTTTTTTTCGCCAATTCAATTATTTGGACCAGATAGCAATTTCTACATCCACAAGATTTGTTATCGTCGATTGATATGTTTATCCCCGTAAAATGAGGTGAAAAGTATGGAGCCGGCTAGTCTATTATTCCACCCTTCAGAGGAGATGGAGAAGAGTAGAAGGCCATCAGATCAGAAGAATTCAATAAACAGTCAATTGCTCTCTTCCTAATAAAATAGGTCCTAAGGCACTCTAAGATATTAAAATTGGTCATAATTGATTATTCTGAAATAAAATACTTGCAAACCACTAGTTGACATCACACATGATTTGTTATCATCAAATCACTAATGAGCCATAGGGTCAAATGGAGGTGCATGTGCGAAGGTGAAGGACACATAATTGTGTGTAATATATATGTGAGATTTTGGTATTTTCATCTTCTTTGTTTGTGCATGAGTGTCCTTAGAAATTAGGGAAGGGTTGGTATGTGCTCCTCTTGTGTTCCATGATCATTATTTTTTGTTAGTAAATTAGATCTTCTCTCCTCTCTTATAGACATAAACTTGTGTGAAACAAAACAACTTTTTATCTCACTATGAATCCTTTTTCTCAAATTCTCATTTAAATATAATAAAATATGTCATTTTTAATACTTTCTAACTAAGTTTTTTAGATCTATCTCCACCTTTCTTAATATCAGACGGATCTAATACATCTACTCTCTTAATAGAGTCATCAGAAGGCTGACGTCTTCTGTGACCAAACCATCTAAGGTGACTCTATAATCTTATCTGCCACCAAAGCTACTCAACCCTTTCACATAAATACTCATTTCACATTTTGTCTCTAAGTGTAAAGCCACTCTTGCACCTAAGCATCCTCATCTCTACAATAGTTAACTTAGTTTTATGTTTTTCTTTTAATGGCCAACATTCTGTGCCATGAAGCATTGCAAATCTCACCACCATCTTATAATTTTTCTTTTCTAGGTTTGAAACTAAACCATATGAATCTTAGTTATTTTTTATTGTTTTCTCTCTTTCTAATTTGAGATTGTTTGTAGCATATCATACTTTATCTTAATAATACTTTAAGATTGTCTTTTTGACACCCTCTTTACTACAAAAGGAAACATTTGTGCACCGTCTAATACATAAATTATATTGGAAGTTCATTTCTGATAGAAATTAAGTGGAAGCAGTTTTCACAAAAATCATTGGATCAAACATAAAAAATTTTGAAGAAGAATGCCCCAAAATAATTTTTATTGAAGAACTATAAAGAGAAATGCAAGATACAATTGGATCTTCAATTACAGAGGAAGATCCGGCTCCCCCAATTCCCTAGCCGCCTGCTAGAGCCCAAATGATCTAAGAATAAATTAAATTTAGCAAATTTCAAAACATAATCTGAAATCAACCCATAGTTAGCCTTAAATAGACTCCCATAATTCCCTCCCAAATCAGCCCCATTTCCCTAAATAAATTCCTCTCATATTTGAATTCAAATTATATTTATTTTTCTAATTAATTCTCTCCCTATTATAATTAGAACTTTCCTAAACAATCCCCCCTTAACTTCTCATTTTCCCTAAATAATTCCCTCTTAGATTTTGAATTCAAATTAGATATCTTTCCCGAACTAATTCCCTCCCAATTGTAACTAAAACTTTTTCTAAACAATTCTCCTTTGATTAAGAACCTTCCTAAATAGTTCTCTTTTGATTAGGAAACTTTCTAATTTCCTCCCAATCAAATCGGCCGGTCCATCAATTTCACTCTTAGGATTGGAGATTATAAGAAGCAACATAGATGGATGCTATATATTGTATCATTCAAGTATGAATAGACCAACAACAACAACAACAACAACAACAACATCAAGTCTTTATCCTACTATTTGGGTTCGGCTACATGAATTATTTTTCTTCATTGTTCCCTGTTAAAAGTTAAATTCTCATTTAAATCTAATAAAGAAATGTCATTTCAAATATTTTTTTAACCAAGTCTTTTTAGGTCTACCTCTACCTTTTTTAACATAAGTCAAATCTAATAAAAAAAATATTAATTAAATAATCATAAAAAATACAGAGTACTTGCCTGAATAATACAGCATGCTTCCTATAGCTATGACAACTGTAGAATGCTCTATAGCAATTATTTATCACTTATAGTTTGTTCGTATACCTGCACCTTATCCTATTCTGTCTAATACATTTCATTGGCAGTCACTTCGTGCAAAAAACGAGCAGTCTTTTGCTAGGAGTCAACTTGAAAGTACAGATTCATCTGCCGCAATGAAGCAAGCTGTATCTTTTACCCTGTCTGCAAAAGTAGGATGGATCTCCCTTGTTACTCTGTTAAATTTTTGTTTTAAAAATCTTGCATAACTTACAATAAATTCCCCCCTCCGCTATTTCAGGGTGCATTCGTAAGGGAAATTCTTCTCCAAGAATTTGCCAAGGTGCATATGCCTTTTTGCTGTTTTGAAGCAAAGTTTTTCTAAAGTGTCAGTTTTATTCTGAGAAGTTGTTGGCCCCAGTGTATTAGTAATGGTGAAAATCTGTTGCATTGTTTAGCATTAAATTTCATCTATGTTCCTAAGACACATTTGATGTTTAATGTAAGCTCATGTTTTTGTTATTATCAGCTTCGATTCTAACTTTATGATGGCCCTTTCGTAAGTTCTCATTGTCAACAGTTCCATTTTTTAAGGGTTTGAATGTAAAAAACAGAAAAAACTACTCTTGTGGAGATAATCAATAAAGCATATTTTTTAAACTAGTTTATAGTAATTTTCAAAATTCTGGATAATCTGATTAATGAATCATCATGAAGGACTCTAGGCTGCTTTCTTACTATTACAAAACAATTATACCTCTATACGTAGCTTGTCATGGGAAGGCTGGCATATTTCTGTTGATATTTTTAGCAGTTTTTTCAGTCTTTTATGTAGGTTTTCCTTGAGAATCACTTCTGCTAACTTGTTATGCTGAAAATGCAGGGATTAGATGCACTAAGCTTGGCGACCATGAATTATGTCTCATCATCCACTTCAATAATACCGTTTTCATCGGTTCCAATGGCTGATGAAGATCGCAATAACTTGAGAACCTTAAGTCGTCTTATCCTACTTCTGTACAGGCTTCAGAAACAAGATTATGCAAGCGCAGTAAGCAAAATCTGTTCCTAGTTTATTGTAAATGTCATATCCGATTTCTTGAGTAGTTACACCAGATTTGGAGAATAGGAATTGCTTGAAAGGATTTATCCTGTGTCTTAATAAAACGCTAATCAACACTAGACGCCTGGAAACCCTAAGATTTGGCAAATCCTTGAATAGCTTATTTTGTTTATTAACTTTAAATGTCAGTGAAGAATGGTTTGGATGACAAAGGATTGGAATTACAACATATTTTCAAGGGGTTATTTTGGATCACTTTTTGTTTATTTATTTATATTTATTTTGTTTATGTTTCAATATAAAATCAAAACCAGTTTGGTATCTTAAAGAAAGGCTATTTTTTTATTAATATCGTACAAGTCATTCATTTTGCGGTTTGGAAAAGAGCGGTTGTAGTCGGAGATTTTGGTGGACTAGACTTGGATGACTTGGTTTAAGGACAAGGTTGGCCGGTGGAGGGCTTGGGGCTGGTCGATAGCAGATGCAGGGGTATTAGGATTTTGAAAATAGTGGAACTCCTAAAATTTATTTTGAGTGTTTTAAAAACATCTCCTTTTGTTTTAAAACAAAAAATAAAAACATATGACCATACATGATTTGTTTATAATTTAAAAAACAAATGGTAGAATCAATATGTGAAGCCAAAGGAGCCCTTCTCTCAAGTTTGATATAAAGTTCAGATGTTCTCTTGATGCAATCAACCTTTTTGCGATATAGGGGTGAGAATCCTAATTGCAAACTGCACTGGGCATCTCTTTTTTATGCGTAAGGCAACAAAGTAATGATTCTGAACAAATTTCAAACATTTCCGTGTGAAAATTTTAATAATCACTTTTCCATTTTGTTTTGAAGCTGCAAGTTATGTTGGGTTTAATTTGTTGAACTTCATTTTTACGTAGCCTTTGTAGTTTTAGCATGTGAATGCTTATTTTCAGGAATCAAGAGTTGCTAATGATGGAAATGAAATAAAGGTGGGCATGGAAGAGGTCTCCATGGTTCTTTATCAAATGACATCTGTCCAAGACATTTTGCCTATTTTTTCCATCATCCCAGAGGTAATGGGAATATTTGGTATTAATTCATTCAATGAGAAACCATCCATGCTTGCAAGTATTATTTGTGTATAATTTTCAAAACTTCATAGTATTCCCTATATTTTTTAAGTCCTGAGAAATATTTTTTTCTTAAATGTCATGAAAAGATTATAGACGTTAGACTTCTTATGAACTTATTGGTTCTCTGGCCTGCTAATCTAACATATAGGTTTTGTTTGGGACGACTTTCTCACTGCTTCTTAAAGCAGTTTTTTAATAAAAAAATTAAAATTTTTATATTAAAAAATTACTTTAAGAAGTAGTAAGAAAGCCGTTCAAAATGAACTCATAATTTTCATTAATTGAATAAAGTTTTTGCTTTATAATCTGGCAGCTTCCAGTGGAGTCTCAACAGGAACTAGTTTGCCTGCCGGCTGATTTGGCTGCTAGGTTGGTTTCCAGGATGGTGGCAAGGACCATCAGAAGGTTCTTTACTTAGGAAAATGATCGGCTTATCTCCACAAATGACCAAAATACAGTAATATAAATGTTTCTCATTCCCTATGCTTGGGTCTTCGGCTTCAGAGATGAAGCTGGTTCAATTCATAGCCTGCGGGAAAATTGTTCTTAATCGTTCCAGAGTTGAAAAGCCTATTAAGGTGAGATGGAATTTACGTTTATTTTAGTGTAATATCCATTATAGCTTATAGTGTATTTTTGTCGCCAAGTTTTTTTACAGTATTGTGTTGTAATCATAAGAAGCTTTGAGTAGCAGATTTTCATATGATAGTCCATTATTAGTTTTATTATTCTTTTTTTTCTGGTTATTTATAGATCTCCATATTTAGTATTTTTTATTAAACTTGGTATGAGCCTAATTGCCGAACCGTAGAGTTGTCAAACTTGAATAAAGTACATATGTGCGGACATCGAACCCAATTTATTGTCTGGAGAAATTATTCTGTGAGACTAATAAGAATGCACAACCTTTATAGTACAGAGTTGGATATTGGATATTGAGCAAGGTTGATATAACGTATTCTGGTTGATTTCTAAACGGCGTTCAACATCTGTACAGAATAATTTCTCCATCAATACTGATTCTACAATCGTTCAGAAAATTAGGCTGGAATTAGTAGCAGAAGAATTTCTAGATAGGAAACACAGAAAGCTCAAGAAAAAAAAAATTATTCGAAAGAAAATAAGTAATAATCTTCTTGGGGGTTGTGGTACAGGTGAACATATGCAACTGCTAAGAATTGAAAGAAATATACTGTTAAATAAACAGTACAACATTTCATATAAATACTACTGTAAAATATAAAATATATGAACTGCATCTATAAGCACATTGTATAGACATGCAGACATAAAAACACTTCTCATTTGAACAATAGATCATCTTCTTGGGAACAATTTAAAAAAAAAGGAAAAATCTTTATTTTCCCCTCTCATGGAAACTTAATTAAAGATTTATTAGCTGTAAATACATTCTAACTTTTAAAGAAAAAGAGCCTAACACTACGTCACAAACACCGATTCTCTTTTCCAATAGTCAGTTTCCAAATCCAAAAGGCGATATTCGCCGGCTGCCTCCCTCTCCATATCGTTCATTCCATTTTCTAAGCTCATTCATGCTGGCAGCATCATAGGCTACAGAAGCTCCCACCTTGTGAATAAAAAAAAGAAGAAGAGAAAATACATAAGAGTTCTGAATACTGGCATCAAATTAGGCTTTGTTTAGGCAACTTTTTTATTGCTTTCTAAAACAGCTTTTTAATTAAAAATTTTCTTCAACTAAAAAACCACTTTAGGAAGCAAGAAGAAAGCAATCCCAAATGAAAGCCTTAGAAGACAACAAAATTGATTTAATGAAAGAAGCATACCTTTGATTTTGCTTGTATGAAATCATCAAGAAAAAGAGGCCGCAGTGAAGGTTTAGCAGTTTTTTCTACTTGCTGATCCACAGAAATACAGGTGGAATCATGGAAATCAAATAAAATAGGCTCAAAGAACAGTTTATCACATACCATACACAAATCTAAGACAAAATTGCCCAAGGGACCCAAAGAAGTTTTCAAAAGAAATATTTTGGATGTGGAAATCCTCACAAAAATTTGGTCAAATTGAAATTTGAAGTCCTAATAGAATTATACAAGATATTACTGGTATACTGTCTATTCTAGTCGTAAATGATCATATTATGTTAAAGATAAATAAATTACATAATTCAACTTAATGATGGTTTATATAGTTGAACAAGAGTAAAGATAAGTTAAGCTAAACAATAGGTTCAAATTACAATAAAAAGAGATATAGCTAAAAATAAGTACTAAGAATGCCTTGTGATTATTTATTATTATAGATATCAAACACTAATGAAGATGGAGTAAGAGTTGAAGTAAAAAACCAAGTCTTCTACAATTGTGACGCATGCTCATATTTTTTTATTTATGGTAATAAAGTTCCTTCTTCTATATCAACAACAACAACAACATCAAGCCTTTATCCTATTACGTGGGGTCGGCTACATGAATCATTTTTCTCCATTGTGTCCTATTAAAAGTCAAATTCTCGTTTAAATCTAATAAAGAAAGGTCATTCCTAATATTTTCTAACCAAGTCTTTTTAGGTCTGCATCTACCTTTCTTAACATAAGTCAAATCTAATACCTCTACTCTCCTAACCGGCAAATGCATTAAATTAAATTAAATGATATTGATACTTCTTCAATTATTTGTTAATGCAATTTTATCTTCACCAATGAAGTAATTGTTGATGTTGAAATGGGTGATAGCTACCATATCATGCTTCAAAAAAATACAATGTATACTATAAAAAGTTATTGAATGACATAAAAATGTCAATGAAATGAACTATGTAGACACACTTGTATTTACATGTTGATTGATGAAATTCACCATCCTATGATACTAGTTAGGACCAATATACCCACATGTAAAATAAAATAAAATTTTGAAAAGGAAACAAAAATGTAAGTTATCTTAAGTGGTATAATTTAGATGGTAATCCTGTAATAGATGTATTATATAAAAATAAATCAAAATATGATATAATCTGATATGATATGATTATGTATAAAGGACTACTTTAAAACTCCTACATTGTCATCTTCGAATAAAATAGGTTGTCAAATGATTTATAATGATTTATTTACTATGAAAAGCACACATTGATTTACGAGGTTCATTATGTTGCTGCTATTTAGATATATGATGTACACATAGTATTATGGTAGCTCATTATTATTGTAATTAATGTTTTTAAGATAAGATATCAAGAACTAAATGAGTGAGAGAAAACCTTTTAATATGTCACTATAGGAGAAAGGATTTTAGAATTGTAATAGTATTAGGCTTCGTTTGGGACAGCTTTCTTCCTGTTTCTTAAAGCGCTTTCTACTACAAAAATTAAATTTTTTGTACTAGAAAGCCGCTTTAAGAAGCAGAAAGAAAGCCGTCCCAAACGAAACCTTAACCTGGAGAGAGTTTTAGTTTGGAGAAAAACTCTAAACTATTAGCTAGCCTTCTTAGGGCAAAAGCTACCTAAAAGCAAAGAAGACGGTATAGATCACATGAGATATAGGCTACCTGCTTCTCTTCTTCAAGAAGTTCTTGGACAGGCCTGTATGCAGCAGCAATGCAGAGATTCTGCAGATAGCATGAAAAATGGAGTGAGCAATCCGAACCCTCTTATGCCAATAAATTGAAGAGCTCTGTTACCTTCAAATCACTTCCAGAATACCCTTCGGTTGCATTAGCTAACTCGTCAAATTTAAAGCTAGGGTCGAGGTTTTCTCGGAAAGAAAATATCTTCAAAATCTTCATGCGATTTTCAGCATCTGGGAGGTCTACATATATCCTATAATTCAAGATTTCAATAACAATTTCATATATTGGTGAATTGAAGCACAACCCTAATTCTTCCAATCTTTACCTTCTTGGAAGGCGGCGAATCACAGCATCATCGAGATCAAATGGTCTATTTGTAGCACCAAGAATAAGAATCCTTTGACTGTCCTTTGACCTCAACCCGTCCCAAGCAGCCATAAATTCATTCCGCATTCTTCTTGTTGCTTCATGCTCGAAGGCACCACCTCGTGCACCAAGCAAGCTGTCAACCTATAGATATCACAAAAGGCATTAGATTAAGCAAAATTAGAGCAACAACTAAGGCTTCGTTTGTGATGACTTTCTTATTGCTTCTTAAAATAACTTTTTAGTATAATTTTTTTTTAATAGAAAGTTGCTTTAAGAAGCAGCAGAAAAGCTGTCCCAAGCGAAGCCTAAGTTTTTTTATAAAAAAAAAAATACGGAACCAGATGCAAGATTGCTCGAAGTTATAAAGATTGTTTACCTCATCAACAAAAATAATGACAGGAGCCAGTCGAGAGGCAAAGGAAAAAAGGGCCTTAGTGAGCTTCTCGGCATCTCCAAACCACTTTATCAAAGGACCAATGAATTAATGTTTGGAAGAAGACAAGTTCACCAAGTACAAATCAAGTTAACTTAATTGCAATTAACAGAAGTCTAATTTACCTTTGACGTAAGAGTGGAACTGGTTATATTGATGAAATTTGCCCCAGCTTCAGTTGCAAGTGCTTTTGCAAGAAGAGTTTTACCAGTTCCTGGTGGGCCAAAAAGTAAAATTCCTTTGCAAGGCTGAAAATAAGATCACATAGCTCATGGTCAAGTTCAGTAAAATTCACATAAAACAACGCAAAATGTATGGGAAAAGAAAAAACAAGATTTGACTTTACAGAAGCAGCACAAAAATAAACCAAACCCGCAAAAGATTTCCATGTGAAAAAAGCTCTGGCCTTCTCATAGGAAGTGTCACAAGTTCATTTAAAGTCTGCTTCACATCCTCGAGAGCACCGATATCATCAAACTTGACTCCTATTTCATCTGAGGGCACCACTGCTGAAACAAAATTGCTCTCATACTCATCTTTTGCAAGATTCTACAATAATTAGACAGAATGAAACCATTAGCAGATTCATTGTAACCGTAAGAATTAAGTATCAAAATAAGAACAAGTAATAACCTTTATGCTTTGTGATAGCTTCCTTGAAACTGATTCCTGCTCTCGCAACCTTGAGATCGCAATCTCTAGGCTTTAAATGAATTAAAAAACGGTTTAAATTTTACAATCCACGATTACCTTTATGTTTCATCACTGAAAAGGTGTAGAACTATTACCTGTCAAGGGGAATCACCAGCCTACCATTATTAATATAAGGAAGAATGATGGAGGACAAGTAGTTATTTCTAGCCCATCCAACCGCGGTCTCTGCTTCTGCGCCAATTCAATCCAAGGTAAGCATAGGCATGTAGTGCAGAAACTATACTCACAGGTCACAAGCACTATTGTTTTTGAAAACTTGAACATTGGTATCTTATAAATATCTAAGCTAAGCATTTTGATTGTATAGATGGCACAGAGAAAATGATTTTTCATCATTATCATCAACATCATCTCAACTATTTCAGAGCGGCCAAAAAACAAAAGCTAATAATCATCCATAAAAATTTAACAGAAAAAATCATAGGCAAATGCTTTCAGACTTGCTTCTAAAAAGAGATAAATCAGCTTCTTATTTTTTTTTTTTTTTTGCATCATAGAAGTTTGAAACCAAATAGGCAGCTCTAGGATTCCTTACTTTGCTTGGTCAAAATAACACCATCTGTCTTCAAATGCAGAAGTTCCATGCATGAAAGGTCGTGTTCTTCAAGAACCTATTGTAGGTTTCATCATAATTCACATTATTATTTACAAGAAGGATACCGATAATGCAGTTGCTGCAAACATCATGAACTTTAGAGATCACTACACCTTATGAAGCTCTATAAGATTATTTCTTGACATGATAATTTTCTTATCCTCTTCAATTTGTTTATTGAAAACTCTGAGTTGCTCCTCTTCCTGCAAGCACAAGAAACCAAGCCATTTTATAAATCAAATTCAAGATGACTCTCATATCGATAGCATATGATATACATGTATTGCCACAGAAAGCGCTATCACATTTATTGGCTGTTAATGACACTAAGGTTTCTGCATTACAGAATTCAGAAGTGACATTCCTATTTAACTAGTGAGCAGATTTCAGAATCTCTTAGTCACACATTGATATTTGCCAGTAAAATACACTTTAATTTTTTGCCGGACTATCTAATTCACTATTATAGAGAACAGGATGTTACAAACCACTAAAGTTTTTCTCACTTGTTATTTATATATGCCATAAAATGACCCAAATATAATCAAGTTGAGAACAACATAAATAATGACCTTTGAACAAAGCAGCGCACTAAATTAATTAAATACATTTCGATTACAATCAAAATTGCTTAAATGTCTCCCAATTGTGTAAACAAATCATGCCACCACACGAATGTCGAAATTCTATCGATGTACAACGCCACACGAAATCTTTCAAATGCGTGAGCAACAAATTCACAAGAACAATAAAAAATTTTTAGGGGGCCAATACATGTGGATTTTTTTTTATTAAAAATTAAATTAAGTATAAATAAAAAATAATAATAATTGTTATATCTTCAAATTTTAAATTATATGATAATAGTTTGGTCTAAAATTATATAGAATTATCATAATTTAAAAATAATTGTGTTATACTCATCAAAATTCATGTTATCCCCACTCTCGAATGTCATCATGTGACACGTGCGCGTACTAGACCCAAAACCATTATTTCTCCCTTAACTGAGCCCAAGTCACAAGAACCCCTCCTCTTCCTTAACCAAACCCCAAAATTGCTCATTCTTTCAATCTCCCTCAATCTCTTGCTCCTCTCTCCTCACTCCATCCTTCTTCCAAAAGCCCTCAATCTCGTGCACTCTCTTCCTCTCGCCAACAACACCCAACTCCCTAAACATGACAGCTCAAACTATTAACAATTGAGATATTATCCACGTTGGACTAATGACCTCACAATTTTATCCCATCAGTGCAACTTCTCAGGAGGTCACTCATCCCTCGATTTCTCCCTCACAAAACACACTTTGAAATTTCTTAAAATAATTTCAACTATTACACCAAAAGATGCCTCGATGTTTAAGAATGTAACTTCTTTTTATTAAAGGTGTTTCACAACCTCCCGTACTTAAGTAACTGACGTCCTCATAGGGTTACGTGTAATACGATGGTAAATACACCTAAATATGGGTAATAATTATCCTAAGAGGGTTACGTTCCTATGAAAATCCACTTATATTAATAATCGCCACGTGGGATGTCTCCAATATATAAATGATTATCATCTCAATTAAATGCTCCAAAATGAATTAAAAGCATTAATCATATTGCAAGTCACAGGCGCGCAACAGCTCTCGACAACATACATGTCAGCAACCTAAAGGGGATTCATATTCCCGTGAATGTGTCGTACATCCCGTGAATAATTATTGCAAGTCATAGGCGGTACGACTTTCTTATTCAAGTGTGTGAGATGTGCCAAATCACCAAAAAGAAACATCTCCTAAACATCTCTTGATCATATATTGCAAATGCTTTCGTGACATACAAGTGTACTATACAAGCACACTATATAACATGCATGTATACCACCAATCATGTGGGCGCACTGCATAATATGTTTGCATACCATTGATCATACAAATAAATCTTGCAAATGCAATAGAATTCATGCAAAGATAGCATGCATGCATACTAAACAAACATACAAATGCATCATGCACGTGTGCCAAGTAAAATGCAAATGTCTTATATAAAGTGCACCAAAATACATTCTAGCATGTTGCATAAGTACACTATGAATATGCAAGTGTGTTGCATGAGTGCATCATGAAACACGTAAAATACTTATAAAAATGCATTGAAATTCATGCATATATATTGCACAAGCATACTATAAGACATACAACTATGTTGTGTGAGTTCACTACTCAACATTCAAATACACAATGCATATGTACTATCCAACATGTCAAATGTATCTTATATATGTATAATGTAACACACAAATACATCATACATGTATTGTCCAACAATGAGACATGCATATACAATATCTCATATATGAGTGCATTATGCAAAATATACTTGAAAAGCTCATTTACCGCATGGGCCCCGGCGAGTGTGACACATATACGTGATGTTTAAGGATGCTTTGCTGACTAATAAAAAATAACAAATTAGATGTAAATCTACTGCTCTAAAAATTTACCTTGGAATCTAAACTCGATAAAACTTTCCTGTTCGCCAACAAAAAAAAGAAGGGTCGCAGAGAGGTTAGGGTGCAAATTTTCGGAGCCCACAAGAACATGATATATTTCTCTCTCAATTGACAATGTGCAATTCAGATAGCCAAGAATGTAGAATTTCATAACAGGACTAAATACAATCATTTTAGAAATCGCTTCAATCGATGTTTATTGCAAGAAAGTGTCCCATAGCAAAAAAAACCAGTGTACATGAAAATAAAAGATAATCCCTGCAGCGAAATTAAAAATTTGCAAAGACAATGTTAACCTCCATAGCTAGTAAGTTGAAGGTGCCCCATAGAGTTTATGCTATTAGAGTACGCCAAAAAAAAAAAAACAATCTTTAAGAGGGAGATTGTTAGTTTTGAAGCTGTTTTTTCCTTGTCATAGATAAATTCAAATAATGTTTTATAGATGGCCAAGTCAAAAGAGGTCCATTGCTGAACTCATGCAAAGGAACGACTTTTCTTACTAACCTGGCAACTTCTCACCTTTGGTTCTGTTTCAGAAAAAGTTTAGCTCAACAACATGAAAAAATTTTTCTTGGCTAAATTACGGTTGGAGGCGGTTGCTTCCCTAGGTAATGAGAAAGTCACGATTATTTTTCTAAATTGATTCTACAGCTACATCTCAGCATGGAGATATATATATATATATATATTCTTTTCCAAACTACTGTACAGGAGATGGGAGTGTATTAAATAATAAAACTTCAGAGGAAAGAAAATATGCAAAAAGCTTAACAGCTGAATAACGATGAAAACCATTGGAATTAACCTTTCTACATGTTGACCAGAATCGTTTTATAGAAGAGTCGATGCTAATTAAATTCTAATTTGCCAATAAACAAGGGCCAAAATGAAACAACTTAAGAATTGACGAATACAATCACAAACTAAAAGAATGCAAGAACAAAGTAGAATAAGCAACAGTTTGTACCTTTGGAAGATGAATAATAATGGAATTCGTAAAAAGTTTACTTATATCATTTCCTTTGGATGGTTTGCTTGCTCTTAATCCTTCAGTCAGTTGTTTTAATGGTAAAGGCTGCAAAAAACCAGTTACATCAATTTGATGATTTGATCAGCAATGAAAAATCTGCATAGAACAGTGAAGGATGGAAACTATATTTAGTAGAGCTTTTTAAAGTATATCGTTCACAATGATCACTCAATTTCTACACATACATAGCTAAAGAAAGGGTGAGCATGCCCCAGGGAGTATTCTTGGAAAGACAATAGCACTCAAGTTCGTAATTCTGTTTAAAGGAGATGGATGGCAAAACAGAGCCTTCTCCAAAGAAAGAATGAAAGGGCACATCCTCAGCGTTAACTAACCTTTTCTTTGAATGAGTCCGCGAAAGAAGCAACAAGTATAACTAAATATTATGATAGATTTAAAAGATCATTCAAAACAAACATTAAAAAGAAAGAAAAGATCAAACTACAAAAAAATATTTAGGGCTCCAAAAAGCTCCCAAGTGATGCCCGCGCAATTATGTGGCAATGATCCCTCCCTCATGTTCCATATGGATGGACCGAGAGAATAAATGATGAGCAGGAAGGTGTTCTCAAAGGCAAATAAGAAATATGTCCCAGAGATTTTTAATTTTGTATGGGTTTATTTAAGAAATGTGGAATTCAAGATTTTCTATGGGAATAAATCCGTACAATTTATTACATCTCGGACGCGACATCAACACCATGAACATTCCAATTAAATCTGGTTTATCATAGGGTAATGGATGGGGATGAGTAGCCAACCCAATCAAAATCTCATGATTTCATCATCCCAAATTAATTTGAGCTCAATTTACAAATCATATAAGGAGTCGAATTAACAACAATTGATTGCCTCCTCTTAAATATCCCGAGTAAACTAGGATGATGGTATGCTCTAAAAACTTTTCACTCTCACATAAACTTCAACAAAAATGTCATAAGTATTCTAATATGTAGGGTGGCAAGCGAACCTGTACATTTGATGAATGACTTAGATACTTGTTCATATGAGAGCTATTTATGTTCATTTATTTGGATAAGAGAACAAGTTTGAACATTATTTTTTAAGCTCAATATACAAATGAATAAGCATGAACAGTGACCCACTCATTTTGTTTATGTTCATAACATATTTGTTTGTTATTTACAAGATAATTCACTAAGAACTCAATAAAATACTCATTAATGATGACTTTATTTCTTATTTCATACTCATTCTATGTTATTACATTAGTTTTCAAATATCAAAATTTAAAGTTATATACTTATATATATAACAAGAGATATAAGCATGATAATAATATTTAGCAAATAACTAGACAGATTTAAAAATCTAATTTTATTTCTATTAATACTTACTAATGAAAATATTGAGCAAATAGCTTGATTGATAAATTTAAATTCAAATTTATTTTCTCTTGACATTTGCTAATAAAATAGTAAATAACTAGTTAGATTGATATATTACATATCTAATTTTATTATTCAAAATTTATTATAAATAATGTTGAATAAAATGTCATTAACACCCCATATATAGTTAATTAGGTTTGATTATCACTAATACCCAATAAGACTGATCCTAGGTTCTCATCCGTCTCGCTCCTATACATAAAAGCGCTGCCTCTTGCTCTGTGGCCCGACCTCACGCCCAACCGCCTATGCATGTGGGGCGCTCGGGCTTCTGGCCCTCGCACCCACATGTGCGGTGTTTGACTATCTCGTCCCTGTTTTCACCCCAACCTCGCCTGCACTCATGCATCATGCTCGGTGCACTCGACTAAGCTAGCATGGCTCTCACTTTGTAGCTCATGCATTCCTCCATATCTCGAACTCTATACCCTCCGATCCTTCCTCTATGTTGCCCTTGCGCCTTACCTCTTCTACGGGCTGTCATCACCTTCAAGCAATGCACTCATGCTCATGTCATATCCAACCTCGACACCAAGGTGGCAACCTTTTTGATTGATCAAGCTCGCAGCCTTTTAATTTATGTTCAATATCTTATACTTGACGTCATGCTAACTCACTAGACTCTAGATTATTACTTGGTATCCACGCCATCTTTTCCAGCTGCTCCTCTGGTTGGTTACCCTGACATAGTTATTCCTTCACTGCTACCATCAGTTCCAATGACTATTGTTTCCACTATAGTTCATCCTACTATTGGAGCACTTATGATTGTTGTTTCTCCTATTATCAACACTCCTAGGTTCTTTGTTTAAGTTATTGGCAAATTGATGGTATCAAGACCCCCATAGGCTTTGTCTACACAATTCACTTAATTTTTTAGCAAATATCAAAACCTCCACAACACAAGCAGAACTCCACTTATTAGGATAAATATGCTCTTATTTTCTATGAATAAGATGTTTGAGCTAGCTACTCTATTCTCTTTCTATATGATAGGTAAGTTCTCTATAGGGCATCCAAGTCTTTAGATTATACATACATTTATGTCAGACATGCATCTCACGGTGATCATACAATGTGCACGGCTTTTTTATGCACATTAAAATGATCACCTTACTTTCAACCATGGAACCTCCTATGACTCCTATTTAGGTTTTTTCCTCCGCTAGGCCTGTACTACTTCAACTAGCTACATTATGTTCCAGTCATCTTTTCTAGACCTTCTGTGGTTAAAATTCTGGCAGAAATGAATGTTATTATGTCCCTCGTGTGATCATTGAAGGAATGTTGAATTTTAAGGCATTCATCCATATTAATTTTTTTTTTTTAAACACAATTGGTTTGAATATTTCAAAGCTCATCCTAAACAAAGGAAATCATCTATTATTGATCCTTATAAACCGAAACAAAAAGAGCATACAAATGATCAAAATCTATCGCCAAATGTGATGAATGTAGTTCCACCTTCAGTTTAGGCATGCACACAAAATTCAGAACAATCTCTAGATGGTAAAATGGAATCAGTACCTTCAAAGCCTCCCTTTATGTACTAAGCCCTAAAAAGGTTATCATAATCTCATTCACTTCCAATAACATTGATACAGATCCTCCATATGAGTTATCCCCTCATCATCTTACTTTAGTTGAGTATGCCATTGTCACAAAGTCTAAGCAACTTCCTAATTCAGAAGGTAGCCTATAGTCTACTGATGTCAAAATAGGTAAAAGCTCTCAGATCCTATTTTCTACAGGGAAAAAATGAGAAAGAATTATTGTCATTCTCCAAGATTCACTAGGATATAAGCTAGGTGTCATAAAGAAGAGCTTTCCATGGATCTCCTTGCCTACAAATAGATACTTTCTCCTTCGTCATCATATTATCTGCAATTGTGTCCTTGTTTTTCACATTTTAATATGGTAACTCCTTGTAATTACTTTGTGTACTCATTTCATTATATGTTACAAAATTAAGCTTTAAAAAAGCTCAGTTATAACAAAGTCGATTAAAATTTTAATAAATAAGTTTCAAAAAAATAAAATAAAATAAAACTCAAGCTATCTTCAAATTCAATTCAAACTTGATAAGAAGATAAATGAACAAACTTGAAAACGGCAGTACTCAACTCAAATTTATAATCCTAAGGATGAGGGATGTCTGTCGTATGGATATTCTCCAATGTTGGAGAGGCCAGCTAGGGGTCTCTTATAACCTAGAATCAAGTAAGACCTAATAATGGCCTTATGACCTTGCCCTATAGGTAATTAATTGGGTTCAAACATAAAACATTCATTATAAATAGCCTTAAAGGCCTTTTACAAATGTAAAGACAAATATCTTGGCAAGTGTCAGCGATTTCTAATCAAAGGGGATTGTGGGCATTGGTTTGGGGTGCATTAGGGTCATTTGATCTAAACTTTAAGTTGATGAGGAGTTGATGTTTCTATGGTAGCGAATTTTTGTGAGGTCGACAATATAATAGCAGAAAGTTTGCATACACTATCATGCAGCAAGCAGAAAAGATAAAGTACAAAAAGAGAAATAAAAATGTGGTTTTCCAATGGTTGTGTTCCTTTTAATATTTTAGTTAAAGACTCTAAAATTCACTGTGACAATAAAAAATAAGAACAATTACCAGTCGAGCTATTCGAATTTGTGGAAGAATCATTGTCTGCAAATACAAAATAAGAAATATATCAACCTGGTGACACGTCAAAAAGGAATAAATCTTTTTTTCATAATCTAATTTTACCAAACTACAAAAGTCTAAATGGATCAAGTTCAAGAGAGAAGAAAATAAAGTCATACGAGTTTTTCTTTCTCTTTGGACCCTGCTTCTATGATGTTTTGACCGCATACCAAAACAACAGGCCCAGAAAGCTGTTCAAACATTTGCTCCATCTTACAAAAAAACATTGTACGACTTGACTTAGGAACAGCTCTCAACAACCATTTCGAAGAATCAGGAAAGTAGACAATAAGCGGTTGCAAGGATGGCAGAACCTGTTGAGAAGACAAACAAATATATATATATATATATATATATATATATATATATATATATGATAGAATGCTTTAATTACATTTTTTAAAATAACTTCAAAACAACAAATTGAGATGCAAGTATAAAGATTTAATCGGTAACATAGAAAAAAAAACATATTCGTAAAATGCAGATAAAAGAAAATAATTACCTCACAAAGTGCCTCAATAGCTATATGCCAATCTTCAGCCTCAGCATCATGATCATACTCAATATCCTGAACTAGAAAAAATACATTAATAAGTTCCAAAGCCACCAAATAAGAACTCAGGGATCAGTCACTATCTTATCAGCTACTCATACATCAATGGTAGATGAGAGAATCTAGCATGGCTAGATTAATACAGCTATCCATGAGGAAAGCCAGGGTCAAGCCAACCTAATGAACAGGTCTATGCAACTCCCAAGACATGAATAGTACGTGCAAATACTAGGTGGAGCTTCTAATTATTATATTGCTGAGAAAATTAGTAAATAGACAACAACAACAACAACATCAAGCCTTTATCCCACTACGTGGGGATAAATTAGTAAATAGACTAATCCCATAAAATGATCATTTTAGAATATGGGCAAACCTTAACTGAGGTTTCATATGACACATTTATTGCTTTTAGAGAGCCAAAAACAATCTAATGAAGCAAACACTTTTCCCAAGGTTCATTTACAAATCCAATCCTAAAACCTAATTTAAAGAGTCCAACATTATTATTGTACATATTTTAATTCTATATGAACTAAAATTAAATGATAGTAAATGCCTAGATATTTCATTGGCAAATTCACAATGGAAGCACAAAGAGAACATTGCCCCACTAGCTCAAACCCGCCTCAGATGAACTAGCATATCAAAAGACATGCAAAAAATAAAGATGGAAAGATTCTAAGTATAAAGGGAGTGCAGAGTATCTAACCTTCAAATGGATCACAGGATAAAGTGATAAACATCCCAAACTCATCTCAATGTCACTTAATATTGATGGCATCATCTCTTCACTAATGTCCTCTCTCTTTTTTTTCCTTGCAGTAAACCCTTTTTAGCTAGAAATCTCAAAAAGTATGCCTTAGAAAGTTCATTGGAGTATCTATCATTGAATTCTTCATCAAGTAGTTTTACCATTTGGAATCGGGCATAAAATAAGCCATAAATCTTCTTCTTTTTTTAATTAAAATTATGTGCGACTATACTAGGTAATTAATCCAAAAATTATTTGATTGATATACTTTAGATCCAATTTAAATATGGATTAAGGAAGTAAGGAAGAAAACTTTTTTTTAATGTCCCCTAAAAAAAAAAAAACAAAACAAATAGATCCGCCATTAGATTTTGAACTATTCTGCTATACAAAGTACTTCAGCCCATATAATAATGTTGTGTGCATGCTTGTGCGTGTATCAGAGTGATTTTAGCTGTGTTTTAATATTTGTTAGATCTTAGTATGCGTAGTACATGATATCATGTATCCCACGTATTTTGTCCAACTTTCTATGCATATACACCATTATACCAAATGCTTGTTGATCAAAAGAAACAACAAAGTTTTTCCTATGGTTCACGTGTAGCATTGCAATTCATACTTGCTTGGAAAAAAAAAAAAACTAAAAGGAGCAATCCAATTTTGAAAGATCAAACAGTGAAAACAATCGAGATTGAGAATAGGCACCAGAAGGGGATAGAAACATACTATCAAACCAATAAATAGACAACTTGTCATCCTTCCCTTTATTTTCTTCCACTGTCTTGCTTTCAGAATTATCAAGAATAACAGCTACATGATTCTCCCTAACCTCATACACTTCTCCCCGCTGCCCACTCAACAGAGATCTGGAAATTTTAAATGAAGGTAATCTTTAAAATATACAAGATCGGAAAGAATAACAACAAAGGGTGCATGTCTTTCCAACAAAGGGTGCATGTGAGAGTAATACAAGAGCAACATGTGGATACTAAACTAAGGCAATATAACGAACACAAGCTTTAAGTATCACTAAACCATGCTTGCATGAACCAACAACTCATATTTTGATAATATTTAAAGCGTAATCCATAATCAAAGATTTACCAACAATACATGATGCTCAGCTATGGTCCTACTAGATGTTGACAAAAACATAGAAGCCATCTCAGCTATGGTCCTACTGTAGCTTCAGTAAAAGATTCAGTCGGTAGTTTTTCTTTTACCTTAGTTTGAACATTTACTTGTTCTTAACATCTTCAAATAGAGAGTTAAGAAGCACCTTAGAGGAGGGGATTTCAATATTTGCATTGTTACATCTTAAAACAGAAGATATTAAATAGAATGATTTTTAATTTTTTATACTCTGAAATAATTTAAAAAAAAAAAAAAAACAATTCTTATGTATTCATTTTACTTCAAGACAAGTAAAGATAACTTATCAAAGACTTTTTTTTTTGTTTTAATCATTAGACATTGGATAGTGACAAATCTGGTTTAGGATATTTATTTTTTTTATTCTTATTTTTATTTACTTTATTGTTTTTTATAGTTGTTTTTATGATAATCTTTGAAAAGTAGTTGGCATTCTAACGAAATCCTGCAGGATATATGTTTAAACATATGTAGTGGCCATGATTGACCTTGCTCGCAAAGATTTTTTTAAGTATCATTAAATGAAAAACATGGAATTCATCACCTCTTTAACATTTGATGCATATATATATATATATATATATATATATATATCAATGACATCGCAATCATGTTATGGAGGTTTTGTTGTGTAATAACTTCAGAGCCATAATTCGCATGCTTATTTTAATAAATATCGATGAGGCTCGAGGATGAAGGATTATAAAATTAATTTTAAAATGATATGTTCATGAGATCAAATTTCTATGAATTTGTAATTATTCATTTGTACATTAATTCACATTTTGTTATATATTAGATTGTACATAATTTTATGAATGCTCATTCTCTAAAATTCAAAACATTACGATTAAGATTAGAGAGCTTTAAATGCATATTTTTATTTCAATATTCCATATAACTTTGACCTTAAAAATTTATATATATATATATATATATATATATATATATATATATATATATATATATATATATATATATATATATATATATATATATATATATATATATATATATATGTTAATTTACTTAGAAGAGACTAGTTATACTCATATAATTCCTTTCTTCAATAAGAAAAGTCTTACACATGTGTATATCCTTCTTTGATGATATAAAGCTTATAGATTTATTGATCATTGGATTATTGTTCATGGATAAATTTGTCAAGCTAGTGATCCATTCCGATAGCCATTAGAATATTCGAGTACATAATCTTTAACATTCTTGAGATCAATTTATATTGTTGCTTTTCACATCAATTAATTATTCATCGATGCAAGCATGTATGTATAGTCACATTAGTTTTTAATTTTTTGCCACAATCACCATATATATGTTTCGAATCTTGACAGTGTATGTATATATATTATTAAACAAAGGGTGACTTAGTAGCCTCTCTTCTCATTGTTAGTGTAAATACACTACTTCTCTTTGCTTGCTTACTTGTCTTGCGAGGTACATCTAAAGCTACTTGGACAACAAATTAAGGAGCGAGCAATCAATCGCCGCCATTTGGAACAAATGGAAGCGCTATCGCCAGCTTGTACCATTGACTAGCTCAGGTGAGTAACTATATAAAACTTAGCGCCCCTAGGTCTTCAAAGCCTCGCATATGAATAGGATCCCCCAAATCCTAGGTCATTGTAAAAACTCCGCATTTAATATTTCAAACCCGATAACCCGGTAGTGAGTAGTGAGTAGGACTTTACTCATTAGTGACAAACTTAGGGATGCGTAGTACTGATTTATCACCCACATTTAGAATTTTCTCCTTAAAATTTTCCTAAATCATGATGTGTATAATTCTAAATAAATAGAATAAAATTAATATATTAATAAAAATAAAATTGAATAATCGAACATAAATAAATTAAATAAATCAAATTTAATTAAGTAAATAAAAAATAAAATTCTAAAATAAATTAAATAATTAAACTTAAATAATCATAATAAATTAATTAAAAATATTTTTTAAAAAATTCAAATAAAATATAAAGATTTTAAATAAATTAAACAGAAAATAAAAAAACATTAAATAAAATTTAATTGATTTAAATTAAACAATATTTAATAACTCATCTAATTAAATTCAATTTAATTAAATAGATTCATTAATCAAATATTAAATTAAATTAAAAAAAAAACCTTTATACATTGTATTTAACTAAAATTCTATAAGATGGTGGTGAGACCTGCAATGTTTTATGATGTAGAATGTTGGATATTAAAAGAGAAGCATGATACTAAGTTAAGTGTTGCTGAGATGAGGATGCTCAGGTGGATGAGTGGATTTACCCTTAGAGACGGGATACGAAATGAGAATATATGTGAAAAGGTTGGAGTAGCTTCAGGAAGATAAGATTAGAGAGAATCTCCTTAGATGGTTTGGTCACATAAAATGACGGCCTTTCAATGAAACGATTAGGAAAGTAGATGTATTAGATTTGACTTATATTAAGAAATGTAGAGGTATACCTAAAAAGACTTGGTTAGAAAATATTAAAAATGATCTTTCTACATTATATTTAAATGAGAATTTGACTTTTAGCAGGACATAATGGAGAAAAATGAATCATGTAGCCGACCCCACGTAGTGGGACAAAGGCTTGATGTTGTTGTCGTTGTATACATTTTATTTAACTCCTATTAGAAAACACAAATGTATTGGATTTATAAGTCTCAAACAAATTTTGAAAAAAAATCAAGGACTTTTATGCATTGTATTTAACTCAACTTGGAAGATACATATGCATTGGATTGGAGGGTCTTTAAATAGTTCATTCGGTCTAGTATTTATAAAAGAATATAAATTTTTAAAATCCAATGTAAATCAAAAAGACAAAGTTTGGTCAAACTTAATTAATTAAATATTTGAATAAATGTGAAACTTTAATAAATCACCAAAAATTTAGTAAATCACCAATTAATAATCAAACTTAAACAAATAAGTAATTGTTGGGAAACCTAGACTCACAAGGCTATTAGTTTAGCCCCAATGAGGGTGAAATAAACCTCATAGCCCTAATTTAACAAATGTGATTACTTTTAAATTTAAATAAATATTCATCTGAATCAATAAAAAATACTTAGACATTCGAAGCCTTCATATATTATGCTTAATTCCTTTTGGAGAGCATACATGTACTGAATTCAAAAGGTGTCTATTAAGTCATCGAATAAATCATTAATAAATCAACGTATAACTTCTAACTTAAATAACTTAAGCAGCATATCTCTTAGGACATATCAAAGACATGCGACATTTTTCACAAATTAGAATTTATTTTGCTATGGCCACTAACTCTAGTTTTAGACTAGGTCGTAGTGTGTTTAGTTTAATGTGGATACCTTTGTCTGGAGGATATCATTGGTGTGTTTGCTTATTTTATGCACTATGGATGGCATATCATACATGCATTTCATATGCATATTCATGTTATCTTTTTCATGCAAAAAAAAAAACAAAGTAAAATGTATCTAGGATTTCTCATAAAAATAAAGTGAAGTAGAATGTACCTAGGTGCAAATATATATGAAAGAGTCAAATGCAAATTTAAAGTGTCTAGAATCTAGAATGTAACTAGATCGAGTTGTATATATTCATTGAGTTATAAAGGTTTAAAAATACTTGCTTATACATATGCATATAAGGCTACAAAAAATAATCCCCTCTCCCTTGGGTGTGTTCTCTTTTGAAATCCTATAGAAGACCTGGAGCAATGGGACTTTAACAAACACTTAAAATACTAATTACTTTTTGTAATGAGGTACATGACAATAAAGTTACACCTGTATACTTTGAAAGCATATAACACTTTTGCCTTGTAATATATAAGCTTCATCCTTTATAACTTAAAAGAAACTTCCAGTACATGGACGATTTGATTTTGATCAATAATACATATCATTAACCATAAAATGCAGTAGCTGGTCAATTCTAGCATAACTACCAGTAAATAGGCTATAAAATATCACACCAGGAAACCCATCTATAGATTAGAAGCACATATGTAAAAGAAGGCTTCTTATATAATACAGTTTGGGGTGTGACATCTTATCAGTGACTGATTCTAATATCTAATCTATTAATTCAAGAAATCTGATAAATAAGAACTATTCAGGGATAAATAAAAGAAGGAAATGATGTACTCTTTTTCAGCATCAATTTGCACAGAGGCCCCAACATACTTCACACGATCACCTACACACAAATGAATAAATAAATAATAGCTTTATAAATAAAATTTAAAGAAGAGGAGATAATTAGAAAGAGGGCTTTGAGCAGTGATTAAGTTCTTTGTATCAAGTACATTCTAGATACAAGTTTGAGTCACAACCACTCCTGTAGATAGAAGGGATAAACCAACATGCCTCAACTCTCCACTGGCTCCTACAATACAGGGAGCTCCATGAATCAGATACGTCCTTTTGGGAGAGATGATTCCTAATATTTTCATTAAAGGGTTGTTTGCTTTCCTGTAGGTGAAAAAATGGGAAGTAGGATCATTTTTTGTCTGATTGACCACAGATAAACACAAAAGTGGTCCTAAAACCAAGGTTCATTTGCCTCCACCTCAAGCCCCTTCCATTACCAAGAGCTCGGCTCGATTTTCTATGGAGACTAAATAAAATAATCAAACTATATCCCGAAAGAGCAAAGGATCAAAATGGTCTCTGAACTTTTCAGATGTACCATTTAGTGTCATCCTCATTCAATCACTCAACTTAATTCCTCAACTCATAAATCTAAATCAAGTTGGTCCTACCGTAAACTTCATCATTTCTTTGAAATAAAATTAGCAGGTGGAAGCTTTCCATGATAGTACATTAAGCATTTTAGATTCAATCCTATTAATTTGAGTAGACATTAATTAGTGAGATTAATCCAAAAAATCCAAAATACCCTTATGAAAAGCTGTCCTCTACCAATGTTTGTACAAAAGAAAAAACATGACTAATGAGAGGACTAAATTGGTTCAATTTTGAATAATCAAGGGACTAAATGGAACACTAGGAAAAATCCATAACTAAAATGGAAACAGTTAAAAAATCCAAAGATCATTTAGATTTTTTTTAAACACTGCATCTAGCAAGCCTCTTTTCTATCCAAAAGAACATTACTTCTCAATTTCTATCATGCAGGCTTTCCCTTATTTTATTTTGCACTCTAGAAACTAAGGTTTTATCTGCAAACAATGGTTGTATTTGCAAGTTTTCCCATTGATACATGCGTTATTATATATTGCTAGACTTTGACTATATTTGTTTATATCTGCAAACAATGAAGTGTATACTATTTAGAACATATAAGGCACCAAGTCATTATTTTATTTATTGTTTACTATGATTATGCTCTTAGTAGGATACAATGGAGAAAAGTGATTTCATGTAGCCGACGCCACATAGTGGGGTAAAGGCTTGTTATTGTTGTTGTTTACTATGACTATGATGGCATCTATAGAAAAAGCATGTGATATTATTATAAAGAATCATACAAACAAGGATTATGTTAATGTAACTGTTCAAGAAAACAGGTTGGTTAACAAATAATTATGCCTAAGATTGAGATATTATCATTAAGCCAAAGTTTATGTCGTATGCAGTGTCTGAGCCTAATAATATTGTTCAAAATGGGGAAGTTTTCCTCAACTTTTGTTGAAGATCCAACAAGTCATTATTTCATGAGACAAATACTACTTCAAATGAATATAATTTGCTTCAAATATAGCTACAAAAGATCGATTTTATGTTTCTATTGCCGCCATCATCACATAATCCTTCGTCGGTCCACATTGCAAGGGTCCTAAAAGGGTATGAAGTTTGGAGTTGCCCAACAGACAAGGCCTCCAAATGTGCTTTTTAGAGTTTAGACTTATATTTTAGTAGTTTCTGTACAACATGGATGCTTTTTCCATCAGAGGATCAAACAATGCCACTTTCTCTTCCATAGCCTCCACCAAATTCTTCTAAAGAAGAGTTCTTTACTAATCAGGTAATCAGGTGAATTGAGCAAAAATAATTTAACCTAGAAAATATCATATTTTCATTGGCATATCACAAAGAGTCAAATTAGGTCATAACATAATTGAATCAAACTCATTTTCAAGCTTTCTTAGCCTCATTTCCATTTTGGTTGAATTTTCATGTTTTTGTTGATTTTTTAATATTTAATTATCCTTCTTACATAATAAAAGAATTATATTCAAATAATTTATAATGACAAAATTGAAATGTAATTTTTTTCCTAATTGTTGCATCATCATCATCATCATCAATCTTCATTGTCTTATCCCCACCTTTTGGACTCACATTATTAATCCTTTACATTCCATTCAAACATGTGTTACTTTAGGTCTTAAAATATATACTTCCCAAATCATTTTAAACAACATTTATCCATGTAATCTTAGGTCTATCCATTTTTCTTCCTAATTGTTTTAATACTAATTTTATCAAGTTGTCTAATAGTGTACTTTTTACCCTTTACATGTTTAATCCAACTAAGTTTAGTTTTAATCACATTATCTTTAGTAAATATTACTCAACATTTTTTTCTAATATCATAATTCATTAATTACATATTTTAATTTTGTCACACACCTATCATAACATTCTAATTTTGAAACACTCACCTTAAATATCAATGATTTTTATGGTCCAACATTCAGATTTATTCAATATCCTCAGCCTAATTGTAGTTTTGTAGATTTAACTTTACACCTTTATGGCATCCTATTATCCATAAAACTCGTTTATAACCATCCAGATTCTATAAGTTATATCTTCATTCTTCAATATAAAAGATCAAAAATACTTAAATCAATCACACAAAAATATCACCTAATCATTCTTGTGATCTATTTTTATAAGTAGGGTTTGATGGCCTTTATAATACCTAATTGTTATTGAAAATTTATGAATAAAATTTGATTATTTGGAAGGCCAATCTAGTAGTTCTAAGATCTACATTGTATATGCAAAGTTCTTCCTCTCTCCATCTCTATTAGTATCGCTCTAAATCAAACAATCATATCACAAAAAATAGCTGACATTATTAACAACGAAGAATCCCCAGAGTATTGGGCTGCAGTGACATAGTTGAATTGAATTAAGAACACAAATTAAATAAGATCAAACTAAAATAGATAAGTAAAATACTTATCTTCTAGCCAAAGAGAAAGGCAAAGCTTTAATATTTAAGGCAAACCTAGCCATGGATAAATTTCAATTGCAACTGTTAATCTCTCTTAAGTTATCACTTCATTCACAAACTATACAATTTGTCAACCCAAAAAAGTAAAATTAATGCATGGAACTCCAGTTAATTTAATATTTGGAGAGGTGTACATAAACCTAGCCTTAAACATACATTTTCTAAGAGGTTGTATCCTAAAGTTGAAAATAATAATAATAATAATAATTAAAAGCTGGAAAAATAATAATGACACCAAAAGCTATAATTAGGCTTGTAAAAAGGCAAAGGACTTGTAGTGATGCAAGCCAGCTAAGAATCTACGGTTAATTATACAACTTATGATGAGATGCAATGATGCATAATGACCACACACAAAAAAATGACAATTGTTTGATTATAAACTCTTAATTTTAGCAAAAATCAATCACTTCTAATGAAAATGTCAAAATGCTTCTTTCATTTCAAGCAATAATTCACTAGTCATAAAAATCTAAAATTTCGTAAAAACTAATGAATGAAAATAAAATTTCAATAATGATCAAATTAACACTGCGGAAAATATTTCAGTATGCATTACACTTAACAAAATCTCAATTACGACAAGAAATCAGCAACTAAACAAATTAAAAGCAAAATTAAAGATAGAAATCATCCCCAAAAAGTTGAGCCACGCTTTCTGTCAATACAAAAACACATGCCCCAAAAGTAACACCTATGAAGTACTAAAAGAATAAACATTCAACCGCCACAGACAATAATTAAGAAAAAAAATTTTGTGATGTACTCATTGTTCAATGATTTTTGCACGCCTCATAGGACCCTATTTATAGCTCACAAAAGACTCAAACTAAAAGATTTCTCATAATCCTTTTAGATATACACACAAGAATTAAGGAAAACAATAATTTTGTTGTACTCATTGTTCAATGATTTTTAAATGCCTCATAGGACCCTATTTATAGCTCACAAATGACTCAAGCTAAAAAATTTCTCATAATCTTTTTAGATATAGTCAACAAATGACAAGTTCTATTCTCCCGACACATAAACAATAGGAATCATTTTCATGTTTCATAATTTTCATGCTAATTCATCCAAAAAAGGAAAACCAAAGGCAGAAAGGGACTCGAAACAAGAAGGAAGAAAGTTGTGGTCCAGATAATAGCAATTAGCGATATAATAGAGATCCGCAACAATAATAATTTGCGAGCATAAGGATTATAGCACGTAGTCGAACAAACACTGGGATTGTATAATAATAGCACAAAAGAGATTGGGTGTCCTCTCAGGACTGTATCATATGACAACGCCAATGTGCTAGCATGAAACAATTGTTAAGCAACAAACAATCATAAAGAAAATCAGCTTGTAGCAATTTTATAGGTAGTATGGAACTTTGAAAGCTTAAACACTTATTATTTATAATATTGATTGAATAGAACCTTTTAATAATTAATCAAACCTAAAAAAGCAGCTAAAGTATTAGAGAATGCAACTCGTTCTCAATAAGATCAATATCATAAGCATGTTTAACATAAACTGAAAAGAAAATTTAATGTAAACTAAAATACTTAACAATTATAAGGTTAACTTATTTGCTTCGGTCAGGTATACATTATCATATTTCATTAAATAGGCTTGACTTGAAAAAAATTATGCTGCAGCAAATTGATCATTTGATATTCAGTAAGTATAGGTGTAATTGGTACGCTTCCTGCAAAGTAATCCATGAATCATTCGAGTGGTCACATTGTGCCAATGTATAAGAAACCTTTAATATTCACCAGCAGTAGTAGACACAATCTCATCATCAATAATAGTTTCAATAATAAGCTAAATAGAACTAGAATTTGCATGGAGGGGATATAAAGATAGAAAAATTCATGAAAATGATAGTAGGTACATGAAATAAAATCAAATTAGAAACATTACAATTCAGAATACTAATAGTGTTTCTCACTTGCAATCATAAGTATTTACCCCAATGTGTTGTATGACTTTATCTGACCTCATCTTTCTTGTAGTTAATTTCTTAAAGGTCCTTATAAGAAGCCTTTTAGAATAAAGATGCACCGTTAACTTATCAACTAGTTTGAACTCCACAAACATCTTGTTCACATTAGCAATAGGCTTATAATTGTGATAATCAATAGTTATTTTGCTTTAAATCTCTTTATACATATCAGAAAATGCAAATCATATAATGATATGAATCAAGTAATAAAAATATTAAAACGTCAATATGCATAATAAGGGATACTTGTAATAATTTATAATAAAATCTTTTATGATGAGATTGCAAGGAAAGTTGACAATACGAAAACTACACAAATATGAAATGTTTATATAGATGAACAACCACTTAAAAAAAGCTACTCAAATGAATTAAATATTAGTGGCCACTGGCTATGACTTGGGCACTTATATTCATCCAAATACATGAAATTGAAATGTTTAAGTTTACTTTAAAGCCCGCCTCATCAACAAACTTATTGAAATAGTCTTGCAATTTCAATTTCTTTTTATGAGTTCAAAATTCAAAGAGCTAAAAACAAAAAATAAAGTTAATTTCAGATTGATTAAAGATACTCTAATTAAAAAATCGCATCCAGGGGTCAATCAACTTGTTAATTGGTTTATCATATTTAATAGTCATGATTTTTTCACTTCCACAGTCAGAATTCTTTTTATTATTTTGCTTGTTAGACTCGCCAGTTACAACATGCATAATATGTTCAGCAACACATTCAAGAATCTAGATTCAATATCATTTTAAAACTCATGTTCATATTCGAGACTTCTTATTAGTTCATGTACACACTAATGGTTGAATTTAGGTTCTGATTACAATTTAGGCTAAAATTCCATTATAATAGGTTCATTTCAATTTCATGTTGAGTTTCTGAAAAAGGTGCAAATTCAAACTCAATTTTAATTCCCAGTACTTGCTTGGACTCTTATTCAAATAAAAAATGTGCTAATGAAGATGCAGATTAAGATTGCACAACATCAAAAGAATCCAATTGTAACAGACCATCTAATCCATCAAATATTTATGAGCTATACTTTCTTCAATAAAATCATATTTAACCATGCATGATTTTTGTATCAATGTATGTTTGACAAGTTCGAAAAGAAAGGTAAGATTTCTTACTTTAGGAATTTTAATTACGCATTTCTAACAGATCGTTCATAGCTCACCTCAATATTCAAACATTTGATTACATGGGTTGAAAAATTGTAGCTTAAGACAGCACTGATCTCTTGCAACTAACCATTCACAAAAACACAACCATAACAAGATAGTCTCAAAGCAAATGTTTAATTACAATATCAGTAAATATATCATAATATACAATCAATTGTAAGTATTTTGTCTACAATCCTTAAAAATGATTATTCAATTGGTCCTAATATTCTTCATATGATATAAATTGTTCTTTAAGTTTATATTTTAGGTCATCCAATATAGATGTTCAATAGCAATACCATGCAGCATGATTGAGCACAACTTAATAGCTTATATTTAGCACATTCAAGCCTTTCAGGATCATCTGAATGATAATACTCAAAGCATTCCAAATTATCGATCTAGTCTAAGTCCTCAATATTATACCTCCCACTGAATATGACAATGTACTTAAATCCTCATTATAGTTATGAAACCATGGCTTACCTGATTTGATTTAAGTTGCATATTTTATTAAATTTTTTTATTGACCAAATTAACATTTCCTATTTTCAACTGACATGAAGACAAAACCTTAGCTCTAATACAAATTTCATGAGGGAAGATTAAAGTCTACAATATAAAAAAAGCGAAAATGGCAAAATAGTCCTCCAACTCTTTGTGAGAGACCAAAATGATTCCCACCTATTTTGAGATATCAATTTGGTCCCTCAACTCTTTAAAATGAGATATTTTTTGTCCTAACATCTAATGTTGGAGTTAATTGTATTAAATGTAAAGGTATTTTGGTCATTTTTAATTAAACAATTAATTAAATATAATTTTCAAATAATTATATTTTTAATATATATATATATATATATATATATATATATTAAATATTTCATTAATAAAAAAATCAATAATAATTTTAGTTTTAATTTCAAAATTTTTATTAAGCATTTCAAAAATATGATTGGTAAAAATATGTGTCACTAAGTTGAAATAACATCAATTTGCATAGAATTTCTCTAAATCAATAAATATCATATATAGATCATCTTAGAATAATCAAAATAATCATAAAGTTGTTAATAAATCAACAATGTTGTATGACTCAAATTCAATTGTCCAATTACAATTACTTGAAAATTATATTTAATAAATAGTTTAGTTAAAAAATGATCAAAATACCCTTACATTTAACACCATTAACTACAACATTGAATGTTATAACCAAAAAAGTTTCATTTTAAAGAGTTGAGGAACCAAATTAGTCCCTCAAAAGAGTTGGGGACAACTTTGGTTCCTCACAAAAAGTTGAGGGACCATTTTGGTGCTTCCTCTTATAAAAAAATGATTTAAGATTAAAATTCACATTACAAAGGAGAATAAGAAACATATCACGCATGAAAATATTTCAATCACGCCAACAACTAATAAATTAAAAGCAAGAACAAAGATAAAATCACCCCAAAAGGAATAATCGAGCCCCTTGCCAATACAAGAAGACCACACCAAAAGTAATCAACGATGCCTGTGAAGCGCTTAAAGAATACACATTCAATCAACGCAAACATAAGAATTGAGAAAAACCAAAATTTTCCTCCTATATTCATTTCATTGCTAGATATTGTTTACATACCATAAGAATCCTATTTATAGCCCACAAAAGATCAAAGATAAAAGAGTTTTCCTAATCCACCTGGTCCTAATCAAAAACAAAAAATTTGAATTCTACCAGCACATAAACAGTAGAAATCAGCCTCAAGTTTCAAAATTTTGCATATGAATCCATTCAAAAAAAGTATAACTAACGGAGGAAAGGGAATTGACACAAAAGGCCGCAAAGTTAAGATTCAATTTGTCATAATTGGTGGCATAACAAGATTCAAGACTTTAGCATTTAGCACAATCAACACCTTTGAGAAACTGTAGCATAATTGATGCAGACATCCAATCATGAAGATTTTCAAAGGAGGAGACAATGATCGACGGCCGAAATCATTCCACCTTATCTTAATTTGTTATTTGTAATTTTTATTTTTATTATGAATTTCCGCTTTTTACCATTACTTAAGAGGGTCGTCCTATGTAATCCCTAGGGGCATATGCGTCTTATTTTAGTTTCTTAGGCTTATATATAGAGGCCCTTACTTGTGTAATATAATGATGAATTATTAAGAAAAGAAATTTTGTTTGCACTTGTGTTCTTTGGAGAGAACTTGGGTGAGATTCCTATGGAAGTAAATCAGAGTTTCCACCAGCCGTATGATGGGTCCGGGCTCGTGGCTTGAAGTCCCTTAGAGAAGGGCAACGTATTACCCGTCAGTTGCAGGATGTGTCAGGGCTCACGGTTGTATCTTTCTTTCCCTAAATCCTTTTCTCCTCCTCCCTTGACCGCCGGCCAAAATCCCCCACTTGCCACCGGCCGATTCTCCCACAAACCCCTCCAAAGCCACAAGCCTCCTCCAAATTATCCATATCAACCGCCGGCCATAAACCACTCCACCACCACCTCCTAGTCGGCCAACCCATCTCCTCCCATCCTCATAGCCGCCGGCCACCCCCATCCCTTTTTTCCTCTTAATGATGATTTCAATCACCATTAATACCTACCAAAATTAGTCTACCTAATTTGGAGGTAAGAATTAAATATATTTGAAATTCAAATTTGAATTTCAAATACTTTCCTAAAATTAACTAAGCTAAATTAGAAAAATTCCTAAAGTTAAGTCTAATTTGATTTTAAATTAGATTTGATTTAATTACCCTTTTCCTAATTTAGAATCATGATTTATGAAGTTTTAAATTCCCTCCAAAACCCCCTCTTTCCTTAATTAGATTATCATTAATTTGGAAAGGAATTTAAATTCAAATTAATCAAATTTGAATTTCAAATCCTTCCTAATTAATTACTTTAATTTTGGAAGCTTCCCACATCCTATTAATTAATTAAATCTGAAATTGATTGATTAATTAATCCCTAACCTACATACATTGAACCTAGACACCCCTTCCCTCCCCTCTTTCTTTTGATTGGAGCCAATCTCGCTTTGATAGCCTACTTTCCTTAAATATTATAGATAATTTTGGAAAGAGAATCAATCTGATTTGAATTGAAATTCAAATTTTAAATTTTTTCCTAAAATATTAGTGTTAAATTAGGAAATCTCTTAAATCAATCCAAATTAATTTCAAATTAAATGGGATTAATTATCTCTCTTTTTAAACTGAAAATTAATATTTGGAGAGCATTAACTCCACCAATCCACTTCCCAAACTCATGCATGCCGCCGGTTTCCCCACCTTCTCTCTCCTATCTCCCTCTCTCCCCATTAATTCCCCTTCCCCTTTGGAGTTAAATTTAAATTTCAAATTTCAAATCCCTCCAAATTAAAAAACTGATAATTAAATTCTAATTTTAAGTGGCTAGCCGCTCCCGTTCTACATCAGTAATAGCATAAAAGAAGCTAGCTTGAAACAATTGTGTAACAACTAGTGGCAAAGAAGGAAACAGTTTGTAGCAAATCACAAATGTAGCAATAATATAGCAGGCAGAACCTTGAAATCTGAAGCATGTATCGTTTTTGAATAATGCTGATTGAATTTGGTCCCTACAATAACTAACCAAAACATTGAGGAAGTCGAAATATTGTTAACACAGCCCATTCATAATAGGATCAACATCATAGATATGCTTGATATAAGCTTAAAAGAAAATATAATGGACTTTTAATTTCACTTTTTGTGCTTCCAATGAGTGTACACTTGCAAATTTCCACCATAGAGTCTCCTAAACTCGTCAAAACAAGCTCCAAAAAAAAACAAGCACAGTAAAAAAGTCATCTATATATTTAAACCTGAGTCTACCTAGCATGGCCAGGTTTGAGTAAACGTTTTTATATAAATAAATAGCGTTAGCATAGTTTTGCTTATCAATAATACATAAGAAACTGTATAGGAAAATTACCTTTTCTAAATTGTCTTTTTGATTGTTCAATGGAGGCATCTGATTCTGTAGAAGTTGTAGAAGTCAAGGTGCATTCAGCTTCTCCAGAAACACTCTGAATCAGATAAAAATTAGAAAGCACTATTCCAACATATGAATTAGACAGTTTTTTCATTTAAAAAAAAGCTTATTATTAATCTTATGACACAGAAAAAGGTATAAGACCAACCAAAAGGGAAGTAAGAATAGGCCCACTATTGAAAGATATTCATGGGAATAAAAAGAGCAAGGGAGTGCCATACCTAAAAATCTTACTCAAATTTACTCTTGTTGGGTTGAAAGGATCAAACAGAGGTATAATATCAAAAGAAAGAGAGCAAGAATAGGTAGAATATCAAACATATAGGAAGCAAGAATAGGTAATATGTCCAAAAAAAGGTCTATGCCGGTTTGTTATTACATCATTTATAGCAAAAACTCACGTATAATATCAACAAAACAATATGCGAAACTAAGTTCACTATTAATAGATATTCATGAAAAAAAGGGTCGGGGTTTGACACCACAAAAATCTTACTCAAAGTTAGTCCAATTGGGTTGTAATAAACAAAGTTTTGCCCATAAATTACTTTAAAATTTTCAAAGAAGGCAGAGAGTCAAAAAAGTATTTTTCCTATGTTTATAAACTGTGAGAGTAAATCTAAAACCAGTATTAGCTAAAATAAAACTTCAGCAGCCTGGGATTTGAGATATAATGGTGGCTGGTTCACCCCAAAGAATACAACCTAAATGCAGGTTCAATCTGGGCATCAAGATGAGGCAACGTGATATAATACACAGTACCATAGAATGTTGACAAAGAGATGGGTCAGGTTTTTGTTTCTCTAAAGCAGCGTAAAAGCATAACTACAGCAAGGAATGCAGATGGGTCAGTGTGGCAGTACCTAAACTTTCCCATTATATAGGAGAACCTGTACGGTTTTATATTTCCTTCCCTAACTCAAAGTTATAAAAGATTGACACATCTTATCCCCACAATTTAAGGAATGATAGGTCAAAGCACATTGAAATGAGGTGGGATAGTATAGGTGCCTTGTATTATTCAAGGAAAGCAAGGAATGAATAAAGAAAAGAAGAAGCATATGGTGAATCATTAATTTTGATGTCTAGTTCGCAAATGCTTGTTTTTATCTCAAAAAAAAATCGAGCAGAAGAATCTAATATTACAACTTCTTAATAGCGACATGCAAAAATTTTGCTTGTAAGCTCCAAATTGTGTCAATAAATATAACAATAGTCAAACCGAATATTTCTAACATTAATATATACAAGAAAATAACATTTATTCAATAGTTCAAACTTTGGCTTTGTAAGGCCCAAAGAATACTATGAGTCCCACTGTTATATGATTAATTGACAATTATATGCTGAAAACTGATTATGCAAATAGTAATATGTAAGCATCGGCATCATACCTTTTCGAATTCCTCGAGCGTACAAGGCACAAGCTTCTTAAGAGCTTCGACAGATGCATGCACATCAACACCATCATCATCACTTTCGCCTGACTTTGTTTCACTGTTGTTTCCCCATTCTTCTTCATTGCTTGCCTCATTCTCCTCCTCAACATCTGATTCTGATGAGCATCCTTCTCCTGAATCAACATTTTCATCATCTGACTCACTTTCTGATGCATATTCTTCACCAAAATGCAGCTTTGCAAAAGAGTTTTGAAAAAAAAATGGTTATCCTCTTAACAAAGGCAGTATTTTTTTTTTTTTTTATTTCCAGCAAGTAAACACTATGATGTACTTACAAATGGAGCAAGAACACTGCTGTCAAGAACGAGCAAAGGAACCTGCAAGTCTCTAGCTAGGGCTCGTACTAGTCTTTCCCGATAAAGTTCAGACCCTAACAACAAAGTCAAGAACCTGAATATACTTTTCTCATGAGAGTGATCACAGCAGTGCATAGAACGAAGAGGAAATTATATGGAAAAAAAAAAACAGTAGATGTGGCCACAAAAACCTGGCATGCTTTGAAGTAAAATCCTCCCAGTAGAAGAGGGAAGCCGTGCACCATAAGCTGATGCAAATTTTCTCTGTCTCAAATGGGAGGCAGCACATTCTACCAGTAAGTGCTTTGTGTTTTCACTGTTACACCAAATGGAAAATATAGTTCAGACCAACACACTGCAGCTGAAAAACAACAAAAAAATAGATGAAAATCAGTACTTGATATAATAAGGAAAGTTCTTCCATGAGACTGTAATTCTCTCCCATGGAACCACCCTCCGTAAGAACTCATTCTTAAACCGCTGCCGCTTTGTTAAAAAAGGAGACTCCTTTTCCTTGCATTCAATAGACAGTTTCTCGGAGTTGAGCCACTCCTGCTGGTCATGCTCCCCAAGGCGTGCATGCTCATTGTTGTGCTTAGACTTAGATAAAATATCCTCTTTTGGAGACTTTCCATCATCAAACTTACTCGCATCCTTGACAGGAGCATGATTGCCTTCCTCACTAGCATTACTTCCATCACTATTTGAGCTACAAAATCTACATGAATTGTATGCCAAATGAACCCGAAACCTCCTACATAGCCCTACAGAATCAAAACTTGAAAAAGATACTGGAGCTGAACAGATTCTTCTAGCACTTGATGAGCTTTCTCCCGTGAATTCATTTATGCATGAATGAAATCGAGAACTAATCCCAGGACTTGACCTAAATGTATAGTTTAATGTATTTAACGAACACCAGCTCTGCCCTCGGCTTTTCAATTGTCTAGCATACATTGCAACCTTCCCCAACTTACTGCATTGCCAGAAGCTTCTTAGATAATTTGGCACATGTGAATTCTGCAAATAAACATGTAGTTTTCAAAACTAAATTAGTGTAACAAGATATTTAAATCAGACAAAAGAATTTGATTTTTTTCAATAACTTCACATTTGCATTTTTAGAACAATAAGCACCATCCCCGTGATTTCACAAGTGTTAATGAGCTTCTATTAAGCAGAACCTGCCGCTAAAGGCGGAGTAGTCCCAAAGGCTTTTAAAATTATAACTTAAAAAGCTGAAACCTGAAACTTCAATTGATGCAATGACACGAACTACAATACTGAAAGGAAAGAAAAATTACACCATGCAACTCACCTAAATGGAAATGCCAGAAATTGACGCAAGTTGCAGGAGTCGCCACAGGGGGCTGTTCAAATTCCAACCTTATGACACGGAAAGCACATATGCGAGCAAAGAACCGATTCGATATCTTAAAAAAACCCTAGGTAAACACAAGAGAGAAGGAAAGTCCGATAGCAAGTTGCGAACCTCTTTCGAATTCTCAAAATCTCACCTTTCTTTATTGCCTCTCTATCTGCTATGTAGGGCAGTGATGCGAGGAATTAATGGAGGCAAAGGAGGGTTTCTTTTGTTCCCGCCAGGGCCGCGGCCTCAACGAACGACTCTTAAGGGGTGTTTGGTACGAACTTTTATTAGGTCACTCCGAGGTAAAATTCCTTCAAAAAATTTGGTATTTGTTCGGTATTGTTAGATATTATTTGATAATAACGAAGAATACTGTTTTGTGAAGATCAATATCGAATTATATCGAGCTCTACAGAGCAATGCTGAGTTGTACCGAGTTTTTTCTAGGAAAAACTCGGTACAACTTTTGTATAACTCGGTATTGCTCGATATAATTCAGTATTGGGTCTTCACGTGATGGTATTTCTTGTTATTGTTTGGTATTGCTCGGTATTTCTCGTTTTTTTTTTTTTTTTTTTGCGCGATTTGGCCTCTGACCGGACGTTCCTCTAGGTCCAGTCGGAGGACGTAATAATTGTTCGCTTGGTAGAAGGATTTAAGCCGGATTTGAGCGAAATCCAGCCAAACGGCAAATGAAAGCCGCCGTCGACCGAAAATTCCCCTTTTTCGTGTTAAATACCAGATTTTTTAAGTCTTTTTTTTCGGATTTTATATTTTATTAGCTTTAAATATAAGAGTCCTCTTCTTAAATTTTCTCTATAGCCAAATAGTCATATCAAAAAATTTATCATAAACATTATCAAACAGTTTTCAATACTTAGACCCTTATGAATTTCTGAAAAATGAATATAAATGATTTACGAAATCCTACTTAAATCAAATCCTGAGTGTTACCGAACAATCCCTTATATACCACGAGTAACTCAACCCTCCATAACTTTGCCCCCCCCCCCCCCATCTAGCATGCTTGAGGGCCATCAAACAAACATTTACATTTTGGACAGCTGAAATTTTCTTCTAGAGATTCACTCAAAATTATTTCATTCATAGTTTAATATTTTTAATACATAAATTTAATTATTTGTATATTATAGCATTATAATAACAAAGCAAATTAATTTTTTTATACAAATAAAAATTGTGATGGATTACACAGCCACCTAAAAGTCACAACAAATCTTAACAAACACAATATTTTATTGAGAAGATGTTTCAACCCTCCTTTGCTGTCGAGAAAGGGCTTCCACCGCATCTGTCAGCAGAAAAATTATTCTGTGCGGTTATCGGACTGCATCTGGAGAAAAATCGGAGCACGTCACATCATTTTTTTGCATGTGCCGGTGTTATATACTGTTTTGTATCGGATGATGTGTCGCGCTTTGATTTGCCTTCGAATAATCCGATGACCGCACAGAATAATTTTTCATGTGAGCAAAGCATCAGGATTTTATTGAGAAAGACAATAATGGAACTAACAGCATGGGTAGATGATATGGATATTTGACATGCAAAGGTGGCATTGAGACCAACGAGGTGAGACTATGGCAACTGAACTGAAGACGTGCAAACATGACGATGGACCTAATGGCCGAAGCCTGATGACAAATAAGTTGCAAGAAGGCATCTTAAGTTTCGGAAAAATATTTTCGTCAGGTTACTTGACGTAGAGCTACATCAGGTAGCTTATAATATATCGCCACATGCACTTACTCTTTACCGCGCGGCCCTACGACCCGAAACGGACCCGGGAGTTTGCGTAGCTCGGTATTGCTAGGTATTGGTCGATTTTGCTCGAAAAAAACGAAAAATACTATTATGTGAAGACCAATACCGAGCAATACCGAGTTCAATACCGAGCAATATCGAGTTCTTTTAGGTATTACTCGGCATTGGTCTTCACAGAGCGGTATTTCTCGTTATTGCCAAGCAATACCTAGCAATACCGAGCAATACGCGAACATAGTAATCCTGGATTCGGTCCGAGTCGGGTCGTCGGGCCGCGCGGTAAAGAGTAAGTGCACGTGGCGACATATTATAAGCTACTTGATGTAGCTCTACATCAGGTAACCTGACGGAATAATTTTTCAAAGTTTTGCCTGTGGTTAGTGTTAGTTTTGTTGTTATTTGTAGTTTTTAAGTATTGAGTGAGTAAATAATTAATACAGCTTGTGTTAAATATGTAAATTGATTATTTTTTAGTGCTTGTAAGCAAATCCCCTTTTTTAAAGTAGTGAAGGGGTGTGGTTAGTTCTATCAATCTTTATTTGAAAATTGAATTTATACCTAGATAATTTGTTTGAAAGAGCCTCAAGTCAATTATGAGGGAATTTGAAGAGAATTAAAATGATGATTATTCTTTATATTGATTATACTATATCAACTATAAGCTAAAAGGACAAATATTTTATAAAAAATAAAAAAATTACAAATAAAAAAACTTTAATATAACTAAATTTATTATAAGCTTAGGCTAACCATAATGACACTAATGCAGAAGAAAGTCAATGAAAAGAAGAAGAAGACAATGAAAAGAGCCGAATTGAAAATATTATGATAAATAGAAGACTATTATTACAAGCAAAAACTTTATTGTGATATAAACCTTCATAAAAGTCTTTCTAAGGCTTCATTTGTGATAGCTTTTAGCCACTATTTTTTTTTTTTATGATTCCAACTAATTTTTGTGCTAGAAAGCTGCTTTAAAAAATATTAAGAAATTGTCTCAAATGAAGCCTAATTGAATGCACCCTAGAGAAAAAAGATTCATGTAGCCGAACTCACATAGTGGGATAAGGCATATTGTTGTTGTTATTGTTACACAAATACAGAGAAAAACAAATCATTCTCTTTAAGAAAAAGTACATATAGCCGTCGTATTTTTTGCCGGTAAGTGCGCCGGACATTTTCCGCCATAAAGTGGGCCGGTTACAAGTCGTTGAGTTTAAAATAGCCGTCATATTTTTCGCCGGTAAGTGCGCCGGACATTTTCCGCCGTAAAGTGGGCCGGTACCAATGAAATGCTGGTATATTCCGACGTTACGGCCGGTGCATTGGACGTCGGAAATTTTCCGTCGCACTATGCACCGGAAAAAACGCCGTCACAATTCCTTCGCATTATGCGCCGGTACAAACGCCGTATTTACCGACGCAAAATATTCCGCCGGAAAGTCCAACGGTATTCGCATGTTTTCCTGTAGTGATAAGAGCAAGTAGATTAAACTTCTCATACATAACCAAGTGAATTTAATTGCAAATGCCACGCATATCATGAATATTATTGTTCAAGCATATCATGATGATGCATAATTCATGTCATTTTATACCAAAGTTTTCATGAAACCTATTGAATACATGTTATGCACTGATAAGGTTACCTAACTTTAAGGAATGACTTAAGATGCATTGATATGAACATGCATGGGGGTTAAAATGATATAACATGAACACATAACGCATATATCATTAAAAATATAGAACACACATGCATATGTGAATGTATTGAGAAATAAAAAGCATAGCATTAGTAATTTCATGAATTAAAAAAATATGAAATATATAGTCTAATTTATAGAATAATTCATTGAGTTTTTGCAAATTAAATTTGAATATTAAAAAAGGCATTTTAAATAAATTTAGTATTAGCACATTTTAGTTGTCTCCTTAAAAGACAAAAAGTGTATTATTATTCATTAACTGTAGTTCTATCAAGATTGATATTTCACTCAAAGTAGGACATGAATGTTCGATACATAAATCATTTATTTATTTATTTATTATTTTGTTAAGATACATTTACAATTTATCTAATATGTGTCAGATGCATGTCAAGCACATATCATGTTATATATCGTAGTTGATAGCTATATATTATTTTAATATTATGAAGAATCAATATATCGTAGTTGATAGCTATATATTGCATTTACATTCTAGATATGTTGCTAAAAAACTAAGTGTTCTATGCATGAATAAAATTATATACACGAGTATTGAATAAAAAATGTGTTAAAAATAACATTTTATGTTACAATCATAGTAATAGAAAATCGTTGTTGAATCCAAGCTTTTCACGAGGGAGCATAATTCATATCATTTGATATAAAAATAATATAATAACTTACAAACTCTATGAAAGGGATGAGTTGTGATAGATGTGAATAAGCATGTAAAGTTACAAACAGTCATAAATAATGAATGTACATAACATTCACAACTTCAAAATGATGCATGCATGGCCCATTTTATAAAATTGTATATATTATGCATTTCATGATAGTGCCACCATGCATATCAAAATAGTGAGAAATAATTTATATAATAATTCATCTTCTAATATAGAATATGTGTCAAAAAAATAGTTCATAATATTATTTTATTAATTGCAATGAAGTTTTCAATGTAATGGGATATACATTAATGATCATAACTGTTAAAATTATTGGAATCAGTATCAAGTTGTCTGTTAATGTATTTGTTAGCTAGAGTTGTACCTAATCAATATGCATGCTCTATCTATCTTGCATGTATGACAATTCAATTATGAATTTTCCTTCTTTAAATGTATTCTCATGCAAGCATACTAATTTCATTCATATATGTTACTCTTATTCATAGCTCAAAGCATGTAATGATACAATACATATTAAATAGAAATATCATTTGCAATCATATCTCTAAGTGTATGTATCTTACAATGAAGTGCTCATAAAAAAATACAAAATCATGAATGATAAAGCTCATATAATGGATAATTTCTAGAAGTAGAATCACATATATAAATGAATGTAGACTCAAATGTATAATCCCAGCCAACCACATACTATATACAAGAGCAGAGCTAGAATTTTTTTCAAGTGGGGGCACAAATCATTAAAATAATTAAAAAAAATCTTCAACCTTTTTCATCCAGGCTTGCGAGCGGCATTGACTTTTTTTTTTAATTGTTAGATTTATTATAAAAAGATAGAATATATGATAAACAAAAAAACTTACATATCATATATAATTAATCCCACTTAATCTTAATTTCTTTAAATCATTGTACAATCAATTCATTGTCGATACTATTAAATATATATTTTTTTTAATATAAATAAGTAATCAATCATTCATCTAGGATCTCTCATATGATTGCATAAACTATTTTTTTTTATAATTTTATTTGCATAAAATGTCATTTGACTGTTGTTGTAGTAATTGACAATATCAAAGCAAGCGTTATAAGTAATAACACTAAAGGATAAATATCATTTTTCTGAGTCTCCATTTTTTTTTCTGAGCAAGTTCTTCAAGTCATTTTAAATTCATAAATGCATCGTTCAATCTCATATCAATCCTACAATTTTCAATTTGATTGTCTAGTATGATAATATCCATTTCTAAAAATCTGACGGAAAAAATTTTGCTAGGCGTACCCATCGTTCTTCATCAAAAGTTGAAAATGACTGACATGGATTTAAACATGCAACACACATAAGTAATTATATATTTATTTCATCAAACTTGTTATTGAGTTTCTGGAGTTGCATTTCTATAACAGCGTAAAATAATTTGATTTGATAATGATGTCTATTTGTTATACTTTCAGTACGACTAATTGATCTCCCTCACATCACAAATGAATAAGTCATGTTTGGAATGTTTATGCTATTTTTCTCACAAAATAATTGAAGTTCTTTAAATAAAGTGTCATACCCATCATTTCTTATATTTTGAAGCATTTGTTTAGAAACTTTTATCAAAGTCATAGCATTTATAATGTCTTAATCCATTCTTTAAAGTATATATGATAACTCAATTGTAACTCATAATATAGTCTTCATCATGTATAAATTGAAAATAAATTCAAAATTTGCACAAATTCAAAACTTTGCACAGATTCAAGTAGAGAACATACTTCACCTTTTTTGTCACTGTTGAATCCATCTTATGTCACTATATCAAGAACCTCTAAAATAGACCCGAACATAATAATTAAACTGATGAGTGAATCATAGTGAGAACCCAATGAGTGTCTACTGGCATTTGAAGAGCAATTTCTTGATTTAAATATTGACCTTTTGTAACTCATCCACTTTCCCATTGTTCAACAATTTTGTCATAATATTTTCCTCTTAATACATTTCTTCTTTTATATGAACTACAATAATATTTAACAAACTGCTCATAATAGGCTATTTCAAAAAATATTTGATTTAACATGTAGTTGATAATATAAATATAATTAATTGGATGTTAATTCAAAGTTAGTGGGGCCCGTGCCCCATGCACCCTCCTCATTAATTCCGACATTATTAAGACACTTAAATTTTTTATTTTATCATTGATTGAATTATAGAGATTGATTGGTCATAAATGTCCCGATATACTATAAACCGTAGTTAAAGGTAAGAAGACATGATGCTAAATTATTTCAAAACAGAAGTCAAATTGTTAGAATAGTTATTTTTTCTTACTTTAGAGGCAAGTTGGTTATGAAAAGTGAGTGTAAAATATTTTCATATATAGAATTTTACGAATTTTGATGTTTAAATTGACGGAGATAATATTATAGAGTAAAATATTGACTAAATTCAAATTAACTATATAATTCAATTTTATATATTCATTTTTTTCTTAGTTTGAATTTTAAAACACCATAAGCTAACTCTGCTCTCACTACCAGTCATTACTAACTCTGACCATTGTCATTGATGTTGTCATTCGTCAACCAACAACTCATCAACATCATTGCTCGCCATCACATCCCAACAATCCCGTTCGTCACTGATGCCAATGACTGCTTGCTGTTAAACACTTATCGCTATGTTTGTCATTCGTTGGCCACCAGACGCCACCATTGTTGAAATTTATATTTTATTTATTTTACTTTAAATCAAATAAAAAAGAATCATTTACTTTTATTTTATATTTATTTAAATAATTCTAAATATTTTAAATACATTATATTTATTGGATATACCAATTTATTGTGTTTTTCATTTCCAACAAATCTAGCAGCCCCTCAATTGATATATGCACAAAAAAATAATTTAATTTTTAAGCGATAATACATCATAATAAAATAAGCCTACTTTTCAATCCTTGATGAGTTTGGATCTTCTCTTTCAGTCCAAAAGGTCACCAACGAACTCCAACTAAGACTTTGTTCGGGACAATTTTTTTGTTGCTTACTAAAATAATTTTTTAGTGCAAATATTTCTTGAATTAAAAAAATTTATACTAAAAAGCGGTTTTTATAAAACGGTAAGAAAGCTGTCACAAATGAAACCTTATCGAGAGGTCTTTGAATATCATGCATTCACATATTTAGCAAACTACAATCAATTGATGAGTCATCACTATTTAGCTCCCACTTCCTCAACAAATGCCAACTACGACTTCATTTGTGATAATTTTTTTACAGCTTTTTTAAGTAGTTTTTTTAATTTTTTTTTGATTAAATTTTTTGTACTAAAAAAATATTTTAGAAAATATTAAAAAAAAAAAACAGTCACAAAAGAAGCCTATAGAGCCTATCATAATTAATTAAATAGTTACTTTTAAATATCTCCTAAAATATAACCAATTATAAAATAAACTTAAATCCATCAATTTCAAAATTAAGTTCTGAATATTTTATATCTATATTCTATAATAATATATAAATACGACTTTTGACTTATAGCCAATCTTCACCGTTCCTTCTTACATTTAAAATAACTCTCCAGCGTCTGATATCGCGCCTCATCATATCCCACCGCCATTGCTTCCTTCGGCTTCGCGTGAAGAAGGGTTTTGAAAGAGTCGCTTAGCCTTCGAAGAGTCGCTAAGCCTAGGCTGTTCCTGTCGGATCGGAAGGCAGGACGGGAGCTTGCCGCGTGCTTCGCGTGAAGAAGAATATTGAAAGAGTCGCTAAAGACTTCGCCTAGTTCTAGGACGCTGTTCTTGTCGGATCGGAAATCAGGGCGGGAGTTGGCCGCCAAGGTAACTTCTGATGCCGCTAAAGCTATGCAACAATTGTTATTTCCTTGAATGATTGATTTGGTAGCTGGATGCCAATGTAGTTGTAATGAATAAAATTGTGTAGTTTTGAGCTAAATTAAGTCCCGACGACTATATCAGGCAGTTGCTCTTCTAGAATTCATTAAAAATTGATAATTGGCTGCCCTAAATATATCCATATCTCCAATTTTCTTCTTCATAATAAAGTTATCTGAGTTCCATGAGATGCATTTTATAAATTTTAAGAGATTTGTGTCAAAAAAATTATCATTAACAAAACTAAAATCGGTCAAGAAACCCATGATTGAGAATTTTGATATAATCACATTATTAAGAATTTAATAAATATATGGGAATAGAAGTCGCTAGCTTGGCTGCATACTTTAGACGATCACTTTCTTTCTATTTGCATCTCCTTTACCGTTGTAACAAATATGTATTAAAATTTTAATATTATTATATTTTAAAGCTATTTTAATATAATATTTAAAAAAATGCAACTAAACACTTGCATGATGTTCATTTATATTCATTAATGAATCTTATTATTAGTTATCTGTTAGGGATTGTTGATCTCCACATTTTCATCCCTAACAAATAATTCTCAGTAAAACTCAACCATTCATTCCATCATTCATTCCATTCTTGCTCCACATCAAAGGTGATGCTTCGAAACCTTTTCATCTCTTTGTCGAATCCTTGGACTATTCAATTTCTCTATCACTCAATTCGATACTACTATTACAAATATCTCTTGTGATTTCTCTCAAACTAAATATCAATCATACATTTAGCCTTTATAATTCTTCCCAAAATAAATCATAACCGTTCGTATTTCCTATTATATACATTACCTACTTAAAACTCCTGCAAACCCTTTGTTCTATTCCCTACAACAACTTCATTTTCTTGTCTTTCACATTCTCTTCTTTGATTTCAACTGTGTTGGGATGACGACCCAACCTCACGTGCAACTCCTCAAAGTCTTTTGCGCCAGCGGTGTTGGGACGACGATCGACGGGAAAGGTTTGGATGCAACTCCATCTTCTTCTCTATTTGCAGTGGCGGTGTTGAGACGACGATTGATCTGAAAGGTTTGGATGCAACTCCATCTTCTTCTCACCGTTGAAAACAAAGCCCTTGTCCATAATAAATTAGAAAAAAGATGTCTATTCTTTGTTAAGAGAGGGGTCGAGCTTTACTTGAGGTTATGTGATTTAAAGTTATCGATTTCATTCATATTTAAAATTTTTAATCATTGTATTTTTCCTTCAAGAATCAATTTCACTCAAATTAAAATTCGTCAATCGTCTACATCTTTCTTAAGAATCATTGTAATTCCTTCAAGAAGCTAGGTTGGAGATGACAGGAGTAGTTCTTGGGATGCCTGGCCCGTGGGCGGAAAACTTCCTGGAAAAAGCTGATCACTATACTACGAAGATTGGAGGATTGCCTGTAAGTGAAAAAAAAAAAAAACCTCTTTGATCTTAATCATCATCAAGAGCACTATCATTTACCATCTTAGTTCCTTAAAATTGTTATTTTTTATTCAACCATTGTGCATATTTTGTATCTTGATTACTTATCTGACAGGATTGGCCAATCCCCGACATGTTTATCGAGACTGATCTAACAAAATGCATTTTGTGCGGAGAAAGGCTTTGCCTTTTTGCCCAGGCAAGTGGTTACTAGGTATTTGCTAGTAATTTCTAAGTAAGATCGTTCTATATATGAGTGCTTAATTCCAAGCTTCTGCACTTTTTTATTTGTTCTTTTAATATGTAAAATTTCAGGTATATGCTCCAATTAAAATGCCCAAATCGAATGTTCAGGAGAGAGTCATCTATGTCTTTGGCTGTTTAACGTCAAAATGTGGAAGCAGTCCTAAGTGGTATGGTTGTAAAGAAAACATCTAGTTTACTATTTTCTTTTTCTTGGCTTTCATGAAATAAAGTTTGCAGCTGGCGAGCTCTTCGCATACAAAAGTGCACTAGCGAGAAGCTTTTAAATGATATCCTTCAAGATTCCAAACCTTCTAAAATATGCAATGGGGATGAGAAAAACTTGGGTAGTGTTAACTATGAAAGCGTTGAGGAGGACTTGGTGAGTGACAATGGAGAAAGTATTGATGACGAATATGATGATCTAGACTTTGGTGAATTGGCTCGGGAACTTTCTGAAGCTTTTTCTCAAGCTTCTAATTCTAAAAAGCAGAAAGGCTCCTCCATTTTAGAAGCTACTACGAAGAGTATGCAATCTAAGCCAATACTAGACGACATAAATTCTGGCAGACCTGGTATGATATAACTTTTTTGATGAATCACTAATGGTTTAAACATCACGTTTTTTTTTTAATCCCATAGAAAAAGTAATTTGCTTCCTAGAGTTTTATATTTTGATATTTTCTGAACTGGCGTGGCATATGTTATATCTTGGTTGTAGCGGTTCCTTGCTTTTATATATATCCTCAGGAAGATCAATCCTTTGGTGAAGTTACTGCCCTTTGTGCCAATTATACTGCACTTTCGGTTAAACAAGAAAATGACTCTTCTAATGATCAAAAAGAGGAAGAAGTTTGGGAAGGAGAGGGATATGAATATGATAAGGCTTTGGGTGCTGACAGAACTTTTTTGAAGTTCAAGAAACGGATGGATGCATATCCAGAGCAATGTTTTAGGTACTTCTATATCTACTATTGGCCTGCCATGTCATGTTCTCTAGATTATAAATATGCATGTCTGATGAATTTGTTTTTATATTTCTTTTGCTGGAAAATCTGCAAAACTTGAAAATCTAAGGAAGCATTTTTATAATACTGGATTGATGTTAATATTGTTCTGGGATTTAGCATGCTCAAGTAGTTAGTTCAGAGTAGATGGTGTTGTTGCCGCTCTAGTTGGTTTCACTTGTTTAGGCATGACTTGCTTATGCAATGAATCAGGAGAATATGTACTCTGATTATGCATATTCTCTTCATTTTATAATAAATTTTGAATATTCACATAAATATAAACTTATCCAAACTGATAAATAATCACAAAAAATAAAATGTTGGAGTATTTAAAGTCAATAACATCTATTATTTTTCACCAAAATATATAGGAAACGTAACCATTGCAACAACTCATCCAAGGAATAAATTGTTATTAAACCACTTAATAATTTTTAACCTTAATCTCTTTCCCATGATGCTTGAAGCATGAGTCTAGAAACTCTAATTTCAATGATACACAATAACTTGAGAATGCTTAAAGGTAATAGTCTGACTTTACAAGAAATAAACCAAGTAGGTGAAATCTATTGGCCAAGTTATAAACTATGAGGCATAGAGCATTCAATATCATCAATAAAAGTGACTAAGCTAAACACATTATCATAAAAATTATAATATTTGCATCATATTAAATATATACATTTTTTATGATGGAAATTAATAAAAAATGCAATTAATCAACAATAATTGTTATGTTATTTAATTCCTAAGAATTCATATATAAATATACAATTGCTACATTCAAAATTTTCACGCATACCATATTTATTTATAAAAAATTGGCTTATTAGTTATTTAATATTATACCTTTAATACATAAAGAATTATTTATAATACTTTGAATAAAAGAAACGTTTTCAACCATATATTGGAGTCCAATGACCTCCAAAATAGCTTTTGTGCTATGTACCCATTAGCCCGATTTGCTTATCATATCAACATGAGGGTGCTACCAACATTCACATCCATTCACTACAAAAAATGCGGATATTTTTGGCGGCATTATCCACCGGAAAATCTTGAAATTCTGCCATAAATCTTTATATCCTATAGATTTCCTACGGATAATATTCTGTTGGTAAAATGAGCGTCAGAAATGAATTTGCGCTGGATATTTTTGATTGAAATAATTCCCAAAAGAAAGAACGTCTATATTTTTGGGAGTTTAGTAGCACATTTTTCGTCGGTTGTTCCGACGAATTATAAGCAAAAAATTTTGCTAGAAATATTGGCGGAAATTTAGTCCAGTAGTTTTGTCGAAAATTTCTGCCGATAATCTGTCGGTTTTTTGATGATTTTCCATTAGTATCTTCGTACATTATTCATCGTATTGAAGTTCTGACAGAAAATCTGTCGGAAACCTGTTGCGTAGATAAAAATAATAATTTTCTGTCAATTATTCTACAATATTTCACAGAACATGTACCAAACACTTAAAAGAGTTAAATTAGTTAAATATTTCAACATTATCACAAAAGCATTATTCACAATTCATTATACGATGATCAAACTGTTTTGAAATATTATAACGGTTCCACAATATGCCAACAATTCTCTAGTGAGCTGTAAGCATATAGTTCTTAAACATTAAAAAAAACCAACAAAATAATTACAACCATAAACGCTCTACTCTGACTCACTCTCCTCAGGTGATGCAGATTGTTTTTCATTAAAATGCTCCCTGATTTTCTGAAGTTCCTCTAATATCTGACTTTGCTTTATTTGCGAGTCCGCTTGTGATTTTCATATTTGCTTTAGTTCTGTTGTCAGGGCAGCCCCCTGTTGGCTAACCAATCCCTCATGGCTGCTAGATGAGAAGCTTGATGAATCAGAGGACTGTCCCTCGAATACAGGCTTGTGAGCCTAATTCATAAACTCTCCTATTTTGTATTCCACCTTTTATTTGCAACCATATGCTGTAGTTAGAATAATCTGTTGATACTGCAGAGGATTCCTCACCAACTGCTTCCTGACTCTCTCGAAGTCGTGTATACTTCTATCAAAAGATAATATAAATATAATCATTTTATATGTGTCATTTTAAATATTTCTATTAATATTCAAAACTTAAAGACTCATCAAGGCCCTCACTCGGTTGTCCACCCAATGTTGTTCCTCCTGACATTAGTGGGTGCGAGTGTGCAACTCAGTAGCACTGGGTTCCCTACCCAGCTTTTTTTTTTTTGTAATATACTTAGATTAATATTCATAAGAAAATAAATTATTCAAATATGAGATGATATGAATTATATGTAAAAATTCTTACCAATCGTTATATATTTGAGTGTGTGGAACAGAGCCCCCCCTAGTATGAAGGGTGCTACCCATACCCCTAACGTCTAAAGCTTAGTTCTGCCTATTCTTCTAGTATAATTTGGGTTGCTCTAAGCTCTAAACTTTGGTCAAGTCAGGTCACATACTCTCACCAATTCAGAGTAGTCTCTGGCCCGACGTCCTAATATCTAAACATGTCTCGCAGGCGAGTCGATCTGTGCTTTTCAAATTTTTTTCTAATCTTTGCATTATGCTGTGGCAACTAGTATAAATCTCTGTATATTGACATTACTACATAGAGTAATGTGTTAGACTAATTAAAATGCAAATATATTAATATTACATTATTATTGTTGATGACTAACCTTAAACTCCTTGAACTACATATCTCAAACTTCTTGAGGAATTTTCTTTCATGAAGCATCATACTTGCTCCGTATGATGTTACATATTTTATGTGTTGGTTGCTTTGACAGATGAATGATTTAGTGAATTCATGTAATATGAGAAAACGAACTTTCCTGCAGTGTTCTAACTTGATAACATATTGTATGCTGGAAAGTCACCAATTGTTCAAAGTAATGCTGCCCTCATGATGAAATTTTGTTTGGTGGAAATGTCATATGTAGTCACATCTTCTTCCCACAACAATTTAAGGTCATCGATTAAAGGTTGCACGAATACATCTATCTTTGCTTTTGAATTATGTGGGCCTGTAATGATAAGTGTAAGAAATATATAATATGCTTTCATACACATTTTTGGTGGAAGATTGTAGGGGGTGACTATCACTGACCAACATGTGTAAGGTGATGCAGTTTTGCTAAATAGAGTAAAATCATCTGCGCATAACCCCAATATTATATTTTAGTTGGTTATGCGGTAAAAGTAGGATGTAAATTGTTCAAGTGCTTCCAGGCCTTAGTTTCTAACATATGAGTTTAAACACCTCTTAGCGAGATGTGTTTGTTATGCCATCTCATATGTGTAATGAAGCTCATTAATTAATGTTGAAATCCAGCCATTCCTAGTATAAAGAATCCGACGGACACAAAGATCAATCCGTGGGATACTCTCATGGATCACGCATTAATGAGGGAATAAATTTAGGAAAGATTTTATTTTCTTATTTGTGTATTAAATATGTAATTTATTATTTCCGCATTAGGATATCTTGTATAGATCTATAAATAGGGAAGATTGTAAGGAATAAGAACAAGCTTTTCCCTCTCAAATTCTCTGTTTTAACATGGTATCAGAGCCAACGGCCTTAATTGCCGTCGGAGAACGATCCTAGATCGTCGAGGAGGAGAAAAAAAAAAAAAGGAAGAAGCTCCGACTTGATTGTTGCCGACCTGTGTACGCCGCGACGAAACAAGACTGAGCCGAAGCATTGATCGGAACTTCCGATCTGAGAGGAAGGTCGAAGTCGTCGAAGGTAGAAAGCTGAACGAACGTCCGAATGTATCCGGAGGAGCGTCCGCGCGCGTCGTCTTCAGCTCATCCGAAAACGACGTCTTCAGCGACCTTCTCCGAGCCGACGGACGAAGGAGGGAACTGAGGACGACAAGCATCCCGAATCGACAGGGAGGAAAGTTGTCGAAGGAGCGCGGTCGAACAAACCGAAGGAGCCCGCTCGATCCTCCCTTCCGATCGCACGACCAAGCCGATAGCGCCTGGGATTCACGGGAGGAACCCACACCTGCGACTTGAGGGTGGAACCGGCTTCCGCGCCCTAAGACCAAACCGAGCCTTTTTTTAAGGCTCGGCCGGTTCAAAAAAAAAAAAAAAAAAAAAAAAAAAAAAAAAAAAAAAAAAAAAAAAAAGGGAAAAGTTTTTTTTTGGAAGCCTTCATTGCTAATCACAGACATACAGATAGTCTTGATTACTATCATAATGTCAGAAATTAATTCCTCCGACAGTATTGAACAAACTGAGGAGTCAATGGTGCACCAAGGACGAGGTGACCTTCAAAGTATTCAACCTTCCTATCGCCTAAATGGGAAGAACTACCTGAAATGGTCTCAATTTGTGAAGACCTACTTGAAGGGGAAAGGTAAAATACATCATCTCCTTGGAGGAGGACCGAAAGAAGGAGATCCCAAATTTGGGGCATGGGATGAAGCAGACTCCATGATTATGTCATGGATGTGGAATTCCATGACTCCAGAAATTAGTGACACATTTATGTTCCTTTCAACGGCAAAGGACATATGGGATGCAGCTAGACAAACCTACTCCAAAGCTCGTGATGCGGCCCAAATCTTTGAAGTTAAAGTCAAAGTTGGAAGCACGAAGCAGGGGAATAAGACCGTGACGGAATATGCCACCATTCTACAAAATCTGTGGCAAGAACTGGATCACTATAGGTGCATTGAAACCAGATGTCCGGAGGATGCTGCGATCCTAAAGAACTTTATTGAAAAAGATAGAGTTTATGATTTTCTTGCAGGACTCAATGCAGAATTTGATCAAGTTAGAGTTCAGATCCTCGGCAAGGAAGAGACGCCATCACTCAACGAAACCATTTCTCTCATTCGTGCAGAAGAAAGTCGACGAGGAGTAATGTTAGAACCAAAGACAGTTGAAAGCTCAGCAATGGTGATGAACAAAGAATCGTCATGGAAGGAGAGGGGTAAAAATCCTTCAAAGTTCAAAGACAAGGACACACTTTGGTGCAGCTATTGCAAAAAGTCAAGACACACAAAGGAAACGTGCTGGAAAATACATGGTAAACCTCCCAGCAAGGAGTGGAATCAAAAGGGTGAACCAAGGAGCACATCACATGCCAACAACACTACAAGTAAGCCAGAAGCACGGTCCAGCCTTGGAGAATTCAACAAATAAGATATTGACAAATTAAAACAACTCCTGGTATCTCTTGAAAAACCAAATGCTTCTTCTTCACTTGCACTCTCAGGTAAGACTCCAATTTCTTTCAGTTTAAGTGCTTCCAGAAATCATCTAAAGGAATTATGGATAATTGATTCAGGAGCCACAGATCACATGACCCACTCATCTACCCACCTCATAAACTATACTCCTTGCCCAAACAATAAGAAAATCATCACTGCTGATGGTTCTCGTACCACGGTAGCTGGTCAAGGAGACATCATATTATCTCCCTTACTCACCCTGAAAAACGTCCTCCACGTACCACAATTATCCACAAATCTAATATCAATACAAAAACTTACCAATGACCATAATTGTCAAGCCTTATTTAACTCTACTTATTGCCTATTCCAGGACCAGAGATCGGGGAAGAAGATTGGACTTGCTAAGGAGAAAGCTGGATTGTACTACCTGGAAGAACCAAACCAATTTAATTGCTCTATGTTATCCCTAGTAGATAGGAATTCCATTATTTGGCTTCATCATTATAGACTAGGACATCCGTCTTTTGATATCCTAAGACATATGTATCCACAACTGTTTCAGAAAATAGAAAATAAAAATTTTCATTGTGAAACTTGTGAGTTGGCTAAACATAAAAGAACCTCATTCCCAAACAAAAGTGAGAGATGTGGCACTCCGTTCTACCTTATTCATAGTGATATATGGGGACCCTCAAAAATCCCCAATATCTCTGGGGCACGCTGGTTTGTGTCTTTCATTGATGATTGCACTAGAGTCTCTTGGATCTATCTCCTAAAAAAAATAAATCTGATGTTAGCACCATTCTTCCCATCTTTCATTCCATGATCCAAAATCAATTTTGGGGTAAAAATACGGAGATTCCGCTCCGATAATGCCAAGGATTATTTTCAACCAAACCCTTTTCTCATACTTCCAGAATGAAGGGATCATCCATGAGTCCTCATGTGTTCACACCCCACAACAAAATGGGGTTGCAGAGAGGAAAAATGGTCACCTTCTAGCCACCACTCGAGCCTTCCTATTTCACTACAATACACCCAAATCCTATTGGGGGGAAGCTCTTTTAACTGCTGCCTATCTCATAAACCGATTACCTTCAACAGCCTTAGGCCTCAAAACTCCAATGGAGACCTTGTCCTCTTTTTACCCAGAGTTTCGAACCCATCAGAATATTGCACCCAAAATCTTTGGATGCACTGCCTATGTTCATATCCACATCCCAGCCATGAGCGAGGAAAATTAGATCCAAGAGCACTCAAATGCATCTTTGTTGGTTATTCAGCTACCCAAAAAGGTTATAAGTGCTATCATCCTCCCACAAGAAAAACCTTTGTTTCTATTGATGTTACCTTTGATGAGAAAAATTCCTATTTCTCAAAAACTCATCTTCAGGGGGAGACTGAACTTGAGGAAGATGAGGAAATTGAACTAGCACCTCTTGACATTCCTCCACCACCTCAAAACAATCCACCTGAAACCCAAGAAAGGGAAACAAATGACAACGTTATTAGATTTGGAAAGGTTTACTCCAGACGTACAAGCCCAAGCTGTACTCCAAAGCAGATCCAAGAATCTGAACCATCTCCTGGAAATAAGGTAAGTTCACCACCTCCCTTATACCCTATAAACAACTCTATATCTTTCAACAATTTTTCATCGTCACACAAAAACTTCCTTGTTTCATTAGAAGATATCCGTATTCCTAAAGATGTTTCTGAGGCCTTATCTGATAAAAATTGGAAAAAATGCCATGAAAGATGAAATGCAGGCCCTGGAGAAGAACGAAACATGGGAGATCGTCAATCTACCGATAGGGAAAAAAAATCGGTCGGCTGCAAATGGGTGTTCTCAGTAAAATACAAAGCTGATGGCACACTGGAGAGATATAAGGCAAGACTAGTGGCAAAAGGGTTTACTCAATCGTATGGCATTGACTACCAAGAAGAAACGTTTGCACCTGTGGCCAAGATGAATACTGTCCGAATACTACTCTCACTAGCAGCCAAGTACAATTGGCACCTGGAACAACTGGATGTGAAAAATGCATTCCTACATGGAGACTTAGAAGAAGAGATATTTATGGAAATACCACCAGGCTTTAAAGGAAAATCTGAAGGTAACAAAAGTGTGCAAACTGAAAAAAGCTCTATATGGGCTCAAACAATCACCAAGGGCCTGGTTCGGAAAATTCTCTAAATTCATGCTCTTAAATGGGTATCAACAGAGTCAAGGGGATCATACACTATTCTTCAAACACTCAGACTCAGGAGGAGTCACAATATTATTAGTGTATGTTGATGATATTATTTTGACTGGAAGTAATGAAGAGGAGAAAGCTAGTTTAAGGAAAAATCTGGCTAAAGAATTTGACATCAAAGAACTTGGTAGACTAAAATTTTTTCTCGGAATTGAAGTAGCTCACTCCAGCAAAGGAATCTTCATTTCACAACAGAAATACATCAAAGATCTTCTAAAGGAAACAGGTAAAAACTTGCCTGTAAACCAGCACCAACACCAGTAGAACCTAATCTTAAACTAGGAGAAGCTAAAGAAGATCCAGATGTAGATAAAGGGGCCTACCAGAGACTTGTAGGGAAATTGATCTATCTCTCCCACACTAGACCAGACATAGCATTTGCTGTAAGCATGGTCAGTCAGTTTATGCAGAATCCAAAGCAGATTCACATGCAAGCGGTAGACAGGATATTGCACTACCTTAAAGGAAGACCAGGAAAAGGAATTCTCTTTAAAAGAGATCGTGGGAATGACCCTAGAAGTATACACAGATGCTGACTACGCAGGATCACCGGTTGATAGAAGATCTACCTCTGGGTACTGCACATTTCTTGGAGGTAACCTAGTTACATGGAGAAGCAAGAAACAGAATGTGGTGGCAAGATCTAGTGCTGAAGCAGAATATCGAGCTATGGCCTTGGGAATATGTGAGCTACTGTGGATCAAAATAATCCTAGAAGATCTGAAAGTTAAGTGGGATGAGCCCATGAAGCTACATTGTGACAACAAATCAGCAATCAGCATAGCCCACAATCCAGTCCAGCATGACAGGACCAAGCACATAGAAGTGGACCGACATTTTATTTAAAGAAAAACTAGACAGTGGTCTAGTAAGTGTTGACCATGTATCATCAAAGGATCAACTTGCAGATTTCCTTACTAAAGGATTGGACAGTTCTGTCTTCCTCCGTATGATTGACAAGCTGGGAATGACGGATCCATATTTCCCAGCTTGAGGGGGAGTGTTGAAATCCAGCCATTCCTAGTATAAAGAATCCGACGGACACAAAGATCAATCCGTGGGATACTCTCATGGATCACGCATTAATGAGGGAATAAATTTAGGAAAGATTTTATTTTCTTATTTGTGTATTAAATATGTAATTTATTATTTCCGCATTAGGATATCTTGTATAGATCTATAAATAGGGAAGATTGTAAGGAATAAGAACAAGCTTTTCCCTCTCAAATTCTCTGTTTTAACAATTAATATAGACGTTGGAGTCTGCGAGTAATTAGCAAGTAAATCAATCGACTAACTAGCACATCTTTCTTTATTCTATGTTTTTTCAAATTTTGGTTTAAATCTTGGCGCGTTGTAATGACGATGTGCTATCTCTGAAAAATCATCCTTGTAGTATAACATGCATTCATTAACACAATAATTTATTTTTATAGCTGCCAGACCTAGTTTGGAAATCAAATTCTTAGTCTTATATAAATTTGCTGGAATTGTATTTTCTGCAGGTTGGTCTTCTTAGGCAGCCAATAAATTAATTAAAATATTCTCGAAGGTTATTAATTTTTTTTTCTTTTTGCTCAACATTTTCACAACAACAAATAACTCTGAGGAGTGCACCCATCTCAAATTGGTTGTTACGCATCACACAATAAATCATAGAAATTTTGTGCTTACGTATTTGGTGACTATTTCGTATATTATTAAAATTTTGGTTACATGATATTAAGGCCATATCTAATAATTAGTGAATGTTACATAGAATATATGAAACATATATTTAAGGTTCATAAATAAAAAATGTTTTATTGTATAAAATCATAACTTTATTTTAAACAAATGATAACATAAGTGAAAATGTCATTGATGTGTTTGGTGGTCATCAACTATGCTTGTTTTCGTTAAGCTTGATAGCAAATGTGACAGACAATAAAATATGTTTCATCTTCATAAAGATTAAACTCATTTATGTTGGTCTCAAAAGTTGATGATAAGTTGAACATGAACAAAACTCTATTCATCAATATGCGACTTATTTACACCCAACCTTAGGCATGAGCTCAAGCAACAACATGATGCCAAGGAATATCTATATTTCATTCAATGAATATTGAAATAAAAAAAATAGTTAAAATGAACTTAGGTTTTTACATTATGGATGTTATTGTAAAGAACTACTTTCCACTAAGCTCATAAGCCAACTTTTGAAAGCAAAACACTTTAAATGAACTTCAACATGATGAACTTTCAAATATATTTGAAACTTGAACACATTTTAAAATCAAACTTAAATAGATATGCAAATCCAAAAGATTTATCAGCTGAGACTTACAGAATTCGTCTGATTGGCGAAAAGAGATGATTGACGGAGGAATGACAATGTGAATGGAAGAAAATCCGATTGGTGAACGATGAATAACAATGATGGGGATTGAGGGGCAGACTACCTGTTTTTAGTGAAAATAGAGTTCAAGAGGCTGTTTCGGTGAGTTGGCGGAGGACGACACGAAACAACGAAAATAAGACCTTTCTCGGTGGATTTTCTAACGAAAATTTTTGTCGGAAATTATCGATGACAATTTTCACTGAAAAATTCGCTAGAATGTACATTTGCCGGAATATCCGCCCGTGTTTGCGACGACCGATATTTTGCCGAAAATAGCTAATTTTCTGTAGTGATTGTACTTGCAAGAATATATTATATAAATATTATATGATGATCAAGGTGCTATAACAAAGATTCTATAATTATTGTGATAAAAATTTGTTAGATATCAACAAAGTTCTTGATTTGTGTAAGTAATATTTTTTTCTTATTGATCAAAGCAATGCACATGAACATCATAAAACTTTATGTAACAACTAAAATGACATAAGTAATTCAACATCATATCACATCAATATAAATATAATAATCATTATGGATGGATAAAATGTATTTTATAATATACACTTAAATAAATGAAACATATGACAAGTGTAAAGAAAAACTCTTCTAACAAACATACATTGGACACATTGCTTACTGATGGCTAAATAACCAATAAAAAAGTTTAAAGATATATTTTGTAATTGATGATTTCTAATGATTTTTCCTAATTTATGCACACCCTCTGATGATTTAGGTTTGCAAGGTTAATTAGTGTTATTTAGATGTCAAAATGATGATGGGCCATTGATTGCTTTCACTTCCTTTAAATTTGATTGTTTTTTTTCCTTTTTGAATTCTAGGGATAGGAAATAAGCTCAAAAGTTTGAAGAGCAACGTGCACTACAACAACAACAACAACAACATCAAGCCTTTATCCCACTACGTGGGGTCGGCTACATGAATCCTTTTTCTCCATTGTGTCCTATTAAAAGCCAAATTCTCGTTTAAATCTAATAAAGAAAGGTCATTCCTAATATTTTCTAACCAAGTCTTTTTAGGTCTACCCCTACCTTTCTTAACACAAGTCAAATCTAATACCTCTACTCTCTTAACTGGGTCGTCGGAAGGCCGCCTTTTTATGTGGCCAAACCATCTAAGGCGACTCTCTCTAATCTTATCTTCTACTGGAGCTACTCCAACCTTTTCACGTATATGCTCATTTCGTATCCTATCTCTAAGGTAAAGCCACTCATCCATCTAAGCATCCTCATCTCTGCCACACTTAACTTAGTATTATGCTTCTCTTTTAATGGCCAACATTCGGCACCATAAAGCATTGCAGGCCTCACTACCATCTTATAGAATTTTCCCTTAAGTTTGAGGGGTACATTTCTATCACATAACAAGCCCGATGCATTCCGCCACTTCAACCATCCAACTTGAATTCTGCTGATAATATCCCCATCTATTTCACCATCACTCTGAACAATAGATCCAAGATACCTAAAACGTGTACTCTTATTAATGACTTGATCGCCCAAAGTCACAATCCCCTCACTAGGACTATTACTGCTAAAATTACACTCCATATATTCCGTTTTAGATCTACTCAAGCGAAAACCTTTAGACTCTAAGGTTGACCTCCATAATTCAAGTTTACCTTCAACTCCCTCTCTAGTCTTATCAACAAGGAGAATATCATCAGCAAAAAGCATACACCAAGGTACATCATCTTGCAAATGTCTAGTGAGAACATCCATGACTAAAGCAAATAGATATGGGCTTAAGGCTGATCCTTGATGTAACCCAACCGAAATAGGGAAATACTTGGTCAAACCACCTTGTGTTTGAACACAAGTAATAGCTCCTGCATACATATCTTTAATGATTTGAATATAAGCAATATTGACTCCTTTCTTATCAAGAACTCTCCATAGCACTTCTCTTGGAACTTTATCATATGCTTTTTCTAAATCAATAAATATCATATGTAGATCCTCCTTATTTCCTCTATATTTTTCCATCAAACCTCTGAATAAATGTATGGCTTCCATAGTTGACCTACCCGGCATAAATCCAAATTGATTTTGAGAAACATTAGTATCACGCCGCAACCTATGCTCTATAACTCGCTCCCATAATTTTAAAGTATGACACATTAACTTAATACCTCTATAATTCGTGCAATCCTGAGCATCGCCTTTATTCTTAAAAATAGGAATTAATACACTCATTCTCCACTCATCTGGCATCTTTTTAGTCTTCAAAATAGTATTAAAAAGTTTAGTAAGCCAAGAAATCCCTTCATCTCCTAAGCATTTCTAGAAAAAAAAGTTTAGAAGAGCAACGTGCACTACTAGAAAAAAAACTTGGCTTCATGTTTATACAAGGAGGTGACTTCTCCTATGAATCTGTAATTGTATTTGGATAGCACTTGAAGAACCCTTTATCCAACTAGCTTAAAACTTTGAAAATATTTGAAATTTTATCAAGCAAATAGAAAAAGATTGGTTACATGCTTGCAAAAATATTTATATGCATTAAATTTCTTAGTCAATGTAGACAACCTCTTCAATTTTGAGCTTCATTACACTGGTATCTAGTAAGATGGCTTATATAAGAAACTTGCCTGAAGACTTGCATGGATCAATGCAGAAACTGGAACTGGATGGTCGGGTAAGTAGGGAATACAGGCAGAGAGTTAATATTTGTAAATTGCATGAAGATGTGTGATAATTAGAGAATAATGACAATGATAGCATGAGTGAATACCATATATAGCTTCATAAACTCCATTGGGGGGCAGGCCATTTTTTTGTTTTGGGGGGGGGGGGGGGTGACTTTGTTCCATCTTATTAGGAGGGTATCTTGACTATCTGGTATAGATTGAATTTCAATTACTTAGAGCCATACTTGCATCAAAAGTGAGTTGCATAAGTGTATGCCATTTGTAGATGTCGGGGAAGTAAAACTATGCAGCGAACACAAATAAGAAAGAGAAAATGCTGTGAAAAGAAAGAACACTAGGATTTAACGTGAGAAAACTTGAAATCGGGAAAAAATCACGAAGCCACACTACACAAAAACAATTCACTATGAAAATTCGAGAGAAATAATACATATTTCTCTTCTTTCTTACTCCCTTATTGTCACTCTTCTTTCTTATACCGTTCTCTCTCAAGAACTAACGAAGAGATACACACACAAATCAACAAGAGACGCAACCCTTCATGAAAAATGAGATAGAAAACTGCCGGCCCGTCTCTCAGTGCCGCGACACTAGGTTTGGAGCTCCAATTTGGGTTGTAGCAACAAGGTCTGGAGTGTCGCAATGCTTAACTCTCTATCTGCTTCCAACTAGGCAACACAATGCCGCAACGCTCGGTTACACAACGCCACAATATTGTACAATCGAGTCTTAAAGTGTTGAGCTTATACACCAATAAACGCAATCCCTCTTGAATTCTGGTACTGCAATTGTATATGGTTATTTGGGCATGTGGTGACTGATAAATTCTATTTGAGCTTGCACAAAGAGTAGAAGATGCATAGACTAGGCAGATATAATTAATTCAATAGAAAAAGGGTTGCAAAAAATTATTATGACTTGAAGGTTTGAAAAGTGGCTTGCATATATTAGAGTTAGCACCACTTGCAACTCTCAACAAGAGTGAATGGAAGAGAAGAGATCATGAAGCCAACCATAAGAAATTCGGATGATTTGAGTGATGAAGATGATAATGATGATAGTCTTTTCAAATGTAAACTTTCAAGAAAAGGCAAATGATATTTTAGCACTAAGAATAATTGCCTGATTTTTATTTTATCTATTTCACTTGATGTAGATCTCAAAATTGGTTTAGAGCATCTTATAATGAACGAAGTATTGATAGGCAAGGGAGTGTCTTACTGAAGATAGAGTGATTTGATCCATCTTTTTGTTTCATATTCTGTTGCTTTCAAGAATGCATTTGAAATTTGGAGTTATCTTCAAATGATATATATAGTTAGAACATTATAACTTCTAATTTATTATGTATAAAACTTCTCACCGTCCAATGTGTAAAGTCTTTCAATTTCTTTGAGAATTCAATATATGATAGAAAAGGTTTCCTCACCTGTAGCCTAGAACAATTTTCTATAGATTTATTGCTTCAGCAAAGTTTTTTTCGTATATGAGCGTAGCTAGTTCTGGGTGTAATGACTTTTGGAACTTATTAACAAGATTTTGGGATTGAATTCCAATTAAAAAAAATAAAAATAAACACGTTCTTTTGTTTTTTGTGAATAACTATGAAATTCGCTTAAGGAAGAAGCCGACTCTTGTCAAGTTACTTTTCTCTCTTTTTATAGTACACGAAGTAAATCGGAAATTTCAAAGTTTTAGTGATGAAAATGGGTACCCATCAATTCTCTAATGATTATTTAGGATATCTCACTATCCTCTTACTTTTAACTTATGTAGGTATTCATATGGTGGTACGCCACTTTTGGCTAAAATTGATTTGGCAGAACCCAATCCTTGCAATCTTTGTGGTTCACCACGACAATTTGAAATGCAAATGATGCCCCCTTTGTTGTATTTTCTTCATGAAGCTGTTGATGGCTCCTCTGCTTGCTTGCTAGAGAAATGGAATTGGATGACCCTTCTTGTGTACACCTGTTCTAGTGTAAGTAACTATTATGAACCGTTGTTTTTCAAACCTATCTTTATATTTTTTTTACCTATAATTTGATCCTTTCTTGTGTTATATATTTACTTACATACATATAACATACCTAACAAAATGTTAATAATCTGATGTTGTTGTGAAGCTGATACGCTCTTGTGGGACCCGGGGATCTATTATTCATTATATAAGGAGGATAAATAAAGGGGAACTAATTAGGAAAGATTTATTTAGGGAAAGATGACTGATTTGATTGGGTGGGAGTTATTAAAGGTTTATTTAGGAAAAGAGGGCTGATTTGATTGGGATGAAATTAGGAAATATTTATTTAGGAAAAGATGGCTTATTTGATTGGGAGGGAATTATGAAAGATTTATTTAGGGAAAGATAGCTGATTTGAATTCAAAATTGGGAGGAAAGTAGGAAAGTTTATATTAGGGTTAATTGAGTTGTTTTGTTTTCATTATGTGATTGTATTTGCTATAATTATTCTTTAGAGTTGTTCCTAGAGGCGCCTAGCATTTTTGGGAGAGCCAATCTACTCGAATAGTAGATCAATTGTATCTTTCATTATTTGTTGAAGTGATAATAAAAATCAGCCCTAATATTTGATTCTTGGATTTTTCTTCGTATCTACTTGCTGTTTTTACTTCCAAGATGCATCATAAGCCCATTATTAACATGTATTATTTTGTGTTTAGGACTAGTTGGATCTAAAAAAGCCACATAAGTCATATGAGTGATAATTGTAGTATTGCATTAGTACTATATTTCAAAATGTAGTTATCCCCTCTTTATTCTAAAAATTTATGGAAATTGACCTTTAAATTGATGGACATGCCCTTGTTATTCAAAATTTGTAAAATATTGCAATTAATTGAGATTGAAATAATTTGTTGAGCTTCATTGTTGATATGACCTTAAAATATAACTTCTAATTAACTTTAATTGTTTGATCAAAGATGTTAATATTCGCGCATAGATTCTTTGTTGCCGTTTCCCAAAATTTCCGAACTTTTATTACTTTCCCCTATGAGTGTGGTCCAAGTTGTTTTGTGGTTTTTGATTGGAACTAAAGCTACCTGGCTAGATTTTACTTAATTAAAGAGGATTTATGCTTCACAAAATTTTAAGTTGACCAACTTGGATGCGACTAACTGAATTGAGTATATTGTTAGGTAGTGGCTTCTGACTTTTAATTTAATGAGTAATAAAACAATTGTGTAGGCTGATAGGGTTTTGGGTTTGGTACAACTCGAGGTGGTCTTGTAATAACCCATTTTTGAAATGATTTTTTTTTTTTAAATGAAACAATTTCAATTTCAACACAACGCCTTGATGAAGAAGAGGAGGAAGGGAAGGAAAGGAGAGAAAAAAAGAGAAATTGATTTTAGTTGCCGGATCTCTTTGCCGTTTTAACTTGCTTAGATTGTGATATGTGACTCTGATCCTACTTCTATTTTAAAAGATTTTGATTTCAACCGTTTGGGATTCTCCCCAAAATTAATTTTTATTGTATTTTCCTCAAATTTATTGAACTTTTACTGCGTAACTTTTATATGATATTGTACTGATTATTTTAGAGATTTTGACTATATCATTTTTGAATTTCATCGGGTAAATAGAAGTTATTGAATTATATATATTTTTTGAATATAAATATTTTTATTTAAGCATACTATTAATACAAGCATTATGAATGAATATAGACATGTGGTTGAGTAATATCTGATTGTTATTATTGTTAAAAAATGTGATATTAATATATGTGAAAAACAAGTAAAAGGCTGATTTCACTAATGTTGGATGGAAACTGACTGGTATTGGATGGTGGGCTGACGGACTTTTACTTTAAATATGTTGTTTGGTGTTATCCTCGTTTGATTTACATCGTAATGATTGAAATTACAGGGAGATGATTGCTGTGCTGACAGATAAAGAGTGGCTCTGTTTATTGAGCCAACGATTTACTGATACTGATACAATACTAAGGAAAACACGATGAAGTTAGGATTTCTTATTTGTTTAGCATGACTACTAAAATTCATGTTATTGAGGCATTGTTCTTATTATTGTACGGATTTACTAATACTACTGCGAGTTTACTGATACCGATATGGATACTGATATTGTTACCGAGTACTGACAATGCTGTTTACTGATTTACTATACTGCATCGATACTGTCATTGATACTGATACTGATGCTACTACTTATACTGTTACTATTGTTATTATTGTTATTGATTCACTGTATTATTTACTGATTGATTGATTATGTGATGTATTGAGTATGCGATTATGATATTGAACTGAACTTGATATAAAATGTGATTATTTTTTTTAGTTTACTAAATTAATATTACTATTCTCGATTTACTTCATTGATATGATTTATAATAGTCTTTACCAATGCTTTGATTTTATTGCTTTATACGATTTCTTTACTGATTGATAGTACTGATATGATGATTGTTTTATCGATTCGACATATGTACTAGTTTACTGGTTTCCCCATTGTAATATTTTACTGGCTTTCATACCGTACTATTTTACTGTTTCCAGATTCTACTACTACCACATGTGAGTTTTACTATTTTTGCACCGATTCTTGATCATATGACTATTACTATTATGAATTGAATAACAACATGTTTACTGCTTCTTTACCGTGCTTTGAATTCAATTATAGGATTTTAGTGATCTGCTGAGCTATCAACTCATTATATGCGATTTAAATGATTGCAGGTTAAAGCATATGATCAGGAGTGTGAGCTTGATCATGTTTCTCTAGGTTTACTATTAGTCATTTTTTTTTATGTCTGTAGTTATTCTTTTGTACTCGGACTGAAATGATAGATTGTAATTATATAGATCTTGAGCAGTGTACTTGATTTTTGGATAATGAATACAAATGTATATATTAATTTTATAATCAATAGTTTTATTTTTGTTGGTATTTATATTGATGCCCCACGTAGTGGGATAAAGGCTTGTTGTTGTTGTTGTTGGTATTTATATTGATAAAAGAAATTATGCAACTCTGGTTATTGTATATTAAAAGATAAAATAATAAATCTTCCAAATTATAGTATAGGGCGTCATAGGTCTATCAAAGATGTTGGCCGGGTATAGTTGACTCATGACAAAAGCGGATGATTAGGAACATAAGATTGGATGTTTATAGAATTCTTGACTAAAGGGCTGTTTGATTTTCTGAAAAAAAAAATGCAGTGTGAAAAGGATTGCGGTGTAAAATGAATACTTTGTAGCTGGTTGGATGAATGAAAAAGGAATACATGAATTTTTTTTATTTGGTTTGATGGAGAAATATAGAGAAAATAAGGAGGATCTACATATGATATTTATTGATTTAGAAAAAAACATATGATTAAGTTCCAAGAAAAGTGCTATGGAGAGTTCTTGAAAAAAAAGGAGTCAATAATGCTTATATTCAAATCATTAAAGATATTTATGCAGGAGCTATTACTTGTGTTCAAACACAAGGTGATTTGACCAAGTATTTCCCTATTTCGGTTGGGTTACATCAAGGATCAGCCTTAACCCATATCTTTTTGCTTTAGTCATGGATGTTCTCACTAGACATTTGCAAGAGGATGTACCTTGGTGTATGCTTTTGCTGATGATATTCTTCTTGTTGATAAGAGTAGAGAGGGAGTTGAAGGTAAACTTGAATTATGGAGGTCAACCTTAGAGTCTAAAGGTTTTCGCTTGAGTAGATCTAAAATGGAATATATGGAGTGTAATTTTAGTCGTAATAGACCTAGTGAGGGGATTGTGACTTTGGGCGATCAAGTCATTAATAAGAGTACACGTTTTAGATATCTTGGATCTATTGTTCAGAGTGATGGTGAAATAGATGGGGATATTATCAGTAGAATTCAAGTTGGATGGTTGAAGTGGAGGAATGCATCGGGTTTGTTATGTGATAGAAATGTACCCCTCAAACTTAAGGGAAACTTCTATAAGATGGAAGTGAGGTCTGCAATGCTTTATGGTGCCGAATGTTGGCCATTAAAAGAAAAGCATAATACTAAGTTAAGTGTGGCAGAGATGAGGATGCTCAGGTGGATGAGTGGCTTTATCCTTAGAGATAGGATACGAAATGTGCATATACGTGAAAAGGTTGGAGTAGCTCCAGTAGAAAATAAGATTAGAGAGAGTTGCCTTAGATGGTTTGATCACATAAAAAGGCGGCCTTCCGATGACCCGGTTAGGAGAGTAGAGGTATTAGATTTGACTTGTGTTAAGAAAGTTAGGGGTAGACCTAAAAAGGCTTGGTTATAAAATATTAGGAATGACCTTTCTTTATTAGATTTAAACTAGAATTTGACTTTTTATAGGACACAATGGAGAAAAAAGGATTCATGTAGCCGACCCCACGTAGTGGGATAAAGGCTTGATGTTGTTGTTGTTGTTGTGGTTTGAAGTAAAGTGAATGCTATGTAAATAGTAAGAAGGTTGTGACTGGAGTGGGTGGCGCTAGCATGGTCGGCGACGACTGGCGGTCGGCATAGGGCGGCGACAGTGGCTGTTGGAGGGAGCTGCCGGCGGACGGTGGTTGCAGGCGGAGGGCAACAAGAGCGGGGGGGGGGGGGGGGGGGGGGGGGGGGCGTGGCCGCTGTGGGTTGTCAAAGAAGCATTTGAGTGGTGTAAAACATTCTCAGTGAAATTGGGTGAGAACGCTTTACCTCAAATGGAATATATTGCATTTACTTTGCTTTATCATGGATTTTCTTTTCATCTAATCAAACACCAAAAAATGAAAAAGTAATGCATTTAATTTACTTCGCATTCACTTCTCTTCCAACCAAATAGCCCCTTAAGTATGTTCAAAAAAAAAAAAAAAAGCCCCTTAAGTGGATTGGAGTTTGTTTGGGAAATGTGTTGTGGACAAGTGTGTGTGAACATTTTTGCTGGGACTTGTAAGTTTTGGTTTGTTTCGCTAGATGTGTAGATGAGCCGATTTGATTAGGCTAGTTGATTGATATGGGTTGACTAGGATGAGAGACTACTGACTAGGGTAAAATTAGTGGATTGATGAGTATGGATTAAGTTAGTTGGGACCCTGTGTTTGAGTGGAGTGAAGATCTAACAGAGTAAAGTTATGTGCATCAAGTGAGCAATGTGCATTCTAATATGATTATAAGTATAGATGACCAAGATGAGGGTGTTTGCCTCTAAATGGACTGAGACTTCAAAACCATTACAAAGTGAGATTTAGATGCCAAATGGTTGAGTCTTATCGCTGTTTAAGTAGCCATGTTTAATGAATTGTTGTGTGATTTTGGCGAAGGTTGCTTTTTAGTTATGCTCCCAACTTGCCAGTCTATATGAACAGATCCTATTACCAATAATGGGAGAATGTGCCCTTTTGGGAATTTCCACATATAAATGTGAATGAAGAGCAAAACATGCCTAATGGTGGTTGGATAATTAAACCTCTAGGATTATGCCATATGTAAGAGTTGTTGGAAGCAGCGAATTCAGTCGGGTAGCGGATGATATTGAGCTAGAATTTCTCAACTTTACTTGGTGCGTCATGTTTCGTGGATTGCTTGACTAGGCTGGGTCTTGGGGATCTGACATCAAGCAATTATGATTGAACATGATGGGGATCCTTATATGGCTCTTGCATAACTGGTTCACATCAAGATTTGTGCCAACCTCCGATTGACCTTGATGAAGTACTTTTCATTGGCACTGTTATGATGGTTTCAACATTAATCTGACCATCCAATTTAGATCATTATCAGCACCGTTCTTAAATTCCGTGTATGTTTAGCCATACAATCCAGATTTTTTCTGTCATTTGATCGATTAGAGGATCAAAACAGCTTTAATTGAGGGGCATATCTGTCCAGCATAATCTCGGAGGCAAAATGTCTAATCTATCCAACTTAAGTTTTGCCAAATTATCAAAATGTTCTTCATACAAATGCCTATAAATACTCCCATGAGGATAGGATAAAGTGTTCTACTCATTCTCTTGTTCTTAGGGCTGCAAATGAACCGAGCGTACGACGAGCTACTCGTGGCTCGGCTCGAAAAGGGTTCGTTCATGTTCGTTTGATAAGATTAACAAACGAGTTTGAACTCTTGATAAATACTCGATAACTAAATGAACGAGCTTGAACAGTGTGTCATTCAGTTCATTTATGTTCATGAACAGTCTCGCTCAGAAGCTCGTGAACAAGCTCGACTAGATTTCAATTAGAATTTTAAAAATAAATACTATTAAATATACTCATTTAATAATTTATATTTACTAATTTAATTTTTTAAACTTTAACCATTTTCATTAGACATATTTTTAACTTATATTTTTACTAATCTAACTAATTAGAAATATTTTTATTAAATCATTTACTAAAATTTTTATTAAATATAAAAAGTTTATTAAACTCCCGCCTCAAGTCTCAATTCCCGCTCAAACAAAAAAAAAAAGAAGTTTTTTTAATTCCCGCAGGACCCGCCCACCCTTTCTCTCTCCTCGGTGGCAGCTGTGAGCGTTTAGTCCCACACTGGCTGGAATGCAATATTTTTGCTATTTAAAAACAAAGACATCTGAAGACTAATTGCAGAGTTGCGGGAAGCTGGCAGGTTGGGCTGGTTGCCTGATCGGGACATTGGCCTATCCGTTTGATTTTAATTATAAAAAAATATTTTGTAGATTGTGGTCGTCTCGTTATAAATGAGCTGCTCGATAAGAGGCTCGCCACACATGAAATTAAATGAGCTCAAAGTTGAGCACGAGCCGAGCTCGAACGTGGTCATTTTAAACGAGTATGAGCTCGAACACCTGTCCAAAAAGCTCGACAAGCTTCGAGTCGAGCTTGAACACGGTTTTGACAAACGAGCTTTAACATGAACAGGCTGAAGCACGGCTCGGATCGGTTCATTTGCAGCCCTATTTGTTCTCAAGGAAAAACTTTGCTTACGTAGTTCTAACTCATTCATCTTCAAGCTCAGTTAATGACTTAGTGAATAAGAGTTTTCCCGGGATCAAAACCTCCTGGTTCTTCTGCTGGATTATTCAGCTGGCGTTTTGTTTCAACTAATTGTGTGATAGAGCATCAAGCTTAGGATGACTGGCTACCCAAACTTAGCAAGGGAAGAACAGTTTCCGAGCCACAACAATAGTGATAAAGCTAATTTGACATGTATCTTCTCAACTGGGTCATCTATAGGGGCGGATCTACCTAAAGTGGGGGGGGGGGGGGGGGGGGGGGGGGGGGAGGGGGGGGGGGTTGCCCCCCCTTAAAAAAATAAATTTTTTTATTATATGATTTTTTAGATAATATATCCCCTGCCATTAATTTTTTAATCTTTATTACAAGGGTTTTTAGCCAATTGCCCCCCCAAAGTTTTAAAATCTATGATCTTTAGGCAATTGCCCCCAACATAATTAAATACATTGTGTAGAGATGCCCTCGGAAATAGTAAAGAGAATTCAAAAGTATCCTAACAACTAAAATTTGTTCCGGGGGTGCTGCCCCCTTGGACTCCCGACATATCTGTGAAATCTCTATACTTTTAGCCCCCCCCCCCCCAAATTAAGGTTGATTCCGCCCCTGGTAATCTATAGGATGGTTTAGTGTATGTTAATAAACATTTCCATTGTGGTATTGCTCATGAAATTCATATGCATGTGCTGTATGTAAAAATGTTCATTTGCATGCAATTTTTCTGTGCGTGCGCATGAGAAGTATATGTGCATCGGAAGTGAGTATATAATATTCAAGGAAGTTAGTATATGAATTTATACTGACATGCATGTCTTGGTGAGCATTTTTTATACATAAAACATGGATATTCATTTTTAACACTGCCGTTGCCAGGTCCCAAGTCCTGGATGAGAAAAGTGGAGGGTTGCGTTAGGTAGTCGATAGCCAGCGTAAAACTTGTCGAACAATAATGACGTTGGAGTAGCTCCAGTAGAAGATAAGATTAGAGAAAGTCGCCTTAGATGGTTTGGTCACATAAAACGGCGGCCTTGCGATGACCCGGTTAGGAGAGTAGAGGTATTAGATTTTACTTATGTTAAGAAAGGTAGGGGTAGACCTAAAAAGACTTGGTTAGAAAATATTAGGAATGACCTTTCTTTATTAGATTTAAACGAGAATTTGACTTTTAATAGGACACAATGGAGAAAAAGGATTCATGTAGCCGACCCCACGTAGTGGGATAAAGGCTTGATGTTGTTGTTGTTGTTGTTGTTGTATTTTTAGCCTTTAAGCATATCAATTTTGTGTGTCAGCATCATAACTTAAAAAATAAGCTATCATCATCCTATATTGAACATAAAGAGTGATATCCTCTCTCAGATATTTACCAGTATGAATGGTTTTCCTTTATGATAAACGTTCTCTTAGCTTCTTTTCTTGAAAATCACAACATTTTGCAATGCAGAACTGTTGTTCCAATTCATGCACAGAACAGCTGAGCAACCATGGCTGGGCCGTGGCTGAAGAGGCAATTGTAATTCAGGATGACTAGTATTCTCAAAATTGTAAGTTTCTTTTCTTGGCAATTTAGTGGCAGCTTCTATATGTTTTGGTTAATTTTGACAATCCTTTTGGTCCGTGATAGCATTTAAAGGTGGTTTATTTCTAATTAAGGAGATCTTTTAGTTCCTATTAAAGTGGGTGTTTAATTATTCACGTGAACCGATTGACTGTATTGATTTTAGTACCCTAAATGAAAATAAAGATTACTGTTTTTATCGGCGTATTAATAAAACCGAAGTTAGAGAGGCTTTAAAGAAAATGAATGGTGAAGAAGCTGTTGGACCTGATGATATTCCAATAGAGGTGTGGAAATGCTTAGGAGAGGAAGGAATTTATTGGCTTACTAAACTTTTTAATACTGTTATGAAGACTAAAAAGATACCAGATGAGTGGAGAATGAGTGTATTAATTTCTTTTTTAAGAATAAAGGTGATGCACAAGATTGTGTGAATTATAGTGGAATTAAGTTAATTTGTCCTACTTTAAAACTATGGGAGTGAGTTATGGAGCATAGGTTGTGGCATGATATTAATGTTTCTCAAGCTCAATTTGGTTTCATGCCGGGTAGGTCGACTATGGAAGTCATACATTTATTAAGAGGTTTGATGGAGAAATATAGAGAAAATAAAAAGGATCTACATGTGATATTTATTGATTTAGAAAAAGCATATGATAGAGTTCCAAGAGAAGTGCTTTGGAGAGTTCTTGAAAAGAAAAGAGTTAATACCACTTATATTCAAATAATTAAAGATATATATGCAGGAGCTATTACTTGTGTTCGAACACAAGGTGGTTTGACCAAGTATTTACCTATTTCGGTTGGGTTACATCAAAGATTGGCCTTAAGCCTATATCTTTTTTGCTTTAGTCATGGATGTTCTCACTAGACCTTTGCAAGCGGATGTACCTTGGTATATGCTTTTTGCTGATGATATTCTTCTTGTTGATAAGAATAGAGAGGGAGTTGAAGGTAAACTTGAATTATGTAGATCAACCTTAGAGTCTAAAGGTTTTCGCTTGAGTAGATCTAAAATGGAGTATATGGAGAGTAATTTTAGTAATAATAGACCTAGTGAGGGGATTGTGACTTTGGGCAATCAAGTCATTAATAAGAGTATACATTTTAGATATATTGGATCTATTGTTCAGAGCGATGATGAAATAGATGGGGATATTATCAGTAGAATTCAAGTTGAATGGTAGAATTCAAGTTGAATGGTTGAAGTGGAGGAATGCATCGGGCTTGTTGTGCGATAAAAAAATACCCCTCAAACTTAAGGGAAAATTCTATAAGATGGTGGTGAGGCCTGCAATGCTTTATGGTGCGGAATATTGATCATTAAAAGAGAAGTATAATACTAAGTTAAGTGTGGCAGAGATGAGGATGCTCAGGTAGATGAGTGGCTTTACCCTTAGAGATAGGATACGAAATGAGCATATACGTGAAAATGTTGGAGTAGCTCTCGTATAAGATAAGATTAGAGAGAGTCACCTTATATAGTTTGGTTACATAAAACGGCGGCCTTCTGATGACCTGGTTAGGAAAATAGATGTATTAGATTTGACTTATGTTAAGAAACGTAGAGGTAGACCTAAAAAAATTTGGTTAGAAAATATTAGAAATGATCTTTCTTTATTAGATTTAAACGAGAATTTGAATTTTAATAGGACACAATGGAGAAAAAAGATTGATGTAGCTGAAAGGATAAAGGCTTGATGTTGTTGTTGTGAACCAATTGACATTAGTTTGGTAAAAGTATGTTCTAAACAAGAACAGAAGAACATGATTTTATTTTGCCAAAGCGCAGTTAGTGTTTGACCAAACGAATGCATGGATGACTAATGTTATGGCAACCCGAGTAATCTTGGCAAGATATTGTTTTGCAAACCTCAAAATTTATAGCCAACAAAAATGCAATATGCGGGCATTGAAATGAACAAATTGAGGATGTAAAAGAGTAAATAGTTTCTTATTTTAAGAAATTTCATTTTCTGTTGTCTTTTGTTCTTTGTTTCCCCTATCTGCATCAAAAGTGACTTGTTGACTGCCTTATCATACGGGCTGTTACTGTTCCTTTGCTGTTTTCAGTGATCCCGACTTCTATGGACGCACGGCAACATCGATTATTTTAGCTTCTTTTTCCTGCATCCCTACATTCCTTCGATAGCTCCTTGCGATTTCTTTGTTATGATATTTTTGGGTTTTGTTGGCATATGTGGCTGCAACATTTTTGGTGATTTGCACTGCGGTTATTATACAATCCTTGTCTCCCTATGGCTCGTAGGGGTTGGAGATAAGGCTACCTACTTATCTTTTGATTTTTTTAGATGTAAGTTGAGGATTTTTTATTGATATATATACAAACTGTTATCCTTGATTTCTACTTTGATGAAATAAAATTTTGCTTATGTACAATTTCTTTTAGCATCTCCCAATGCAAATGGAGATTGAAGATTTTTAAGAGAAGTTATATCTTTGTATTTAAGGTTTGATGTTATTGTTTGGTGATCACTTTTTTTTATTCTATTCTATTATCTAATTTTTAGTAATTGGTTTAATTTCTTGAATTAATTTTATTTATTCAACATGCTTTGGAAAACAAGTCTAGGCTTTGTTTGGGAAGTTTTTTTTTTTTTTTACTTTTTCTGAAAGCAATTTTAAAGTATGATTTTTTTAATTTTTATACTAGAAATCTGCTTTAAGTAGTAAGAAAGTTGTCCCAAACGAATCTTACTATTATTTTTTTACTGATTTCAAGAGATTTTTGTAAAAATAATAGCTTTATAAAGCAATAAAAAAGTTGTCCCAAATGAAATCTTTAAAAAAGATTTGTTTATGCTTTTGGTTGTTAGAGAATTGAAGGATGTTGTGATTGAAAGTATCAGTATATCTGATGTGTCAGTGAAGCACTATCTAATTTTAAAAAATTATGCCCTAATGATCTTTTTGATAAAAAAAAAATGATATTTATGCATTTGATTTAAATGTTTTGATAATTTTGTCTAATTATTCACTTAATAAATAAAGTCAAATGAACATGTTGAACTTAGAAGTTACGCTGATGGTTTCCTTAAAAATAGATTCATTAGAGAGCACGAATCTTGTGCAATTCTTGCATTATATGTAGTGAAGATAAATGAATGTTGTTGAATTCGTATACAAAATAGAGCAATTGGTAAGATTATTATCAAATATTGGTTTTTTGTACCTACATTGGATGATATTGGCGAGTATAATGATTGTAACTTTCTGGCAATGCCTTCTCTACAATCTTTATTTCCTCTAAGGCTTCGTTTGGGACGATTTTCTTGTTGCTTCTTAAAGCCGCTTTTTAGTATAAAAATTTTAATAATTGAACTAGAAAGTTGTTTTAAAAAGCAGCAAGAAAACTGTCCCAAACGAAACCTAAGTTTCTTCTCCATCTGCGTTCTCATAGCAAAAGAAAGAAAAATGTTGAAAACCTTACATCTTTTGTTTTCCCTCCACCATCCTAAAGCTTAGTTTGAGATAACTGTTTTTCTGCTTTCTAAATATTTTTCTAGTATAAAAATTTTTTTAATTAGAATTTTTTTGTAAATTTTTTTTAGAAAATAATAAGAAAGTTGTATGAAATGAAATCTAGGATTTATTTGGGACGGCTTTCTTACTGTTGAAATCAATTTTAGTACAAAAATTAAAATTTTTTTACTCGAAAGCTGTTTTAAAAAAATTGTACTAGAAAATTGTTTTAAGAAACAGTAAGAAAGTCGTCCCAAACGAAGTCTAAGACATAGAGGTGGAGGAGAGGTGACAAGTGCTTTCTGTCAAGAAAAGAAATTGGGTTTCAGAGGAAATACAGAGAAAGAAGACAATAAGCTCACCATGACTTCATTTCTGGCATGAATGTTCCTTTTCTTGTAAACTTGGGTGGAAAAAAATAACTAAAGTTTCGTTTGGGACGGCTTTCTTTATGCTTCCTAAAGCAACTTCTTAGTATAAAAATTAAAATTTTTATCCTAGGAAACTGCTTTAAGAAGCAATAAAAAAATCGTCCCAAATGAAACCTAAAACACTCCCGAAGAACAAGGGGGCTAAGCACATACTGTTATTTGTGTATTGTGATAAATTACAAGGGATAAAGTATGCCTTTACAGTAAAACATGAGAGGATAATTTTGTGCAACTTTGAAAGCTTTGGTGTATTGCAAAATAAGAAATTATTCAAAATTTGAAGAACTTCTTTTGCACCTATGAGCGCTGAATGTAAAATATTATTCTCTTCTTTAAAGTTTTGTTTGCGATAATTTTATAGTACAAATTCTTAAAGCAACTTTTCGAAAAACGGTAATAAAGACGTCTTAAACGAAATCTTAGGCTTTATTACTACTTTTTAAAATAACTTTCTAGTATAAATTCTTAAAACAACTTTCTATAATTTTGTAATAAAAGACTGCTTTAAGAAGTAATAAAAAGTCATCTCAGATGAAACCTTAGTTGCTCTAGGAGTTCAAATTAGAGCTTCTTCAAATATGTTAAAAATTTCCTCCTCTTGATTGAATCAAATCAATATTTTCTTACACTATATAAATTTTTTACTTGTATTCTGCTAAGAATTGTCGAAAATAATAACTGCAGCAATGAAAAAAAAAAAAAAATCTGTATATCTATGAAAAAAAAAACATAAAAATAAAAAAATAAGTTTGTTAATGTCAATGTACAGACTACATAGCCATAAGAAAAAACGATTTCCATCATATATAATTAAAAAAATCTAAAAAACAATTATTTGATAATTCAACAAACTTGAAAAATTTTCTCATAATCTGGATGGTAATATTGCAGAAGAGTTTAGGAGAAATAAACTCTCAATTAGAGTCTCACTCAAAGCTCTAGATTCACAATATCATCACCATCCAAATTCACCAGAAATCTCGGCACGAGCAATCACCGCCCTCAAAATGGTGAAATCGCGCTCGATCACGAATGACAATCACCCGATCATATTCCTTCGATACGAGTTTCGCCACCGTATGACAATCCGCACAAATCCGCAAGTTCTTATTAACCCTTATCGGTTCGCCTTTTGGTATACTAATCAACCCAAATGCGATTGCCAATTTCTCGCTATGATAATATAAGGCATTTTCTTTCTCCTCCTCACCAATATCATGAAGAACATTTCTAGTGTCCGGAACGTATCCCAGCCGTCTGATCCTCGATCCAATCTCCTCCAATTTCTCATAAATCTCACTCAATCTAACATGTTCCTTATCACTATTGATAAACCTGTGAACAAATCCATTCACTTCCATGTAACTGAATCCTGGTATTTTTCCTCACTTCACCTTTCCTCATAGCGTCCCTGACCCGACCCACGTCGGCCCATCGGGCCTTGGAGGCGTATACGTTGGATAACAAAACGAAGTCTCCACAGCCGTTGGATCCCATTTCCTTGAGCTTTTCTGAGACCAGCTCGGCCATGTTGTCGTCGCCATAGGTCTTGCAGGCGCCGAGGAGAGTTTGGTACATGACTGCGTCCGGTGAGAAGGGCATGGTGGTGACTATGTCGTAGGCTTCCCGAAGACGGCCGGCGCGGCCCAAAAGATCGACGATGGTGCCGTAGTGCTTTACTGTGCGGGGAATTCGGATGGAATGGAATATGCGGAGGCCGTCCTCTACCAGGCCGGCGTGAGTGCAGCCGCAGAGGACGGCGAGGTAGGTGATTGCGTCGGGTTCGATTGGGGTGGAGCTGAGCATTTCGTCGAACAGTTGGAGGGCGTCTCGGCCGCGGCCGTGGAGAGCGAGGGTCATGATGGCGGCGTTCCAGGAGACGAGGGTTTTGGAATCTAGGGAGCGGAAGAGGGAGAGAGCGCGGGAGATGTCGCCGCATTTGGCGTACATGTCGATGAGCGCATTGCGGACGCGGATGTCGGCGTCGAGGTGGAGGGAGTTGGCGTAGGCATGGATGGAGGCGCCTTCGGCGAGGGCGCCGAGTTGAGAGCAGGAGGAGAGGGCGGCGACGACGGTGACGGCGTCGGGGCGTTCGCGCGGGGAAGGGGGGTTGTGTTGGAGGCGGTGGAAGAGGGAGAGGGAGTGGTGGGGGAGGAGGGAGAGGAGGAGTGTGTTCCAGGTGGCGATGTCACGGAGGGGCATTTCATCGAATGCTTGAAGAGCGAGGTCGGTGCGGGAGGATTTGGCGTAGGCGTCGATGAGGGTGGTGAGGAGGCGGACGTCGGCGGCAAGGCCGAGGCAGAGGAGGTGGGAGTGGAGAGGGGAGATGGTTGATAGAGAGGAGAGGCGGGCGGCAGATTTGAGGGTGAAGGAGAGGGAGAGGGCGTCGGGGCGGAGGAGGAGGTGGAGTGGAGGAGAAGGGGGTAGAGGGAGAGGGCGGGGGAGGGGTCGGGGGGAGAGTGATAGGCCGCGTAGGAGGGCGTTGAAGTCGTTGGTTCTCGGAGCGAGGGTGCAGCGGAGCATCGCGGTGGCGTGGGGGAGATCGCCGAAGGCGGAGACGGCGAAGAGCTCGGTAAGTTTGGAGCGGAGGCAGGGTAGGAGCTGAAAGAGGCCGTGTGAGACGAGTTGGGCGTGGAATTGCTTGAGATGGGTGAGGGCGGAGCAGCGGTGGAGGAGAGAGTCGAGCTGAAGAAGCATCGGAATAGGGCTCGAGCCACATCTCTCGATTTTTACATAAACAGAGTGGCAGGCCGGTAAGAGGCTATTGAAGAAGCCTAATATTGTGCGATCATATGGCAACACTCCTTAGAGAGAGGATTCATTAAGTGATGGAGACAATGATTCAGGTTTACAATAGAAATAAAGAGAATATGTGATCATATGAGTTTGTCTCTTGAGAGAGATTATTATGTGCCGACACCGGATGGGAGAATCATTCGATACCGCTTGGTACCAAGCGTCGTTATTGTGCTCGGTACCAAGCATGGTACACTTTTTGGGTGACGTGACATATTTTTGTTGGTCTCTGGACAACGTCCAGACTCCGCACAGAATAAAAATTCGTCTCTTGGAGGATTGAAATATTGAAAGCCTTTGAGCCTGTGAAGTTTAAAGGATTTATGGCAATTTAAGGATGCCAGATAGGTCATAAAAGTTGAATAAGCCTCGCATGTAGTTTTCAAACGAACTCATATAAATTAGATCCTACATGATCAAGAAAAATGTAGAATGTTAGTTGTTGTGAGAGTAATGTTTCATGCAAGCAAGCGGCTGACATTGTGCATTATATACAAGATGTGTGCTACCCACATGTTGGGATGATGTGGTTTGGTGGAGATCCATTGGAATCATCACCTGAAAAATTAATATATTTGATGGCTATACATAATAACGGCTAGTGGTCGATGACTTCATTGAGGTGTCTAAGTAGATTTTGAGTTAATGGGTGGTTTTGCTTGGTACATAGTAAAGTAGTAATAATTTAGAGAATGTTATTTGGTTAAGAGTGTGGAGAAGTGTTTGGTTTCTTCCTAAGAATGGTGTTGAGTGGTTGAGTGACTTTGTTTTGAGAGGTGTGATTTTGAGAGAAATGAGATTGTTTATGAAGCTCTTTGAGTAGAACTACCTCATCTTGAGAGACTCCTTTAGGTAGATAGTCTTTGACGAACAATTCATACCACTCACCAATAACATGAGTTGATTAATACCTCAAATGAGACACTTGATGGATTGAGATCACGTCCTAAAGTTTGAATTTAAATATGGTTTACATTTTTTCTTCGCCTTTTGACATTTTTTCCCTTTAGATTCTTTTATGATGGAAGCTTGACATATGGTATTATAATCTCACTTGAAATAGATATCCAACTAAGCCCACATAAATATTTTGAAATTGATATTGTTGAAGTCCCTATGCAAATGCAATATGGAGTTAACTTATTATAATTAATAGGCTAGGCATACAATCATACCACTACAACAAAGATTATCCAATCATGAGTATATGATGTGTGGTATGATTACACATATTTTTAATTAGTTATTTAATGAGACAAATAATTCTACAACGTAGACTTATTATGCTAGCATATATATTTATGAATCATAAGTAATTTGTTGACCTTTATCGGGCACACTCTTAATTGACAAGATAATCAATCAAAAGCTAAATGCAAATTAATACCTCATGTTCATGGTTGATGATTAAAAAATGGCTTAGAGAAATGTCATGCATTACATTTTAATGACATTAATTTATTAAGATTAATGATATTTTATTTAAAAGTTTGGGTAAATTATTTAAGATCCTTAAGAGCCAAACTAAATTTATGATAAAAAATAATACAACAATAAAAAGAAACTTAAGAAAAGTCGTGCAACTAAGACATATAAATAAAACCAAGATATCTAGATCATGCTACATATCACTACAAAGCTTACATATATTAAAATTACAAAAAGAAAAATAGAAGCGTAAAAGACATTAGTGCATGTTCACATATTTCATATGAACTTATTATTAGCATAGCACAATATTGTGTTAAGTAAGGAAATAGTGCCTTTTGAGGGGGCTAAACAATAAGCTTCTATAGGGAGAAAATAGTTACATCATAATTAACATAATTACAATTACATAATATTGTTAACCTATATAATATATCTATCACCCCCAAAATCTACAGGGAGAAAATAGTTACATCATAATTAACATAGTTAGCATTCACTTTACTTCAAACCACAACAACAACAACAACAACATCAAGCCTTTATCCCACTACGTGGGGTCGGCTATATGAATCATTTTTCTCCATTGTGTCCTATTTAAAGTCAAATTCTCATTTAAATCTAATAAAGAAAAGTCATTCCTAATATTTTTTAACCAATTCTTTTTAGGTCTACCCTTACCTTTCTTAACATAAGTCAAATCTAATACCTCTACTTTCCTAACCGGGTCATCGGAAGGCCGCCGTTTTATGTGACCAAACCATCTAAGGCGACTCTCTCTAATCTTATCTTCTACTCGAGCTACTCCAACCTTTTCACGTATATGCTCATTTCGTATCCTATCTCTAAGGGTAAAGCCACTCATCCACCTGAGCATCCTCATCTCTGCCACACTTAACTTAATATTGTGCTTCTCTGTTAATGGCCAACATTCGGCACCATAAAGCATTGCAGGCCTCACTACCATATTATAGAATTTTCCCTTAAGTTTAATGAGTACATTTCTATCACATAACAAGCCCGATGCATTCCTCTACTTCAACCATCAAACTTGAATTCTGCTGATAATATCTCCATCTATTTCACCATCACTCTGGACAACAGATCCAAGATATCTAAAACGTTTACTCTTATTAATGACTTGATCGCCCAAAGTCACAATCCCCTCACTAAGTCTATTACTACTAAAATTACACTCCATATATTCCGTTTTAGATATACTCAAGCGAAAACCTTTAGACTCTAAGGTTGACCTCCATAATTCAAGTTTACCTTCAACTCCATCTCTAGTCTTATCAACAAGAAGAATATCATCAGCAAAAAGCATACACCAGGGAACATCCTCTGGCAAATGTCTAGTGAGAACATCCATGACTAAAGCAAAAAGATATGGGCTTAAGGCTGATCCTTGATGTAACCCAATCGAAATAGGAAAATACTTGGTCAATCCACCTTGTGTTTGAACACAAGTAATAGCTCATGCATACATATCTTTAATGATTTGAATATAAGCATTATTGACTCCTTTCTTTTCAAGAACTCTCCATAGCACTTCTCTTGGAACTTTATCATATGCTTTTTATAAATCAATAAATATCATATGTAGATCCTCCTTATTTTCTCTATATTTCTCCATCAAACCTCTTAATAAATGTATGGCTTCCATAGTCGACCTACCCGGCATGAATCCAAATTGATTTTGAGAAACATCAGTATCACGCCGCAGCCTATGCTTGATAACTCTTTCCCATAGTTTTAAAGTATGACACATTAACTTAATACCTCTATAATTCACACAATCTTGTGCATCACCTTTATTCTTAAAAATAGGAATTAACACACTCATTCTTCACTCATCTGGTATCTTGTTAGTCTTCAAAATAGTATTAAAAAGTTTAGTAAGCCATGAAATTCCTTCATCTCCTAAGTATTTTCACACCTCTATTGGAATATCATCAGGTCCAACAGCTTTTCCACCCTTCATTGAATTGAAGATTTAATTGAACAAAATCACTATTTTTATATGTCAAAATAAATATTTAAATTGATAAAAATCGTTGCTTTTTCAAGTTTTCCGAGCAAAAAAATCTTAAATAAATACTTAAAATGCTCATAATCTCAATCTTTATAATATATAAAAGATTGCACGGTAAAAGTTTTGCTTTTACCAATACAAAATCATTTTCGTTTTTGGGTAACAAAAATACAAATTTGACTGAAAAAATAAAAAAAAATCAAATTATTGAAATAAAAAATAAGATAATGATTCTTTACAATTAGACGCACAAATCTTCCAACAGAATCAACTAACGAAAATTACTTAATCTTAACATTTCTTTTTCCTTCCCTCTCATTTCTCATATATATATTTTATGTTCCTCTGTACAGTTCAGTCGAATGAATGGAGAAAAAAAAATAAATTGATTTTAATTAATGAATAAAGATATTTATAAGTAAAAATAATATAGTATTATTAATTTAATCAATTTTAATATAAAAATATATATCTTTTTGGATTAAAAAATTATAGAAAAATATCTATAAGATAGTCTAATTTATTTAAAAAATTTTGATGAAATTGATTTGTAAAACGGACATATGATGGTCCCAAACCCTCACTTGTACTGATATCTATCAATTTCTTAAGGATTTGTATCGGTGCCCAAAAATTATGAAAAAATTAATGTAATTAAATAATTATACTATCTATATTATGGCTAAAATAGTTTGTGATGTAGACTTATAATGACTTCTTAAAAAATTATTTGACTAAATTAAAATAGAAGCTATTATAACATCTCCTCAACAAATAGATATTAAATATTGCACGACCTAGTCTTAAAATGCATGATAATACACCGATTTCAACACCTAATATACGCTTAGTTTGTGATGATATGACCATCTAATCAAAGTTTGATGTTCTAATTAGAATTGTGGTAAGTGTGTACAAGTTTATTAACCAAATGATATTTTTAATTTAAATCATTAATGGCTTGAATGATTTGTTAACATATTTTATGATTTAATTGTTTGATTATTAAGGGTTATAAAGAATCCAATAGTGATAAGCATAAAACACCCTAAGGTAGTCCTTGCCATCAAAGTCTTCGAAATTATGTAATTTTAAATTGTAGGCCTAAATTGTAGGTTTAAGGGTTATGATGTGTAATATGATGCGAAAAGAGAATCCACTATGGATTTCAAGATCCTAAATTTATGGGTGTAGGATCTACGTTAGGGGATGAGAGGGAAAACATTACTAAAGTCTCTAACTCTTATGAATAAGGCAATTAGAGATTTTAAGAGACCATAAAAATGAGCATATTCTACCTTATGGTGGACTATGTCATCCTAAGGTCATAAGGTCCAATTATGTAGACTCTCCATCTTAAGGGTGAAATGCCACATCATTGTTTCGTAGGTATGTTAAACCAAAGCTAATGAATTATTAAATAAACCTAGAAGCTTCTAAGGCTACTTAGGACATGCCACTAATTAGTCAATTAGAATAAACTAAGACATATGACTATCAAAGCTATGTTTAATTAGGGAAGATTAGAATTTAAAGAGTAAGGGGATTGAATACACGCCCTCAGATCACTAAAATAATCATCATTAACCTAATTATGACCAACTAAATAGAGAATAGAACCAGGGTTACTTATGCACTTAGTGTTAACTAAGGGTCAACTAGGACCTAACATAGGGTGATCTCTTTGTTGCAATATGTGAACCCGAGCTTATGTTTTGATAATTAAAAATATTATTGGAGTTTATTTAGCTTCTCCTACTTGTTATTATTGCATATATATTTTTTATGTGTATACTAATATTCCAGGTATATCATACATCAAGCATTGCCTCATAGCTCAAGACTAGGTACTACATGATTGATTATAAAGTATAACTAATTGAACAATACGAACAAAATATCATACTGGACGATTAACTAAATTTGAAACCCCACCATCAAATCTAAATTACCTAAAATAGGCGAATTTAAATTTCTAAATTTAAACTATTTGCACTGTATGATTTAAAATAATTGCCTAATTAAGTTAGTTAATTAATCAATCAATTCAGATCTAATCAATTATAGATCATACTATATGATACTATATCGTACTGTATGAATCGTCAGAGGAGTTTTTGGACGAAGTTTGGTTCATCCAATTCGATCCAAAAATCGTACTGTCTGAATCACGTGAGCGCTCTTTGGACTATTTTTGTTCATCCTGTACGATCTGATCTTGAGTTGAACTAATCACACTATACTATTGTTCATTTGTACAATATGACCAGTTAAATAATTTTAACTGGTCATCATGTAGGCTGTTCATAGTACAATACCACAGTAGGAGAAATGTAATAATTATATTGTACGATCAATATATCGTACTATACAAACAATGACTGCTAAATTAAAAATTAGGATTTTTTGGATCCTTGCATTTAAACAACTCTTATTTCATTTTGAAGAGTCTTTGGCAATTAAGGAGGATAGAGTCTACTATGAGAGAGAGTTTAAAAGGTGAGCTTTGGGTTTGGGAGAGAAATATGTGGAGAGAGAGAGAGAGAGAGAGAGAGAGAGAGAGAGAAATAATAGCCTTGTGGGATCAATGGAATGTGAGAGAGGAAGTCTTCACATGATTTCTCTGGTCATCATCCTCCTCCTTCCTCCATGAGTCAACGTCTTACTTGAGGGAAACTTTGGGAAAAATCTCTTAGAGTAGTAAGAGGGAAACTTTGGGAAAAATCTCTTAGAGTTAAAGGACCACTGACAGTTTCGCTGCACTAGGAGGAAAGGGATTCAAGTTTTCTACCTCACCAAGAGAGTGAAAAGGATTTCAGTTCTTTGTCTCACAAGGAGGTTAAAAAAGATTTTGGTACTCTGCCGCACCAAGTTGGTGAAAGAAATTTTCGACCTCTGTCGCTCGTCGACTATGATTCTGCCGACTGAATGAACATTTCAATACAAATTCTTCATATTTTTACCATGTAATATGAATTACAATATATGCATCAACCTAAGGCCTTCCCCCAAGGAAGAGCCTCATGTGTAATTGACTGCAAATAATAGTGTATTCATTCAAGCTGGGCTAGGCCCCGCGATTTTCCCCTTTTTAGGGGTTTCTACGTAAAAACTCTTGTGTCTCTTATGAACACTACGCCATCTTTTATATCTCTTGTGTACTGGATCTTCGTACAAAGCTAAGACATTAAATTTTATATTTATCCACCGCCGCAAATATTCCAGGATGCAACAATAATAATAATTATTATATTAATATAAGGCTATATTATCTATGATAAAAGTGAATTAAATGATCTTAAAACAACTAAATTCTACAATTTTAATTAAAATTTCTGCGAAATCATAAATATAAGGTGACAATAATCAGAATGTCAGAAACCAAAATAAAATCATATCAAAGCAGTCAAGCAGATGTGAAAATCCGTAATATGGTATACAAGTAATCGAACATTAATTAATCGCTCTGTTCTTTCTCCATCATCGCCTCTCCCGACCCGATCACTTGATGAGGGTAAGCGCATGGGGCACGCCGGCGAACGGAATCCAGTTCACGCCGGCCAGCAGCGGGCCTGCAGTCCACCTCACCGCCTCCTTCCTGTTAATCACATGAAATCCTTTCCAATTAACCCTGCCACTGGTAACCGAGCCCGGTCCCCTGTTGTTATACTCGGCATAATAAAGCGTGTCTAGGGCAAAATCTCCGTTCCACGGCATCCACCCCAGAGGTCTAATAAGATCCCCGATAGTGGATTCCATGACAATAGTGGTGGAGAATTGCTTCCATGGGCGGCCGAGATAGCTAGCGATTTTGAAGCGGTCGGGGAAGAGGAATTGGTCGGGGACGATTCGGCAGTTTTGGATGACGAGAGCGGTGCGTTCGTGGGGGGTGTCTTTGCCGTGTGCGGTGACGGTGTTCTGTTGATTGTCCATTGGGCGGCGGACGATGATGAGGGAGTTTTGGATGACGACTTGGGAGTCGCCGAAGATGAAGTCGATGGTGCCGGAAATGACGCAGTTGCGGACGAAGTGGCGGCCGGATTGGGAATAGAAGGAGTCTTGGAAGCCGTCGATGCGGCAGTTGTAGAGGACGGCGGCGTCGGCGTTTAGGCGGAGGGCGACGGCTTGGTGGCCTTTCGGGCCGGCGTTGTTCTGGAAGCCGATTGATTTGGCGATGAAGCCGGGGGCCAATACCGCTGCAATTATTAACATACAATTTTATTTAATATATTTACATATCTATCACTAAGAATTTTAATATTATATTTTTACCTTTCATATAAAGTTTTAATATCAAATATATCACTCATATGTTTCATTCTTATCACCTTATAAATTTTAATATTTCATTCAATATATCCATATTTATTCTAAGAGTGATAGGCCTGTAATATTAAAATTTTAGATATATATTAGACATTTATTTGATGATTATTGAGAGTTTTCTTTTTATCTGTATTAGTTTTTGGGATATCTACATACATATCACATAACTAAAATTTTATATTTATTTATATAATATTGTAATGTTTCAATTACATTAAAAGTATATGTATTAAACTATATATTTTTATTTAAAGAAGTTAATATGATTAATATTTTTTATCTGATTTAAAACTTTTATTGCTATATAAGTAAACATAAATTAGATATTAGATATATAAATATGTACAAATTTAATAATTTAAAATTTATATAGATAAATCTTAATATAGTAAAAAAATAATTAAATTATTATCTTATATATATATAATATATATATATATATATATATATATATATATATATATATATATATATATATATATATATATATATATATATACACGCATTAAAAAAAATTTATGCCAAGATAAAATTAAACATTATTAAATTTATTCTTAGATTAATGATCTTAATATATGAGATTTAATTGTGTCACTTATCTTCCATTTTACATGATGATTCCATTTTTACTATAAAGTGTATTTAAAACTTTTATATATTTGTTTGACCATTTATAATTTGACTGTAAATATGAAAAAATTATTTTGTGCGGATGTCAAATATCATCCAGAAGTCAATTAAAATGAGCCACATCAGTATCGTGGCTTGGTACTGCTCGGTATTGATGACGTGACTCATTATGATTGGTCTTCAGATATAAAAATGCATTCCGGATTCATACAGAATAATTTCTCGTAAATAAGACCACAGAGAAGCCTACTTACAGAAAGTGGCGGTCTTGAAGGTCCCAACCCCCTCTGCATAATTCAGCCGGCCCGTAACCAAAGTCTTTCGCGGCCCATCCCCGTAAATAAGTAAATTGGGCTTTGTCTTATCCACAGTAACCTTCTCATTGTACACACCAGCCTTCACATATATCACGTAGCGCCCTCTGTAAGTCTCCGGCATAGCGTTGAGCGCGTCGTTGATTGTCTTGAATTGTCCACTGCCATCCTTCGCAACCACGGCGTTGGGTGGCAGCTTCTGATCGTTCCATCTGGCAGCCAGAAGCTTTCTGTCGGCCGCCGGAACCCACTCGGGATAGTTCAAGAGGCGGCGCCCGGTTAATGCGGCGACGGTGGCATTCAAGTCGAGGTTGAGATCTTTTGTGAGGTCGGAAACGGCCGTAATAATGGCGATGGCGTTGTCGGTGAGCTCGGTGGCGTTGCGGAGGGCGGTGGCCATCTCGGCGTTGAGCTCTTCCGACTCGATGCTGGCTAGGCAGTTGGTGCGGTAGGAGACGACCATGCTGAGCCAGGCCTGAAGAATGGCGTTATATAATGTTAGTTTTTGAATTTATTTCTAAACATAAATGATCATAATACTAAGTGTTGGAGAGATGATGATGCTTAGATGGATGAGTGATTTGACCCTTAGAAATAGGATATGAAATGAGCATATACGTCAAAAGGTTGGAGTAGCTCCATTGGAAGATAAGATTAGAGAGAGTCGCCTTAGATGATTTGGTCATATTAAACGGGGGCCTTCCGATGACTCGGTTAGGAAAGTTGAGGTATTAAATTTGACTTATGTGAAGAAAGGTAGAGGTAGATCTAAAAAGACTTGGTTAAAAAATATTAGAAATGATCTTTCTTTATTTGTTTTAAATGAGAATTTAATTTTTAATCGGACATAATGACGAAAAAGGATTCATGTAATCGACCCCACGTAGTGGGACAAAGATTTGATGTTGTTGTTGTTGTTGTGGTGATAGTCAAAACATAAATGATATATTATAAAAATTAACAACAAAATGTTCATTTTTTAGCTCCACCGAAGATTCTGATATATCTCGTTTCCTTCACACCGTTACCTGAAAATCATCGAGCCGATGTCCATTATCAGCTTCGGCGAGCACGGCGGCGAGCCGATCGCCGGCATCCACCAGAAGCTCCTTACACAATTCGAAGCCGTCGTTGTCAATGGGGCCCTTAGCCAGCTTATGAAGCTCGTTAGCTTTTTCATTCGCAGCTTCGACGTGAGTTGTGATCACCTTAACGGCGGCGCGGATAATATCGCCGGTGGAAGATGTGTCGTTGATGGCGCCGGTGAGGGTGCGCTCACATGCATCTTTGTAGGATGTCGGTGCGCAGAGAACGGAGACAGAGGACTTAACCGTGGTGGCGAGTTGGCTGGAAGCAGTAGGCTTGTTGAAGGATCGGGAGGAGATGGCGATGACGCTGATGACGGCGGCGACGACCAGGATGGCGGAGAAGCCGCCGATGGCAGCTTTGTTTACCATTTTTGTTGGGGGTGGAGACCGATGAAGGATTGTGGGGGAAGGGATGGATTGGTTATTTATTGGGCTTGTTAGAGGCTGTCAACGGTTAGCGAGGGGGAGGGGAGTTGTTTGCGAGGGTTTGGAGTTTGTGGTTGGTGCGAAGGTTTGGGTGATCTTTAGGAGGAGTATTCTATTTTTGGAGGTTTATGTTGGAAAAAGATTATGATATAATTTGAAATAGAACATGTTTGGAAAATATTGAAATTTTTTTTATAGTAATATTGCAATAATTTCAAAGTAAATTTAATTAATTTCAAGCTTATCTCAATGTAAGTTATATCAGGATATCTGCTTTTATATATATATATATATATATATATATATATATATATATATATATATATATATATATATATATATATATATATATATATATTCATTTGCTAGAGCTTGTACCATGGTGTATGCTTTTGCTGATCATGTTCTTCTGTTGTTGATAAGATTAAAGATGGAGTTAAAGGTAAAATGAATTATGAAGGTCAACTTTAGAGTCTAAAGGCTTTCATTTGAGTAGATCTAAAATTGAATATATGGAGTATAATTTTAGTAAAAATTGATCTAATGGGGGGATTGTGATTTTGGGAGATCGAGTTAAAGTAGAGGAATGCATCGGGCTTGTTGTGTGATAGAAAAGTCCCCCTCAAACTTAAGGGAAAATTCTATAAGATGCTTTATGGGGTAGAATGTTGGCCATTTAAAGAGAAGCAAAATATTAAGGGTTGTAGAGATGAGGATGTTCAGGCCTTAGGGCCTTAGGTGGATGAGTGGCTCTACTCTTAAAGACAAGATTAAAAATGAGCATATACATGAAAAGGTCGGAGTAGCTCTAGTGGAATGTAAGATTAGAGAGAGTTGCCTTAGATGATTTGGTCATATAAAACGTCAGCCTTCCGATGACCCGGTTAGGAAAGTATAATTATTATATTTGACTTATGTTAAGAAAGATAGAGGTAGACATAAAAATACTTAATTAGATAATATTAGAGCTGACTTTTTCTTATTAGATTTAAATGGGAATTTGATCACTATTAACGAATATAATTGAGAATAAAGAATTCATGTAGCCAACCCCACATGGGATAAAATTAAGCTTGATGTTGTTGTTGTTGTTGTTATTTTTCTATAATGGATAAAATGATTCTGCTAAAAACCTGCTCATTGACTTGTCATTAGGGGTGAAGCGCGCCATAGCTTTTTTTGTTCTTTGGAGGCACAAATTATCGATTTTAAAAATAATATTAGCATTTTTTTGTTGGGCTTCGAATATGCATTGAAATAGAGCTGTCATTATAAAAGATAATTTAATTATATAATAAAAAAAACTTACAATTAAAGAATATTTGTTCTTCATCTTCTTCTTCTTACATATTACTTAGAATTTCTATCTCCGAGTCTTCATATTTTAAAATCATTATATAATTATTTCATCATATATACTATTAAATTAGAATTCAAAAAATATATTTGATTTAATATATAATTTTCCTATTCTTCTTAAAATGTAACATACAGAGAACTATTTTTTTGAGATATTTTTAAAGTTGTTTTTTTTTTTCCGAGAGAAATATCAGATTTTCTTAGATTAACATACACGATAAAATTGAACTTCAAATTATATATTAGACTTTATGTTAACAATAACTGCTATAATAATATAAGAAAAAAATTATTTTAATAATAATTTCTAATCTACCATAATAATAGAAGAATAAAAAATATGCTTAATTATCACGGGAACTAATTGTAAAAGAAAGAGAAAATGATACTAAATAAATCACAAATTTAATGTTTTGACTTCTTTTAAATTTATATTTTATGATAATGTAGAGAGGGTTCAGGCTACACATAAAAAAAAAAAAAAAAAATCGAAATTGTAGTGTATAAATTAATGAGTACTCGCAATTTTTTAAAAATTTTACCTAACTATCCACACAATAAAAAGAAGAAATTTTCTTCTTATGTGCATTGTCTGATACTTTGTTCGGGACAGTTTTTTGTTGCTTTCTAAAAAAACTTTTTACTATAAAATATTTTGAATTAAAAATTTTTGTACTTAAATATTATTTTAAAAAACAGTAAGAAAGCTATCCCAAACAAAGAAGTTAAAAGTAAAGGATAAACTCGAGAGGAACATATACTCCATCTCTGATTTCGTGATTATATATGAACAAACTAGTGAATGATAATTTATACTTTAATTGTTTATTTTTTTTTTTGGGATTAAAGCTTGATGGCTAAAATCCAGAAGTTAAAAGTTTGGTCGAAACTTGCTTAATCTTATTTAGTGATGATTATATTATTTTGTTTGATTTCTGCTTATCTTTATGTTCGACTTTTTTTTTCCCCTTCTATTTTTGATTCACCTTCTCCTTACCCTAAAAAAAATCTTCAATCCCCTTGCCTTTCCAAAAAAAAAATAAAAATTAATAAGTGGATTAGGATTTGATTTTTTAGTGCTTTAGTCACTAGATCCAACAACAATCATCCTCTCTTCTTTAGTTCTTTAGTCACTAGATCCCCCTCCCGGCCATTTGATTTGTCCCCGTTAAAATCTACCCACTCTAATTGCACCAACACCAACCATATATGAGATCTTTCATATGAAAGATTTTATTTTGAAGGCCTAAATTTTCTCATGTACATTTTGTTAACCCATTCATTAATGCTTTCGGGGTTTTGTTTCCCATCCATTATTTTATTAAAGGCTTCCACCTCTTGGTGTTATCATCCATTATTCTTTCTTAGCATATAAATGCCTTTTTTGGGCCGTGCTTTATGTCAAAACATGATGAATGATGTTTGATCTCGGCTCTATTGTCAAACCAATGGTTGTTCACTTATCAACATTAATGGTTCCTTTTTCTGATGTTGTCCATGGCTAGTATCCTCCTCAAATAGTGCATCTTCAAATTATTTTTCACAAAATCAGTAATCCTTCTCTTACTTTTCATACCAAGGTAAATTATTTTTTTTAATTCCATATACTATGTTTTCAAAATTATTGGATTCATTGAAATTGGCTTTATTTACTAATGATACATGTTTTCAAAATTGTAGGATTCATTCCATTATTAAAAAAACTCTTGAAGCCTACATGCAATGATTAGCATATAGATCCCTATGAATAATAACACGCTTAAAATTTGATTGTGCGGAGAAGAAAGTTTAAAGTAAGATGTTAGTTGTAAGGAATTCGGAAGTGAGGTTGTATAATTGATTATCATCATCATATGCATATGGATAACATCTCTCTACAATGACAAGTGTAAGAGATACCATACAAGTGAATAGGTGTCACATACTCCACATCCAAAGAGTATTTTTAAATCCAAGATCAAGTTGTCATCCCTATCTCCAAATGAAAATTAATTAGAGAGATTCCTCAATATAAGTGCTTTTCAGATGCAATCTACAAATCTCCTCATTTCTCTTTAAATTTGAATTATAATGTAATAAGAGGATTATTTTTTAATTATGAATGAACTAATCAATGATAATTATATTTTTTGTATTAGTTTTTTGTGATTGAATCTTTATGGTTGAAATCATCAAGTTGTAAGCTTGGTCGAAATCTTCTTCATCTTCTTTGGTGATAGGTATATTTTTGTTTGTTTGTTTGTTTTCTTATATTTATGTTTCTTTTTTTTTTTTGTTTCTTTCTTCTCATTCACTTCCTTCCTAACCCTTGAATATTTTCCCATTCCCTTACCTTTCCATGCAAACAAAATCTTGTGAGTTAATTAGGGCTCTTGATTTTTCCATCCTAAAACTATAATTTCTACCCCTTTACTCCCCGCAAGCCACCTTTAATCCATGTAAATAATTTTGGTCTTGTTCTCATTTTAGCCAGCACTTTGTCTTTCAATGACATTTACCCATTACAATCTACTACCCCCCATTATTGCTCCATCACAAACAATCTTCTAGACGCTGCCTGTCAAACCAAATTGTCCTGTCATTACTAAGTTTTTAATAGTACATTAGCAATCATATAGACTGATTTGGAGTCCAAAGCACCACCTTTCTCACCATATTTGGTGTCCTCCACCAAATATGGTGACCTCCTTTTCTTGTCAATGCTTTAGTTGCTAGATCTAACATCCGTGCTTCATATCAATCTCCATCATAATTTTTTGCAGCTTTAGTTGGCATTTATGCCAACCATGTCCTGCTTATGAAAGTTTTCAACATGAAGGCTTGAACCTTCTCTCGTTCATAAGGACAACATCATCATTTCTATTTTCTGAGATGTTTCCCATTGACTATTTCACAAAGCACTAGCACCTCACAGTGCCAACATCCATCCTTTTTTCACAACATATGAATTCCTTCTCTAGGTCTCCCTTTGAAGAAAACCCATTCATGATGTTCGATCCAGTTGCTATTTTTCTACCAATAGTTATTTTGCCTACCATCATGGTCTATTCTTTTATTAATGTTGATTGCAAATATTCTTGGTCTAGAACTGTACATCTTCAACTTATTTCTTACCCAATCAACAATCCTTATTGTAATCTTCATACAAAGGTAAACTTCTTATTTCAATTCTAGATATTATATTATTAGGATTGTTAGATTCATTGGAATTCACTTTTTTAGATAATTTCATTGTTCGTAGGTCCCCTTTTCAATATGAAAAAAGGCTACTTTATAAGCTATATTGTTCAAAGGTTTTTATATTTTTTTTTCAACAAAAATATATTTTCTTAAATTTCTCATGGATTTAGGACTACTTAATTCTTTATATGAAGAAATCAATATTAGTTGATGGGTTTTCTACGGTGTTATCAAAATAATCTTCTTATTTTGAGTTTTTAAATGAATCATCCATTATTTCTGCATGAATTCCTTTACCATATCTAAGAGCCCATATGTTTGATAAATTCCTTATTTACTCATTAGGTTCAATATTTGGTAACTTTTTTTTTTTTTTGTGAATTCTCCTTTAACTTATTTATTGAGGCCTTTGATTTCTAAGATCTGTTTGGAAATCAGTGTTTATTCAAACTTCTCATATTTTATTTATATTTGTTCTCAAGATAAAGATTTTCTTTTAAAAGTGATTTTTTTTATAGAAAATTGAGTTTTTATTTTTATTATCTCTTGCTTGGGTATGTGATTCTTGTTTGCAAAAGCATACCAAAAGGCGTGTCCTTCATTAACAACAAATTAATACTCTCCTTGAAAGCTCTTCTTCACTCCAAATTAATGTCACTTCTTATGTTCAATTGAACAACAAGGCACCTTTACCCTCATCCTTGTTGATTATTATTCTTTCTCCAAGTCACATAGATGAAAAGCCTAATATCTTAATGTCCAAATTTCCTCTTCTAAAGTCTTTCACAAGATTATTAACATCGGATCATCGACCAAGTTGTTGTGCATGATTTGGGTTATCTTTCAGCAACAATTGACTTTATTTTAGTTGATGTTACTCATAATCTTTTTCTTATCAATTACTTTATTCATGAAGTTTTTTTCCTACCTCTCTCATCACCTTTGTTTATGTTTATTCTTAGCTGGATTGATATTACAAAAGAAAGATTAAAGTTTATTCTCACGTTAGCTTTTGATGTGATTTTGTTGGGTCTAAACATAACTCAACGTATGCTCATGACTATTTGCTTTTGCCTCCTCACTTGTTATATCAAATGATGATACTCCATTAGAGAACTCTGATTTCTGCACACCACACCAACGCATATCTCACAGGTTAAAAAAAGTTATTGTCAAGCTCCCCAATTATGCTATATATTTTCTAAATCCCTCGTATTGTATGATACTTCAATGGGAAATTGAATATGGCAATTTGTCTTTCTCTTATTTTTTGATTGGCATTTCATAATACTTGTTTAATTGTCATTTAAATTAAGTATATATCTTTTGCTTTAAAAAAGACGCCCCTTTTATCTCATTTCCAAAACTTAAAGCTCTCTTCATAGTGCTCAACAACAATACCTTTAATTATTCAAACCCAAGCTTTCCACTAAGCACTAGCGCAACTAATAATTACTATTTCCTCTCTTAGCTAACTCTATTTTCTTCAATAGTCATAATCGTAACCATTCGTGAAACTAAGAAGGCAGTAAGCATGCCACTCAACCTCTATAGATCTGAAGAAATGCCTATATTGTTTATGCATAATTTTGATGAGGTAAGGAATTATCATGTATGATTGCATCATAAGAATTAAGAAAATTTTCATAAAATTATTAAAATTTATATAACAAGTATATATTATTTTTATACCAAAAAATAGTACTTTATATATATATATATATATATATAATTTTGATTATGTTATATTTTTCATTATATGTATTATTATTTTGGATAAATGTCTTACAATCGTAATATATTGTTTATTAGGAGCTATATTTATATATTTCCATCTCCAACGTGCTAGTCATCTGACTCTAGAATGGGCTCATATGGATATAGGCCTTATAATGGGCTTTAAAAGAGCAAGATTGCAAAGCGATACAAATTCGAGCCTGGCTCGTTTTAAGGCTTTCAAATATGGAAAGGCTAGCCCATTTTTTATTATATTTAATTTCTATGAACATGTTCTAAATGTTATTTATGATTATTGAGTTGAATATACTTAAAAGTAAGCAAATCAATGTCATAAAAGTCATGGCAAAATAAGTTCAAATGAATATAATTTGAGCGAATTTTATTAAAAATTTGTAAATTTTGAATAGAAATTCATATTCAATTCATTGATAAAATTCTAGTGTCATTGAGCAATTGAGATATTGGTTGTAAGAGAACTTTCAAGAGGAGATAAATTTGTTAGTAATATGAGTACATCATGATCTAGATGAAGGTGATGAGAGAGTGGAGAATGATCTTCAATGAAAATTTCCATCATAAAAGGCTGATTCTATTGGATTTGGACCATAAAGTATCCCTTGAGCAATATGAGGCTCTAAATAGACATCGATTTATCAATAATTTGATTTTGTTAAGCAAAAGATTGGGTTCCTAGAAGTATAAGAGGCTAACTTGGGGACAAAGAAGGAGAATGCACAACAATAATTAATTGTATTTTTAGGGCTTAACCACTCGAGAGAGACGGACTACATGTGCTATAGAGTAATTATATGCATAGTTGAAATTATTCTTATTGTGACATTTTACATGTCTACATAAGAAGTCCTCTAGCCTAAATAAGTGATAATGAGTAAATTAAACAAGAAACTTTTTCAACCATCATTTTTTGATAATATTCATAATGATCTTATATTCAATTTAGATAAATTTAAGAAATCATTGAGCGAAATCAACTTCAACCAATACTCTGGTAATAGATGATTTCTATAAAAGAACATTGGCAGCTTCTGTGCATAGAGTTTTGTCAACTAATGAAATTAAAGTAAAAAAGAGAGAGAGAGAGAATATATTTATATAAAAGATAGACACTTATAAGGTGTAAGAAAATATCCAAATAAGAGAACTTGACTATCATAAAAATGATTAAATCCATAAATCATTTGCTAATTCTTATGCATGTCTCCTCAATCCTACTAAAAAAACAATAATAGAGTACTATTCTACATTTCAAATTTCAACAAAATATTCATGAGATTAAGTAAAGAAATCTAAATCTCACCCTAAGAACAATAAGTTATTAGGGAATTAATGATAGCTTGCAAATGAGGAAGATCATCTAATAATTTGATAATAATAGAAGTTGCAAGGTAGCTTTCAATTTATTCATTTCCTCAAAAATAATCATCACTTCTAGATGATCTTCAAGAGAAGAGAGAATACTAGTAGTAATGAAATCTTGAGCCTACTCCGATGCATAAGCACAAGAATATTGATCACTAAAATGAGTTCTACAAAGGACAACTCATGAGAGACCATAGAAAAAGTCGCCGAAAAAATGAGAGAGGTTGTATCTCTAAGAAACTTTAGAGACAAAGTTAATAGGGCACACCGTCGAATTCACAATAGTTTGAAGTGGATTTTACTAAAGGAATGAGGATGGCTGACATATGATTCCTATAAATCTTACTTAGGACGACATGAAATAAGGACCCAAATTAAGCTGAACCCATTTGCAGTGACCTACAATAATTTACGTACATAATACTTTCAAATTACTTAATTTCATTTTCATGATGAAGAACTCCTCTTTGGCTCCATCAATTATTGGTCCATCCCTAAGCCCTATATAAAAAATGAAACTCAAATGTCAAATCAATCAAATAGCACAAAATGTCTACTATATGTTGGAACAGCTAAACAGCTAATAAAGCAACGCTAAAAACCAATTGACTACCTTCCTCTTCTTAGGCACTACCATTTGTAAATTCTGACATTCTAACAGTCCTTGATAAACCTGTCGTGACCAAGGCAAACAAGTATATATGCAAAACCACCTGAAAAGAATTCACGTTTTTTTATTTCTTCGATGAAGCCAAATTATAGCTTAATGGGCAATAAGATGGGAGAAAGGGGGGAGAAATACATAAGGAAATAGGTAGCCAGCATGCAAAGCTCGGATTCTCTTGTACATTATTGCGAAGAATCCTAAGTAAAATTAGATATTCTGTGTCCTATTGTTGGCGAGGCATTTGATACCTGCATGGACTCACTTGCAGCACGTTTAAAAGATCGATTCAGAGAGTCTTTTGACTCTTTTAACTTCTTCTTCTTGTCCATCATTTCCGTTGAAAAGACTTCTCGATCGATCGACTATTGGAAAGCTAGCTATGATAAAAGACATACTGTGCCTGTGAACATATTGGGTGTTTCAATTATTCTATTATTTTGAAGATTTTTATTTCAGCTATGTATGTTTTGTATGTTTTAGTATTATCGATCGAGAAGGTTATTTATTCAAGAATAAATCACGAATTTTATGATTTTTTATTTAAAGAAAAATATACTCAATTATTTGTCTGATAAAATGGATTAATGCTAAAGAATATGATAATAATATTCTTTCCTTTTCTATCTCCCTTTAATTGTCTCATCCTATCTCTTATTATTATTATATTATTATTTCTTTCTAATCTAAGAAATATTTTTTTTGGAGAAACTCATGCAATTAAAGTTTTCATTGTTGATCAATAATTTGTACATTATAATGTTTACTTAAATGTCATATATTTAAAATTAAGAAATAGTATTTTAAACTACTTAGGGCTTATTTGGAATGGCTTTTTTATTGCTTCTTAAATAGTATTTTAGTACAAAAATTAAAATTTTTGTATTAAAAAGCTGCTTTAAGTATTTTTCGTTACCGAGCAGTATTGAGCAAAACCTAGCAATACCCTGGTATGTACAAATCAGCTAATACATAGCAATATTGGGTTCCGGTCCGGGTCGGGTAAGTTAGGCCGTGCGGTAAAGAGTAAGAGCACGTGACGACATTTTATTGGCGTCCGGATGCAGAGCTACGTCAGGTGTCCGGATCTAATAAAAATTCTTTGGTTAAAGGTTTAGGTTTCCAATTAAGAGGTCTTGGATTCGAGTCTTTGTGTTTGCATTGTGTGTGTGAGTTTGCATTAAATGACTTAAATGTAGTAATAATAAAAGAAAAAAAAACTATAAATGTCTCTCTCCACATCACAACCTGTCAAAGGAAAAAATGTCCTTTCCAAGACTGTCAAGTCCACAACAGCCCAAAACAGCCAAATTAGCTGAGGTTTGCCACACGAATAATCATTAGACGTAAAGAAAAAAAAATAATACCGTGCAGTTTTTATTAATTTGTTCATGAAATAATACTTTTATTTTTTAAATTTAAACCTTAGAATAATAAATTAACTAATTAAATAAAGATGGAGATGTTAGACATATATATAAATTAGAATTTATGATATAATTATAAACCTTCAAAATTTTATGATAACATAAAAGTTTCAAAATAACTACTTTCCTTTTAATTAAAAAAAATATAATTTGAAGCAAATCAATTTTTCAACACGTACTTTTTAGCTTTAAATAATCAAACAAGTACTTTTAAGTGATTACGAAATCATAATAATCATAAAAAGGCAATTATTGAAAAGTTAAGTGGTTTAATTTTTTTTTTTCAATTTTAACTTCAATACTTCATTCAATCAAAGCAATATAATTTAATAAATTTATATTTTTTTAAGTATATATTTTCAATTTTAAATAATTAAAATAACCTTAAAAAAAATAAAATCATTAAAGTAAAATAACAATAGAATTGCAATGTAAAAAGAATATTTAATTATTAGTATAAATAGACTATTTTAAAATATCATCATTTTTTTCAAGAGATTTACATAACCTTAAACACTAAAATATTAGAGGGAGCATGGATTGATTTTCTTTTTAAATATTATATTTACACGAGAAAAATATGCTTGATATATAAAGAAATTTTAAATTTTATGTCCCCTCTGACATCCGGCCACTTTTATCATCTATTTTATTTATGTATAATTATGTCAGAATATTCTTAGATAATTTTATCCCAATAAGATTAAAATATATTAAATTTATTTAAAATTTTGTATACCATAAAGACTAAACATATTCAATAGTAATCTCAAACTGAATATTATATATAATATTTGAGCTCATTCAAATACAAATTTATTTAGCATATTCACACATAATTTCCTTTATATATAAATATATAAGAGGAGTTTTATGAATTATAATACATATAAATCATATTATTTACTATCAATTACATAAAAATTATGCACTCTAGATACAATCATAAAGTAGCTAGAACATGTTTATATTTCTTTAAATTCTTTCAAATCAAACTTAATTTAAGACAGATCGGGCTGTGTTTCATTGTTGATAAAATGTTTCTGTCCCGTATGATCTACATTAAGTGCCCCAATTTAAGATGGATCGAACTGTGGAACGGAACATTTCCGCCCCCTATGATCCGCATTCGGTGCCCCGTTATCCCCCAACTCCAGCCCCGCTTTCACGGAACATTTACGCCCCCCAAAAAAAAAAAAAAAACACCGACACACAAGGGGATAAGATTCAACGGATCCATGATTGTGGTAGCTAGCAGCCAATAAAATAAAATAGATCTATGCCTGCTTCAGCTTACGCACTTAACAGTGCTTCGGTCCCTCCCAACGTATAGTTTCTTCTCCTTCCAAATACAGCTTTGGTTTTTTTTTTTCTTTTGAAGAGCCTATACAAATCTGAAGTGATGGTTCGAAAGGGAGGTGGGCAAGCTGGTCATCAAGTACTTCAGCAAATTCTTTCAATTATTTTGTGGAATCCAAAGGCAAATAGATTGAAGGTCCACAGTTTTCTTTAGAACAACCTCGCATCATACGATGGATGATTCAATATTTGAAGTTATTAAAATATATAATATTTGATACATTTAGGTCAGATGTCGACATATATTATTAAAAATAATAAATAAATGTTAGGTGTAGTAGATTGTATGTGTGGTGGATTAAAGTTTCATTTGAGATTGTTTTTCCACAATTTCTTAAAGTAAATTTCAGGTCACGGGTCGGGTTCGGGTCAAACACAGAACTGATCCGGGTTCAAACGAGTCGACCCTAACCCGACCCGGGTAGACAAACGGGTCGGAAATCCGAACCCGCACCCGACCTGGCGGGTTGCCGGGTTGACCCGACCCGACCCGATTTTGGGTTCTGCCGGCGCCGGAACGGCGGCGGGGGGACGCGAGCGGGGCAGCAGTGCGGGCGGCGCGCGGGACGCGCGCTAGGCAGCGCAGCAGTGGGTGCTGGGGCCTGGGCAGCGGGTAGCGAGCAGCAGCGCGGACAGGCGCGGGCGGGGGCAGCGGGTGGGGGGCAACGCGGGCAGGGACAGTGCGGACAGCGGGTGCGGGCAGCGGCGGGATTCGAAATTTTTTGAATTAAACGGGTTCGCGGGTTGACCCGGCAAACCGTCGGGTCAACCCGAATTAACCCTACCCATTTTTCAAATGAGTCAATTTCTGGAACCCGAACCCGACCCGTTTTGAAATCGGGTCGGGTTTTCATGTCGTGTCAAATATTGACACCTCTAGATATTATGCTTTTACTTTTAAAAATACAAATAAAATAAGATATTAATAGTTGATTTTTGTAAATTTCTCTCTCTATATCTCTCTCTCCCTCTCTAGGATTACTCAATTCTTCAATGACTCTCAACCAATTGCGCAATAAAAATCAGCATAATCTAGCTGGTGAAGGACATCCAAACTTAGTGCTTAAGTGCCATTTTTTGTAGGATGGAGAAACAATATACTTGAATCATTTAGTTTTTATAATAATCTACTCAACGTATAATATTTTAGCTCGCAACGAAAATTTCCCTCCACCACAGTCTCATATATCTCTAGAACATTGCAAGTCTAACCCATCAATATTTTAGTCTTAATTGATCATCAGTGCCTAACTGCCATCACCACCATCTACTACAACTTCTATAATATCTACGATCGACCAACATGTGAGATCAAACTATTATTTTATAATGCACAATCTCGACTTCTTTATTTTAGGGTAAGAGCATATTACTCTAACTTTATTTTTATATTGAATTATTTTAAGTGGGTCAAACCTCGTGATTAAAAATTTAATGATCTATGATTAAGGTTTCGTTTGGGATAATTTTTTGACAGCTTTCTAAAACAGTTTTTTAGTACAAAAATTTCTTGAATTACAAATTTTTGTACTAAAAAGCTGATTTATAAAACAGTAAGAAAGTTGTACCATTAAAGAAATTAAAATAGAATTGAACCAGCTATTTGCAAGAGATGGAAGCTAAATTCCCGGATCGATCCAGGCTCTGACTTTATGGTCAAAGTTCTCTAAATGATTTGATCAGTATATACCAATTATAGCCTTGGTTGGCTTTAATTTAGGAATATTCTAAATAAAGCTAATTTGTTCAATATAGGAATATTCAAAATAGGGCTAATGATGATGTTTGAGCATAAAGTTTCACATATGCAGAGACTCTTTCAAAGCCAAATTTGACACTAATTATTATCAATAATCAATAAATTATTATAAGATATCTATTTTTTATTAATAATAAAAAAACCATACAATTAATCATATTATTTTTTTACATTAAAACTTCTTTAATGTTAGATAGGAAGCTCCATAAGATTAATTATTTAAACTTTTCAAAAGCAGCTTTTTAATATAAAAATTAGTTTTTTTTTTACTAAAAAGCTGGTTTAAAAAGTAGTAAGAAAGTCGTCCCATTGACTATTTTCTTGCGACTTTTTATAGCTGTTTTCTCTGAATTTCTTGAGCAAGTGTAGAAAAAAAAAATATAAGATTGTAGACAATTAAATGCTTATAAAATAAATTTTATGCAAATTTGAATATAAAAAACTCATTGAAATTTCTCATTTGATTGAGAGTGAATTGTGAAATGATGTATATAAAAAAACTATTTCTTAGAATTAGTAATAAAAAAAAATAATAAATAGTGAGTTTACTTATTATATTTGAGAAATTATGAGCTCTAAAAAGATGTAAACAAAAATAAAAACATATATCATATTAATATTTGATATATGATATTCCTTTTATTTTAATTTAGTTACTTAAGAATAGAAATTTAAATTAATTTTTAATAAATTATTTAGGAGTGTAACAGTACTCTTCCAATTATTACTGTTGGAAATGCTTATTCCTGAAATCAAAGGAGTTGTCAGGGGACAAACACGTGGTCAAGGCCCCACCACTCTGAACCCTGATTATGTGGCCATGAGGTTTTGTTTGCCGAGCTGTTTCTACTTACTCGAATTGTTATTTTTAAAAAAATATATATTTTTTTAATTTTTTAAACCAGTAAATTTCAAGTTATGAGCATAAAACTATAGTCATCTCGTAAAATAATTTTTACTACTGTAAATTTTTTTTCGCTGAAGAAAAATTTATCAGAATATTCTAATAAAAAAAATATAGTATGATAATATAATATATAAATAATTTATTAGAATCATGTGATAAAACTATAATTAGTATTGTGTAATATATAAAAAAATTATTGTATATTTGTTATTTTTTTATTTTTATAAACAATGAATGTAAACTAGGGGTGCAAATGAGTAGAGTAGAGCTCGGGTCAGGGGTTGTTCGAGTCTAGCTCAACGATCGAATGCCGAGCTTGAAGTCTAGTTGAGCTCAAAAATCGAGCTCGAGACTCAACAGAGAAAACGAGAGTTTGTCGAGCTGCTCATCGAGCAGGAGTTCGAGCCGTATTCGCCAGCATCCATGACTTCGCCAGTGTCATCGTCCGTCACAGACGTCGTCGTCCATTCTATCGTCCTTCGCCTCCACCCAAACTCAGTAGCGATTTCAATTTCTCACACGCAAATCCTTTTTCCTGCCAGGCACGAGTTCTGCGAGCTACTCGATGAGCTCGCAAATTCAATGGAAGGGTGTTCAAGCTCGAAATCACGTTCGAGCTCTACAGCTCGACCCTATTATCGAGTCGAGCTAGAACTAACTTGACTCAGTTGCACCCCTAATGTAAGCTCATGATCTTGAAGATAGAATCATCTCTTTTAATTAATAACACAAATCTTTTCATTATTATAACTTTTCTCTAAAGAAAAAAATTATCAGAATTTTCTAATAAAATAATTACGATGATATAATATATAAATAACTTATATTATATTCATTTCAAAATAAAATTTTAAATTTAAACTTACTAGGATAAAAATTTAGTTATTTACCTTAACCTTTTTTTTTTGTTTTAATTTTCCTCATCTCTCTTGCTTTCTTTACAGAATAGAGAGAGACGAGGAAAGTCTATATAATGTGCTGAGGGCACAGAATATGAAGCTATGGGAGTTAAGATGCCATCTTGGCCTAAGATGCCTAATCCCATATGATTACAACTCATACGAGAGGTTATTGTTGCTTATTTTAATATGTTTGTTTCATTAAATATGGGGAGAGTTTGATTTTGGTCCTTTCTAGTTGTAATGCTAATGATAAATATTGTTCTTTTATTTCTGTCTGAAAAATTATACCAAATAAAATCTAAGTTGATTGCCTTACAGAGCCCTGTATTGGGTATCCATATCCACACCCACCCATACCTAATGGGTATGGGTGGGTATGGGTACGCCCATGACCTTATGGGTGGGTACTCAACATTGAGGGATAAATCGATTTGCATTGCTAATCACCGTATATCTTATATTACTGCAATTCTCACAACGTAATGTGCAGCACTTAACCATATTGCGACTACGGTAAATTTTGATATGCAACAAGCCTCAAGGTCATCAATCCGTGGCAGACTGCATTCAAAAAGCATATAAAGTGGGTACTGAGTATAGGTAGGTATGACATCCCGAAAGTCACCATGGGTGGGTGTGGCTGGGCAAAACCCGCCCGAGAAAGCATGTGTACCTAATGGGTACCGAACCAGAACCCCATATAAGACTTTGTTGCCTTACTTCACACTCAAGAATTAAGCTCTTTTGGTCAGCAATTCAGAACCAGAAAGAATCTGGTATTAAAAATTATAAATATTTATTTTTGTAGTTGTCTCCATCTGATCCAAGTCGAAGCCAAGAGAGTTACAGGATAGTGGGTGGCAGTGGGTCACATGGTCCCGTCCAGTCTTATCATGATTGCTGACTTTTCTGAAACTAAAGCTAAGCCAGTACATGGTGGATCCCTTCCTTTTTCATCACCCCTTTTTTACTAGAAAAACATAGACATTTCCACTTGTTCCCTGCCTCTTCCCTTTTACCTTTTATCTCTACACCAATCTGTGGGGAATCCAGCTTATTTTTTCAGGGTGGGCAAAATTTTTTTTAGATAGAGAATAGGCAAAAATACTTAGGATTGATAAAATTATGACAAAAATTCTTTTTCAGAGGAGACAAAATGCCCAAAATATTCAAAATATTCCAAAATATCCTCTCTAAAAAGGTTTAAAATTTTTTTTAAGGGTGGACATTTGCCCCCGCTCAATATAATGGGGATCCGCCCATGCACCAACCCCTCTCTTTAGTAACAATAACAGCTAAATTTTCTCTCATTACATCTTCACATATTTAACTCGTAATCAGGGGCGAATTCAGCCTTAATTTTTAGGGGGGCAAACTTATACGTAAAAATATAGTGTTTTTTTTTTTCATAAGTATCTTTACAAGTTGACTCCTATTTGTTCATCATTGTACGCTTCACAGATATGTCGGGAATCCAAGCCCCTGGTTCCAAATTTTGATTGTAAGGATATTTCTTTGTACTTGATTCATCGTTCCCTAATAATAACATCTACACAATGTGTTTAATTATGTTGGGGCAATTTGTCTAAAGACCATAGTATTTTAAAACTTTTACGGGAGGCAATTACTTAAAAATCTTTGTAATAAAGAATAAAAAAATATAAACGGGGACAAATTACCTAAAGAATCATATAATAATTTTTTTTTTTAATTTTTCGGAGGATAATTACCCTGCTGATCTTAATCTCCCATGCTCGTGACAGTCCATAGTAAACCTGTAATATACACACCAGTAATAAAAGGCAAATCGATAAGACAGTTAACATGAATCGTCAAATCAATTTAAACAAACATTGGCCTGTGAAGCACAGCTCTTCTTGTTCTTTTTTTTTTTTTTTTTTTTTTTTTTTGAATTTTTTTTTGTTGAACAAGCTCAACTCTTTTATAAGATTCTTTAGCAATCTCTATGAATGAAGGGGGGTACATTTGTACTGGGAGAAGCATAGAAATACCTCCCTTATTTCAACCTTGTTCTCCGCTAGCTAGAATATTATCTCCAGAAAACTAGCTAGCTTGCATAATTAGGCATCACGCATATCTGATAGTATGATTTTTTAACTTAGAGATCGAAGATGCCAGCTAGTACAGCCAACAAGGCCGGCACCTCCTTATTGCACAATCAGATTTCAATGCTCCGTCCATGGCCAGAAGGCGGATGGCTCGTCGACGCCGCAGAAGATGTTGCAGAAGTTCTCATCATTGCCACTGCCGGCGGCGGCGGCGGCGGTGGGGATGGCATTCTCTATCTTGGGCAATTGTGTCACATTGGTTGTTGGTCTGTAAGAAGGAAAAAATTGACGGCCGGTTTCATTGGGATTCATTGCAGGTCCATCAATGGCTGCTGTTCTTGAGATATCCAAGTTGATGTCACAGCTGTTTTCACTCCTATTGCTGCTGGATCCCTCTGTTTCTTTGTTCAGATTTATTAACTCTGCGCCGTCCCTTCCTTTCAAAGCGGATAGCTGCAATTAATCAATCAAAATGTCATCAAATTCCTCAGATAATTAAATCAACAAAACTAGATCAAATCAGGACTTCCTGTAGGAAAATATTGTCCAAGGAATTGAAAAAGGCCTGTGTAGCTAGCTTCCATTATCACCTCAGCCTGAAGTTTCTTGTTATGGGCGTGAAGAGCATCGTTCTGTGACCTGACAATCTCGAACTCTCTCTTAAGAGCTTCGTAGTCCTTCTCTAGTTGCTTCGTCTTCCACCTCGCCCGCCGGTTCTGAAACCAGATGGCGATCTGCCTTGGCTGAAGCCCAAGCGCCCTTGCGAGCTGCATCTTGCGCTCTGGCTCTAGCTTGTTCCCAAGCTCAAAGTTTCTCTCCAATGTCCGAACTTGCTCCATATTTAGCCTTCTCTTTTTCTCCCCAGGCAAAGAGCAATCATCAGAGAGCTCTTCCTCGCCAGACTAGCAACAGCGGCGACCGCCATCTCCTCACTCCACACAGTCCTCTTCCCCAACATTGCCGCCACTCCTGAAACCAAAAACACCAAAAACAAATCAAATCCGAGCCGTTAAAACATCAAAAAGTCTTCAAAAATCAAAGCTTGACCTTCGAAGTCCTGAGAATTGACGCAGGGGGTGGAGGGGAGGATAGGGGAGAGCTGGTGACTCTCGGTTTCAACTGAGGAGTGGAAGAGGAATCCCTGAGGGAAGAAGTTGGGCGGAGGAGAGGAGGGGGAAGACGAAGGGAGTCCATTGTAGGTCATTTGGTTGTGATACATGGGGTCACAATGAATCAAGTTAAGACTGACATTGTGAGAAAGAAAGGGTGGGGACTAATGGGAATGGAAGATATATAAATGCCTATTAACTGATGCAGAATTAACGGTACTGTAGTATTATTAGAAACAGTAACAACAGGAGAATAAAGTGCAATTTGTACCCCAACTTCAAACAGTGTAGCCAGCTTCCAAGAGTTATAACTGTCAAACCTAAATGATTTTTTTCTTCCGGCGGGCGGCGGGTGGCGGACGGCCATCTTTGCCGGGATCGAAGAATCCGATGGTTTCTGAAAAAACACATGAATAGGTGAATGGATGAAGCAAGGAACAAGAGAAGCCAACATGTGGTGGACTCATCATGCTCTAATCATGCTTCTCATTGTAGATACTGAAACGTTATTTGATGATTAGTAGATAATGCACGGATTAAAGTACTTTGCTTAGGACTTAAGCAGAAGGTAAATCACCATGGCTTTTTCTGGTTTCAGTCTCTGAGCTTCTTCTTAGTTTTGTAGTTTTTTGAGACAGTTAAAAGAAAAAAAAAAATTTTTTTTCCTTAATCATTGCGAACGGAAAGATAAATTTAATGTAAATGTGATTAATTTTTAAAAATTTAAAGAAAATTTACTGATTCAATTAACTGGTTGAAGTGAAAAATAACCTTTTTTTACTGTAAAAGTCCTGCGATATATCATCCTCGGTACTTGGGGATGCGAAAGGGTTACAGTAAGGAGAAGCATTGGTGAGCGCACCATCCACCGCTTTGGTTTGTGGTACTGTAAAGAGAAGTTGTCGCATTGAGCAGACCACTTTTCCGGTAAAAGGCGCTTTTGAGTATTACGTGTGCAATAAGGTTTATGAGAATATCTAAATGTGTATATAGGGGTGTCAATATTGGATACGACTCGAAAATCTGACCCGAACTTTTCGGGTTCGTGTTAAGGTTTTCGACCCGTTTGCAAACACGGGTCGGGTTTACCTGAAAACCCGAAAATGAACCGCAGCCCGTCCTGATCGGGGCTGACAGAAGTTGCCAGCGCGGAGTCCGAGCCTGACTGAGCGTCGCTTCGAGAGTGGCCTCGCTCGTCGCGTCTGCCCGCCGCGCAACTGCCCGCTTGCCCGCACAGAATTGCCAGCTCGCCCGCGCGGAACTGCCCGCTGCGCCGCTGCCGCTGCCCGCCGCACCGCGTCACGCTGCGAACCGCTGAACCCACCGCATCCCGCTGGCGCTGCGAACCCGCGCCGCTGCCCGCATTGGATAACGAGTCGTGTCGGGTTAACCCGAACCCGAAGTCGAGTTCGCGAACCAGGAAATCGACACGTTTGCAAAAACGGGTCAGATTCGGGTTGACCCGATTGGTGCCGGGCCAGTTTCGGGTTCGACCCGAACCCGACCCGTGACCCGACATTAACACCCATATATGTATAGAGAAATTATAATTTTAGAAAATATAATACAATTTTGGATATTTTAATATATATATATATATATATATATATATATATATATATATATATATATATATATATATATATATATATATATATATATATATATATATATATTTCATGAATGTGAAATTAATTATTATGAATGATACTATTGAAAGATGGCATAATGTTTAGATAAAGAGATTTGTGTAATAGAAATAAATAAATTTTTTAAAATATAAATAATATTAGATTTATGTGATGATTCATGATTGTTTAAAATGAAGGAGCGTTTTTGAATTTCTAAGAGATGATGATGAAGATGTAAAATGAATAAAAATGATGGAAAAAATATTAAAAATGCAAGTGTCATATAAAATTGAAAATGTTAAGAGGAATATTTTTATGAAATAATTTTATTTATTGAGATAAAAGATGAGTATTGATTCTACGGGAGTGGTACAAAGCTTAAATGATGAATTATAATTCATCCCTTCTATCATACTCTAGGAAAAGACAGATTTAATGAACTCAATGAACCGGACATCGAGCTGCGTTCAGCCTCTACACAAAATAATTTCTCTAATTTGAGGTTAGGAATCGTTGGGACGACTGTCATACCAATTTGGAGATATCATCCCTTCTATCATACTGATTCAATGAACTCAACTAAGGCCTGGTGATTGCTACCTTTATAAATCACTTAATTTAGGGTTGTAAGCATGTCGAGTCAAGCTTTAGCCATCATCAGCTTGAGCTTAAGCTTAACTCTATGAGTTCGAGTTGACTTACAAGCCAACTAATTTATTATAAAAGAGAAGATGATTTCAATTCATGCAAATTGGTAAAAATAATAGAAATTAGAGGAGAAATAATATAAAATTACTAGAGATAAGAGATGTATACTTCTAAAAAAAAAAAATTCAACAGCTTTATATTTAGATCATTGAATTCTAATACATTTAAAGTGTATTTATGTTAATATTTTTTAAATTAGATGACTTATGAATTGACGAGTTGAGTCAGGATTTGCTCAAATCTGACTTGTTAGTTCATCAATCTCAACTCACAAGTCATTTATCTGGCCAAGGCAAAGCCATCTCATGATCGAGTTGATCTAACTCGGTTGCATTCTTAGGCTTTGTTTGAGACGACTTTTTTACTGCTTCTTAAAGTAGTTTTCTAGTACAAAAATTTTAAATTTTATAATAAAAAGTTGCTTTAAGAAACAGTAAGAAAGTCGTCCCAAATGATACATTAATTGCATTGCATGTAGCTTACGAACTAGAAATAAAAGCTAAGAATATGAAAGTAGACAATCAAAACTAATTAAGGAAAACCAAATAATAATAATAATAATAATAATAAGATCATGAACAAATAATGAAAAGAAGGTGACTTCCATTAATAAATTCATTAAATTGATACCAAATTGGGTAAATACAAAGTCATGTTACAAATACAATTGTCTAATTTGATGTAACATTTCTACTCTATAGCTGTCCAAAAATTAGAGCAATGTTTATTCGCCTGTCAAAAAAAATTTCTCAAATTCCAAAGTCAGTAGTCACTGTACAAAATTGCAATGCCCAGTAAGTCAAATGACATAAAATTAAGCTAAAAACTCTATTCTTTGGTTTGCTATATTGAGTATAAAATGCTAACTCTTTTGTTTGGAAAAAAAACTATACTTCTTTGATTCCTGGATGTAGAGAGAGCATTAGTGAATGGAACCAAAGCTGCTGCTCTTTAAAGAATCCCCTGAGAGCTTCGGCAGAATGGCCAAGCCAATGAAACCACCAAGTAGAGCTAGGCCTGAAGCAAGAGCAAAGGCTGGGATGTTGCCTTTGCCAAAGATGGCATCCCATGGGCCAGCACCTAGAGCAACTATAACCTAAATATCAAATCAGATATGGTGAGTATTGAGTATGATAAATTATTTTTTTACTGCGAAAAACTATGATCACTTGTAATTGAATTTAAGGTTTCGATTGGGGCAACTTTTTTATCGCTTCTTAAAATAGCTTTCTAGTTTAAAGATTAATTTTTTTATACTAGAAAGTTGCTTTAAGAAGAAGTAAGAAAGACATCCCAAACGAAGCCTAAGTCTGTGTTTGGATGTTAGGAATTTGAGTGAAAAGAAATGAAAAAGTTGAAAACTCAAATCAACCTACAAATTGTTTAGATTTAGATTTCGTTTGGGACGGCTTTTTTTATTGCTTCTTAAAACAGTTTCCTAAAAATTTTGTACTAGAAAGCTACTTTAAGAAGCAGAAAGAAAGTTGTCCCAAGGCTTCATTTGAGATGACTTTTTTACTGCTTCTTAAAACAGCTTTAGGTTTCATTTGGGAGGGCTTTCTTTTTGCTTCTTAAAGCAGCTTCCTAGTACAAAAATTTAAAAAAATCGTCCCAAACGAAGCCTTAATTTGATTTACTTTTCCTCGAGCCATACAAAGCCTAAGTATGCTCAACTCTTATGCCTGAAAAATACCTGGGGAATGACAATGGATACGTTCAGAACACCAATGCACAGTCCTGCGAAGTCCATATTCTCTCTTTCAGAATTAGAAGTTTCATATAAATGCATAGCATGACAAGCATGGGGCAAAATTTTTTTATTCTGGATGCATCTAATTGCATTGCAAGCCATTTCTTGCTATTTTACAAGATAGCCTTCTTCTGTTTGTAAGATAACATTCAAGAGTGTTTCTAAACAAATGTTGTGTGAGACAAAAAAAAAAAGTGTTTGGCAAAATAACAAAATATCTTATAAGAGAAAATTCCTACGTGCTTAGCCAGTTTTTGCTCAATAATCTTTAGTTAATTTTTTCCCAAGTACAGAAGGGAAAAACGGATCAAATCAAACTAACCTTGTTTGCTGCCTCCCTCATTCACAGCAAGCTGTGAGGCACTAGCAAAAGGAATGCTATAAAGAATCTGCAATGAGAAAATATATCATGAGAAAGGACTGTAAATAAGTGGAGGTAAAATAGGAGTTGGGGATCAGAGAATCGAACTTACTGCTAAAGGAAATCCAAGGGCAGCAAATATAATTAAAGCTCCGATTTTCACTTCATCGTGTCCTGCAACTGCAGAATGGATTTTGCCACGGTACCCATTAGTTGAAATAACACTAAGAACTGTTATGGCAGCCATGGCAAGGAACAAAATAAAGTTGCCAATGATCCACACAACTTTTGAGGTCAATTTTCCGGCACATTGGAGCAAGCAGCAATGAGGTTATTGCAAGAACAATCTAGTCGTAGGAAACAAATATATCAATCCATGGAATCTCATATTAATGAGAGAAAGATAACCAATTGTATCATTTCTACATTATAGCTGTCAAAATTAAAAAAATAGAAACAGAAAAAAGCAACGAAGCGAGAACACTATTACCGAATTTAGCAACAAGCCAAATGCCCCATCTTCCACACCTTTGTTATAAGTATCAATTTCTTCCCTTGTTCCGCTGGGATCACCATGATAGATTTCACGACCCATCCAATCTGTGTCGTAAAGGATGAATGGAAACCAGGCAAGCTGCATGGAGATTGAGATAATCCAAATCAATAGAAATTCTGACCAAATTTTCTTTAAAAAAATGCCATCTTCTTGTGATCGAAACAGCAGTAATGCTCAATAATTTACCCAGGTTAGAGATGTCACGAGAAGCACAGAGGGCATTCCAGTTGGTAAACTCTTCAGAGTTTTGAAAACAGAAAATATTCCAGAACTTCCCTGTGCTGCTTCAGCTGGGTCCAACTCATATCGTGGAACTTCTTTTGCAGTGAGCAGTGTCACTGTCAAACAAATGAGAAGGAACACCTGAATGAACAAGAAGAAATTTATAGCATTTAAATAATGTATACTGTAGCAGTGTGAAACTTGGTTCTGAAGCAGATAAAAATATCCAATTTCTTTTCATCAAACCTCAGTTAATTTTAACCGCTTAGACATGAGTGAAGCAAAACTGTGTCAATTCTAAAAATCAATGGAATATAATTGTCAGGGAGTAAAAGCTTACTATTGCAACCAAAAAGGCGCCCTTTAAGTTTGCGCAGGTTTCACAACAAGAGTTTGTCAATAGAAAAGGAAACCACCTATGAGAATCATGTTAGCTAAGAGGCTTCAACTTTAAGAACTTGTAACAAGTGCATGTGTTTATAGCCATTCAAGCATTATGTAGATTTCATTCCATCTTACTTGTGCCAGCCTCCAGTAGACCCGGAAGAGTAGCCTAAGATATTTCCAAAAGCCATCCAAAAGGCATATATTATATTCGCTGCATTGCATCCATGTTGTCCTATCATACAATAAGGCATTTCAATTAACTATTTCACTAATGTTGTTGGAGGATAAGAATTTACATAACAGAAGTATCTCTGAAACAACAAATTCAATCAACATTACAATGGAAACAGTGATATGTATGCATAGAACTTGCCAGAGAGATCAGCCATCATTGCCCGAGCAGGACCCTGAGATTAGATTAAAGAATGTCAAGGTAATGAACTCAATTTTAATTTTTTTGCATGCAAAATCTCCTAATGGTGCAGTGTTTGGGTAGTTAGCATCCAAAATTATTGAGGTTAATTTAAACAAAAGTAATTGGAATTTTGAAATAAACAAACAAGTGGGAAAACTTACCTGGACTGCGTTGTTTGAGAAATCCAGCACCCAAAAGCCAACCACATAGATAATAGCTGCTTTCCATCGAGGGCCAACATAAGTCCTGAACACATTTACCAAAACATATGGCCTTCAGATCCAAAATCGTAGAAACTTAGCGGGGTTGCCCAGAAATCTACACATTATCACCAAATTAAAAAGTAATCATAATTATTAACCTGCAGTTTTCCTTTGTATCACCAAGTACAGATCCTATGTCAGATGAGAATCCAACCACAAGCACCTAAATCACAAAATTCACACTTAAATGTTTGATATTAGCAAATATTACATATCAATGAGAAAGAGCAGATGCACGATCACTCACGCAACAGCATATAAGTATGCATCCAGCTAGAATAAAAGGCCTCCTCCTGCCAAATCTTGATTGGCATTTATCACTCCAATAAACCAATCGAAGGTCCAACCTAAGAAAATGGAGGAAATATATAAAATGAATGAATTTGATCAATTCAGTCACGTTAACTACATAAAAAATAAGAAATCACATGATATTAAGCGCTTACAACAAATCCTGCTACCGGGCCACAGAGCCACATGATGGAAGCCAATGCATGTGGAAGCCCAAGCGTCTGCCACAAGTAAAGCATCAAGAGGAAATGTTACAGACTTGAATTCCTTGAAGGCAATTTTAAAGAACGCTATAATTTACACATTTCTCACTAATTTCCTTCCCAGATAACCAAATCAAATTTCTTCTTAGGAATTAAGATCTAGAACCAGAATCAATTGGAGGCTGCTTTGTCCGATAATATCTGGTATTATTGTCATGTTATTATCAGATGTCACATTTTTTCTGTACTGTAATTTCAATATCATAAATAATATTCAAACCCTATTTAATGAGTTATAGATGTCAATTCATTTTTTCAATGCCCCTTTCCACTCTCTGCTAGGGTTCCTGCCCTAGCAGCTGTTCGATCCTTTTTGTCTCCCCATGGCCATTGTTCCTCTTGGATTTCTTCCCCTAGTGACTTCTCCTCCTTCTCACTGCTTTTCTTTTAGTTTTTGTTTTCTGCCACATCCAGTTGTTCCGCGATTTGGATGGCGGTTAACGGATTGATCGACCGGGCTTTCTCGACGGGGATAAAAAATCTCGTTCATTTCTGCAAGCCCTGTCCGGGGGCTTCTCTTTCGTCAGAGTTCCTAGGCCTCAAACCTTCGAACGCATCGACGGCTTCCATCCCTTTGGATTTATGAGGCAAAAATCCTCGCCCTTGCTCAACCTTTTTGAGTTTTCGTTGGTTGGTAAATGTGAAGTTCTGTTTCTGCTCCAGGATCGTCCAGGACGATCTGGGATCGTCCTGGGACGATCAGTTGAAATTTGCTCCAGAAATTGCACAGATTGCTCCAGGTGATTTTTCTCCCAGGATCGGCCAGGCCGATAGGGGCATCGTCCCAGGCCGATCAGTTCAGTGCAAAAGACAGAGAGCAGGACTTTTTCAGAATTAATTATCGTCCTGAGGATCGTCCAGGGAATCGGCCAGGACAATGGGTTTTTGGTCTGATCGTCCAGGACGATCGAGGCATCGTCCCGGGACGATCAGTGGATGGCACAAGTCAGAGAGCAAAGGGTTTTTGAAAATTAATTATCGTCCTGAATCGTCCTGCGAAATCATCCCAAGACGATGTGAAATTGGTCTGATCGTCCAGGACGATCGTGCGATCGGCCAGGACGATCTGAGTATTTTAAAGCTGAAATAAGGTCATTTTGAAGAGAGAGAAAATCAAAATAAATATCTAAAATCAGCCGAGGAGAGAGAAGCTCGAGGAGATTTGTGGAAAAGTTGATTTTCGGGCGACGACGGGCCGTTTTCGTTCGTCGTGACAGTTCAATAAAGTGTTGTACGCAAGGTAAGGCACATTCCGCCTTTCTCAATTTTCAGAACGGTGCAATTTGAACGACTTTTTTGTCCGGATTTCGTTTTTGTTAATTAATTTCGTCCGTATTTTTCGACTGGTTCAGTTTTTACCGCGTAAGTTTTCGTATGTTGTTGACGTGCCGAGTGTGCACATTTTGGTTATTTTCTGGAGATTTTTATCCGGGTATTTTGAATTCGGCGGTGTTTTATTTCGCCTGTATTTTTCTGTGATGAGATTAAATGTTGTGGCAGTAGAATTAAAGTCTTGCAATGTTGTTATCTATATTCTGTGCGAATTTGGTATTCTGTGATTTTCAGGAAAAATTGTGTAAATTCTGTATACAGCCGTTGTGCTGCCCGATTTTTGTCTGATTTCTGAATTCGCCCGGGTTTCTTCTGAATTGATATGCTATCTGTATATGCTATATAAAGCGAGTTATAAGGGGCCTGGATCCTAAGAGATTCAGTTAGTGTTTGGGAAATCTGAAATGAGCTCAATCTGAAATCTGATATCTGTTCTGTTCCGGATCCGATGAATTCTGTTCTGGTGCTATAAGCACATCTGTTCTGGTGCCGTGAGCACAAAGGGAGGCATAAGGGGCCGGAATCCGTAGAGATTCTGTCAGTGTCAGGGAATTTAGCTATTAATTACAATACTATCTGATATCTGATTTGATATGACTTCTGTTTCCGTACAGTTCTGTTTGATCTGTTCCGTATCTGTTCTGATTTGATATATGTCCGTATCTGTTCTGATTTGATCTGTTTTGTTCTGATCTGCACGATTTTGATACCTGTCTGATTCTGTTCTGGTTTCTGTACGGATTTGGTTTGAAGTGTTTGGTTTTGAATTCTGGAAGTTTTGATTGGAGGTTTATTGCTTTGCTGAGCTGTTGAGCTCACCCTTATTTTCTGCGTGTGTTTTTCAGGCTCTGGGAAAGGGAAGGAGGTCTTGGACTAGAGTTCAGAGTCTGATCAGATCAGTTATAGGTATTTTGTACTTTTTGATTTTTGTACAGTCATGGCTTTTCTTCTATGTTCTTTCTGTCAGCCATGTACTGTATTTGTAGATGATTGTTTTGAGGAAAAAAAAATATAGATGAATTGTTCCGCTGCATTTGATGTTTCATAGTAGCTCTGTGTTTGTCTGTTTTTGAGTTGAAATATTTGGAAGAATCAGTTCCGTAGCAAATTCCAAAGCCAGATCCTGGTCTGGTCTGTTTGTTTGGCTGGTCGCGGCCCGGTGCGGGAGGGATCCGTCCCGGTCGGGTCGGGTCGTGACAAGCCTTTTTGGTGGTATCAGAGCAATGGTTTTGGAATTTGGATTGCGTAAGACAGAGCTATAGGCAGTGATCTGTAAGTGAGTCTGTCTGAGGTAATTTTGGTTTGTTTGGCTTTTTATTGTGTTGTTTTTGTGATTGTTTTTCGAATTTTTCTAGATTGTCTGTATGGATCAGCCAGACCCAGACATGACAGACGGGCAGAGTGCCAGTCAGGCAGCACCAGTGGGGAGTACAGCTCCAGATACACTGTCTCAGTTTGCGACACTTGTTGCTCAGATGATGAGTGAGAGTCACAGTAGAGCTTCTACTGTCAGATCTGATGACATTGATAGACATCTGCAGCTATTTTTGAGGTTGAAACCTCTGAGGTTTGAGGGCGCTGTTGAGCCCAGAGCAGCTGAGGAGTGGTTGAGGAGGATAGAGAAGACCTTCGACGGCATGCAGTGTCCGTTAGACAGGAAGGTACCTTTGGCAGTATTTCTGTTGGATGGTGAGGCTGAGCTGTAAAACCCTTCAAAAAGCTGATTTTTTTTAGTGCAGTTCGTCTGTACGAACTGGATTTAGTACTGGACGAACTGAAGAAATTTGTGAAGAAATCTGCCATTTTCGTCTGTACGAACCTGGAGCAGTCGGGACGATCCGTCTGTACGAAATCTGTCCAGAGAGCAAGTCGCCCGGGACGAATTTGGATTTCGTCTGTACGAAATTTGTCCAGAGGACCCATCGTACCAGGACGAAATTTGGATCGTCCAGGACGATCAGTGTTAATAAATATCGGATTTTAGATATTTTGGATTCATTTTGGAGAGAGAGAAAAGGCAAGAGAGAGAAAGAGAAGAAAGAGAAGAAGGAAGCTTGGTTTTGGAGGCCACGGAGCGCTTTTCGTCCGACGACGCTGTTAGAAGATTTGTTTGTCTCGCTGTAAGGACTCCGAACCCTATTTCTGTTTTCGAAGATTTTGTATTTTGATCGAGTTGTGCACTGTTTTGTGTTTTTGTAGTCGAACTTTTGACCTGATTTTGTATTGACACGACTTTCACCGCACAACTTTTAGTATGTTATAGATATGAATATTGTACACGATTTGACTATTTTCTACGATGATTTTATCGGTCGGAATTGATTCTACGCGATTTTAATTGAATAGAAAATTATCAGGACTTGATTTGATTTGGATTCTATAGATTGATAGTCTTGCATTGATGCCGTGGTTATTCTGTTGTAATTTGGAGAAATTCAGAATTTGTCTTTTTGCAGGATTTTTATGTAAATTCGATAGACTACTGTTACTCTGCCCGATTTTTTTGTATGATTCCTGATTTGACTGAAATTGATAGATTGAATCGATATGCCTATGATCATTGATATGATTGCTCTAATATTGATTATTGATTGCTTATTGATACTGAAACACGTATAACCTGGTTGAACATTGGTTGGAGATGATACCTGTACAGGATGGTGGGCCGACGGGCTTTCCTTTAAATCATAGATCATGGATCATGGATATAATGATGGAAGTCATAAGGAGATTATATGCCGACGGGCGGCCGACGGGCAATAGAGTGACGACTCTTTTCATAGAACCAATGTATTGATATCTACAACAGCAATATGAATTCTACAACAGCAACATGACCATTGATTATACATTGTTCAGTATTATCGTATTGGTTGCATGTTTAATGTATTGATTTACGGATTTTACGGATTTGATCGGGTTTACTGTATCGTACGATTTCACTGATTTCATCGATTGACTACTGAACATTGATACTACTGAGCATTGATATGGACATTGATAGATATAGATACTGTATTGATAGCATGAACATGGACATCGTACTACTGCCTACTGTTTCTGTAACGTATTGACTGTCGTATAGATTCATTGTTCCGTATTGCTTTTCTCGACTGATTTCATTGATTTGACCGTATTGATTTGATTGACGGATATTGATTGATTGAATTGAAATGATTGATTTGCCTGCCGCTGCATTGACTGGTTTTATTGACTATTGATTTTCGGATTGCATCGACTACTGATTTGATTTCCACTGCATAGACTCATTGACCATTGACTGATTCAGATTGATAGATTGACATGCATATTGATAGCATCGCCGTGCTTTGATTTCAGTTATAGGTATTAGGTGACCTGCTGGGCTTTGTAAAGCTCATTATATGTGGTTGATATTTTTCAGGTCAGGGCTCGGGAGCAGGAGATAGGAATTGATCCAGATCTTCAGGTTTTTGTCTTTTGATCGATAGATGATTCTTTTGTACTCAGGACAGGATAGATTTCTCTACTTGTATTGATAGTTTAGTTCCTGAGTATTGCATATGATGTTTTGAGATATGAATCGACTTGAATATTGATGTTTAAATTTTATAGATGTTTGATAGATTGCTTACTGAAGGTTTATAGATAACTCTGGTAAATTGTTGTAAAATTGATTGACATTCTTTCCAAGTTAGATCTCGGGGCATCACAGTTGGTATCAGAGCAGTGTTATTGGAAGAATGGATTGTTACCAGAGTTGTAGGTTTGGATTGTGAGTTGGGTAGATTGGGTAGCTTTAAGAGCTTCATTGGCATACATCATTGCATGTGTGTATCATTAGTTTTGAATTGTGCAGGTGAAAAGATATGGATCCTCCAGCAGAATCCAGTGTACCAAATGAGCAACACAGCGCAGCTCCAGTGCCTTTAGAGAGTATGATGCAGTTGGCTACTGCGATTGCACATGTTATGGGGGATGCCCAGAGCAAGATGAGTGGAAGCAAGGAAGAAGAGGTAGACAGACATTTGCAGATGTTCCACAAGCTGAAGCCTCCGTTGTTTAAAGGAGCTGTGGGACCACAGGCTGTTGAGGATTGGATCCTGAGAGTAGAAAAGATTTTTGACAGCATGCAGTGTCCGGGAAATAGAAAGGTACCATTAGCTGTGTTCCTATTTGAAGGAGAAGCGGAGAGATGGTGGATTGGACAGCAGAGAGAGAAATTCCAGGGGAAGACCAATGCTGAGATCACCTGGGATGAGTTCACTACAGTGTTCAGTATGTGGTTTGTACCACCGTCAGCTCAACGACAGATGCAGGAAGCTTTCATGAGATTGGAGCAAGGCCGCAAGTCAGTGATGGAGTACGAGGCCGAGTTTACTGCTCTTGCGAGGTACGCTGCTCATCTAATTCCTACGGCCGAGGAAAAATGTTATAGATTCCTGCACGGATTGAACAGAGAGCTGAGGCATCCACTAGTACCTTTCCGGATCCATGAGTTTTCTGAGCTAGTGGAGCGAGCTCGATTGATAGAGATTGATTTGGCGACACCGGTACCGAGGTACGAGGATACCAGAAGGAGGAGAGATGAGGTACGACGAGATGATTCTTATAGAGACAGAGATAGAGAGAAGAGAAGCAGGTATGAGGGTTCGAAGGGATCTGCATCGGGATCTGCATCACGATCTGCATCGGTAGTATCGTCTGGTGGTTCTGGCGAGTGCATTCACTGTGGTAAACGACATGCGGGTCGGTGCTACCTATTGACGGGACAGTGTTTTTACTGTGGACAGCAAGGGCACAGAGCAGTAGATTGTCCTCAAAAAGGACTGGGTGGAAGGACTGATTCTGGTACGGGTACAGGACAGCAGAGGACTGTTGGCTCGAGGGCCTACAGTGAGAGATCAGCAAACAGGATGGATGATAGAGCTGTCAGGGATCAGAGGGAGACAGTTGCGCCACGACCTCCTACACTTCCTCCAGTGGTGCCACGCATCTACAGTCTACAGAGTTTACAGCATCGTGAGGATCAGCAACGACCAGAAGGTTCTACTGGTAAGATAGATTTGACTAACCGATTGATATTGACATATGAACATTGCATATTGACATGTGATTGATTGCATTGTTTGTTTTGTATGGATTCCGACAAGTTTTGATTTTGATTCTGATTTGATTTGATTTGGATTTGAAATTTGATTGGACGGATTTGCTTTGTATCGATTTTGCATTCGATCCCTTAAGGGAAATGTCGAGGACGACATTTTTTTTAGGTGGGTAGATTGTAAAACCCTTCAAAAAGCTGATTTTTTTTAGTGCAGTTCGTCTGTACGAACTGGATTTAGTACTGGACGAACTGAAGAAATTTGTGAAGAAATCTGCCATTTTCGTCTGTACGAACCTGGAGCAGTCGGGACGATCCGTCTGTACGAAATCTGTCCAGAGAGCAAGTCGCCCGAGACGAATTTGGATTTCGTCTGTACGAAATTTGTCCAGAGAACCCATCATACCAGGACGAAATTTGGATCGTCCAGGACGATCAGTGTTAATAAATATCGGATTTTAGATATTTTGGATTCATTTTGGAGAGAGAGAAAAGGCAAGAGAGAGAAAGAGAAGGAAGAGAAGAAGGAAGCTTGGTTTTGGAGGCCACGGAGCGCTTTTCGTCCGACGACGCTGTTAGAAGATTTGTTTGTCTCGCTGTAAGGACTCCGAACCCTATTTCTGTTTTCGAAGATTTTGTATTTTTGATCGAGTTGTGCACTGTTTTGTGTTTTTGTAGTCGAACTTTTGATCTGATTTTGTATTGACACGACTTTCACCGCACAACTTTTAGTATGTTATAGATATGAATATTGTACACGATTTGACTATTTTCTACGATGATTTTATCGGTCGGAATTGATTCTACGCGATTTTAATTGAATAGAAAATTATCAGGACTTGATTTGATTTGGATTCTATAGATTGATAGTCTTGCATTGATGCCGTGGTTATTCTGTTGTAATTTGGAGAAATTCAGAATTTGTCTTTTTGCAGGATTTTTTGTGTAAATTCGATAGACTACTGTTACTCTGCCCGATTTTTTTGTATGATTTCTGATTTGACTGAAATTGATAGATTGAATCGATATGCCTATGATTATTGATATGATTGCTCTAATATTGATTATTGATTGCTTATTGATACTGAAACACGTATAACCTGGTTGAACATTGGTTGGAGATGATACCTGTACAGGATGGTGGGCCGACGGGCTTTCCTTTAAATCATAGATCATGGATCATGGATATAACGATGGGAGTCATAAGGAGATTATATGCCGACGGGCGGCCGACGGGCAATAGAGTGACGACTCTTTTCATAGAACCAATGTATTGATATCTACAACAGCAATATGATTTCTACAACAGCAACATGACCATTGATTATACATTGTTCAGTATTATCGTATTGATTGCATGTTTAATGTATTGATTTACGGATTTTACGGATTTGATCGGGTTTACTGTATCGTACGATTTCACTGATTTTCATCGATTGACTACTGAACATTGATACTACTGAGCATTGATATGTACATTGATAGATATAGATACTGTATTGATAGCATGAACATGGACATCGTACTACTGCCTACTGTTTCTGTACCGTATTGACTGTCGTATAGATTCATTGTTCCGTATTGCTTTTTCTCGACTGATTTCATTGATTTGACCGTATTGATTTGATTGACGGATATTGATTGATTGAATTGAAATGATTGATTTGCCTGCCGCTGCATTGACTGGTTTTATTGACTATTGATTTTCGGATTGCATCGACTACTGATTTGATTTCCACTGCATAGACTCATTGACCATTGACTGATTCAGATTGATAGATTGACATGCATATTGATAGCATCGCCGTGCTTTGATTTCAGTTATAGGTATTAGGTGACCTGCTGGGCTTTGTAAAGCTCATTATATGTGGTTGATATTTTCAGGTCAGGGCTCGGGAGCAGGAGATAGGAATTGATCCAGATCTTCAGGTTTTTGTCTTTTGATCGATAGATGATTCTTTTGTACTCAGGACAGGATAGATTTCTCTACTTGTATTGATAGTTTAGTTCCTGAGTATTGTATATGATGTTTTGAGATATGAATCGACTTGAATATTGATGTTTAAATTTTATAGATGTTTGATAGATTGCTTACTGAAGGTTTATAGATAACTCTGGTAAATTGTTGTGAAATTGATTGACATTCTTTCCAAGTTAAATCTCGGGGCATCACATGAGCATTGGTGGGTTGGCCAGCAGGAGGCCAAGTTTCAGGGCAGATTGAACTCTATGATTACCTGGGAAGAGTTCACTGAGGTGTTCCGAGACTGGTTCGTTCCCCCTTCTGCACGACAGCAGATGCAGGAGACCTTTCTGAGGCTTGTTCAGGGGAGCAAGACGATGATGCAGTACGAGACTGAGTTTACTGCATTAGCCAGGTATGCTCCGCAGCTGGTTAGTACTTCTGCTGAGAGGTGCTACAGATTTCTGAGGGGATTACGAGATACTCTGAGGCAGCCCCTGATACCGTTCCGTATTACTAATTTTTCTGAGCTTGTGGAGCGATCGTCTGATTGAGAATGACCTGATGGCTACTCAGCAGCGGTGGACTGCGAGTAGGAAGAGGTTTGGAGGCGAGGCTTCAGGCAGTGGTTCCTCTAGGAAGAGGAGATTTGGATCTGGTTCTGGATCTGGTGACTCCAGGAGGAGTGGAGGGTTGTCTGGTACTGCTACCAGTACGACGAGTTCTGGATCTGTCAGTATGACACCTGTGTGCCAGAATTGTGGACGGCGACACTTTGGCCAGTGCTACATGATGGCTGGTCTGTGCTTCCGATGTGGTCAGCCAGGACATCGGATTGCAGAGTGTCCACATACTGGATTTGATCGGCGTTCTGAGTTCCGATCTGAGGGCTTTGTCAGACCTGCCGGTTCAGCAGCAGGAAGACCGAGGACTGTTCCTCCACGCCCTGAGGGATTTTCTGGTAGAGGTGGTGGATCTAGTTCCGCACCACGGAGACCACCTACTGTTCAGAGGGAGCCGAGCAGTTCTGTTGCTTCAGCTCCAGCTCCAGTTCAGCCACGAGTCTACAGTTTGAGTCAGCAGGAGGCTCGAGATGCTCCAAATGTTGTGACATGTACGATTTACATTTCTGATCAGCCCTGTCGAGTTTTGTTTGATTCTGGAGCCAGTCACTCGTTTTTGTCCGAGCGTTGTTTTGATGCCTTGCATCTGGACTCGATTTTGTTGCCGGTTTCTCTTTCTGTGATTTTGCCGGCTGGAAGTAATCTGATTGCCCGTAAGTTTGTTTTTGTGAGATTGAGATTTCTGGCAAGAAGTGGAAATCAAGTCTGATTCTGTTGCCGATTTCTTCGTATGACGTGATTTTGGGCATGGATTGGCTGAGTCTGTATGAGGCTCAGATTGATTGTCTGAAGAAGCAAGTGAGTTTGCTTATGGCTGGAGAGCGATGTGTATTTCAAGGATTACGAGGTGTTCTCTCCAGTCTGATTTCTATGTTGGAGGTGAGCAGAATGTGGAAGAAGGGATGTCCAGTGTTTTTGGCTTCGGTACGGGATCTGAACCTGGAGGCTGGTTCTGTTTCTGAGATCCCTGTGGTACGGGAGTTTGCTGACGTTTTTCTTGATGAGTTGGTTGGTTTACCTCCGGATAGAGAGGTGGAGTTCTCTATCGATGTTTTCCCGGGTACAGCTCCGATATCAAAAGCTCCGTACAGGATGGCACCGAAAGAACTTTCTGAGTTGAGAGTTCAGCTTCAGGAGTTGGTTGATAGAGGCTTTGTCCGTCCTAGTGTTTCTCCCTGGGGAGCACCTGTACTGTTTGTGAAGAAGAAGGACGGGACACTCCGTATGTGTGTTGATTATAGGGATTTGAACAAAGTCACGATCAAGAACAAGTATCCTTTGCCACGGATTGACGACTTGTTTGATCAGCTTTCCGGATCTTCGGTATTTTCGAAGATTGATTTGAGATCCGGATACTATCAGGTGAAGGTAAGGGTACCTGATGTGGTGAAGACAGCTTTCAGTACTCGGTACGGGCACTACGAGTTCTTGGTTATGCCTTTTGGGGTAACCAACGCGCCTGCTATTTTCATGGATCTGATGAACCGAGTGTTCAGGAAGTTTCTGGATCAGTTCGTGATTGTCTTCATTGACGATATTCTGGTATATTCTGCTTCTGAGGATGATCATGCCAGACATTTGAGCATTGTGTTAGAGACTCTGAGGCGGCATCAGCTGTATGCCAAGTTCTCCAAGTGTGAATTCTGGCTGAAGAGCATTTCATTTCTGGAGCATGTGGTGAGCGGAGAAGGCATTTCTGTTGATCCCCAGAAGATTCAGGCGGTTGCTGATTGGCCGAGGCCGACTACGGTATTTGAGGTACGTAGTTTCTTGGGCATGGCCGAATATTACAGGAAATTTGTGAAGGGATTTTCACAGATTTCGACGCCTCTGACGAGACTGACGCAGAAAGCAGTACCTTTTGTTTGGACACCGGAGTGTGAAGCTGGTTTTCAGATATTGAAGGACTGTCTGACTTCAGCTCCAGTGTTAGCACTTCCGTCAGGTACGGAAGGATTTCAGGTATTCAGTGATGCTTCACTGAAGGGTTTGGGATGTGTTTTGATGCAGCATGGAAGGGTAATTGCTTACGCTTCGAGACAGTTGAAACCACATGAAAAGAATTACCCGACGCATGATTTGGAGTTAGCTGCTGTTGTGTTTGCTTTGAAGATTTGGCGTCATTACCTGTATGGCGTCAGATGTGAGATTTTCACTGATCATAAGAGCCTGAAGTACATTTTCACTCAGAAGGATCTGAATCTGAGACAGAGAAGATGGCTCGAGTTGATCAAGGACTATGATTTGACCATTCAGTATCAGCCTGGGAAGGCTAATGTGGTAGCGGATGCTCTGAGTAGGAAGTCTTCTGGATTATCAGGTTTGCAGCTCACTTTTGATGATTTCCTGATTCGAGACATGGAGCGATTGCAGTTGGAAGTGATCTCCTCCAGTGGTTTGGATTTGGCTCAGATGAGCATTCAGTCTTCTTTGGAAGCAAGGATTCAGGAAGCCCAGAAGTCAGATTCTGACTATTCGAAGTTGATTGCTCAGATTGGATCTGGTAAGACTCCTGAACTTTGAATTTCTGATTCTGGTGCTATTTTATGTAAGAACAGGTTGTGGGTACCTGTGTTTGGAGATTTGAGGCAGGAGATTCTATACGAATCTCATCATTCAGGCTACACTATTCATCCAGGCAGTGGTAAGATGTATGCTGACATGAAACTTTTGTTCTGGTGGCCTGGGATGAAGAAGGATGTGGCAGAGTTTGTGTCGAGATGCGAGGCATGTCAGTTGGTGAAGGCAGAGCATCAGCGACCAGGTGGACTGTTGCAGTCGTTTCCTATCCCTGAGTGGAAGTGGGAGGAGGTAACGATGGACTTTGCGATGGGTTTTCCTCAATCTAGACAAGGACACGACGCCATTTGGGTGGTTGTAGATCGACTGACGAAGTCCGTCCATTTTCTTCCGATCAGACAGACCGATCCGATGGATCGCTTGGCACAGATATATGTGAAGGAAATAGTCAGATTGCACGGTGTGCCTAAAGTGATTGTATCTGATCGAGATGGACGATTTACTTCCAGACTTTGGAAGGGCATTCAGCAAGGCTTGGGTACGAAACTGCATTTCAGTACAGCTTTTCATCCTCAGATCGACGGACAGTCTGAGAGGACCATTCAGGTACTGGAAGATCTGTTGAGGCTTTGTGTTTTGGATTTTGGAGGAAGCTGGGAAGATCACATTCCTCTGATTGAGTTTGCCTATAACAACAGTTTTCAGTCTAGCATTGGTATGGCACCGTACGAGGCTCTGTATGGCAGAAAGTGCCGTACTCCTTTGACTCTGACTGAGGTCAGAGATAGACAGGAACTGGGTGCCACTTTCCTTGAAGAAACTGTTAAGAAGATCAGCTTGATTAAAGAAAGATTGAAAGCGGCTCAAGATCGACAGCAGAAATATTACAATCAGAAGCACAGGTTTGTTGAGTTTCAAGTTGGTGACTTTGTGTATGTCAAAGTCAGCCCAATGAAGGGTGTGAGCAGATTTGGCCAGGTGAGCAAGCTTAGTCCAAGGTATGTTGGACCTTTTGAAATCCTGGAAAGGATTGGAAAATCTGCTTACCGACAGTTGCTTTCTGATTCGATGCCTGACGTGCATAACGTGTTTCACGTATCCACTTTGAGGAAGTGGGTATCTGACTCTAGGAAGAAGCTGTCAGCTGACGAGGTTGAGATTCAGGAGAATCTGGCATACAAAGAAGAGCCAGAGTTGATTTTGACATACGACGTCCGAAAGCTACGAAGTAAAGAGATTCCGATGGTGAAAGTGCAGTGGAAGCACCGTACTGCACGGGAAGCTACTTGGGAGAAGGAGTCTGATATGAGACAGTCGTACTCGTACTTGTTCTGATGCTGTTTGGATTGGACAATGTCGAGGACGACATTTTTTCGAAGTTGGGGAGATTGTGAAGTTCTGTTTCTGCTCCAGGATCGTCCAGAACGATCTGGGATCGTCCTGGGACGAACAGTTGAAATTTGCTCCATAAATTGCCCAGATTGCTCCACGTGATTTTTCTCCCAGGATCGGCCAGGCCGATAGGGGCATCGTCCCAGGCCGATCAGTTCAGTGTAAAAGACAGAGAGTAGGACTTTTTTAGAATTAATTATCGTCCTGAGGATCGTCCAGGGAATCAGCCAGGACGATGGGTTTTTGATCTGATCGTCCAGGACGATCGAGGCATCGTCCCGGGACGATCAGTGGATGACACAAGTCAGAGAGCAAGGGGTTTTTGAAAATTAATTATCGTCCTGAATCGTCCTGCAAAATCGTCCCAAGACGATGTGAAATTGGTCTGATCGTCCAGGACGATCGTGCGATCGGCCAGGACGATCTGAGTATTTTAAAACTGAAATCAGGTCATTTTGAAGAGAGAGAAAATCAAAATAAATATCTAAAATCAGCCGAGGAGAGAGAAGCTCGAGGAGATTTGTGGAAAAGTTGATTTTCGGGCGACGACGGGCCGTTTTCGTTCGTCGTGACAGTTCAGTAAAGTGTTGTACGCAAGGTAAGGCACATTCCGCCTTTCTCAATTTTCAGAACGGTGCAATTTGAACGACTTTTCTGTCCGGATTTTGTTTTTGTTAATTAATTTCGTCCGTATTTTCCGTCTGGTTCAGTTTTTACCGCGTAAGTTTCCGTATGTTGTTGACGTGCCGAGTGTGCACATTTTGGTTATTTTCTGGAGATTTTTTTCTGGGTATTTTGAATTCGGCGGTGTTTTATTTCGCCTGTATTTTTCTGTGATGAGATTAAATGTTGTGACAGTAGAATTAAAGTCTTGCAATGTTGTTATCTATATTATGTGCGAATTTGGTATTCTGTGATTTTCAGGAAAAATTGTGTAAATTCTGTATACAGCCGTTGTGCTGCCCGATTTTTGTCTGATTTCTGAATTCGTCCGGGTTTCTTCTGAATTGATATGCTATCTGTATATGCTATATAAAGGGAGTTATAAGGGGCCTGGATCCTAAGAGATTCAGTTAGTGTCTGAGAAATCTGAAATGAGCTCAATCTAAAATCTGATATCTGTTCTGTTCCGGATCCGATGAATTCTGTTCTGGTGTTATAAGCACATCTGTTCTGGTGCCGTGAGCACAAAGGGAGGCATAAGGGGCCGGAATCCGTAGAGATTCTGTCAGTGTCAGGGAATTTAGCTATTAATTACAATACTATCTGATATCTGATTTGATATGACTTCTGTTTCCGTACAGTTCTGTTTGATCTGTTCCGTATCTGTTCTGATTTGATATATGTCCGTATCTGTTCTGATTTGATCTGTTTTGTTCTGATCTGCACGATTTTGATACCTGTCTGATTCTGTTCTGGTTTCTGTTGAGTTGATTCGTAAGTTTTTCTTCAATGTGAAATTGATCCGTAATTGATTCGTAACTGTTTTGGATCCGCGTCACGTTTTAATCAAGCTAGCTAATGATATAGATTACAGTAGAATTTTTTTTACCGTTCTTATTTTGTCTCCAACAACTATATAAAATTGTTTAAGTGGTCTCCTTTTTTTGATATAACTGTGGAGTTGCCGATTATTCAGATTTGGGTTTCGTTCCAAAATCTTAGGCCTTAGCTGTTTTAACCGCGCATTCTTCATGATTTGGGTTCACTCTTTGGCCGACATTTTAAAACTGATAACATGACTGCCGTTGGCTCAAGGCCGTCTATTACTAGGGTGCTTGTTGAACTGGATATCTCTAAAAGTTATCCTGATGCTGTTTGGATTGGTCCTGATTTAGGTTATGTTTAAAAAGTAGTTATGGAGGAGTTTCCTCTATTTTGTGATCACTGTAAAGCTCCGGGACATTCTAAAACTAATTGTTGTATCATTCACCCCCAGTTAGTTAGGGTCCCATCTAAACATGTTGATAACATGGGAAATGGGCCTGTTGATCATGTTCTATCCGAGGCTACAACTGTTAATGCTTTGCTTCCTCCTGTTGGTGATGGTGTTGGTCTTGTTGTTGCTCATCAACGGGTTCGGCTGATATGAATGCTCAAGATGCATGTGTTAGTCTTAATACCCTTCGGAACCCAACTCTCGTTGCTAAGCCTTCAGTTGTCTCTGTGGACAACCGGATTGTTTCTCCGATTGACCCCTTATTGATCCATAGCATTGGGCCTATTAAAAAAAAAGTGTTGGGCCTATTAAGGATTGCCTTATTGTCCCTGTCGAACAAGTTGATCCTTCTCCGATTGCTTATATGACTGCTAATTCACCAATGATTTTATCTAGCATGAATAATGTGGGTGCTATGCCTATTATGAACCATTCAATTTGCCCCATCTCAACCCCTCCCCTGCTTGCTGCTAATGTCATGGGCTCTCCTATTGTCCCTTTAGCTTTAGGAAGGGATGAGCCTTCCATTGTTGTTGGTGCTTCTGGTGCTAATATGGTTTTGAATGTCGAAACTGCTCAGGATTCTTGTCAGGTTGTAGATGGCCTCAATTTAGATGTATGTGATGTTAACAAGATTATTTTGAGTGAGTCGTCTTCTTCTCATGACTCACCGTTGTCTTCATTAGGGCCGGCCTTGCCTCATATTATTGATGTTTCGAAGGGAAATGTGGCTTTTGTTGATATTCCCATTTTGGTTATATCTAACACAGATTTGAAAGCTCAACTAGACTTGTCGTTGAATAACCCTAATTTGGATCAATCAGATTGGTTGTATGAGTCCCTTGCCCCGGCTTGCGGGGAGGCAGGAGATGATTTCGATTAGCATGTGAATGATTTTCAAGATATGAATAGTTTGAAGGTGGGGCGCATTGTTGATCAAGCCTTCCCCCATGGTGGTGGTAAAAAACGCATAAGTAAATCTAAAAAGTAGTTCTTTTGGTTGGCCCTCTCTCTTTCGATGACGTGTGCTTCATTTTTGAGCATTTTTTGGTGTTTTGGATGATTATGAGGTTGCTCTCTATTCACCACCTTGTTGGCCTTGGCTTGTTGGCAAACTTGGTGGTCATGCTCTCGTGCTCTGCGGTTGCATATTTGGTTTGTGGGTTGATGCTTGTGTTTTTGTGGTTATCCTCTATTTGGCTTGTGTCTTGCTGCCGCCATTGGATTGTCCTTGACTGGTTTCGGGGTGGTTGCAGGAAGCCTTTAGCCATGTCCTAAGTTCGGTTGGCTTCTTTGCCTTCTTCAATGTTTGTTCATTTTTTTTGTGATTGTTTTCCCTTTCTTTGTTGATGTACTTTGGGGTTGTATGCATTTGGGCCTTTGTTGTATTATCTTTTTTATTGAATGGAATTTTATCTTTTGGCTAAAAATTATATTAAAAAAATTTAATTTGTCAATGCCCCCTTTCTTTTAGATAAAGCTGGACGATTATATCACCTTTCCCATTAATAGAAACATCAGATAATAACCTTGAAGTGAGACAGTCAAAAAAATCAAAAGACAACGGAGCAAAGAAGAAGGTTTTTAATATTGGATTGGACATTAAACCAGAACAACATAATGTATAAGGTTCAAATGCTCAACTGAGATTCAATCAACAGACATAAAATTAAAACTATTTTAATAGGATTTGAATGACATAATAATAATACAATAATGATATTTTCACTAATATAACATATAATATATTTTAAATCATGAAACTTTCTAAATCAAAGATTTAGAAACATTATATTTTGATAATTTTATAAAATATACAACTCCAAATTAGAATAATATTTGGCTTAAAGTTTAAAAAATCAGAGAGGGATCAAACTTGCAATAACTTTTCAATTTTTTATTAAAGTCATTTGATCAAAATCAAAATGTGAGAAAATTGAACTAAATTCGAACCGGCTGGTTATGATCATTTCAAACTAGTCCCATTGAATGTAGTTTTAAGCTGGACTGAATCCACCAATTCATGGCTGATTCGGTCCGGTTTTTATAAATCATGGAAAGAACATAAAAATCGTTAGTTACAAAACCTTCAAATTGCACGTTCAAATTTGTCAACATTTAGATTATCTGAAGAGTAGAACAACAGCAATAAAAAACAAAATCGCCTATGCTTCAATAAAATCAATAGATTAATGTTATTATCTAAACGAAGGGAAAAATGTACATAATATCGAGCAAAAAAGCCCTAAAAGTAGGGGAAAAGGGAAATAATAAAACCTGTACGTAGGGTGTAAGGAGAGAGAGCTGGAGAGCCCAGCCATACTGCACTCCTCCGGCGACCGTACAGGCGAAGATTAGTCTCACCAGGCTTAGTTGGGGCTTCACCGATATCTTGTTTTCCTCTCCTGAATCCATTTTTCCTCGTCGACGATCTCCAGATTTCTCTGCTTGATATATCTTCTACGAATTCTTTTAAAAATTTTCTTTCGATCGGCGTCTGGAAGAAGAGGGTGGTGGGAGACAGGGCTTGGTTTAAAATGGAAAGAATTCTGAAACCCAAATGTTCCCCCGTTAAGAGCATTCGCATTTTGCCGTGTGGGGAGCTGTCCAACGTGCTCGGGCTCAATTTAAGATCCGAACTTAGCGCTATAACAGAGGCGCTGATGTCTGGAATAGCGAGCGTCCACGTTGGCGGGTTAGGATAAGCTTCATAGCGTGCAATGACGATTTTCTTCGTTCAGATGGCATTTGGCGGGAGGAAATGGCGGTGCGGTTACCTCCCGGTGCGGCTTATCTGGAACACCATTAAACGGTTGGCCGTTGGCGGGTTATCAAAGAAGCAACGGCAGGGCGACGAAATTTGCGCGGCAAGGGATTTTCATTGTTTTTTTTTTTTTATATATATTTTTTAATTATTATTAGAGTTTTTACCTTAAATCTTCTCCTAGTTTTCAAGATAGCCATTTAACATTAGTCTTATATTGTTTGGAATAATTGTAGTATTTTATAAAATTGATTATAAAATTAATGTGAAAAAAGAAACTTATGCTTTATTTGATATAGCTTTCTTAATTCTATGTAAAATTGATGTAAACATAATAATTCTTTAAAGCTATTGTAGAAATTAACTTTCTAGTACAATTTTTTTTAAAGTAACAAAAAAGAAGCGGCCAAATAGAAATTGCAGTTCTAATTTTAAAAGGCAAAGCAGTTAAAAAGCTATCCCAAACAAGGCCTTATGATCCATTCAGCTTGGCTACAGTTCTTTGTAAAGATGGTTACAAAGCAATTGTAGATAAATTAATTTTTTAAATCTAGTATAGAAAATAACTTCTTAGCATAAAAATTTATTGAAAATAATGAAAAATAATGGTTAAACAAAAATTATGATTCCGATCTGAAAAATAAAGCAGTAAGAAAGCCATCATAAATGATGCCTTGAGTATGCTGGACAAAATACAACTTTCTATCGCAAAATTTTTTAGAAAGTCGTACGAAAGCATAAAAAAAAAAATTTTATACCCAAACAAAATTGTAGTTGCTATCTAAAAATCAGAATAGAAAAAAATTCGAGACGGTCCCTACGATTTGCTTGAGAAAAAAAGAATAATACTTTAAAAAGTATAACTATGTATAGGTTTCTTAGTTATAGTTAACAATTATCATAAATTTTCATTAATTGTGCTGTTTTATCAATGTGGTGATCATGCATTTTTTTGATGGACTCCCATTCTTTGAACTTATCCAATACAATTGTAAGAAGAAATTTTTTTTCATTGCTTCATGGGCAGTACTTTCCGATTTGATATAAGTAAAAGAGTAGCGCTTTTTAGGGGTGTCAATTTCAGGTCACGGGCCGGGTTTGTGTCGAATCTGAAGTTGACTCGGATTCAAACGGGTCATAAATTTGAACTCGGACCCAACCCGGGTAGGTAAACGGGTCGAAAATTCGAATTCGAACCCGACTCGGTGGGTTGCCGGGTTGACCCGACCAGGTTTCGGGCGACGGCGCGGCAGCAAGCAACGGCGCGGGGCAGCGGGCGGGGGCAGCATCACGAGGCGCGCAGGGCAGCGGGCGGGAGCAGCTGGCAAGGGCGGGAATACAAATTTTTTTAAAATAAATGGGTTTTCGGGTCAACCCGAACCCGACCGTTTTTCAAACAGGTCGGGTCTAATCCGGATTTTCCGGGTCGGGTTTTCATGTCGTGTCAAATATTGACACCCCTAGCGCTCTTCGTTCTCTCTGTTGTTGGAAGCACTATCAATATTGGAAGTCGAGGTGGAAGAAGATGATGCAAACGAGACGGATTGTGGAGTAAAGAATCGTTCTCTGTCCGAATCCATTTCAATTAAAAATATTGGAATTAGTTATTTTGTTTAATATATTTTTTTACTTGAACATCTTTATTTAGTATAAAAAAAATTTAATTTTTATACTAAAAATTTTATTGAAAAAACAGTAAAAAAATCGTGCTAGACGAAGCCTAAGTTTCAACAAAGGATGTATGCATAGGCTAAACTGATGTGGGAGTATTTGGAGCACATGCCCCTATTTGCTTGAGTTTGTTACATTGAATTATCCGATGAAATTTATTTATACTTTTTCATCCTCTTTATTGCATGACTTAGTGTTAGAAGTTTGAGGAACATTTAAAAAGAAAAAAAAGATTAGAGGAACATTAAAATTTAAAAAGTAAAAGAGTATACAAAGTGCAATTATAAATGTTCGAGTGTAAAAATTTCAAAAATAACCATAATATGAGGTTTTGTTTGGGATAACATGTTTAATATTTCTTAAAATAATTTTTAATACAAAAATTTTAATTAAAAAAATTTCAAGAAATTAAAAAAAAAAACCACTTTAAAAAGTAGAAAGGAAGTTGTGCCTAAGGAACAATTATTACGTCCGGTGACCGGACGTAGCTCTATGTTCGGTCACCATTGTGTTACTCGGTATTTGCTCGGTATTGCTAGGTATTGCTTGGCAATAATGAGAAATACCGCTATGTGAAGACCAATACCGAGTAATACATTAGAAAATATTTTCTTATTGTAAATCTCAATTGTTGTAGCATCTCCTAAGAAATTTGCCAAATAATTTGTACATTTGATCTCTTTTCTTTTGATCTCTAACAAATCAAGACTACTGTAAAGAAAAATCTGAAGTATGTACTTCATTAAATTAGATGTAACTCAATAGATATTTTTAATGCACTAATTAAGAAAAAAATATATGATTATTATTTCAAAGCTTAATATAAGTATGTAATAAGAGAAATTCTTAAGGATTTGAGTTTGAATAATTATGTTAGTTTTATTATGGTTCCTAATACGTCACCAAAAATTATCTTGCTAAGTACTAATCTCGATGCATTTTGAATTAAAAACTTTCAAAATTAAATTTGGGCATCCGAACTCTAATCATAGCAAACGTACAATCAAACTGAACGTCTCAACAAGATAAATCCAACGACATCAAAATCGGTCTAATCCGAGTCCAAATGGGCTCGAAACAAGGAAATGAAGCATACTTAGAAGCTTCTAAATATTAATTGAGTACATAATCATATGATCTCTAAATATGACATGCCTATAGTCGAATTGAGCATCTCGACGAGAGGAATCTAACGAGCCCAAGATCACTTAATTCCGGCATCCTTATGGCACTTAAATGCTTGATAAAAGCTCTATGATTAAGGGAATCAATTTGGATTGTTTGATGGAGCACTCCTAATTTTCCTTAGATTTTTTCCATTTTTATGGAGCATGCCACTCCCAAAAATCTATAAATAGACTATTATTCTTCATATAAAGGGAAGGGAGGATGAAGGATAGAGAAAATTAAAAAGAACTCCCTTGCATTTTATAGTCATTGTTGCCAACGACCAACACAAGTTATTGTCACGGACAACCACTATCGCCACTAAAGATCAACATCAGAAATCTTTACCATCTCTAGAGTATTAACAAGATTTGAATTTGCTGTTAGGTATATTTGTTCTCTTATGGACAATAACTTTCTAAAATCCCTCTTGGAAAAATTAAGCCCTATTGTTGGGTATATATATATTGTCCTTCTGTGGACACTATCTTTGTACTCTCCCTCTTCTCCAAAAGTGAAGAATAGAATATCATTATATTACTTACTTTTTAGTAGACTTTACAACTGAGGCAGGCCGCATGATTTTTTTCCCTTTATAGATTTTTCACATAAAATATCTTTGATCATACTACTTTATTTTACATTGATGAATAATTTTCATTAGTTATACACTCCAAGATTTTTTTTTTTTTGGGTGGGGAGGGGGGGCGGTGTGTGTATATGTGTTAAGGGATGTTCACCCTTTCAAATTTATTCTTATGTTAAATATATGATCCGAATCACACCTCTGTTAATTGGGAATATAATTTCGCACACATAAGAAACAAAAAAATTGTGATGGATAACTATATTTCATCACTTTATAGCTTTCTAATACAAAGAATTTTAGTTCAAGAAATTTTCATACTAAAAATTTACTTTAAAAAAGGTAATAAAGCTATTACAAATGAAACCCTAATGCCTCCAAACTCTAAGCAAAATGTTCCACTAGCCTACATGCATCTCTACTCAGTTGATCCATCTTGTTGCTACTTAGCCACACTACTAATTGCAATAACTTTATAATTGATCACAACAATGATGCATTGCTCAGCTGCATCAAACTTATCTTGCTCTGTCATTTGCTTTACTTACAATGAGATATTTTAGGCAACTCTCCTTAGTCTGTTGGTTGGGATATTTTGCTAACAACTAAGAGGTCTTGAGTTTGAGTCTTACGTATGTGATATGGGTGTGTGTTTGCCTTAATTGGCCTAAAAAAAAAAAAATACAATGAGGTATATTAAGATAGTCACATTTCACCACTTTTCATTATCTTGATTTACTTAATAACTAATATGAATAAAACTTAATTTACAAAATGTAGCCCTAGATTTCAAATGTTGCCATCAATTTTTGGGCATTTGAAGCATAATAATTATTTATACAATATTTTGGTATAAAGCATCCATAGGTGACACAAAAAAAGATAAAATACATGGATAACTCATAGGTGATTTTATTCAACATTAAATTAATCTACATATAGTATACAAAATATTTTTTGGTGGCATTTTTAATTTTGATGATTGGATTAAAAGATACACATATGTAACGTGAAATTAAGAAAGAGTTCAAATGATTTTCGAATCATTTTTAAGTTCTTCTATACCACTAAAGCATTTTTCTTCATAGAATTTGCTTATTTGTCTAGTGAATATTTTTTTTTATACTTTGTGAGTAATGAATTTCATTTTAATTTAAAAAATTGTGAACTTTGTGTTAACGATCATAGACCAATTAGGTTATAAAAATAGATTCATGTAAGGACAAAAGGAGCATATATGTAAGAAATTTAAAAGCACATAATTTTTTAAACCACCATCAAATTAAAAATGGAGGATGGCATAGTTTGATTCAAAATCATTTTTGCATATTTAAAATTATTTCATGATTATGCTAGAAGATGGTTCATATAAGCTAAAAGGATCAATTGATTCCATGAACAATATTTAACATTAGGTTGATTAAAATTTCTAGATATAATTATTGAGGTGGAAATGATGGAGGAGATATAATAAATAAATTATAAATTAGGCTTTTGAAAATGAAAAACTCAAATTTAGGCATATTATTTTGATTTAACTTATATATGGATAAAGAGATGAAGGAAATAGATGAGAGAGGGGTAAAGGAGATAATATGCATTATAATTGTTGTGAAACACAATCAATGGTTAGCCAAAGACATCCATGTGGGTCACCAAGCCTCTATGACTTCCTTCCATTACAAAGTGGAGAGAGGGATTCTTCCAAATACTAAAAAAAATGAAATTTTTAACAAAATGTACATTTTTATGCTTTTCCTTACATACTTTTACATATGTTAGAAACTAATTTAAAAGTTAAATTTCAAATACACCAAGGTTTCCCTTTTTTGGAGTTGGTTTCATAAAGATATAGACTAGTTGACAACTCCTTGCATAGAGGGTGATTGGACATCAAGAGTGAGGTGTCACGGCGAATCCTTAAGTTGTCAAAAGTGGGGTTACATGTCGCGATCTCATGAGTTGTGAATATTGCTTGCAATCACACATTCATGCTTCTTAGTGTTAGGAAGTGGTTCCTTGAATATAGGGAGTTAGGGTGGATGTAGGAGGTGGCAAGGTTAGACCAAGCATTGGAGTGGAGTGACAAGGCGCCATGAAGGTTCGATGATGATTTAGAAGAATTATTGACGTCTCCTTGTTATGAGAATGAGTTGTATTGACTATACTTATGAAACTCACATCATTTGAATGCAATTACAAGCCCATTGCGACCACTAATGCATTGGCTTTGCCTCAATTTACTTGATGCCATCTCTCTCTTGATGCCATTTTTCTCTTTTCATGAAGTAATCATTCTATGATGGTGGAGTGACACATAATTCACCTTTACATGCCTTTTACACACACTTGCACAATGATAAAAGCAATAATAAAAAAATTGTCAATTTTTTTAACTAATACTGAATAACCAACTAACACATAAAATAGATACTATCAAAATATTAATATTATTAAAATGTTCATTTGATATAAATTCCATCTAAACCTTTATGATGTGTGGGAGATCATGCATCTTAATTATTATGTGGAAATGGACACTTATGTAACCATCAATCATGTCCTCCATCAATTCTTCTCCACTTCAAGAACTATACTCCTATAGAATTATATTATTTGTACACAAAAAATTACATAAAAATGATAATGCATATATATTAGGGGGAATAAAAGCTGCATATTGATGGTGGTGATTGGTGACTAGATAGAACAAAGGGGCCAAAATTAATGGTGTGGCTTTCAAAATATTAAAAATAAGATTAAATCTTTATATATTTTGATGCTCATTGAAGTATTGCAAGGAGTTATAAAATGCTACTCCAAGTACACAATATCTTCTCCACAACTTCCTTTTATATTCCACATATCTCTAACATTACAAGCCACACTTAGCTCAAGAATTACGCTCTAATTATTCTTAATCTGTATAGGCAAAAATCCATGAATGCAAAATAACAAGCATTAGATGTAGCAAAATATACAAAATTAAATATAAATTTGACGGGTTGATTATTACAAGGCTCGTCTAATTTTCAAATGATACAATAAAATTGAATATGTCAATTATCAAGAAATTTTTTTTTCTTACAACTAAACTCACTATTCTTAGATTCCTACAAATTGTTGTTACAATATGGAACTATTGTACACACCAACTAGCTATTTAGAATGCTTTCCTTCATGACAACTTATAGGAAATCTTATATATGAAACTTCCTCTTGGTCTTCACAAAGATGGGAAGAATGTTATATGATGTAACAACAAATTCCTCAGTAGACTCAAGCTAGCAAGCCTTGATGAATTAACTTGCTATCTTATTTGACACTATTCAAAAAGTTGATTATTGCTAGGCAAAAAGCCTAACTCACAAATAGTTCAGATGCCTCATTTTTATAATTCACATTTATTCTGATGATATTTTTCTAACATGATATAATCTTCAAGAATTCTTGTAAAATTTAGGTTTTGTTTGAGACCGCTTTCTAAAATAATTTTTTAGTACAAACAAAATTTGAACTAGAAATTTTTGTACTAGAAAATTGCTTTAAAAAATAATAAAAAATTGTCCCAAGGTTTCATTTGGGATGTCGTTCTTACTGCTTCTTAAAGCAGTTTTTTAGTACAAACATTTTTTAAACTAAAACTTTTTATAGTAGAATGCTGCTTTAGGAAACAAAAAGAAAGTTGTAACAATAAAGTTATAATCTCATATATTTTCACATTAAAAACCTTGGAAACTTGAAGTAATTTTATGGAATTAAATTATTCCCTTCATAGAAAGGTTACCTTCATGTCTCAAGTATTGGACATCTTACAATTTTTCGAGTGCATGCCAAACAAGTTCATGATGGAATAATTGAAGCTCACTCGTGCCGTTGAATTAACTAACGAAATATAAAAGATTGATTGAAAGATTATTAAAACACATCGTCACATGTTATTACTTTTTTACCTTAAAACTCTCTTATCACATAAAATTTTAAGAAGTAAACAAATGTTATAGAACATCTATAAAGCTAAATATCGAGCTATGAAAAATACAAATTTGTGATAACAATCTATAGTACATGCATGGATGAATAAACTACAACATAGAAAGTAAAAGTGAACTAATTCATGAAGAAGCTCTATTGAGTATTTTTCTCATCTACCCAATACATCTCACCGTAGAGTACTAAATACAAGAGTACTCATTAGTTTGTTACAAATCAATGGTTGTAATGAAATCTTAGTATAGAGGATGAAGCTATTTTGTAAGAGGCAAAACCTATAGCATGTGAGTGGAGCAGAGCACTTTATAGCACACAGAACTTAGCAATTCTCACTTATCACTGCCCCTCAAGTTAACAGTGGTCTCTTGAATTGTTAACTTGCTCATGAGTTGAATAAAACAGGTAGAAGTGAAAGGCTGGGTGAAGATGTCAGTAGGTTGATCTTGAGAAGAAATATGATGAACTAAGATGTGGTTAGATTTAATACAGTCCCTAATAAAGTGATAGTCAACCTTGATATGCTTTGTTCATGCATGAAACATTGGATTATTAGCTAAATCAAGTGTCGAGACATCATCACAAAATAATGGAGTAGATTGTGTGACCAGAATATGAAAATCAGTAAGTAAGCGTCTTAACCACATAATATAATAGGGGCAGCAACATCTACAACTCTATATTCAATTTCAGTGGAGGAGCGAGCAACATAAGATTGCTTCATAACACACCTTGACCTTCAAATCAAGGTTTGCCCAAGATAAGTGCAGAAGACAGTAATGGAGAGTTGGTTTGTTTTGTTAGCAGCACAAACATAGTCAGAGTATACCTGCAAAGTAAGTGTATCACCGATGATGGGAAGTCAATAAGAAGTGGTACCACATAAATAACATAAAAGCTATTTGAGATGTTGGAAATGCACGAGGAGCGGTTGATGCATATGTTGATAAAGATAATTCACAGCAAACACAATGTTCGGGCGGGTCATGGAAAGATATTTGACAGAGCTGACAAGTTGCCAGTAAATTTTTGGTTGGGAAAATTATGGGAGTTTGTGGTAGATTTAGACATCTTCAGAGGGGAAGGGATTTGCACCAGTTTATAACTACTCATGCCAGCTTTGTCCGGTAGTTCAGTAAGATATTGAGATTAATCTAAATGGATATCTGTTGAAAGGAAATAACTTGAATGCTTAGAAAGCAGTTTATTGAACCAAGATTGCGCATGAGGTCTAGTGTGAAGATTTTGCAGAAGCTTGTTGATGTCTGTTGTGTTGTTTCCAATGAGCAAGATTTTGTCAGCATACACGAGCATATATAACTTGATAGAGCCATGATGGTATACTAAAAATGAGGAATCCGTCATGCTTGTGATAAACCCATATTGTAGTAGATGAGAGGAAAGGATGGATAACTATTTATGAGGAGCTTGCTTAAGCCCATAGAGAGCTTCGTAAAGACGGCACACATGTGTTGGAAATTGCAAATCGTAAAACCTAGGTGATTGCTGCATGTACACAACATCATCCAATGGACCATGAAGAAAAGCATTAGAAATGTCTAATTGCATAATTTGCCATTTGAAGGTAACAACCACTATAAAAAGGATGTGAATGGTAGGAAATTTTACAAAAGGATAAAACGTGTCATAATAATCCATACCAAATTCATGTTCGTGACCTTTTGCAACCAATCGGGCTTTGTAGCGGGATATAGAACCATCAAAATTATACTTGGTCTTGTATAACCATTTACACCCAAGCACATTTTGATCATAAGAGAGTGGAATAAGAGACCATGTGCTAGACAACATGTTTAGTTGTTTGAGAGAAACATGTAGGTGTACTAGGTACAAGTTGATGATGTAGGTCAAGGATATGTTTCAGTTTCAAGTGCCCTGTTTGAAATCTGGTGCGCATAGGATGATGAGATTGAGTTGGAGGAGGTGATGATTTCGAAGGTGTATTAGAAGCATGGACTTGTATGGATGAAGTGGAGTGATTTATAGTTGAAAATGGCAAGGGAGGTATAGGTGCAGGCATAGTGGGAGAGTAAGCAGGCATGGGCATAGGAGAAGTTGAGGGAAGAGAGACATCACCTGAAGATATAGAAGGAAAACTATTTCTAGATGCATGTATGTAGGGCAAAAGTAGGCGGGGTGGAACATATGTTGAAGGGGAAGAAGTTGTAGGGGAAGTGGCAAGGCTTTTATAGGGAAACACATCTTCATGGAATTGAATATGCCTGGAGATGTGAATGCCTCAAGTGGTAAAATCAAAGAATTTATTTCCTTCGTAATTTGCTGCACAACCAAGAAAGACACAGGGGGCAGAGTAGGGATCAAGTTTGGATCACATGGTAGAGGGAAACCATGGGTAACTGAGATACCCAAACACCTTAAGATGAATATATGTGGGAGGTTGCTGATATAAGCATTGCTATGGGGACATATTATATGTAGTTTTGGAGGAAAGGCGATTAATGAGATACACTAATGTGAGAAGAGTATCAACCCATAAAATAGGTGGTAAGTCAGCATGAAAAAATAGGGCACGCATGATTTTAAGAAGATGTCGATGCTTGCATTCAACAAGTCCTTTTTCTCAGGTGTATAGGAACAGCTATTGCCATGAGCAATGCCAAATTGAGCTAGAGTATGTTGAAAGTTATGATTAATATATTCACTATGAAAGTTATGTACCATCGGTTTGCAAACTTTTAATAGGTTGCTGAAAGTGATGTTCAACAAACAATTTAAATTGAAGAAACTTAGATAAAATTTCATATTTACATTTTAAGGGATAAGCCCAACAAAAATGAGTAGAATCATCAACAAAAAGTAAATAGTATTTATACCTTCGGTGGGATAACACTGGGGATGGACCCCATACATCACTATGAATAAGTTTAAGACATTTAGAGGTAGTAGACATAGATAAAGAGAAAGATAAACGAAAACTTTTTGCATGAGCACATGCAAAACAATGTTACGTAGACGATAGCTTGCTGGAAGGTAGTTGAGTGGAGAGTAGCTGATGAATTGCAGAGGAGGGATGACCTAGTCGTTGATGCCAGACATGGTGAGGCAAGGTAGAAATGATGAGAGATGTAGGAGAGGTGATGGAAGACGTAAAGGACGGAGATGTGGCAGATGTAATAGGGTAGAGGCCATGAAGACTGGGACCCTAAAGAAGAAGCTTGTTAGTCCGCGAGTGCTTAATGGTGAAGCCGCAAGTGTTAAACATGAAAGAGCACATATTGTCAGTAACGAGAAGATTTATAGACAACACATTATGAGTGAGACGAGGGACGTGAAAAATATGGGGTAAACGAAGTATATGAGTATTAGGAAGGATGACGTAACCATAATAAGCGATAGGAAATGTATGACCACTAACAGCACTTGCGATGCACCATAATAAGGCTATAAAGATTGAGCATGTGAAGTATCAGTAGTTAGATGATTGGAGGCACCTGAGTCCAAGAACCAAGCAGCATTGGGAGCCACTTCATGAGCTAAATACACTTGTGGGGAAGATTGTGGAGATGGCTGATAGGAGAGGTCAGTCCAATACCAGCATTTAAAGGTAAAATGACCAATTTTACCACAAATTTGACAAATAATTGAAGAAAACAATAGTTGACCACCTTGAGCAGGAGATGCACATCCACCACGAACAAAAAGAGCATATCGCCCTTGACAAAACGTGAGAAAAGGCGCAAGACCACACGATCTTTCACAAAAGGTGGCAAGAGCAAATGCTATGTGAAGACTGGTTTGGAGAGGTATCAAAAGTAATGTTCAATTCATCACTACAGAGCAAGGAATATAGGTTGTCAAGGCTTATAGGTTACAATTTGGTTGGAATACCTGTCTTGAATGCATTGTAGGATGGAGGTAGACCATTAAGAGTATAAAAGGATAATGTCTTCTGCATCAATCGTAAAGCAAGCGACAGTAATGGCATCAACCTTTAGTTTAATTTCAAAAATATATTGAACCATGATATTATCTTTGAGTTTTACATGATGTAACTTGTTCTTTCAGTTGTAGAATGTGAGAATGATTTATGGATTGTAATCTCTATTCAATGGTTGTCCAGATAGCATGACATGTGTCAATGTTAAGGACATAGAGAAGCAGAGATGTTGAAATGGTGGAATACAAAGCAACAGCTAGGTTTTGGCCGATGAGCATCTAAGTGTGAAATTGGGGATTGCTACTTATTGTGTCATTTGGAAGAATAAGTTGTTTGAGTGGTTTAGAGCAGTGCCATCTAAAAACCCTTCAAAATCATTTGCAGAAAATAGTTTGAGGATTTGTGATCACCAAATAGGGTGATTGTCGGTGATTAACTATACACTGATCATAGATTTAACATTGGGCATCAAGAACTTGAGTTGAGGAGGTATAACAATACCAGTTAGTAAATGTGAAGAAGATCGGGAAGAAATGGAATCAACAGATTGATCCATTGCAAATAAACAAAATCAAACATGAAGTAGCTAAAAGAAGGGGCCAATAGAGTTGCAGATCTCTGATACCATAATAATGATCTATGATACATGCATAGATAAATAAACTACAGCATAGAAAATAAGAGTGAACTAATTCATGAAGGAACACTATTGAGTATTTTCACATCTACCCAATACATCTCATTGCAGAGTATTAAATACAAGAGTACTCATTAGTTTGTTACAAACCAATGATTGTGATTAAATCTTAGTATAGAGGATGAAGCTATTCTGTAAGAGGCAGAACCTATAGCTTGTGAGTGGAGCAGAACACTTTATAACACATAGAACTTATCACTGAGCAATCAAACAACAATATCCATCACTACTAACACCAATTTTCATGATCATACAAAATACACTACAATAAATGGTCATGTGGTTCAAAAAAATAGAAAATATGATTTTTCCTTATATACCCTAGACATAACAATTTATGACACTACACAACAAATTGGGACTTCATGATATTTGGACAACTTTCTTACTGATTTTTAAGACAATTTTTTAGTACAAAAAATTTTAGTTAAAAAATTTTTTATACTAAAAAATCACTTTAAAAAGCAATAATAAAGTTGTTGCAAATGAAACCTTAGACTTAGTTTGTGACAGCTTTCTAACTGTTTTTTAAAACAACATTTAGTACAAAATTTTTTAATTCAAAAAATTTTTGTACTAAGAAGTTATTTTAGAAAGCAGTACAAACACTATCCCAACGAAGCCTTACTCTCAAACTAGAGAGAGGGAATTAAAGAATTACGATATTAAAAGAGATTGATTTCATAATAAAAGCTATAATAAGTTAGTTTGAATGTTATGTTCTTGCTCTCCAACTTTATTCATATTAGATTCACCTCCAGTATGTTCGATGGTCTGCTAGTTCATTCTTGTTTTTGGCTATATATATTATGTAATATTCTCATCAAATCATATAGGAATTTATGCTCTTTGATTACAGCTGTTATTTTTCCTATATGTTTTTTTCTTTAACGATCTTGCACAGGCCCATATCCGTAGTTCAAGGATGATGTGGGGGGCTTCGGTAGAACAGCAAGGGCAATAAAGCCTCCTGTTAGAGCAAAAGCTGAAGCCAGAACAAAGGCTGGAATGTTACCAGTGCCAAAGATAGCATCCCATGGACCAGCACCAAGAGCAACGATCACCTGCATATCAAATTTCAATTTGGGAAGACGTCAGTTCGATCATAACTGTACTGAGAAAAATACAAAATCAAGCCTTTGTCCCACTACGTGGGGTCGGCTACATGAATCATTTTTCGTCATTGTGTCATGTTAAAAGTCAAATTCTCATTTAAATTTAATAAAGAAAGACCATTTCTATTATTTTTTAACCCAAGTCTTTTTAGGTCTACCTCTACGTTTCTTAACATAAGTCAAATTTAATAACTAAACTTTCCTGACCGGGTCATCGGAAGGCCTCCGTTTAATGTGACCAAAACATCTAAGGCGACTCTCTCTAATCTTATCTTTCATTGAAGCTACTCCAACCTTTTCAGGTATATGCTCATTTCTTATCCTATCTCTAAGGGTAAAGCCAATCATCTACCTCAGCATCCTCATCTCTGCGAACAATTATTAGGTCCTCCGACCGGACGTAGAGCTACGTCTGGTCGGAGCTAAAATCGCGCCAAAAAATGAGAAATACCGAGCAATATCAAACAATAATGAGGAATACCATCATGTGAAGACCCAATACCGAATTATACCGAGCTATGCCGAGCAATACCGAGTTATACAAAAAAATACCGAGTTTTTCCTAGGAAAAACTCGGTATTTTTTTGTATAACTCGGTATTGCTCGGTATAGCTCGGTATTGGTCTTCAAAGAGCGGTACTCCTCATTATATCAAATAATACCTAACAATATCGAGCAAATACCATAGTTTTTTGGCGGGATTTTAGTGCCGACCGGACATTCCTCTACGTCCGGTCGGAGGACCTAATAATTGTTCCATCTCTGCAACACTTAACTTAGTATTATGCTTCTCTCTTAATGGCCAACATTCAGAATCATAAAGCATTGCAGGTCTCACCACCATCTTATAGAATTTTTTCTTAAGTTTGAGGGGGGCTTTTCTATCGCACAACAAGCCCGATGCATTCCTCCACTTACACCATCCAACTTGAATTCTGCTGATAACATCATCATCTATTTCACCATCACTTTGAACAATAGATTCAGATATCTAAAACATGGACTCTTATTAATAACTTGATCGCCCAAAGTCACAATCTCCTCACTAGGTCTATTGCTACTAAAATTACACTCCATATATTCAGTTTTAGATCTACTCAAGCGAAAACCTTTAGACTCTAAGGTTGACCTCTATAATTCAAGTTTACCTTCAACTCCTTCTCTTGTCTTATCAACGAGAAGAATATCATTAGCAAAAAGTATATACCAAGGTATATCCTCATGCAAATGTCTAGTGAGAAAAAATGTGTTCTACAGTAATTAACTTTTTATGAGCATAACAATTCTACATGATTCGAGAACGAAAATAAGCCATTTTAGGTGCATTACGTGAGCTCAGATTGTAGTCTTGCAACATACCTGGGGAATGACAATGGAGATGTTCAAAATACCAATGCACAGTCCTGCAAAGATCATCAAATAGATAAATTCCAAGCTCAATTTATAGGTTTTATCAGCATTCAGGCATTAGAAGCCTAACGAATATGTTCTTTAAGAAGTAATACAGTGCAAGTATAATGTATATATATATGTCGTACCCTGTTTGGTGCCTCCCTCGTTCACAGCAAGCTGCGCCGCACTGGCGAAGGGAATGCTAAACAGAATCTGCAACCAGAAAATATGACATTTGTATAACTGATGTGGAAGGTTTAGTAGAATTGAAAGCTTGAAAGAATAATACGAACAGCTAGAGGAAACCCAAGAGCTGCGAAGATAACCAAAGCTCCAATTTTTACTCCAAGTTCTCCAAATACAGTACTCATGCTTTCAGCATGTAGATTCTTAGAAATCAGACTTAGAATTGTAATTGCGACCAAGGCAATGAAAACGGTGAAGTTGCCAAGGACCCAAACAATCCTTGAAGTGAATTTCCGGCAAATAGGCTCAAGAAAAATTGAGCTGACCCCAAGAACAATCTAAAATTTGGAAACAAATGTGTCAGGTGAGATTGTTCTGTCTCAACTATAAGATGTCAGATGAAGAATGAATGAAAATTTAGTAGAAGGTTCAATAATGCTAGCTCTATTACCGAATTCAGGAGCAAGCCAAATCCACCATGTTGGACACCGTTGTTGTAAGCATCAATTTCAGCCTTTGTTCCATTGGGATCACCACGGTAGATTTCTCGTCCCATCCAGTCTGTGTCATAAAGAAGGAAGGGAAACCAGGCCATCTACATTTGCGGTGATTCATGTCAGTAAAAGATCTGAGAAAACTAGTAAAAATAGTATAAAAACATACCCAAGTAATAGATGTCACAAGAAGCACAGACAACATTCCAACTGGCAAGCTTTTAAAGGCTTTTAACAAAGAAAGTAATCCAGAATTTTCCTGCCACACAGATGCCGGGTCCAATTCAGAGAGAGAAACTTCTTTTGCACATGTTAGACTCACCGTTAAGCAAAGAGACAGGAAAACCTGCATACAGAAATTATAGTTGCAATTAGTACTTGCATAAGCTTATGTTGTAATGAGCAGCAAAAAAAAAAGGAACTTACAACTGCAACCAAGAAGGCACCCTTTAAATTAGCACAGGCTTCACAACAAGAATTTGTCATTAGGAAAGGAAACCATCTGTGAAAACTCCGTTAATTAAGAGGCTTAGATGAAAGCTTGCAAACTGTGGATTTACTATTATTGATATAATTTTTATGCAAGCATCATGTCCAACTTACTTATACCAGCCTCCAACAGCCCCAGATAAATAGCCTAGGACATTTCCAAAGGCCATCCAAAAGGCATAGATTATATTTCCTGCATTACATCCATGTTTTCCTAGCACAAAAAATGGCAATTTTATCAGTACTTCAATGATGTTACGCCAGCAAAGCACTTATAAAGCATACTTCATCACCGAAACTATGGAACATGTCTAACATAGGCTTCCTTTGTGTCCACTTTCTTACTGCTTTTGAAGTAGCTTTCTAGTTAAAAATATTTTAGTTTAAAAAAATTTTGTACTAAAAAATTGTTTTAGAAAGCAATTAAAAAATCGTCTCAAACGAAGCCATATAATGGCAGTAGAATTTGAACTTACCAGAGAGATCAGCCATCATTGCACGTGTTGGACTCTGTAATCAGTTGTAAACAGTTAGGATCGAGACTTTAATTCCACATAAGCTATCCCCAAAGAACGGGGATAAGACTAATGATGATGATAATAATTGCAATTTCACATGCTTCATGATTAAAATGTTTTATAATTCCAAATTTACAGATTATTGAGAAGAAGATTTCCTGAAAATCATAACAAACGAACCTGTACGACATTGTTAGCAAAATCGAGAACCCAAAAACCCACCACATAGAAAATAGCAGCTTTCCATCGAGGACCAATATATGTGCTGTATGAACTTTCAAACTCATGAGGACTTGGAACCCAAATAATAGAATCATGGATGGGATTTGTAAAAGTATAATAAATGATATAACCTGCAATTCTCCATTGTATCACCCAATGCAGATCCTATGTCTGATGAAAACCCAATCAAAATCACCTACAAGACGAACATCAAATTCTTATGTTGCGTTTGGCAGGTAGAAGAATTAAATCATAAGGGGATAAACAAGTACTCACAGCAACACAGATAGTAATACATCCAGCAAGAATAAATGGCCTCCTTCTGCCAAATCTTGATCTGCATCTATCACTCAATAAACCAACAGTAGGTGCAACCTAAGTATATGCAAAAAGGATTAGATGTTGCCATTAATCCCTTCAAGACAGAAATATAAACTGGAAAAACATAGCTTTAAAATACTTACAAGCAGCCCTGAAATGGGTCCACAAAGCCACGTAACGGAAGCCAAGTAATGTGGTATCCCAAGCGTCTGCATCAAATCAGGAAAAATATGAAGAGGAAACTAGAAGCACTACCTTCAATCTTTCCCGATGATATATATATATATATATATATATATATATATATAGCCAAATTGAACATCTCGAAGAGTTGACCCATCAACATCAAAATCAATCCAATCCGAGCCCAAATGAAACCAAATCAATGGTCCAAGACATATTTGGAGGCTTCAAAATATTAATTGGATAAATAAATAACCGTCGAATATGAAATGCTTATAGTTGAATCGAGCGGCTCGACAAGATGAATCCAACAAGCCCAAGATCATCAAATTCGGATAACATTAAGGCACTTAAATGCTCGGTCAATGGTCTATGATCGAAGGAGTTAATATCAGCCATCCATTCTAACACTCCCAACTTGACCTTGATCCTCCCATATTTACAAGTCACGCCACTTCCGCCCATACTTGCCGATGACCACCATTGGAATTCTTCTCGACCACCAACGGACTTCCGCTCGTCGGAGTTCTTCCCGAACACAGTCAGACTTTCACCCATTCGTCAACCACCATGGAGTTCTTGCCAACCACCGTCATACTTTCACCTATTCGTTGACCACCACCGAATTTCCACATGTTCGTCGACCACCATAGAACTCATTCGTCGACTACCGCCGGAGTTCTTCCCGACTACCGTCGAACTTCCTCATGTTTTTCTACCACCGTTGGAGTTCTACCTATTCGTTGACCACTGCCGGACTTCAGCCCATACGTCGACCATCGCCAGAGTTCTTCCTTGTGAGAGCCAGTTTTCCATGTTTTCCTTCCAGGATCGTCCAGAACGAAGTTGGATCGTCCTGGGACGATCAGTACATGAATGGCTGGCTGGGAGATTCGTCCCAGGACGAAGTAGGGTTCGTCCGTACTAAATTTCTCCAGAGGGCAACTCGTCTAGGAACGATAACTATTTCGTCTGGACGAAATTCGTCCAGAGGGCAAATCATCCCGGGACGATTACACTTCGTCAGGGGCGATCTGCATGCATATATAATGGTTTGAGATCTTTTTGAAGAGAGAGAAAGCCCAGGAGAGAGAAAATCGAAGGAAAAAGAAGAAAAAGTGATTTTTGGGCGACTTCAGTCCTTTTTCGTCTGTCACTGTAGTTGGAAAAGTTAACCGACTCGAGGTAAGGCACATTTTGTCTTTCTCAATTTTCAGAAACGAGAATTTTGACGACTTTTCTGTCTCGGATTTTATTTCCGTTAGCGAATATTTGGTTTCGTTTCGCACTGATGAACTTTTTACCGCGTAACTTTTGATATGTTTCTGAGATGATATTTGTGCATGTTTTGAGTATTTCTGGAAGATTTTCACCGGTTATTTTAAATTCTGCGGTATTTTAATTGAATAATGAATTATCAGGATGTTGAAAAATATTGCTTCAGTACAATGAAAGTCTTTCAATACTGTTTTGTATTATTTGTGGTAATTTGGTAAATTTCTGAATCTGTGAATTCTGTGTAAATTCCGTATACTGCTGTTATGCCGTCGACGATTTTTCTGACGTAATCCGATTTTCTGATTTGAATGTTTTGATGTGCTGTGATATCAGAAGGGAGTTATAAGGGGCTGGAATCCTTTGTGATTCCGTTGTCTGGGTTAGGGAAATCTGAAAACAAATTATGTTCTGAAAATTCTGTATATCTGTTTTGTTCTGGTGCTATAAGCACAAAGGGAGACATAAGGGACCAGAATCTACTGAGATTCTGTCAGTGTCAGGGAAGGGAGGCATAAGGGGACATAATTCGTCGAGATTCTGTTAGAATCAGGGGTTATGTGATATGTGATCTGATATTGAAAGGTGATTTTATCTGATTTCAAAATCTGTTTTGTACGATTTCTAATTGTTTTGTACGATTCTGTTGTTTTGTGAAATATGATTTGAATATTCTGTTATATGAATAGGATTCCTTTTTACTGTATCAGTGGGGTGATTTCGGTTTGATCAAGTATCTGTATTCAGTTGACTATACGATTTCTGTAAGATTATTTGAATTCTATACGGTTATTGGAATAACTGCTTCTGAGGTATTTTCTGATGTGTGTTTCTGGAGATTTTGATTGGTAAGTGTAGTTTTGCTGAGCTGTTAGCTCATCCTTATTATCTGTGTGGTTTTCAGGTTCTTGTAAAGGGAAGGAGATCTTAGACTAGTAGTTCTGTGTCTGATAAGTGATTAGGTATTTTATACTTTTGATTTTTGTACAGTCATGACTTTTCTGTTCTGTTCTTTCTGTTGGTAGCCATGCACTGTATTGTACATGATTATTTTGATGAAAGAAGAAAATGATAGATAAACTGTTATGTATATTTGGAAGTTATAGTAGCTCTGTGTTTTCTGTTCTGTATGTCTGAAATTTGGAAGTAAGTCTGAAGCAAATTCCAAAACTAGATACTAGATTTTTCATTTGTAGCGGCCCGACGCGAAGGGATTCATTCCGGTCGTGACAAATTCGAGTGGTATCAGAGCAATTGTTTTGGAATTTGGATTGTAAGACAGAGCTATAGGAATTGATCTGTAAGTCTGTCGGGGTAGTTTCTGTTTGTTTGGATTTTCATTATTTTTATTTTATATGCATGTGCATAGTTGCATTCTGTATGATTATGGATCTACCAGACCCAGATATGACTGATGGGCAGAGTGCTAGTCAGGCAGCTCCTGTGAACAGTACTGCCCTAGTGGTTGGTTCTGATATAGTTTCATAGTTTGCTACGTTGGTTGCTCAGATGATGAGCGAGACTCATAATAGAGCATCTACTGTTAGATCTGAAGATGTAGATAGACATCTATAAATGTTTCTGAGATTGAAGCCTCCGAGGTTTGAGAGCACTGTTGAGCCCAGAGCAGCTGAGGAATGGTTTAGAAGATTGGAAAAGACATTTGACAGTATGCAATGTCCTCCGGATAGAAAGATACCGTTAGCAGTTTTTCTGTTGGATGGGGAAGCAGAGCGCTAGTGGACGGGCCAGCAGGAGGAGAAATTCCAAGGTAAACTGAACTCTCTGATTACTTGGGAAGAATTTTCTGAAGTATTTCGATCGTAGTTTGTACCCCCTTCTGCAAGACAGCAAATGCAGGAGACTTTTCTGAGGTTGGTTCAGGGGAGTAGGACAGTGATGCAGTACGAGGCAGAGTTTACTGCTCTAGCTAGATATGCTCCACAATTGGTCAGTATTTCTGCTGAGAAGTGCTATAGATTTTTGAGGGGACTACGAGATAGTCTGAGGCAGCCCCTGGTACCATTTCATATTTCTGATTTCTCTGAGCTTGTTGAGAGAGCTCATCTGATAGAGAACGATCTGATGGATACTCAGCAGCGGTGGACTACTAGTAGGAAGAGATTCAGTGGTGATGCTTCTGGCAGTGGTTTTTCTAGAAAGAAGAGATTTGTTTTTGGAGACTCCAAGAAGAGTGGACAGTCGGGATCCACTACAATTTCTGGTAGTGGCAGTGTGACCAGTTATGGGTCAGTTAGTGGGGAACCTGTGTATCAAACTTGCGGACGACAACATTTTGGCCAGTGCTATAGGATGATTGGTCAGTGTTTCAGATGTGATCAACCAGGACATCGGATTGCAGAGTGTCCACAAGATGGATTTGACCGACGATCTGAGTCCAGATCAGAGAGCTTTGCTAGATCAGCAGGAAGACCGAGGACAGTTCCTCCACGTACTGTTTTTGAAGGCTCATCTGGTAGAGCTGGTGGTTTGGTTTCTGTGACGAGGAGACCACCTAGTGGTAATCAGAGGGAGTCTGGTAGTTCTGCAGCTCCAACTCCAGCTCAGCCACGTGTGTATAGTTTGAATCAGCAAGAGGCTCGAGATGCTCCGAATGTGGTGACAGGTATGGTTTACATTTTTGATTATCCCTGTCATGTTTTGTTTGATTTTGGAGCCAGTCACTCGTTTATTTCCGAGGGCTGTTTTGATACTTTGCATCTGGATTCTGTTACGCTACCGGTTTCTCTTTCGGTTCTTTTGCCGGCTGGGAATAATTTGATTTCCCGGAAGTTTTGTTTCTGTAAAATTTATATTGCTGGCAAGAAGTGGAAGTCGTGTTTGATTTTATTGCCGGTTTCTTCGTATGACGTGATTTTGGGTATGGATTGTCTGAGTCTGTATGAGGCTCAGATTAACTGTTTGAAGAGACAAGTGAGCTTGCTTATGGATGGTGAAAGATGTGTATTTTAAGGGTTAAAAGGAGTTTTATCATGTTTAATTTCTGTGTTGGAAGTCAGGAGAATGTGGAAGAAGGTCTGTTCGGTGTTTTTGGCATCAGTACGGGATATGAATGTAGATTCAGATTCTATTTCTAATATCCCAGTTGTACGAGATTTTTCATATGTATTTCCTGAAGAGTTGGTTGGATTACCTCCGGATAGAGATGTTGAGTTCTGTATTGATGTTTTTCCGGGTACGGCTTCGATATCTAAGGCTCCGTACAGGATGGCACCGAAGGAACTTTCGGAGTTGAAAGTTCAGCTCCAGGAGTTGGTGGATAAAGGATTTGTCCGTCCTAGTGTTTCTCCTTGGGGAGAACCTGTTCTGTTTGTGAAGAAGAAGGATGTGACACTGCGTATGTGCGTTGACTATAGAGATCTGAATAAAGTCACTATCAAGAATAAGTATCCGTTGCCACGGATTGATGATTTGTTTGATCAGTTGGCTGGATCTTCTTTATTCTCAAAGATTGATTTGAGATCTGGATACTATCAAGTGAAGGTAAATGAAGCTGATGTGATGAAGACAGCTTTCAGTACTCGGTACGGGCACTACGAGTTTTTGGTTATGCCATTTGGGGTAACCAATGCACCCGCTGTTTTTATGGATCTGATGAACAGAGTATTCAAGGAGTATCTGGATCAGTTTGTGATTGTCTTTATAGACGATATTCTGGTATATTCTTCTTCTGAGAAAGATCATGTCATACATTTGAAGAGTGTGTTAGAGACTTTGAGGCAGCATCAGTTGTTTGCTAAATTCTCCAAGTGTGAATTCTGGCTGAAGAGCATTTCTTTTCTGTGTCATATGGTGAGCGGCGAAGGTATTTCTGTTGATCCCCAAAAAATTCAAGCTGTTGCTAATTAGCCAAGGCTTACTGTATTTGAGATACGTAGTTTCTTGGGTATGACCGGATATTATAGGAAGTTTATGAAGGGATTTTCTCAGATTTCTGCACCTTTGATGAGACTGACTCAGCAGTAGCTTTTGTTTGGTCACTGGAGTGTGAAGCTAGTTTTCAGATGTTGAAGGATTGTTTGACTTTTGCTTCAGTGTTGGCACTTCCATCAGGTACGGAAGGATTTTAGGTCTTCAGTGATACTTCACTGAAAGGTTTGGGTTGTGTTCTGATGCAGCATGGTCAGATAATTGATTATGTTTCTAGACAGTTGAAACCACATGAAAATAATTATCCGACACATGATTTGGAATTGGCTGCAGTTGTATTTGCTTTGAAGATTTGGCATCACTACTTGTATGGCATCAGGTGTGAGATCTTTATGGATCATAAGAGCTTGAAGTACATTTTTACTAAGAATGATCTAAATTTGAGGCAAAGAAGATGGCTTGAATTGATCAAGGATTATGATCTGACGATTCAGTATCAGCCTGGTAAGGCCAATGTGGTAGCAGACGCTTTGAGCCGGAAGTCTTATGGATTATCAGGTATTCAGCTCACTTCTGATGAGTATCTGATATGAGATATGGAGAGATTACAGTTGGAGGTGATTTCTTCTACTGGTTCGGATTCCAGTGTGTTGACTCAGATGAACATTCAGTCTTCTTTGGAAGAGAGGATACATGAAGCTCAGAAGTCAGACACTAACTATTTGAAGTTGATTGGTCAAATTGAATCTGGTAAGAAACTTGAACTACAACTTTCTGATTCTGGTGTTATTTTCTGTAAGAACAGACTGTGGATTCATATGTTTGGAGATCTGAGGAAAGAGATTCTGCACGAATCTCACCATTCTGGCTATACTATTCATCCAGGAAGTGGCAAAATGTATGGAGATATGAAGAGTTTGTTTTGGTGGCCTAGAATGAAAAAGGATATAGCAGAGTTTGTTTTGAAATGCGAAGCCTGTCAGTTAGTGAAGGCAGAGCATTAGCGACTAGACGGTCTTTTGCAGTCGTTGCCTATCCCTGAGTGGAAGTGGGAGGAGGTAACAATGGATTTTGCTATGGGTTTTCCTCGATCAAGGCAAGGACATGATGCAATTTGGGTGATTGTTGATCGATTGACGAAGTCTGCACATTTTCTTCCGATCAGACAGACGGATCTGGTGGATGAGTTAGCTCAATTATATGTGAAAGAAATTGTCAAATTGCATGGCGTGCCAAAAGTGATTGTATCTGATAGAGATTGACGGTTTACTTCCAGACTTTGGAAGGGTATCCAGCAATGTTTGGGTACGAAGTTGCATTTCAGTACGGTTTTTCATTCGTAGACTGATGGACAGTCTGAGAGGACTATTCATGTATTGGAAGATCTTCTGAGGTTATGTGTTTTGGATTTTGGAGGCAGTTCGGAAGATCATATCCCACTGATAGAATTTGTTTATAATAACTGTTATCAGTCAAGTATTGGTATGGCACCTTACGAAGCTCTGTATGGCCGAAAGTGTAGAACTCCTTTGACTCTGACTAAAGTGGGAGATAGACAAGAAATGGGGTCATCCTTTATAAATTAAACTGTTAAGAAAATCAATCTGATTAAAAAAATATTGAAAGCTGCACAGGACAGGCAACAAAAGTATTATAATCAGAAGCAAAAATTTATAGAATTTCAGGTTGGTGACTTTATCTATGTCAAAGTCAGTTCGATGAAAGGCGTCAGCAGATTTGGAAGAGTAAGCAAGCTCAGTTCAAGGCATGTCGGACCTTTTGAGATCATTGAAAGGATTGGAAAAGTTGCTTATAGATTATTATTGCCTGATCAGATGTCTGACGTACATAATGTGTTTCACGTATCCTCTTTGAAAAAGTGGATGTCTGATTCTGAAAAGAAACTATCTGCTGAGAATGTGGAGATTCAGGAGAATCTGCAATACAAGGAAGAGCCTGAAAAGATTTTGGCTTATGATGTTCGCAAGTTAAGAAATAAACAGATTCCTATGGATAAGATTCAATGGAAACACAGAACAGCACGAGAAGCTACTTGGGAGAAGGAGTCGGATATGAGATAGTTATATCCGCATCTGTTCTGACTCAGTTTTATTTTGGAAATGTCGAGGATGACATTATTCTAAAGGTGGGGAGATTGTGAGAGCCAGTTTTCCATGTTTTCCTTTCAGGATTGTCCAGGACAAAGTTGGATTGTCCTGAGACGATCAGTACAGGAATGGCTGGCTGGGAGATTTGTCCCAGGACGAAGTAGGGTTCGTTCGTACAAAATTTCTCCAGAGGGCAACTCGTCCAGGACGATAACTATTTAGTCTGGACGAAATTCTTCCAGAGGGTAAATCGTCCCGGGATGATTACACTTTGTCTGGGATGATCTGCATGCATATATAATAGTTTGAGATCTTTTTGAAGAGAGAGAAAGCCCAGGAGAGAGAAAATCGAAGGAAAAAAGAAGAAAAAATAATTTTTGGGCGACTTCGGTCCGTTTTCGTCCGTCACTGTAGTTGGAGATCTTTTTGAAGAGAGAGAAAGCCCAGGAGAGAAAATGGAAGGAAAAAGAAAAAATGAATTTTAGACGACTTCGATCCGTTTTCGTCCGTCATTGTAGTTGGAAAAGTTGACCGACTCGAGGTAAGGCACATTCCGCCTTTCTCAATTTTCAGAAACAAGAAGTTTGACGACTTTTCTATCTCGGATTTTATTTCCGTTAGCGAATATTTGGTTTCGTTTCGCACTGATGAACTTTTTATCGCGTAACTTTTGGTATGTTTCTGAGATGATATTTGTGCACGTTTTGAGTATTTTCTGGAAGATTTTCACCGGTTATTTTAAATTCTGCGGTGTTTTAATTGAATAATGAATTATCAGGATGTTGAAAAATGTTGCTTCAGTACAATGAAAGTCTTACAATGCTGTTTTGTATTATCTGTGGTAATTTGGTAAATTTCTGAATCTGTAAATTCTGTGTAAATTTCGTATACTGCCGTTATGCCACTGACGATTTTTCTGACGTAATCCGATTTTCTGATTTGAATGTTTTAATGTGCTGTGATATCAGAAGAGAGTTATAAGGGGCCGGAATCCTTTGTGATTCCGTTGTCTGGGTCAGGGAAATCTGAAAACAAGTTCTGTTCTAAAAATTTTGTATATCTGTTCTGTTCTGGTGCTATAAGCACAAAGGGAGACATAAGGGCCAGAATCCGCTGAGATTCTGCCAGTGTCAGGGAAGGGATGCATAAGGGGCCAGAATCCGTCGAGATTCTGTCAGAGTCAGGGTTATGTGATATGTGATATGATATTGAAAGGTGATTTTATCTGATTTGAAAATCTGTTATGTACGATTTCTAATTGTTCTGTACGATTCTGTTGTTCTGTGAAATCTAACTTGAATATGCTGTTATATGAATATGAATCCTTTTTACTGTATCAGTGGGGTGATTTCGGTTTGATCAAGTATTTGTATTCTGTTGACTATACGATTTCTGTACGATTATTTGAATTCTGTATGGTTATTAAAATAACTGCTTTTGAGGTGTTTTCTAATGTGTGTTTCTGGAGATTTTGATTGGTAAGTATAGTTTTGCTGAGCTGTTAGCTCATCCTTGTTATCTGCGTAGTTTTCAGGTTCTGGGAAAGGGAAGGAGATCTTGGACTAGCAGTTCTGTGTCTGATCAGTGATTAGGTATATTATACTTTTGATTTTTGTACAGTCATGACTTTTCTGTTCTATTCTTTCTGTCGGTAGCCATCCACTGTATTGTACATGATTATTTTGATGAAAGAAGAAAATGATAGATGAACTGTTCTGTATATTTGGAAGTTATAGTAGCTCTGTGTTTTCTGTTCTGTATGTCTGAAATTTGAAAGGAAGTCTGAAGCAAATTTCAAAACTAGATCTTGGATTTTTCATTTGTCGCGGCCCGACGCGAAGGGATTCGATTCCTGACCACCATTGGACTTCCTTCTATTCGTCAACCACCGCCGGTGTTCCACCTCCAGACTTCTTCTTGTTCATCGACAATCGTCAAACTTTAGTCTGATTCTCCAATCTATTGTAATTCCATTGTCTCCAAGTAAAAAAGCGAATCAAGCTTTATAATTCATTCAAACTTAATGGAACTTTCTCATCTGGGTCAGGCCATATGATTTATTCCTTTCTAGGTTTTCCACATAAATTTTTTTGGTGTTTTTCTCTCTTTTAATTATTTGTTGGTGTGCCGAATATACGTATATTGCTATCATATTTTCTTATTACTCAACTGCCTCATATATTCTCGCCACAATAGTTTGACGCCGTCTGTGAGAAACTATTCACAATACTTCTTTTTTAATGGCTGATAGAAGTAATACCAACACACATTGAACTAGATTTCCATCTAGCAATCATGGACGTTGTAATTACTCAAGAGAAGGACATTATTTCTTGGAAACTCGAATTTGTAGGTTGGAGAAACAACTTGCACGGATCTTATAAATATTGGAGGAGGCAAGCCAACAAAGGATATCATCTCAAAATGATGAAGATTCTCTCCCACATCCTCATCAAGATAATGTGGGTGGGCAATTCGAAAATGCTCATCCTCAAGATAATGCTCCTCCTCCACCATATAATCTAGAGATAGATGATGCTACAAGTTCAACACATCCTCCACCTAGAGCCCATCAGATGCAAAATCTTCAGCCCGCTCTAAATACTCACTGTAATGTCATACGAGATGAATTACGACATCTTGTCCAAGAAGAATATCCAATAAGGGATAGGGATTATTTTAATTCTCAGCGAAGTTTCCAAGAATCTTCTCTGCTGACATATGAAATTCTCCTGCACCCTATTCCAACATGGTTAAAGCTACCAACCATTAATCCTTACGACAGGTCATTTGATCCCTTTGAACACATTGATCATTATAGAGCAATTATGCACATACAACGAGCTTCTGATGCACTTCTTTGTCAAGTTTTCCTTGCCACCCTCAAGGGTCAAGCTCGCACCTGATTCTATGGTCTCCCTAGAAATATAATCCATAATTTGCTCATCTTGCAAGGCTCTTTGTCGAACAGTTCATTGCAAATTAAAGAATTATTAAAGATTCATCGCATTTCTCTAGGATTCGTCAAAATGAGGGAGAATCTTTGAAAGAATATTTTCAAAAAAAAATTTTGAAGCTCGAGAAATTTCAGGAGTGGCTCCTGAGCTACTGCGAGGTGTTTTTCTTGGAGGACTATGCCCCAGACCATTTTACTATTCATTGATGCGAGATACTATTCTCTCATATGCTAACATAGAGTGGAGGATAAAATTATTGCCGATGAGGCTATCAATGCTCATTGAAAATAATTTGAATAGCCTTTTAATAAGAAAAAGAACGAAGATGAAGTTGGAGCCGGAGCCCAAAAATCTCAGAAGAGGTATCAAGATTTTCCACCTTAACCCCCTCAGCAAAATTGGAATTATAAAACAAATATGGAATACATTCTGTTGAATACAAGTCGTGTTAATATTCTCATGGCTATACAAAACAAACTGAATATTAGATGGCCCAATCCACTAAAGCCAAATACTAGCAACCAAGATTATTATTAACACTTTCATCTAAGCCGGGGACATATTATTGAAGCTTGCAAACAATTAAAGGAAGAAATTGAAAGGTTAACACAAGGATATCTTTGTCAATTCACTCAAAATCCAAAAGTTAGAAATGAAATTAATTGTGCTGGGGGCAAAATCAATAGTAATAACAATAGCAGTCAAATAATTGTCAAATGATTAGAGAAATTGAAATTATTGCTAGAGGACCTCTAATGTCCCATCAGGTTCTCCTTATTACCCCAGAGGAGCCAACACTAGAAAAAGCACGAGCTGATCAATTCCATTATATTTAACGATTCTGACTTAAAAAGGATCCATACTCCACACCAAGATACGCTTGTTATCAATGCTAGTATTGGAGATCCATGTTATAATGTCAAAAGAATTTTAATTAATAATGGAAGCTCTGTGGATGTTTTATTCTACTCAACATTTCTTAATATTGGTTTAATTAGAGAAAAACTTCAACATGCCGCTGGACCATTATATGGATTTGATAATCGACCAGTACGAGTTGAGGGGATAATTACTCTCCCTATCACATTGGGGGAATTCCCTTAGCATGTTACTCATTCGGTTCAATTCATTAACGTTAAGTCGGAATCAACATATAACATTATTTTCAGGATACCTTTGCGATCAATTTTTGAAGTTATCACCTCAGTGCCACATCTCAAGATAAAATTCCCAACTCTGGATGGAGTTGGTGAAGTGTAGGGAAATCAACAAGTGGCAAAATCTTGCTATCTTAGACGAGCTCAACCACGGCCATCTATCACCCTGTATATAAAAAATTATGATTTATAGAATAAAGATGTCCTTCAAAGAACCTCCTCTATGGAGGATCTTTGAAAACCTGGAATGTGGGCTAAGAATCAAGTGAGATATAAGACTTAAAAAGAATTTCGGAGCCCCATTTAAAAACCACCACCAACATTCACAAGTATCATGAGTAGTTTTTTTTTTTTCTTTTTTTTTTTTAATTATATAACCTATATGCTTTGATTATTATGTATACCTCATATCTCCAAGTTATCCCATGGGATCATTATACGACAAAATAGTAAGATTTTGTTTGTCCATTATTATTACTATCTTGTTTCATCACAACATGGGCTGAAATAATCTATGAAATCTATCATTCAAGAAATACATTTTATTATATCTCAATCACTAGATGATCAATCTCAAGGGTCAATATGATCTCTTCCACATAGATTAACGTCATTGAACAATATTCTAACAAACAACTTTGAATAGGTCAAACATCCTTGTAGATTTTCTGACCTCTTCTACACATGCTAATGTCATTGTGCATGCTCTGACAAACAACCTTGGATAGATTAAACATCCTTAGCGGATTCTCTCGATCTATTTTACACATGTTAATGTCATTGAGCAATGCTCTGACAAATAATCTCAAATAGGTTAAACATCCTTGGTGGATTCTCTTGACCTCTTCCACACAAGTTAATATTATTGAGCAATGCTCTGATAAATAACCTCGGATAGGTTAAACATCCTTGGTGGATTCTCTCGACCTCTTCTAAAAAGGTTAGTATCATCGAGCAACTCTCTGATAAACAACCTCGAATAGGGCAAACATCTCTTATAGGTTTTCTCTATATTTTCAAATTTCAATGCAAGTGAGCGATGCTCTATCTCGAAAGCCTGCATATGTGGTAGCCACAAAGGGAAGCTAGTGGTGGACAAAGTCCTCACTAGAAAGTCTCCATGAAAGAAAGTATTCAACAAGATCACCACTCATTTAAAGATCATAGAAGGCTAGAAGCCTAAAAAGGAACAAATATATCAAAAGATTAAATGTTATTTAAGAAATAAAATTTTATAAATTAGCTACTTCACAAGGGGGACAACATATCTCGAAAATACATAAATAATTTGGTTTCTCGTGGGGGGTGGGGGGGGTTGGAATTCACAAACATTCTTAAAAGAGAATGAAACATTCATTATTTCAAACAAATATCAAGCTCATAAAAATTTCTCAAAGTCATATACAATGTTATTACATGATTATACATCAAATTCAAACATATATTCTCATCATCTAAAATGAATTATAGGAAGTGAAATACTTTCAACAATTATATCTCGTACATTGTGATGATTCCTGATTGAGTATGAGCCCAATCAGATCTTTTTAGAGCAATGAGTAGCATATATTTTCTATAAACCACTACCAGACCATTAGAAATTCTGCTTAGTTGACATCATGAATATGTTGCAAGACTGTTGAGGTCAACACAATATTCAATTTCATCCATCAAGTTATTCATTTTTTGTCGCCATCAACATACATGTATACTATCTCCAACATAATACTGCTCGATCTTTATCATCGTCTCATTGCTCAACCATCAACAAAAGTCTGCCTGATCATCATTGGACCAACACCTGGATGCTGACCGTCATTGAACTTCCACTCAATCGCCAACCATTATTAGACTTCCGTCTGTCTTCTTGTCATTATCGGATTTCTTTTCAAGTGTTGCTACCGCCAAATCTCACTCCAGGAGAGGCCACCGTAGGGTTGTTTCTAACTTTTGCAAGAAAATCATGTTTTGTTCACCATCAACGTCCTCCGAGCTACTAATCCAACGGGGAGCTGGGACCGGCACAAGAGGACAATGCTTTGATCACCTTTAAAGTCCTCCGAGCTACCAAACCAAGGAAGAACTAGCACAAGAGGGAAATGCTTTGATCGCTATCAACGCCCTCCGAGCTACCTATTCAAAAGAAAGGTTTGAATTGTCATAAGAGATTGTGTTTTTTCTCCTACCCTAAGGGGGGTATTTATAGTTGTAAGGAGGGGGGAGATAAAAAATCTCTCTAAAAATTTCTATGATTTTTAAAAAAATTTAAATATAATTTTTTGAATTTAATAGACAAAAATCAATTATTTTCATTTAATAAATAAATATAAGAATTCAAAAGGTCATTCCAGAATTTTATGAATTTTTTTTTATATTTTTTGAAAATTTAAAAAGTAAAAAATATACTACAATAATAATAACTTAATTAATATTAATATATGGTAGAGATACGGGGTGTATTATCATTAATATAAGATTACTTATTGCTAATAAATTGGTTATTAAGTTATGTATAATTATTAAGTTACGTTTAATTAATATTAATTTAAACATCATTATGTTATCATAGAAGTTATAATATTCAATTTACTAATAATAAAACAAAATATATATAATCTTATTTTATATTATATCCTATGTCATTATGACATATAATATTTTGGATTCCAAAGCCCAATATGAAATACATATTATCTATAATATATATAAACTGATATATATTTATAAATCAAGTTGATATTTATTTTTGTTAATATCACCTGAATCAACAGAAACACCAATCTTATATACAATCTAATTAGCAGTAGGTCGTAATGTTTATATGTAATTAAAAATTACATATACTTATTTGATCTAATTAATATACTTAATTTTATTGAGGCCGTGTATATATATATATATATATATATATATATATATATATATATATATATATATATATATATATATATATATATATATATATATATATATATATATATATATATATATATATATATATATATATATATTATTCAACATAAGTATGATAATCAACTATTTGAGCAAATGTGAGGCAAAAGTCATGATTTATCCTAGGCTTAACATTCACGAGAAAGTCAAGCATCATACTAATAATTATCAGTCACAACTAGCTCATAAAGGTACAAATATATATTTTCGGACTCTGCAAGTTTCGATATCCGAAAATAGGGGGGACAACTAATTTATCACCAAAAACTGCCTCAATCGAGCACGAATCTCAAGATATATCCATACAAGAAACTTCCAAAATTGAAATTGGAATCATCCAAGTTCTGATTTCAACAAACTTATAGTCGAATTGAATATCTCGAAGAGATGAACCCATCAACACCAAAACCAATCCAATTTGAGCCCAAATGAACTGAAATCAAGGTTCCAAGGCATACTTGGAGGCTTCAAAACATTAATTGGATAAATAAATGACCATAGAATATGACAAGCTGATAGTCAAATCGAGCGGCTCGACGAGAATAATTCAACGAGCCCAAGATCATCAAATTCGGACAACATTAAGGCACTTAATGCTCGATCAATGGTTTATGATTGAAGAAGTTAATATCAGCCATTTATTCTAACACTTTCAACTTGACATTGATCCTCCCCATATTTACAAGCCATGCCACTAAAAAAAAATTATAAATAGCCCCACATTCTTTACATGAGGAGAAGATGGAGAAAAGGAGGAAGAGAAGAGAGGAATTTAGGAGATTACTTCCCAACAATCACAACCAGATTTCTTCCCGACCACCACCGAACTTCCACCCTTTCGTCGACCACCGCCGGAGTTCTTCCCGACCATCGTCAGACTTCTGTCTATTCGTCGAACACCGCCAGACTTCCACCCATTCGTCGACCACCGTCGGAGTTCTTCCCAATCACTGTCGGACTTCCTTATGTTCATTGACCACCGCCAAACTTTCTCCCATTCGTCAACCACCACTTGAGTTCTTCCCAACCACTGCCAGACTTCCTCTTTTTCGTCGACCATCGCCAAACATCTGCTTGATTCTCCAATCTATTATAATTCCATCGTTTCCAAGTAAAGGAGCGAATCACGGTTTGTAATTCATTCAAACTTAGTGGAAATTTCTCATCTGGGCCAGGTACCGTGGTTTTTTTCTTTTTGGGATTTTCATGTAAAAACTTATGGTGTTTTTTCTCCCTCACACATATTTGTTGGTGTTCCAAATATATGTACATCGCTAAGATGTTTTATTCTCTTACTCTACTGCCGCTTATATTCTCGCCCGCAGTAGCTACAACAATAATTTCTAAATTACTATTGAAATGGCACCATACAAGGCTTTTTATGTAAAGAAGTGCAGATCTCTTTTATGTTAGTTTGAAGTTTGTGAGAGAAAACTCTTAGAACCCTTATTGGTTGATTAGTATATTTTTTTCCAGCAATTAAGTGCCTTAACAATGTCGGAATTGAGTGATCTTAGGCTCGTTGGATTCGCCTCATCGAGTTACTCGATTCTACTACAACCATGTCAAATTTAGAGTTCAGATGATCATGATTTTAATTTCAAAAAATTTTAATTCAAATATTGTCTCGAGATTCGTGTAGGTCATATGATTTTTTTTGGAACCATATCAAAACTTTCTTATAACAAGTTCTATCATGTTATTTGATGGATCATCATTGCTGGAGCAAACTTTTTAATAATTTTATTGCATTCGGTACTTAAGTTTATATTGTAAATCTATAAGTACTTTGGTTGAGTTAGATTTGTCTTTATTTAAATAGATTCTCTTCTGTTTTTGCTTCTTTTTAGTACTATTGTTATAAACTAATGATGTAAAAAAAATTTCTTACTCTTACTGTTTATAATTAGTTACTAATATATAAACTATTTGTTATTAATACAAAACATGCTTAACAGATCTTAACTTCTGAAACTTGTTTCATTTGAGGTCAATTCATTCATCGAGTCCTATATTGGTGACATATACTGTCTTTCGAACCCATGGCATGCCACTCATATCTAGCAATCGTCCAAGAAAATGAACTAATAAATTCATGTATTTTTGCCTACGACAACCAAATTAAATATAATTTTATGAATGCAAAAAAAATACAACGTCAAGTATTGTTATGTGCTTGAGATATGGGTGATATTATTATAATGGAAATAGTTGGATGTTAATGGCATAAATATGCAAGATCTAGATATTACAAAGAAAAAAAAAATTGTGGGGCTTAAGTGAAGCTCTCCCATATTAATGTTCCAACCAGCGAGTGTGTTTGACATAAATCAAAGATCATTAATGCTAGAAGGCTAAGACATTTTGAATCAGAATATCCTAACTAAAATTTGATCATAATAAATTTCAAAATCATTGAATTTACTTTGATAAAATCAACTATAAAAGCTTGAGTTTATCATAACAAGTGAAATATATAGATAAAAATTTAAATTTCATATTACAATTATCTCAAAATAAATAAACACTTTTAAGACTTATTTTCACCAAATTTTGATCAAGATATCCTCACCTATGTGCTATTTGGATCAATAACAACTACTAGAATGGGAATTAAAGGGTCTGATTGGATAGAAAAGGTTAGTATTGTTAAGGGGAATAGAAAAGAAACAAACCTGGACATAGGGAGTGAGGAGAGAAAGCTGGAGAGCCCAGCCATACTGTACCCCTCCGGCGACCATGCAACAGAAATAAAGCCTAGCCAGGCTAAATTCCGGCTGCGCCGCCACCCCTCCTCCTTTCCTGGGCCCCATCTCTTCCTCGCCGGCGATCTCAACAGGTCCTAGGTTTTGGAATCGGGTTTGAATTCTCCTCGTCTTTTTTTCAATTCGGATCGGAGAGAAAACGACGGCCACCGCCAGAGAGAACACAGAATGCCGATTTTATACATAATGCGCTGTTCCAACGAATTGATAGCTCGTAACTGCAAAGCATTTCGAAGGAATTTTTCGCGCGGCGGATAGTCCATTGCAGTTGGCGTTCCATTCGTGGAGGAAGCTCGTAGCTACCGTAGGTTAAGATCCGTCAGATTGTCCCTGGGCTTCAAGCTGGGCGAAGCAACAGACTAGCGGTCACCATAAAGTGCGGGTTACCGGCCGGTCTCTGCATTGTTATAAACCGAATATATATTTGGATAAGGATAAATGCATCAAAATTGCAAAATTTTAAAATTCTTAATTTTTTTTTTAAATAAGCTCAATAAAAATTTTTTATTTTACCAAAAACTATTTCAATATAAAATAGAATAAACAACTTTGAAATTAAAATTGCATAATTTTTTTGCTATGTAATAAGATATGTAGGTTCATGAAATTTTCATATCCTCATCTCAAAATTATTTTAACAATATTCTAATGAGGATTTTATCAACTTCAACTGATATTAGGAATTTATTTGGGACCAGTGTAGTTTTTTTATAAAGGTAGTTATAAAGTTGTTATGTGAAAAATATTTTTTTTAAAAATTATCGTGAAAAGTAGCTTTCATGATCTTTTAGTTGGGAGCTTTGGCTACTAATTAAGAGGTCTCGGGTTCAAAGCTTGCTTATATGATGTGTGTGAGTTTGTTTTAATTTAATGGCTCAAATACCTCAAAAAAATAACTTTCTAGCCCAAAATTTTTAAAAACAGTGAAAAAACAGTAGCCAAACAAAAATGGTTGATTTGTCGCCTTGTGCAAGTGATAATTTTTATAAAATTGAAATCATGATTAATCTTCCACACTTGAGTAATGGAATTCTTCCTTCCAACCCCTAACTCTATCTTCATAAGAGCCACATTTAATTTCATGATCTTACTCTTTGGCTTAGTTTGGGATAGCTCTCTTACTGTTTCTTAAAGCAGTAAAAAAACCGTCTCAAGCGAAGCATTTATCATTTTAATTATCGTGATATTTATAATATTGTTCTCTTTCTACCATGCATGTGCATCGCTTCTTTATGCATTATATTTTTTGATTAAGAGCCTATGAAGAATCCATTTGAATGCATTGAAGATTGTTTGGTGATTCATTATTTTTTGTTATAGAACTTTGATGAGTTTTTCAAACTTGTATTTTGTGTATTTTTCTTTGTTATTTACTAAAATATTCATTTCATGGCTTCTCCTTCATCAATAAATTTTTTTATTTTTTCAATCCCCTTTTTCATTTATGTTGATCCTTGGTTTGGTGACTTGGATTATCCTTTCATGGATGGTTTATTAGATTATTTTTTCCTTGTTATTGATAAAAGGATGTGGCTATCTTAGCTTAAGTTGCAAATTAGCTTCAATTTACTTAACAGCTTAGTGCTTACATGTTTTTATTATTAGTACTCTTAATGTGTAACAATTCAAAATTATAACAAGTAAAGATTTAAAATTTTGAAAGGTTAAGATTTAAAATTTTGTTTTTTTAATTCATTTGCATATATTTGGAAGTCTTTTAGTGCATAAAATTTTGTGTTCTAGAATGAGTCCTAAGGGTCTAGAGTGAATTTTAGCAAAATCAGTAAAATTTTACTACTATTTGTTCGAACACCTCAACACTGTGTGTCCGAACATCTCAGCGCTGCTACAGTACTAAATGATAAATAGTGTCATTACAGCCACAATCTTATTATATTAGCATTTTCAAATTTCGTTCCAATTTCAACAATTTAATTATGAAGCTTAGAAAACTTGAAAGGAGGAGAGTTGATATAGGACTTTGGCGCCAAAATGAATATTATTTGTCCATGGAATCAAATGGAGAATAAATGAATTATTAATTGTGAGAATCGGGCTTGGCCGATTCAGTTGAACCGACCCTACTGCATACCACGACGAAGCTGGCGAGTCGAGCGGGCAAAATCGCAGGCTGAGGTAAATGGGAAAAATAAGTACTTTCATTGGTACTAATTTTAGATTGTGGCTCCTAACGGTTGTATAATTTAAGAGAAAAGATAAATATATGATATATTCATAACATTGAAACATTGATGGTCATGATATATTTAAATGAAATTAATTTATATTTAGAGATGAGCATACATATTATTTCAAAGGCTCTGTGTTACTGTAATTTAGAAATATGATTTACTCTAAAATATTAATTAAGAAAATTAATTACATAAATAATAAATCGAATGATAAACTTTAAAGTAAAAGTAAATCTCAAATATGATAATAAAGAAAATATTGTTTATATTAAGAGAGAGAGAGAACAAATAGTTTTAAAATTAAATTTTAATTAGTGAATTAACTAATTAATTAAATGCTAGGTTTAATTTCATGGACTCACCCTCAATCATTTAAATTATCTCAATATTTTTATTTGCTCATATGTAGATCTCCACCTCATACACTACATCAAATACACTTAATTGTTATTCATTATTACTACAAGAATCAGAATTCTTCTCAGAATGACTTTCCTTCTCCAATATACAGTTCAAATGAAACCAACACAACAAAAATTATAGCACCATTATAAGATAAAGGAGATTGGGAAAATGCCTACATGAACTATGTAAAGAGTTGTTATGATGATATTAAGGTATTGTTTGAGACGATTTTTTTTTTATTGCTTCTTAAATAACTTTTTAGTAAAAAAATTAAAATATGACAAAAGCTCTCAACACTCAAGAAAATAGTGCATTTTTTTTCTCTTGAACTTCTTAATTCTATTCTAATTGATTCAAACACATCAACAAAAGATATATATCCATGATATATAATTCCTTTCCCAGTACATTTTTATCATTTGTGCTGTTTAAACATGTGAAGTTAACTGCTAGTTTGTATTATGCAGTAGTACTCTTGGCAACAAACAGGTCGCGCCCAAATCCATTAAACATAACAAGGTAGGGGTGTAAGTGAGCCAAACCGGCTCGTGAGCTGACTTGAACTCGACTCATTAACGAGCTCACGAGTCGAGCTTATCTAATCACAAGTTCAAGCTTGAACCAATAGTCAAACTCACATTATACAAGCTCAAGCTCAACTAGATTCAACTCGTAAGCTTGTCAAGCCACTTGTTTAAATTAAAATATATTTAAAATCAATTTTTAATATAATATAATAAAATATATACTAAATATTTCTTGAGTCAAGCTAGAGTTTTCTTAACGAGCTCGAGTAAACAAAATGACCTCGAGCCTATAATTTCGAGCGAGCCAAGCTAAAGCTCAATAAACAAGCTTGAGCTCATATAGAGTAAGATACTCGACTTGAATTGTCTCGTTTACACCCCTACAACAATGTATCATATCAAATAACATGGCCTCTCCCATAAAAAATAAGGCAAGAGCATAGTTCATTTTCCAATAAACCAAACATCAAAAATTTCATCAGCTAAAATGTTAATTTTCTGTGCCATAGTTCTTGAACATGAACATCTTTCTAAACCAGGCCACATAGCATTTTTCTGGTTCACATATGTTTGAAATGATTACTACTCAAACACTTACTGGTCAAAAAAATTGCAGGTGAAAATAAAAGTTAAAATTCAGTAATTACAAACAAAAAAACAAAATCCAAACAACATAGTTTCTTGACAAATTTAAGAAGCAAAATGTGGCTTTAACAGGGGCTATTTCTATAAATCATGCCTTCATTTATTAAGGTCCATAACAAAAGCTTCTACAGCATTTAACACATTATCTACATGTATTATTCAATAAACACTTACTATTTATAAAAGGCTTCAATGTCTAGCACCCCTTTCGCTGAGATCTGCTGCAGCCTTAGCAGCTCTGCTGAGAGCATCAGAAACCAAGAGAGCTCCAGCAGAGAAGTAGCTACTGTTAACAATGGAGTTACCGACAGCAGCTGCAGTCCTTCCAGTTGCAGATAACACAGTCTTTGTTGTGTCCATTACGTGATATCTCTCATCAATTGAGCAAATGGCGTCCACTCCAGCATTTATCTTATCAGTGAGACCAATCCTTCTGCTCATGTCAGCAACCTTGGATGCAGCGGTGGCAGAGACTTGGTAGGATTCGTCGTAGGCCTTTGCCTTGGACAAGGCATCTTTGCCGAGGACATATCCTTTTGCTATCATTGTCTTCACCACCTCTTGTGCCATGCTTATGGCCTCTCTTGGTGTGGTGGTGAAGTGATCCTCATGTGCCTGCTTCGTTTTAGGTTAAGAGAATTTGAGTAAAAGGAGATAGAAAAAAGGGTTCTAAAACATAATCACCTATTGCTAAAATTTCATTTCAGTTCCCACTTTCCATTAATCCAAATAAAACCTTAGAGAAACTCATTTGGGTACTGAAATTGTTGAAATAAATCTGGAGTGATTGAGGATTTCAGGTTGATTTAAATAAATTTGAAATAAAAAATGATGAAATAAGAAGAGGACATCAATGTTTGGGCACAGAACATACCATTGTCTCATTATCATCCACTCTCCATGAATGCTGGTCCCAAAAGCTCGAAGATTCTTCATGGTGCCCCCAGCGAGCTATGCACACTTGTTGATCTATTATGGTTGCACCCTAAGAAAATGAAATGAAGTTAAAGTGGTTAAAAAGATGAATTTGCAGCATTCAAAAAAGAGAATGCACGTTAGAGCAATGAACACTAGTGACAGATCAACTTTTTATACAGGTTTTCACAATAATCAATCAACCTCATCTTTTAATACTAGCAATATTCCGGAAAGATTTAAAATTTTTCTTTACCGTTAAGTGACATAAGAGTTTTGTTGAGTGTTTGATTCTAGTTCAGAAAAAATCCTGTTTTGACAGCTTTTAATCACGCAACTTTTGCGAAATCCTCCATCTTGACCATTCAATTGTAACCTCCTTGTATGTGTTTCTGCTCTATGCTAGCAAGACCTAAAACATTTTACTTGCAGTCGATTTAGACAACCATATTCCTCAATAGATTTTCTTCAGGCTTAATTAGAAATAAGAAACAAACTTCAATTACATCTCAAAGATGGTTCTTATTAAAATCAGTTTTAACACTTTAATGAATTTGGAGATCAACTCTACACAGCAATACAATGGTATTAAGATACTAGATTTGATTCGGAAATGAAGATGTGGAATGTTTTGGATCCAGTAGTTTCATATAAGATTGTTCAAGAGGTATGCAAAAATATTGGATTTCTTATGGGATCAAATACAGTATTTTTTCGAGAATGCTGATATGATCGAAGAGAAAAAAATTTGCTATGAATTGATTAAGAAATATTCTAATTAGGTTCTATCTATGATGTATAGACAAAGCAACACATACACGGACACGAGACATGGCATTTTTTAAAAATATTGGACACGGGTGCGGCGTTTGTTTTCTTATTTTGCGAGGACTTTATAATCAGAGACTACTCAGAGATTTCACTCTCATTTTGCGAGGACTTTCTAATCAGAGTTTTGATTTCCTATAGGCATAAGCACCTATAGTTCATTACTCATCCCAGTAACGAGAGAGAACTTTCGATTAAGGCTAGTCGTCAAACAGATACATAGTATCTGGTGTGAATGTATATTCTCTCTACTCTTCCTCTTATGTGAACTTTCAATTAAGGCTAGTCATCATCCTAGTGGCCGAATTGCGAATTATTCTCAGCTCTTCCTCTTATGTGAATGTATATTCCTTGGAATTAGCCTCTAATATTTGATATCTCCATGCTTAACTTAAATCGTAGAGTTGATTTTTCACTCATTCAATTTCCTTCAAATTTAATATTAACAAACAATTCAGCATCTTTGTTACTTTGGATAAAAATCATACCTAAACTTCTTATTTTAAACCCATTTAACATAAATTAAGGTCCCGCATTAATATCATAGGTCCTCTTGCTTAATTTAAGCTTGCATATATTTTATTGGCCTTGATTTTACATAATTAAAATCCATCTTTATTTGCTTAATTTGCTCCAAGTTCGGCTGATTTAAGATATTGAGACCTCTCGAATCAAAATAAAACTTATCAAATCTCATACCAGTTAATCACAGAAATGTAGTGATTGGTTGAGTCATTGAAATGACAGCTTGCAAACAATTCTTAAGTAACATTTTCAACATATAAACCGCAAAATAATGAATATTTTGTTAAAAAAATGTGTTAACTCTGATGAGCCAAAAAGTAGAACTACTTCAAATAACTAGAAAACTTATTCTTCAAATTTAAATTAGAAATTATTCTTGTTTAATTTTTTTTTCATGGCATGCCACGAGAAATAACTAAAAACAGCTAAAATGTAACTTCTTTTCTTTCACACCAATATATTAAAGGTTACATGCTCAGAGCAAAACCACAGTTCCAAGTGTAATGAGTTGCTTTGAATGGAACTAATGTCTAACCCGTTCCTCAAACCAAATAACAACTCCATGCATGAAAAATTATAAAGAAGCAAACGTATCATCTTTTTCAGAAAGTTTTTAAGGAAACTTACACTGAGCAAAACTGCAGTTTCCAAGGCATGAGGTTCTTTAAATGTTACATACCCCGTAGAACCATAATCTCCTGATCTGCATTTATAAGAATCAATAACTTTGTTATTAAATGCACATATACGAGGATAAAGATGGATGTATGCATGTTTGCATAAATGCATGCAGTCTCTTTTATTATATATGCTTTCCTAGGAGCTATGCTTAGTACTCTAACGGTCGAGGCTCCTGTCAGGGTTAAGTTAGTGGAAAGTCCAACACAAAACCAGCAGTCCTTAATAAGCTTGAGCCATCCAGATAGCATCTACGTTTTCAATTCAAAAGAACAACAACCTGCCATTTAGGAATGGCTAGTATGCTAAATTAATCTCATTCTTCATTAATACTCTCAAACAAATTTCTGCAAATCACATAGAGCATTTGCATCATCCTCCTTCCAATATAATTTTCTTAGTTTTCGTCATTTTACTATTTATTTATTTGGTTACATTATTTTTATTAGCTCAAATGGAATTTCCCACACAATTTCTTGACTTTTTTTTTTTTAACTTTTGGACAAAAGAAAGTGCCACTGCAAATAGTTGCCCATTCACACGAGCAGAACCATAAATTATATTCATAAGGTGCTTGATGTTATTGGTTTTCGAGGCAGAAGCATTATTTGTAAGGAAAACTTTTAAGACAAAGGCTCAGCACCATTTAAGTAACTTTATCTTGTTCCAGAATATGTAATTTACCATATATTTTCCTTTGATATGTCGATCAAATAAATACATTTTGGCCTACAAATCACACACTACATTGCATCGATTATAATAACTATTATTAAACATTAATATTAAATAATCATAAATGCTTGCAATTTGATAGCATAAAAGAATAACTTTTTTGGGCAAGCAAAGACAAACTCACTGAAGAGTTCATTCAATTGAAATCAAATATCGTGAAAATGGAGAAATTTTATGAGAGAATGAAGACAGAGATGGTCTACAGTTAATAGAGGTAAGAGATAAAACAGTGGAAAGATGGATAAAGAGGTACTTTGGGGTTGGGCGACAGTAAAGATCAACTTTGGGGTGGGAAGGTGCGAGAGTTCAAAGAAAGGGTGTTGAAGGATCTTCTAGTGAAGGGTTATAAGTGCTTTGAAGCTCAAAATTAAAATATAGAAAAGAGAAAACTAAAAAGTGAGAAGAGCAATATGGTTGAATGGTTTCCCTTTGACCTCCAAAGAGAGTTTAGTTGTTTGAAACATTGGAAAAATGAATTTTAAAAACAAAGAAATAAAGGAAGACACATAAGAGAATATATGAACTAAAAAAAGGAGAAATATAGGGAAGACGGAGAAGAAAATATACAGCATTGAGCTAAAGTCTAGGAAACTGTTAAGGCAGATGAATATGTTAGTATAGTCCATAATAGCTGATTGAAAAAATATTGACGTAATTATACCAAATTATTGGCCCAATTTTGATTTCCTTTTGCTTTATACTCCCTAAAACATGGTATTAGAGCTGATGGTTGGACTGAGATCAAGTAATTTATACGATTGTGACTCACATGGGTCTTTCGTGGGTTCTATGAACAAAGTTTAAGAGTGGATCAAATCACTCCTATTCCCTCCATGTAGTTGAGTGGGCTATTGGTGAATGATAATTAACAAGCTTAAATTTGATGGATAGTGAGGTAGATGTGACAAGCTCTCACATGAGAGGGGGATTGTTAAGACATGTAAAACCTTGGGTTAAGCCTCATATCACATAAAAATATGATGTAAAAATACAAGTGGTTAAACTTCACCGATAGGCTTAAGCTTTTGAGTGGAATATTGGATGTGACCATTGGTTTATCAAGCCCAACTTTGATACAATTTTAGTTCATACTCCCTAGCAAAAACTTTCACCTGATTGTAGAGAAGATATCAAACTTGAGCTTTTTTCAAATATTTTAAATTAGAATTAACAAAACTAATAATGACCATTGCTAGGCCCTTGTTGGCCCCAATAGCACACATGCGACAAAAATATAATTGCAAAACATGCACATGCCAAGCTGCCTACAACCTAAATGTGCAAGTGATGTTTATGTCAACATTAACTTGCCTCTTCGGAAGTTTTGCTGTCAAATACACCTATTTATAGGCACATGCAAAACTGCTTTCTTCTGTGCATGTGTGAGTTAACACATGCATAAAAGAACACAATTTTGCATGATAAATAGGTGCATTTGCATCAAAACAACACTTTCAAAAAAGACAATCCATACATGCAAGAAGATGCACATCCGAATTAAGGTTTGATGATGTTGTTGTTGCTTATTGATAGCATGAAATAACTTATCAGAGTGTCTGTCTTATCAATAAGTGATATAAAAACTCCACTTAAATCCTTTGATTCCGCTTTATCAATGAAAGCCCATAAATAAGAAAATCAAATATATTACTCTTCTTCTAAGCATGTTTTTTCTTAAAAAATTTCTTCTTTTTTATCACAAACTCTTTATCTTGGTTGACAATTCTTGTTTTTCCATATTTGTGGGTCCTTCAACTGTATTTTTCCCACATAGAAGAAATAAGGTGTATGTATATGTATTGTTTTCTAAGTTGGGCAGATATTTCTAGTCATATTTTCTTTTTATCAATTTCTGCAGTAAACTCTTTTCAGTGTTCAATGTTAAACTTCCTCTGAAGTTCAGAGTTTACCTCAATAGAGCGACAAGCAATTGCATTAACAAATTTCTCAACTAAGTTGATTTCACAAAAACTAATTTAAAACTGGTTTTTTAAGGGTTTACTTCCGAAATCAAATATCATCCAAGTAGTTTTTATTGAAACACACCTATAAATAGGTTTTTTTCGCGTAATTTAGTGCAATTCTATTGCCCTAAAGCTTACGCACCTATTTGACACGCTCTCTTGGTGCAATTTATTTTTTTACTATCCCAAAGTGGATCCTTTTTTCCCCTCAAAATCCACCTCTAAATTCAGCAGGGTGGCTTTCACATGCATGTACCTGAATGTCTGTATATATGTTGGATGCTACACGTATATACTATGTTTATGTGCCTGTAGGTATACCTACATATGAGTGATGGTCATCATCAATGTAAAAAAGCATGCATGCTGAAGCGTAGAAATGCTGGAAAATCACAGTTTACTAAGACAGTTAAAGTACTCTCACCTGATAATCTCTATGTGCTCAATAACACCAGAAAAAGAGAAGAAGTCATAAAGATCTCTCTCGGTTGCATTTGGTGAAAGGTTATATACTTCAACTATATAAAGATTCTCACTCATGAATCTGCGATGCATTAAATAAAAACAGTAAACAGCTTTAAGCATCTCAAAATTGCATGGCAGCAAAAGAAGTATGATCATCAATGCCTTTATCTGAAGATAAAATAAAATGTAATAATAATGTAATAGGAACAGAAGTAAAGTGTTTAGATGATAATCAAGAAGTAAAAAATATAATTTGTATTAACTTTTGAGAAAGACTGGGCTTGACATCCTTGCTGTGTTGTAGAGCCAATGCGGATCAACTCAAACACTAACGTAATAGACAGCTATGAAGACAAGTCCAATGAAAAGCCACACTCCACCCGTGTATTTTAACTCAAAATGATACCCCTCCCAAAAGGGACCCAACCTCTCTTTGCCAATTTGTGAAGCCTAATTTTACCCTACAAAGAAAAAGCGCTACACAGACATAACCCTAGGTATTCAATAACTGTAGTTATTTCATTAAAAATATTTTAAAATTTTATTATAATTTAGTTACCCTAAGCTTTTTTAATAAAGAGGGGTATCTGATATTTGTACTTGTATTTTTCTCTAATTCAAATCTGAGTAAAATTTGTAGTAGCATCAACAAGGCATAGCCAGCTATTAGATGACAACAACATTAACATCAAACATTTATCCCACTATGTGAGATCGGCTACACGAATCATTTTTCTCCATTATATCCTATTAAAAGTCAAATTCTCATTTAAATCTAATAAAAAAGATCATTTTTAATATTTTCTAACCACGAATTTTTAGGTCGACCTCTATCTTTCTTAACATAGGTCAAATCTAATACATCTACTCTCATAACCGAGTCATCGGAAGGCCGATGTTTTATGTGACCAAAACATTTAAGGTGGCTCTCTCCAATCTTATCTACCACTGGAGCTACTCCAACCTCTTCACATGTATGCTCATTTCACATTCTGTCTCTAAAAGTAAAGCCATTCATCCACTTGAGCATCCTCATCTCTACAACACTTAATTTTATGCTTCTCTTTTAATGGCAAACATTTTGCAATATAAATCATTGAAGATCGCACCACCATTTTATAGAATTTTTCCTTAAGTTTGAGGGGTAATTTTCTATCACACAACAGACCAGATGCATTCCTCTACTTCAACCATCCAACTTGAATTTTACTAATAATATCCCTATCTATTTCACCATCACTCTAAACAATAGATCAAAGATATTTAAAACGTGTACTCTTATTAATGACTTGATCGTCCAAAGTCACAATCCCCCACTAGATATATTAATATTAAAATTACACTCCATGTATTCGGTTTTAGATCTACTCAAACAAAAATCTTTATAGACTCTAAGGTTGACCTCAATAATTCCAGTTTACCTTCAACTCTCTCTCTAGTATTATCAACAAGAAGAATATTATCAGCTTAAATATATATATATATATATATATATATATATATATATATATATATATATATATATATATATATATATCATCAACTAAAAGCATACACCATGGTACATCCTCTGGCAAGTGTCCAGTAAGAACATCTACGACTAAAGCAAAAAAGATATGGGCTTAAAGCTGATCCTTTATGTAATCCAACTGAAATAGGAAAATACTTGGTCAAACCACCTTGTGTTTGAATGCAAGTAATAGCTCATGCATATATATCCTTTATGACTTGAATATAAGTATTATTAACTCCTTTCTGTTCTAGAACTCTCCAAAGCACTTCCCTTGGAACTTTATCATATGCTTTTTTTAAATCAATAAATATCATATGTGGATCCTCTTTATTCTCTCTATACTTATCCATCAAACCTCTCAATAAATGTTTAGCTTCCATAGTATACCTATCCGGCATGAATCCTAATTGATTTTGACAAACATTAGTATCGCGTCGTAACATATGCTCAATAACTCACTCTCATAATTTTAAAGTATGCCACATTAATTTAATTTTTCTATAATTCGCATGCTCTTGTGTATCACCTTTATTCTTAAAAATATGAATCAACACACTCATTTGACATCTTTTTAATCTTCAAAATAATATTGAAAGGTGAAGCATAAAATTTCTTGTGTATTTTTATAATCTTTATCTTCTTTTTTTTTCTTTTGCACTATTGATTTATTAATAAGGTATCATCTTATGATGCACCAATACTTCTCAAAGAGGCGTGCAGTGTGCGACATGACACGCATCCTGCACACCTCCGACATTTGTTAAACACATCGAAAATGTGTTTAGTTAAAATAATATTAAATACAAATTAGAGAAGCATGTCAGATACATGTTTCTTAAAATTTAAAATATAAAAACTAAAATTTTTATTTCCTTTCCACAACACCAAATCAATTGCCCGCACTCAATACCCCATCCGGCCCGAGGGCTCGAATTAACTAGGCGGGAACAGACGGTCGAACAGTAGATCAAACTTTCAATTCCTTTAAAATTATCTCAATAAACTTGAAAGAGTCACTAAACATCAAAAATATAAACCGATATAAAATAACTTAAATACCTTTATTCTGGTGTCTCGCATTTACGGTACACATTTTCGTTTCTTCTACTCATTTGGATTATATTAAACTTAATGAAAGAAAAATTATAGCAATAACAGTAAGTCAAAACTTAGCGAGTAACACATACTTTTAAACTATAGTAAATCAAGATAGTAGAAGTAATATGCTTGTAATACATGCTTCTTTTCATTTCATATCATAAATATTATTTCATTTAATTATATCTTTTATTTCTTCAAGACTTTAAATGTATAATGTTATGCATAAATCATAAATGCACATCATATCATATTCATCATATTAAATCTCCATTCATCATATATGTAGATATATTTTTTTATTTTCATATATAATACAATTGTCACAGAAGTCACTGTCTAATTTAGTACCAATAAAATTTTAGTTTCAAAATCTGGTTGACTCAAAGGCAGATCAACCAAACCAGAACTCATATTATCATGGATAATGTAGACAGCCTTGATTGAGCAAGTAAAATAAGGTGTTGCATGTTTTTTTTTTTTTTTTTTTTTTTTATAACTTTTCTGCTTCTCCCACAACAATGATTGTCTTGCGACCGACACTAATGATTGGGATATGATTTTTCTCCCCTTTCAAATGACCTGTGGAAGAAAAGGTTAGGACATGAATTTTCTCCACTTTCACATCTCTCATACTCAAGATTCTCTCACAACAAATGTCAAAAATGATCAAATGTTAGGATAAACAACTCCACAACTTTCTTTGTTTCCCCTTCGTCTACCCCACAATTCTCCTTGTTACCCTAAGGTTTTAATATTAGCTTAAACTCATTGAAAATTATTTCATTTGTTACATCATACTCAAAATTTTTTGTTTCAGATTTTCCTAAATTGAAATAATTGTTGCAGAAAACTTTAATATTTGGCATAGTTTATTTACTATTCTTTCACTATATTAAGAAAAAAAGAATTATTCTCGCAACACCAAACATCGTTAGTATTTCATATAAACCAAAAAGTATGAAATATTACTCCAATGAAAAATATAAAAATGAATGATACATCATTATAAGTTGTTGATTGTTTCTTTTCAACAAAATTAGATCTAGGGGACTAAGAACTGCCATCATGGATAATATATTGTAATACAATAAATGCATGTTCTATGTATAAAAAAAAAGGAAATGTGGTCAGTTAGTTGGTATCTTCCTTTAATTCAGGAGATTCTAGTTTCACAATTCCTAAGTTCTATCATGCTGTATGTTATTTTGAGGTTGGATTAATTGTTGTGGGTATAGATGTGTTTTCAAATCCACTCAAAGTAATAAGAGAAATTTTCATTAAAACTTAAATGCTCAGTGTACTGATCAGACCACTAATTTCAAGCTATCAAGTTTTGGTGAATTTGAAGTTTTCTCAATTTAAGTTTGATGAGAAGAAGATATATTACAAATAAGTTTGCAAGCCACAATATCAGTTTTATGGTTCTTTACTAGATAAACACCCGCCCACTAACCAGTAACCACTGATGAACTATAAGCTACTCGTGGGTGAAGCCTATACATCATTGTCCTATGCAAGTGATGAAAACAACAATCGTGATAGCATAGCAAGTGGCAGAAAACATCTCTATGCCAAATGGATTACAGATTCAAGACTAAAGGGCTTGTCAAAACTCACCTCAAGGAGAGTGAAAAGCTTTAATTCTAGCTATGAGTAATGACAACCTCCCTGGGCTATTAACCCTAGTGAAAAACATCATATATTGAGTAACAACCAAACGAAGGATGATAGAATGGCAAGCCAGAGGACTTCATTAAGAAACATATGCATCATCAACAACCAATGGTTTACTCTAGCATCATCGCATATAAACATTCAAATCAGTACAGATTGGCACAGCACCACAAGTAACCAATATCCAGTAAGTTAATTAGCAAACCAAGCAACCTGAATGATCATGGACATGAAATTTATGAGCACGATAAGTATTTCTTTCTGAGCAAAAAACCAAATCAGGATAGTATTCACCTTTGAAAAATAGCAAAGGGTTATTTGAACTTGATCATTTAAGCCAGAAATATCCACAAAAAAAAAAAAACAAGAATTTCATGTAGGATACAGCGGTTTATAGTAGCTGAATTACATCAAATTTTCATTAATTTTCAGACGAACTAATTTAAGCAAGTGAATAACCAATAAACATGAAAACATAATTCTCTTCGTTTCCTTGAAAACAACGGCACAAAAAACTTCCATTTTTTTCCCTCCAAGAAGAAAGATTCATCCGCAACAAATAGCTCAAGTCATACCAATAAGATTTGCATAATCACACAACTGGACTCTCAATGCTAAAAGATCAAACATGATAGAATCAGCAAATATAAAGCTCCAAATTGACCAATTAACACGGAATCGAGTTAGAAAACGGGCCTCTTCTCTCCAACCTAAACAAACACAATATATCTTTCACTGCTAAAACCTAACGACGGCAACCGAAACAATTTGAAACAACAAGAGAAGAAATTAGAGAGAGATTCTACATGACCGACGAAAAATTATCCAATTGATGTTGGAAATAGCTCACCCTAAACCCTTGGCGTCGGTTGCCTGAGCTTCAGCGAGGGATTTCTTAGTGTTATCACGCGCTTCGTCACGTTAAAAATACAGACAGGATGATCGAAGCATGTGATGAGCTCGGGTACAATTCAGATGGGTCCGTGTCGGCCAACTTGAAATAGACCTGCTAACTAATTACTAATTAAAAAATAGAAAAAAAAATATATAAATAACATTTTTCATTAAATTTTAATCAGAATAAATTTAATACTCTTAAAATTGTAAAAATTTTTTGTAATTTGCTGCAAAAAGATTTTATTTGGGACAATTTTTTTTGTTGCTTTTTTAAAACAATTTTTTAGTATAAAAAATTTTTGAATTAAATGTTTTTTATTAAAAAGTCTTCCTAGAAAGCAATAAGAAAGCTATCACAAACCAAGCCTTAAATTTCATTTGGGATAGCTTTCTTACTGCTTTTTAAAATATTTTTTTTAGTCCAAAAACTTTACAAACTATAAATTTGTATACTATAAATTACTTTAAAAAACATTAAAGAAGCTGTCCCAAACAAAACCTTAATAAGAAAAAAAAATTAACATTTTTTAAATAACTCCTATAAAATTTCAAGTTTTTGTACATAAATATTAATTAATTTTTAATCCATCTCCTTTTGCCCCTCATGATTTAAAATTTGTGAAACTCCAATCTAATAGTTATAATCATAGTTACATCATCCAAGGGCGGAGCCAGAAAATTTTTTGTATGGGGGCACAAATTAATATTAATCATTAAATTACTCTCAAAATATAATTTTTATTCAATATAATCACATGTCATGAGATATATTTTTAACAAAAAATTATAAAATACATATAAAATCATATGCATTTTCATTAAAAAAGAATAGATATATCACTCTCTATCTTATTATTTATTAAAAAAATTAATATTTTTTAGGGTTATTATTAAATTGAGTTCAAATAAATTGTTTTTATATTTGAGATTATTTTATTTGAATTAATTAAATTAAGTCTTGATTTTGAACTATATTTAGATTAATTAAATTAGTATTAGATTATAATATACCAAATTTTAAATTAATTGTTTATTAATTATAAATTATTTTTATTATATTAATTAGATATAATGGTTTACATTTAGTAAAAAAATTATAATTTTAAAGTGAATATAACTAAACTAATTAATTTACTTAGATTTATTATTAAAAATGTATAAATTCCCTCCTAAAAAACCAACGGTTGAGAGAGAGAGAGAGAGGCGTAGTGGGGAGAGATAAAGAAGAGAGAGAGGGAAGGCAGAGATAATAGATATATATAGAATTAAAAAGCATACGGCCAAGTCAGCCAAAAAAAGAAAAATTGGGCTGAGGCGGGAATTCCCTGGCTCCCTGAGGCGGAGGCGTTACCGGAGCCGAAATTGATTTGTTTTAAAAATCAAATTTAATCTTATAACTTAATAATTATATTAATATAATTAAAATGACCTGATTTTTTGTTATTGGGTCGGGCCACGGGCCCCCACTGTAGATCCGCCCTTGACATCATCACATATCATTTGTCATGTCCAACACGAAGCCTTAATTAGCATGTTCTTATGTGGAATTCTTCTTCTTACACTTGGTAGGTGAAATAATATGAAAGTAATTGATGAGATCTTTGATGTAATGATGGATATTATGAGAAGTATTAGCTTTAAGACATATTCATCAAACAAAACATATATAAATTTAATGTCAAGTTGAAATACTCGAGCATTAAAAAGAAAATTAATTCAAAAGAAATGGATATAAGGTTTAAATTTTATGTAGCTCATCTTTGTCTATTGGTTGGGGGCTTTAGCTACAAACCAAGAGGTCTTAGGTTCGAAGCTTACGTATACGATATGTGTCTGTGAGTTTGCCTTAATAGCTTGTGTATATAATATAGAGTTAGTAGATTCAATTCACATAAACAAACTCTATTAAAATATAAGGTGTGCATCAACCTATATGCAAATGTAAGAATGTTTTTATAGATAATGCACTTGACATTCTAAGAACCTTTAGTGAACATAGTAGCATACATTTCTACAACAGAGTTTTTAAACTATATATTTTAGACTTTGGTCTTGAATTGGTTGAAGAATAAGACAATCATTGAAAATGTAATTTTGCATAATCAAAACAAAACCTAGAACCAAATACTTACATCCCACAGTTTGGATTTGAAGCAGAGAAGAGAAAGAACTCAAGGAGAGTGACGCTAAGCCGGAGAGGAGAAATGCCTTCGGTTTGTAGCCCCTCGTCAACCTCACAAACGAAGAGGATACCGCAAGCGGGATAGCACACGAATGAAGAGTGAACGGGAAGAGCAGACGACGGGCAAGATAGGAAGACCTGGAATAGAATTATTAGATTTTTTTACTTTCCTAATTTCTCCACAATACCATATGATTTATTTCCATTGGCTGATATTCGATCTAATTGAACCGGATGTTTTTTAAAATAGGCAACGGTTTGCCAGTTTCACGGTCTGACCGGTTTTAGCCTGGTTTTTGTTGTTCCAGTTATCTATTGAACCTAAATCGGTCGGTCTATTGTCCGATTTTAAAAATCTTGTATTTTAACAAACTTAGTCAAACTAATCGCCTCGATGAGACAAACCCAATGACACCAATTGCCGTCTAATTATAGTTGAAATGAGCCCAAATCATGTATTTGAATTTTGAAGTATAATTGAAAAAATCATGGCATAAATTGGATGACCGGATGATTTTCAAACATCATGGCAAATTGGCAATAATAATAATAATAACATGTAGCTCAGCCATTGATATCACAAGACAGCAATAATTGCCCACAATAATTGGAAAGCATATTATCTTACGCACACGATTTTTTTTTCTTTTTTTTCTCAAACAATATGAATTTATAATCTGCACCGGGCTTTACCAGCAAAAGCTGCAAGCAAATAATTAAAAGCTAGTACAACAAATGGGCCAAAGCTAGCCCATAATGTCTCAAGGTGTAAATACTGAATTAATTTTATAAATGTAAACAATAGCATGATGGTTAAAAAAAAAACTATAATTTAGAAATATTGCCTATACAAAATTTTGATTACAGAGAGACGATCAATCTTGATTGTCCACTCTTATTTTTTATGTCATTCGCATAAATAATCAAGTAAAATAAAGAGTGTCATACAATATTTTTTACCTGCAATTTTTTTTTGCAAAAAAAATCTATTGTCCTCGTCTTGTTCAACATCATCCACTATTTATAGAAGACTAGTAACATAAAAGCTTCTTAAAGTATCTTTTTAGTACAAAAATTTTAATTTTGTAATAAAAAAGCTGCTTTAAGAAGTAATAAAAAAACCGTCCCAAATAAGCATGTCGTGTGTCAGCAAATCCGACATGAGTGAGATTATAATATAGATTTCGAGAGAGTCGAATATAGTAAAAATGAGGTTGCGACATAGATTCTATATGAAATATTTGCAATGCAATTAAAGATTAAGAAGCAATTATTGATGCATTGATGAGAACTTGTAGAAATTCTCAAATAAATCAAGTAACATTTTAAGCTTCGATATTTAATAATCCCATAAGCGGTACAGAAAAATGTCTGTACATAGAATTCAAATTCGCCAAATATTTTTTTTTCTTATTTATTTGGATTATATTCATAATATTTTTCATGATGATCAATAACAAACAATATAGATTATCAATTATTGACAATTATGAACAACAGAAATAGGAACAACGACATTTTCTTTATGCCACCTTAGTTAGCTCGCCCATATCAGAATTGCTTGACAACAGATTATTTGGCGATGATCATATTCAATCACGTTTCTTATTAACAATATGAATGTACCACTTAGGCTTCGTTTGGGATGGCTTTCTTACTACTTCTTAAAGCAACTTTCTAATATAATTTTTTTTAACTTTTTAACTAAAAATCAGCTTTCTAATATAAAATTTGAAAGCGGTCAGGCTTCGCTTGGGACGACTTTCTTTATGCTTCTTAAAGTAATTTTTTAGTGCAAAAAATAAATTTTTTGTACTAGAAAACTACTTTAAGAACCAGAAAGAAAGCTGCTTTAATAGATGAGTGCGTGAAGTACCAATTTCTCAAGATGATTTGCACAGCAATATGCATACAAGCTTCGAGAGAACGATTGTCACGAGATAAAAATAACATATAATCTCAAAAGATCAATAAAAGATAGAATAAATAATTGCATTCATCTTTTAAATACTTTGTAAAGAGCAAACTATACTATTTTAAAAAATAAAAAAATATCATTCTAAATATTATCCATCTATTAACTTTATATATCATAACAAATCATAGCGCACATTATTATCTCCAATTCTTGAACACAACAAATTTGTGACCTGTCAAGATATTTATTTATTTTACTAAGTCGTTATCTTAGACGAAAAATAATTTCAAAATTAATTAATTAATTAATCAAAATCCGTACGTGCACTGAACTTAAGAGACGATCGAATGAAAATTTGAAAATTCTGTACACAAATGCTAAAAGAGAAATGGACACCTCAGAACGCTGAATTTCGGCAACCTTATTTGCTGTCGTGTTTTGTTGGCTGCTACTTAGAAGATTTCCTCGTAAGGAGCCAACCTTATCCCCAACATTGATTAGGTTGCTATAAATTCGATAAAGCTGAGGGTCTTATTGAAAAATGTGCAATTCAAATAGTTTTATTTTTCCCAAAATATCTTTATTTCAAATCACCAAGCATAAGCTAAATATAGGATTAATTATTTTGTGCGGACGTTAAGTGTCATCCAGAGTCCGGAAATCAATCAAAATGCGTCACGTCATTCATTCGTTGTGTACTGCGGCTCGGTACCGCTGACGTGGCACATTTTGGTTAGTCTCTGGATGGCGTTTTACGTCCGACCTTCGCACAGAATAATTTCTCCAAATATAGATATACATAGCTAAGTAAATAAGAGAATAAGATGCAAACTATTTATAAGATAATTTAAGAATTTAAGTGCCACAAAATATCGCCTAATTAATCGGATTTGATTACTATAAAAGGTTACAAGTTGTTGTCCTTACTAAAATAATAGAAGGCATTAATATAGTATGGTAGACCAAATTATTAGATCAAATGTTGCGATTGGAATCGATGGAGGTTTAGGGTTACGAAATACTTAGAGAAAGCAACAAATGTGTTGATATAGATTATTGAAGGCGTTGAGAGAGAAATCCATGAAGTATGTATACAAATGCATCAATGGAGGAGTCGGTAGAGACATTTATAAGTGTATTGGCCAAAGGTGACAAAAGTTGCTTTGATAGAGGATGTAATATATGAAGGTAATGGTATTCATCGACAAAGATGATGAATACTACTGTCTCAAAATTTGTCTAAGGATCTAGGCATGTTGTGTGCTAGAATATTTGTTATATTAGAGAAAGTAAGTTTAATGTCAAAGCTTTGTACATAGATCTAGCACACATATATAGATGGAAAAAAGTTGCAATACAAACCAAAGTCCTTACATCGAAAATAAAAAAGTGTAAAAAACATGAGGCTGGCCTAATTGAAATGATTCTATAGTGTATATCATTTGTACAAGTGTTGCACTTCCCAAAAATTGGGGAAGACGTTGATACAATATAATATATATAAATGGTGAAATACATATTCGGGTGAAGGTTAGAGAAGCCTTGAGGTTTGGAGTTATCTTGAAGAGCTAATTTGTAGTATGTTTGTTCATTCTCTTTTTATGAAGAAAAAAAAAACCATAAATCAAGAGGTTCAATATAATCTTAGTGTTGACATTAAGAATTTGAGTTATTGTTGACAAAATGCATCACTTTATCGATGATGTCATGTATATATATTATAAGTTAGCATTGTCCTTGATGTTGATGACATGAATCAGTTTAATAACAGATGGTGTGCATTAATTTTGTAGGCAATAGAATACAATAGTACTATTAGCAATGAAAGTTGATGAAGTTGGAGAGCATTGTTCTGGTCTTGTGATGGTAGTTGGGTGGTGTTGATCAGGAGATTCTAATTAAATGACAATGTTCATGAGATTGTAGTTGGATAACAATGCTTAGACAATGGTAGTCGGGAGATCATAATTGGGTTGAAGTGGTCAAGAGGCTGTAGTTGGGAAATGATGGTTGGATGACAGTGTTCAAGTAGATTGTAGTTGTGTCATCTTCATCCAATTAAAGCCCCCAAGCTATTATCAGCAAACAACATTGCCCTTACTATTGTCATCCAACTACCATAGTTAGGTGATTGTGATCAATGAGATTACAGTCGATTGACAATATTTAGGCAGTAGTGCATGCATGGTTGGGCAATGATTGACAAGCAATAACAAATGGGACATGATGACTAAGCTATGATGGATGAGCAATAACTGTTATTGGCATTGATTGTTAGTGTTGAACATTGGGTGGAGCTTTAAGCTCTGTCTAACTCCAAGTCTAATTTCTTACTCAATGCTCCAATCTAAAGCTTCAAGTTCTCTCAGCTTCAAGTGATAATAGGAGTCTATTTATAATTTTATAGGATGCAGATTTAGTTTTATTTCAGCCAAAAATATGAAACACTCTATCAAATGAATCATATTGATGCTCTTGATTATTGATCAACTTTTAGCATATAAATCCCTTAATGACATCAGAATTAAGTGATTTTGGACTTGTTAATTCTCTCATTGAAATATTTGATTTGATTGTAAACATGTAAAATTCAAATATTATTTGGTCATTTAATTAATATTATGAAATTTTTAATTATACTTTAAGTGCTAGATATGGATTCATTTTGGGTTCGGTCCATATCACTTTTTTTGTATCATTGGGTTCATCTCATCATGACGTTCAATTTGAGTATAAATTTAGTAAAATCATAATTTGTATGGTCCTAACTTTAACTTTAAAAGTTTTCATGCATTGCCCTTACTATTAAAATCAGATATTATTCGCTCAATTATGTTATTTTGTAGCGGTTTAAACCGCTGTTATAACTGGAATGTGTAATATCTACCCCAACGATCATAGAACCGCCGCAGAATGCCTTTGCAGCACATTACAATCACAGCGGTTGTGCAACGATTTTCTAATCGCTACAAAAAAAGTTGTGGCTGTTAAAATTGCCAAAAAATATCTAATTTTGTGTTGCAATAGACATTTTTTATGTTTGATCAATTCCAATATGTATCAAGATTCATGCTTGATCCAGAGAATTTTCTAATGACGTATATTGGCTATTTCCATGATTAGAAAAATTATTTAAATGAAATGAATATCAACTTTTTTATTAAGGACATTCTAATTTTTATTTATATTATTTATTTTACTTATTAATAATAATGTGTATTACACCCTCCTATGATCCTTTTTTTAAGAATAACAGTCTATATCAAATATTGTATTAATTAAAATTCAGGCAAAGGACAATTATAAATAGATAGACAAGCACATATATACCCATAAGGCACACTACCAACTATAAATTGTATTCCACTCAAAGAATAAATGATTATTAAGTTTTAAATAAGGTCACAAGCCATAATCGAATCCATGATCGTAGTTGGGCGTACCGATTAAGCTCACTCAAACCTTCACTTAGCCAAAACCTAATTATTCCAATCCCTCAAATATGTGAATGAATAACTCTTTTGGCATGTTTGATTTGGTTTATCCTTTTGCAGGTTTCTATGATGCTCGTCGTTGCAGGTACTCGGGTTGCTGTTTTGCTTCGACACCTCATTGGATTTTTCGGATGGTCTTTCGGGGTGGTTATCTTGGTGGTTTTCTAGTTTTTATTTGGTCTTTTTTTTTTATTTTGCTTGCCTTTTGTAATAGACTGAATTAACGGCTCATAAGTTTTGCTTTAAATAATGTATTTTTAGAGGGTTGTTGATTCTTAAGGTCTTATAATCTTTGATTTATATTAATGCGTAGATCCAGATTATGGATTTTATCCCAAAAAAAAGTGAATGAATAACATATGATGTGTGAGAATGAGAATTCTATTATTTTAAAGTAATCTCTCTCTCTCTTTGTGCATATTTATGTATAAGTAAAAAATAGATATTTGAGATATATTAACAAATAAAATTCTTTACAATAAACTTTGTTAAGCCAACTTTAAAATATTTTTGAACATTTCATTTATATGTAATATTTCTAGTTGAGACCGCTCTCATGCTTCTTTTGGTTTCTTAAAGTAACTTTCTAGTACAAATTTTTATAAATTAAAATTTTTTTTATTAAAAAGCTATTTTAAAAAAGAAACAAAAAAGCTATCTCAAACAAAGTCTTTTATAAGATAATTTGCCTTTTGTTTTTAAAAGAAAATAAATCTCACTATTTAATAGTCATTTAATTTAAATTTATGATGTAATCCTAACATCATTGAGTATTTTTATCATCTAGACCCTAACTTCAAACATTAAGATATTTTTAAGAAAATAACAAACAATTTTAAAAAACTATGACATTTGCAATTTAAAATTCTAAAATAAAATATTTTATTAAAAAAAAAAAAGTCTTCCATGCATTGTTTGGACCTCTTGTTTCTTCCTTTCAAATCTATCCATCACAATAATTGCCATTTGACATCACAAAAATATAGAAGGAATAAAGTCTAGAGGACATAGAATAGGAAGATTCCATATTACATCACAAATTAAAATATTAATTGCATAAATTTCCAAGTTCTCAAGCATCAAATTCACATCCATACAATTAATTATAATTTATAGCAATGTGGATGGCGTTTCATGTTGGGTAAGCACTAAGCCTTGTTGACCTATTTCCTAACCTATTAATTATTCAAAGTCTTAGAATATATTGAAAATGTATTAAGCATTAATTCTTTCATTAGGGTTCGAGAATCAAATTCCTTTGATGACAAATACTGTCTCAAAACATTGAATATGATTAAGACTTCATTTGGAACAATTTTCTTATTGCTTTATAAAACAGAGTTTTAGTACAATTTTTTTTATCAAATTTTTTTTTTGTATTAAAACTGATCTGTTGTATAAAGCAGTATGAAAGTTGTCCCAAACGAAGCATAAGTTCACTAATTCTATTATGATCAGAAGAAAATTTGAAACAATTAACATAATCACGATTAAGCTTAAATCTAGACTTTGTTTGGGGCAACTTAGGGGTCAGTTTGGGGCAGCTTTCTGGCTGTTTTGTTTTTCAGACAAGCATAATATTGTTTAATTACTACTTTCTTGCTTATTTTTCATTTGTTTTTTTTCTAAAATTTTTGTAGCAGAAAGCTATTTTTTGAAAGCTAAGTTGTTTTCCCCACAACAATATCATAATCAACTTTATAAAACACTGTAACAGTCCCAAACAAGCCCTATTTTTTTTTCTTTTTAAAACTTATTTTTCAACGACAATTTCAAAAATATTTTCTTTTTTGAAAAAAAAAAATTTAAAGCCAAAAAAATTGAAATAGAGATAATAAAAACTACCTCACAAACATATATTATTTTCTTACTAACTACAACATAGTTAAAAATATTTTCAAATAAAGCCATAATCTTTCTGAATATAAAAAAAAAAAAAAAAAGATTGTTTTGAACTGATTTATCGCTCAATATTTAAAAAAATAAAATATTTCCATCATTATAATATTTCTTTAAAAAATAGAATCAATTTAATGGATCTTAATTAATCATCTTAAATTAAAATTAAATTTGTAAATATTTATAAACTATATTTTTTATAATTTGTTTTGAAAAAAAAATTCTTGAGAACTATTTTTTAAAAACTATATGAAAAGTTTTATTCCAATATGCAAAAAATAATAATAATAATAATAATAAATAAAGTAGAGCAAAGTTCTATTCTAATATGCAACCAGCATCAAAATTGTACTTGACATCAACTTTATAAATATTCACCTCATTAACAAAGTATTCCACTCCTTTATTTCTAGAAGAATTTTAAGCCTAAAGTCTACAGCTTTGCTTACAATTGTAAGCAGAGGAGAATATGATGACTTTTTTTTAGATATTATATTATATTAGTTTTTTTCAATTTAAGTATTTTTTTTATTTTTTATTTCAGCCAATAGCCGAATTTGTTTTTTTTATTAATATAATCCAGCTGGGCCGAACTTGTCAAATGTTTTTAGTGCTATGAATTACTGAGAACTTTCTGTAATGAGTTTTGCCACGTGGAATTCATTTAGCCGTTCGTAAGAATTTTTTTTTTAGGGCGTCTTATTCTTAAGAATTGAATGCAATATTATATTATGAAAAAAAAAGTTTATTATTTTAGTTTAGTAATACTTCCAATAAGCTAACATCCAATTAGTTGTTATTGTCTTAATTGGAATATTCCGTTAATTTTTAGGATTATTACTAAGATAGTTTTTTTTGGGGAATTACTAAGATAATTTAATAGTGATCTTTCAATAATTGTGATGCAAAATTATATTTTAATGCCTAAAATTAAACATTTCATCATGAAGATGAATAGAAAATTTAAGATAAATTCATAAAATCATTTCTTTTGCATTTTTTGTAGGGGTGTCAATTTCGGGTCACGGGTTGGGTTCGGGTCGAACCCGAAAATGACCCGGCACTATTCGGGTCAACCTGAACCCGACCTGTTTTTACAAATGGGTTGATTTATCGAACCCGAACTCGACCCGCTTCGGGTTCGGGTCAACCCGACCCGATCCGCTGACACGGTAAGGCTGGGAGCAGCTTCGCGGCATCAGCGGGCCATCCAGCGGCAGCGGGATGTGGGATGCGACGTGATCACGATTCACGCGGCAGGATGCGACGCGGGGCCAGCAAAAATGACTCGAAACGACAGCGGGCAGCGGGCAGCCGTCACGGGGGGGGGGGGGGGGGGGCAGGTGGGTCAGTGGGGCAGCGCAGTGGGGCAGCTTGGTCACGCGGTCAGCGCAGTGGGGTAGCTCAGTCAGAAGGTCGAACCGGGTCATTTTTGGGTTTCCGGGTCAACTCAAACCCGACCCGATTTTTTAAACGGGTCGAAAACTCTAACCCGACCCAATTCGGGTTTGGGTTGACCCGAACCCGAAATTTCCGTGTCAGGTTCGAGTCGGGTTTTCGGGTGTGTCAAATATTGACACCCCTAATTTTTTGTATTCAAATTTAATTATTATTTTGTATGTGGTAGAGATGTAGATTTTGTTTGGAATAGCTTTCTACAACAACTTTTTAGTTAATAAATTTATTGAAAACAATAAAAAATAATGATAATTAAAAAGCTATCCCAAATGAACGCTTAAAGCTCATTTATCCTTCTAACAACTTTTGGTAAGCTTCTCTAACTCAAAATTGGGCAACTAAATTATATTTCTAAATATGACTATTCTTTCATCTAAGTAAAACTTGTGTTGATCACTAGCTACATATATAAGAGGTTAATGTGCATTCAAACCCTAATTAAGTTGTATGAGAATTTAATGCAAAAGTTAAAATTAGTTATATTATTAAAGAAATATTCTATGTTAAAATTATTATTAAAAATACATTTTACAAGATTGCATAAGATGGTAATGACGGACAATGATAGCATCCTATGATGGCAATGATGGATGCCCGGCGGCGGCGGGCGGTAATAAATATGTTTTTTACTTAAAAAAATGAAATCCTTGAAAATTTATTTTTAGTATTTCACAAGCAGTTTGATTTATTTTAAAAAATAAAAACTAGAAGACACAAAAAAAATTAAAATATAAAAACTAAAAGTAATACCAAATAAACCCTAAAAAATTATACCACTACTTCACTATGTCTGTATTATGTGATTTTCTCTGTGATTATCAATTTTCTGTAATATGTTATATGATTACCATTAATTAATGTAATATGTTCCATTTTAGTTTCTATTATTTTTACCAAATAAATGATTTCTTATGAAGTTTTTCTCTATCAGACATCTGAGGTGGGCTCTATAGCTGGAACTTTTATTAGGTCCGGTGTAAGGACATAGAAGAACGTCAGGTCGGAGGCAAAATCCTGCCAAAAAACTCGGTATTTGCTCGGTATTACTAGGTATTATTTGATAATAATGAGGAATACCGCTCTGTGAAGATCAATACCCAGTTATACCGAGCAATACCAAGTTTTTTCCAGGAAAAACTCGGTACAACTTTTGTATAACTCGAGATTGCTCGGTATAGCTCGGTATAACTCGGTATTGGGTCTTCACGTGATGGTATTCCTCGATATTGTTTGGTATTGCTCGGTATTTGCTCGGTATTTCTCATTTTTTGGCACGATTTGGCCTCCGATCCGACGTTCCTCGACGTCCGGTCGGAGGACATAATAATTGTTCCTATAGCTGTAGTGTATTGACACCAAAAGGACAGAGACGTTAGCTCAGACCTCTCATTAAAAAGTAAATAAATAAAGAAAAAGAGAGAGCTTTATTCAGGCCTATTCAACGCTGAAGTCAACGCCACGTTTTTTTTTTTTGGAAAATTTTTAAAATAAAAAAATTTATATCAATATATCTTAATGTAATTAATTTATATATAAATGGACTTCAAATTTTTTAAATTTATAATGAGATGATATGTCTCCTAACAATTATATATAGTACTAATCTCAATACAAATGCAAAGATTATTAAGTCAATTTAACCTAAAATATGATAGTACATTCCAACATTTTTTTCATCTATGAGATGTGATGTGGAATTATTAAAATTTTGAATTTTATTATTTTTTATTAGTGTGATAAAAAATTAAAACCTTATTTTTTTTACAAGTATTTAAGTTTCATTTGGGATGACTTTTTTGTTGCTTTGCTTTGTAGATCTTAGGCTTCATTTGGGATGGCTTCTTTGCTGCTTTCTAAAATAGCTTTCTTGTACAAAATTTCTTATTCAATAAAATTTTTGTACTAGAATGCTACTTTAGAAAGAAGAAAGAAAAATTATCTCAAACAAAGTCTTAATCACAATTTTTATTTAACCATTGCTTTTTGTGTTGCTTTTAAAAACTTATATTAAAAAACTGCTTTCTACAACAGCTTTTTTAAAAGCTAATTTCTCTGCAATAATTTATAAAGCAATAAGAAAAGCCGTCCCAAACAAGATGAGATGTTGAAAGGCAATAAATTATTTGATGAAAAGCATGACTGAATCAACAAAATTATGAATAGTTTTATCAAAGAATGAGAGAGTAGAACTATGTATGAGCTTGTCTCTTAAGAATTGCGGGGGGGAAGACCTATCAAAGGATTGATGAGAAGCTTGCTAAATGTGCATGATGTTTTATAAGTAGTGACCAATATGTTTATATGAGTCAAAGGTTTCATCATATAAATTAATTGTAGATAATTTCAATTCCACTAGAATATGATTTTTTTAAAAAACTTCAATCAAAGGCAAAGACTTTTCCATTGTTTCATTGACCTTAAAGAGAATTTCACCTAAACAAAGTGCTATGGCTCATCACTTATAATATCAAGAGAGACATTAATAAGATGTTGATTTAAGTCCTCTATGGATAATGAAGGATTATGAGTTAATCGAACCATACAAAAAAGATGGATTAAAATTGAAGTATCTAAGAGAACTTGTTGAGAATACAGTGAAGGCAAAGCTATATCATTACAATGAGTTGATGAGAAAGTACTACATGGGTAGCATCAAATGGATCAGCCTTAAATTATTGTTGTTTTTATGGTGGGACAATTCAATTCTACTATGATAGTACAATTCAATTCAATTCTACAATTCGATTCAATGAGTTGATGAGAAAGTACTACAGGTGATTGTGTTATATGTTAGTAGTCAGACCATTATGGTTGCAATTGTTGATTATGATAGTGATTGTCGGCAGTGATCATCAGAAAATGCAATAGCGTTCTTAAGATCTCTTAGCTCTACAATCAATCTCACATAAGAAATGAGATTCTATTTATAGCTTTTTGAATGGAATATTTTGATAAATTTATCTAGTATCAAAAAAAAAACTCCATCGAACAATTTATGTTGATCATGTTGATCTTAAATTGTTTATTCAGTATTTGATCACCTTAATGATCTCAAAATTGAATGATGCTAGGCTCATTAGATTCGTCTAGTCGATCTGCTTCATTTGACTACAAACATGCAATATTTAAGATCATTTGGTTCTCCAGTTCATATTCAAAAAAATTTATAATTATGTTTAAAATGCACTATTTGAGCACATTTGGAGTCGAGTCGGATCACTTATGATGTTCAAAGATTAGCCTCGTTCACAAGTTCTGTTTTAATATAAGTTCGCTAGAATCTAAGCTCAGATGACTATGAATTCAATTTTAAAAGTTTTTAATAATTCATGCATATCAAATAAATTTTTTGAAGTAATATCAATTAAAATTAATATTTAATTATATTTAAATAATGCATAATTATAGGATAATCTTCTTAAAATTTAGTGACCTAGCATTTATCTGCTTTTGAAAGTCAAAAACCACAGACTTCAGCTTTCTAATAATATGATAGGTCACAAAGGAAAGCTTCATGATAGCTAGCTAGCTGTTTACGACATGAAGCTGTCTTGTGATAATTATTTTGAAAAGGCAACGACAAAGAGATTATGAAAAGTTAAAACTGTTCGGTCGTATTATTGAGCTGTATACGATTTCTTGAGTTATCTTATGAATACTCTCTACAAATATCAAATTTCCAAACCTTTGACAGCTTCTTTTTTTTTTTTAAATTCCATCAGCTAATGAAAACAAGGACATAAAATTAAATGTTAGGGGCCGAAATCATATCAGAAATCAAAAGTCTAAAAATGATGGAAACCGGGGATAGTGACTGTGGTGGTTGGCGACACGTGGTGTCGATGGCGGCTGGTGGAGATGGCCGATGGATGGCAGCGGCGAGGATGTCCAATGGGTGGCGGCAACGGCGATGGTGGCCGGTCGGTGGTGGAGGCGTCCCGCGAAGGGTGAGGTTGGCTTGTGATGATGGGTGGCAATGGTGGCTGATAACATGCTGTGTATGGTGGTCGGCGAGTCATGGCGATCAGTGAGCTTATTTATGGTGTACCTAATAAATGAACTAAAATAATTTACACTATATTTACTTTATTATTTTATTTTGCATTTCTTTTTATCAAATCAAACACTAATATTTTCAAAACATCTGCATTTGAAATACTGCACACCCATTTTAATTTTAACCAAATAACCCTTAGTTTAACAAACTTTTTTCTTCGATAATAATGCATTTGTTGTTTTTCTTATTTTCACTATAACATCCTATAGATTTTATCATCATCATTAATAACAACAATATCAAATCTTTATTCTGTTATGTGAGATTTTCTACATGAATTTTTTTCTTCATTTGTATGCTATTTAGAGTCAAATTTTTATCTAAATATAATAAAAATTTTACTTTTACTATTTTCATCATTTAAGAATTTTCATAATTATTATTAAATTTAAAGGGAACTTTTTTGCACTTAAGAAAATCTGAAAATGCAAAAGCAAAATGAAAAAGTAAAAAACATTATAAAATTTATTAGATAAATAAAATAAAATAAAAATTATTGCGAATGCACATGAAGGTGGGACCCATTGTGAAATGTGCTTGGAATAAAAAATATAGTTATTTTTCGGTTCAGAGTAAAATAAAACGAAAATTGGACTCAGCAAAGAAAAATAATTGATTATTTATTTATATTTGTATTTTTTTAATTTTCTTGGGGGGAAGGTGGAAGGATAAATGGGAGACAAAGGCCCAAGTCCGCCGCAGAGCTCCAGATCTTAACATCCACTGTGAATAGCAGGTTCACAAGGACGAATCGACGAAGTTAGCTTGGATAGAGAGAGAGGCGATAGTGGAAAGCGCGCGCGCTCGCGCTAGAGCGAGAGAGAGAGAAAGAGAGATTATAGAAAGAGTTGAAGATTTTGGCGTTCAATCAGTAATCTGCTACTTGTATGTCTATCTGAGTCGGGCTTGTTGATGAATACTTGATCGGTGCTAGGAAGCTATGAAAGATTTTTTTTTTTTTCATGTTAATTTTTGGCGATTCATCGAATTTTGGGAAACTGGTCATCTGTTATGATCGATCTTATTCAAGGAGATTAAGTGGACCTTCAGCGCTGGTAGATTCGCGCCGTTTTGGAGTAATCGCGAGATCTATTTAGTAAAATTTAAGCTTGAAGGTTGCTTCCCCTTGTTTTCTAGAATTTGTTTTAGCGTTCGATTTTTTCTCTTTGGGTTTTTTTTGGGTTCGATTGTTTGTGTGTAGTTCTTACGTTTGATCATTATGGCTTATAAGATCCCCCTTTTGGCTGTCCAAACCGTGATAGGTTGGGTCGGTGGTTTTTCTTGATATAGGATTTGATTCTCTGAGACTTATCCATTCCTTTTTGCTTGTAATTTTTGTGGATCCGTAAATTTTTTTCTGGATTCGCTTCTTACAGCACAACGATCTTTTTTTTTTTTACCTGCTCTGGATCCTTTTTGGATTCATTCATAATCCAATCTACATACTGAACAAGCTTTTCAATGTTTTTCCAGATAGGTCGAAGAGCGTATTTGGAGCAAAAGAACGGAGATTAGGATTGGATACGCAAATCTGAGTTTTCTCTTTGCCGGGTGTCCATAGGGATGCTGGAAGGCCATTCCTGGTTAATTTCGAGGGCCTTACCAAGCTCCTGTGAGCAAGAATCCAAGCTAGCATATATGACCAATCATCTTTTGGACAGAACCAGGAACAGAAAATCTCTTGATATTCTACCTGGAGATCCAGTTGAGGTTGTTAACAAGGATTGGGGAAGGCGGATCAAGACTGTAAAATTTTCTGATTCATCTAAATGTAATCCTGATTACCTTGATTCAAATAACCTCATCAGCCCAATTGGACGAGATAATTCAATTAGCTGCTTGATGCGGTGTTCTCGCTCTGATTATGGTGTCCTTGCCTCTCTTAACAGTGGTTTTCGCTCTCTGATCAGAAGTGGAGAACTCTATCGGCTTCGTCGACTGAATGCGATCACAGAGCATTGGATATACTTCTCATGTAACGTGAATGAGTGGGAATCCTATGATCCATATTGTGCCCGGTGGATTAGTTTACCCAGAATGACCCATAACGAGTGCTTTATGTGCACGGACAAAGAGTCCCTTGCTGTCGGTACCGATCTCCTTGTATTTGGGAAGGAAGAAATTGCCCACATTGTGCGGAGATATAGCATCCTTACAAACTCATGGTCGCATGGTGTTACAATGAAATCTCCTCGGTGCTTATTTGGATCTGCAAGCGTTGGAGAGAAGGCCATTGTTGCAGGTGGAATTGATGCCCATTGTACTCTATTAAGCTCCGCAGAGCTTTACAATTCTGAGACACAAACTTGGACAACTCTGCCAAGCATGAACATACCAAGGAAGATGTGTTCAGGTGTATTTATGGATAAGAAGTTTTATGTTATTGGAGGAATGGCTAGTAATACCGAATTGCTTACTTGTGGAGAGGAGTTTGATCTTGAGAAAGGCACATGGAGGCTTATTCCTAATATATGTCATTGGGCTTGAATGGAGCTCGTGGTGCACCTCCGCTTGTCGCGGTGGTTAACGATGAGCTTTATGCTGCACATTACTTGCATCAAGAAGTGAGGAAGTATGATAAGCAAAATAACATTTGGATCACCTTGGGGAGGCTGCCTAGGCCGGTGTCGAAGAATGGGTGGGGACTTGCATTCAGGGCATGTGGTGAACAACTTGTAGTCATATGTGGTCCAAGGACATTGGGTGGAGGGGTGATTGAGCTCCATTCATGGATTCCTAAGGAGGGGCAGCCACCAGTGTGGAATATGATTGCTAGAAAGCAATCCGGGAGCTTTGTTTATAATTGTGCTGTGATGGGTTGCTGATTTGTTGGGTGTTTTTAATGCAAATTACATATCTGTTCTATGGAGCGGAAAGCTGGCATATACAGGGCACCAAATACTGATTCTTGGCGATTGTTGATGCCTGGCTATTTGGAATTCCTGATTGTACTTGTGAACTCTACTCTTTTCCTCAGTGTAACTTCTGAACTTCATTGATTACTTTTGGAATTTTTTATCATTCCTCACATTGAATTGGGGCTTAAAGAAACTAATCTTCTACCCCATTTTCTCTTAGGGTAGGTATTTTAGAGGTCTTGGGATCCTTTAGTTCAGTGCTGATCAATAATACAATGTGGTTTATCCTCTCTTTAACTATTGCGTTTTTTTTCAAAATAAGTATCCTTACCCTATTTATGTTGTTTTTCATCTTTAGGAAAAATCTAAGAGACCAATCCATGTACCTTGAATATTTTGCTGGTTGAGCAACTTTGGTGTGCATATGCCTTTTGTACTTTTTTTTTTTATGTATATATGTTTAATGTGCCTAGAGCCCTTTAGAGCTCACAAATTTGAGCCATTAAATTACTATCTTCAAAACCCACCTGGTATGCCTTTTTTTTTTCAATTTATATAAATTCAATATAGCTAATCTATACTTGTTAGTTTACTGTTTGGTCTTTTTCACTTTTATCTGTAGAATGTATTATCAAGTGCGCGTGTTCAGAGGCCCTTCTTTACTATGGAATGTATTGATTTCGATTGTTCTTTAATCATCATGGAAGTTGCGGTTTGTATTTGCAAAGTAAATTTAGTACTGGTTTGTAAAATGCTTCGTTTGCTCAGCATTATAAATATTAAAAGTTTCTTGTTGGGTTGGAAGCATTAGAATCTGATTCTAATTTTTTAAAACAAGAAAAAAGCTCAACAAATTTGTTAGAAAACAATCTCTTTTTTTCCTCTCTTTTTTGTGGTGCATGTCAGGGCTAAGAGCATCTCCAACTGAGAATCCCATTTTTAACTCTAAAATGCTGTAGAACTTCAAAATATGGTAGTTCTTCAATGGAACTCCATTTTGCTTTTTTCGTACATTTCTTTGCGAAGTTAATCATCTCTGTTCTGTTTCGTGCGCTTCCTGTGAATCTAAGCAGAGTGCGAAGGTAATCATTTTTTTTAATTATTATGGTTTGCTTGTTATTAATCTCTGACAGGGACTAATTGTACTGAAACTTAATGGTTATTAGAAATACATGAACGAGTTGCTTCCTTTGTTGTGCTTAATTTTTCTATGCTGTATATCAAATTTTGATTGTTATAAATTAAGTAAAGTTCCCCAAAAATCTGTAAAGCATCTGCTTTTTGAGTATGGTGGTGAGTTAAATGCCTTCTTCACTGTTTCCAAGCCTTGAACTGTTGGTTGACTGCTGCAGTGCCAGCTTGTTGACTGTTTAAGAGTGGCCAACTTCAGGAGTCTGCAGATAGCTTTTACTTGCCTTATTCCCTTTATTTCTCTCTTTTTGCCTTTTTATAGAAATTTGTTTTTTTTTTTTTTGGGAAAATTTTGGGCTTTGCCCGTATATTGAAATGAAACTAAGAGATTACAAAAAGATTACAATAGGGCTGAAATAAAGCCCTTCCCCGCTCAAAGAGCGCCCAAAAAATGAACAGACAAAATAAAAGAGCAGAAAAGAAATCCAGCTCCAAAAAACTATAATCTGGACTCAGATAGACAAAAAAGATTAGGCAGCCGAAGCCCCTGGTTGCCCGAGAGCCATCCAAGGGGCGATCACATAGAAATCAAACGATGGAGCTTCATCATTGTCCAGATTACTGCTCCCATACCCGCAAAATGATCAAAAACGTGCCAGAGCATCAGATTCCAAGCCATTTATTCTCCCCAGCAGCCCTTCAGAATTTTTCCACCTGGATATTCTAGCATACAAGATAGACTTGATGTTGATAATCAAAGAGGAAAAACTGTGGATCTCACAGCCATACCTCCTGCCATTTCTCTCCTTCCACATTACATAAATAATGCAGCAAACCACCAATTTGTAATAATTTTTAACCACTGAGGGGCCCGGATAATCATCCACCCATTGGAGAATATGAAGCAGTGAAGGTCTCAGCATAAAAAACCTAGTCTCAGGAATAAAACATTCCAGAATTTGGAAAGAGAGGGAACATTCAAAAAGTAGAAATAATCTTTATTCTTTTCTCATATCTAAGGTACATTAGTACACAACTCTCCTTGGCCTATTGGTTGTGAGCTTAGGCTTCCAACTAAGAGGTTCAAGATTCGAGTCATGTGTATGCGTTGTGTGTGTGAGTTTGCCTTAAATGGCCTAAATGTCCCAAAAAAAAAAAAATAAAGGTACATTAGTACATACACAAAGTTATAAGGTAGGATGATAACCATTAAAAAAAATATAAAATATACTCATGAAATGAGTGGAGTCTTCAGAGTTTGCTTCATTTTGTGTAGTGCTAAGTACAACAGATTACTTATGGAAAGTGATGCGAGCTGCTATTTTATTCCTTCTAAGGGCATTTCCAATCGAAAATCTCATTTTCACTTCAAAATACAGTGAAATTCAAAAATGTTGTGATTCATCTCCAATCGAACTCCATTTTGTGGGCTTCTGCGAAGGTAACCGTCTTTCTCCTCTTTGACGCGTTTCTTCTGCAAATTCGGTTGAGACAGAAAAATCGCGTAGGGGAACAGTGCAACATCAATATTGGTGTAATACTGTTCACCCACAAACAAATAACATAAGATTTGATGTTCGGCTGGAGATGACCTAAACATGCAGTTTTTTACAACAAAAAAATTGCATAAATCAGACGTCCAATTGAAGATTGTTAGTGAAGAGGATCATTATTTGTTTCAAAGAAAAAGGTAACAAAATCTTGTTGCAATTTCATGTAGAACAAGGGATTATTAAAGATAGTTGAAATTGAAAAAAAAAATAGAAAAAATTTGAATTGGAGGGAAGGGTGATAATCAAGCCAGTGAGAGCACAAGGACTCGAGCAAACTAGCTTGTGCTTTTTTATTTATAATAGAAATATATATATTTTTTTTGGAATGGTGAGCGTCGAGCGATATATTGTTATCAGGCAGTATTTTGTTGGAATCAGTTACTTTAGAGATACAATTATCTCATTTATGCATGGGTCATAGGTACTTAAATCTATTTTATTTATTATTTTTATGTTTTTAATTATTACGGGAGTACTTTGGAAAGCATGTTGAAGGTAATAGATAGAAGTGTCAATTTGGTTCTACGGGTCGGGTTCGGGTTCGGGTCGAACCCGGAACTGGCCCGGTACTGTCTGGGTCAACCCGAACCCAACCCAATTTGGGTCCGGGTCAACCCGACCCAACATGAATGACCCGAAGTTGATCTAAAATTGCTAGCTTTCGAGTAAAAAATCGGGTCAATATTTGATTTTCAGGTCAAAATCAAGTCAATCTCGAGTTTTCGAGTCAAATAGGAGTTTTCGTGTCAATTTCGGGTCATTTTCGAGTTGCTGGGTCAACGCGAACCCGAACCGATTTTTAAAACGGGTTGATTTGTTAAATCCGAACCCGACCCGTTTCGGGTCCGAGTTGACCCCTAACCCTGATTTTTTCGGGTCGGGTTCGAATCGTGTTTCGGGTCATGTCAAAAATTGACACCCCTAGTAATAGATGGCTTCTCATTTCTTGATGATATTTACAAAACTCACAAGTATTTTGAATGATAATATTATGAGATTTCAGCACATAACGTAGTTTTGAGGCCCCAACAAGGAAAACCCAAACAAGTAAAGAATATCTTAAACAATTAAAGCTGGTTCATGTAAGCTCCAAGTAGTATTCATGATAGAATGGTCAAATAGATCGTAAATGGACTCCATGACAACATGCATTATAAATAAAGGGAAAGGGGGCATAAAATGAATTGAAAAAACCCCATATGTAGGGTCATTAGTACATATGGAGTAAAGACCATCCTCAATGCAAGCTTGTACCTAATCATTGATAATGGGGGGGAAACTTCATTTATCTCATCCTAGAGATTAAAACATCGTTGAAGACTGTTATTATCAAGTTTAATGCAAAAATAATCCTCCCCTGATTTTTTATGGAGTTCCTCTAATATCTGATCGGTAAAATGATATTATCCGTGTGGATTCTTTTTCGAAGAAAATCAACTTGGCTAATAAGGTGAATGATCATAGGCATAATCAATTTCAGCCTTGTAGCTTGAATTTTTGTACATGCTTTTGTAAAAAGTATTGTAAAGAGATGAATATGAAATTAGAGATGCAACTAGTATGGTAGACCTTTGGAATGAAAACTATTCTAGTAGCTTTGGCTTTCTTTGAATGTTTTTACTACCATTGAAGTGCCTAACATCAGAGCATTTATGATTGCCAGTAACATCCCAAGGGTTAGAATAAAAGTTAAAGGTATAACCATTAGGATCAAATATAATCGATCTGGAGACAGAGAGGACAAAAAGACTTAATTTCATTGTTAGAAATGGGTGCAATAAGTCTAGCAATGAGAATATGTGGGATGGTTTTGTCAGGTGGAGAAATGGTGGTTGATCTTAATGTGTTATTGGAGGAGCTAAAGATTGAAGTGGAAGATAGCGGCACAAAGAAATATTAAATGGTGCAATTAAGGGGGGGGGGGGGGGGGGGGGGGAGTGCTAATAGAGGTAGTAATTTCTTCAATGTTGTTGTCATTCTTCTTTCATTAATATTTTCGTAGAGAAAGCATAGTAATCCATTTTTATTTCGATCTCTAAATAATCGATGAAGCCCTTAAGAAATATAAATCCTCAAGAGATTCACTTAGATCTTTATTAGTGGTGTTGAGTAGGGGGGTTTTGGGGATCAAAGTTGAGAAATTGGATATCTATGATTTATCAATTTTAAATATCTTTAATGTGGTTTTTGAGGTAGTTTGCTCATCTTTGAGCTTTAATGAGAAGTCTTAGTTGTTTGAGTTTTTGGTGTAGAGAAAAGATAGGGTCACCTATACATGAGAGGACCAAGCTAGGTGGAGGACATCCTTATAGATAGGGAATTTTGTTTAATGATTTTTAAAATATATATGTTTTTAGCAATTTAAGGAAGGTGGGTGCGTATGATGAGAGGGGGATGGCCAATTCATTTAAGGGTTTTTTTTTTTTTTTTTTGGGAACTTTTGAGTCAATTAAAGACAAATTTATAGGCACATTACATATGCAAGTTTCGAATATGATTCATCTTGGTTTGTCACCATAGCTCTCAATCAACACATCAAGATGAGCTGTGAAATAGGATAAGGGAAAGAGATCTAATCAGGCTTTATTAGCCTAACCTTTTTCTAGTTTGATTTGAATTGGATTATCAATTTTAATATTAAATCAAATATTTGTAAATCTAATGTAGACTAAGGTTTCGTTTGAGATGATTTTCTTACTGCTTCTTAAAGCTTCTAGAATAAAAATTAAAATTTTCTACTAGAAAGCTGCTTTAAAAAGCAGTAAAAAAACCGTCCCAACCGAAGCTTAAATTTCACTTCTATAAATTTTCTTGTGAGAGAAATATGATATATATATAGTTTTGAATGAATTTTTTTTAAGACTTATTTATTCCACCAATTGAGCAATAGTTAAGAGGTTGGAGGACTTTTTTTTTGTAATGATTTGAGCTTAAACACATAACTAATAAAATTGATCTTTATATATTTATAATGATTGCTTTTGGATCCCTCTATGCTGGGAGAAATTATTACGTGCGGAGTCCGGACTACAATGAAAATAAGCTACATCGCCAATACACAAGGTGTATTGGGTATTGGAGATGTGGTCAACTTTTATTGAAGTTTGGACGCTAGCTTCGTCCGAACTCTACATGACTACATGTAATAATTTCTCCTGTGTTGGGACCTTGCTTCTCACCTTAAAGTGTGTTTTAAAGATAAAAGTTTATTTTAATTTATTTTTCACATAATAAATACCATAGTTAAATTTAAAATTTTCAAATACTAATCCAAACAAATTAGTATATGCAATGCGACTTTTAACATAACACGAAAAATGATTCATGTAGCTGACCCCACGTAGTGGGACAAAGGCTTGATGTTGTTGTTATTGTATCTTCTCCCGATGTGATGCACTCTGTAACTTTTCTACTACTCTAAGAGTTATTTATTTTTAAAAATTAAATTTAAGAGGGTTTATATATGTAACATTCAGTATTTTATCATTTGAACATCCCACACCAAATTTCACTATTTACTAATATAACACCCTAATATGTCATTTTCGCACGTCAATACTTGCTTCGTAAGAGCTCCACCCAACCCACTGCTATTTGTCTGGGTGGTGAAGAGCAGGCTAGGCAAAGCCTAGGTCCCTGGTTCAAATCCCTTGGAAAGCAGTGAAATCGTTAAGTGTTGGCCCGTGTAAATTGGTGCGGATTGCATGCTAGGTCGACTGGGATTTTCACTGGCCTAAGGACAGTGCTTCCTCGTCACAAAAAAAAAAAAAAAAAATCCACCCTAGCTGATTGGATCTTGCCACTGTCACTCATCAATGCCTCTATTAACATCAATAACCTGACATAAATGTTTCTATAAATAATTTAGAATACCTAACTGAACCTTTACAAAATAATGAAAAAAAAAATATAAAATTTAACAAATAACCGAGCTATTAGATTCATCTTCTTCTTCTCGCCTTTTCTCTTTTATCTTATCTCTCAACCTTTCCTATCTCCCTTCCAACTATTACTATAACAAGAAAGCTAGTGAATCATTAGAGTTGGCATGGGTGAAGACCATCAAACCACTTTATATTATATTGTTTATCTCTCTTTATTTTATTTTTTCTTGGTCATTATCTATTGTCAGCACAAATAAACTAGCTTAAAAACTCTCACTCAAATGTGTTGTAGTAGCGGTATATTCTATTATTCATTGAAACTTGGCCATAAAAGTAAGTCTAGTCAATAAATTAAAGATAACCACATTTACTTTTACTGGCCACGGAATGTTATGGGGTTGTTTGGTAGCACCCATGATTTCATTTAAGTAGGATTTCATAAATTCTCTAAATCTGGATTGACGAAATCCTAAGAGGGTTAAATCTTGAAAACTGTTTGGTAACATTCATGATAAATCCTGTTAAATTTTGTGTGATTGTTTGACCATATAACATTAAATTCTGAAACTAGTAGACTCTTCTTCCCTATCACTCCAATAGAGCGTTAAATCCGCGGATTCAGAGGATTTCAGAAATCTGGGGTTCATCATGAAAATAAGTAATTTTTAGTCTATTGTGGCTTTCATTTGCCGTGATATTTGATTTTGCATTTTAGGCCGTTTGACTGGATTTCGCTCAAATCTGCCTCAATCATGCTACCAAACAACCTGTAGGAGTTGAGCTAACTTAAGCGGAAATAAGTTACTCTAATATGGAAAGTTCAAGAGTCAAATCATTATGAATGAATGGAAATTTAATATACATGAATTTCAGTTTTAACAGCCCCAATGTATGAATAGTTATTTTACTGCCCTTTATTAATTTCTTGTCGTAAAGTTTCTAGTTGACTCCTACTCTACCTCTAATAGCCATTGCTACACATGCTCTTGTGCATGAGACTCGCTGCCACATACAATTTGTGCATGTGCAAACATTTGCCTTATCTCTCTACGCACATAACTCACTCTGTCATACATGCTCATACAAATAATTTTATACTGGCATTTATTCTCTTACAAGTAATTTTATCGTGTTTCCCCCTATCATATGCCTATTCATCCTAATTTTCTCTTGCTCTATGACTATAACTTAATGGGAATGATGAGAGATCATCATCATTTTTTATATTATTTAAATAATTGAGTGATCGATAAGTAAATAAAAAAATTTTTTAAAAATAATATATATATATATATATATATATATATATATATATATATATATATATATATATATATATATATATATATATATATATATATATATATATATAAAATTGCTCCCAAGTCCCAAGTCCCAAGTCCCAAGTCATACGCGAGTCCGCCGATGGATCTAATTGATCAGCAAAAATCGATGAAATGAGGGATATGGAACAAGAGGGGGTTGGGCGGCTGCCCCGCCCATCGGATCTTTCGCCGCCGCTCATTCATTTCCTCAATGATCAGTTTCGGACGCGGGATGATCTCTCAAGATTCCCGAATGTCGAGTTGGAGCTCCGAAGACGGTGCTCCCATCTCGAGACCGCCCTCTCCGATCTAACTTGCCGGCTTTCTGAAAGCTTTGCAGTCTACGCAGCTCATTCCAATGATGTAGGTGCCCTTGTTGGAGGAGCGAGAGAGGTTCTGTTCGATCTACGGTCGTGCGAAGGGGTTTCACCTCAAGGTTCTTTGTTTGTACGTTGAGAGATCGTGTTCTTGATTCCTCATTTTGATGAATTTTGGGGTTTTCTCATTCTGTAGATGGAGAAGAAGGCGAAGAGACAGAGAGGAGCCAGCATATACTGGGGAAGGAACTGCCAGCGCTCGCTAGAGGGGTGGCAAGAGTGGAGACTGTCCGGGCTTATGCAGGTGAATTGCCTCGATTGAATAGTCACTTTTGTGTTTTTTGCAATGCTTGGAAACTGCGAGTAGACGGGACATTTTGAAAACATCTGATTTTTTAATTGATTGGAAATTCGATAGCTTTTTTTTTTTTTTTGCCTCTTGAATATCCATTTATTTTCATTATTTATTTTCCGTAAATCCATAATTATCTTCGAAGTGTGCAGGATTAATAATCATAGTGGTAAAGAAAGCCTTTAACCTTTCAGATTTCATATTTTGCCTGTTTGGTTTGTGACTCTGTTGAAGTTAGTCATTCGTAGTTTATTTTCCGTTTGGCATAAATTTATGCTGCATGTTTCCATTTACTTGAACAATAGAAAGAGTTTTAAGATGTTTTAAAAAAATAATTGTAAAAAAGTTAAGTTGTATGACATAGAAGCGTATGTCTTAGAACGGTAGCTTAGGTAGCCCAGAAAATCCTTTTTTTAGCTTTAGCTTTCTTATCTAATTAGTTATTTAATTCTTTTAACATTTTCACAGAAAAATCTAAAATCTAGACATTCGGAATATGGAGATTTCTTTGGCTAGCAGAAATTATAGAGCTAAGAAACTACTTGCATTTCCTATCGAACTCTTATGGGTTATATGCAAATGCAACTAATGTGTAAAGGTGTAGGAAGTGATTTATATAACAAATATGAATGAGCTTTTTATAAGTTAGCCTATGCTTATGTCCTCTAACACATGCATGCAAGAGATGGGGAGGAGAGTGAGGAACTTGAGATAGGGCCATCAGTATTGGACATGACACGATTCAAACTTGACATGAGAATCCGAGTTGGATCAACCCTTGGAACATTTTGGTTGTGTTTGAGCTAGGGTTAACTGATTAAAAAAAAAAACTAGTTTGATCGGGTCGGGTTTGTGTCAACTTGAAAATGATGACTTAGCTATTTAATTTTCTTAAATAAACTACTCATATTGAGTTGTAAATTTTTGTTCTTTTTACTGAGTTGTCATGTCTAAAATAGGTAATCGTGTTCATTTTGAGTTAGGTTGATACTAATCTATCTTGACTAAAATAGTTTTTGTGTCATGTCATGTCATGTCAGATTTGGTCAAGTTGAGTTTGGGTTGAGATTTTTTATTTATTTAATATATGAGTCGGGTTCGGGTTGATTGTGTTTATATTAAATCATTTCAGGTACACCCAAACTTGAGTCGCAAACCCAAATTGACACGCCTGAGATGAAGTGAGGGGAATGAATGAATGGAGAGGGGTGAAAAAATGAATTGCTTTAGGGTTATTGATGGATATTCTTTATAGAAATCATTTTGACGAGGGTTATATTGGAGGATGTTTTCTCAGTAGAAATACGTTGGAAATAATAATTGTTGGCATATTACACGCCATTTAAAGTGGATTGCACATCATTTCAAGTATATTTCTTCGTCATAAATGAGCTTTTTTCTTGTAGTATTATAAGACGAAAGCTTTTCATATCTTATTACTTTGTCTTAATGCCTTTTGAAAATTTGGTTTAATTTATGTTTGTATTTGAAAGTTATCGGATTTGATTGAATAAATTTAAAAGAGCATAATAAGTTGTCTTGATTATATATATTTTTTGGTTTGTATACAATGGACACATGGTTTGAGTTTTAAAATATTATAATATTCATTTATTTTTTTTGTGAACATAATAAATTTTAAAACCCGTAGAGATGGTTTAATCAAACACTAAGCTATCGGGGCAAGATAGAGCTTTCATACCTTTTATGCAGTCATAAAATAAAACTCCATCACATATGAGACTTTTTTAATATAGAAAAAATTTTGTGACTATTTTAATTTTTTGAAGAATTTGCATCGGTAATTTTACTAATTTGTGGTTGCTATCGCAAAACATTAAAGATTATATAAACTTCATAAACTAGTAAAGCAGGATTCCCTCAGGGTTCGGTAAATTTTTAAGAACTTCAATGAATTTTCAGATCTTCAAATCATGAAATTCCGCAAATTCATGATCTTTAAGATCATGACTAGACATATGGCTCAATTCATGTTTAATTTAATTTAATTCAACTTAAAATCATTAAATTCTTTTCCTCATGTATAATGATAAGTTTTGCTAATATGCACTGAGAGGCCAGAATGATAAGTTTTGCTAATATGCACGGAGAGGCCAGAGCCCCAAAAGTCAAAATTTTGGAGTCCAATAGTGGTGTGGAATCTGATTGTGTTAATCAATCGGGTTATTCTATTTATCTCGGACCTCAAAGATTGTCGTGTACACTAGGGGTGCAGGGTTCTGCATACCCGAGCTTCCTGACGCTGTATTCCCGAGCTCTCTGATGCTGTGTTCCCGATCACAAAAGCGCTGAAAGACAGAGAGCAAAGCACCACAACGGTCGAGATATGACACTGCAGCGGGTCAAGATAGAGATTGAGCTTTGCAGTGCTGAGTGTTTTAGCGCTGCAACATTATCAAATAGAGAGTGCGCTCCACAACGCCCCAAACTAGTGCCATAGTACTGCGAGATGGACTCAACGGTAATTTTTCTCTTTTTTCTCAAGGGTTGCGACCCTTGAGGGTTATAACTTACTTTCCTCTCAATTTTCATGGTGGATTTCTTGGTGTGGTTTGGCTCCGTGATTTTTTTCCTATTTTAGATTTTTTCATGTGGTGTCCTTTACTTTTCCACTGCTTTTACTTTCTTGCTTGTTTTGCATTGTGGTATTTACTCCTCATCTTACCCTACAAATAGTTTCGAGTTTCTGTAATCGACATGGAAGAGCTAATGATTATACATCTTCATTGCGAAGTGAAGAGCAAATTTTTTATTCATGAATTTGAGGCTACTTAACAGGTTTATCTAAATTAAATTTCTTTTCTTTGTATTGATACTCGAGGTGGATGAGAATTTTCTTTCTAGCATAATACTTGTAAACTTTTGGATGAATAAATTTAGTATGGAACTTTAGTAGGGATAAAGAAACTTTTGAAATTCTAAGAATTCTTCTCAACAAGAATTGTAGGATTACAAGAAAAATTATATTCTAAGAATTGTAGGATTACAAGAATTCTTCTCAAACTTAATAAATCTAGTTTTTAGAAAAATCATATTCTAAGAATTGTAGGATTACAAGAATTCTTCTCAAAACTTAATAAATCTTATTTTTATAGAAATATATGACTTAAATGTTGGATTACAAGAAAAATCCTTGAAATGAAGGTCAAATAAAGCAAAAGCCTTGGAATTTTAATCCAGTGTGCTAAAGGGATTATGAATTACAAATTCATAAATAGGTGCTTTAGAGCTATCAGAATGCAACAATTTTTTAGAAGTATTTTTTTTCAAAAAAGAGTTTTTACCAAGCGGAGGAAATGAAGGAAAAATCCCATGCTAGAAGCTATTTGTGAATGAAGATAGGAAACTGATATTCCAAGGGGGGGGGGGGGATCTTGTGGGGCCCAGGGGAATTAATATTCACTATTTTGAGGAGGAGAAATCATGGGAGAAATAATTAGGAAAGTTTATTTAAGGAAAGATGACTGATTTGAATTTAGATTTGGTAGGGAATTAGGAAATGTTTATTCAAGGAAAAAGGGCTAATTTGAATTCAGATTTGAGAGGGAATTAGGAAAGTTTCATTTAGAGAAAGAGGGTTGATTTGAATTCAAATTTTGGAGGGAATTAGGAAGGTTTTATTAAGGGAAAGATGACTGATTTGAATTCAGATTTGGGAGGTAAATATGATGGTTTATTTAAGGGTAATTAGGTTGTTTTATTTTTATTATGTAATTTATGTTTGTTGTAGTTTTCTTAGGAGTTGTTCCTAGCGGTGTCTAGGGTTTGTGGGAGAGCTGATCTAACTCTTGAATAGTAGATCACTTGTATCTTTCTTGCTTATTAAAGAGATAACAAAAAATCATCCTGTATCTTTGTATTCCAATAGTTTCCACCTATTTCTTTTGCTTTGTTTTTCGTTGAAGACGTATTAAATTGGTATTAGAGCACTTTTTTGGGACATGACAACAAAGAAGGTGGAGGCGTGAAAAATAAGATGGCACAAATCAAATATGGCGTGGAGTTCTTAACCATGGAAAGGAGGTTTTCATCTATAGAAAGAAGGCTTTCATTTATGGAAAATTGATTAGAAAGATTGGAGGAGATGATGAGGAAGCTCATGGAGATGTAATCCAAAACTCCACCGACGGTTCCAATGGCTAACCCTAACCAAGATTTGAACGGGATTCCTTTAGCCGAATCGAATGGAAAGGAGATTGGACGGGAGGAGTTCAACGAGGAGAGTTTCTTTCATCAAGAGCCACCTCCTGGGGCTCCCTTAAGGGGCAAAATAGGGTTTTCGGATGGGGGATAACAGGAAGGGAGTTTCGTGATGACGGTGGTGGGGTGGCCGACTATTATGGGAGGTCTTTTGGGCAAGGGGAGTGGATGACTAGAGAAGGGAACAAGCCGATCCATGTGGATCAGGTCATATGAGATAGGTGGAAGAAAGGTGAGATTCTCACCCTCGATACACCGAGGAAATATGGAGGGATCACGACAACTGCTACACTGGAGGAGGAAGAAGATATTGGGGCGGTGGCGATTCTAAGATGAGAAAGTTGAAGATGGAAATGATTGATGACAAGGAAGAGGAGCAACTCAGAACTTTCAACAAACAAATTGAAGAGGATAAAAAATAATCATCTCAAGGAATAATCTTATTGAGCTGCCAATTCGTTCTCAGCACCATGGGTTTATTGTTTAGAAGATACTTATCAGATGGAAGGATTTGCTAGAGTATGAAGACACATATGAGCCATATGAGATGATCAGGAGACCGTTCCATCTTCCACCTTGAGGACAAGGTGTTTTTTGTGTGGGGGGGGGGGGGGGGGGGAGTGTTGATATGCCAGGGGGGCTTGTAATAATCTTTTTTTTTTTTTATAAAAAAATTGAATTTTAGCATCATGCCTTGTCTAAGAAGAGAGAGGGAAGAGAGAGAAGGTTGGTCGGTGCTTTTTCATCTATCAAATTTGTTCAAAGATTTTTTTTTTATTTGTTGTAAGTAACTCAAATCTCATTTTAGTTTTCAATGATTTTGATTATTATATAGATTTTTTTGTATTGAACATAATTGATTATTTCCTACTACATTTTGATTTTGACATTTGCATATGCATAAGCAAAAGAAGTTGGCTGTTAACACTATAAAATAGGTTAGCTGTTAAAACATAATACCGTGTGCAGGAGGGTGGACCGACGGGCTTTCCTTTTAAAGATGGCTTATGGTGTTATCTCCGTTGTAGCCTATAATAGATGACCAATTACACCGATGGATAGAGAATGACGACGTTTTACTGATTTAATGAAGTCATATGTAATGATAATTGATTAATTGGATAAGTAATAATTAATATGACTAATACCCAATTGAGAATTAGTTGGGATAAAAGATGTTAAAAATACCACGTTAAAGCTAGATGTCCTACCTTGCTAAATTATACATTGATGTATGCATATAATGATAGCACTGATGACATTGACAGATACATTAATATTATTGAAAGTATTTGATGCATTGATAATATATAAATAGATGAATCATATGAATAAATACAAGAGATTATTTTAGTGATTAATGAATGATTTCTGCACTGTTATTTTATCGATTTATTTAATTTTATGCAAATTAATTTTTAGATTGTAATAATTCACTACTTTTATTATTGATCATTTTGAGTTTTATTAGTAATATTTGGTTAATAATTACATTGATTGCTATTGATTATATTAGCCTGAGCATATCATATTAATTATTTAGTCCTTGCATTGAAAGTTTTAGTGAATTTTAGATTATTACTGGGATTTTGAGCTCATTATGTAGATTTTAATTATTTCAGGTCAGGGAATGAGTCAGTACTAATTGGAGTGAGGTTGTCAGAGTTCCTCAGATTTTCTTTAGATTTGGCTATGCATTTTTTTAATTATTTTGTAGTCAGAAGTTTATGATAGATTAGTGATTATACTGATCTTCTGACTATTGTATATTAATTTTGAGAGAATGAATATTGTATAATATTTTGAGGTATGTAATTGTTAGTTGTTTTCACTGGATATATATTTATTACTGTGATGATTTATAGAAGTTTTAGTTGATTAATTAAGAAAATAAAATAAATAACTCTTCCAAATTTGATTATGGGGAGTTACAGGCCCACCTTGTGGGGCCATGAGAGTTAATATTTACTATGTAAGGAGGAGAAATCAGGGGAGAAATAATTATGAAAGTTTATGTAGCGAAAGATGACTGACTTGAATTTATATTGGGGAGGAAATTAGGAAATGTTTGTTTAAGGAAAGATGATTAATTTGAATTTAGATTTGGGAAGGAATTAGGAAGGTTTTATTTAAGGAAAAAGAGCTTATTTGAATTTATTGGAGGGAATTAAGAAGGTTTTGTTAAGGGAAAGAGAGCTGATTTGAATTTAAATTTGAGAGATAAATATGATGGTTTATTTAAGTGTAATTAGGTTGTTTTTATTTTTATTATGTGTGATTTATGTTTTCTGTAGTTTTTCTTAGGAGTTGTTCCTAACAGTGTCTAGGGTTTATGGAATAGCTGATCTTCCTCTCAAATAGTAGATCACTTGTATCTTTCTTTCTCATTGAAGAGATAATAAAAAATCAGCCCATATCTTTGTATTTCTGCAGTTTCCACTTGTTTTTTTTTGCTTTTTTTAAAAAAAAACTTTAAAGACATCAGAAACATTAGAAATTAGCATAGAAAGTAAGGATTAAGGAATGAGGAATGTTTACAACACTGATGTCATTTCAGAAGCCAAAATAGAAATTTAATATTGTCAATGTTGGTGTCAGGATTCATGATGAGATCCAAATTTGAAATTTTTTTATACATGTGATTAAACATTAAAAAACACATATAACGATAGATTTTTATGGTAGATGCATATTTTGAGAATAATCTCTTCTAAAGAAATGTTTTTGAGCATGGGTAGAATACAAATTTGTAAGGTATGAAATGCTATTATTTTGTGTATGGACAGAATTAGCCAACAAGGAACTTTTTGATAATGTTATATTCTTCGACCTCCAAAACCACAGAAAGAGTAAGCTTGGGAGCATTCTCAGGAGATGGGCGAGGAAAAATGATGCTAGAAGGAAGTGGCCTTTTAATATTATAATTTATAAAAGCTATATGTGAAAGTCCATTAGGATACAATTTGGAATAAAATGATATATCCTCAACCTCAACCAAAGCCCTGGTCTCCTGAAGAGAGACTCTAGAGATAATATCATTGTCCATATTGATTAAAGTCCCAATCTTAGATGTTATGTACTAAAAGAAGATCAATTTGAAAGGCAAAAGGGCCAACACTTAAATCCCAATCCATTTTTTTTTTTTAAATTGGTAATAGAGTTTCCATTGTTCTCATCACACAAGAGCAACAACATCAAGCCTCCATCCTACTATATTGACTGCCAAAATTAAATTCATTTGCACACATTGCATGCCAAAAGCATTTATTCACATGTATTAAGCCACATTTTTTCAATAGGCAACCACCCATATATCCTAATTAAAAAAAGTTAATTTTGTAGTACAATCATCACCATTAACATTTCAACTCTCTAAATTAGTGTTCTTTATAACCTAAAAAAATTAATGCAGCATAATAAATTATGATTAGGCTATTTTATTACATTAGGATTATTTTCATTTAAATTAAGATTTTTTGTTTTATTATATGTTAAATTACTTTTTTGAAAAATTTAAGGTAGTTTTAATAATGTTATGTTAATTTGATTTTTTTCTTGTAACTCTATTTCTCTGAATAATGGGTGTCTTTTAATACAAGAATCAATGGAATAAATATGATTGGTTTTTAACTACTTATCTCTCTTTCTTTCCTCGTCTCTCTCCCATTTCCTCTTTTGCCTCTCCCTCTATCTTGTTGTATATTTTTTTTCTTCTTCCTCTCTTCTCTCTCTCTATGCGAGAGGTTGTACCTTGGTGTATGCTTTCTGCTGATGTTATTTTTTTTGTTGATAAGATTAGAGTGTAATATCCGGTTTGGCTGGGCCGGTTCACCCGAACCGGCTAGCCTTCTAAATAAAAGACGCAACCCCCGTTGGGGTCGATATTGCTCCTTTTCACGAAATAGAGGGGGGCGGACGACCAAGAGCTTCGTGCGAGAGCGAGGTAAGTTTGTTTTTCCTAATTTTAGCAAGCGACTGTGTTGGAGGGTAAGATTAAACCATTTATTTTTATTCCTATCGATAAGAAAGTGCTAAATTTGGAAGAATTTTCAACGAATGAGAGGAATGAACGAGGGAAAGAGGGAAGAAGGTTTGTTAGTTTTCTTTTCAATTTTTTTTTCATAAATTGTGTCATTTTACCTCATCTAAAGCAAATAATATGTTATTAAAGGAGAAGATGAAGCAATTAGAAGGCAAAGAGAAAGAATTTTAAAGGAGGAAGAAGAATATAGGGATTTTGAGAAAATTCCTATTTGTAAGTGATTTCTTCATGTTATAGCTTTATTTATATTTTGTTAATTAATTTTTTTTTTTAAAGTTATAATGTACAATTTTAAAGATTTTGGAGAGAGAGAGATTAAGGTTGTAGTAGTTGATCAGCCAAGGATTCAATGATATTTGATGTTGTACCCTACGTCAAAGACTTGAAAGATTCAAAATGGGTATCTTCGGAGCTTTCTTTATTGTATTCTTTTCTATTTAAAAGAAGCATGTTATCTAAACATTTTAAGACTCATGAATTATTTTATAATTATTAATTAATATGAAATATGAAATGTATATAAAATATGAAATGTATATACATGTATATATGTATTTGAAAGTAATTGTATGTAAAGGAAAAGCATGTAAGGAATATACAGTAAAGTTATAAAGCCTTTATACTTATATGTTTATCAAAAGTAGATATATGAATGAATGATATACAAATGAAGGAAAGATAAATTAAAAGAGGAATGAAAAAGAAAAGGAAAAGGAGATGCATGCAAAATGTACAAGAGTTCACCCCTGTATGGTACTGCCTGGGGAAGCAACGTACATGTGCACGTTAAAAGGAAAAAGTTATGAAAAAGAAAAAAGGAAAAAAGGAAAATGAAAATGAATGTACCTTTTGATACAAATAGACGGTGCTCATGTACAAAATAAATGGAAAAAGAAATATATATTAATGCGAATGCTATAAATGAATGTAATATAGTGTGGATAGAGGAATGAAGGAAAATATGAGATAGTATAGATAAATAAATGAAGGGAATGAAATGAATCGAAAAAGGATATATATATATATATATATCTCAAATGATAAATTAATGAACATATAATTAAAAATTATATATATCGTACTTAATGCAAGTAAATTATTTTAGCAGTTTCCCATTGAGTTTATTTTGTAAACTCATTCCACGAATTAACTGTTTCAGGTAATTCTTCAAAGATTTAGAAATGACAAAAAGAGAAGAGTTCGTCTATAGAAGACAGCGTGCAACTGATAACAGGTAAATTGTGATTTAAAAAAAAATTATTAAGTATTTGAGGAATTTTTATTAGTGGCTCTTCAGATTTAAGGAAAGAGAATTTGATGTTTTAATGTTGTAGTGTTTATGAATTAAAATGAATTTTTCTACCATCCGATTTTTAGTTCCCGTCTCCTTAAATCGAGCATCTGGGGCGGGTCATGATAAAAATGGTATCAGAGCCAATTAAGATATGAATCATCCTGGAAGAGCCATTAGGATGACTATTAATAATTTAAAAAAAATAATATAAAATGAATATCTTTTTGTAATCATGGACCAAAATGATCTTATAGAAGAGGAGGAAATAAAGGAAGTGGAAAGACTAGTGCCTTATATTAATGTTAACCTTGATGCACTTGCACAAATTATGATAGCTATGACTCAGTCTATTCAAGACTCAAGGAATCAATCATCAGGAAGTAGCAATGGCGGTGAAATGCCTATGGATAAGTATCTCAAACTGTTTCAAGATATGAGACTAATATTATTTAAGGGAGTTGAGAGACCAATAGAAGCTGAAAATTGGTTACTAAGAATTGAGAAGATTTTAGAATGAATGAATTGTCCAGAGGAGAGAAAAGTTTTCTTGGCAACCTTTGCGCTTGATGGAGAAGCTGAAAGGTGGTGGAGAGGGTTATATCAATATAAATTTGAAGGAATCCCTAACATGCAAAACAAATGGGATGACTTCACTCAGGTATTTAGAGACTCGTTTATGCCTCTTTCTGCGAGAAGGCAGATGCAAGATAAATTCATGAGATTGGTACAGGGAGAAAGGTCAGTGATACAGTATGAGGCTGAATTTACCACCTTATCCAGATATGCTCCCGAGTTAATACAGACAGCAGAGGAAAAATGTCATAAATTTTTATCTAAATTGAAGGATGCAATTAGGCAACCTCTTATTCCATTTGGAATTGAAGATTATGCAGTGCTAGTGAAAAGAGCTAGGAGGGTAAAAATGGACATGTAAAATACTCAAAGGAGACAGAACTTTTAGAAGAGGAAAAGTGGCGAGATTATGAGAGTTTCTCTAGATTCACATGGCAAATCGCTTCCATAAACTGGAAAGTTTAATTGGAAGAAAACTAAGTTCAGTAGCAATGATAATTCAAGTGTAAAGAGTTGCAGCAAGTGTGGAAGGCAACATAAAAGAGAATGTTTATCAGGTACAAATACTTGCTTTTAGTGCCATCAACCAGATCATAGAACCAAGAATTGTCCTATTTTGGGGCAAAGACCAACAGGAGAGTCAAAGACAAATATTGGATCTTAAAGAAATGTGGGAAGACCAAGAATAGTAGAATCAGCTTCTTCTACTCCATGATCAAGTCAAGGCCGACATAATACTCTGCCTATAGTATATGCATTGACTCAGAAGAATGCTAAGGATTCACCTGAAATGGTTATAGGTGATAAAAATGAAAAATGAATAAATATGTATTATGAAAATATTGTTAAAAAAATGATGTATGTTTATGTTTTTCTTATGTAAAATTTTATAGGTATGGTGATGATTTAAGGAAAGTTTGTTCAGATTCTGCTTGATACAGGAGCTTCACACTCCTTCATTTTAGAAGAATTTATTAAATCAGTTGGGATGAATATTTATGAGATAATTGTAATTTTGAAAGTTTTAATGCCAAATGTATCTATTATGAATGTAAATGGTGTATATCAAGTGGCTTTTAAAATAAATGAAAGAGAGCTTGAATCAATAGTGAATGTTTTGCCATTACGAGAATTTACATGATATTGAGTATAGATTGGTTATCAAAACACTTTGTAATTATTGACTACAACAGGAAAATTGTTAAATTTAATTTTTCGAAAAAAAAGGGAATTGAAATTCTATGAAGAAAGGAGAATTTCTTTAATGATAATCACTTATATAAAAGCATGCAAATTTGTATCCAACAGATGTCTCACTGTTTTCGTACTTAAGTAAATGATACAAATAAGAAAGTTAAAGAGTTGAAAGATATACCTGTAATCAAAGAGTATTCAGATGTGTTTTTGAATGATTTGTCAGGATTATCACCAGAAATAGAGATAGATTTCACTATTGAGTTGATAGCATATTCAGAACCAGTGACAAGGGCACCTTACATGATGTTAGTCAAAGAGTTATTAGAGCTGAAAAGTCAGTTACAGCTAGATAAGGGGTTTATCAGTCCAAGTTCTTCACCATAGGGAGCTCCAGTACTGTTTATAAAGAAAAAAGATGGTAGCTTCAGAATGTGCATAGATTATAGATAACTAAATAAGCTTACTGTTAAGAATAAATATCCTTTTCCCAAATAGATGATCTTTTAGACCAACTAGAGGGAGCTATAGTTTTCTCTTAGATAGATTTGCATTCTGAATATCATCAGCTATGCATCAAGGAGGAAGATATATCAAAGACAGCTTTCAGAACTACATATGACTACTATGAGTTTGTGGTAATGCCATTTGGAGTGACAAATGCACTTGCTGTATTTATGGATTTGATGAACAGAATCTTAAGCCATTTTTGGACAAATTTGTGATTGTGTTTATCGATGACATTCTAATTTATTCAAGAGATGAAGAGAGTCATTCCAGTCATCTACAAGCAGTGTTACAACATTAAAGGATAACAAGTTGAATTCCAAATTTTTAAAATGTGAATTTTGGCTGAGCAGTGTAATTTTTCTTGGACATGTGATTATTGGTGAAAGTATTTCAGTTGATCAGAATAAAATTCAAGCCATTTCAGATTGGCCACGGCCAACGACAGTTTCAGAGGTGAGTTTTTTGGGTTTTGCTGGTTATTACAGGAGATTTGTAGAGAGGTTCTCTCATACTGCAATATCGTTATCCAGATTAACTTGGAAAATAATGAAATTTGAATGGAGAGATCAGTGTGAAGACGCTTTTAAAAAATTAAAGAATTATTTAATGATTGATCCATTTTGATAATTCCATCAGGTTCAAAAGGGTTTTAAATTTTCTGTGATGCTTCATTGAGAGGACTTGGATGTGTACTGATGCAGCATGGTAGAGTGGTAGCTTATGCTTCAAGACAACTGAAAACTCATGAAAGGAACTACTCCACTCATGATTTAGAATTGGTAGCTGCAGTTTTTGCACTCAAAATATGGAATCAGATGCGAAGTGTTTATAGATCATAAGAGTCTCAAGTACATTTTCAATAAAAAAACTTAATTTGAGATAGAGAATGTGGTTAAAGCTTATTATGGATTATGATTTGGACATACAGTATCATCCGGGAAAAGCAAATGTGATTGCAGCTGCACTTAGCAAAAAAGCCCTTGGAAAATCAAGCTGGTTAATCACCCAATATGAACAGATTATTAAAGATATGAAAAGATTAGAGCTTTCAGTGGTCAATCAAAAAATACAAAAGATATGATTTTAAATCAGCTGATGATTCAATCTACTTTGAAGGATATAGTGCTTAATGCATTGTCTCAAGATAAAAAATTTCAGAACGTCTTAAAGAAAGTACAAGCATGACAGAGAACTTTGAAGTTGATGGAGAAGGATTATTAAAGTATAAAGGCAGAATCTGTATTCCATATTTTGAAAATTTAAGAAAGGAATTATTAAAAGAAACCTCTCAAATTATGAAATTCATCCAGGCAGTACAAAATGTATCATGAACTGAGAGGATTATTTTGGTGGCCAGGACTAAAGAGGAATGTTGCAGAATTTATATCAAAATATATCCCCTATCAGATGATTAAAGCGGAACATCAAAAGTCTAGTGGTCAACTTCAACTTTTACCTATACCTGAGTGGAAATTGGAAGACATTGCAATGGATTTTGTGATTAAATTACCCAGGTCAAGACAGAGTCGAGATGCAATATGGGTTATTATAGACGATTAACCAAGTCAGCTCATTTCTTACCAATCAGGCAGACAGATTCAGTGGAGAAGCTGTCAAAACATAGAAATAATCTGTTGATGAAATTGTGAGATTGCATGAAATTTCAAAATCTATAGTTTAAGACAGAGATGCCTGTTTCACTTCTAGATTGTGGAAGAAAATTCAAGAAGCTATGGATACTAGATTGACTTTTAGTACATCATTTCACCTTCAGACAGATGAGCAATCTGAAAGGACAATTCATACTTTGGAGGATTTATTACGATTGTGTGTATTAGATTTTGAAGGAAATTGGGAGACTCATATATAATTGATTGAATTTGCATACAATAACAATTTTCAATCTAGTATTGGAATGACACCATACGAGGCTCTTTATGGGAGGAAGTGCAGAAACCCTTGTGTTAGGTAGAAATAGGTGAAATAAAAATAATTAGAACTGAACTGATAGATGAGGCTACAAGAAAAATCAGATTGATCAGAGACAGACTAAAGACAGTTCAAGATAGGCAACGAAATTGTTATGATGCAAAGCATAGACTAGTTGAGTTTGAAGTCGAAGAAATTATTTTCTTAAAAGTCAGCCCAATGAAAGGTGTGCAAAGGTTTGGAAAGAGGGAAAATTGAGTCCAAGATTCACAAGTTCTTTTGAAATCATTGAGAGAATTGGAAATATGGCTTATAGATTTGATCTGCCAATGCATATGCAAGGAATTCATAAAGTGTTTCATATATTAGTACTCCGGAAGTTTGTCTCAGATGAATGCAAGAGAATCCAGTGCAAATCAATTGACTTTCTGCCTGATTTGAAATATGTTGAGGAACCTGAATGATTACTGGATTATGATGTAAAACAGTTGAGGCATAAGACAATATCTTTTGTGAAGATTTTATGAAAGCATGGATCAGAACGAGATGCCACCTGGGAGAGGGAAGCATAAATGAGAAGTCAATAGCGCTATTTATTAAACTAAGGTATATTTGGTTTTCTTATACTTGATTGAATTTTGAGGACGAAATTTTTTTAATGGGAGGGAGATTGTAATATCCAGTTTGGCTGGGCTGGTTCATCCGAACCAGCCAACCTTCTAAATAAAAGATGCGACCCCTGTTGGGGGTCGATACTGCTCCTTTTCGCGAAACAGAGGGGGGCAGACGATCGAGAGCTTCGTGCGAGAGCGAGGTAAGTTCGTTTTTCCCAATTTTAGCAAGCGACTGTGTTGGAGGATAAGATTAAATCATTCATTTTCATTCCTATCGCTAAGGAAGTGCTAAATTTGGAAGAATTTTCAATGAACGAGAGGAACGACCGAGGGAAAGAGGGAAAAAGGTTTGTTGGTTTTCTTTTCATTTTTTTTTTTTAAATTTTGTCATTTTATCTCATCTAAAGCAAATGATATGTTATTAAAGGATAAGAGGAAGCAATTAGAAAGCAAAAAAGAAAGAATTTTGAGGGAGGAAGAAGAATATAGGGATTTTGAGAAAATTCTTATTTGCAAGTGATTTCTCCATGTTATAGCTTTATATAAATTTTGTTAATTAATTATATATATATTTTTTTAAGTTATAATGTACAATTTTAGAGATTTTGGAGAGAGAGATTGAGATTGTAGGAGTTGATCAACCAAGGATTCAATAAGAAAGGGGAAATTGAGATTTGAGATTGTACCCTACGTCAAATACTTGAAAGATTCAAAGTGGGTATTTTCGGAGCTTTCTTTGCTTTATTATTTTCTATTTAAAAGAAGCATGTTACCTAAACATTTTAAGACTCGTGAATTGTTTTATAATTATTAATTATCATGAAATATGAAATGCATATAAAATATGAAATATATATACAAGTATATATGTATGTGAAAGTAATTATATGTAAAGCAAAAGCATGTAAGGATTATATAGTAAAGTTATAAAGCCTTTATATTTATATGTGTATCAAAAGTAGATGTATGAATGAATGATATACAAGTGAAGGAAATATAAATTAAAAGAGGAATGAAAAAGAAAAGGAAAAGTATATGCATGCAACATGTACAGGAGTTCACGCCCGTATGGTGCTGCTGGGGAAGCAACGTACCCGTGTACGTTAAAAGGAAAATATTATGGAAAAGGAAAAAGGAAAATGAAAATGGATGTACCTTTGATACAGATAGACGATTCTCCTGCACAAAATAAATGGGAAAAGAAATATATATTAATGCAAATGCTATAAATGAATGTAATATAGTGTGGATAGAGAAATTAAGGAAATATAAGATAGTATAGATAAATAAATAAAGGGAATGAAATGAATCGAAAAAGGATATATATATCTCAAATGATAAATTAATGAACATATAATTAAAAATTATATATATCGTACTTTATGCAAGTAAATTGTTTTAGCAGTTACCAACTGAGTTTACTTTGTAAACTCATTCCACTAATTAACTATTTCAGCCTTTCAAGTAATTCTCCAAAGATTTAGAAATGATAGAAATAGAAGAGTTCGTCTATAAAAGATGGCGTGCAATTGATAACAGGTAAATTTTGATTTATATATATATATATATATATATATATATATATATATATATATATATATATATATATATGAAGTATTTGAGGAATTTTTGTTAGTGGCTCTTCAGATTTAAGGAAAGAGAATTTGATGTTTTAATGTTGTATTGTTTATGAATTGAAATGAATTTTTCTACCGTCCGACTTTTAGTTTCTGCCTCGTTAAATTGAGCATCCGGGCCGAGTCGTGACCGAGAGGGAGTTAAAGGTACACTTGAATTATGGAGGTCAACCTTAAAGTCTAAAGGTTTTCATTTGAGTAGATCTAAAACTGAATATATTAAGTGTAAATTTAATAGTAATAGATCTAGTGAGGGGATTGTAACTTGGGCGATCAAGTCATTAATAAGAGTACACGCTTTAGATATCTTAGATTTATTGTTCAAAGTGATGATGTAATAGATGGGGATATTATTAATAGAATTCAAGTTGGATGGTTGAAGTGGAGGAATGCATTGGGCTTGTACGCCCCCCTCAAACTTAAAGGAAAATTCTATAAGATGGTGGTGAGACCTATAATGCTTTTTGGTGCATAATGTTGGCCATTCAAAGAGACTCATAATATTATTAAGTTAAGTGTTGCAAAGATGGGGATGCTTAGGTGTATGAGTAGCTTTACTCTTAGAGACAGTATTTGAAACGAGCATATACGTGAAAAGGTTGGAGTAGCTCCAGTGAAAGATAAGATTAGAGAGAGCCGCCTTAGATGGTTTGGTCACATAAAACAGAAGCCTTCCAATGACTCGTTTAGGAGAGTAGTTGTATTATATTTAGTTTATGTTAAGAAAGGTAGAGGTAGACCTAAAAAAACTATTATAAAATATCAGAATTTACCTTTTTTTATTAGATTTAAATGAGAATTTGACTCTTAATATGACACAATGGATAAAAATTATTCATGTAGCTGACCCGATATATTGGGATAAAGGCTAATGTTGTTGTTGTTTGTTGTTGCCTCCTCTCTCTCTCTCTCTCTCTCTCTCTCTCTCTCTTCTCTTGGGTTCCTCTTTTCAATACCCTTTTTCTTTTCCGTTCTCCTTCGACTTCCACAGCCTTCTATCACTTTTATTAAGTTATACTAATGAAACATTTCACATGCATTTGGTCCAAATTATTTTAGCATTTTTAGAATGTTTTGTAATTTGATGTCTGTAATTTTGATCAAAAGACAATTATAATTATAATTATAATTATAATTATTTTCATGTAAATCCAAATTACAGATGCTTAATATCACAACGTCACTCAGAGTTGTCAGAGGGGACACAATCATATTCATAACTTTTTTTTCATATTTATTTAATATAGTGCTCAGTTGGTTTCATATAATATTTTACATGAGTGAAAAAATTTCAGTTTATCATAATAGGTTTGGAACAAATATGGACGGGTGGTGAGTTGTCTTAGCGCTTAAATAGGTCATGATCATTGGTTTGAACAGTGTCATGAGGACAATCGCTGCGCTTGACTACTACTCAAAAAATGTATTCTTATCATGCTATTATATTGCATGAAGATGATCTATTTAGCCTATTATAGTGCAAACAATTTTGTCATGAACTTGATGTAAACTTGGAAATAATGTTTATGCACTTTGTAATTACAGTTTTACTTTTGTCACGAGCTTGAACACCTTCTGCGATCTTTGTGAGCATCATCACATGCCAATAGCTTATGGTCATTGGTTTGTGAGAGAGAAGTTGAAATTTAATGAAATATTTGTATAAACTCTAATTTTAATTACAACTGAGACATTCTTGAAAATTAGAAATTGATTGTAGATACTTCTAGTATGTTTCAATTGAAGCAAAGATGCAACTCCAACGGGTTCCAAATGATGGATGCTGGGTCCAATTGCTTATAACTACTTGGGTTTTTGTTGCACACAATTGCTTATGAATTTCACATTTTTAGTGTTAAGATCTTCTCCTCATCCACTGCTGGTCTATTACAAGCAATCTATGAAGCACAGCTATTTCCAAATAAATGTCAAATTCTCTTGATGCTTACGAATGCTCACTTATTATGGGATACTCTAGAATACCGTGTCAGTTATACCATATGTTGCATCCTATATAACTTACAAAATTGGGTAACTGAATAAACATGTCACACACATTATAGAAAGTTTTTAAATGGTAGTTATCTGTTTCAAATTTTAACAGATTCAATGTGATTTTAGTGGTTCGTAGGGCCTTTAGTTTCTTAATTTTATATGTTCTTTCTAATAGCACAATTTGATTAAAATCCATATTTGTAAATGATATTTTATTTTCATCTGGTCCGCTTGTGTTAATAAATTGTTATATTGGCACTTACATTAATATACTTTTGCATTCATGTATTCCAAGGTGCCTTATGTTATAGATATATAAATGTATTTTTATGCCTTCAATTTTTGCTTTTCCCGGATTCATATGGAACCAAGATCCTTGTGAAAAAATCAAGAATACTTTTCTCATCTTATAACACTTAAATTGGAAAACATTGGTTTACATCTATACCAATTTGTTTTTAGATGGGTCGAACATTAATATGAGGAAAAGCAGTTATGTCCTTTCACCAGGGATAAGTTGATCTGTTGTTGTTTTTTTTTTTTTTTAAATCCTTTTGTTGGCAAAGAAATTATGCTCCAAGTCTTATGTTAGACCGGTCCACTCGACTGGTCCAGCCGGTCCATACGGGACTGGCTTATGGACAACAGAGGTGGAACTTCTCTGCCTCTTGCATATGCCAATCAAACCACCCAATTCAAAAGAGCATATTAGGAAAGTTTTAGGCGGAGTTTAGGAGGGAAATTTGAATGTAGGGACTGTTTAGAGATTTCCTTTTGGATTGTATGCATTAAATAGTTTGTTGTCCTATGATTTGGGCATCTTGAATTTGGCTGAAATTTTAGTTCTCTTATAGATTTTTGGGCTCTAGCAGCATCTAGACATTTGGGAGTGCCGGATGTTCCTCTCTAATTGAAGATCCACTTGTATCTTATATTTTCTTTTATAAAACTTTCAATAAAAAAAATGTTCTTGTGTGTTCTATTTCTAATTTTCTTGTTGTTGGTTTTCTGAAATTGCTGAAATCAAATTTCAGCTTTTCCCTAAATTTCTACAAGCACTTCCTATCATCTTATTGACTGTCTTCGCTTCTTTTGGCATAGAATAGATCTATTTGCAGCATACATAGACCTTTTACCGTTACTTTCTCTCCTCCGTTGGACAAGAACCTAACTCATGTACCTGATACTTGCTGCTACATCTTATCTGTTTAAGATTGATTCTTTTTTCTTCCTTAACGTTGCCCTGAGGGATCAGATTAAAATGAAACTATATAGGAGCTTAAAAGCCATTTTCAAGGCCATTCAATCAATCATTATGAAATACGTCTCTCCATCTGGTAATCGTCTCCTTTAATGCAACCACCAAAATAAAATAACCAAGAAAGGCCTTTAATGCTTGGCAGGTGTGGGGATTGGCACAGGGTTGGGCTGTGAGTTCTGGTGCAATAAACTTAATCCAACTCCTTACAAAGGCTACCCATTCATTGCTAAAAAAATATACCTTGAGGAAAGAGATTGTCCGGAAGATGAGAACTTGGGGTAAATGTAATCTGAACACTGCGGTCAGCAGCTGCTGTGAATTAGTCTTCACACGACTTATCATCATTTTCTCATTAATTACCCTGTGATAACAGCATTGATTTTGTCATCAATGTGATGAAGGCTTCAAAATTTTGAGTTAAATGATGTTGTGATTGGATTAAAAAATTGCTATGGTTCTATCTATAGACCAGAGCCTACTATACCTGCATATTGTTGCAAGCATCATCTTGTCATGAATCATGCCATACTTAAGAGCTGGATTTCTTATTTAGCTTTTCATTCAGCGGAAACGTCTGCATGCAAATTATGCAATTGCTTTCTATTGCTTGAAAATACTTGAATCTTTTTCTGTTGTAGTTTGGGTTGGGAAGCACGTGTCATTTCAAAAATTTTCTGCATCTGCTGTGCTTGATTTTTCTTATCTTATTAATGTTTGTTTATCTATTTCATCAAATCCTGCACCAATTTCATAAAATTTATGACTGAATGTCTTGCTTTGGCAATTTCATCTGGTGATATGGTTTAATTTCTGTAAAAAAATAGAAAGTACACAAGAATGAGTGCATGAAGGGTCTCTTCTTGTTACAAGCAAGCCGTTCCTCTTTTGCTATAACTTGAATCATGTATTTGCAATGATTCTCAATCATGTTTATGGCATCAGAATGTACCATCAAAGTATTAAAGAGACATGGATTACGTAGAAGTGTGGATCTACTAATTTTTCCATGTTCTTGAACCAGAAAGCCATTGCCTGAATCAAATACTTGAAATTCTGTGACTATAAATTGTATTTTTCTAATTGATGGTTCCTACTACTAAATTCACTTATCACTTATCCTATATTGATTATCTAGACTCCTGTATAAAATATGTTCACTTCATTGATTCTTGTAAAATCATAAACTTGTATGACATATATGATATATTTAACAATGTAGGTTAAGATGAGTTGCCTAAATTTACTATTTGGATGCTTCCTGAAAGAAACTAACTTGTATGCATGCTAGGATCTATGCTTGTGAATTCCCCAAGAGGAACAATTTATTAGTGATTTTTACTGCTTAGAATTAATTTGAATAATTTGACTAATGTGACATGGTTCATTCTCGGCATATTACTATTATTATATGTCTTCTTTTTAAATCTACTTTTGTGAATAGTGTAAAATTTTACAAACATGTGTGAAAACTAGCAGAACTTTATGTTTTCTTGAATATTGCAATTATTCAGTGAATGATAATTATGCTAATAGATACACGTGCAAGTATGTATTTGCTTATGTTGAAATAGAATGCTCATACACGGTTTTTCAGTCTTCTGGACAATTTCCATTTTGACTCTTTCCTGTACTATGCTCTTCCACGGATGGCAATGATGTGTAAATTGAACCCTTTTACATAATTTAGAAACGGCGTTAAAGCTCGACAGTCTAGTTGGTGATGTTGAAGATGCTGTTTCTTCTTCCGTGATTGGAAAGTTGAAATCTCCCCGGGGAGCGAGTTCAGAGGTGACCTTCATTTGCTAAAACTGAAATGTAAATCTCAGTATAGTCATATGCCACTAACCAGTTTCCATGGGCTTCATTGCCTTCACAGGAAACTCACCTGGTAGCCATTAGCTCTCTGAAACAGATCGAAGACATTTTAACATCTATTAACAAAGCTAGGCCTCAGTGGTCTCGTCTTGTCTCAGCTGTAGATCACAGGATTGACCAAGCTCTGGCCATTCTCCGGCCACAGGCAATTGCAGACCATCGATCTCTTCTTTCATCTCTTGGATGGCCCCCTCCACTTGCTGGTTCAAGTCTTTCAGGCAAAAACACTGGGAAATCACCAGAATTTTCCAATCCTCTCCTAACAATGGAGGGAGAGCTAAAGGGAAAATATTGTGTAAGTTTCCTCTCCCTTTGCCATTTGCAGGAGCTGCAAATTCGTAGAAAGGCTCGTCAACTCGAGGGCTATAACATAGTGATAGACCTCCACCAACCACTCTGGGTTATAGAGGAACTAGTGACTCCAATCTCACTAGCAACACAGCCTCATTTTTCCAAATGGTTAGACAAGCCCGAGTTTATTTTCGCTCTCATTTTCAAGATCACTAGGGATTATGTCGATTCCATGGATGATATATTGCAACCATGGGTAGACAAAGCACGACTTGTTGGATACAGCTGCAGGGAAGAGTGGATATCTGCAATGGTTGCCTCCCTTTCTACTTATTTGGCTAAAGAGATCTTCCCAAAGTATACCGAGCACATAGAGTCTGACAGGTTGAGATCATCATGGCTTCAACTGATAGACCTGATGATATCTTTTGATAAAAGAATGCAGTCTCTATTGGCAAACTCAGGCTTACTGATTTCACTAAGTGAAGTTGACAACCAGCGTAGCATCTCAGCTCTCTCTGTATTCTGTGACTGTCCAGATTGGCTCGACATATGGGCGGAAATCGAACGGGAAGAGATGTTAGAGAAGCTAAAGTCAGCAATACAAATCGAGAAGAACTGGAATACAAAGCTTCAAGGTACTATCCTGATGTCAGGCTCTCAGGATTACAAGTCTCCTGCAGTCTCCAGTATTTTTCTCGAATGCCTCTCGCTTCTTATTGACAGAGCACGGTCTCTCCCAAGCATTTCTTTGAGATATAAGTTCATAAAATCGACGGGATCGCCCATAATCCAAGACTTTTTAGATTGCTTGCTAAGAAGGTGCCAGGAATCTGAGGGTCTCACTGCTTTGGCTGATGACAATGCAATGATAAATGTTTCCTGCTCCATCAATGCAGCCCGGCACTGTGAGTCAACCTTAACAGAATGGTGTGAAGACATATTTTTCCTTGAGATTGAAACTGCTGAAGGAAGTGGTGTCTTTGACGAGGAGATCAAAGGAATGAAAGACTTCCAAGATGAATGGTCCGAGAAGATATCAACAGTTATTTTAAGGGGATTTGATGCGCGGTGCCGAGATTACTTAAAAAACAAGAAGCAGTGGCAGGAGAAGAGCGACGAAAGCCGGGTAGGCCTCAAAGCCTTCATTGCTGCTCTAGACTATCTCCAAGAGAAGATCTCAAAGCTTGAAGGAGAGTTGAATGCTATTGACTTCACCAGAACCTGGAGAAGAGTGGCCTCTGGTGTTGATCAGCTAGTGTTTAATGGAGTTATTGCAAGCAATACAAAGTTTTCCGATGCCGGTGTTCAAAGGTTTGTAAGTGATATTGATATCTTGTTTGGTGTTTTCTCAGCTTGGTGTTTAAGACCTGGAGGCTTTTTCCCTAAGCTGAGTGAGGGAACAAGGCTTCTGAGAATGGAGGAGAAGCAACTCAGGCATGAATTGGTGAAGGGAAAGGATAAATGGTTACAAGAAAATGGCATAAGACATCTAACTTTATTAGAGGCAGAAAAGATTGGGAAGAACAGAGTTTTTGTAGTATGACAAATTTTTGTTGTTTTTTAAGTTCGAACTGGGTTCTCTTCTGTCGGTTCTCGCTGCGAGGGAATGAACTGGGAGGATGAGCTCTGCTGGATAAAATTCAAGTCTTCGGAAACTTTTTGTATATGAGGTTTGTGTTGGCTGTGCTCTTTATCATATATTAGTACTGTTTTATTCTGATTTATTTATCTTAGATAATGTAATACTTCACTTAATTCTTTCACAGAAGATAAAGAACAACAACAATATATCTTCAAATCCTTGTCCTGATTTCAAACCCAAGCTCATTGGCTCGCATCAATATGTTATTTTTGGCAAATGTTCTATATTAAAGCTCTCTCTCTCTCTCTCTCTCTCTCTCTCTCTCTCTCTCTCTCTCTCTCTCTCTCTCTCTCTCTCTCTCTCTCTCTCTCTCTCTCTCTCTCTGAGATCTCAATCACTGCCAGAATAACATGAAAGTTCGGAGGAATTTTGGTTAGGAAGATATCTTGGGAGTAATTTTCTTCTAATTAGAGAAGTTTTCTTCTCAAATGGGTTGAAGGTGTAAGAAGATTTATGTGAAAATGTACAGATTCAGTAATAAATCTTCATCTCAAGTTTTTTGCAATATGATAATTTTGATTGAGATGCTAATTATGTTGTTGATTTACTACTATTACTTTGTGGTGGATGGATATTTAGTTTCGGATTATATGGAGGAGATTCATTATGTGTTGATATCATGCTTCGGAATTCTTCTATTATTGCTCTATGTGGACTAGCTGATGATCTTTGTCGGTTGTCATATGTGCTTTATTTTTTTCTTCTAAGTCACTTGATACATAGACATGTAACCTACAATGTATGTTAGAATCTATATAGTATTATTTTTCTTAAATGAAAACGAAAACTATTATCTTAAAAAACATCAGATAACATTAATTTTGTGTCTAAGGTTTTATTTGGGATAATTTTTTCACTATTTTTAAAGTATCTTTTTAGTATAAAAAAATTAAGTTTAAGAAATTTGTCCTAAAAAGAGTTTTTTTAAAAATAGTAAGAAAACTGTATCAAAAGAAGTGGAAGATTAAAAGTAAAAAATATGTACTGATAATGTAAAATGGCTAAATGTTAGTGTTACTTTTAACCTCAAGTTTGTGATGGATTGCGAAAGAAATATGAGAAATAAGTGATTGTCTTTTTAAATGACTATATATATTACTTATGTTTAGTTTCTTTTAAAAGGGTAATCTATTTTATTCTCATGCATTTTATTGTCTCACTATCACATTTTTTTAAAGACAAGATTTCATTTGGGATGATTTTTTTATAATTTTTTAAAGAAATTTTTTAATATAAAATTTTGTTGGAAATATAAAAAAAAAAAATTGCGATTAAAAATTGTCTCAAATGAAGCTAAATGTTTTTTTATTTTTTCAATATTACACTTAATTAACTAGAATTGCTTTGAATCTTACTTTTAAAGGACATGGGGTGAATGATATTAGATGTATGATGATAAAATTTATTCAATTAGAGATATATTAGTCTATCCCTCGAGCGAGACTATGCAGTTAGAAGAATATAAGCATTTATTTTCACTCATTTTAACATTTATAAATAAATAATGTAAAATATGAAATAATTAAAATTATAAATCAAAATTATATATTCCCTTTAAGGGTAAATTTGGTTGTCTGAAAAAGAAATGCAATATAAAAGAAATAGTTTGGAGTTGTCAGAAATAGTTTTTTAGATTTGATTTTCAGTAAAATGAATGTAATGTAAACTGTAAAGATTATTGAGAGTGGTAGTCAGTGGCGAATGGCTACGGTGGCGGTTGGAAGTAGAGGGGGATAATGATGACGGGCAGCGTCGGCTGGTGGTAGCTATTTCTTGATTAAACATTAAATTAACACGAATATTGATGAAACTCAATCCATATATATCTCTTATGTTGCAGACCTTAATCAACTGTGTGATTTTGAGTTTTAGGATATTTAAAATAATAGACACAAAAATAAAATTAGTAGAAAAATAACCATTTCCCTTAGAAAAAAAACAAAAGAATGTCAAATTTCTCAAAAAAAAAAAAAAAAAAAGGAAAAAGGGTGAGTGGGTAAATTTCCAAACCTTAAATCAGAATACATATGCTTAATTATTTATTAAAAATAATTTGCTAAATCTGACTTTATAAACCTGATTTAGTAAATTCAACCAAATTTAAATCTACTAAAATTGAGATATTTTAAAATCCAATTTGTAAGCATTTAGCGGAAATTAATTAACTGAACAAAACTTTGTTAGGAGCTTACACATTTAATTTCATCAATCAAACCTTCACATCAGCTGGCATGACAGATACTAAACCATTTGAGACATATGTCGTCCTTAAATCAATACAAGAAAGCAGCCATTATTCTGATAATGATATTATTTCAGATATTTTTGCTCGAATATTAAAGACCATTTGAAGACTTAGGATCTGTTTGGAATGACTGTAATTTTTTTATAAAGGTTGTTGTGGAGAAAGCAACTTTTTTGAAAGTTGCTGTACAAAACAGCTTCCAAACATAAAAATTTATTGAAAGTAGAAACCAAACAAAAATTATGGTTGTCATCTGAAAAGCAAAGCAATAAGAAAGACATACCAAACGAAACATTGGTCAAGTTTTAGCTCCAATCGAATTTTGATCGAGCTAAATGAGCGGAATCTAGAGTCAAGACTTCTACTTGGTCAAATCTTTGAGCTAAACTTGGATCAAATTGATCCAACTCGAAATTATAGTCATGTAAGGTCAAAATTTATTCAGTTTGATCTATGAGAAGATTTTAAGCTTGAGCCGAATCGCTCTCACCTCTATATGCTATAAATGCATCTCCAACCGAACTCCTCATTTTTCATTTCAAAATATAGTAATAGCTATATCAAACAGGAATTCGTCTCCCAACGAACTCCATTTCTAACATCAAAATAGGATATTCCATGTAGATTCTTTCTTATCTTCGTTTTCGATAAAAAAATTGATTTTTGTGAGCACTTCAACGCCTGTTCAAAGCCACAAAATACGTTTCTTTTTTTTTTCGTTTGAACGGAGGCTCCCGATAGTTATAATCAGACATTTGCAGTTCGACTAGAGATGCCCTAGAAAATTCATGCATTTCTTCCCATTTGAGCCGACAACATAGCATTTGATAATAAAAGGGGGAAGAACTGAGGGAAAGCACTCAGAATATCTCATGTGCAATGCATCTACAAGAGGTAGCAAGGAAAAAACAGAACAATTAATATAAAAAATTTAAAAATTGTTTCTTTTCTCTTTGCACATTCATGCAAAAGTACTTAAGTACTTCATTTTGTTAATATTATCGTAGATCTTTGTTTGTAGAAAATGAGAAGTTATGTTAGGCTTCTCTTTAGTGTGTGTTGGATTAATTTGTACTATCCAAAGTTTAAATTGAAATTAAAATTTTATTTGGAATAATTTTCTTACTGCTTTATATAGCAGTTTTTTAGTACAAAATTTTTATAAAATAAGCAAAAAATAATGTTCAAAAGTTCTCCCAAACGATAACTAAATGAAAATGCATTAATTTGAATTATATATATTTGCAAAGAAAAATTATGTTCTCCTCACTTATTTGAGCTATCATTTGAAGAAATAGAAGTAGTCGTTCTTTCATAAGATGAACTAATATTTTAAAATTAAAAAAAATTAAGATAAAGTATTCATATTCCATACTTTGAAGGTAATGAAGGATGAAGGCAAAGGCCGAATCAACCTTATAGGGGAGGCAAATGACAAATTTATAAAAATAAATAAAAATATATATAAGGGTGCAAAAATAATTTATTTTACACATAATATATTTTCATAGATTTATTTGTTAGTGTTAGAAAGTTCAACATATTTGGACGAAAATAGCAGGATGTCATGAGGCTTTCTGATTTTTGAAGAGACAAATTACGTGAAAAAAAAATGTTGATTGGGAGCAAAAAGTAAAATTCAGTAGGAACATATTACAAATAACCCTTACACACACAGTTCCTCCCGTACGTGGATGAAGGTGAAGTGGAGTTGTGGGCTAGATCAAACTCAAGTGCATTTGGATCGATTGTGATCATCATTGTGGTTTTTAGCTTTTTTTTTGTGCTTGGGTATCTTTTCTTTTTTCGATGTTGACTCATTTGATTATGTCTTGTCCTGACCTGTAAGATTCCCTAATTTGTTCGAGTCGGGCCACTTCATTGCCTTATGATCTAGGGCATCCAACCTCCTATTGTTCCATGTTTGTTTGTAGTGGTCCAAATTTATACTATATTTTTTACATGAAGTTATGTTCATTTTTTATGTATATATATATATATATAGTGTATGTTTTATCAGCTCTAGCTTTACAACTTTCTATTTAGGATTTTATATATTCGTATTTTTCTCATCTTTTTAATATTGTTAATTTTATTTAAACTCTTAATTTCTAAAAAAACAATCATAGTAATATATTAAAAAATATTAAATTTATGTTTTAATACTTGAAATTCTAAGACAACCCATCATCGCTTAAGCTTGGTTGTTTGGCGAGTATGATTGGTAACCTCCGAACCCGTACTCGATTCACCTCGAGCGGTAGTAACTCTTAAGTGGGGCCCAATCAAATGCGGATTAGGAAGTTTCTGGGGTGGGTGCCGCTTCTAGATCAGCTGAGGATTAGTCATGCCGTCAAACGCTCTTTTAAGAATCACAGCAAATGGATACCCCATTCCAAAAAAAATTTTAAGACAAAATAATATATATAGAAAGATGATGAAAATGACATTTAATAATTATATTATAAAAGCTTTCCACTTATATAGCTTAATTCATCTAATAAGGTCAGATCCGCTATGATCTCATCACAGCATATAAAATATTAAATATCGTTGTTGGTCAGGTGTAATAATTAAAAATAAATATTAATTTCCCAAAAAAAAAAAATAAATATTTTTTATAATATAAATAATTAAAAAAAAATATATAATTCTAGAAATTTACTTTTACGATTTATTAATTTTTTTTTTTTTAAATGGACCAATGAGAAAGAGGTACTCCACTACTCCTAATCCTACCTGATCAGGTGGGCCCCCACTGCAAGGGGCAGGTCACGGCGCAGCAGTTAATGCCCGCGGTGGCGCTCGCCGAACACGACCACGTGTTAATGCTGATGCAGTAGGAGCATCCCATGCAGTCCCAACGCAATCAACTTAGACGTTGACGTCCCAAGTCCTTTCTCTCTCTAACTTGACTTCGCCCACAGGGCAAGTTTTTATAAGATATTTGCAAATTAATAATATTATTTTATTTCCATTAAAATTAATAAATATAATTCAAACATATGGTATGTTATAAAATATTTTATTTCGATAATATTCTTATTATCTAAATAATTTTATTTTTTAAACATAATGTGTGTAAGTGAGCCGAGCCGGCTCGAACTCAACTCGTTAACGAGCTCGCAAGCCGAACTTATCGAGCTTCGAGCTCGAGCCTACAATCAAGCTCGAGTTTGAGCTCAACCCGATTCGACTCATATATATATATATATATATATATATATATATATATTAAAAAAAAAAACCTATCAACAACTACAGTTTTTCAAACGAGCTCGACCTTTTCAAACGAGCTCGAGCTTGATATTTTCTAAACGAGTCAAGCTCGAGCTCGAGCTCATTAAGGATTAAACGAGCCAGGCTTGATAAGGCAAATACTCGACTCGTTTACACCCCTGATGTCATATATACATGGGTAAATATTTCATATTTTTCATATAATATTAATTAAATTGTATTTTGAGATAAATTTTAAGGAAATTAAAATAAAATATATGTTTGTCATCATTTCATTAATCAAATTTCATTAAATTAAATAATTGGGAGACAAATAATAATTTTATTATGTTCAACATATCAAGAGTTTAATGTAAAAATTATATTGCTTTTGTACATTGATTAAATTATATTTACTCATTTTCTTATTGAAGACTTCAATAATATATTATAAAAGAATTATTTTCTATAAATTTTATTAGAAATTATAAACATTTTTATTAAAAATTACAACCTTCAATTCAAAAATTATTGTCAAGCTTAACTCATTCATATAATTAAGGATTTATTTGTGTGGAATTGTTTGAAAATTAAGTTTTTTTTACTGTATTAATTATAAAAAAATTAACTATAGTTCAATTTTTTTATAAAAAAAAAAATCATATATTGAAATTTTCAAAAATATATTTTTAAATAAATGTTTGAGAACCAAATAAATAAAAAATATTATAATAAAATAAATATTCACTGCTAAAAGAGATCACTCTGACTTGGAGCAAGTCATGGTTACAACATGAGAGCAAAACTTCCCATGTGATTTTGGCACCCGATGACCCATCAGGTTCCATATAGCTGTACAGCCTGTACTATTGTAAAGAGATATATATATATCCTTACTTTTATCTCTGTTGAAAATGAATGATTTTACATCATTTTTTAAGCTATTAATAATTTCATTATTTAGATGAATTTTCAATTTTAAATCAAATGTATATTTTTAATCATCCTTAATTACTTATAAATCTAATTAGGATGATAGACATTCAAAATCGGGTCACGGGTCGGGTTCGGATACAACCAAGAGCTGACCTGATATTAGTCACACTTTGATTCAAAAATGGGCTAATACGAGTCTGCGACGACGCCTAACGCCAGGGCGAACTGGGACCGAGAGGCCTCAGGCAAGGTGAGGAGTTGGCGGCGACGACTAGTCGGTGACCGCGGTTAGGGCGTTATGCAGGCGATAGTGGCTCTGGGAGCTCCAGACGGTCAGGTCGGTGCGCAAGGATTGACATGGCACGGGTCTGCACGACATCGGAATGACACGACATGACTACCACGGTCAGGTCGGCACTGAAAGAAGCACGACAGCACCGATAGCTTCAGCATTGCAGCAGCTTATCCATGGCTCCATGCACACTTCACGCGGCGAGACTAGACGGGACATATAATTAAATCACATGTTAATTAGTTCCACCATTCTCTCTACTCTTTTAATGAAAATGTAAGTAATTTCCTTTAGGCTAACCTGACTCATATAGCTCGCCATGGTCTGTTGACTGGGAGCTTTGACTATCAACCAAGAGGTCTTGGGTTCGAGTATTATATATGTGATGTGTGTGTGACTTTGTCTTAATTGACCTAAATATTCCTATATAATTTTTTTATCAAAGAAGGCCCTAAAATGTTAAATTTTTTTTAGGTAAATCTAAAATAAATTCAATAATTCAAAGGTAATTATTTTCTTTTTCCAATATTAAAATATTAGAATATATAAAATTATCTGATTTTTTAAATACATGAAAGAATTTTAAAATAATTATAAAATATTTTACATCAGCATGTAAAATTTTTTTTTCTAAGTCACATGGCAGCAATGTCTTGCCATTTGTGCTGAAGCAATCACCGGCAGACCCCATGTGGGCTCCTATAAGCGGAAGGGCTCACATGTAAAGTCCCCTCCTTTGATGCCCCGATTTCGTCTTCGGGACCCACTCCTACCTTCCTGACTAGTAGTATTCTTGTAGGACAGTACTGTCCCGACTCTGCTGACTTCACCTAATATTAGAAGAGGTTATTATATGTGTTCATCGGATCATTCGGAGATCGATCAGAATGTGCCACGTAATTTGATATATAGTAATACACAGTAACAGTTCGTAGAATATTGGTGATGTGATGCATCATAAGACATGTAGTGACCGCACGTAATAATTTCACGAATATTAGAGCCCTAAATTTTGTTCGTTCAATCAAGGGGTGTCAATTTCAAGTCACGGGTCGGGTTCGGGTCGAATCCGGAACTGACCCGGATTCAAACGGGTCGACCCTAACCCGACCCGGGTAGATAAACGGGTCGGAAATCCGAACCTGGACCCGACCCAGCAGGTTGCCGAGTTGATCCGAAACGTGTGGGAGAGCGCGGGCGAGGGGCAAGCGCGAGTGTGCGCTGCTAGCGTGGGCGAGCGCTGGTGCGCGCGCGAGCTAGCATGGGCGAGAGAGCGCGGGAAGCCTCGGGCCCGAGGCGCCAGAGCTGGCAGGTGCTGCATCTTGCGCTGGTAGCTGAGCGGGCGCTGTCTGGGCAGCCGCGGGAGGTGCGCGGGCAGGCGGGGCAGTTTCGCGGGCAGGCGTGGCAGCGCAGACAGTTTAAGTTAAAAGGGTTCGCGAGCCGCCGGGTCAACCCGAATCAGACCCGTTTTTCAAACGGGTCGAATCCGAGAACTCGAACCCGACCCGTTTTGAAATCGGGTCGTGTCCAACCCGGATTTTCCAGGCCAGGTTTTCGTGTCGTGTCAAATATTGACACCCCTAATTCATTCTATTGAGTCATTTTATCTTGAAAATCAAATGGTTTATAGTATCGAATCAATCAAATCGAACTCATATAGAAGTCGAATTCTTAACTTAAAATAGTTTTTTTTTTTCTAATTGGATATATTTTGATAATGACAAAAGTTGAATTAATTAATTTGAATAAGATCGAATTTATAAAAGAAAACCAAATTGATCTTTTTTCAAACAGAAAAAAAAAATAAAAGAATTTAATTTTGATCGAAATTTGACTGTGTTGAAAAGTTTTTTTTTTTCTTCATATATAATTTATTAATAGTAAATCGACACAAGTTTTTAATATTTGTAACTTGGTCAAGAGGCTCATTGATTGTACTATGAAAATAATTAATGTGTGAATTGAAACTATTCGTTAAGACAGCATAACATTTTTTCTTTATAGTACATCACATGTTTTTCAAAGCCCACTTTGTATTTTCCTCCGCTTCAACTTTCTAGTCTTATTTTGCTTGCCAAACAACAAGACAACTTTCACCAACACCCCCATTCAAATTCACACATTTACATTGGATCCAATGACAAGTTGGGCCCCGTCCTGTTGCCGACTTGATCCCTTCATGGATATATTAACCACCCATCTTCATCATAGTTCTTCATCCTTTATGAAGAAATATTTACGTGCGGATGTCAAATGCAGCTCAATGTATGGAGGCGAATCGGGTGCAGCCGTGTCAGCGGTACTGAGCTGCGGTATCGAATGATGAAGTTTTTTTTTTCTTGTAATTTAAATTTCCAATTACCCTAATATTGATGGGTCTATCCTATATTAAGATTGTGCTTGTGATTAATTAAATTGCTATTTTTTTGCAGGTATTTAATTAAGCTACATGAATACTTTAAATATATTTTAAAATAAATATTATATTTTTATTTTTTAAAGTTATTTGTTTTATTGTAAAATGAATTTATGACCCCCACTGGGCTTATTTGGGTTGGTGGGCGAGCATGGTTGAGCTCCTCCCCAACTCATGCTCGATTCCCCTCTTATGCGGTGTGACTCCTAATTAAGTGGGGGGAAAATAACTACGAGTCCTGCACCTGTGGGGTTGGTTGCTGATAGGCTTGCCGATGGTTTAGTAAACCCACCATGGGTCTCCTAAGAGGGTGGCAGCGGGTATATACCCCCGTTATCAAAAAAAGAAAAAATAAATAAATTTATGGAGTATTCTTAATTTCATTGGTTAAAAGATAAACATCCATTAAAAGCACAATGAGGATAGACTAACAGTGGTTATGGATGCTGCTAAGGATGATGAACATATCTATGGATGACACCAACAACAGATACAACACAAGATTGCAACATGATTGGAATCACAACACGGCTTTATAAGATCGCAACACAAAGTCTGGGAATGAGCGCAACTCTTCTTGATCTATTAGTTCAGAGCTTTTGCAAACAATCAAGAGATTTTGAGTTCGAAACTTGTGTATATGATGTATGTATAAATTTGCCTTAATTGATCTAAATGTCTAAAAAAAAGGAATGAGATCGAGATAAATTGAGAATATGTAATAAATTCTCAATACAGCTCAATTTAAATGAGCTAAGGGGGCATTCTCATGTCCTAAAAGGCTTATTTTACACTCAATTAAATATATAAAAAAAAATAGAAAGTATATGCGTAATTTTGCTCTACGCTGATAATACAGAGCTCCTGAAACAAAGACAAAAAAGCTTAGAAAATTAATAAGTTCCCAATCAAGAGGACAGCGAGCTTGACCAGTGATACACAGACAAAAAGGGAACAGCATCTTTCTTGTTTAAGCTAAGTAAAGCCAAAACTAATTAAACCGTGCGTTTAATTAAGCTAATAAAGATCCTTCCGCTACACCACCGCCACAGGGAGGATACTAGCTAATTCACCATGGACCCACTTCAGGGAACAGGAAGCAGATCGATGGAGACAAGTGGGGGCTTTTTAAGTTTTTAAATCTTTCTTAATATACGTTGTAGCGGCTATTCTGCATTTCTCCTCCTCCTCCTCTCAATTGTTTCTGCAGCCTTCAGCCTCTCTCTATAAAGCCACCTTTCCCTCCCTTTCTCTCACCCTCAAAGTAAGAGAATAGCAGAAGATTAATTGCTTGATCATCCAGCATGTCGAGCCGCCGGAGCAGGATAACAGAAGATGAGATCAATGAGCTAATCTCCAAGCTCCAATCTCTCCTCCCTGAGTCCCGGCGGCGATCCCTCGGCCGGGTAAGTTTCCTGCCGTCCATCGATCGACGTATAAATATCTTTTGAATTTTTTTTTTTTTTTTTGAAATGTAGTTGAATTGCAGGCATCAGCGTCCAAGCTGCTCAAGGAAACCTGCAATTACATCAAAAATTTACACCGAGAAGTTGACGATCTAAGCGAACGGCTGTCGGGGCTGATGGACAATATGGAGATGAATAGCTTTGAGGCCGAGATCGTCCGAAGCCTCTTGCGATCTTGAGCTCCATCACCGATCAGTTATATTTGAATTAACGGTGTTCTATATGTTAAACTAAGTAATTGTAAGTTAGGGTTTAGGCGTGCTTTGAGCTGTACATTATGAATATTATGGGGCTTGGCTTGAGTTGTTTAGGCTACTTAATGGCAACCGAGCGGCTTCATCTTCTCCTGTAGAACTATTATGGCTTTCTACTATTTAATGATTTCGCATTCGCAAATCTATATTACTTGCAGATGGGGAGGGTTTGGGTTCTTTTATGATTTTGGTACTGTTGTGAAGGAGGAGGAGGACGACTCAGTTGTTGAGTCGTGGCTTGCGCGCGCAGGATATGGGAGATCACAGTGCAGGCGGGCCAGGGAAAATTAAAGTTGTGGGCGGTTTCGTGGGGACCGCCGGCGGCGGCCTGGCGCTGCCGCTGAGCACGACACGCGGTGACCGGGGGGTCCCCACGCGGGGCCATGTTGAGAAGATGGTCCCCCCGTTCAATTAGTGTACGCTCTCTCTCTCTCTCTCTCTCGCGCGCGCGGTTAGATGTTAGTTGGAACGGCAGTTGGATTGGAGTGCTGACCGTAACGCTGATATGACCGGTCTGACACTGAAAAAGTTGTTGCCTTTCATAATTTGTTAGTATATATGGCGCTAAAATTTATGCATAATTATAACTTTATAAGTTATGTTGAACAAATTTAATCATAATATTAGTAATTTTCTACCTCCTTAGGAAACAAATCAGGTGCAGTCATGTCAGTGATATCAAGTCACGATATACATCAAATGAGTGATGTGACACATTTGGGTTGGTCTCCGAACGGCTTTCAGCATCTGCACAGAATAATTAATCATAATAATTAGTGGGAATTTGCTTGGGCAGAATTAAACGGGAATATGATGTGCGGTGGTAATTCAACCACAACGAGGAGGTGGTCATTTTTGTTTTGTTTTTGGACATTTAACTCATTTAAGATAAATTCGCACATATAATATATATGAAAATTTCGAATTCAAAATTTTATAATTGATACCAACAGATTTAGATGAGATGAGTTCCCTCGAGCATGATTAAAAGGAAATATGAAATATATAAGAATAAATCATCAGTTGTTGTTGTTGAATTAAGATGAAAATATTGGGCTTACTGATCAAAGTTTTTTTTTTGATAAAATACTAATATTTTGTCTACATGATGCCTCTATGTTTGAGGACTTTACTCTACTTTTGGAGACCATAAATTTGAAGTCATATGATTGTATTTTTTTTTTCTACTAAATATTTCAAAAGAATATCAAGAGATTAATAGAGAAATGAATTCAATTCAAAGATCAAGGAGATAGAGAGGCTAAAGCTTCATTTGGGACAACTTTCTTATTACTTTTTAAAGTAAATTTTTCCTGTAAAGATTTTTAGTTATAAACTTTTTTACAAAAATAGTAAAAAAATTATCCCAAACAAATCTTAATGTTTGGACAAGTCAAGTCACTTTGATTATGTTTGGACAAGTCGACTAAGTTACAGAGAATAAATCCAAGAAAAGAGGTTATGAGGATAATTCTAGAGAGATTTTTTGGGAGATTTGTCATGTGTGAGATCACATGCATGTTTGATCTGTTGTATTCATGCTCAGCCAGTGGGATCGAGATAAAAATTCACTATAAAGCCCTTTTACATAAAGAATGTATAGAATGAACTTGATGTAGCTAGTTGTGTAACATATAAGTTGAACTTGTAATAGAACATGTTTGATTTGTGAGAACCCTTAGTTGATTGTAGGAGTGTCAAAACAGGTTGACGAGCCAGTTTTGTGTCCAAACCAAGTCTAGTTAACCCGAGCCAAACCCGTTTAAGAAATGAGCTGAGTCAAAATCAACAACTCAAACTCGACATGCTAGCTACCCAAATGATTTGAATCTGATCTGTTAACCCATTTCGGTTTTATTTGTTTAAAGCTTATTAACTATAAATTATAGAATCTTTGATAAAAATAAGAAATTATACACAAGTAAAAAATTTATTTAAAAAATTAAACGGGTCTTTTTTCGGGTGAACAATGGATTCACATATTGGAAATAAGTGTGAATGGGTTTATAATGATTAACTTATAAACTTTTAAAAAATAATCTAAGTGTCCTATGTGAGGATCAAGGCAATGGCCTCTTTATTGAGACAAAATTTCATAGTCATATGAACGCACGCTCGAACACTCATTGAGTCCCCAAAAAAACGGATAGATGCTTCAAAACCTCCTTTTGAAAAAAAAAAATTAAACACCAGTACTTTTAATGAAATATTTGACTCATAATAATAAGCCCCAATTTTGATCAATATACGCTTGAATCATTTAAATTTATTTTGACCAGAATACTACACATATATATGAAATTAATCAAATCTTCTATTGCATTTACCTCAATGTAAATTCAATGATTTAAAATTTATTATGATAAATAATTTTATGAAAATATTATGAGCTCATTTTTTTCTCATATTTAATGATAATCTTACTATAAATTTACAACATATTATATTTTCTCTATATTCTCTAAGCTCATAAAATTTGTTTAAGGACTTAATCAAATTAATGCATTAAGGCTTCATTGGGGATGTTGACTTTTCTACTGCTTTCTAAAACATTTTTTTAGTATACAAATTTTGTATAATAAAAAGCTGCTTTTGAAAGCAATAAAAAAAGTCGTCCCAAACGAAGCCTAAGTCTCTAACAAGGCTCTTAATTTAGATCTAGATTTTGAATAGTCTTGATAAATATAAATAATTACATTCATTTCATTTATTGTGACATTCTCTGGCTTAAACCTTCTAACTTGTTATGGCTATAATGCTTCACACTCAAGTCATCCATATTGGAATATCAGGACATGATGTGCATCATGACATCATCATGCACATCATGAAAGGGATGATGATAATGACTACAATAAACTCCATCATAAGTTCCATTCAAATCCACATCTGTTTAAATGTTTAATAATCAAAACTTGAATTGGCTAATGAATTCAGTCTAAGTAAAAAGAATTGAATACATAATGAGAAATAATAATTTGATGTTTTGTATCTACTAATAAGATTTTAAAATTTAATTACTAATAGTTTTTATATTGAAATTTGATCATCAACACAAATATTATCATAATTTTAAGAAATGCAATAATATTTAATATAAAAAATCCTAACAATTTATTTAATTGGTTAAGAATCTAAGAATTTTACATTAAAAGCCGTATAGTTTTATATTCATATATAATAATATTTCTTTATTTTAATAATTTTCTATGTAATATTATATAGTAGTGTGGGGATTTTTTATCAGTGATTAATACTATAACTCTGGAAGGAATCAGTGTCATAATAATTGGAGAATATTATTTTTTCAATATTATAAATATGAGATGCATCTTTCATGATTTACCTATAATTATTTCAGAAAAAAATAATTACATGCATAATCTTTAAATTGATTTATTTATAAAATAAAAAGAAATATAATTTTTTGAACTATAAAATTTATTTATTTGCACTTACCAGAATAAAAATCCTTAGAAACTTGAACAGAATAAAAAACATAGATTAATATTATGAAGTAATATTTAGATGAGAATTAAAAATTTGATATAATATTATTTACTTTTATAAATAATTAAACCAAAGAAAATAATAATCAAAAGCATAAAGATCCGAAATGAAAAAGGGTAAAATTTTAAAGTAGGTATAATTAAAATTTTAATTACGTAATTAAGTATTATAAAATAAAAAATTAGAATTAGATAAAGTTTTCCGTTTAATGGCGACTTGCTAGTCTAATTAGAATAAAAATAATTAATTTCACTGTATCAAGTTTTATATAAATTAATAATATAATAGTTTTGCTACAATATAAAATGTAAAAAAATAATATAGTAAAAGTAGGAAATGGCAACTCAAGAAATTTATATTGCTACAGTAAATAATGTTAAAAAATAAATAATTTTTTATTGCTACAGTATCCTAGGCAATCTATTGAGACTCTGCGGCACTAGGCTACTGTTATATTTGTATGAAATTTATTTTTACAATTTTTTTTCTTACATTATATACTATAGCAATAAAAATTTGTTGGTATAATTTTTCTTACATTGTATACTGTAGCAATAAAAAGTTGTGATTATTGTTTACATTATGTACTGTAGCAACAACAATTATTATATAAATTATTTATATAATAATTAAATTTATTCATCAAAAAAAATAGATGGCAAATTTTTTTTTTATTACTGTTATTAATTGCCCGTTAAATAGACAACTTTATGCAGTAAAAAAAATTTATCCTAAGTTTTTCTTATGCCATTTGGACAAGAAAATTATTCGTTAAAGGGCGTATCAATATTTGACACGACACAAAAATCTGACCCGGAATTTTCGGGTTAGACCAGATCCGTTTTCAAAACAGCCATGTCCGGGTTCCCAAAATCGACCCGTTTGAAAAAAACGGGTCTGTTGCGTGTCAGAAAATACGCGGCGGTAGAGTTTCTAAATTCGCGTCCGAGCGTTGCACGTAAGTTTAACACACAAACAGAAAAGAGGAGTGAACACCAAAAGTTTTTACGTGGAAAACCCAAAAAGGTAAAAAACCACGGGGCCTCGCCCAGTTGTGAAGTTCCACTAGTGATTTTGCAGATTACAGATGACTGATTCGTCCCACAAGTTGGGATAATCAGAATACAATTTGTTTCTTCCAGTGAGTTTACAAAATTTCTGTGAATTCCTGGCGTTTCTCGAAAATCCGGCAGAGTTCCGGCGTCGTCTTCAGGCGGCAGGAAGAGTTTCGGCGGTGGTCGAGGAGGTGAGGAATCTCCTTTTCCCCTTTCTCCTCTTCTTCTTCTCTCTTCTGCGAGTTCCTGGCGTTTCCTGAAAGTTCGGCAGAGTTTCGATGCCTTCAGGCGGCAGGAAGAGCTCCGGCGGCGGTGGTCGAGGAGGTGAGGAATCTCCTTTTCCCCTTTCTCCTTCTCCTTCTCTTCTTCTTCTCTCTCTTCACTTGAGCCCCCTTGGTGTAGAATGAGGGCTCTATTTATAGTTTTTCTGGAGTGGCACAGCCCGTAAATAGGCGTGAGATCAAGGGCGAATTGGGAGTGATCCGAATGGACGGCCGATATCGAATCCTTCAATCATGCACCGTTCGTTGGACATTTGAAGGCCTTAATGATTTCGGAATTTGATGATTTTGGGCTCGTTGGATTTGTCTCGTCGAGCCGTTCGATTCGAGTATAAGCTCGTCAAAATCGGAGACCGTTTGGTAACTCAAATTGCGGTTTGAACCTTCCAACAGCGCTTTGAACCTTTGATTCGGACTCATTTGGGCTCGGATTGGGTTGATCTTGGTGTCGTTGGGTTTGTATTTCCGAGACGCTCAGTTTGACTGTAAGCTCGCTGAAATCGGAGTTCATATGCTCCCGAAATTATTTTTTGAAGTTTCCAACTAGGTTTTGCCTCGAGATTCGTGCCCGATCAAGATGATTTTGCGATGCCGTATCAGTTTCCCCCCTATTTTCAGACGTCAAAGTATTAGGAGTCTGAAAATATGTGTTTCGAAAATTTGTATCAGCCAGAACGCCGAAAATTGCGTTCCGAAATTAACATCTTGCTTGAACTGCATCATAGAGGTCCCATTGAGTTTCAAAAGTATCAAAATCGAGTCCGGAACGTCGAAAAATGTGTCCGGGGACCCCAAAATTGTCGGATTTTGGACTTTTCGGGACGAAATTCTGGCCCGAAAGCGAATCGGGCAGCCAAACCGTCCGGTTCGGCCGACCGGCCAGCCGGCCACCGTCGCAGCCACCGCCGGCGCAGAACAGCGGCCGCGCTCACGCGCCACGGCCGCGCGTGCCCGCCTGCGCCTGAGCCCGCGCTCGGGCTCGCCTGCGGCCGCGCTAGGCTGCGCCCGCCTGGGTTGCACGCGCCGCACCCACTTGCTGGGCCGCACCGCGCAGCACAGCGCCCGCAGCGCTGGGTCGCGCCGCGCCGCGCCCGCCTGGGTTGCATGCGCTGGGCCGCGGCTGGGTGCGATCCGCGCGCTCCGTTCGCAGATCGCTGAGCTGGCCGCGCCGTTTCTTGCGGCCGGTTGGCTGCACCGACCTTGTGGGCCCCACAGGTGTTGAAAAACAGCGTTTTTTGCTATTTTTAGGCAAAAAAAACTCTGAAAAATTTCAAAAAAAATCCGAAAAATTAAAAAAAAAAAAAATTAAAAATTTGGGAATTTCAAAAATGACAGCAACTCCCCTTCATTCTCTCAAAAACCTATAAATAGGTCCTCTAGGCCTTTAGAAATCTTGCACATTCTCTTTCTTTCTCCCTCAGGTTTACTGGCGATAGAAACCTACGGGATTTCTTCCTCCCCCTCCGGTTTACTGGCGATAGAAACCTACGGGATTTCTTCCTCCCCCTCCGGTTTACTGACATTTAGGCTTCCGTTATTTGCGAGTTGGAATTTTTTCCTACTCAAATAGCGCCCCTTGTCGCGTGCAGAAGCCTACGGGATTTCTCCCTCCGGCTTGCTGACGGCTGAGGCTTCCGTTATTTGCAAGTTTGGAATTTTTTCCTACTCAAATAGCGCCCTTCGTCGCGTGCAGAAGCCTACGGGATTTCTCCCTCCGGCTTACTGACGGCTGAGGCTTCCGTTATTTGCGAGTTTGGAATTTTTTCCTACTCAAATAGCGCCCTTCGTCGCGTGAAGAAGCCTACGGGATTTCTCCCTCCGGCTTACTGACTGCTGAGGCTTCCGTTATTTGCGAGTTTGGAATTTTCCTTACTCAAATAGCGCCCCTCGTCGCGTGCAGAAGCCTACGGGATTTGAATGCCATTTGGGCGGAAGTTTGCTGGCGAGTAGTAGTCCACCGACGTGGAGAAGTCCGACGACAAGGAGAAGTATGCTGGCGAGCAGAAGTCCGACGATGCGTAGGAGTCTTCTAACGAGAATAAGTCTGACGACAGGGAGGAGTCCGACGTCGGGTAGAAGTTCAACTTCGGGTAGAAGACCGACGAAGATTCGTCGACGAGCAGAAGTCTGACGACGAGTAGAAGTCCACTGACGAGCAGAAATTCGATGACAAGGAGAAGTCTGACGTTAGGTAGAAGTTGACTTCGGGTAGAAGACCGACGAAGATTCGTCGACGAGCAGAAGTCTGACAATGAGTAGAAGTCCGCTGGCGAGCAGAAATTCGATGACAAGGAGAAGTCTGACGTCAGGTAGAAGTTGACTTCGGGTAGAAGACCGACGAAGATTCGTCGACAAGCAGAAGTTCGACGACGAGTAGAAGTCTACTGGCGAGCAGAAGTCCGACGATGCGTAGGAGTCTTCCTACGAGCAGGAGTCTGACGACAGGGAGGAGTTCGACGTCGGGTAGAAGTTCAACTTCGGGTAGAAGACCGACGAAGATTCATCGACGAGCAGAAGTCTGACGACGAGTAGAAGTCTGCTGGCGAGCAGAAGTCTGACGATGCGTAGGAGTCTTCCTACGAGCAGGAGTCTGACGTCGGGTAGAAATTTGACTTCGGGTAGAAGACCGACGAAGATTCGTCGACAAGCAGAAGTTCGACGACGAGTAGAAGTCTGCTGGCGAGCAGAAGTCTGATGATGCGTAGGAGTCTTCCTACGAGCAGGAGTCTGACGTCGGGTAGAAATTTGATGTCGGGTAGAAGTCCTATCCGAGGTTGTATGTCAGAACATTTGTTCGATGACATTAACCTGTGAGGAAGAGGTCGAGAGAATCCACCAAGTATGTAAGATCTATCCGAGGTTGTATGTCGGAGCCTTGCTCGACGACGTTAACCTGTGTGGATGAGGTCAGGAGAATCCACCAAGGATGTAAGACCTATCCGAGGTTGTATGTCAGAACATTTGTTCGATGACATCAACCTGTGTGGGTGAGGTCAGGAGAATCCACCAAGGATGTAAGACCTATCCGAGGTTGTATGTCAGAACATTTGTTCGATGACATTAACCTGTATGGAAGAGATCGAGAGAATCCACCAAGGATGTAAGATCTATCCGAGGTTGTATGTCGGAGCCCTGCTCGACGACGTTAACCTGTGTGGGTGAGGTCAGGAGAATCCACCAATGATGTAAGACCTATCCGAGGTTGTATGTCAGAACATTTGTTCGATGACATCAACCTGTGTGGGTGAGGTCAGGAGAATCCACCAAGGATGTAAGACCTATCCGAGGTTGTATGTCAGAACATTTGTTCGATAACATTAACCTGTATGGAAGAGATCGAGAGAATCCACCAAGGATGTAAGACCTATCCGAGGTTGTATGTCGGAGCCCTGCTCGACGACGTTAACCTGTGCGGATGAGGTCAGGAGAATCCACCAAGAATGTGAGACCTATCCGATGTTGTATGTCAGAACATTTGTTCGATGACATTAACATGTGGGGAAGAGGTCGAGAGAATCCACCAAGGATTTAAGACCTATCCGAGGTTGTATGTCGGAGCCCTGCTCGACGACGTTAACCTGTGTGGAAGAGGTCGAGAGGATCCACCAAGGATGCAAGACCTATCCGAGGTTGTATGTCGGAGCCCTGCTCGACGACGTTAACCTGTGTGGATGAGGTCAGGATCAAATCCCCCTGGGATTGATCGTCCGGTGATTGAGATACAATATGAATTGTGTATTCCTCGAATCACGAAGAAAGAGTTTGAGAAGTTTTTTCTTATCTTTCATAAGAGGAAAAATCATATCACAATAACATGAACATTCTATTACTGCATTACGTAAGCATAGTACAATAGTTCCCTGGTACGACTTACAAATTACAAAGTACTCAACACACAAGATCTTCGCACGGTGACAATACGACAACATTCAACTTGAAAGAAGATATTAGAGATATCAAAGTGACACTCAACTCAACATAAAAGTGAGAACAAGACAAGTAATATTTGTTAATACAAATACACGAAGTACGTGATCATTCAATCTCTCCAACCATTTGAACATTATTCAATGGTTGTCTTTGTTGTTGATTCTGCCCCCCAGTCGGACCAACTTCATCTCGGGTTGGTGTATTCTTGATGAATTGTTGGAGATATCCTTGTCGGATCAGTCTCTCAACTTCTTCCTTGAGCTGCCAACATGCTTCAGTAGTGTGCCCACGGCTACGGTGGAAGTGGTAATATTGCTCCTGGTTTCCGACGTTGGGCTTCAAAGGGTGTGGCCATTTCACGTTCTCCTGATCCCGGATGGCCATTAATACATTTGCTTGGGATGTATTGAGTGGGGTGTACTCCTTTTCTTGGCAAGTTCCTCGTCGTGGTGACGGAGACCTATGAGGTAGATTATTCTTCTCATGCTTTTTCTGCTGTGAGAAAGAATTATCCATCCCAGGTGCACCTTTGCGCTTCCCGCTGATTTGCTCAAACTGTTTCCTGTGAGCATTTATAGCTTCATCTGCAGAGATTTGTGCCTCCACGCGATGGATCAAGTCAGCGTAAGAATGGACGGTGTCTCGCATAAGGGCCGAATAGAAGGGGCCAGGACGAAGACCTCCAAGAAAGACCCCTCTGAGTAATTCAGGGTCTACTCCTGGAATCTGTCGTGCTTCAGTGGAAAATCGTTGAAAATACTCCTTCAACGATTCTCCCTCATTTTGGCGAGTCCTGGAGAGGTGGGAAGAATCCTTAGCAATTCTTCGATTGGCCACAAATTGTTCGACGAATACTTTTGCCAATTTGACGAAAGAGGGGATCGTTCCAGGTGGAAGCGAGTAGAACCATGTTCGGGCCTGTCCTTTAAGGGTGGCGGGAAAGACCTGGCAGAGGAGCGCGTCTGATGCTCGTTGAATATGCATGATGGTTCTGTAGTAGTCGATATGCTCATATGGGTCGGTCGTCCCGTCGTAGGAATAAACATTTGGCACTTTGAATCCTACTGGAATGGGGTGCTGAAGAATGGCTTCCGTTAGAGGTGATGATTCCTGGAAATTCCTCTGTCGGAGAGCATGCCTCACATCTCCTCGGGGGAACTCTTCCCGTACCAATTTTTGCAGTTCGCGACGCAGGACATTGTGAGGGAATCCCACGATGTGTGGTTGGGGAGAGCCTTCGGGGAGATCCGAAAAAATGCGAGGATGTGTTGAACTCGCTGTATCGGCAAGTTCATCTTCCTGTTGTGATTGAGGATGTGGAGGAAGACGAATTTCTTCTTGTCGACGCTCGAATTGAATATCTTCAACCCTTGGTGGATCCCGAGGGGGAAGGATCTCCTCCAACGTTGGCTGTCGATCATCTCGTAGGAGTTGGAGGATCTCGTTTTGCGATTCTTCCATCTTCCGGATTCTTTCTTCTAAAGAATGTCCCAAAGTCCCTTCTCCGGCAGCATTCTGCCCCCCAGGGTGTAAAGATGCTGACATTAGTCGTCTATGGTTAATAGACGAATTTCTGGACTGATGAGAGTTGGAGCGAGAAGCTCCAACTAAACGACTGCTGCGCCTATTCACCATCGTAGCAGTACTCGAAGTAGTGGGATTGTGTTTCCCACAGACGGCGCCAAACTGTTGCGTGTCAGAAAATACGCGGCGGTAGAGTTTCTAAATTCGCGTCCGAGCGTTGCACGTAAGTTTAACACACAAAAACAGAAAAGAGGAGTAAACACCAAAAGTTTTTACGTGGAAAACCCAAAAAGGAAAAAAACCACGGGGCCTCGCCCAGTTGTGAAGTTCCACTAGTGATTTTGCAGATTACAGATGATTGATTCGTCCCACAAGTTGGGATAATCAGAATACAATTTGTTTCTTCCAGTGAGTTTACAAAATTTCTGTGAATTCCTGGCGTTTCTCGAAAATCCGGCAGAGTTCCGGCTTCTTCAGGCGGCAGGAAGAGTTTCAGCGGTGGTCGAGGAGGTGAGGAATCTCCTTTTCCTCTTTCTCCTCTTCTTCTTCTCTCTTCTGCGAGTTCCTGGCGTTTCCTGAAAGTTCGGCAGAGTTTCGATGCCTTCAGGCGGCAGGGAGAGCTCCGGCGGCGGTGGTCGAGGAGGTGAGGAATCTCCTTTTCCCCTTTCTCCTTCTCCTTCTCTTCTTCTTCTCTCTCTTCACTTGAGCCCCCTTGGTGTAGAATGAGGGCTCTATTTATAGTTTTTCTGGAGTGGCACAGCCCGTAAATAGGCGTGAGATCAAGGGCGAATTGGGAGTGATCCGAATGGACGGCCGATATCGAATCCTTCGATCATGCACCGTTCGTTGGACATTTGAAGGCCTTAATGATTTCGGAATTTGATGATTTTGGGCTCGTTGGATTCGTCTCGTTGAGCCGTTCGATTCGAGTATAAGCTCGTCAAAATCGGAGACCGTTTGGTTACTCAAATTGCGGTTTGAACCTTCCAACAGCGCTTCGAACCTTTGATTCGGACTCATTTGGGCTCGGATTGGGTTGATCTTAGTGTCGTTGGGTTTGTATTTCCGAGACGCTCAGTTTGACTGTAAGCTCGCTGAAATCGGAGTTCATATGCTCCCGAAATTAATTTTTGAAGTTTCCAACTAGGTTTTGCCTCGAGATTCGTGCCCGATCAAGATGATTTTGCGATGCCGTATCAGGGTCGGGTTCGGGTTGACCCGACGGGTTGTTGGGTAAACCCGGAAACCCATTTGAACCTCTGCCAGCACGCCCGCGCAGCTAGCAGCATTGCCCGCGCAGCTAGCCGCATTGCCCGCTCTCCTGCGAGGCTGCCAGCGACCTCGCCCGCGAACCCGCCCCGCTCGTGCAACCACACAAGCCCCGCGCTACCCCGCCCGCCCTGCGCACCCAACTCGCGCGACCACGCCCGCCCCGCGCAAACCCTGCACGCGCACCCGCCCCGCGAACTGTGTCCGTGCGCCAGACAGACAACCTTCTCGTGTCGTGTCGGGTATATCCGGAAACCGGTTTGAGCCTCTGCCCGCCCCCCGGCCATCACGCCTGCGCAGCTAGCCGCATTGCCCGCGCAGCTGCCCGCTCGCGCCCGCGGCTACCAGCAACCTGACCCGCGAACCGCCCTGCTCTCGCGACCACAAACGCCCCGCGCTACCCCGCCTGCCCTGCGCACCCAACCCGCGTGACCACGCCCGCCCCGTGCAAACCCTGCGAGCGCTCCCGCCCCGTGAACCGTGTCCGCGCGCCAAACAGCCAACCTTCCCGTGTCGTGTTGTGTCAACCTGCCGGATCGGGTCCGGGTTAGCATTTCCGACCCGTTTACCTACCCGGGCCGGGTTAGGGTCAACCCGTTTGAACCCGGATCAGTTTCGGGTTCGACCCGAACCCGACCCATAATCCGAAATTGACACCCCTTTAAACGAACTACTTTGTCTAATATTAAATATTTATTTTATAATTTTTAATCATACATGTTTAAAAAATTTATCCATTCAAAGATCCGACGAATTTAGCGGATTAAAATGTGGCTAGAAAGTTAGGAACGTTATTTTTTTAATCTTGTTTTGATATATCTAATTTGACAAATTTTTATTGAATTTATAGCCGCATAATTAAACAAATTAGAAATATAAATTTACCAACTCGTAATTCTTGTTGCAGAACTAAGTTGTAGTATTATGTAAAAATTTTATTTATTTTTTGGGAATTTGATATGCAAAAACACAAATTACAGTTATACCGCGAAGAGAGAGAAGCGATGATAGAAGTTCTTCAAAGAAACGGAGCACTGAGGAAAGTAATTCAGTAAAAAAAGAAAAAGGCCAAACCTCTGTCCGGTTTGAAAGATTTTAAGAGAGAGAGAGAGGGGAAATGAAAATGAAAGGTAAATATGGTAAAGTAATTTAAATTGAAATTAATATTTACATATTTATTTATGTGATCAAGAAAAATTAAGATTTTTGTGTACAATTTTTTTCTAAAAAAAGTTTGAAAACAATTTACGATTTTTTTTTTCAAATAAATTGATTTATTTTAAAACATTCAAAATATTTAATGAATTTTTTATATTTAAAAAACTTTTTTATGTTCTCACTAGAACCCCAAGGCTCTTAACCGGCATGTAGTCTAGCTCGTTCATTGATTAAGGATATATTCGAGACAGTTTTTCAACTATTTTATTTTTTAGACAACAATCATAATTTTATTGCTATTTTCACAATTTTTTCAAATTTTTTTATTATAAAAAGTTGTTTTCTGTAATTATAGTGACGAAGTTGCTTTCTTTGCAATAAATTTTATAAAATCATGTAGCTTTCTTATACAAATTGTTATATTGCGCTTAGGGGACTTTGTAACATTTGTTAATATTGATTTTAGGCACATATCAATATGAATTATAGTTTATTTTAATTTAGAATATAAATAATAAATCATAAATATAAAAATTGTTTTCTTTTTATTTAAATAAATAAATTAAAATATTGAGAAATCTATAAATTGTTAATATTTCTTAAATAAAGGCAGTTATCTATTAATCACGGAAACAATTAAAATAAAACTAAAAAGTCTAATATTTAAACATTTCTTTGTCCCTCATTTCCTTAAGAACCTGCGGAGAATTTCCAGAAGAACACGAAACATTATTAAATTTATTTACAGAAAGTGCAGACCATTCAACTACAAACCATCACATAGACGATTCTCACAATCCACACCAAAAGAAAAGAAAAGCTTGTTCACCGTGAACCGATCGCCGGGCAGAGGCCGAGCGGCGAAGGAAGAACCGGCCGGGAAAACATGAAGGCGTGGCTGACGACGGCGCTCCGATCATGATCCCAGGCGCTTGATCCTTCCCCCGTGCCCTCCCCGATGCGGAGATCTTCCTCCCGGATTCGAATCACCTGGCTGTGCAAGATCGCACGGCTCCAGCTCGATCCCATCGCCGGCGAAATCGAACGGTCCTTCTTCGTCTGATCAACTGAGATCATCGTCATCGAAGCCCTTTGTTATCTTCAAGCTTACGTCTATTAGCTTGGGCGGAAGGGTTAGCTTATATAAATCGGAACTTCGCCGTTGAGGTCCGTCAGCTGGGGGGGCACGTGTGGCATCAGGAGGGAGGGAGGGGACACGTGTACGGAAGGATTTTAAGTAGTTTTGTTTGACCGCTGAGGTGGGTGGTCTTCCAAGCCACGTGGCCACTTCGCCGCGGCCACGTCACGGTAAGTTAGGGGATGGTTGAATTGACCAAGTTACCCTTGATTAGTGTGCGAACGCAACCTAGACGCACGTCTTGGTCGTTATCCGGTCCGCGCCACGTCGGGCGGTTCGGTCCGTTTGAACGGACGAATGGACGATAGCGAGACGGAATTAATTGAGAATATATATTTATAAAATTTTGCCTTTGTTTTTTTGTTTTTTTTTGTTTTAATTGAGCGGTGCTTTGCTGACCCGTTTGGGAACTTCGCTGAACGCGATGTGGATATACATACACATTGGACTGTCACGTTTGATTTCCGTCTCTTGTCGGCTGTGAGTCTTTATGTTTCTAAGGAATATTAAAAAAAATAAAAATAAAAGGATAAGGATTAGTTATTTATTTATTTTTTAGATTAGTGTTAAATTAATTAATAATGTATTATGTATTTTGAAATAGATTAAAAAGTTTTAAGATTTATTTTGATTATGATTAGTACTGATATATCATCAAAAGTTAATCATGTTGGGGCGTGAATCTCGCGGTAACGAGTTTATTTGAAAGAAACTTTGTTGGCAATGTAAAATTATTCTGTGTTGATACGGATATTGACCGGAGGTGATTCAGAACGCGCCACGTCATTTTTTGATGAGTACTAGGTGGCGTGGTCCGTTCTAATTCGCCTCCGAACGATTCGGTGTCTGTATAGAATAATTTTGTGCTGACAAGAGAGCTAACAAACTAAGCAGGCTTTTGATTCTAGATGGATTTGAGAGAGAGCTTCATATGGTGTCAAGGAACACAGTAGTAGAGAACATGTTAGTTGTAAGCCACGACAAGTTCATGCAAATCTCATTAATTTGCTAGGTGAAGGTTCTAAATAACTAACTTGTGAGCACAAAAGTGACGTGCAACAACTTTGAAGCCATGACAATAAGCTAAGATTTCATGTAATATCCAAAGTATATTTTCAATGTATCAATATAAAAACTTGTCAATTTTAATTTTATATTTAACATTTTTGACATCTTTAATAAGACCTACTCTTTAATTTACATTGAAAATCAGATAATACACACATTTATCTGCAACATATTTAAATTCTCCATTTTAACTCTTTAAACATATTGGGCCGACCACGACGAGTATGGGTAATAAATTTGATTGTGGGTCGGAACCTAACATTGAGCCGCCACTGGTTGATGTGGGTCTCCGAAAGGATTCCGCTCGTGTGGTTCGAATGCAAAGGGTACGATCACACTATCCCGTAGGACAAAATGGTCGTAGACCTTTACAATCGACACAAGCAGGCCGATGGAAGAGCAGATGGAGTTATAGATACGATTAGCCATGGAGGATAGCGGCTTTCACCTACCAACCTCGATGGATAATAATATCTATAACCCTAAATTCACGAGATTTCCCCTATTCGATACGTCAGCATCGAGTAGGGTTTATTTGATTGTGGGGATCAGTTTCCTACGGGCGCAAGCCCCCGTAGTTAATTACATCTTAGATCTCGATCTAAGAAAACTCTCGATTAAGGATGTTGGATTATTCACTTCTTGATTTGGTGCACAGATAAAGTTCCTAAGTTCTATTCCAAATGGTCTCTTCTATTTACCCTTAATGATGATTAGACATTTTTGAATGGATAAAGATATGATTAAAATTTTGAGTTTAGAAGATCAAAATTCGGATTACTACCCTAAGAGAAACGACAGACTCAAAACACAGATGAAAGGAAACACACTGAGGGGTGTACAACCTGGACTTATGCTTGCCTGGAGTGAGCTGCCAGCTAACATCCTAAACATAATTAATCGCCCTATATGTATATAAGATAAGGAAGCTCTATCCTAGGAAATCAAGGATGTGTAGTTCAAGAGGTTTCAATCAGTGACTCTATAATATGCAAAAAGATATACCTAACGCCATGTATGGTGCATGAAATGGCTATAAAATATCCCTAGGTCTATTGATGTAATGCATGTATGTAAGTGAAGTGTAGCATGAAGTAAGGTGTGTAAAAACAAATGCATGCATGACATTCAGAGTACATAAAAAGTAAATAAACACACCCTAAGGGTACCCTCCAAGCAAGGTACCCGCACAGAAAATCATCATAGTCATGCCCACTTCGTGTGGGAAAACAGCGATGCCCAATGGCATAAGTAGGTGGCCTACTCTACAGGCCTAAATGACCCTAATGGTCTCTAAGGCTCACAGAAAAAAAAGAAAAAAAAAGGGAGGGTATCGTACCCAAAACCAGAAGGCCAAAATCCTAGCAGAAAAACCACGATGCCCACTTCGTGTGGGAAAACAACGATGCCAACCGGCATAATATGTGGCCTACTCTACAGGCCTAAATGACCCTAATGGTCTCTAGGGCTCACAGAAGGGGGCAAGCTTTGACCTATAGAGCCAAAGCTTCGTCAGTGAACTAACCTAAGGCTGGCTACCTAAACATACTAGAATACCTATTAACAAGCAGTGTGTGATGTGAAACAGTTCCGATATATAATTAAAGGTTTATTTTTTTTTTGTAAGCTGCAGAAATTATACCTGACTGTATGTGGCGCTGCCACTTAAAAGCTTATAAGCAAACGGTCCCGTTTAGCTTCCGATCATTAAGCTCCAATGTACCTCGCAAGAAAAGACAACATAGAAATATATATATGAGCGTAGATGCCGTTCAGAAAAGAAATGTAGGTAAATAACAAAAATATGACTAACAGGAAATTAAATACAGCTAACAGGAAATTTAATAATTGCATTTATAGAACATGTGTATGTAACAAGCATTGGATAACAAGAGAAAATATAAGTCTGACCTAGAGCTAAAAGTAGTGTTCTAATCAAATATGTCTAAGGTATATGTAACAGGTTGTGTGGTTTTGGATAGGTCCTATATAGGATAGTTTAATTGTAGTTGTTTGTATTTTATTTGTTAGAAGGCAAAAGAGGTTTTAATTCAAGTTTAAATATTAGTAGTTTAGGATTGATTTTAGAAATTATAGTTTATGATTTGATTGATTATTTTATTGGTTGTAAATTAAAAAGAAAGGTGAATTGGATAATTTATTATCAATTGAAGTTTGACTTAAACCAATTAAGGAATTAATCTTAAATTTTAACACCCCATTGGATCCATTCGTGGCGTTGTGCCACCAGGCTCGAGGAACCAGGCCTCCTTAGGACACTTAGCCCCGCAGCCCGGAGTAGTCCATCCAATAAACTTCACTTCTGGAGTGGTTGTTATGTATTAGGAGATTTGTTAATTGATTTTAAAAGATTACTCTAAGTTTGATCTTTAAGAGTATTTTAATCCTAATGAAATTCATTTATAATTTAATCTCCTAAGGATATCTACATCTTTTAGGTTTTAAATTAGTTAGGAGTTAATTATTAGATTAGTCAAACTTGATTTAGATGTATGTTTTAGATTTAGGATTCAACAATTATAAATGTTAATTATAAGTTGATTAAAGATTAAGTATTTTTAATAAATTTTAAGAATTAGATTAAGATTGGTTGGTTGATTATTAGTGGATTAAGAAAACTAGAACCTAGGAAGACATGTCACTAAGTTTTTTTTTGTTTTGATGTCTCTATCCTATAAGGAGCATGCATCCTAAATCTATATTTTCTAAGACCCGATCCTTAATTTTTGTCCTTAGATGTCACTGAAGTTGTGGGACTAAGAGTGGTGTTGTTTTCTAATCCTTAGAACTCTCGTACATATGTCACTAGGCTTAGAGATGTATGCATGAAAATACAATAATAAGTAACGAAACAGTAGGAAGACAAGAACTAAAGAGAAAGAACGACTAAACACAATAGAAAGAAAAGAATAAAAATCAGGGAGAAAAGGAGTATAGGCATTGTTGTTTTAGACACGCTTCTTTGAAGCCAAGTGTGTCTTTAAAATAGCCTCCTCACTAATTCGATATGATACGAATAGGGAAGAAGGCACTCACAATGTCCTTTGCTGTCCCCATACTCCAAACAAAGCACTTGATATAAGACTTAACTCAAACAAGTAAACCTACCCTCTAAACAAAGCTCCAAATGACAAAGAGAAACAAATACCCAAAATAGACCTCTCGTTTAAAACCCAAAACATGATCTTACTACCCACTAATCCCAAAACCACTTAAAAAACAAGTGCAAGCAAGAAGAAAGGTAGCTTCCCTATGAAATACCACCTCGTTCTAAAAAAAAAAGGACACCAACGGGCTTACCAAAAAAAAAAGCTAACCATAAAGCTAGAAGTCTCAAAATACTTCATGAAAAACCTCTAAATGAAATACTACAAAAAAAAAAAAAAAAAAATTCTACACAAAGCATCTATGAAAATCTTTTGACACAAAACTCTACAAAAAAAAGACCAATAATCAAGTGCCTCTATGACATTTGGAGTGGGGTTAAAACTTGAGAGAACTTTCTCACAAGAAAGCCTCACAAGCGAACTTCCATCATAAAACATCCGCAAAACTCATTGAAAACTTTCTAATACAAAATGAATCTAAAACCAATCATAAACCTCCTTAACATGAGCAAACCAAAGTCTTTTCCAATCAAAAGCAAATTTCAAGTTTTCAACATAAAGCCAACACACTTTTCAACTTTCCACCAGGTACCGAAGTGAAATCAAACAAAATGTAAGAGTGAAAATCAATACTTCTCCATGCTTTGTCATAAAATAACCAGCTTAAATAAAAGCTTAAAATTCAACATTCCTATCAAAGGTGCAATTATAAGAAGGGTGATTTAATGCCAACTTGCTCTCCAAAATTCCAGAGGTACTCAATGTAATTACCAATATGCTCTCCACATAAAGCCTAAGCAAGTCCAAGAAAGTATAACGGAAATTCATCATATCATTCCAATTCAATTTGAACTAAATGCAAATAAAAAGAGAAGAATTTCGATGTCGATTCACCTCTCCCAACAAATAAGCAATATAAACGATCTAAGTTCTGATACAAATTCGCTTTTCCAAAGTTAATGAGACAATTCAACCAACATAGAGCAAAGCCATGCTTAGTACTATACAAAACTCATATTAGAAGATCATGACAATTCTCCAACACCTCTAGACTTGTGCATGTTCACCAAAATGTGTATGAATAGACACAACGCTCTCCAACATTCATGTATTCCTCCAGATAACTTATAAAGCTTTCAACATGAAGCAAGCAACTTTGCATATGAACCATATATTCTCCAAATTGCAGCATGAAACATGAGAAATACTTTCGATAATACTCATAGATTTCACATTTAATCATCAAGTACTAAACCACAACTTGCCAAGGATCCAAAACCAACATCATGGTATTGGAAATAAGGAAACAGTCACTCTCCACTTCGCAAGTCAAAACTTAAATCACATATCTTTCTTTTACCAAAAATAGTTCAAAAAGGTGAAAAATCATTCCAACAACTCAACACAACATTGAGTTAATTTCCGAACAAAACCCTTATTGGAAATCGAAGACACCATGAAAGCTTCCCAACATAAAGTAATAGCCTTACATTCGAGATACAAACCCTTAAAAATCAATCATGAAGCGTGCGCAAATTTTGTTCGTAAACTCATGGGCCTCATAAAGTTTTGACACACCTACAACTTCCAAATCCAAATGATTCTTTAGAACCAGAACTTATAGAAGCATTGTAAATGAAGTAGGCATTCCATACCACTATGTTCACTGATTCATCAAGAGGGCTTGGTATTATAAGACAACAATTTTCCGTTAGTATTCCAATAAAAAGATGGTAACATAGGTGAGACAAAACTCAATGTCTTGGAACAAGCACATCAAACATTTTTTTTTAGTAAAATTAATCAAGGCATCACCCCGTATATGAAAACTTCTTAATCATTGAATCCAACCGACGGATATCCAAGCACTACAACCTCCCTTCAATGGTATTTCATCAAACACTTGAGGTGTGATGCTTGCACGGTTACCCAAACCCAGCTACCGTGAAAGCCATAATTCGTACACCTATTTTGATCTAAAACTGTATTAACAATCCATATAAAACTACCAATAACTCTTGTAATAAATAACTCAATTACATGTATACACGTCTGTAACAAAAGGAGGAACAAAAAGACTCAGGCAATTTTCAGATTTTCCCCTTTTTAAAAAAAAACAAAGTTTATGATATCAACATATGAAATGCAATCACATATTTACTCAACCAACCAGATTTTTACAGTTTTAGATAAGATCCCTTTGGATACCCAAATTTCACAAAAGAAGAGTCATTTTTTTTTAAATGGGGACTAAATTTCCATGTTTAGCCACAAAACTACATACAGAAATCGGAGGATTTGCCAAAAGGAAATCTATCAAACCAACAAAAGTCTAAGAGCCACCGTTAACAACATCTCATCACATAATTATGAACTATGCATTATATAGGAATCCAGGGAAACCATTTCCTCGAAATAAACTATAACAATGAATGACGTAATAGAACTACAGTGATCTAAGGAATAAACCATCATATCAAGAAACTCCATCCAAGAGGTTGATCTCATTTGCATAGCAACCTATTTGCAAAGAAAAATACAGATTTTTTTTTTCTATTCTTCTAAGTTTCATACAATGAAACATTCATCAAAGAAGGAGATAGGGTTGAGATGATGCTTTTGGAGGAGAAATGGAATGGAGAAAGAGAGAGAGAAGGAGCAAAGGAAGAAATTACCTGAACATTAGAGATCCCCATGATTATAGCAAGAAGCTGAGAAATCACTCCTCCAGGGGGACGAAGTGGGGGGTAGCCCGGCTTCTTCCTAGGCTTGATCGGCTGAAGGAGGAGGTAGTCCGACGGCTAGCGCAGGGAGGGAGAACTCTCGGCCTCGGGTCTTGTCCGAACCCAGGGGAGACGGAGCCATGAGCGGGAGGTAGGGGCTTCGGCCTTCCTCTTTCGTCTGAGACATGCGAACGAGAGGGAGGGAGAGGCGGAAGCCTCACTGGCGATCTGCGAACACCCCGAGAGAGCCACCCGAGAGTGCGAATGGGGGTCGGCCTTCGGGTCTGTCGCTATCAGAGAAAATGGGAGAGGGGGAGCGGGTGTGAGAAGGAGAGATCGGGCGTGAGAGAGGGAAGGAAGAGTGACTTTTTTTTTTGCTAGATAGGGGTTTCTCCTGGGCCTTTTGTGAACGAAGGGAGAGAGGGTAGGCGGTCGGCCTTGAGCTGCGCGAATGGGAGAGATCGAGAGAGAGGGGGATTTCGGTCGGCTAGGGATTCTACCCCAGAGGGAGCCAGAGGGAGGCTTCTTTCGCCTCCTTTTTCTTTAACCGAGAGTCCAAGCCCGTCCAAATGGAGGCATCGGCCTCAATTAGGGCACCAAGGGGAAGAGGGGAGATCGCAGCCGTCCGATCAAATTCTTGATCCAACGGTGAGATTCAAATTGGTTTCGAGAGTCATTCCAAACCTAGACTAGGATTTAACTACACCTGAGAGATTGAAATCATGTTCAAATTGATTAAGATTTGGTTCGATCCGGGTCAACTCGAACTCGCCTCGACTCGACCAAAATTAATTCAATAAAAAAAATAAAAAAAAAATAAGATAAAACAAATCAAACTCAAATCAGTGTCGATTCGAATTAAATCAAGCTCGACGAGATCCGATCAACTCGCTCAAACATATTCGAGGATAAATCAAGACAAAAACGAGGTCAACAAACTCCACCCCAACAGGTGCGGTGAACAATGGGTGAATCGTACGTGTTGGCGTTGACCCCCTTATCTCCAGGAAGGTACAACCCAACAACCACGAAAGAGAGTAACTAGGCGGATGCAATCCTACGCTCAAAGACTCGCTAGGAAAATGCAATCCTACGACCAAAATAGAAAGACTCGTTAGGAAGATGCAATCCTACGATCAACTAAGAAAACTCGCTAGGAAGATGCAATCCTACAAACAACTAATGAGAATTGAGAAGCATACAATCACGCAAATCATGCAATAAGTGTCCCACCATGCTATGAACATACAATCACACAGTGATCATGCAAGCATGCAATGATGGATGATCATTCAATTATTCAAATTTACACAATAATCACACAACCATAGAATTATTATATACATGTCACAACCACCGATTCATGCAATATTTATACACTCACATGATATTATATGATCAAGTAATTATCACACTCTTGTATCACAATCAATTAATCATATAGCAATAATCAAGCCACACTATAGTCATGTTATTGCACCATAACCACACAACCATGCAATAAGTGTGCAAAACCATCTAATCGTATCAAATCACACAATGAGCAAATGATCATATAATGGTCACCAACAATCATACAACTATGAAATGATCGTGCGCTTACATAATAATCAAACAATCTTTATTATGATCACACAACAATGCAACTATCATCTAGCTATGAAATGGCTACATGATCATGCAACAAACTCAAGCAAGCAAAAATTACTCAATTATGCAAATGAGCAATCCAAGATGCAATAACCATTTCAATACCAGACAATCATACAATGACATACACTCAATCAATCACTCAATAAATGTGACAATCATACAATCATGCAGGCATGGTGGGACAGAAGAAAGAAAGAAACCCAACATCCACCTGATCAAATCGAAACAACGAACGAATAAGACTCAATGCTCACATAACTAAATCAGGATAGCGAGAAAGAGTCAAACAAGGCAGCTCAACTATCTGCCTAATCAAAACAGCAAAATAGAAGGGATAGGGATTCTATGCCCATATGAGCGAAACTGAAACAAAATCATAAGAAGTCAAGGAAGATTCAACAATCACCTAGAACACATGTCTAAGATGATGCGAGGAGAAGCAGATTCAACCATCACTTGAAAATTATAGCAAATAGCAAAGAGTAACAATCATAGGGAGGTAATGAAGAATAATCAAAGATAAGGAAATCACCTATCTGCCTGACTACATCGCAACAGCAGAATAGAGAGGAAAAAAAAAAGGGGTCTCACATCCACCTGACCATATCGAAACAGTGAAAGGAGAAAACTCAAGACTCACTTGACCATATTCGAAACAGTGAGTAAAGAATAAGGAAAGGAAAGAGCCAACTGTCTGCTTGACCAGATCGAAACAGCAGAACAGAAGGAAAAAGAGAAACGTCCCACATTCACCTGACCAGATCGAAACAGTGAATGGGGAAAACTCAGTGTTCACCTGACCAGATCGAAACAGTGAACAAGAGTAGAGTAAGAAAACGACTGTCTGCCTGACCAGATCGAAACAGCAGAACAGAAGGAAAAAGAGAAACATCCCACATTCACCTGACCAGATCGAAACAGTGAATGGGGAAAACTCAGTGTTCACCTGAGCAGATCGAAACAGTGAACAAGAGTAGAGTAAGGAAACGACTGTCTGCCTGACCAGATCAAAACAGCAGAACAGAAGGAAAAAGAGAAACGTCCCACATTCACCTGACCAGATCGAAACAGTGAATGGGGAAAACTCAGTGCTCACATGACCAGATCGAAACAGTGAACAAGAGTAGAGTAAGGAAACAACTGTCTGCCTGACCAGATCGAAACAGCAGAACAGAAGGAAAAAGAAAGAGGGATCCCACATCAACCTGACCATATTCGCAACGGCAGATGAGGATGACCCAATGTTTACCTGACCAGATCGAAACGGTAAAACAAATGGTCGAAGAAAAGTCTAATGTCCACCTGACCACATCACAACGGTGGGACAAAAGAAGGAAGAGTAGTGAGGAATGCCTCCCAGGGACTCTGTCGGGCTCTCTCAACAAGAAAGGGGAGTTCACATTCGCCTGACCAGATCGCAACAGCGAATGAGAATGGCTCAAAATCCACCTGACCATATTCGCAACAGCGAATAATGAGCCCTCCCGAAAGTCTAATGTCCACCTGACCAAAATCGCAACGGTGGAACAAAAGAAGGAAGAGTAGTGAGGAATGCCTCCCAGGGACTCTGTCGGGCTCTCTCAACAAGAAAGGGGAGTTCACATTCGCCTAACTAGATCGCAACAGCGAATGAGAATGGCTCAAAATCCACCTGACCATATTCGCAACAGCAAATAATGAGCCCTCCTGAAAGTCTAATGTCCACCTGACCAAAATCGCAACGGTGGGACAAAAGAGAAAAGAGTACACTCAACAATCACCCGACGCATATGCCGAGGTGATAAGAAGAGGACAAGGTAGTGAGGAATGCCTCCCAGGGACTGTGTCGGGCTCTCTCAACAAGAAAGGGGAGTTCACATTCGCCTGACCAGATCGCAATAGCGAATGAGAATGGCTCAAAATCCACCTGACCGTATTCGCAACAGCGAATAATGAGCCCTCCCGAAAGTCTAATGTCCACCTGACCAAAATCGCAACGGTGGGACAAAAGACAAAGTCCAACATTCACCTGACCAGATCGAAACAGTGAATGAGGACAGCCCAATGTTCGCTTGACCAGATCGAAACAGCGAGACAAAGGGAGAAAAAGAAAGGGGGTTCGACATTCGCCTGACCATATTCGCAACGGCGAATGAGAACAGCTCAATATCCACCTGACCATATTCGCAACAGCGAATAAAGAGCTTCCCAAAGAGGTCTAATGCCTGCCTGACCACATTCGCAACAACAGGGCAAAAGAGAGAAAAAGGATCCAACATCCACCTGACCATATTCGAAACGGTGAATGAGGATTACTCAATGTTCGCCTGACCATATTCGAAACGGCGGAACAAAGAGCGAAAGAGGAGTGAAGTGACGAAAGGGGATCTCTTGAACAAAGAAGTCCACCAGAAACATCAAATGAGAAATCTCTCCTACGGGTCTGTCCGTGGAGAAAGAACGACATAGAATGAAGATGAATACTCTTATGCAAATCAAGGTAAAGTCATCAAGATATCAATATGAGGAGGAACATGACAGAACAATCACATGTAGAAAGATCCAAGGGGATGAACCCGACTAAGAAATGAAATCAGAACTTGAATGGGAGAGTGGCTCCCAAACAAGTGAATAAAGCAACAACTTGAATGGGAAAGTGGCTCCCAAGCAAGTGAACAAGGACTACAACTTGAGTGGGATAGTGATTCCCAAACAAGTGAGCAAAACAACAACTTGAATGGGAGAGTAGCTCCCAAACAAGTGAACAGAAACGACACCTTACATGGGATAGTGGCTCCCAAGAAGGTAGACAAAATTAGTAGCTTAAATGGGAGAGTGGCTCCCAAGCAAGCAAGCACAAAAATAACGACCTGAATGGGAGAGTGGCTCCCGAGCAGGTGAACAAAACCAGAACTTTGAATGGGAGAGTGACTCTCAAACAAGTGAACAAAACAAACTACTTGAATGGGAGAGTGGCTCCCAAACAAGTGAACAAAACAAACTACTTGGATGGGAGAGTGGCTCCCAAACAAGTGAACAAAACAAACTACTTGGATGGGAGAGTGGCTCCCAAACAAGTGAACAAAACAAACTACTTGAATGGGAGAGTGGCTCCCAAACAAGTGAACAAAACAAACTACTTGAATGGGAGAGTGGCTCCCAAACAAGTGAACAAAACAAACTACTTGAATGGGAGAGTGGCTCCCAAACAAGTGATAGCGGCATAAAGATATCAAGATAAATAATGCATGCCAAATAGTTGTTTGTAAGCAAAATAATCACAACTCAAAACAACCAAGATCCGAAAGAGAATGAGAGTGCAATCAAGGGAAGAATCACATCAGTCCACAAGAATGATTTATAATCAAATGTAGGGGTCTGAAAATTTTCATACAAGAATTTTCAAGAGAACAAGATAAGTGTTTAAACATACTCAATAGTGGAGCCACTAAAAGATATTAAACACTCACCAATTAATTTGAGATAAGTTTGATTCCCATATTTTTTAAAGAAGAGAAATTTTACCAAAGAGTAAGAGTATTATTTTCCAAAATGAAAGATTTATCTCTTAATTATTTTGGCCCAATCAAAATAACAAATGGAACCAAATTTTAAAATTTCAATAAGAAATTGGTTGACTCCATCTAAACCCAAAAAGGTTAGGGATTTAAATTTTTACTAACCCAGTTTAAGCTCCCTACAAGCCAAACTGGGCTCTCTCCTTTATATGTATTTTTTTGAATTGAAATCTAATCCAAAAAGATCTAAATCAGAAAGAGAAATTAAATTTTCTCAATCTTCTTGCATGAAAATACCTTCATATCTAATAGAATATTACTGTATAATAATGAATCTAAAGTCATCATTTTCAAACTCAAGTATCAAGAACATCAAAGGACACATGAGTTTTCTGAGATTTAGAGATTTCCAAGAAAGGGGAGCCATTTACTTATTCATTTTGGGTCCACTTTGTGCCCATTTTAAAAACTTTGGCGAACATTGCGCCTCTTTTTCTTTTGGCGCACTTTGCGCATCTTTTCATTTTGATACACTTTGTGCATCTTTCATTTTTTTTTGGGTCACTTTGTGACCTTTTCAACAATTTTGGCGAACATTGCGCCTTTCTTTTTTTCTTGTAATTGGCTTCCTTTCTCAATCTCTAAAAGAAGATTTCTCAGTTGTAGAATTATCTTCCAAACATAAGAGAAGAAAACTCACTCTCTTATATAAGGAAGAAAAATTCACAAAACAAACTCGATCCTATGATAAAATAAAACACTTGATTGAGAAAATTTTGAAATAAATTCATATGTATGCAAAGAATATCTACGAGATAGAAAATTTGCAAGATAATAGAGAAAATTTTCATTTCTAAACCCAATTCCAATTTGTCGAAGATTTTAGTTCAAAAATAAGATCATCCACACAAGGGATGGAGGGAGAGAATATTCTCTTTTTTATGGATCATCATGAATTTCCTTCTTTAAGTGTTTAGATGAGTCAACCAACACTTACTTCATTTTTTAAATAAAATAGAGGTAAATTTTCATTAAGAGAAATAAGTCACCTACTCTCTAAAAAAAATTCTCTTCAAAGGTTTGTATTATATTTAAAACTCTCAAAATTTTCTCAAATTAAATTTTCTTTTGAAAAATTTATATATATCAAATTTAAGGACCCTTCCATTGAAAATAGTATTTAAGTTTCTATTTGGACTGATATGAATCAATAGCTAGTCTAAAAGAGCTCAAACAAGAGAGATGATCAGGACGAAAGTTTATGTCAAATATATGAATCATGTAATCAAAGATAGAATATATATATTCATTTGAAATGATATGGATCAAGATTAAGCTGAAAATAATTCCAATTAGGAATTGATAGACATTGAAATTTTTTATTTGAATAATATTGGCTTGAAATAGACTGATCTGGATTTGAATTTGAGAATTAAAAACACAGATCTAATAAACTCAAAATTTTAATTAAATCTTTATACATTAAAATGATCTAACCTTCATTAAGGATTAAGAGAAGATAGTGGAGTAGAAAAGATGAACTCAAACTAGGCAAAAAACTAGGATTACCTACAGAAGTGAATAATACAACATCCAAAGATGGAGAGAGAAACCTGTCCCACCGTGGTCGCCAGAAATCTGTGGGTCTCCGAAAGGATTCCGCTCGTGTGGTTCGAATGCAAAGGGTACGATCACACTATCCCGTAGGACAAAATGGTCGTAGACCTTTACAATCGACACAAGCAGGCCGATGGAAGAGCAGATGGAGTTATAGATACGATTAGCCATGGAGGATAGCGGCTTTCACCTACCAACCTCGATGGATAATAATATCTATAACCCTAAATTCACGAGATTCACCTATTCGATACGTCAGCATCGAGTAGGGTTTATTTGATTGTGGGGATCAGTTTCCTACGGGCGCAAGCCCCCGTAGTTAATTACATCTTAGATCTCGATCTAAGAAAACTCTCGATTAAGGATGTTGGATTATTCACTTCTTGATTTGGTGCACAGATAAAGTTCCTAAGTTCTATTCCAAATGGTCTCTTCTATTTACCCTTAATGATGATTAGACATTTTTGAATGGATAAAGATATGATTAAAATTTTGAGTTTAAAAGATCAAAATTCGGATTACTACCCTAAGAGAAACGACAGACTCAAAACACAGATGAAAGGAAACACACTGAGGGGTGTACAACCTGGACTTATGCTTGCCTGGAGTGAGCTGCCAGCTAACATCCTAAACACAATTAATCGCCCTATATGTATATAAGATAAGGAAGCTCTATCCTAGGAAATCAAGGATGTGTAGTTCAAGAGGTTTCAATCAGTGACTCTATAATATGCAAAAAGATATACCTAACGCCATGTATGGTGCATGAAATGGCTACAAAATATCCCTAGGTCTATTGATGTAATGCATGTATGTAAGTGAAGTGTAGCATGAAGTAAGGTGTGTAAAAACAAATGCATGCATGACATTCAGAGTACAGAAAAAAAGTAAATAAACACACCCTAAGGGTACCCTCCAGGCAAGGTACCCGCACAGAAAATCATCATAGTCATGCCCACCTCGTGTGGGAAAACAGCGATGCCCAATGGCATAAAGTAGGTGGCCTACTCTACAGGCCTAAATGACCCTAATGGTCTCTAAGGCTCACAGAAAAAAAAAGAAAAAAAAGGGAGGGTATCGTACCCAAAACCAGAAGGCCAAAATCCTAGCAGAAAAACCACGATGCCCACTTCGTGTGTGGGAAAACAACGATGCCAACCGGCATAATAGGTGGCCTACTCTACAGGCCTAAATGACCCTAATGGTCTCTAGGGCTCACAGAAGGGGGCAAGCTTTGACCTATAGGGCCAAAGCTTCGTCAGTGAACTAACCTAAGGCTGGCTACCTAAACATACTAGAAATACCTATTAACAAGCAGTGTGTGATGTGAAACAGTTCCGATATATAATTAAAGGTTTTATTTTTTTTTTGTAAGCTGCAGAAATTATACCTGACTGTATGTGGCGCTGCCACTTAAAAGCTTATAAGCAAACGGTCCCGTTTAGCTTCCGATCATTAAGCTCCAATGTACCTCGCAAGAAAAGACAACATAGAAAATATATATATGAGCGTAGATGCCGTTCAGAAAAGAAATGCAGGTAAATAACAAAAATATGACTAACAGAGAAATTTAATTACAGCTAACAGGAAATTTAATAATTGCATTTATAGAACATGTGTATGTAACAAGCATTGGATAAAACAAGAGAAAATATAAGTCTGACCTAGAGCTAAAAGTAGTGTTCTAATCAAATATGTCTAAGGTATATGTAACAGGTTGTGTGGTTTTGGATAGGTCCTATATAGGATAGTTTAATTGTAGTTGTTTGTATTTTTATTTGTTAGAAGGGCAAAAGAGGAATTTTAATTCAAGTTTAAATATTAGTAGTTTAGGATTGATTTTAGAAATTATAGTTTATGATTTGATTGATTATTTTATTGGTTGTAAATTAAAAGAAAAGGTGAATTGAATAATTTATTATCAATTGAAAGTTTGACTTAAACCAATTAAGGAATTAATCTTAAAATTTTTTAAATCACAAGTAAGGAATATAAATCTTAAATTTTAAACACCCCATTGGATCCATTCGTGGCGTTGTGCCACCAGGCTCGAGGAACCAGGCCTCCTTAGGACACTTAGCCCCGCAGCCCGGAGTAGTCCATCCAATAAACTTCACTTCTGGAGTGGTTGTTATGTATTAGGAGATTTGTTAATTGATTTTAAAAGATTACTCTAAGTTTGATCTTTAAGAGTATTTTAATCCTAATGAATTTCATTTATAATTTAATCTCCTAAGGATATCTACATCTTTTAGGTTTTAAATTAGTTAGGAGTTAATTATTAGATTAGTCAAACTTGATTTAGATGTATGTTTTAGATTTAGGATTCAACAATTATAAATGTTAATTATAAGTTGATTAAAGATTAAGTATTTTTAATAAATTTTAAGAATTAGATTAAGATTGGTTGGTTGATTATTAGTGGATTAAGAAAATTAGAACCTAGGAAGACATGTCACTAAGTTTTTTTTTGTTTTGATGTCTCTATCCTATAAGGAGCATGCATCCTAAATCTATATTTTCTAAGACCCGATCCTTAATTTTTGTCCTTAGATGTCACTGAAGTTGTAGGGACTAAAAGTGGTTTTTGTTTTCTAATCCTTAGAACTCTCGTACATATGTCACTAGGCTTAGAGATGTATGCATGAAAATACAATAATAAGTAACGAAACAGTAGGAAGACAAGAACTAAAGAGAAAGAACGACTAAACACAATAGAAAGAAAAGAGAATAAAAAATCAGGGAGAAAAAGGAGTGTAGGCATTGTTGTTTTAGGACACGCTTCTTTGAAGCCAAGTGTGTCTTTAAAATAGCCTCCACCACTAATTCGATATGATACGAATAGGGAAGAAGGCACTCACAATGTCCTTTTGCTGTCCCCCATACTCCAAACAAAGCACTTGATATAAGACTTAACTCAAACAAGTAAACCTACCCTCTAAACAAAGCTCCAAATGACAAAGAGAAACAAATACCCAAAATAGACCTCTCGTTTAAAACCCAAAACATGATCTTACTACCCACTAATCCCAAAACCACTTAAAAAACAAGTGCAAGCAAGAAGAAAGGTAGCTTCCCTATGAAAATACCACCTCGTTCTAAAAAAAAAAAGGACACCAACGGGCTTACCAAAAAAAAAAAGCTAACCATAAAGCTAGAAGTCTCAAAAATACTTCATGAAAAACCTCTAAATGAAACCTCTGAAAAAAAAAAAAAAAAAAAAAAATTCTACACAAAGCATTTATGAAAATCTTTTGACACAAAACTCTACAAAAAAAAGACCAATAATCAAGTGCCTCTATGACATTTGGAGTGGGGTTAAAACTTGAGAGAACTTTCTCACAAGAAAGCCTCACAAGCGAACTTCCATCATAAAACATCCGCAAAACTCATTGAAAACTTTCTAATACAAAACGAATCTAAAACCAATCATAAACCTCCTTAACATGAGCAAACCAAAGTCTTTTCCAATCAAAAGCAAATTTCAAGTTTTCAACATAAAGCCAACACACTTTTCAACTTTCCACCAGGTACCGAAGTGAAATCAAACAAAATGTAAGAGTGAAAATCAATACTTCTCCATGCTTTGTCATAAAATAACCAGCTTAAATAAAAGCTTAAAATTCAACATTCCTATCAAAGGTGCAATTATAAGAAGGGTGATTTAATGCCAACTTGCTCTCCAAAATTCCAGAGGTACTCAATGTAATTACCAATATGCTCTCTCACACATAAAGCCTAAGCAAGTCCAAGAAAGTATAACGGAAATTCATCATATCATTCCAATTCAATTTGAACTAAATGCAAATAAAAAGAGAAGAATTTCGATGTCGATTCACCTCTCCCAACAAATAAGCAATATAAACGATCTAAGTTCTGATACAAATTCGCTTTTCCAAAGTTAATGAGACAATTCAACCAACATAGAGCAAAGCCATGCTTAGTACTATACAAAACTCATATTAGAAGATCATGACAATTCTCCAACACCTCTAGACTTGTGCATGTTCACCAAAATGTGTATGAATAGACACAACGCTCTCCAACATTCATGTATTCCTCCAGATAACTTATAAAGCTTTCAACATGAAGCAAGCAACTTTGCATATGAACCATATATTCTCCAAATTGCAGCATGAAACATGAGAAATACTTTCGATAATACTCATATATTTCACATTTAATCATCAAGTACTAAACCACAACTTGCCAAGGATCCAAAACCAACATCATGGTATTGGAAATAAGGAAACAGTCACTCTCCACTTCGCAAGTCAAAACTTAAATCACATATCTTTCTTTTACCAAAAATAGTTCAAAAAGGTGAAAATCATTCCAACAACTCAACACAACATTGAGTTAATTTCCGAACAAAACCCTTATTGGAAATCGAAGACACCATGAAAGCTTCCCAACATAAAGTAATAGCCTTACATTCGAGATACAAACCCTTAAAAATCAATCATGAAGCGTGCGCAAATTTTGTTCGTAAACTCATGGGCCTCATAAAGTTTTGACACACATACAACTTCCAAATCCAAATGATTCTTTAGAACCAGAACTTATAGAAGCATTGTAAATGAAGTAGGCATTCCATACCACTATGTTCACTGATTCATCAAGAGGGCTTGGTATTATAAGACAACAATTTTTCGTTAGTATTCCAATAAAAAGATGGTAACATAGGTGAGACAAAACTCAATGTCTTGGAACAAGCACATCAAACATTTTTTTTTTTAGTAAAATTAATCAAGGCATCACCCCGTATATGAAAACTTCTTAATCATTGAATCCAACCGACGAATATCCAAGCACTACAACCTCCCTTCAATGGTATTTCATCAAACACTTGAGGTGTGATGCTTGCACGGTTACCCAAACCCAGCTACCGTGAAAGCCATAATTCGTACACCTATTTTGATCTAAAACTGTATTAACAATCCATATAAAACTACCAATAACTCTTGTAATAAATAACTCAATTACATGTATACACGTCTGTAACAAAAGGGAGGAACAAAAAAGACTCAGGCAATTTTCAGATTTTCCCCTTTTAAAAAAAAAAAACAAAGTTTATGATATCAACATATGAAATGCAATCACATATTTACTCAACCAACCAGATTTTTACAGTTTTAGATAAGATCCCTTTGGATACCCAAATTTCACAAAAGAAGAGTCATTTTTTTTTAAATGGGGACTAAATTTCCATGTTTAGCCACAAAACTACATACAGAAATCGGAGGATTTGCCAAAAGGAAATCTATCAAACCAACAAAAGTCTAAGAGCCACCGTTAACAACATCTCATCACATAATTATGAACTATGCATTATATAGGAATCCAGGAAACCATTTCCTCGAAATAAACTATAACAATGAATGACGTAATAGAACTACAGTGATCTAAGGAATAAACCATCATATCAAGAAACTCCATCCAAGAGGTTGATCTCATTTGCATAGCAACCTATTTGCAAAGAAAAATACAGATTTTTTTTTTCTATTCTTCTAAGTTTCATACAATGAAACATTCATCAAAGAAGGAGATAGGGTTGAGATGATGCTTTTGGAGGAGAAATGGAATGGAGAAAGAGAGAGAGAAGGAGCAAAGGAAGAAATTACCTGAACATTAGAGATCCCCATGATTATAGCAAGAAGCTGAGAAATCACTCCTCCAGGGGGACGAAGTGGGGGGTAGCCCGGCTTCTTCCTAGGCTTGATCGGCTGAAGGAGGAGGTAGTCCGACGGCTAGCGCAGGGAGGGAGAACTCTCGGCCTCGGGTCTTGTCCGAACCCAGGGGAGACGGAGCCGTGAGCGGGAGGTAGGGGCTTCGGCCTTCCTCTTTCGTCTGAGACATGCGAACGAGAGGGAGGGAGAGGCGGAAGCCTCACTGGCTTGTGCGAACACCCCGAGAGAGCCACCCGAGAGTGCGAATGGGGGTCGGCCTTCGGGTCTGTCGCTATCAGAGAAAATGGGAGAGGGGGAGCGGGTGTGAGAAGGAGAGATCAGGCGTGAGAGAGGGAAGGAAGAGTGACTTTTTTTTTTGCTAGAGAGGGGTTTCTCCTGGGCCTTTTGTGAACGAAGGGAGAGAGGGCAGGCGGTCGGCCTTGAGCTGCGCGAATGGGAGAGATCGAGAGAGAGGGGGATTTCGGTCGGCTAGGGATTCTACCCCAGAGGGAGCCAGAGGGAGGCTTCTTTCGCCTCCTTTTTCTTTAACCGAGAGTCCAAGCCCGTCCAAATGGAGGCATCAGCCTCAATTAGGGCACCAAGGGGAAGAGGGGAGATCGCAGCCGTCCGATCAAATTCTTGATCCAGCGGTGGGATTCAAATTGGTTTCGAGAGTCATTCCAAACCTAGACTAGGATTTAACTACACCTGAGAGATTGAAATCATGTTCAAATTGATTAAGATTTGGTTCGATCCGGGTCAACTCGAACTCGCCTCGACTCGACCAAAATTAATTCAATAAAAAAAAAATAAAAAAAAAATAAGATAAAACAAATCAAACTCAAATCAGTGTCGATTCGAATTAAATCAAGCTCGACGAGATCCGATCAACTCGCTCAAACATATTCGAGGATAAATCAAGACAAAAACGAGGTCAACAGTTGACACGGCTTCAATCTGACTCATTTTCTTAGACAAGTCAGGAATGTCAACCTGGACTGACCCGTCAAGTTTTCAGGTTGACCCGACACGAAACATCGTCGAAGGAGGCCATGTTGTCGTCTTCGTTGAAGGAGGCCGGGTTGTCGTCGTAGAAGGAGGGGTCATCATCGTTACTTCTGATCCAACTAAAAAACTATAGGCTGTCATGACTTCCCAATAGGAAGGAATGTCATCGAAAGAGGTGAAGAAGTCGTTGAACAGTCACAGGACGATGAGCGGAGACTACAAGAGAAGAGGAAAAGCAAACCCTAGTCCGCTTCTGGCAGCGATGTCTCATCCCAAAGGAGATGACAAGACGGGTTAGCCACTTAGCTGATTAGGGCTTGCAAGTAGAACAATCGAACAAGAATGCAGAAGAAGAGGAAAAGCTGACTGTTGTACACCTGTGTGGGTTGATCCGGGTCAACTTCGGTTTAGCGGGTTGACCCGAATCCGACCCATTTGCAAAACAGGTTGATTCTAATCCATAATGTTCAATAAATAAAAAAAAAATCATAAATAAGATTTCATTTAGAATAAATCTTTTTACTGTTTTTTAAATCAGCTTTAAAAATAAAAACTCTATTTCAATCAATAAAAGAACTAATCAAATGCTATCCCAAGCTTAAATCAAAATATCCTCAAGAGCTCAATAATTAAGATCTTCATTAGCCACACAATATCCATCATTGCACAATCCATTATTATTTTTTGATGTATTAATATTATTTGTAGAATATTTCTTATAAAATAAATACGCTGCTGACTCATTATTTTTTTCCTTATACACTTCTTCGATCTGCCATTTGTCCTATTAATTTTTTTTTAAAATTTAATGATGTGATATTGTGATAATCATTGCGCTGCGCATTTAATAAAACATTCCAATTTTTTGACAAAAAATATTAGTTAAATTAAACGTAACGGACATTTAGAACATAAAATTAAAAAAAAAAAAAAAAGAAGCATACAAATTGATGTGGGTTTCGAGGATCATCCAAACCAGACAAATGTTTGGTTAGTGAGCTGCAATTATTATTTTTTTTTTGGGGGAATTTTGAATAAAATTTATATAATAGTTTATGATGCATATGCATGTGGCTAGAAAATTTTTTAAATTTTTTTTAATAAATTGCTGAAAAATTCATGATCGTAGCTCTCACACGTGTATAAATATGAGATTTTTTTAAGAGGGGTGGATATGACTTAGACTTCGTTTGAGACGGCTTTTTTAGTGCTTCTTAAAGCAGCTTTATAGTACAAATTTTTTAATTTTTGTATTAGAAAGCTGCTTTAAGAAGCAATGAAAAAACCATCCCAAACGAAGCCTAAGGCTTCCTTTGGAATGGCTTTCTTATTACTTAGAGCAGTTTTTTTGTACAAAATTCAAACAAAGCATTAATCTTTTGGGGTTGTTTCAAAATTGATCCTATCTAAATCCAGTTGATCTAAATATGACCTGTTTAATAACATAATCAAAAAGTTGAGCCCGAAATCGAAATTCCATCCTATAACTAATTTGATTAAAAAAAATTGTAACTTGTAAGCTTTAGAATTTGTGCTAATCGATTAAAAGTACGAAGAGCACGTAAACAAACAAACAAAAATGAAGTAAAAAACAATTAAACGGATCACTATCGGGTCAAAAATGAATCAAATGGCAGACTCAACTCCTTATCTGAGAAAAATACGATCGAGATGATCTTTAAAGCTTTTAGATCTATTTTAAAATATTTATAATACACGAATAATTTATATTACACTAATCTCAAAATAAATATAAAAATTTTCAAGCCTACCTTGAACATAATATGCTGGTTTTTGTAGCAATAAATTAATGATTTTATCCATAAACAATTTAAATAAAAATTATATTGTCTACGTTTTTATATATACCAAAATATTTAGGTTTCATTTGGGACGATTTTTTATTACTTTTTAAAGCAATTTTTAAGTACAAAAAGTTTTACCTCAAAAGAATTTTATACTAAAAAATTACTTTAAAAAGCAGTAAGAAAGCTGCCTCAAATCAAGCCTTAATAATTCTTTAATCAGTGTTGAAAGATTAATTAGATCAAATAATTGAGAAAGAGTTTACTTAAATGGAAAAGCAAGCTTGAGATATGGATTTGCCCTTTTAATTAAGCTTGCCCACTTGTCGGCTTACATTGGATGAACAGGAAACTTCTTTGTTAGCCGACACGCAACTCCGACTTATTTCAAGACAGAGCAAAATTTAAATGAACTATAAGAGGATAAACACATGGGGTGGGGTACCTCGATTAGGACAAATATAAATAATGTTTTTAGGGGTTTTAAAATGCAAAAATGTGAAGCATGTTAAAATTGTGAAGCATGATAAAAATAATGAGAGATGGGATAATGTTTGTGGGGAAGCATTGGTTAGGGCGGAGGAGACGGTGCATTAATTATTCTATGCGGATGACGAATGTCGTTCAGAGACCGATCAGAATGCATCACATCACCCATTTGCTCAGTAATGCTCGGTACCACTCATTATCACGAACAATTATTACGTCCGGTGATCGGACGTAGCTCTACGTTCGGTCACCACTGAGTTACTCGGTATTGCTAGGTATTGCTTGGCAATAACGAGAAATATCGCTCTGTGAAGACCAATACCGAGTAATACCGAGCAATACCGAGTTGTTCTAAAAAAACTCGGTATTGCTCGGTATTTGTCTTCACATAATGGTATTTCTCGTTATTACCGAGCAAAATTGACAAATGCGTGGTTTTGTGCATGCTACGTGGCGCGATCTCAGTGCCGGCCGAACGTAGCTCTACGTCCGGTCACCGGACCAAATAAAAGTTCCATTATCACAGCTCAGTACAACTGACGTGGCTGCATCTAATTCGCCTCCGGACGTAGAGTTGCGTCCGGCCTCCGCACAAAATAATTTATGGAGATGGTGAGGATGATTGTACAGGACAAGAGTTCGATGGGACAATACTATTTTGAAAGAAAAATTTTATACCCGAATTTCATGATGAAATTTGAAGTCATACGATTTATTTTGAGGTGAGTATATTATAAATTATTTATATTTTATACTTATTTTGAAGGAGATTTAAAGATTTTAAAATCTATTATATCATTTGTGAATCTGTTTGATGAAATTGTAGTTGCGACTCTCATCAACTTCTTTTTTAGAAGAATTTTGAGTTTCTTCGCCTTTAGTTAAACAATTTATTTTAGCTCTTTTGAGAAATCCTTTTGAGAAATCCAAACACTTTTAGAATTGTTGGCATATATGGAGAGTTCCTGATCTTTCTTGGTCGCACTAATTATTGTAGGTTGGGAGGATTACTCTCTAGAAGAAGGGTTGGCGAGGGCCTTAAACCTAGGAGGAGAGCTAAGCCTAATATATCTTTAGGTTTTTACTAATAGGCAAGTGCATTTGTTTATGTATTTGGATCATTAAGATTAACAAGAATGAATAGGATTAGTATAGGTTTAGGAGAGATTAATCTAAACAAAGATGCTAAAAAGATATAAGGCAAGTATCAAGCATGTATAAAGGGAAATCAAGGGACTAAATTTATAAAGAAATATTTGTGTGTACTCGCATATGCCTTTTAAGATATCAAGCAGGTAGTTGGAGGAAGGTGTGCAAATGAAGTGAGCGTTCAACAAGGTACTCAAGGCTAAGCTCGATTATAGTTTGTTCATGATCGTTTGATTAAGTAATCAAACAAGCTAGATTTTTTTTTTTAAATACTCGATAATTAAATAAACAAACTTGAATAATTATTTTCGGTTCGTTTATGTTAATGAACTGCATCGTTTAAAAAACTCATAAACATGCTCGATAAAAAGCTTGTTAGGAAGCTCACTAATAAGCTTGATTCTTCTTTGATACGGAGCTCGTGAGAAAAATCGCTTAATGTTCGATATAAATAGTAATTATTCTCATTAAAAATGATGAACAATCTAATATAAATATTTATATTTATTATAAATTAAAAAAATATAGTAATTATAGATTAATAAACTAAAAATTAAATTAAAAAGTCTAATATATAAATGAAAATAAATCATAAGTATCAATTAATTGATATTATGGTATTATATATAATTTAATTCATAATATTATTATATATTTATACATGTATACCTCATTAGTCTACTCATACTGTTGTTTGCTCGCTAGTCACCATAGTCGCACTTACGCCATACTCATAAGCAAGAATGAATAGGAAAACACCAAACCCTAGTCATTCACTCATTTGTCTTTCTCCATTACATCGCTCAAGTCCCGTTGAACCCTCGTCTTTCTCCCCTTGCTGCTCGGCATGCTCATGAGCCCTCCTCTTTCACCTCTATGCCACTCCTAAGGCCCTGTCGCCCGTCCTGAGACCATGTTGGCCAAAAATGAAACCTTTGCTAAGAACCTTCGCAGTTGTTCATGGAAAAAAAAAAAAAGATATTTTTTCATGTTTTCTGGATTATTTGTTTAAAATGTTCATGAACAAGCTTTCTTATAAGAAGAATTATAGCTCGTTTGTTTTTGAACAAGCTTGTTTAGTAGCTCGAAAACACTTGTTATATATGTTCGCAAACAAGCTCATTTAATAGCTAAAAAACACTTGCTAAATATGTTCTTGAACAAGCTCATTTGGTAGTTTAAAAACAATCGTCACATATATTCGCGAACATACTCAAGGTAATTGTTTGTTAGTAGACTCGATAAAACTTATTTGTTAAGCTAATAAATATTTAGAAGTTGTCATTAATAGCTTGATAAGATAAATTTTTTTAAAGCTGGATAAGCACAAAACAAATTGAACATGAACATAACATGAACATCCATCAATTAAAACGAACCAAATTGAATGCGAATAGAAAAGCTTGAACCGAGCTTGAACAAACATGAACAAACACATAATAAATAAACTCAAACATGAACAAGCACTTGCTTCGTTTGGCTCAGTTCGTGTGCAGCCCCAGTTGCTAGGTCAACGCAAAAAAACTCGCAACTGGCGGACTCCGTGAGGGGCTCGCCCAAAGGTCTCTAGAGCCTACTCGCTTGGAAGCACAGGGAGAAATCGTCCCCCACAAAAGCAACCAAAGGTGCTTGCAGACTATGTAACTCGCCACTACCTCATCAAGGGATGTTGGTTATCAAAGCCACCTGCCCTTATCTAAGGAGGGCACATTCATTCATGCTCATCAATATCAACTATAGGAAAGCACCTACACACATGGCTGTCAGCTTGCCCCACAACGAACACTTGGCCACAAAACTCATCCTCCTTGCAGCAACAACTTACTCGCTCTCCTTTCCTAAGGAAATTCCATGTTCCAAGGTAGGTTGTCAACAACTCCAAGGCACACATTAATCACTCGTCAGTACTTACTCGACACTACTGAACTCGCCCAGAGATAGATCGTCAAGGCTATATAGCACCATTAACCTCCAAGCCAATCAAAGAGTGGCACTTGCCATTGACAATCCACATTGGGAGTCAATAAAACATTGTATTATTTATTTGTTTCCTTAGTGGCCTCACATTCCTTTAAGGCATGAAGCGAAGCACTTGGAATGTTTTAGCTCTTAAAAAGTGTTTTTTTTTCTAACACTTGATCATTTGTAGTAAATGTACTACAGATCTTTAATAGTGAATTGTTATCTCCATTCTCACACAAATTTTCAGATCACCTTCTTATAGTTTAGCCTACCAATAAATTTGAGTATCATCCATAGAAAAATTTTAAATCCAACAATTTGAAAACTCTTATTTGATACATTTGAAATCTCAAACATATTTTCTCAAGATAAAAAATTTGCCCAAAAAACTATAGAACCTCATTCTAGACAAAGTCATAGTTCTCTCCACACAAGAGAACATAAATAACAAGAAGCCATAAAATAATACCATCAACCTTCTGCTGTCTCGCAAGAAAACTGACCCAAATAAAATCTTAGGTTTCTTTTTGTGATAATTTTCTTATTATTTTCTAAAACATAGTACAAAAATTTCTTAAACTCTAAAAAATAATAAACAAACTATTTCAAATAAAACCTTAATCAGTTGCAAATAGATTCTTGGAAAAATATGACCACTTTCTCAAAATTTCTGTAATAATTGGAAAAAAAAAATACCTGATTACATAAAAATAAAGCTGAAAATGAGTTGAGATGCATTGAGCATTTGTCATTACAAAAACATCATATAGAAACGTGTTTAAAAAAGAAAAAAATAGTATAAATTTTCTGAGACAGTTAAAAGAGTTTTGTTATATTATAGATTTTTCCCCTCATAAAAATAGATGGACAAATTTTTTATATAAAATTCTTTTCTCGACATAAATTTCTAAAAAATAGCATGACATTTCAGCCTATAAAATAAAATAGTAAGAAAATTATATCAAACAGACCTTTAGATCAGAGAAAAAGCTATTTTCTTTCTTTCAATCCTTGCCATAGTCAAATTTACTTTCTAGAATTATTTGATAATAAATAAATGAATGCCTATATTAACAACCCTATATATAGCAAAAACGATTAAGCGAACTAAGCTCAACTAGAAAGTTCTCAACCAGCAACAGAAGGAGAATTTTGAAGACAAAGGCTTTGTTCGAGACGGCTTTCTTAATGTTTCTTAAAACAACTTTTTAGTACAAAATTTTCATACTAAAAAGCTGCTTTAAGAAGCCGTAAAAAAGCCATCCCAAAGAAAGCCAAAGACTTGGCCCGAACATTATCAAACATGACTAGACACAACACGATTGAACATAACTTTCTAATTGATCAAACATGACTAATAACAACACATATGAAGAACATAACCTTGTAACTACTACTTCATCAAATTTGTTCATATGTATCATATTAAATCTTACTCTAATGCAACTGCAAGAACTAAACAGTTAAAAAGAGTTTTTTTCTTTTTCTTTTGTACCATGATTATCAAAACCTGCAAACCTGCGAGTGGAACTTCTCAACGTCAATAACGGGGATCGTCATCATAGAACGAACTGTTGCCACTTCTCCAGAACTTGGACTCTCTATCATCTTCAAATACTGTGCGGTTGTTGTATCTTGATTTCGATGACTTCTCTGCCTGCAAGATCATATCAAATCACTTAGAGAGAATTCTTTATCTGATGAAAATTGAAATATTGAAAAAATGCTCAATTTCTGGAATATGAAGAATGAATAAATAGCTTTTGATTCAGGAGGTTTATTTTCATGAAGGAAGACAACGGAGAAGTGATGAATAACAAAATGGTATAACGAGTATTTCAAAAACTTGGCCTTCAGAAACTTGCTGTAAGCGGAACCAGAATACAGTATGGTTCATAGACAGGTACGTATGGTTTGGTAACAGATTAATTGGGATTTTTTCTTGGTTGTACTATTTATACATAATTTACTCTCTTTTAGAAAGCTGCTTTAAGAAAGCCGCCCCAAACGAAGCCGAAGCCTTAGGGTTCATTTGGGATGGTTTTTTTATTGCTTCTTAAAACATAGTTTTAGTATAAAAATTTCCATCAAATGAAGCCTTAGACTTCGTTTGGGACGGCTTTCTTTATGCTTCTTAAATCAACTTTCTAGTACATAAATTATAATTTTTGATAAAAAACTGCTTTAAGAAGCAGAAAAAAAAAACCGTCCCAAACAAAATCTTAGTCATACTTCTGAAAGTCCAAAAATTTTCACATATGCTGAAAGAGTTCAGCTTTTAAGTGATTTTGTAAATATATCAGCCCTATTATCTTCATATGAAAAAGTTACAAGTTCTTTTGCTATAATATGTTCTAAGATAAATGTAAACGGGTATTGGTGACATATTGTTGACCTTCTTTTATAGCTTAAGATATTGAGATAAATTTCGTAGCCATATAGTATGACAAACTCAACAAGCTGTAGCAACAGGTTCTGCTTCACAGGTTGATAGTCGAAGAGTAAGTAAAAGTTGCATTATCAAGATAGAAACATGAACAAAGTAGTACTCTTGTGATCATCGTTATTTCTGACTCAATCACCATCGTGGAATCCAACAAGCTTCTCATCATTCTTGTTTGACAAAAATGGAGAGAATTAGTTGAGTTTCTCATTTCAATGTTTTTTTAATATTTATATTATCCTAGAAGAGCTTTTAATAGGAAACACATAAAATTAGAGAAAAATAATTACAATAATCCATATAGATAGATGAGTAGGCAAAATAATAATTACAATAATTCATAAATTGATGGGGTGGTAATGCTAATCCCATACATCACTAAGCTGAATGAGCAAGCTAAAGGAATGAGATCAAATGTTGGATTACCTGAAATTTTTTGGGCTGATGTAATAAATATAATGTTAGGCCGGTTCCTCCTGAACCGGCCCACTCAGGGCCGGTTTTGTTTATAGGAGGCAAGCTAGTACCGCCTCCTCTCACATTAGTGCGTCCCACTATTCAAATTGAATCTAAAGAGGGAAAGGAGAAGGCGGCGAGGGCTTTGGGAGGGAGTTTTGATTTAGAAAGTTTATGTAATAAATAGGAGGAGGTGTTTTAGGGTTAGGGCATGCTTTGATTTGTTTTATCTTGGAGTTCTTTGGTGTCTTGGGCTCTAGATTCCTTGTCTAGAGATTGGGAGAAAACGATCCTCCTCTCGAATTGAGGATCGCTTGTATCTTGCTCTGTGTTTGTTTGGCTTTGATTCCCTTATTGAAATTCATCATTTTTGGGGCTGATTTCACCCAGATTTTTGCATTATTCTCGCTGTTTTCACCAATTAGTGATAGGTTTGCTTGTGAAATCAAGTATTTCCCTTAGGATTACTTGCCAACTCAAGTATTTCCTATCATATAACAGCCTACCTGATGAAGTGAGGATCATCTGTTTCCTAAGATGGCAAGTAACTAAAAGAAGCTTGGATAGATAAAGAGGTAAATCTGTCAACCCTAAAAATATTCAATTGTATTTCACATATGCACTTAGATTCTATTAGTACAGATAAACTGAATTTCAAATCTAACAAGTTTTAAGACGGTAATATGAAGAAAGTAGACAATGCAAACCCGACATTACTAAAAATTGTGCAAAAAGATTCGTGGCAATAGCTAACACATCAAATGACATAAATAAATAAATAGAAACAAATTAAAAATCTGACCTCAAATAATAAGGATAAAGCTAAAAAATGATGACGATGCCAATTTCACATGGAAGCTTTGTTTCATGTTGAAACTAAAAATAGCGCAAACAACCAAACAAATAGAGAAAATATGAAGCAGATGTGCGTTCAGTCTCGTTTCTCTAGAAAGACAACTAATGGCACACAACTAAAACATGATGGAGAGCAGAAATATATATTAACTGATAGTATAATCTGAAGCACAACATTATACCTTGCTTATAAGCTTCTCAAATTCTTCAGGCCCATTTGCTTCGATGTATCTCTCTGCAGCAGATAAAATATCATCTGATCTACCAACTACATCATTTTTTCGGGGAACATACCATATATTTACTATCTGTTGATTCACAAATATGGGCCTCACGTAGTGCTCGTACACATAAGCAGCACCACTGAAGTATGGCAAGACCAACCAGCAGGTAAAGATCAACTTAGCATAAGGCCAAATGGGAAGCCTGCAACATATGTCAGTAATGTATCAGAAAGAAATATAATTACTTAATATAGACAAATGCCCTCAAGTACTTTGTATAATATACCAATCTCTTTCTGATTACAGTTAAACAATGATAAAGAATGGTTCTCAATAAGGGATGAATTCTTAACACAAATAATATGAGAAAAGAAAATCATGGAATATCATCCCTGGACCTGAATGGAAACGGACCCACACAAAAGATGCACGCTGTGTTTTCATGGAGCACAATGGATTTTGGTTAACATATGCAATAATTCTATGCTTAGTACTGCAAGCTGCTAATAATTATAATTTTCTTTAATGCCCGAGTGCAGTATCCAAATAACATAGTTTTTTAATTATAATTTTATAAAACATGCATTTAACTCTCATATGATATTATTTCATAGAATTCTTGAGGTAAGTCTCCATTGCAACAGCTCATCCTTCATTTTTAAAATCATTTTTTTATATTTACCTCCGTTCTTTAGAATTTGACTCTTAATATGACACAATGGAGAAAAAAGATTAATGTAGCCGACCCCACATAATGAGATAAAGTCATGATATTGTTGTTATTGTTGTTGCCCCCAATCTTAAATAAAATGGGCTTAAGATATCTAAACTGATTACATCTAAGTATCACTTGATCTTCTACTAGCACTGCCTAACAATTACATATTTCATACACATCGAAATTGTGTATGGTAACATCTCATCTCAACATTCATCCTAGCTTTCCATGTGTCACCTCACATGAGTACCAGTTGATGCATTTGTTCAACTAGCATAACCATGCATTGATCCTAGTATGATTGAATTGAGGATCTCGCTGCACATTCTCATCACAATCGAATGCCTCACAAGCTCAGACCCATCCACTTATCCCATCTAATATCAATTCAATGGGATCAAGATCAACCGACCAGCCTTCGCCTGCCATCTAGACAAATTTGCGTATTGCTTACCAAAGGCCTCACCTTCCTCACTTAAAACAATGTCAGGCTCAGCCAACCCTTTTAAGACCCATGTGATTTCACATCCCCATCTATCCTGACATGGTAAACACTTGACAACCTCTAACACAAGCCGATATCAAGCTGACAACCTTCCAGTATTGTTTGTTGCATGTCACTTCATTCCCATCTTGACCTCCCCTACTATCTAATTCCTAAAGATCACGCCACCCCATGTCTGCCTTTCCAAGCTGATGTAGAACGGGTAGGAAGATTTCATGTGCCGGAGCTTCTGGCAGCAAGTAACGCCTTTTGGAAAGCTAGACAACAAGGATCTTGGCTGGAATTTTCTGGCCAGCAAGGGAAAAGCTGTCTAGTAAGCAGGACAGTGAGTATTCCTGCTGAAATTTGAGGACAGCAGAGAAAAATTTGCCTTCAGGAATTCTGGACAGCAAATTCAAACTTCCCACGGTGCAGGATAGCAAGCTTAATGTTGGAGAAAAACTCTAACAGCTTTAGAAATCTTGGACAGCAGTTTGGAGGCCTTCTTGGGCCACTTCCTTGCTGGTTTTGGCTTTCCTGGAGGCAAGGAAATTAGCTGAAATTTCTGGCTGCAGTTTTGGGAGGAAGAGGGCTCAATATTGTAAGGAATTTGGAGAGGTTCTAGTGGAGGAATTTCCACGTGATGGCCTTGGAAGATTTCGGCCAGCAGAGGACTTTTAATTCCCAGAATAAACTCCAGCAGAGGACTTTGGACAACTCGGCTAGCAGCAAACAGGGTGGAAAACTTTCCAAAGAAATAGGCAGCTCTTACGGATGGGTTTCAAAGCAATTTCATAAAGGAGAGGGGGGAAATTCCAGTGATTTAGCCGGTTGGATGTAGGGGGGGCTGAGGTGGAGGTTAATTAATTCCTAATTTCTTTAATGGGAGTAAATTAAGAATTAAAGTTAACAGGAATTCGGCCAAGTGATTGGCTGCACTTGTGGAAAGATTTCAAAGCCCAGCAATGAGGAGATTTAGAGAGTTTGAAATATTTCCAAAAGAAAGAATGAACTTAAGGCAATATTTCTAATTCCAGATTCTCACGTGGAGGGATAGGGAATTAATTATTGCATTAATTCCCTAGGGAGAGGTTTTAATTTGAGAAAGAAATCAAGAGGTGGGGCATGAGGGGGTTTCGGCCAAGCAAGAACCAAGGAGCAATTAATGTGGAAATTTAAGGCTCATTGATTTAGGAACTTTCAAAATCTGAATTTAATTTCAGTTTTGATTAAAATTGGGGGGAACTTACTTTGAAATTTGATTTCAAATTAAGAGACCATTAATGCTTTAATTGAGGAATTAATGGAGGAAAACCACATGGTGACCAGCGGCATGTAGAGAGAGAGGGAGGGGATTTGGGCAAGGTTTGGGGAGTTTCCAAAGAAGAAAAATGTATTAGGAATGTTATGACTAAATCCAAACTCTTTGAATTTAAATTTGAATCATGCATAACACTTTCCTAAATAAGAATTTCTAAATTTGGAAAGAATTGAAATTCAAAATTTGAATTTCAAATTTGAATCAAATCCTTTCTAATTTCTCGTAGGGTGAATTATGGAAAGTCATGAAGATATTGAGATTACCGTCATGGGGGAAAAAAATGGGGTTTCGGGTGAGGCTAGAATCCGGCGGCCAAACGAAGATGGGGAGGAGGAAGAAGATGACGATAACGACGAAGAGCAATAAGAAGGAACAAAGCAAATAAACAAAATATCAAAGATACAACCGCGAGCCCGGACACATCCTGCGGCTGACGGGTACTACGTTGCCCTTCTCCAAGGGACTTCACGCCACGAGCCCGGACCCATCCTGCGGCTGGTGGAAACTTCGACTCCCTCCCATAGGGATTTCACTAACGTTCTTCCCAAAGAACCCAAGTGCAAAACGCAAAATTTTTTTTATTAATCATCCATCATCCAAATACAAGAGAAGAGACCTCTATATATAGGCCTCAAGAGAAATTAAAAGACACATTCGCCCCTTGGGCTTACATAAGACAAGAGGGTAAAAAGGGAAATTGCAAAACTAAATTAAAATACACTTAATAAACGAAAATAAAACAAAGTGATATCGGTCGTCGATCTTCAGCTCCTCCCGGATTAGAATGGACGGTTGGATGTCCGCATCACAAGAATCCCAAGAACTATTATTGTTGCAACTTCTTCCCATCCGCCTACCCTCCTTGATGGAAGGTTTCAATCTTGAAAAGGTTCACATGCCTTTCAATTCTTACTAAATCAAGCTACAATTCAATTAGTTAATAAAATCTTTATACGAGGAAATCACCTTTTAAAATATGCTTTAACAAAGAATATGTCGTCCACTATGATTGACTTAATTTAGAAGGCGTTGAAATACCTAAATGCATAATAGATCCTAACTCTCCCCTCTGTATTCCCTCTCTTTATAGAGAATACTCAAAAGGAGGAGAGTCGATCAAACAATTGATCAAGACATGTTGATTGTCTTCATCAATGATGAATAGAACACAACCAATGTTGGAATCTAACATTACAAACATGATCAGTACAACCATCGTTATTTCACATTCGCTTAGTTGCAACCTACACCACCCCAACATTGCCCGATCTCCATGATCCTAGCAACCATTCAAAACAAGAACTACTTACATTAATTGCTCAACTTAAGCAAGGCAACAAGTGCAATAGAAAGTCCTATCTCCACCATGACAATCATATTAAGGACACTAATGAGCGTCGATCCCTTAAGGCTCTTATTGAGAAATTTATCAATAATGAGAGACATTTAAGAGTGTTCCTCACAAACCGCCACCTTACCACCAACAACACTTGTAGTACATTGCCGATAATAACCATAATGCACCATCGATACGCCTAGACATAGCAGGGCCTGTATAGTTGGCCAATCCAATAACATCATTAGGGGGAGCTACACTTGAAGCTACCAGCCAAAGAAGCCTGTGCATCCTCAATTACCATAAGGTAAATATTGCTTTCTCACCCCCTCTTATTGTCACTTTTTTCAAATGAGTCATGTTTGCTCAAGAAAAATGGCGTGTAGTCATGAATCCTGCTTTACAGACATAGGATTTCATTTTCCTTAAGTCAGATGGTATTTGATTTGGGTCTTAAGACTACCATTGAAAGTTGCCCAAAGGTTTTATAAGTGGTTCTTACGGCTTTTATTAGAAGTAGCCCAAATAGCAAGTCTTATAACTTCCTTTGGAAGACGCTTGGCTATTTTGGTAGGTCTTACGGCTTCTGCATTTAAAAGTGATCTAAAAGCGAGACTTACAACCTAACCCTATAAGCTAAGCGGCCCGTGTGCTTTGTTTAGATAGGTCTTACGGCTTTCTTTAGAAGTTGTCTGAAGGCGGGTCTTACAACCTAACGCTATAAGCTAAGCAGCCCGATTTATTTTGGTTTTAAGGTAGGTCTTACGGCTTCATTTAGAATTTGCCTGAAGGTTCATTTAGATATGTCTTACGAATTTCATTGAAAGTTGTCTGTAGTTTTTGTTTGGGTTTTAGGGTTGTTGTACTTCACCTAACATGTGGGTTTTACTTCTTCACTTAGAAGTGGCTCATAGGTGGGTCTTACAACCTAGCCATATAGGCTAAGCTGTTCGATGGTTTTGTTTAGAAAAGTGGGTTCTACCGCTTCATTAAGAAGTGACCCATTTGTGGGTCTTACAAAGCCCTATAGGCTAAGCTTCCCATTTGATTTGGTATGGATAGATCTTACGACTTCCTTTAGAAGTTATCTATAGATGGATCTTACAACCTAACTTTATAGCAAGGCTGCCCGTTGTTTGGTTTGGATGGATCTTACGACTTCCCTTTGAAGTTGTATGTAGTTTCTATGTCTTAGAACAGACTTTGACAGTAGTTACTCAGTCTGCCCTTGTTTATTGCCTTCACACTAGTGTTTCTACTTTAGTGTTAGTGTTTTCTTCTTTTCAGAAAATTTTTGAAGTACCGTAGTCTTGCTACAGCACCCTGCTAGTTTTTTCTTGTATTGTAAGTTAGTTTAAATTACTTGTTCTGTATCTTTTCTGCACTGTAGTTTACAATACTGATTAGTTTTGTTTTTTGCTTGCAGCTACTTGGAGCTTTGCATCTGCAGAAACTTGCTCGGAGCATTGGAGAGCTTGCACAGGAGTTTTGGAGTTTGTTATTGTTTTGTTTGTTTGTAAAGTCTGAGTCTGTGTGGAGTTTGGAGAGTTTGTGCCTATATGGAACGGTGGTCAACACAATAGCCTAAAAAGTCTTTCCACGATCAAGGCCATCATCCATCACTAAAAAGTCATACACATCCTAATCGACATCAAAAGCTCAATCTCTGTAATATTTTTCCATCTTACCGAAAAGCTCAACCTTGGAGTCAAGTATTTTAGGACTCATGAAGAGCTTCAATCAGATTCTCCAACGAAAGATGGCTCACAAAGGGTGCAATCAACCTCAAAGTGATGCAGGACTACGTATGAATGCTATCAATTAATTAAGGAGTTGCACAACTCTTGATTAGAATAACAGTGAAATAACCATTAGCATTTTAAAACAATGAATAAAACAAGAAAGGGATCACACCCGCTTAGACTAAATCACATATCCAGAGATTTGAAAAACTTTCAAAGAACTTTAGTAAATCACTTGATGCCGAAATAGTAGTATCAATACAATCCCTAATCTAACAATGAAAATTAATAAGCATAAAGGTGCACTCAAACCCTACGTTTACTAAGCTTAGCATGAGCAGTAGGAGTCGTCCTTCGTGACTACAATCAAATGCAAGAGAGAGTTGGATTCAAGAATGGTATTGAAAGGGGAGAAGAGAACCTCTCATCAAGAAGCAGTGGAGATCCTCCACTCAACGCCTTCAAAATGCTCGTCGATTGCTTCCACTAGGGTGTCCAGAATGCGCTCTAGGTAGTCTTCGACGGTGTGATCGATCCTTGTATTAACGTCAAAGAAGGTTGATTGAAGAATATCGGTGAAGCCGTCCTCGTCCCAGGTTAAGCCGTATCCAGTTTCGGGATCCGCCATTCATGGGAGCTAGGGAACATATCTCCTCTCGTCTTGCTAGTGTTCTTGGGTATTGCCAAAGAGAAAGAAGTTTCTCTTGCAAGTGGAGGAGGAGAGCCAAGAGATAATCTGAAATAAGTTTCAGATTTTGATGACGGGTGGAGAGTTAATGAGAGAGAGAGAGGGATTTCGGGTGGGGAGAGGGGAGGCCGGTGGCACTAAGGGGATGGGGAGGGATTTCTTTCCAAATTCTTGAATCAAGATTTGGAAAGTAAATATGAGGTGGAGTTTGAAATTCTCGGCCAAGGAGGGGAGCAATTATGGGTTTGAAATTATTTCCTATGTGGGGAGTTGGGATTAGGAAGTAATTTGAAAAGGATTTAATGAGGGAGGGCAAGGGGGGCCGGCGGCATGCATAGGCTAGGGGGCATTTAATGAGAGCAATTAAGGTCTCTTAATTTAGGTTTTGGATTTAGGAAAGATTTATTTTAAATCCAATTGAATTTGAATTTTGAATTAGATCCAAAATAAATACTTTACTAAAATAGATGAATTATTTTAGAAAGGATTTTGAATTCAAAACTCAAAGGAATTGAAATTCAAAATTATCCTAAATTAACTCACAACCCAATTAGGAAACTCAAGAGTGAAAAGGGGGCTTGGGTGAGGCCGGCGGTTAGGGGCCTAGGGCCGGCGGTATGGAAGGGAAAATTGCGGGTAGGGGCCGACAGCTAATGGGAGGGGAAAATTCGTGGAGTTAGGTTATGAGTAGACCTGTCAATATTGGACCCGACCCGAAAACCCGACCCGAACCCGACCCAAAAATTTCGGGTTCGGGTCAACCCGAACCCGAACCGGGTCGGGTTCGGGTTAGAGATTTCGACCAGTTTGTAAAACCGGGTCGGGTTCGGGTTGACCCGGAAACCCGAAATCGACCCGGTTTGACCCGTTTTTAATTAATTTTGGAGGATTTTAATTAATTTTTACGAAATAAGTAAATAATATTTCAAAAAATTATAAATATTATTGCCCAAATTAAATTAATCTTGATTTATTTTAAATTAATTGAAGTAAATCTACCCTTAATTTGATTTAAATTTAAATAAAATGAATTAAATAAAAAAATTTTAATTAAATATACCCGAAGCGGGTCGGGTTCGGGTTCGGAAAACCGACCCGTTTGCAAAAAAGGGTCGGGTCGGGTCGGGTTGAACAGTGTCGGGTCAATTTCGGGTTGGACCCGAACCCGACCCGTGACCCGTTTTTGACAGGTCTAGTTATGAGGAGGTGATGGTTTGGAGGAAGAAGAGGTGGGATGCAAGGTTGATCGATACTGGAGGTGGAAGGAAAACGACAAAGGATAAATACGAAAACCACGAACCTGGCCGTCTCCAAGGTTGGTGGGTGATCCGCTCTCCCTCTCCTAGGGATCTCTCCAAAGTTCTCTCCAAGACTCTCAAACACTCTCAAACACGAGTGGGAAAATTTTTCTCATAATCATTCATTAACTCGGAAAATAGAACAGTGGGCTATAAATAGCCTAATACAAGAGACTCAAGAAATAAAAGACTAAAATACCATCAGGGCTTACATACGACACTCCTTCACTTAGAAGGGTACAACGGGAAATAAAGGACATAAAATAAAACAAACAAACTACACGACATGGAAATAAAACAATACATGACATAATCAGAAATACAATGAATCGATCGTGGCCGTAGATCGGCGACCACGTCTCTGGTAAACCTTTCATGATCTGATGTCCCCATCGCAAAGTCGGTCAATGAATATAAATTCATTATGAGGGCATCAACTCCATAATATTGACGTTCATATTGACTATCATCTTCTGCTTAGTCGAAAAATAAACTCTTTTTTCTCACTTTCAACTTCGAAAGGGGCTTCTAACTCCATAATCCTCAACTTTGGTGTTGTTTGATCTTTTAAACACAACACTCAATTCTAGATTCCTCATGATGTCAACAACTTTGACACTTTCACTTGGTAGCCGACAAAATGGAAGAAGCTCTTGGCACATAGCTTGAATACATCAAAATGTGACATCCACCCAAATTCGACACAAATAAGTATTGGGTTTGCCAACCCTTCACCAAATTGTGCAGCTCTTCAATGTGGAACATTGTCGGATGTCAAGGAGTAAAGAGCCTGGGCCATCCATCTCCTTCATCTTAAATAGGTTCATAAACTTTAGCAACGACCAAAGGATTCTATTGTCAGTAAAAAAAATTTATAACTCCTTGAAAATTTTCCTCTAAACTTTCTCTTTGCTCGATAATGATAGGGAATCAACCTCTTATAAAGTGTAACTTCTTTACTCATAGTAAGAGCTCCTCCCCAAACTCCTACAACGGTCATATCATTTAAATAAACCACCCTAAAACTATGTTATTTCTGTTGTATTTTCCACTATGTTCTCCCCCCTTCATAAAGAAAAACAACCAAGATTGTCAACTTTCATATTCTAAACAAATATGCATTCATCATGTGTCCAAATTTGGATGCCCTTATATCATATACTTGATCTTAAATCAGCTAATCCAAATCCCCTTATCTTGTAAACATCTCCACTATTCTAAAATTTCGCTTGTATTAGAAGAGGTCTCACAAACCTAAACTATGTTAACAAATAGCATACATCAAGGCACTTTATTTTCAATATCCTTTGCTAATATCTCCATAACCAAGGGGTGCTGCAAGAAAAGATAGAAGGCCAACAAATTACACTTACATTCAAGCCATCTTTTTTTCCAAAATGAGCTCAAATTCACCAAAGACATTACCAAAAGAAAAACTTGAAACTTGAAAATCTCATAGACAAATCTATATCAAATATGGCATAATATTTAAAATAACACTATATTTGAAACCATATCTAATACTCAGCAAAGCATGCAAGTCCTACCACTGATAATAAATAAATAGTGTAACCAACAGTGAAATGTTTTTCAACTGTTAACTTTAATATGCATATTTCTTGAACCTTAGCAGCCATTAGAAGTTGATCGCACCCTTAAAGGACAAAAATAGGTATGCTTCTCATCATTGTAACAAGCATAAAAATTTTTATTACAATTTATCCAACAATATTGAAGTACTTTCAATTAATTAGAATTTGTAAACAAATTCAGCAATAAAAAAATGCTATGATAGAGAAATGCGATGGCCATAAGATATGCTGCAGTAATTTAGGGATTTTTTGCATGGTGGGTGGGAGTCTGAGGAAAGGGTAAATGGAAAAGCAGAATAAAGAGATGCTATAGTAAATTAGGAAATGCAGTCAAACAAAGATAAAACTTGGATGGATAAAATTAAAGAAAATCAGTTCATAGCTATTGCATAACGTTGTTAAGTGGGACGAAAAGACAATACCACAGAAATACTTAAAAAATTTTAAAACGTGCAAGTTCATTATTTATCTAAAGGAAGACGGGAAGGTTTGATAGCATTTTGCATATAAATTCTTCTAAACTTCTAAACGAGAAAAATTAGATATGATTGATTGGAAGAAGGTGCAGAGGAGATGAGGACCATATATACATAAGGCCATAAAAATGCAAAACATCTTTTTTTAAGATGATAGCAGGCCAAATAGAAACTATCAAAAGCCTGGAAGGGATCATACAATAGGTCAATGTTCCAGTTCTCCATCATTGTTTCCCCATGATCGCATCACAAATCCTGAATTTTTTTACCAAATTTGTTGTGACAGGAAAATTTGCTTTTAGATATCTAAGTTGATGTGACCATAAAATTTGTTATGTGAAATTGAATGAAACAAGAGGTGACTTGATCTAAATCAAACTTTAATAGCATGCTCACCACAGGTTAATGAAATCCACTCCACAATGTTAATGATGCTATGATAAGTATTTAGCCAAACAAAGTCATTTTTGATACAAAAGAGAAAATTTAAGAGAAATCAAATGTCAAACAAGACAGGACATCATCATCCGGAATTGGATACCTGTTTCATTACAACGGGGCAAAAAAAGAGGTGAAAACAAGTTTAGGGTCACTGTTTACCATTCTAAAACTTTCACAAATGTGAGCTCAAAAAGAGTGATAAGAGAATACAAAACCCAATATGTGAGCCATTGCTGATCATCTACATGAGATTTACTTTCTATTGCCTTTACTGAAGCATACCTGGTAAAAAATAATAAAAGTTTGCAGTTTATCAATTCAAGAAAAAACTACCAGAAAAGATAAGAAATCAATTAGTGTTAAAAACTTAAAATTATAAAAGACACTTACAAAGGGTAAGCAAGTGTTACCAAAGGCCTGCACGTCAACAGGAAGAATTTTAAGTTAGGATCAAGAAATTAAAATTGAGTAATTAAAATATACAGTGAAAGCGCATAACACTAAAACTTTTCTTTTTCATTGTTTAGGTGGATTGGACGAGGAAGTGGCTCTTTTCATGAAGAACAATATATATATATATATATATATATATATATATATATATATATATATATATATATATATATATATATATATATATATATATTTAAAAGGAGGTAGTGACAAAGGAGACAGTTCAAAGCATAACAATACTAAAATGTTCACCTATTTCGCATTAACCAATTGTCCAATTTGAATCTCATATTCGGTGAAGAACAGGAGATAATGGATGATTGGGTGGTGAAGAGCATAGGGCTGTGAATAACTCAGTGAATCAAGCAACTAATGGGCCCACCGAAATAAATTCATAGAGTAAATTGATGATGGTTCAAGTGAATGCCATGTTATTAATCAAGCAGGTCTATTCACTTGATATAAATCATGCAAAAGGAAGCAATCTTAATGGATGGCAGGGATCTCTAAGAAATGTGGTGATTGGTAATGAACCTGCTAGGTGTTTAGTCTTAAGAGTTATTAGAATTATTTTATTATCATATTAATCTTATATTTATTTGGAATTTATACTACTGATTAGTGTAATGTATCCTCATAATGCAGGATATTCTCTGTTCTTTCGTTATTGCTCTATTCTCTTACTTTTATATATGCATATGTGACTATGTGTACTAGAATTGAAAATATTTAGATAATTAGTGTTTTATTTTTTCTATCATAATATCAAGGCCACCTCTTTAAGCCTTCATCTTTGTCTTTGTGTGAAAATCCCATGGAGGATAAAAAATCTCATAAGAATCCTATGAAGACCTTGCAAGGATCCAATGAAGATATCGTGAGGATCTTATCTCTTGTGACGATTTCATCACCTATGATCTTGACAAAAGTTAGCCCACATCAATTTCTTAGTCGTTTTTGATTGTCTAGAGACTCTCATTACACTGTCGATTGACATATATCGACAATTTTGAAAAGTTGTTGAACAGGTCTTAGCTTGGTCTCTCAATTCCTCTTGCACTACACAAATTTTCCATGATTCTTGTTGTAGCATCATGAGCTTGTGGGAGGGCATTAGAGTAATTAGAATTATTTTGTTACCACATTAATATTATCATATATGCTTAATATTTATTAGAATTGGTTATAGATGATATTCTCCCTTAATGTACCATTCTTGTTGCTGTATTCTCTTGCATTTATTAGGCATATTTGTATTAGCATTGAGATTATTCAAATAAAGATATAATATTCTATCTTTCTCTCATTTAACAGAAGTGACCTCAAATGTTATACATAGAAAGGCAGATAGATATTGGTTGAGGGATTTACATAGTGTTTTAGATCTGCTCCTTTATTACATTTTTCCATAATTCTTGCATTTTTCATTAGCAGATTTCCTAATGATTTTTACTGAGTTGAAACCACTGTTTTTGTGAAGAGAGTCGAGTATTTGGTTTGGGAAGAAAAACTTCCGTTGCTCCATTGATTTGTACACTTGTTTAACTTTTAGTTAGTATATCAATTCATCTTTCATTCCCCAGATTAAGCTTGCAAATGAACGCTTATGCCAAGTACTTCAGATGTTACACAATACTACAGTCTATGGAGTTGAAGAGGTATCCACTTCAATAGATGTAATAAATGATGAAGCCATTGAACCAAGATAGAACTTAAGTTTTACATGGGCCATATTTTTCTTCTAAAAACAAAAATCTTCTCCAAATCACTAACCCTCTCTTACAGTGATTTAATGGTGCAAAGTCAACCCCCTAGCCTTTCTCTTTGAAATGGTAACTACTCCAATAATTGACAAGCAGATAAATGAAATCAAATAAACTCATTTTAATCTTACATCACTCACCCTCTCTTATAGTGATTTCATGGTGTAAAACATAATCAGCTAGCTTTTCTACTTTTCAGATGGAAAATACTATTCCAAAAATCGACAGGTGGGTATATGTAACTTAATAACACATTTGAATCTTTGCAATGAACTTGAAACCTCCACACCCTCATTCTCACGTGTCATGTCAACAACTACATAGGTTATTTCCATAATAGTCATTGCATTGGTGTCTTTGTAAAAGCAAATCACTACTGTTAAGTTGAGCGGACTAATTTTTGAACTTATGAAGAAAATACTTTACACAGACTTATTTGTTCGTCAATCCTAGGTTTTCCCAAATTTAAGGGTTATTTCATCAAGGGTGTTAAAGTGATTTTACTATACTTTAAACAACACTAGTTGGTTATTTATAAATGGAGGGATGATGTCTTTATGTTGTATCAAAGGAAATATAATTGTAATTCTCTATAATTAAACTATAGCAAAATTTATAGTAGTGACAACAAGATGTAACCATGAATTGTGTTAAACTATATAAAAATCTTGCATGTTTTTGCATGTTTATCTTTCTTTTTAGGTTATCTTTATGTCACTCTTTGTGTTTGAATTATGTATTGTATGTTTCCCAATACCCATAATGCTGAACTCATGACTAGAATTCAAATCTAACAAGGAATAAAGTAAATATTGGCACAATTTTTTGTGCTTGAAATGTTCTCTTCTCAATTATGTACACATCAATTATGTTTCAATGGACTCTTTACAAAAATAACTAGTTCATCTTAATTTTTGGTATTAGAGTAGCAATTAACTTCAATCTAATGAAGAATTAAATAACAAGTATGATATCAAGATGCTTGATGCCTCAAAAGAGCCCAAGGCAGGCACAAAGGACCAACATGCAAGGGATATAAGTTCAATAGTGACTTGTAGAAGCACTTTTGAGCATTCAAAGATGCATGAGATTGGATGAAGCAGAAAAGGGATGAGACTGATGAAAAAGCACCCTTCGAGATCCAACTATTTTGATGGGTGAAGTCTTAAGAAAACTCGTTGAAACCATCACAAGGTGTTTTTCTTAAGATTGAGTTTTCTTACTATATACTTCAAATCCCAAAAAAAAAAAAGAAACACTTGTTGATTTTGGGATCTCGAAGGGTGCTTTTTCAAGAGAAACACTTGAATCACGTCTTATTGGATTTATTCACCCAATAGAAAATGGAGATATGAATGTTGATAAAGAGGATCAAACTTCATTGCTCTAGTATTTATTGCATCCTTATAGAAGTACTTTTTGACATCATTTTTACATTAAAGATCCTATTAGCTAAGAGAAGGTCAAGTATTCTCTTCTATTTAGCATGAGATCCTAAGCTTGATGTTATGAGATGCTTATCAGGCTTAGGTATTGGTGGTCAGGGTAAATTTATTTAGAGTGGGTAAAAATCTAATAATGGTAGAAGCAATTCTCATATGAAGATACATGGAAACAATTTATTTTTATTGCATGAGACACATCAAGATATATTATTCAGCCCCTCCATGGAATAAGAAATATTGTTGAAATATCAAACATCTTTGAATATAAAAAAAAACTTCGATCAAGTCGGTAGTCACCCAACATTATTTTCTTGGTGTCCAATAAAGCAATCCAAATTTATAAAATAGCGTATACATATAACGAACGGGAAGCGAAAAGGGCTTTTCAAGACTGTAAGTGCATGAATTTCTAAAAGGAGTTAGAGGACTCTAATCTTTAAACAGATACCAACGAAACGCAAAAATCAAGGCATTGCTTCCTGTATGACTCAACCAATTTTGCAAGAAAACCCTAGAGAAATCCAATAACCGACTAATGGACAAAATATCCCAAACTTATAAAAAACAATTAAGAAACAACTAAAAGTAGGATTTGAAAGGCTTAAGCTTCAGAAATGGAGAACGAAACAAAATCCTAAAAGAACTTTCCAGACAAATATCTCTCAAAATCACAGAACATAAACTATAAAATTGCAAAATTTAGCTGCTAAATAGTCATGCATTTCTACGGAAAGAAACTAAACTGTCTGTGTTCAACTATGATTAACTAGAAATGCAACCACAAACAGGCGATAACAGCAAATCGAATATGTACAGCAGAAAAACTTTTAGGCTTTGCATACCCCGCAAGAACGTCGAAATTCTTCAGCAACACCTTGAAAAAGGATCCCGAACTCATTATAATCTGAGCTCTAATCTGAATCGATGTAGAGTGACTCTGATTCTCGAGAGCGAGAGAGAGCGATGGGAGGAGAGGAACAGAGACAGAGAGAGAGAGAAAGGTTGCGTAGGTATAAAAGTAAGCACTGTGCAGAGGCTTAGAGATGGAGTTGTTTCGAGAGGAAACAAAAAAAAATTCGGTTCAGGATATGTTTTAAAATTATTAAATTATTTAAAAAATAATAATAATTTCAGATTATTTTGACATAATTTTTCTTCTTATTTTACAAAACTCCGCAAAAAATATAACATATCATCATTTAATTATATAAATTAATAAAAATAAACTATAACTTTATTTTAATTAGATTACTTTAAAAAAAATATTTTTTAAGTATAACGGTATATTTAATGTGATGAGAGCAATACCCTAACTCTGATTTGCTTTTTTAACTAATATTAGAGTATTTGTACATATCCGTTGGAACCTTATTGAGTTGGTTTATTTCTGGTGACCAGCTTTATCTTTTGGGTTGAAGTGATATTATCACTTTGGCTTTCCTCTTTTATTTATTTATTTATTTATTTATGTTGAAAAAAATTGGATTTCAAGTCAAAATTAGGTTGACGGGTCAACTGACATATTTAATAAATGAGTTAAAATTTTGGTCTCAAACTTAATCAAATTATTAAAATTGTGAATCCGAATTCCAATTTTTTGGATCGGAGTCTGCTGGGATTGGCATTATTTTTTACACCCTAATTCAAAGAAAGAAACTAACGCGAGTAGAGTCATGACTCATCAAAAACAACAACAACATCAAGCCTTTATCCCACTACGTGAGGTCGGCTACATGAATCATTTTTCTCCATTGTGTCCTATTAAAGGTCAAATTCTCGTTTAAATCTAATAAAGAAAAGTCATTCATAATATTTTCTAACTATGTCTTTTTAGGTCTTCCTCTACCTTTTTTAACATAAGTTAAATCTAATACCTCTACTCTCCTAATCGGGTCATTGGAAGGCCGCTGTTTTATGTGACCAAACCATCTAAAGCGACTCTCTCTAATTTTATCTTCTACTGGAGCTACTCCAACCTTTTCACATGCTCATTTCGTATCCTATTTCTAATGGTAAAGCCATTCATCCACCTGAGCATCCTCATCTCTGCCACACTTAACTTAGTATTATGCTTCTCTTTTAATGACCATCATTCAGCACCATAAAACATTGCAGACTCACTATCATCTTATAGTATTTTCTTAGAGTCATGACTCATGAGTAAAAAAAAAGTAGAGTTATGAGTACTCAGCCTGTGAACAGTACAATATTAGCATTTTACTCCAAAAATAGTAAGAATCAGAGAGAAATAATTATCAGCAGAAACATTGTGGTGTCTTAATTTTTTTTTTTTTAATAAAAAAGAAGGTATCATCACCTAACGTAGAGCTGGCGGTGATTATAGTTCCCAGAAGATGAAAAAAAATAGCACTTTCCAACCAAATTGTTTAATCATAACCTTTTTAAACTAATATAAACATATGGGTTATTTGGTTGATAAAAAAAGATAGCATAAAATATATAATATAATTGAAATTATTTCGATGAGTCTAAAGGAAATGTAATTTTTTTATGTTTAAAATAAAGTAAAATAAATCTGATGTAAAAGTTTAAATATAATGATGATCAATGCATGGCTTGGGAGTGGTGGCTGGGAACCACACTCACTGGAGGTAGAGGCAATAAGTGGTAGTGTGCAACGGTGGTAGTTGGCAGCATTGGATGGTGACGACTGACAATGATTATGGCTAGAGAGGGTTGATGAGGGTCGACGATGGACAATAAGGCTTGGTGGAGGCACGCAATCAACAAGTAGTTGCAATTGGTGGCGGCCTTTGGGCACTCACAACTGGCAGTGGCAATAGTGGGTGTTGGCGGCCACCACCACCTAGGAAACTAGCAATTGGAGCCTTGGAAGTGCATGGCGATGGCAAGTTGGCAACGGCGGCTGACAATGATAATAAAAAATTTATAATGCATATAGAAATCCCCTAATCTAACAAATTTCAAATATATCAAAATTACGCCAGACGGTGCATTTCGCATTTAAAATGTACTAAAATTTTACTACTCGTTTCTCTTACTTCAAATCAAACATCAATATTTTAAAAATTCTTATATATGAAATAGTTTACATCCACTTTACTTCAAAACAAATAACCATATATGTTTTAAGACAAGCAGTACAACTATAAGACTAAAAAATAGTACTGAATGAAAACAATAAGATTTTTTTATAAATTTCTAGAGTTTATTGCATTAGATGAGCAAAATATGTGGCACTAGCTAGTAGTTGATCCCATTGTAGCCTCATAATGACAAAATATATTATGTATGCTATACATGATATATAAGTAATCATGAATATGAATCCTACAAAGTGATTAACCAACTAAACAATATAGAATATGAAGGTTAAAATATGGGATAACATCATATTATTTATCATGTGCATGACATATTACTAATCTTTATGTAATATTTTATAAAGAGTATCTTCAACTTTATAAGGTGAGTTCTTACTTAAATTTGCTGGGATGTTATTATCTGAGTTTTAGTATTATTGTATCAATTGGCGTCGGGCTCTTACATGCTTATACAGAGACCCAAATGACTATCCAACCCTATTGATGATGTCATATATGCGACAACCAACTTTACAACTCAAAATTAATCACCCACATTTGGCTCGAACATAGCTCTATTTGTCTAAAATATGTAGATTGAAGGGGAGTGGTTGAATGTCCAACGTGTTGATGTTAGGGGTGTAAATTCGGGTCAACCCGTCGGGTTCGGGTCGAACCCGATCCGACCCGGATCTAAACGGGTCAATCCGAACCCGACCCGTTTTAGCAAACGGGTCGGACATTTCAACCCGGACCCGACCTGGCCGGGTTGCCGAGTTGACGGGTTGACCCGACACGACCCGCGACCCGGCAGTGGCGACTGGGAGAGCTGGCGAGGCCGCGAGCCGCGAGGGTTCGGGTCGTTCGGCAGCGCAGGTTCGGCCGTGACTCGCGAGGGTTCGGCCGAGACTCGCGATGGTTCGGCCCTCGGCAGCGTGCGGGGAAGGCGGGGCACGCGGCATCGCGCTGGCCGCAGGCGGGCACGCAGCATCTCGCGGGGCAGGCGGGCACGCAGGGCAGGCGGGCACGCGGGGCAGCGCCGGGCAGGCGGGCAGCGGGCAGGCGGGTGGAAACGGTGGGAAATTCAAATTTTTTTAAAATAAACGGGTTGCCGGGTTGACCCGTCAACCCGCCAGGTCAACCCGAACCCGACCCGTTTTTCAAACGGGTCAAATATGCGAACCCGAACCTGACCCGTTTATCAAACGGGTCAGGTCCGGGTCGGGTTTTCGGGTCGGGTCAAATATTGACACCCCTGGTTGATGTGAAATAAGCCAGCAACGATTGTGAAGCGGCTGACTTGTTTTTAGCCCACCTATTGAAATTCACCCATGAAAGTAAAGAAGATGTACATACTCATATTATAACACATGAAATTCAAATATGTAGGTTTGATTAGATGGCTAGGACTTCATTTGGGACGATTTTCTTATGATTTTTCAAATCAGTTTTCAAGCACATAAAATTTTTGAACTAAATTTTTTTGTGCTAGAAAACTTATTTAGAAAACAATAAGAAAGCCGTCTCAAACGAAGCCTAAATATGTTGTAGGTGTCAAATAATAACTTATTGTATGCTGTCAGAGAGATAATTGCAAACAAATATGAGTGAGAGAGAGAGAGAGAGAGTCGGTGACGGTGAGTAAGTGATATTTAGACATCCACTAATTCACTTTTTTAATTTAAGTCTTTTACTATGTTCTATTCATTTCTAGCTTTAATTATTCATTAACGCACTAATATATGGGTCGGAGACTCGGAGTGAAGGGTTCTGAAACCTATGATAGCAAATATTGAGGAAAAGAACTTAACGAGATTTGAACAGATGGAAAAAATAATAGAATTTAGTGCAGAAAGATTGAATGATATTTCAGGGCTTTTAAAAGCCATAAAATTCATAGGAAATGAAAATTAACACAAACAGAAGTAATCGCACGCAACTTTTTTTTTTTAATAACTCGTTCTGAAAATAATAATAATAATATTATTATTATTAATGTTGATTGAATAAATGACAAAAAATTAAATATGTACATGCATATATATGTAGTATGTCTAATAACTTTTAATAAATTTTTTGGTCTGTAAATTTGATTTTTTTTTTAATGCATAACACTCAAAATATTAGATATTACACCTAAAATTTACTTTTTATATGCATACCATTCAAATATTTAAATAACATAAAAAATAATACTTTCCTCCCTCTCTCCATTAGCATGAGACACTACAATGGTCAGGGCTGATAAGTGCCAGTCACAGGAAAATTTATTAGGTCCTTCCACTTGACGTAGAGCTACGTCCTCCCACCTCCAAAAAACTCGGTTTTTGCTCGGTATTGCTAGGTATTATTTGGTAATAACGAGGAATATCATCATGTGAAGACCAATACCGAGTTATACCGAGCAATACCGAGTTATACAAAAACATACCGAGTTTTTTCTAGGAAAAACTAGGTATTTTTTTGTATTGCTCGGTATAGCTCGGTATAACTCGATATTGGTCTTCACATGATGTTATTCCTCGTTATTGTTTGGTATTGCTCGGTATTTGCTTGGTATTTCTCGTTTTTTAGCGCGATTTTAGCTCTGGGAGGACGTAGCTCTACGTCAGGTGAGAGGACCTAATAATTTTTCCAGTCACAGGCGCCGGTGCGATGGTTAGCGTTGGGTGGTGTATGAGTAGAGGAGCTAGGTAGGCACATAGAGAATATATAGCATGTGAAATCTTGCTCAATTCTAACTTACTCTGCCAATCAGCCTTCACCAAGCCACCTCAACACTAGATCCGCCATGGGCATCTCTGACTGACCAAATTTAGCTAGCACTACCAGAACGCCTTCTACATGTATATCTTGTTGAACGTACTTTACTAGCCGCGAATCTGGCATCAGATACTGACTCTTCCGCCTATCACTCTTTTGAATCCGCCCACCACTCATTAAGTCAACTCGTGTCTAGATCCAACACGGCCATTCCATGCACCTCATTCTTCCCTCCTACTAGTTGTTTCCAATGAAAACTATTAATTCTATTAACGAAATACTAAATAAGTAAATAATAAAATTTAGGTATTAATAACATAAATCTTGATATTTCGAATGCTATTTATATAAATTGTGCTTAAAAAAAAAGTAACATCAAATCATAAATATATTGTTTTGAGTAGGGGTGTCAATTTTCGGGTCACGGGTCGGACCCGGAACTGACCCGAGTTCAAACGGGTCGACCATAACCTGACCCGGTTAGGTAAACAGGTCGGAAATTCTAACCCGGATCCGACCCGGCGGGTTGCCGGGTTTACCTGACCCGACCAGGGAAAGCTGGTCGCGCGGGGCGAGTGCGGGCGGGGTCGCGCGGGGAGGGCGGGGGTCGCGCTGGGCGGGCGTGGTGGTCGCGCGTGGCGAGTGCGCAGGGGCGGGCGGGGGTCGCGCGGGGCGGGTGTGGTCGCGCGGCAACGGGACGGGGTCGCAAGGGGTGTGGTCGCGCGGCAGCGGGGCGGGCAGGTCCGCGGGCAAGGCCTCAAACGGGTTTTCGGGTTGACCCGTCATTATGTATGGTCAACCCGAACCCGACCCATTTTCAAACGGGTCGAATCCGGAAACCCGAACCCGACCCGTTTCCAGTCGGGTCTAACCCGAAAATTCCGTGTCAGGCTCGGATCGGATTTTCATGTCGTGTCAAATATTGACACCCCTAGTTTTGAGCAATTCATTATCAAAATCTAAATAATAACTTTAATCTTTACTAACTAAAAAGTTTGATATTCAAACATTATTAACAAGGTCATTTATGTTGGTGGGTTAACTCTTGTTGGTCTCTTTCATGGGTGAAAAAGCAATGTCTCATGCAATAATGTTGCACACAGTGCTAATATGTCTGTAGGTTATAAATAATTCATGTCCTTACCTTATGAGCTGTACCTCATAGCTAACTACACCCTCATGAATTTTATCTTGTATATGTACTATCCACTGGCATGAAAATAGTATTCCCTTAGCAATAATCAAAAGAATCCCTCCACTTTGCTTTCAGTCATCTCAACATAAAACAATCTACTCTAATTAATTTGTGCCAAAACAGTAGCTACCTCTAAGAATATACAGTATGGGTCATCAATATATGATAAAAATAGTGGAAAATTATGATCATGATTAGGGGGGCTCAATTTTTAGGGGGTAAATTCAATAAAAAATAATTAAATATTTTCTTTTAAAAAAGTTAAGCAAGAAAAATAAAGAAAAAAAATTATATAATAAAATTTTCATAAAAGTATGAAAGAAAATATTAGAATTAAATTTGAAAAATGCATAGATATTTTAGAGTATGTATTTATGATTAGTTGTAGATTAAAACATGTCATCATTAGGATTAGTGCAAAAAGGCTTTTTAAGAGGGGCGTTTGGAAAGAATATTGGGCAAATTAAAACAAAAGGATTTTTTAGGGGGGAAAAAGTGATTTTTTAGGAGGGGTGAAAAAAAATTTACTCTCCTATAATTTTTTTTTTAGGTGGGGCAATTGCCCCCGCTAACTTGCATGTGGTTCTGCCTCTGCTCATGACATACCCAAAATAATAATAATAATGTTTCGTTTGGGATAACTTTTAGATTGCTTTCTAAAGCAATTTTTTATACAAAAACTTTTTGAATTAAAATTTTTTGCATTAAAAAGTTATTTTAAAAACAGTAAAAAAACTATCATAAATGTTTTAGTATTCATTTTTTTTAATAAAAAATGGAAGTTGTGACAACATTTCTCCATTGCACTTAGTTTATATATATATATATATATATATATATATATATATATATATATATATATATATATATATATATATATATATATATATATATATATATATATATATATTTAAATTAAAACCCACCTACGGGCTTACACGTTAATATAGGGAAAAAGTTACAAAATCCTTAAAGGGATCTCTAGCCCGCTACTGCTCCAAAGAGCTACAAAAAAAATAAAAAATAAACCTAAGAGCCGGAGTTCCCTACTAATCAAAATTACAATAATATCTAGTAACATTCTAAGAAACAAAAAATAAAGGGAGAGAGAGATCACTATCAGCAAAGCCCTACGATCAACACGCGTATCCTTCCCAAAACGAGCGCGAAGCTCCAAAAACCTGCAAAACAGGCCTGCAAGGATACTAGAGCAGAGTTTAAATAAACAGAAAGAGCAAATATAAGAAAAACAGCCCATTTACAAATACCAGGATTAATTAAGGACCGCAAAATAATGGGCTCAAAAACAATATATTAAAAATGATACCTGATACCATAAGGAGAAACCCACAGAGACGAGAGAAAGAAGGCAAAAAAGGAAGTAAAACTTAAAATCCTCCAACACCAAATGCAGCACGGGAGAATACCGCAGACCCAAAAAAAAACCAACAAACAACAAAAGAAAGAAGAACCTCCAACACCAACACCAGCTGTACATCCAGCAGCAAAAACCCCAACCAGTCCACCCCAACGCCCACACAGCACAAAAACTCCAGAGAAGAAAAAACCAAAACTACCAGATAGGAGAAGAAATAACCAGAAACGAAACCAAAGAGGCCAAAAGACCAACAAAACCACCAAGAAAGGGGCAAACACAACACCGAAAAACACTCAATAAAGAACATAGGGAACCTCCCTTTCTTCAAGAATCAGATAACCTTTAAGCTGTTTAGGACAATTAGCCCAAACAAAATCTTTATTCTCAGTAAGATCACAGCCCAAACTGGCCAGCCAAATAGCACAATCATTTCTACCGTTCACACTATGCATAAAAGAGTAATTTAAACCCAACATGCACTGTTTGATCTCACGAATAAGGTAAAAGCAGTTAGCATTGCAACAGACATCCTCCTCCATAGAAAACATAGAAAGATTAACAGAATCAGAGACTTCAATTAACACGTTAACAATATTGATGTCGTTACACAAATGACAACCAAAAAGAATGGCCATACAAATAGCTTTCTGATAATCAACATTGTAAAGAGGCCCCGCACAGGCAGCAACGAAACAGCCATTGCTATCTCTGATCACCCCACCAAAGCCACTAACATTGCTCTTAATACTAACATCAATATTTAACTTGTAAAAGTTGTAAGGTGGTTTGATCCATTTAAAAGTACGCATAAGAGGAATCGAGATAGCCATGGGAATACCAAAATGCTCACAAACATGAGAGTAATTTTCAAAATCCTTATTAGAAAACAAATTAACAGCCCAAAGAGCCGCCACCTTATCTTTGACGTTTTGAATGACATTCAGGTGGTTCATTTTCACACCGTTAAAAATAGAATTGTTCCTCTCCAACCAAAGGAACCATAAGATCAGACAAGGAATAACATTACGAATATGACCTTTAACTTTAATCAACCAACAATTCAAGAAGACTTTAAGAGGAAGATGATAGTTAAAGCAATTAAGTTTGAAAAGATCATCAAAATAAGCCCATGTCCTCACAGCCACAGGACCCGAAATCAAAACATGGTGAATGTTCTCAGTATGCACACAACATTGGCATTTGGAAGCCAGACTAAGCCCCTTATAAATCATATTATCATCAGTAGGAAGAAATTTATGTAAAGCTCTCCAAACAAAAATCGAAATAGTGGTAGGGATATTCTTATGCAAAATTATATTAAAAATATTCTGATAATCACCTTTAATCCTAAAAACATTCCAAGCACTTTTAAGAGAGAATTTACCATCTTTGGAAGCATTAAACATCAGAATATCCTTGGAGAGATTATTAATAGGCACCTTTATAATCCGCTCTCCAATACAAGGCGGAACCTCACTCAAAATCTTGAGAATATCCCAACAATTATTATTGAAAAAATAATTAACCTTAAGCGTGGATATAGAGGAAGTATTAAGAATATTATCAATGGATTTGTTACCAAGCCATTTATCTTGCCAAAAGAATAAATCACCAACCCCAAGCCCCCAAGAGAAGAAAGGGTCAATTTCCCATTTAACCTTACACATCCTCCTCCAAACTCTAGAGATACCCTGTTTGATGCAACTAATAGAGGGATGCTTATCATTGCCATATTTAGCAAACATGAATTGAGACCAGAGATTATCTTTTGAAAGAAATTTAAACCAAAGTTTAAAGGAAAAAGCCTTAGCAAGATCCCAAAGATTCTTGCAGCCAAGGCCACCCTCACCCCGAGCACCACAGCATTTATCCCATTTAGACCAGTTAATTTTAGAAGAAGTGTTACCACGCCAGAAAAAATTATTAATGAGCCTATGTAACTTATTACAAATAGTTTTAGTAGGGCCAATAGTTTGAAAATTATAAACAGGTAAAGCACATAAGACACTTTTGATAAGGGTGAGTCTGCCACCAAAACTGAGGAAATTAGAATCCCAAGATTGAAGTTTATTTTGGACCGAAGAAATGAGGTCATTAAATAAAAAAGAATATTTCCTACCTTTAAAAAGAGGAACACCCAGATATTTTAAAGGAAGAGAAGACTGAGAAAAACCAGTAGCATTATTAATAGCTAAAATACGCTGATTAGGGATCCACTTAGAAGCAATAAAACAGCTTTTATTTTTACTAAAGGAAAGACCACTACTTTTTTCAAAATCATTCAAGAAAAGCAAAATACGATGTAATCTGTTAATGGCAGCATTAGTAAAAATGATAAAGTCATCCGCAAAGCATAAGTGAGAAATAGGTAAACCACCTAAAGTTTTAAAATAAAGATCAGGATGAGTTTGAAACAAGTTATCTAACCCCCTAGACAAAATATCAGCAGCAATAATAAAAAGGGGTGGAGAAATCGGATCACCTTGTCTCAGCCCATTAGAAGATTTGAAGAAACCATGTTTAGAACCATTAATAATAACAGAAAAATAAACATTGTTAAGACAATTCTTAATGATATTAATGAAATTGGAATTAAAACCAAAAGCTCAAGGGCTAAATAAATAAAATTCCAATCAATGTTATCATAAGCTTTAGCAATATCCAACTTGATAATCATGTTACTCCCCCTAACTTTAACATCCAAATCATGAACTAATTCGTGCGCCAAAAGGATGTTATCGGTAATAGCTCGCCCTTTCACAAAACCCATCTGGTGAGGGGAAATAATTTTAGGTAAAAGCACAGCAAGGCGATTACTAATAATTTTCGATATCAATTTATTAAAACAAGTACATAAGCTAATAGGACGAAAATCATTCCAAGTTTTGATAGAATTATTCTTGGGAATAAGAACTAAGACAGTTGAAGAGAAAAATTTAGGCATCGGAGAGCCCCTGAAAAAGTCAAGAACCGCGTTGTAAATGTCAAAAGAGATAATATCCCAAGCTTTTTGGAAAAATAAGGTGGTATAGCCGTCAGTACCAGCCATAAAATCACAATTCATATCCATAATAGTCTTCTTAACTTCCTCCAAAGTCGGTGTACTATTAAGGAGAAGGTTATCCTCAATAGACACAAGACTTGGGATGAAGGAAAAATCCCTAGCAAGGTCAGGAGTGAAATTGTTGTTAAAAAGGTTTTGAAAATGCCCAATCGCTAAATTGTAAATATCCGTAGGGTTGTCAGTGAAAGAACCATCATCCTTTTGGATTTTACTGATATTGTTTTTCACACGTTTTCGCTTGACAAGCGCATGAAAAAACTTAGTATTCCTATCTCCCTCCACCAAATTTTTAGCAGCCGCTTTTTGCTTCCAAAAGATCTCTTCCTGATTTTGCAAATTAAACAAATCAATTTTGTATTTGTTTAAGAGAACTAAATTAGCCACAGAAGGATCATTGTTATAAAGGATCTCGGTGGAGTTAACAAGATGTTCAGCATGAATAATATTAGAAAAGATGTTTTTAAAGACATGCTGATTCCACCAGTTAAGGACATATTTTAATCTTTTAAGCTTAAACCACAGCCGAATCATACCTTTAACATCATTATCAGGGTGAAGAGGGGCATTCCAGTTAGTTTGGACAACATCTAAAAAGGAATTATTAAGCAACCACATATTCTGAAATCTAAAATGAGAAGGAGCATTATCATGCTTAATGTTGATATTAATAAGGAGCGGAGAGTGGTCCGATAAAGTTCTAGTAAGATGTTGAACCTTAGTACAGTTAAAATAATTGATCCAAGCATCATTAAAAAGGACACGGTCAAGTCTTTGCCATAAATGACCCCTATTCCAAGTATACTTATCCCCAACAAAGCCAATGTCAATTAAATTACAAGATAAGATCATGTTATTAAAATCATCCGTAGAACGATTAGATGGATAGGATCCACCCCTTCTTTCAGAAATACAAGTAATGGCATTAAAATCACCTCCCACAAGCCAGGGAAGATTGCATAAACTGTGAAAGTCAATAAGAGACTCCCAAAGAACTTTTCTACTATAAAGAGAAGAAGCAGCAAACACGAATGAGGCAAAACATTGAACATTAAAAGCCTCAACTTTACAATGAAGAACTTGGGGATGATCACCCATAACATCAATGGTAATAGGAAATTTCCAAAAAACCCATATTTTATTGGAGATATTAGAAATAGCATGGTCAAAACCCAAAAAACGACATGTATCATTTAATTTAGAAGAAGCAATTAGGGGCTCAAGAAGAATAAGCATAGTAATATTATGAACACGACATAAGTTTTTAACACGAATACGAGACGAAGGGCAACCAATACCCCTAACATTCCAAATAATTGTATTAAACATAAAAAAGATGTTAATGAGAAGTATTTGACCTAGTGTTCCTAGGAGGTTGCAAAATCACCTGTTTAGATTTCCTTTCTTTTTTACTCTGAACTTTAATAAAACTATTATCATTATCCTTTCTAGCATGACATTTAGCATTCATGTCCAAATCTTCAGAATCAGAAAGAGCATCACTATTATAGTTAGAATGGGTAAGAGACTTACCCTCCGAGAAAAGTGTAGAACCATCATCTTCCATGAACTTACCATCGTCACACCAGTTATCATTATTCTTTAAACCCGCCACCTTTAAAGAAACAGAGTTAGCTTTAGGAGGTAAAAGAGAAGGATTAATTTCTCCTTCCTCTAAAGATAAGTTAATATTATCCTCTTCTTCCCCAATTATATGCACATATAGAGAAATATTTTCCTGTTCAACAATAGGATCCAAAACACCATTAACGTTAGAGATAGGTGAATCATTATTGCATAGAAAAGATTTATCCAAGTTTTCAACCACATTAACAGCATCAATTTCCTTTGCATTTTCCATAACCGTTAAAGTATGGTTAACCTCACAGTTATTGGCCATAGCTTCCTGTTCAATGCATTTCTGAACCATAACCTCTGAAGGCACTTCAGAAGTATTCCCGTGAATATTTTCAACAGGGGAAGATCTGATTTCAGCACTCTCCAACATTTTTCCTTTCTCATTCTCCGTCAAACACAATTCATCAGAATGATTGGGTTGCTTCTTTTCAACACGTAAATTAGGAAATTTTTTAAAACATTCATTCACAGCATGACCATGCATCTTACAAAAGGAGAAAAAAATAGGTAAATTTTCCAATTCAACTTTTTGAAAATAGCCTTTAACCTCTGAGCCGATCCAAATTTCCGAAGGATATTTTTTAGAAACATCAAGTTCAACTAAGACCCTAGCCACGGACGGCCTGGAGACCGACGCAATGGCTTGGTCAGTTTGTAAAGGACGGCCAAAGATTGAAGCTAAACCGAAAAGAATTTGTTGATTAAAGAAATGAAGTCTCAAATTAGGGAAAGACAGCCAAACCGGAGCTATCGGGGATTCCTCCCTAACGTCAAAGTCGGGAGTCCATTTCAACAACCTCATCTGGCAAGCTTGAATGTAATAAGATCTACGAGAAAACAGTCTACTATAATCTAAATCATTAGTAAGTTGAATAGCAACATGCCTTTGATCAAGTAAGCCAACATGAAAGGAACCAGAGAGCTTGAGATTCACGAAGAACTTCCGAATCACATCTATGTTAGGCCTTCTTAAAATAAATTTACCAACTAAAGTGAAAGCAAAAGGTGCAGCAAGTTGTTCAACAACAGTATCCTCAAAAAGCAAAGCCGGAACACCTTTATAAGAAGCTTTAATAAAACTCAGTTTCGGAGCAGTGCTAGAACCCCCAGCAAGGGCCTCTTTAAAGGATCTAGTTTTTCCTTCCATAAGAGGAGGTTTTGGGTGTGATGATGACGAAACCGTCATCATCCCACACAAAAATGGTCAGGAAAAACCAAACCAGAGACGAGATAAGGAACAAAATACTAGGATCTAAGAAAAGGAAACGAAATCACCGGAGAAAACCAGTCGGAAAGCCTCAGATTTGTGAAGCAGAGGAAACCCTAGAAATCGCCTCCAAATCGCCACGGGAGAAAGCGAGAGATTAACTTATATATCTCATAACTGATATATATATATATATATATATATATATATATATATATATATATATATGTAAATGCACTTTTATGATAGAGATTTATGCTTCGTTTGGGACGGCTTTCTTCATGCTTCTTAAAGCAATTTTTAAGTACAAAAATTAAAATTTTTTAACTAAAAAGCCGCTTTAAGAAGCAATAAGAAAGTCATCCCAAACGAAGTCTTAGACTTCGTTCAGGACTAACTTTTATTGCTGTCTAAAACAAAAGTAGTTGTCCCAAACGAAGCCTTAAGCTTCATTTAGGATGGCTTTCTTACTACTTTTTGAAGAAGCAGCTTAGTTCAAAAAAAATTTGTTCTAAAAAACTGCTTTAGAAAGCATAAAGAGTTGTTGCAAGGGACAACATTTGGCCGCTGGTTTTTGGTTGCTTTCAAGAAATTTTTGTACTAGAAAGCTGGTTTAGAAAGCAATAAGAATGCTATCTCAAACGAAGTCTTAGTTAAATTTCCAATTTAAAAGGATTTTCAATAAATTTAAAATTATCAGAAGTGAATCAAAAGGTTGGATACACGTATATGATAAGATAAATAATGTGCCTATGTTAAAACAGATGATAAGAAAATATTAGTTATATTGTAATATCTAAGCTTTTTGTTGAGGTGATTAAAGGCTGAGAAAATAAAATTATAGTAAAATATGAGAAATTTTAAATTAAGCTTTCAATTTAATATCATTTTTTTAAAGTCAAAATATAATTTTTATTGATAAAAATGAAGGTTTCAAAAAGTTTGTATAGAACTATTAACCATTAAGACCGATCATCTTGGCAATGTACATTCATAAGAGGATCAAATCAAGCATAGTTTAGCAAAAGAAAGAACCATAAAGTAGTAAGACGAGCCCATAGGGAAATTGTCATCTAATATGATATTTTTAGAGATGTAATGATGATCTTATTGGATATTTGAGACAACACGTGCAACAGGATTATGTTTATGTTGTTGATCAGTAATATGATAATGTTTTGTTGGTTAGGAGAAATTGTTTTGTGCGGACATCAAATGTAGCTCTATATTGAAGACCAACCTGAATGAGTCACGTCACTATGTTAGTAATAACAAGCGGTACCGAGCGGTATCAAGCCGCGGTATTGAGCAGTATCGAGTACCGACGCGGCTCATTATAGTTGGTCTCCCATGAGTCAGTTAGAATATATTTTGAATTGAAACTTTGTAGTGCTCATTTGTTCGTTTATAAATAGAAAATATAATTCATATTAAGAGAATAAATTCTAATTTTTTTAAAATAAGAATTGACAGAAGACATCCATAGTTTATTTAGCGAAACATCGTACTCTTAAGTTTTGTTATTTTGATGTATTGAATGTTGTCTTTAGTTAGAGTTGCAATTGTTTTGTGCATGTTTGTGTAGAATTACACATGAAAATATAGGATGATGAAGATGATGATGATGAACCATTTATTGGAGTGATTTGTTGCATTCAGTTGTAATTTCAATTGATTTCTTCTCTCAGATGATCATATGAGCAACCACATTTTCAAGATGGTTTTTTCGGCAACTTGGAGAGTTCTTCTATGATGTGCTAATTAATGAGCTTAATGAGTTCTCTTAATATGCTTTAAGTGCTATTTTTAATAAATTGTGAGCTGATTGAGAGTGAGCATAAGTTAAAAATTTTGTAAGTTATCTATCTATGCTAAGTTTTACCATCTTTGAAGTTCTAATTATTCTTTTTTATGGTTGTTGTAGATTTATATTTATAGTGGATTACACCTGTTGTTGTGGCTACAAAATATCTATGGTCACTACAAAAAAAAAAAGGTTATTTTTGATGGACAAAAGCTGTCATAAATGAATTTTTTTATGCCAGAAATATGAACTTTCTGGCGAATTTTGGACGGAAAATATTTCGACAATAATTTGCACTTTGGAAAAACTTCTTTGACGAAAAAAGGACCACCGCAAATATTTTTGAACGATTCACCAGCAGTTCTCCGACGGAAAAGTTACACCATATTCCAATTTCCATTGGATTTTTCCTCCGGTATTTCATTCCGGCGGCCCTCCGGTATTTTCGATTGACAATAACCATCGAAAATACTAGCGGACAAGCCACCGATTATTTCTGCCAAGATAACCAGTGAAAATCACTGACAACAAAGCCACTGAAAGTATTAGCAGACATTTATCGCTAAAACTGCTAGAACTATTCGTCGTATCGTCATTTTTGACAGATTATCCACCAAAAATCTGTCGGAAACATGTAGCAAAAATAAAAAAATAGTCATTCCTCTTAATTATTCAGCAACACAATAATCCTACAAAGATAATCCATATAACATGCACATATTTCAACTTCAAATAGAAATACTTATGCCGGCCGTAATAAGACATTTGATCGCAAAAATATAAATTTTCTCATTAAACATAAAATCTACTTAAATAAACATCAAATTCATCACACAATAAAAATATATATAACATAAACTGGACAAACATATAGTTTCATAACCCAATAAAAAGTCTAATCATAATCAGTTTTGTCTTTCTCCTCCTCTGTCGATGCTAGCTATTTTCCGCTGAATTTCTCTCTCATTCTCTATAACTTCTCCATCATCTAACTTTGATGCATCTATATATTTATTTTCATGTCAGCTTATGAATTTAGAACTTGATCTAGCTCTATTGTAATGGCAACCACCTATTGGTTGTATAAAGTATCCTGGTTGCCTGCTAAGAAGCTAGAACAACTAGAGGTTTGCCCCTCATTAGGCTTGCGAGCCTAATCCATATACATGTCCTTTTTTTATTTCACCTAACCGCTTACAGCCAAGTGCGATAGTCAGAATAATATGTAAATCCCTTAGAGGAATCCTCACTTGCTCTAGCTTGACTCTCTCGAAGTTATGTATACTCTTTCTACAAAGGTTAATACAATATTAATCAATTTACACTTGACAAGTAAATTAGTAACACCTAAATTATTAAACTTATATACTCACGTATGCTCTCCTTGTCCACTCATCAACCCATTACTAGTCCTCCTCCAGCTTGTGGGTATAACTAAACAACTCAATAACGATCAATTTTCTATCTAGCATCTCTTTATGCAATATACTTATGTTAGCATTCATTACCAATTAAATTATTAAAATATATTAAAACTATTACAAAATATCACATGTGCTCAGTGTATGAAACTGAGTCCCCGACCAGTGTGGAGTGAATTACACATGCTCCCAACGTCAGAAGCTATATTATGTTTATTCTGGTCCCTCCTCCAGCTATATTCTCGACTGCCCTAAGCACTGATCAACTCAGTTTATACACTCACCAATCCAGATGGATCGCTCACCTAACTTCTTAATGATTATAAACATGTCTCACAGGCGAGTCGACTCACGCTTCTACAATTTTTTTCTAATCTTATCATTATGCTCGGGAAACCAACAAAATCTTTCTGCATATATAAATATATAATATAAAATATTTATATTATCTTAATTATATATATATATATATATATATAATCTCAAACTCTCTAAACCACAAATTGAACAATTCCTTTAGGGATGTTCTTCCAAAAAAATATAAGGAGCGTCATACCTGTTTCGTATGATGTCCTATATCTTATGTATTGGCTGCTTTGATGGATAAAACCTATGTGGAATGTGTTAGGTAAAAAAATATTTATCAAATTATCTTAGTAGTATTAAGAAAGTCTTTAGTATGTATGGGTCGCCCTCAGCTGCAATCAAGATGCAAACATTTGACGTCTGCTCTACTGCAACCATGGTGGAAGGTTCATCTATAGAGGGTTGAGGTGGTGGTGAGTGGTAGAATGGTAGGAGATATGGTGGATATGGATAACTCACTTCAAGCTAGAAAAGTAGGTAAATTTAAACTTTCAGAAGATGAGATTCTAGCATTTTTAGATCTCAAATCTTTAATTTATCGTGGGTTGCCATCGCTTTGGATTTTGAAAGATGAGATTATGGCTCTTGTAGCTCCTTTTGAATTTTATATTTGGTCGGTAAATTTCCCAAATGAAGGTCTGCTCTAGTTGATTCTATTAAGAAACTCTTTTTCAATTTAAAGATTACGGGTGATTTCTCGATTACCCTCATGGATCCAAGGCATGTGTTGATAAAGATTATTAATGACATGGATTATTGCAAAGTCTTTGCTCATCGATCATATTTTATTAGCAACTATTTTATGAAATTGATCAAATGATCACCTTTTTTTATATTTGTGAGGAATCTCCCATTATTTCTTTTTGAATTTCTTTTTCCTGATCTTTGGCCTCAATTATTCTCTCTCCGTATCTTGCACGGGCTGGGTTTGTTATTTGGTCATCCCTTTTGTATTGATAATGCTATTTCAATTGGATCAAGCTCATCCCTTGATTACTCTTGTTTTAGTATAATTAGATAGACAATATCCTGAACGCGTCTGGATTGGGCATAAAATTATTGGGTATATTCAAAATATTGTGATGGGCGAATTTCAATCTTTTTTGTGAACATTGCAAATCTCAAGGTCATTTAAAAAAGAATTATTTTGGCCTTCATCCTCATTTAGATAAAAAAGTGATGCTTATATCCAAACCGGTACTGACTATTATTGCTAAGGAATACTCTCGGTTAGCTCCCATAGTTGATGTCGTTCCTCCATTTATTTCTCCACCAATTAATTGGTGAGAATAATGTGGATGATATTAGTATTATGGTTGTTTTTCCTATATTCCCTGTTATTGATGATCTTGGTATTTCATTAAACTTGGTTTTTTGTGTGGATGTTATTGGGGATCATATTATGGAACAAGAGACATATTGTTAATTGTAATCTTCTTAACCCTGTGGATGTTTTTGGTTGTTTGAATGTTTTAAATAAGGTGTATGTTATTATCATTTCATGTTCTCCTTTATTTGATGATGTTTTGCTTTCTTTGGGTTTGGGGAAGCAGCATTTGAATATTTTTTCTATTGGAAATTGACAATTCTGACGGGTTGAACTCGATCTCTTGATTCGTTGCGTGATAACAGGGTTTTTGGGGAAGTTAGCGTTGGTTATTATCATGATTTGTAGAATGATGTTGATTTGAATGTTGTGTAAGTTGATAATGATGATTTTTCTACTATTTAAGGTTAAAAAAAAGAAACTTAAACAGAAAAAGTTGGTTCATAACTTCAAGAATTAAGTTGGTATTTCTTCTAGATCTAAAGCTTCTCCTCCTAACCCTTCTTTTTAATGTTTTGACCTTTTATGGTTCTTCTGCCTTTGGGGTGATTATTCGGGCTAGTTAGTTTTCTTTGTTCCTAGTTGGGTAGTTAGTTTTCTTTGTTCCTAGTTGGGCTGGTCCTTATTATTTGTTCTGACATTCTCTTTGGCTCCTCTGGTCGCTCTGGTTGGTGTTTTGTGGGTTGTTGGAGTTTGGGGCCTTTTTGGGTGGTGTTAGCGGGTCTTTTTTTTTGTGGTTGTTGCGTCGTGCCCTGTTTGGGGATGTGTTGGCTTGCTTATGATTCATTCTCTATGGTTGGTTATTTGATTTTCTGGGGGTTCTGTGGCTGTGTTTGTTTCTGTTTGGTGTTGTTTTGCCTTTTTTCCTATCCTAATGTGTTTTCTTGTTTGGAGGAAATCCTTTTTGCAGGTTTGTTTTGTTGTTTGGGTCTAGAGCATCCTTATTTGGCTTGGCTGATGTTCAGAGGCCCTCTTTTGCTTGGGTGTTGTAGCTTTTGGCTTTTCACTTTTGGTGTTCCTGCCTGGCTTTTTTTGGGGTGGTAGTTTTGTGTTGCCCCCTAGGTTTTTATTAATAGCTATTTGGTTTATTTTCGTTTTGGATGTAGTTCTATGATCAGTAGTGACTTTCAATCATTTTAAAGGACTTATAACCGTTTTTTAGATTTAAAGCGTAAGCCCCTCCATAAATTTTAACCAAAAATAAAAAATAAAACTTTTGGTTGCTACCTAAGATTGGAAGAAAGAGCACTAGTCCAAGATACCATTGGAGAAGAAGTTGGGAAGGGAACCAATTGTTGAGAAGGAAGAATTGTTGGAGTAGAAAGGGAATGACCAACTAAGGATATTCTAAAGCCTGAGCCCTGAGGGTCTTAGGATATCTCAAAAACTAATTGGCATTCCATTTATTAAATTCGTCTGAAAGCAAAAAAAATGTTGGGTCATTTGTTTTAGCATTTAAGATATAAATGAATATTTGGAGAAAAGTATACAGAAGAGAGTATCAATGAGAAATAGTAGAGGGCGCAAAACCACGAGCATAAAAGAAGAGAGTTCCATTACTGTTACTATTGCGGAGTCAACTGGTTTGGATTGGGAGAGGTGCATGTATATTTGTTAAAGAAGACCTCGGGGTTCAAATTGTCACCATAAGAGAGAGAGATAGTCACCTGATAGAACACTACATAAAAATAGTACATTACAGGCAATCTATTTTCTGCTATTTTCCGGTGGCCTTCCCTTGGTTTACGATAAAATATGCCTGAATATATATATTTTTTATGATTTTTCGGCAGTTGTCCGGCGGCTATCTAGCATCATTTCTAGCTGCTTTTCCTAATTACATTTTAAATAAAAAAAGCGACACGTTTAACACTTGCCCTTCCAGCAAATCGTTTGGGGCTTCGAAGCATACTCACTTTAATTCAAATCCCACAGCAGGCGGGCAGCGCGAGCGTGCGGGTAGCCTGTCGGGCAAGCAGTGATGGCGGGCAGCTGGGCGGCTTTGTTTTTTAATTTTTTTTATTTCCGGCGGCTTTGGCCTCCAGAAATATTTGTTAGCGGAAATAAACAACCAGTTTTATTTAGTTTCCTACGCAGTTTATACCGGCAAAAAAAAAATCGTAGAAATGCTGCCATAAAACATCATTATCGCCAGAAAGCGGCTTTGTTTTTTGATAATTTTTTTTAATTTCTCGAAAGTATTTGTCGGCGGAAATAAACCACCAGTTTTAGTTTCTTACACGGTTTATATCGGCATAAAAACCTGCCGGAAAGCCGCTAGAAAACTCATTACCACCGGAAATTCGACCAGTTCTGCCAGAAAAAGCCGCCCATAATGAGTAATGACGGATTTTCCTAGAGTGAAATTTACTAATCCTATTAAATCTAAAAAATAAATAAAAAATAAAAAAATATTTAACATGAAAGTAGAATTTAACCGTTCAAAGATTTATTCGACAAGATTAGCTCATATTTCTGTCAAAACCAGCTTAAACATCTCTACCAAACAGCACTGGTCAAAGTCATTTCCATTCCTGCAGATTGTTCATCAGCAAAATAATATGATGCGTCTTTTCAATCTTGCAGAAATGAGGAATATAGCCATCCTGTCTAATACTGAGGATATTTGTAATAAACCATATTTTATGATCGTTGGTGATTTACAAATGGGCTATGTCGTTTATGCCAACTCATCTTAGTTTAATAAACCACAAGTAAAGCTCATTGGTACATTAACAATTAGCCACTATGACTCGTTCAGCCAAACAAAATTCAACAGGTCAGGTTTGATGTGAAATAAATGGTGAAAAAAGAATTCCTTACTGGTCCGATGACAACACTAAACACCATAAGCATAAAACAGAGCTCCAGCAACCATTGACAGCTATGTCACAAAGGAACAATTATTACGTCCTCCGACCGGATGCAGAGAAACATCCGGTCGCAGGAAAAATCCCGCTATACCGAGGTGTACCGAGTTTTTTTCGAAAAACTCGGTACACCTCGGTACAGCAGGATTTTGCCAGCGACCAAATGTTTCTCTCATTCGATCGACCAGACCAAATAAAACTTCGTCACAAAGACATGATTGCTTGCAAAAAGAAAAATAGCAAAATAATCCTTCATGATTAGGAGAAGCTACAATGCTACTTTACTATGTTATTTCATATAAGGTGGATATTTACATATAAAGCTCGATCTCCTGTTATCATCTCTAAAAATATTCCCAAACAAATTTTTTTATATGCTTAATATACTTCTTTCTAAAGAGAATATGATTAAAGTTGATGGTTGGCAAGAATTTAAATAACAAGAAATGCGAGATGTTAAAACCTGACATTCTCAGTATCAGAAAACAACTCATTACCAAACATAAGCAGCTCTGATAATTGAAAATGGCATTTTATAACAATAATTCATAGAATAATAGATCTCATTGTTTTCATACAATGATTCGTTAAAGATATCCTTAAAATTTAAACTTTTTAAGTTATTTTATTGTAGCAGACAAAGCTGACAGTTCATTCCTCACAAAGCTGCCAACAAAAAGCACTTTTGAATAAGTTTCTATCAAGGAAAAGTAGAGGAACAAATTTCGTTTATTGCATCTATACTTGAGAAATTTTGGAACTCCGGCAATGTATGAAAAATAGTAAACAATATATGTTAAATGATATATGAAATATATTTTTTTATAATATATCGTTTTTCTGTACTATGATCAGTGATAAACAATATCTGTAACAATGCATGCGTAGTAAATATTAATGTCCTCTTGCTTGCAGTTCCCTTTTTCTGAGCTCCAATGACAACTATAAATCAAAATAGCTCTGTCATGGGGGAAATTATTGTGCACATACGAACGCCGTTCAAAGGCGAATCAAAACGCGCCATGTCACCTGTTTGTTGTGTTCTGAGGCTGTGTACCGAATGACGTTGCTTATTCTGAAAGATCTGGTGTCCGCACAAAATAATTTCTCTTATTATAGAGTGTCTTGTGAAGAAAGAAAATGCCCTTTGAACAAAAACAAAAAAAAAAAAAAAACTTTGAGATTAAACCAGCTAAACCTTGAAGGAATTTTGCTTAGGCAAGAAGGATGCTTCTCTATCATCCCCTTATGGATATGATTCGGATAGGAATAAGACCTATCTTTTAGTGAGGAAATTGAAGAAAATAATAATAATTTATGTTAACAAAGTCCTTCCAACCAACTTATATTTCCTAACAAGAAAACAGTCTTATCTTTCACTTCTTTGTCAGCTTAGTCAATATACATAAGAAAGAGTAATTCTTACTCATAAAAAAATTTCAATCAAATCAACCATGAGAATTATATTATTCTTGTGCTGCATTATTTTTCTTGTTTTTTACCCCAAAAAAAAAAAAAAATATTTTTCTTGTTTTTATGCGTTGATTTGATGTTAAATTGTTGGGGGGTTAAGGAATTACTCGTAAGAAAATGATCAATATTTCTTTACTTCCAAAATAAATTCACACAAATTTTTTTATTTTTTTTGTGCCATAAATTGATTATTGATGTGGATATGCGGCCCATTATTGTTGCTTAGGTCACATAAATTTTGAACAGAAAAAAATAACATAATAGAATTTTATGTGTGGATTTTCTTGAGGGAGTGAAGCATCGCTAAAAAATAATAATAGCTGTATTGTATTAGAACAATGCATCTCAATCATATTAATTAGATCAAATTTTAAAAACATAAAAGTTTTGGTGGCATACAAAGGCTCACATAGGAAGGAGGAATTATTTCGTGCGGAGTCCGAACAGAAACTTCCCATCCGGACTGTGATTACACACTGTATATAGTGCGGATAATTTTTCTACACAGTTAAGTTCAAATTGTGTACACATTACGTTTGTGCACTCACAGTTCGGACGAGAACTTCCCGTCCGGACTCCACAGCGAACAATTTCCCCATAGGAAGAGCTCAGTTGCCCAGTTTTTTTTATGTTTTCATTAAAGAATAAATATTTTAACTATTTTATCCTTTCCTCGCTTTATTTTCTTAAATTTCAAAAGAAAAAAAAAATCTTTTTTCATTTCATCATAAAGTTATGTTCTTGCCAATCTTATTTTAACTTAATAATATATTTATTTTTCATATGAACTATAAGTATCCTAAAATTTCATAAAAAAAATATAATATGTATCATAACCTTTCATTATCAACCCATCCCACAAAGCACTGGCTGCCCTCTTACAGATCATAAAGGAAGACAGCTTTAAATAATTTGAGGTGTGCCAAAGCTATCTGTCTATCAGTTCCTTACACACAAGATCTCTTCAAGGGATCTCATGTCCATCTGAAAGCAAAAGAGAGGCCAGTGAGCTTCATAAGCACCCAAGCGCTTGGTTTGTCCACAATGTAGGAGAGAGAAAACTATCCCTTGCAAACAGATAGCTGCAGTAGCTTAAGGAAACCATACACGTTCACATGTGACAGATGAAATATATATATAGGAAGTAAACAAGAGACAGCCCTTGTTTTCTACTCAGTCCATTAGAAAAATATTATCAGTATAACATAAAACTTTAGTACAACATGTTCTTAACAAAGTAATTAGCTCTTTCTACATTGAGAAGCTAGCTCACTACCATCAAATACGGCTATCACAACACTTTTTTTGAGTTATCCTGGCGGTTTTAACCGCCACTAATTTTTATGCAGTGGTTTCTCCGATCCAAAGCAACAAATTGATGCACGAAACGAAGAAAGGAAGAATTAGGCAAGCCGTGAAACTATCAGATCCAAGGCAGCGAATGCACGTAAGAATTAGGGCAAGCCAAAAGCGTCATGAGGCGTATAGAATGTAAAGAATTTTGGTAGCGATCAAAATCAGTGCTACTTGCACCGGTTAAAACCACAACAAATAGTAGCTGCCTAAATCGATGCAAAAAACAAACAACTACAAATATCTACTGTGAAAAAACCTTTTTGATAGCGGCTATTTGGATGCTCATGGAGTCATGGTTATTGCATTTAACTCCATGATTGTATAAATTAATTACTCTTTTATGCTAATCAGTTTTTATGCCAATGTAGAACTCAAAAGTCTGATCACACTAATTACTTTTACTATTCTTAATACATCAAAATTCAAAGCTTTGCTTCTGCAAAAAAACCTTAGCTAATCAATTATAGATAGAAAAAGCCGTACTTATCCAGTTTTGGATAGATTAATTTAGGGTTTAGCATGTTTTAAAAATCTTGAGATATTTACGTATATAGTATCTGAATTCTATTTATTACTGAATATTAAGTATTAACTTTTCACGTGCATAAATTATTAAAAATTTAATAAAATCCAAATTGTTAGGAAATATATATAATTTGATGTAAAACCTCCATCTAATCATCATTAATAGATTGGATTAAGCTAAGCATTGGTTGCCATACTCAAAAGATTTAGGCTTCGTTCGGGTCAGTTTTTTCACTTTTTCAAATTTTTTTGATTTTTGAACTAAAAAATTAAGCACCAAAAAAGCTGTCCCAAACAAAAGGCTTAATTTTGCTTTGTGTTAATATCTAATATAATTTCAGTACGTATAACCATGGAGATAGTTTCTCCGATCCCTAAGCAAATAAACTGTTACCTCAGCCTCCAAATTTTTTATTTCAAAATAGAAGAACTGAAATTCAAGAACAGCTCTGAACTACAAAATTCACTGAAAAAATAAAATAAAATTATGTAAAGTTAGAACTTAGACCAAAGGCAATAAGATAGCACAATATATAAACTATCATTCAGTAATTTTGAAATCCTAAAAATCTTAGAGAAATTAAAGAGCAAAGAATTGTTTCCACAGATCGTTGATGCAAACAACAAAATAGTAATAGCCAAAAAATTAAAAAAAGGAAACAACAGCGAAGCAAATAGATCGATAGAACTGCTGAATTAATTGTGAAGCGGCGAACTTAGCTAAGAATCGTTTGAAGTCATTCTATGATGATTTCTCTCTGGTTCTTCTTGACTTCCTGCTTCCACCGCTCTATACGAGTTAAGCGCGGCCATAATACCTAAATGCCCTTCACCGCCGCCGCTACCGCCGCCGCCACCACTGAGCTGCGGTTGACCTTGCAGTAAGGTCATGGGAGCCGCGCTGGGAAAGTTCATGAACTCTCGAAACATGGTCGCCGTCGCGTACGACGGCCAAACTGGCTCGCCAGCGGGAAAGAAATGTGCTGCTGGGGCCGTTGTGTACCCTGCCATGAGCTCGTGTTCCCACCCCCAATCGGAGCGGAGGCGAACGGGGGGCGGAGCGGCGGAGGAGTGGAGGAGGCGGTGTGACGGGCCAGCGGAGATGGATGAGCCGGAGCTACGAAGGGAGATGTTGAGGGAAGTGAAGTTGGCGGGGATGGTGCCGGTGCCCGTGGCGGCGATGACCGCGGGTTCGGCTTGTTGGAGGAGCCATTCGATGGTCTCGCCGTCGGATTTGTGGCCGAGTTCGCGGGTGAGTTGGAAGACGCGGGCGGCGCAGAGAGCTGGCATGCGGATGCGGCGACCTCGGCCGTCGACTTTGGTGTGGCGGTCTTTAGTTGAGTTGCGCTTTGGTGCTGGTTTTTTGGGGGGGTCGGTGGGGAGGGAGAGGGGGTGGAGGGAGGAGGAGGAGGAAGAGGAGGAGATTGAGAGGTCTTCTGATTCTTTTTTTTGGAGGAGTTGCAGAGGGAAGTTGGAGCGGCGGGTGGTGAGTTCTGTTACTGACGTGGGTTCTTTGTCCATTATGCGGCTTAGGACATGGAAATGGATGGGTGGTTTAGGAGCTGGGAAGACTGAAAAGATTGAAGTTTTGGAATTTTTATCGGAGAGATAGTGAGCTGGGAGAGAGAGAGAGAGAGAGAGAGAGAGAGAGAGAGAGAGAGAGATTGGCTTATGGAAAGAAGAAGAAATATAAGGCACTGAAAGATGAACAAGAGTTAGGAAATAAAAATAGAATATCAGTTAGGCGGACATTCAAGCATGGGGAAAAGAAGACAGATAGAGAAAGAGAGAGAAAGGATCTAACTCTGTCAAGAAGTGGAACACCTAAAGGAGAGAGAGAGAGAGAGAGGTGGTGGGTATCAGGCTGGTGTTGAGTTTGAAGAGCCAACATGAAATTCAAATTATTCTTATGTGGGGAGACAGAAGGATAAAATAGTCTGCAGATAGCGGAAACTAGGGATGGGTAGAGAGAGAGAGGGGTGATTATTCTATAGGGCTTAACTGCAGAACAGCCCAATTCAATTTATGCCTGCGGAAGGAGAGAGAGAGAGAGAGAGAGAGAGAGAGAGAGAGAGAGGTCTGTGTGTGTGAAAGGTTCCACAGCATTTCTGATTGGGAAAGATAAAGATATTGAACCACTGGGAAAGAGACATACAGGGAGGAATCAGCTGGTTATAAGGGGAATAAAATTTCGATCTGGAGATCCTGAGCTGAATTATGTGGCTTATAAGAAAATACGAGATCATCTCAAATTTTATTTTTTTTCAAATAGCAATAATAATTGCTTGGCTTCTAATTGATTGTTAATGGCATAAAAAATATGGGGGGAAATCTACTTTGAGATTAGTGCAAGATAAAAATTAATTAACTAATTAATATATTACACTCATTTTAAATTAAATTATTTTAAAAAATTTAAATCATCATGACAAATATTATTTTAATTTTGATCTTGATATCATCAACCAGTACTATGTTTTTCGAAAATTGTGAGAATTATTTATTCATATTTTTTCACAAATTATTTGAAATTAGATTAAGTTAATTGGCTAGCGAATTTAAAAATTAAATAATTAAAATTTATTTTGAAGTTGTTTATTTGAAGCAATGTGCTCTTATTATAGTTTTATTTTTTTAATTTTAGTGATGATATTATGATTTTTCTCTCATAGAAATTATATATCTCATCTTCAAATTTTAACTATATTAATTTGATTCTAAATTTGAATATCCATTCATTCCTGTGTGGATCTCCTTGATAAACTCCATGTTTAATTCTTCAATCTTGAATTGAAGTTCTTTTTGCTTTTTCTTCTATCTTTAGTAAAACCTTAATGGTAGTCGGTAGATATTTCTCTTTGAGGACCTAGCCAGTTATTGCTCTAATTGCAGATTATTCAGTCATGCTTCTTCCTTTGGCTATAATCACTCAGCAAAGCTATTGTTCCATGAAGTTGATTACTGATCTGATCTTGCTCTTTAATTATTTTTTTGATGTGATTTATATTCTGACGTTGGATTATGTTTATGTGTACCCTAATCCTGCTTTCTTAGAGTTTATTAACTAACCTGTAACTTTATTGATCTTCAGGATTGTGTAGATGGTGATTTGAATTGATTTGCAAAATATATTTTGAAACTTCAATATCTGCACTGATTAGATGTATTTAATGAACTTTGATTGGATGATTAGCACAAATCTTAATGATATTCAATAATATTTTTTTTAAACAAAACATAACAATTTATTCAATAAAAAAGAGCGATTACAAGATCCAAGAAGCAAATGCAAAAAACAAGTGGAAAAAAACAACCCCGAGGGCTCAGTAGAAGGCCAAGACTACCAGCTTCCCATGAGACAAGCTCGGACCGTCCAATTGGTGGAACAAAATGCGAAGCAGCTATCCTAAGGAAATCAACACCAAGGTTGCCACGAGTCATGCTGACAGAGAAGCGAGCCCCAGCCACATCATTGCCCGGCCTGGCAACAAAAAACAAAAAAGTAAAACTGAGATCTCCAAAACAATTAAGCCCACTGAAAGTGCCAATACGAGTGCACACACCATCACCAAAAGGATCATCCAACCAGCCCAGAGAACAGATACCATGGCCAACCAACCAAAAGGCCAACCAAAAAAGAAAACCAAGTACATCATCACCGACCACGTCTGCCCCTCCCACGAGCCCTACCAGGAGAGGCAAAGGATACAAGAGGTTTATCTTGCAATAAGGGAAAAGAATTGCCAGGATCCTCATCCCCAGACGATTCCAAAGATACAGAATCTAAATCAGAATTAGACGAGCCTTGGAGCCAATCCAGTTGCACACTAACATCCAATCCTGAATTGTCCCCCACATGATACACTAGACTTTGAGGATCAATTAAAGTAACAGGTACATCCACAAAGTTGTTGTTAGCTAAATAGTCGTTCATGACCGGAGGCGAGCTGGAGGTAGCAGATACCTCACAAACACCCGCACCCAAATTATCAAAAGGAATACCAACCTCATGGGGGCAATCCAAAACAACAGGATTTAATGAAATTTCACCCAAAATGGTCGGGGCAGACACCACTGACAACAAGCGACCAGCACCACCATGATCATCAGCACTAAGACAAGTTCTAAGGGAGGCCACAAAGGGATCTAGAGTACCCGAAATACAACCTGGAGGGACAAAGGGTAAAGCATCAGGGGACAAAAACAGCAACACCATCACCATCAACACCATCATCCTTACCACTTGAAAGGTTCACATTATTTTCCACATCAATTTCCACATTCTCAACAGCTAAATTAGATGGAGGGGGAGCCACATTAATCAACTGAACCACATGCTTCACACCCAAATGTAGGCGAAAGAGTGGGTTCAACAGAAAGAACTTGCTCAGCCTCAACAATAGAAGAAGGGACAATCAGATCAGACTCAATAGAATCCTTATTAGCAACCTTAGTCGGCATATGTAAGTCAATCCCAGGATGGAAATTACCTAAAAAATGCCCAAATTTTTTACACGAAGAACAAAAAGGAGAGAAATCCTCCAAAACAACATGCTGAACATACTTAGAAGATTGAGGGCCTAACCAAACACGATTGGGATAGGTTTTAGTAACATCTAATTCCACCAACACACGAGCAAGAGATGGCCTAGACCCAATAGAGGTAGCAGTATCAATTTTTTGGGGCTTTCCAAAGATCAAACCCAAGCCATGAAGTATGCGAGGACAGAAGAGATGGGGGCGCAGCAGAGGAAAAGACACCCAAATATGTACAACCGGCGACTCCACCCCCAATATCCACACAGGGCGACCATTTGGTAAGTTTCATAAAGCAGTTATAAACTAAGTAAGATACATGGCAAAAGACCCGATAATAATCAAGATCGTTTTTGAGCTTAATGAGGATATGAGACGGGTCCAGGAACCTAACAGAAAATTCACCATTCAACTTTAGATTAAAGAAACATCGTCGAATATAATCCAAAGAAGGACGCTTAGAAGGGAAAAATTCGACAAGAGAGAACTGGAAAGGCGCGGCAAGTGCAGAATATTCTTGTTCCGAAATACAAAGAGAGAGAATACCACGGAAAGAAGAAACCCTAAGCTCTGAAAAAATGGGTTCATCTTGCTTACCCGCAAAGACATCCAAAAACGAATGAGGAGATGAAGAAACCCCTAAAAAACGAGGGTCACATAACTTTGGCGGCATGCCGGCAACTGCCGGACAGAACCGAAAAAAACATAAACCCAAAATAACAAAATCATAGAAAGAGGAACTTCCCTGGAGGAATGAGGAAGACGGCGCCACCACGACGAGTAGCCCCAGCCACAGGAACAGACCGGAGAGCGCTAGAGCAAAAGCCCTAACAGAGTGGAAGCGGGAGCCATTCAATTTTAATCAATAAAATATTCATATGTAAAAAACAATGCGTGAAGATCTATGTTTTAATGATATTCAATAATATGTGTGCTAGATCACTGACCATCAAATTAGTAATCTTTGACAACCACACTTGAAGATCTATGTTTTAAGGGTCATCAAATTAAAAAATAAAATAAAAATCTAAGAGAAGTGATCCATGCAAAAACAAACAGTCAAATAAAATTGGTATGCTTAAGGTTTTGTTTGGGACAGCTTTCTTACTGCTTCTTAAAGTAAATTTTTGTACTAAAAAATTGCTTTAAAAACATAAAGAAAGCTAGTCATCCCAAACAAAGCCTAAAGCTATAATGTTTAGTTAAATATGAGCCATTTTTAAGTGCCTAAGTTGAAATAAATCCCCATATTCTGCGATACAATATGAAGGACTGCAAGAAGAAGAGCTAGCTTTTACACTACAAATACAACTGTTCATGAATATATGGACAAATTGTATGGCGATACAAAAGCACCATTTTCTTTGTGTGTGCAAATGCTTACTTTATATTTTCTCGGATCTAAAATTTTTTTCATTTAAACTAGCTAGCTTCAACTCACACTCTCTGTGCCTTTCTTTCTCCCATTTCTCCCTAAATGTTATAGCTTTAGTATAGAGAGTCAGTCCCTCAAGTTGAGACACCACGTGTGATGTTGCTCTCTGTCATTCATTCTATTCATAAAGGATTAAAAATATTAGTAGACCTAGTGGAAGAAGTAGGCCCCTTCTCCAAGTCAAAAAAATGAGAGACGACTGATCCAAATAAGTAAAAGAGAAAAGAAAAAAAATTTGTTCAGGACTCTTCCTCCATAGTAATCATTTTTTTCCCTTTTCCTCATTCAGTCTTTGCTTCTGCCTTTGTTGGGTTGGAGTTGTGGGTGAATTATTACGTCCGGACATCCAATCCAGGTGCGTCACGTCACCCAAATACACTGGGACCCGGTGTATTTCGGTGACGTGACATGTTTGCATTGGTGTCTGGACGAATCCGGACACCGGACGTAATAATTTGCCGGAGTTGTGGGGATGCCAGTTAAGCCCGACCACCTTCGTCTTCCCCATTACTTAAATAGAACATCTTTTCACCCACATATATATATATATATATATATATATATATATATATATATATATAATACTACTTTATTAGAACAAAATGCAGATTTTAAATATAAAGTTTACTAGTTAAAACACTACATTATTAGCCTTCTAAGACCATCTATATTATTCCCTCTCCCTTGCTCGTGATAAAAAATCTTTAAAATAACCCTATCTATTTTTGGCTTCTCCAAACAATTTCCAAGCTTCGTCCATCACTTCTAAACTCTACATGACATCCATCAATCCCTTAATCCTAAAATGCATCCCTTTCTATCACCCCCCAATGTTTAAATAGGAAGAATTGTTTATTTTATATTTTTGATCATTTACTAGAGCTTTTATAAATTGTCAATATAAATTAATATCCATTAAAAATAATTAAATATCATACTTAAGGAAATATTTTACTATATTTATTCATCAAAATCATATTTATAATAGTAAGAAGATCATTAACAGTCACTTATCTTTCAATTGCTCATGACTACAAAAGAATAAACAAACAAAAAGAAAGGAACTTGAACATCTCATTGAGTCTTACTCCACACAATCTAAATCTTATCATTGAAATAAAATTAATAAAATCACATAATGAGCTTATAAATTAAGCACGGGATAAACCCAAAACTCATTAAAATTTTCAATACAAGATTTAAAGAAGTAATTATATGCATACTTCTCTCGATCAATAGAATTAATAGTATTCAATATTGTCAATGTTTAATCATTACTTGTATATATATGATTTAATATAATCACTAATGAAAAGTGAGAACTAACATGTGTTATCACCCATCAATAATTTAGATGAAATTTAATTAATTTAATTGCTACCTTTCACTTTAAAAATAAAATTTTTAGAAATTCTATAGTGTAATTTTGGAAAAAAAATTATTTGAATTCTTGTATGACTATATTCATATCAAAAATAATTTGGAGCCATCCCAGTTCTTTGTGTATGGTATTATAATAAAATGAAAATTTTGGGATATAAAAACGAATATTAACCAACAAAATAATGAATGTATATCACTGACATCTAATATATAATGGAAACCAATGCCAAAACAAAAGCAAAGAAGAAGATGGGAGTTGGCTGCTCAAAACAATAATACAAATTGTTTTTGAAAAAGTAAACCATGTAGCAAACATAAATAAAAAAGAAAAAAAATGCAGCAAAAAGAAAGAACGTCAATATTTAATATAAAAATTTTGGAATTAGAAAAAAATTATGGAGTACACCACATCAAGAAATTCATTATTAAAATTTGGGAGAAATAATACAGATCTCTCTTTTCTCTCGTTATGTTTTTTTCTCTCTTCAGTCTTACACCGTTCTCATACTAGAATTAACAAAAAGAAACACATTCAAACCAAGAAAGGGATGCAACCTTTCATGAAAAATGAGAAAGAAAATTTCCCAGCCTGTATCGTGGCGCCATATTTGGAGCGTCGCGGCACTTGACTCCCTGTATCCAGTTTGTCTGATAGCGCTGCAACACTTCACTCTATCTCCCGCCTAAGTAGAATTACTGTAGGTCATGATTTGGAGTGCCATGCACGACTCTTCGCTCTCTGTCTGTTTGTAATCATATAAATTTTGGATCGGGCAATGACCTCCTGCAATTTCCCGGTAAGTTCGACCAATGAAATTGAGGTCCAAGATAATAATACAATATAATTGATCGACACGATCAGAGTCCACGTAAAACTAATATTTGATAAGAGAACTACATCTTCTTAGCCGATTTTAGTCATTTTTTTTTTTTTTTTATTTTCCTGAAGGTTGTAGTCACTCATTGCTACATGCTAGAGACTAGAGGGTTCAAATTAAGTGCTGAACAGCTCCTTCGCATTAAAAAAAAAAAGCAGAAGTTTTACACTAATCCATTTCATAATTCATAGCACAAAAATGGTCATTCAGAAGTTAGGCATTTAGGTGAGAGATTCGGAGGGAACAAAGGACCAGAAATTGAGGGAGAGTGGGGATATGTGCAAAAGGAAAAGTTGTATGCAAAAAAAAAAAAGAAAAAAATGTTTTTGGAATCCTCACCTAAGTTTAAGCCAAGATAAAATAAAAATTAAATTATAAGTAGGCTCCAACTATAGGGCTCATCCCACATGTTAAGATGAACTAATCATGCACAATAATTTAATAAAAAAAAATTCTAGATATAAATAAGGAATGTCTAAAAAGTCAATATTAAATTGAATTATAATTAATCACAATTTATTCTAATATATAAATATTTTTAATTATTTAAAAAATGATTAAATAGTTTTATTTATTTTTTAATTTGTAACTAAAAATATTGTCACAATTAAAACTATAACTAAATCAAATTTATTAAAGGTAAGTTAGCAAAGCTAAAAATAGGAGTAAGAAGTCACATAGTTTCATGAAATTATAATTAAATATTAGCTTTTGAACAAAATTTTTTCATTAATATTAAAGTAAATAAATATTACTCATTTTTCTTAAATTGAGAACAATTAATGATCAAATCATTATTAAAAAAAATCAATAAGATAATTTTATGGTCGATTTTTTTTTTAGAATTGAGCTATCAATTTTTAAGTTTTTATGCTTTCATGTTTGAATTTAAGAAACCATTTTTCTTATCCAAATTTTGAAAAAACTTCATGAAAAATGATATAGTTAAGGATAGGAAGTTTTTTTAAATATTTTTTTAAGCATATGTAGTTAATTATTGGATTCCTTGGAATGCAAATGATTGATGAAACTAACAAAAAATGGCTTTATTTAATATTCAATATATATATAATTTTTAAATTATATATCGTGTGCTCGAATATATTGTGCACTTGTTGGATAATTTTTTAATAATCATGATGGCAGAATTTGAACCCTTGACTGGCCTATCGGAAAAAAAGTATGAATAATCTATTATGTACCTATTGTGATCTTCTTCACCATTTATTTATGAGGATATGATGTTATACAAAAAACTACATCATGGTGTGACAGGTGACGCTCCTTCGGTTGGTATTGATGGTGAGGGTACCTTGCCTACTGATGTTGGTTTGGTGAAGATGATGGATGGTAGGGGTGTGGGTGGATTTGATGCTATTTTGGATACTACTGCTATTTTTTGTGCTCTTTCAGATGAAGATGTTCCCTTGTCTAAAAGTTTTGAAGAATCACCTTTGAATGTGCCTTTAACCCTTATTTTCAAGGATGATATGCAGTCTCACATTTCGAGGGATATTGAGATGTTGCGGGGTGACTGGTTACATGTTGATAATTTCTCAGCTGATGGTGAAGATTTTTATGAGGATGATTTGGCTTCTAGAACGGATTTTATTAAAAGAAGTGGAAAACGTAGAGCTCGTAATTCTAGAAAGAAGTGATGCTACTTTTGCTTTGTGTTTTCTGTTTTTTAGCTTTCTGTCTTTAGTTTGAATCTTTTGCTTATAGGTTTTCCTTTAAATGTTGTATTTCTAGAGGGCTTTAGATTCTTTAAGGACTTGTACCCTTATTTTGTTTTAACTTGTATGCCCCTTCTGCGGGTTTTTTTGAAAAAAAAAAAAGGGCTAGCTCCCTATAATGACTATGTGAGAAAGAGTAGATGAATATGCTGTCATAGCAAATTTTGAATACAATATATATATTTTAATTTTTAATGATTAAATTTTGTTATTTATTTGTGGATAAAATTTCATTTGGGATAACTTTCTTATTATTTTATGAAACAATTTTTAATATAAAAATTTCTAATTCAATAAATTTTTATACTAAAAATAGTAAAAAAAAAAGTTTTTATAAGTAAAGCCACAAAAAATAGGCAAATATTATTTGTTAATGATTTGAAACTTGATGTAAAGCATCTTAGTTAAAATTCTCCTTAGGCATATGTGATTTAATTTGTTATAAGTTTCTAGAACTTTCTTGATTTCTCTATGTTTCTCTTTGTAGCTTATAGTATAACCATTGTAAGAAGGAAGTATAAATGAAAATTTTGGATTAAAAATAATATTTTCAATGTTTTTAGGTGTTAGAATTGTTGGACTCTTAGAGTTATCTTCTTCAGGTTTTCTCCTCACATCAGATGGTATCAGAGCGAGGTTTGGCCCTTGACGTCGATCAGGGTCATGGGCGTCTTCTACATAAACCCTTGATGAAGATCAGGATTTTGGATGCTTGGGGAAGATCATGCATTAAGGAAGATGTGCAACCCTTGACGATGATCAGGGTTTTAATTGATGCTTTTGTGGGTAGCGCAAGCATGTGTCACAAGGTGATATCTTCTACTGGCAACCATATCAGCGATTCAATCTTATGGCAACCATATCAGAATGAATCCACCTCAGATGAAAACCATACAATTGGTCATCTCTCAAAACGATCTACCATCCGCGAACAACATTGACCTATACCGCCGATCTGAGCTCGTGTCTTTGCTTGTCCAGCCCACACAAACAACCACGACGGCGTCCACGACACTCGCGACAACAGGCATCTGCTCCAATACCATTATTCACGAGCTTGTCTACCCCTAATCAACTTTATTCGCACGAACAACACCATGCCCACGACCAAATCAGATCCCCGCACATCCCGCTGACTACCCTAATGCCTAAGCGTGCTCCGTCTACACGCGCCCATTTCCGAACCTCGCCCACGCCCGCGTGTTCCATCCCAACTCCGCCCCTGCTTCGCTTTCTTCGTAGCGGAGGAGAATGATGCAGAGCATCTTAGTTAAATTACTCCTTAGGCATATGCAATTTAGTTTGTTATAAGTTTCTAGTACTTTCTTGATTTTTCTAGGCTTCTTTTGCTAGCTTATAAGTATTACCATTGTAAGAAGGAAGTATGAATGAAATTTTTGGAATCTAAATAGTATTTTCAGTATTTTTAGGTGTTAGAGGTCTTGGGCTCTTAGAGTTATATTCTTCAGGTTTTGTCCCCACATCAAAACTTTAAAAGTTATTATTAATGTTTTAAAAACATAAAGTTTGTGTTTTAAATTTTGTGCTTCAACACTTAAATTAAATTTATAAATAACTGAAATAAGATCAGAGCCACTGAACAATTTTCAATTTGTATAAAATTTCTTAGAGGGCTTGAACGTACTCTCTTTTTTTATTAGGGAAAATTTAAAAAGGATCATTATTAAAGATTAAATTAGGAGGAGGAAAGTGATTAAAATTTTTAAAAAGACTCATACATGCAAATAGATTTTGCATTTTTGGTTAAAATAAGAAAACACAAAACAATTTTGCATTTTCCTTTAAAACACAATTTGTCTTTGTGTTTTCATCTTAAAGTGATGGAGAGAGAGAGAGAGAGAAATAGATAGAATTGTTGCATCCAGGAGTATTCACAGCGGTAGAGAAATATAAAATTAATGTTTTAACATTGTACAAAAATTCGGCATGCAATCAGATAAGAGAGAGTGTGTAGCATTCATATGAGACACCAAGATTTTTACGTGGAAAACCCCTTAAAAGGGGGAAAAACCACGGGGTCTGGCCCAGTTTGAATGAATCCACTAGTATTGATTACAAATGAGGCCCTTCCTTAAGGAAGGCATGGGTTTGATGTACATTATATGAAGTACATCACTACAGGAAAATCACCCACTTCCGGCGGCTTTTTCCGGCGGAATTTGACCTATTTCCGGCGGTTTTTTAATTTTCCGGCGGTTTTCCGGCGGGTTTCGTGCCGCCGGAAAAAACGGCGTAGGAAAATAATTTCCGACGGCGTTTTCCGGCGGCAATATATTTCCGGCGGTTTGCCGGCGGTCAAAAACCGCCGGTTGAAAAAAAAAAAAAAAAAACAATTTCCCGCTGAAACCGCTCCCCGGCGGCGGCTCCGGCGGCACGCCAGCAACCCGCTCTCCGGCGGGCGGACCAGAGCGTCGAACCAGCTCCCGCGGGCGGACCAGACCGCGTCGAACCAGCTCCCGCGGGCGGACCAGACCGCGTCGCGTCGGACCGGCCTCGCGCGCGTGAGCCAGGCGAGCCCGAGTGCGCCAACGGGCCCGCTCCCGCGCTGCCTCCGCTGGGTTTCGAACCGTGGACCTCTCACCCGCTGCCCCGGACCCTAACCACTGCGCCGTTTCTGCAAAATAGTTAAATCTAACTATTTTTTTATTTATATTAAAAAAGTCTGAATATTATAATTAAACATTTTTAATTTAAATTTTTTATTAAAAAAAGATTTAACTATTTTTAAGTCGAGAAGCCGTCGGAAAGCCGTCGGAAAGCCGCCGGAAAGCCGCCGGAAAATACCGCGGGAAAATTTTGCGGGAAATTAGCCGTCGCAAAATTTTGCGGGGAAATTAGCCGTCGGAAAACCGCCGGAAAGCCGCCGGAAAGCCGTCGGAAAGCTGCCGGAATTTTTTGTTGGAAATAAGACGTCATCAACCGCCGGAAAGCCGCCGGAAAATTGACCGCCGGAAAGCCGCCGGAAAATTCCGCCGGTAATAAGTGATTTTCCTGTAGTGCATTACATGTTGGGAATACAAAGAGTCACTATTGACGTATTCGCTTTGTTGGAAGGACCGTAGTCGGCGGAGTTTCGGCGTCAGGAGGGAACTCTGTCGTTAATTGGGAAGAATTTCAGCATCACGTGGAAGTTGAGTAGAATTTCGGCGTTCTCCCGAATATCTTGTAAAATCCCGACGTGTTTAGGCGGCGGGAAGAACTCCGGCGGTGGTCGAGAAGGAGCTGATTCTCCTTTCCCTTCTCTTCTACTTCTTCTCTTATCTTTTCTTGCATCCTCCCTTGTGAATAATGAGGGCTATATTTATAGATTTTCTGGAGTGGCATAGCTCGTAAATAGGTGTGAGATCAGGGTCAAATAGGGAGTGGTCGACGGCTGATATTGAATCCCTTGATCGTACACCGTTCGTTAAATATTTGAAGGTCTTAATGATGTCGGAATTCGGCGAAATTGATTCGTTGGATTCATCTCTTCGAGCCGCTCGATTCGACTATAAGCATGTCAAATTCGGAAACCGTTTGGTAACTCAAATTGTGATACAAACTTTCCAACAGCACTTCGGGTGCTCAATTTGGGCTCATTTGGGCTCGGATTGAGTTGAATTTGGTGTCGTTAGGTTCGTATTTTTGAGATGCTCAGTTTGACTATAAGTTTGCAGAAATCGGAGTTCATATGCTCTCGGATTTAATTTTTTGAAGTTTCCCATTTCATTTTTGCCTCAAGATTTGTGTTCGATCAAGATATTTTTTGCATGACGCATCAAGAATCATATGAAGAAGAGAGAAAAGGTAGAGAGAGATGCAAAGAGAGAAATGAAGAGAGAGAAATTCATTTAAATTTAAAGGACCGTCTATTTCTCTCTCTATCTATTTTTCTCTATGTTTCCTATGCCTATCTATTTCTCTCTTTGTCTATCTTTTCTCTCTCTACTTCATATGACTCTATTTATTTCTCTTTAAACAAATTGTGTTTTAAAGAAAAAAACAAAATTGGGATTGGCCCAATATAACTTTTACTGTGTTCGGAAATTGGTGAAAGCGTGGGCTTATTAATGGGAGGGCGAGCTACCAATCTAATTGGGATTTGGAAAATCGGTTAATTGATTATAGAATTGAATAAAGGAATGATAGGAGGTTTGACAAGATTTCTGTATCTTCTACTATCTTAGCTTTTAAGATAAAGGCCGTTGTTTTAACTAAGGTTATGAAATGGAAAAATGGGTATTTGCTGCTGGATTTGCTATAAGGGTGGCTGCTATGGTTGGTTTTTCTGTTGGTAGGCTGGTGGCTTCCTCTCTATTTGTTACTCCTGTCTTGTTCGTTAATGTTGTCTTGTTCGTTACTCAGCCAGCATTTATGCAGATGGTGGGCAAGGATGATAGAATTGCTTTTTTCTCCTTTGGACGACAGTATTGCTTTGACTGTTATTCTTATGCAACCAGGTTGAGAGAGTTGTAATTCCTGAGTCTGGTGGTTTATTCTCACACTCCCTGAATGGGTTTATTTTTGTGAACTGCTTTTTGTTCCTTTTTGATGTATTCATCCTTTTAATATCTTCTCTTGTATAGGGGATTTTTGTCTGTTCCCCCTATTTTTTTGGGTTTATGATTTTGCATTTTAGGTTTTTATTTTCAAATTTTCTTACCTTACATGTAACTAGTTTGTATCAATGAAAACGAGCTAAGCTCATAATTTTCCAAAAAAAGAAAAAAATATATAGAATTGAATTATTTTCAATTTGTACCATTACAGATGCCAAACCATGCAATTCTTTTTAAATTGAACTCTTAATTCTTTGAAAATTGAACTCTTACCAGCTCTATGCATTAGAGTCCAGAGCCCTGCATTGGGTACCCATACTCACACCCACCCACGTAGCCTTCCATATCCAATGGGCATGGGTGGGTATGGATACGCCCATGACCTCGTGGGTGAGTATGGGTGGCTACTCAACATCAAAGAACAAATCAATATAATCATTAGTTATATTTTAATTATTTAAAATTTGTTCTAAGAATTTATTTTTATTGAGTGTTTTATGATGCGTTAATCCTATAATGTATATTTTTTTATGAATGAGTTTTATAAAATTTATTTTTAATTTTCTTAACCTTCGTAATTATTTGATATCAACTTTATTTGCATGTTTAATGAGTATTTGTAGTTTTATATTTTTTATAAGGTTTTAAGAAAAAAATAAGTTCTAGAGAAAAAAAAATAACTATCGTTAAATAGATTATAACTATAAATGAAGGCCAATAAATGCCAAATAAAAAAAAGTTATAGGCTAAATCTTCGTTTGGGACGGCTTTCTTACTACTTCTTAAAACAACTTTTTAGTATAAAAATTTTAATTTTTGTACTAGAAACCTGCTTTAAGAAGCAGTAAAAAGCCGTCCCAAACGAAACCTAAGTTCTTGCTAAACTATGACTCTTACTCAAAGACATCATATAATATAAGAAATTTAAAAGATTATTGAGTATAACAATGACACTTCACAAAGATCTCCTTTTTAATTTCCCTATATCATCATGTTAGTTGAAATATTGAATAAATAAATTAAAGTTCTTCAGTGGATTATCTTCCAAATATTTAAAAATTGAAGATACAAAAGTAGACTAATATTGACCATATTAAGAAAAGTTAGACAGAAGCACAACAAAATCAAACAATGAAACAAAGACGAGAGTAGTCATGAACATTTCTTTTACACTATCAATTCAACTACGAAGAATCGTAGTATGGGTCTCTTAGATTTGCTCAAGACCTAAGTGGGGCAATACAATAACATACAAAATAAAGTTTTTGACATAATAAATGTCAAAACCAACATCTTGTAAAAGAGGTACTCAAAAACCACTAAAATTAAATATGAATCATAAACTCATCTAATGTTGATAATCTTGGCGAAGGCTTTGCTGGAAAAATTTGAATCAACTTGAATATTAGATTCTTCGTCTCTAGTACTTGGCTAATGATTAGCAATCAAGAAGAACAAGGGTAAATGAGCCATATATTGAATTGAATATTGGGATGACATTGGCCTATAATGAAGAGGCAGATTTAAAACGAAATTATTTCTTATTGATGATGGGTGTTCGTTTTGAAACATATTACACAAATATGAATATCATGCCTAAGCAAGTGAAAAATGAAAGTAGAAACTCAATCTCTTCTCACAAATTTCTTCCAGAAACTCTTCGCACAATATCCAAATGCAACCTAAAAAATTTGATCATCATCAGTCATTTTGACAGGGGCTTTAGTAATAGAGGACTTCAATACTAAACTAGTAAGTAAATTCATATGTAAAGCTAGTGTTTTTAAAAAAAAATCCCAATGAGCAAATAATGAAATTTTTAAATAGGTATGTTCCTACATATGGGAAAGTAATCTAAATGAGGTCAATGTGTTATCATTTAAATACTCAAAATAAAGAGATCTTTTTGATATAATCATTAATTAAGAGCTTTAAACTAATACTAATTTCTTCACAAAAAATAGTTATCTAGTTGCCAATCTTGGAGAACTCAACATAACATATTTTGGGTAGAGAAAGGAAACAAAAAACCTTCCAATATACTTCATATAGCTTGCAAGGAGTTCTTATAGTTCAAAGAGGTGTACAATCAGCCATCAACTTTCCACAAAGGCTAATGTTAAGTGATGCAATGATCTTATAAATAGTAAAATAGGGTTTAAGTCTTAGTTTGGGATAGCTTTCATATTGTTTTCTAAAGCAGCTTTCGAGGATAAAATTTTCTTGAACTAAAAATTTTTATGCTAGAAAGCTGTTTTAGAAAGCAATAAAAAAGCTATCATAAATAAAACTTAAAAAAATAGTTTTACGTTGGCATGATGACCGACAAAAGGAGTTTTTGGTTGGGTGAAAAATATTGAATATTTTTTATAAGATATTTGCTATGTTTGATATTTTTATACAAATTCTAAAAATATCTTCTATAAAGAAAATTTGCATGTTTTTTATTAGGAATTTGCTATTTTTTTCTAATTGCCAGCTTAAAATTAGGAAAGTATAATGAAATAAGTTCATTTTTATATAAAAAAAAAAAAAAAAAAAAAAAAAAGTTCATTTTTATATGTTTTATATATTTTTTTTTTTTTGCAAAATAAATTATGAGTTTGTGAGCCTCATAATTTTTTTTTTTTAAGAATAGAATATCCACCCGCTGTCACTCCTGAAAAGGTCCTTAACAACTTAGAAGAGGCAGCGACCCCACAAAGTCCTCATAATTTGTTGCCCAAACCTAAATTTAGGGAAGGAAATGCTGGTCAGGTATTTGTTGGCTTTTGGAGTCCTCGTTCTCATTGGAAGAAACCAAGCTGTGCAAAGCTGGAAGAACGCACGTGCTGTTCCCCGATTATCATTAGGCCGTGGGGCCCTTTAATTGGCAAAAGTAACCAAAGGCCCAAATTGGTCATTAGGACATGTGGCCCAACCCATCTTTGGTATTCTGGCAGAATGGGCTTTTGGGCAATTCTCCAGAAAATATTAACTGATCATTACATATATATAATGATATTTATCATTTATTAGTAAAATATATTAGAAAGTCCTCACAGAATTTTCTTCTAAGAAAAAAAATTATAGATCAATCTTAATTTTGATCCGCGGTATGCTTTAAAATTTATATGAAAATTTTTTCATTTATAAAACTCATATTCAAATCATTAAAATGAATAATTGAATTTATATTTAATTGCCAAAATTAAAAAAAAATAATATTTCAAATTAATAATTTTGTACTATTTATAATAAACTGGACAATACCCAAAAAAATAACAATATTTAGATATATATTTTATAAATTAAAAATAAAAAAAAAAGACTTTTACAAGCAATTTTTCCCCTTTAGAGGCAGGCAATTAGTCTTCCAAAGAACGAAGCATGCTTCCTCTGAGAGTAAAAAGGCTCGTGGGCCCTATACCCATAGCTAAAAAGAGGCTGAAGGCCCAAAGTTCACAGTAAGTCATCCATAACCCATCATGAACTTACTATAAAGATTATAAGAACTTCCACCAATAAACCCACTCAGGTGTACGACTCATTAAATTGGAATCCAGCTGGAGAAGTCAAAATGTAGCCTAAGCACAAATTGATGTCAGTTCAATTTTAGAAATTAATTTTAACATTTTTCCCATCCAAAATTTATACAACTATTGAAAATATAAGCATGTGCTCAATGTTTTAATATATATTTTTTTAATTTACTATATTATACGTGATAAAAATATTTACTCATAAATATTTAATGAATAATAATAACAATCACGGGTAATAAAGATTGGAGGGATCATAGCGGGGCGATGAAGATCTAAGAACAGTAGTCAGCTGATGAAGATCAAAGAGATCATAATCAAACTATGATAGTCGAAGGGGCCATAATTAGACAATGGTGGAAGAAAGGATTGTAATCGGACGACAGTGACCAAAGGTTCGGACTATAGCCAGGTGAAGTTGGTCGATGAGATCGCAGTCAGTTAATGGTGGTTGGAGCATCAAATATGTTGTTTGCTTGGAAAATCATTACAAATGGCTCACGAGAAATTCCTATGGACCAAAATTACTTTATTTTGCTTGAATAAATTTGTTTGCTAATTATAAATATTTAATGAATAAAAATGAAAATCACAGGCAACAAAGGTTTAAGGGATCTTCATTAGGCAATAAGGGTCGAAGGATCGTGGTCGACTGATGTTGGGCGACGGTGGAAGGATGGATTATAATAATCGGGTGATTGTGTTCAGATGAATCATGATCGGATGGCGTTGGTCAATAAGATTGCAATCAGGTGATTACACTCAGAGGGATCATAAATCTAGCCATGAAATATGTTGTTTGCCTGAAAAATCCTTACAAATGGGATCAAAACTAAAAAAATTTTGGCATACGAGAAATTCCTATAATCTAAAATTGATGCTTCTTTTTATTTTTATTTTTATTATTATTTTTTTAAGGCTAACATTGAATCATAACACAGCTATTGGACTCTCCTTATTCTTAACATATTCTTAATCTCCTTATATGCTCCATGAAATATTTTTTTTTTACCATGGGTTGTATTTTTATTCTAATCTTTCAACCTACTGAGGATTTCATTTGTAATTATGCTTCTAGATTTATTTTACTTTCTATTCCTATTATGGCTCACTATTTTTAAGTTAAAATTATTTAAAAAATTATTATTATTATTATTTGCATCGTGATAAATAACGAAATACTTGCCAATATATTTATTAATCGTCCCAAAAAAATATTTACATAATAATAAATATCAAAATCGATATCAAAGCAGACAGTTTTTTTAAAGCACAAAGAATGGAGTGTAGAGTTATTATACTCCTTACAACTTACAGAAGTAAAAATTGAAATGTGACCCACTGCAGCTTAGCTCGGTTGGGAACCCCCATTCCGAGTTCGATTCCCTCGAGCAGCTGTCGCCTTTAAGTGGGGCCCTAAGCACCGGCTGCGGGTACTGTAGGTGTGGATAGCCCGGTAGGTCGGTCGGAGTTTACGGACCGCTAAGCGCGCTCGGCAATGCCCGAGCGTGGCAGCGGACGGTTCCTCGTCATAAAAAAAAAAGAATGAAATGTGAGGAGACTGTTGGTCAACAAGGGTCCATTTGTTTGGGCTCTCTAGTACAGCATCGAGCTCAGCATGGCGCATTGGGTTGTGGTCCTCGCCGGACCACCTGATTGGGTCGCCGGCATCAGATCAGCCTGTAGGATGCAGCTTTACCTCTTCTTCCACCTTTAATGTAAGTTGGTGAGGAATGTTTACTACAGTGACACTGTGTGGGACAATAACAAAAGCATTCAAAGAAGTCATTTTGCTTCCTAGGCTTTATTTTGGACATCTTTATTACTACTTTCTAAAGCAGTTTTTTAGTACAAAATATCTTGAAAGTGGCGAAAATATAATGACCAAAAGAAGCCTTAATTTGATTGAATACTTGGGATTCATTTAAGAAAGTAAATTGTTATTCTGTAATAATTAGAGTATCATTTTACCTCGAGCGAATCGGTATTTACTATCATTGTATTAAAAAAATAGTAAAATAAGAAGGCATTCTACTTTAGAAGATTGGGATTATAGATAGTTATGCAAATATATTGATGAATGTGAAGACATAAATCTAAGGCTTCGTTTATCATGATTTTGTTACTCTTTGTAGAGCAGCTTTGTAGTATAAAAATTAAAATTTTATACAAAAAAGCTGCTTTAAGAAGCAACAAGAAAGCCGTCCCAAACGAAGCCTAAGTTTCAATATTGACATATTACTTAGACCAAATAAATTTCGTTCAGACTTCTAACGCGTCAAGGGCGCAATTAAGGGTGTAGTTTTTGGAGGAAGCCCGCCAAGTTAGAAATTATTGAAAATGATGACTCATATTACACCATAAGTTCTTAGTTGTAAATCATTCCGCAAGTAACTCATCAAACTTGTAATAGCTTCTACGAATCCTTAAAAAAAGTTATGAATATTTGTTCTATAAATTTATAGTGAGTTCAGAGCTACATTATAGAACCATGTGCTATTATCTCTTCATGAATTTTGAAGCTTCTACAGAGCATACATACCATCCTATTTTACTAAATAATTACTCATATATCATAATAATTTAATATGATAGGATGATACTAATAATTATAAAAAATAGATTGCATATTAACAAATATGAAAGTTTTTACATATATTTATAAACGGACACACAAACAATATGATTATAGTTGAAATTCTAACATTAAAGAAGCATATTCTTCTCCAAAAATAGCAGTAATCATACAGTCAAGCCACTTTCACCTGACAAGCTTCCTCCATGTTTAGCTCCTTTCAGAAGGAGACAGAAATAAATGCTATTCATTGACACAAGCCACATAACAATCACTTAAATTCTGCAAACACGCAACTCGCCTGTTGATTTAGAGCTTTGATTATCAATTAAGAGGTCTTACGTATATGATCGATCTCATTCACGATCTGTAAACTAGAGGAAGAAAACCAAATTTTGCTCTGAAAGAGCAGTTGGGCGAGCTCCTGGTTTCGTTTTACTTTCACTTAGGTTTCATTTGTGATGACTTTCTTACCGCTTCTTAAAACAACTTACCGTTAAGTTGCTTTAAAAAGCAGTACGAAAGCCGTCTCAAACAAAACTTTAATGAGTTGAAATCGGCAAAGCTTTGAAAAGATAGCTAGCATTATAAAGCATAGCAGTGATATTTTTTTTTATTTTTTGGAGAATTGAGGGACAAGCCCCCTTTCATTACTATATATGGTGGGAAAAATACAATGGAGAAAGTCCAATTACAGCTCATGAAAATAGAAGAAGAAGTTATCTGCGTACAAAAAAATGCAGAGCTGAATTGGGCTAAAAAATATCAAAAAACAATACAAAGAAACAACCCAATAGGACTCTGAAAGCAACAAAACGATCTCATGTTACAACATTGTAGTTTTCAATCGAAGCCTAATGTTATAAACAGTATTAATCCATCTAAGCATCTCTCTGATCATAGATTGAATTTTCCACCTAACGAAGCCATTCCTAACCTCAACTCTCCGGAGGTTAGCATTTCGAATACACCACACCAGAAAAAGCCAACTAATCAAACGAAGCCTTAGACTTCATTTGAGATGGCTTTTTTATTGCTTCTTAAAACAGCTTTTTAGTAGAAAATTTTTAATTTTAATATTAAAAAACTGTTTTAAGAAGCAATAAGAAAGTTGTCCCAAATGAAACGTTAATCTTGCAGAATAAGACTTTGTTTGGGACGGCTTTCTTACTGCTTCTTGAAGTAGCTTTTTATTACTAAATAGCTGCTTCAAGAAGCAGTAAGAAAGCTGTTCTCAACGAAGCTTAAGGCTTCGTTTGGGACGGCTGTTTTATTGCTTCCTAAAGCAGCTTCATAGTAAAAAAATTTTAGTTTTTGTACTAAGAAGTTGCTTTAGGAAACAGAAAGAAAACCGTCCCAAACGAAGCCTAAATTTGATTGCTTGCAAGAATCACCTCAGATCTCTTCTGAATCTCAATCATCTCATGTTGCTAATAATGCCAATGATACTTCTTCTGAAGCTATTAGTTCTACGCCAAATATGTATTTGGGGAAAAACAAATTCAAACCATTATTCTATTATTTAAGCCTATAGGAAAGACTTATCATCAGTTTTTTATTTAAAAATTACTGGATGAAGCTACCCAAATTCTGGGATATCCTCATTTCTACTTTTTCTCAGCAAAGGAAAGACAATCCTATTACTGTTTTGTATCAGTATTTAAAGGAAATTAAAATGGCGCTAAGAAGTGAATGATGGTCTTCATCAAATTATTTGGAAAATCTCCTGAAATGCTAAAAGATACGCAACATAAATTTACTTTCTCTCATCGGTCATGATTCGCTTAATCCTGAGCTTAATCTGAGTTATATTGGTACTGTATTGTAATGCAAGGTGTATGAATAGATGACTTCCTTCATCTCCTCTGCTTCCATTGTAATTACATGGGCTGTCTCATGGAGTGTTTGAGAGTTTGGTTAAATTTTATAAAATTTCATTCGAAAGAATTATAAATAAATCAACATTCTCCACATGAAAGATGCATTGAGGTAAAATTGCAGAGAGCTTAGATATTTGAATAATTCTAGAACCTTATCTAATGATCGATGCTAATAGTCAGAGCTAGCAACCACAATCTCTCAAACACTATTGATCGACAACCATTGTCCGGCCTACTTCGCCAAATGTCATCATTTGACTATCGTTGCCTAATCATTGTCAGTCGACTATCACTGATTGATTGCCATCACCTAATATCATTGTTAGACCACCATTGACTATCGTCATTTAATCATCATCTCCTAACCATTGTCACTTCAATGTCATAGCCTAACCTCCATCATCACTCCAATACTTCTCTGCCATTCTTCATTTCAGCCACAAGAGGTTAATTAAGCTTATGTTTCATATTTTCTCCTTTTATGAGGAAGAGTGAACATATGTAACCTCACTTATATAATGAATTATTTTAACTGAGACATACCCCATGCTTTTCCCTTTGCGGGTTTTCGGTGTAAAAAATTTAATATGTTTTCTAAACGTCTTTTGCCTATATGTGTACATGATATTTGTGCAATGCTAAGATGATAAACTTTCTTTCTATGCAATCAAGAATATTTAACTATGTCAGGACTGCTGGAGTTGACGCTTGTTGCGAAAGTATAATGGGACCACCGGTATGGCTTGCAATGTCGCTTGGGAAGGCATCACTGGACCAACTATGTGTGAGGAGAAGAAGAGTTCAAACTTTATTGGGGAATGTATTGCGTGACTGCTGGCATGACAAATGGCGTTGCCAGGGAAGGCATCATGGAACCAACTACTTGTGAGAAGAAGAGGAGTTCAAACATAGCCAGGGAATGTATCATGTCTTTTATCCTCATTCAAACATGTTTCAAACCAACTACTCTATGGGTTTGAGTTTTTATATACATAAACATATTTATATAGAAGGCTGATATTAGAAGAGAATGTTGTAAAGACAATAATAGAGATATTTTTAAAGAGGAGTAAAAGTAATGGATAATATGTGTCCATTAACTTGAGTAATGAGGGATACTTTTTATTAATTTTCTTCCCCCATTAAGAATTTTTATTGTTGACTTTATATCAACTTCTTCTAACTTAAGCCCGTCTATATGTGCATGTTTATGCATACATGAATTTGCAATCAAAGAGAAGTTGGCTCAAATCATGTTCAAAAATGATGAAAAATAGGTTCATTTGTTAACATAAAATTATCCTTTTGTCTCATTCATAGTATATATAGGATTTCCAACATTGGAGAGGCAATGAATATATTTAGATTTACATAAAAAAAAAATACAAAACTTTCTTTGTTTGATTGGGAGTGGCATCATCTTATTTAGACTAAATCTAAATATATTAGAAGAGAAACAACTTACCATTAAGTTGTTTTAAAAATAACTGTTGGGCGAGCTCCTAGTTTCGTTTTACTTTCACTTAGGTTTCATTTGGGATGACTTTCTTACCGCTTCTTAAAACAACTTACCATTAAGTTGCTTTAAAAAGCAGTATGAAAGCCGTCTCAAACTAAACTTTAATGAGCTGAAATCGGCAAAGCTTTGAAAAGAAGTGAAAAGATAGCTGGCATTATAAAGCATAGCAGTGATATATATATATATATATATATATATATATATATATATATATATATATATATATATATATATATATATATATATATATATATATATATTGGAGAATTGAGGGACAAGCCCCCATTCATTACTGTATATGGTGGGAAAAATACAATGGAGAAAGTCCAATTACAGTTCATGAAAATGGAAGAAGAAGGGATCTGCGTACAAAAAATGTAGAGCATAATTGGGCCCAAAAATATGAAAAAACAAAACAAAGAAACAACCCAATAGGACTCTGAAAGCAACAAAACGATCTCATGTTACAACATTGTAGTTTTCAATCGAAGCCTAATGTTATAAACAATATTAATTCATCTAAGCATCTCTCAGATCATAGTTTGAGGTTTTGTTTGGAACGACTTTCTCTCTGCTTCTTAAAGCAACTTTTTAATAGAAAAATCTTAATTTTGATACTAAAAAGCTGTTTTAAGAAATAGTAAAAAAGTCGTCCCAAACGAAACCTGAACTTTCCACCTAAAGAAGCCATTCCTAACCTCAACTCTCCGGAGGTTAGCATTTGGAATACACCACACCAAAAAAAGCCACCTCCTAATCAAAACTAATTTAATCTTGCAGAATAAATTTGGTTGCTTGCAAGAATCTCCTCATATCTCTTCTGAATCTCAATCATCTCATGTTGCTAACACTGCCAATGATACACCTTTTGAAGCTATTAAATCTACGCCAAATATGCGGGAACCAAAAGTGGCAAGAAGGCACAAAATTTATCTAATAAATCCCAATGACATCTCCAAGACTGGCTTATTGGAATCTTAGGGGTTTTAATTGCCCCAAGAAAGTTCAATGTGCTAGGCAGTTTGTTAAGAATCATGGTATGGATTTATTTTGCATTCTTGAAGAAAAAGTTTATCTTCAGTAGATAATCTTTGGTTTTGTTCTAATCACAAGGTGTTCTCTATGGAGGATTCTATCCATAATTTTGGGTATTCACACAGTGGTAGAATCTGGATAAAATGGTATTCTGTTGTGATCTCTCTTACTCCTTTTTATTCTAGTCAGCTCGTTCATGGAACTGTCTCTTATGGCTCTGGTTTCTATTTTGAGAGGTCTGTGGTATATGCCTCTAATCATTTGGAAGAGAGAGCTGTTCTTTGGGATAAGCTAAAAAGTATGGCTTGACCTTTGTCAGGTTAATGGGATGTGGCTAGAAAACTTTCCTAATTCTTTTTATAAAGTTGAAAACCCTTGGTGTTCATATCACTTCCTCATTATTCTATTATTTAAGCCTATTGGGAAGACTTTAGGTGAATATGAGCTCAAATCAAGAACTTGAAGTATTGCTAGTATTGTTAGAAATAATTTATAATATTGGCTGAAGGATTAAATAATCTTCAAATCTTGTGGGCTTATAATCAAAATGAATATCTCAAGGATAGAAATCAAATGAACCCAAGATCACTTAATTTTAATGTCATTAATGCACTTTCATGTTGAAAGAATATTTGATGATCGAGGGTATTAACATGGGCTATCTCATGGAGTGTTTGAGATTTTGGTTAAATTTTATAAAATTTAACCAAAAAGAATTATAATAAATCAACATTCTCCACATGAAAGATGCATTGAGGTAAAATTGCACAAAGCTTAGATATTTGAAGAACTCTAAAACCTTATCTGATGATCGATGCTAACGGTCAACGCTAGCAACCACAATCTCTCAAACACTAATCCTTGACAGCCATTGCCCGGCCTACTTCACCAAATGTCATCATTCGACTATCATTGTCACTCGACTATCACTGATTGATCTCCTTCACCTAATATCATTGTTTGACCACCATCAACTATCATCATTTAATCATCATCTCCTTACCATCGTCACAATACTGTCATAGCTTAACCTCCATCTTCACTCCACTACTTCTTTGCCATTCTTCATTTCAGCCACAAGAGGTTAAGCTTATATTTCATATTTTGTAATCATATTTTCTCCATTTATCAGGAAAAGTGGAATTCTAAAACCTCACTTATATAATAGATTATTTCAACTAAGACTCATGCTTTTTTCTTTGCAAGTTTTTCATTGTAAAAATGTAATATGTTTTCTAAACATCTTTTGCCCATGTGTACATAATCTTTGTGCAATGCTAAGATGATAAACTTTCTTTATATTCCATCATGAATATTTAACCATCTAGGGACTGGTGGAGTTGACGCTTGTTGGAAAAGTATAATGGGACCACTGGTGTGGCTTGCAATATCACTTGGGAAGGTATCACAGGGCCAACTATGTGTGAGGAGAAGAAGAGTTCCAACCTTATTGGGGAATGTATTGCATGATCACTGACATGGCAAATGACATTGCCACGGAAGGGATCATGGGACCAACTACTTGTGAGAAGAAGAGGAGTTCAGACATAGTTAGTGAAAGAATAATGTATTTTAACCTCATTCAAATTAACATGATTCAAACCAGCTACTCTATGGGTTTGAATTTTTATATACATAAACATACTTATATAGACAAGCACTGTTGTAAAGACAATAATAAAGATATTTTAGGAGAGGAGTAAAAGTAATGGATAATATGTGTCCATTAATTGAGTAATGAGGCATACTTTTTATTAATTTTCTTCTCCCATCAAGAGTTTTTATTGTTGACTTTATATCAACTTCTTCTAACTTAAGCCCGTCTATATGAGCATGTTTATGTATACATGAATTTGCAATCAAAGAGAAGTTGGATCGAAATATGTTCAAACATGATGAAAAAAAAGGTTCATTTGTTAACCTAAGATTATCCTTTTGTCTCATTCATATTATATAGCAGGCTTCCAACATTGGAAAAGGCAATATTATATTTATATTTATATTAAAAAAATAATACAAAAACTTTCTTTCATTTGATTGGGAGTGCGATCATCATATTTAGACTCATTTAATGCTTTCTTAATTAAAGCCCTACTTAATGCATTGTATTTAATATAAAAGGCTGGCTTTTTTAGTTTGTAATGATATGCCAACTAAGTATTGTTATAATGTATTTAAGTGTTCATAAATTATTATTAAGTGCTTCTATTTATTGAAGCATAAGTGTTTTAAATTCATATAGTGCATGTTATATTAGAGATTTATTCTATTTTATATAGTAATGCTTTTATTGTGTGATTTATTATTTAATTATGTGGAACTTTATAATATTCGAGCTAATTAAGCCATATTCAAAAAAGATTTGAAAAACATTTGAATAATATTCAAACCCATACGAATAATGTTTGAGCCTTAATCAAATTTTATTTGAAATGATTTGAACATGCAATGAACAAGTTATATAAAAATAATTATAACATACAAAACCTCAATTATAATAATTATAATATACAACAACAACAACAACATCAAGCCTTTATCCCACTACGTGGGGTCGTCTACATGAATCCTTTTTCATAATTATAATATAACATAGTATAATTTTGATATATGAGACTACAATCACAATAAGCATAACTAAATAAATTATAACTTAATATATGAGAGTACAATCACAAAAGATAAAACTTATGGACAACAATTATGATACAACATAATACAATCACAAAAGTTATAATGCATCATAAATGAATTTCTCTCCCTATGGCTTAGTGAGTGTTCCAACCACTTAATATTGACAAAGCTAGTATGTTCTAATTCAGTATAACACTTAGGATACTCATATATATCATTATAAAATGTCCAAATCAGTCTCACATCTTATAAGTTGTAGAATCTTGGATTTATATGCTTTTCCTCATTAGAATTAGAATGTGTATGCTTAACCCTTCCAATAATATCAAAAATATAAAATTGTCTAAATTTTTATCCATCGTACTCCAACTCTATGCGACTCGAACAATATAGTGTCTGTATATGTATGATTAGAGTGAACATATAAGTACATGAAAAACCAACCAAAATGAATCAAGACTAAAAATGAGATAGATCATAAAATGGTATGATTCGAATCATGTTCGAACCAAATTTGAATCATGTTCAAATCTTATTTGAATATGTTCGAGTAAGATTTGAGTAAAATTTGAATATAATTTGAACTTAGCATGAACAACTTTTGAACTTTGCTTGAACTTAGTTCAAATAATGTTTAAACATGAACTTACCTTTGACATTTGAGAGCTACGACTTGTATATATATATATATATATATATATATATATATATATATTTTCATAACATCAGCAATTTTAATCAAAATAAAATTTAGTGTGTATTTTCCAGATAAAAAAAGGGGGATTTACATACATACCACTTTACTTCATGTTATTTATATATCTAACGTTTAAAACTTTAATATTATATATCTTCCATCTATAGAACAAATATGTGCATGAAATGAAATATTAAAATTTATAGAGTGGTAAGTATAAAATATATGAGTGATATATTTAATATTAAAAATTTATATGAATTGTAGACATATAATTGATACATCATCAAAAAATTATCATGGTCGGGCACGAATCTTGAGGCAAAATCAGGTTGGTACTTCCAAAATTAAAATTAGGACCATCCGAACTCCGATTTTTGTAAAATTATAGTCAAACTGAAAGTCTTGGAAATATGAAACCAACGACACTAAATTTGACTCAATCCAAACCCAAATGAGTCCAAATTATGGGCCTGAAGAGCTATTGGAGAGTTTAGAACACAATTTGGATTATCAAACAGTTTCCAAACGTGACATGATTATAGTCGAATCGAGCGGCTTAACAACAAGATGAATCCAACGAGCTCAAGATCACTAAATTCCGATATCACTAAGACATTCAAATGTCCATCAAACAATCCACGATCAAGGGATTCAACATCAGCTACCCATGCAAACCACTTCCCATTTGTCCTTAATTTTCCATCTATTTACAGGCCATTACACTCCAAGAAATCTATAAATTAATCCCCCTTTCCTCTTGAAAAGGGACCCTAAGCAAAAGGATTCAAGAGAAAGATCAGAGATCACTCTTACCTCCTTGCCTCCTCGACCACCGTTTGACGCCCTAAGCTAATTCGCCGGACCACCACCTAACATTCTAAGCTCCGCTAGATCACCGTGTGACATCCTAAACTCTGTCGGACCATTGCTTGACGCCCTGAGCTCCGCCGAACCACCGCGTGACATCCTAAGCTCTGTCAGACCACCGTTTGACGCTCTGAGCTCCGTCGGACCACGGCCTGATGCCCTGAGCTCCACCGCTTGAGGCCCTAAGTTCGACTGGACTACCACCTAACACCTGGAATTCTTTTGAGCCACCTACGGACACCAGAGCTCTACTAATTGACATCAAACTTCTAAGTAACGCTGGAATTTTGCTAGATCACCAGGTGACTCTGAAGTTCCACTAGACCATCAAGTGATGTCAGACTTTCATTTACCCCTGACTTCAACTATACGGTTGGTATTTGTAATCTGATCGCTCTCGGGGGTGAGTCAGCCCACTATAACCTACTCAAATTCTAGTGGAATCATTTTAAACTGGGACAAACCCCATGGTTTTTTTCCCTTTCCAGGTTTTTCCACGTAAAAATCTTGTGTTCTTTGTGTGTGAGCTGGATATCTGTGCAACGCTAAGTCGTAGGATCATAACTCTATTGCCGCATATATTCTAGCCTGTAACAATAATATTAAAATTTTAGATGTTAGATATGTGAATATATGGTATGTATGTGAATTAAAAAAAATGTATATTTGGCCAACTTTTCTAGCAATATTTTATCAAAATTAGGAATTTTCATTGAGCAAACTCCTCTTCCCATGGAAGCTTGCCGGGCTATGCGACATTGGTTTCCACTGAAATACCTCCGGTTTCTTGTCTGGCCCAAGAATTCCTCGGCGACGCCCCGACCACTTGCGTCGATTGGAATATCCACTGGTACATCTAAATTTTTTGTATTCCTTATTTCTGATTCCGTTGCTATACTTCACCAACTCACGCTTCCGCTAGCGCTCACCGGCACACGCCAGTGGGACAGGTCAGGAGAAGTCAAATGTGCGCCTCCTTCGCAGCGGCAGCCGGCGAGAGGCCAATCTGTAGGGCGTACGATGGCTTGTTATTGGATGCCGGAGGCACGCTGCTGCAGCTGGCAAAGCCCGTTGAGGAAACCTATGCCACAATAGGAAGGAAATTTGGTATAATAAGTTGTGACGAGATGATTCCTTCTCATTTATCTCAGTTTAGATAGTTGAATTGACATAAACGTTTGACATTACATCATATGTGAATACTGTACAGGAGTTGATGTCACAGAGAGTGAGATAAAGCAAGGGTTCAGGAGGGCTTTTGCTGCACCATGGCCTGGGAAGCTCCGCTACCAGGTCATTGCTATCCAAAGCTTCCTGTTATGCTTAATCTTTGTTAGATAATGGGGTTAATTTTTAGTTCATATTCCCAAGGTTTCACGATACTGAATGATGAATTGAATTCTAATATTAGAATCAAGTATTTTCCAGGTTGAACTTTTGCGCACTTGAGTTACTGCAGTTACTTTAATTGTCCTAAAGCAAGCTTGTCGTTTGGTTGCAGGGAGATGGAAGAGATTTTTGGAAGCTTGTTGTTTCTGAAGCTACCGGTTGTTCTGATAATGACTTTTTTGAGGAAATATATGAGGTGAGCACTCAGACGATCTTCTATGAAATTCTTTTTAAATTTATTCCATGTGTATGTTACTTTTTACTTAACGTAAGCCCTGGCTTATGAAGGGTCTGGAAGTAGTGAAGGGCTTGAATTAATTCACGGTGATACAGAGAGAGGACTAATAAATAAGGCTTCGTTTGGGACGGATTTCTTACTACTTCTTAAAGTAGCTTTCTAGTAAAAAATTAATTTTTTTATACTAAAAAGTTGCTTTAAGAAGCAATAAGAAAACCGCCCCAAACAAATCCTAAGAATACTTAGCATATGTTTGTATGGAAAATAATCTGAATGATTCTTATATTTAGATTACAAACTAGGATCTCTGGTGGCTATTGGTTGAACTCAATCTGGATCTGAAATTTTGAATGCCTTCTGTCATTAGTTTGTTCATCTTAGACAATCCAGTGAGAGAAATCTTTCTCTCTCTTTTTTTTTTCTTCTTGGCCCCAATCGAAGGCTCGTTGTCTTCAACTTGTCTGTAACATTATCCTGGCCATTTGATTCCTTCATCTCAATGTTCAGATGAGAATTCTTTCTTTTAGCAGTAGTAGATTTATTTTCATGGCTTTTGCATGTTGGAAAACTACTAGAATATGCAGCACAGTTGGTTCATATGCGCCTTTTCTTCTTGAAGAACTTTTTCAGGGGGTAAATGTTGAGAAAATTATATTGTTCTTGATGTTAATACCTTAAAGTTTTTGGTTATCTTTTTATATCGTATGTCAGCACTATGCACATGGTGATGCATGGAGATTACCAATGGGGGCTTATGAAGGAATGTGCTTACTAAAGGATGCTGGAGGTCAAGTCAACAAAGAACCTACTCTTTTTTTCTGTTCTTATTGTGATCAGGTCACATTCTCAGTTTGTAACATTTTAAAGATAATATTAATCCAGTGAAGCTGGCCGTGGTCTCTAACTTTGACACTCGACTTCGCAAGCTACTGGATGACCTCAGTGTTGCACAATTGTAAGTAAATAAATTTGGTTTTGTTAATCTGATCCCGTTCACAAGTCAAGTTAGGAATGCAGTCTTGCTATGTAAAATACTTCTGATTTTCCTTCACTAATTTCCGTTGGTCATTCATGTCTTGAATTTAAAAATAATCACAATAATCTTGCTTCTTTTTCTTTGGTCCTTCATTTATGTGGGGTTAGTATTTACTTTTTCTTCTTTTACCTTACTGGGCGTTATAATACTTCCAAACACAATCAACAGCGAATGCAAGAAAATAGAATATTGCATTACATAGTATTGCTTGGATCTATTTTAATTACGAGTATATGACCAAATTGGCTCCTAGACTTTTTAGGTGTGTTCATTTTAGTCTTAGAATTTTTTAGGCGTGTTCATTTTAGTCTTAGAATTTTTCAGGTATTCAATTTGGTCCCTCAACTTATTAAATATAAATCAATTTACACATTCCGTCAACTTCACTATTTGCTTTGGACATGAATGACCAGAAATTACGAAAAAAATTGTGTTAAGTAAAATATTACAATAAAAATACTATAGTGAAGTCGGTTTACAATTTGGAGTTATAATGACTCAAGAAAAAATGGCAAAGTCAAAATACGGGCTATTATACTAACTTATTTTCTTGTATCCGTTGGATGAGATTAGTTGCTATCTCTTATATTTATACACTTGTATGTATTTAAAGCAAGTTGTGGAAAAATGAATCACAAGAAAAGCTACAGCACTTTCATTTCTTTGATCTCTGTTCTCTGTAATACCATGGCTGAAATTCTCTTAATAAACTGCTGAAAATAGAATACTTTCAAGTATAAGTATTCTATTATATATATATATATATATATATATATATATATATATATAGGGCATATTAGTACTAGTAAGATTGGGAGAGAGAAGTGCATGAGGTCACAGGAGGGAATGTAGTATGATGCTATGGGGATGGAGAGAGAGAGGGTATGCAACACGAGATTAGCTTGGATGGCGAGAGGGGAACATGCTTAGGAGATTAAGTGCATAATTGATATTAATTGAAGAGAGAGAAAGCGAGTCATGGGATTGACATTAATTGGAGGGAGAGGGAGGTTTTCTTGGATACAACACATGATTGACGTTGATGGTGAGTTGGTAAAATGTTTAGGTGATTAAGTGTATGAATGATATTAATTGAAGAAAGACAGAGTGATGATATTGAAATTAATTGGAGAGGGAGAGGGAGATTTTTTTTATCCAGGAATATAAAATTAGAGGGCACAGGGGGAGGGTTCAAAATATAGAACAAAACAACCGAAATATTACTTTTTTTTAAAAAAAAAAAATTTTGAGTAATTGCTTCTCGGGAAAAGATTCATCAACTTCAACCTTAATTAAAAATGAAGATTTGGTGGTAAGATGCTAGCTGAGCCTTACTTGTACATCATGCTTTCCTGCTTGGAAACATATGGTGTTCGAAACTGAGGTAGTTAATTTGTTTTCATGCCTCAGTATTTCATTGCTACCAATTGTATTGCCATTTATTCTCTTACAATCTTTTTTTGATGTAGATTGTATTCTTGGCAGTTAAGCTTTAGATGGTCTTATACTTTTTATCTCTGCCAGGTTTGATGCCATTGTCGTATCTTCGGAGGTTGGTTATGAAAAGCCTGCTGCTGGGATCTTTATAGCTGCTTTAGGTACTTAATCTTATCTCTAGCTCCATAAAGAGTATAATCTCACCATCCGTCTTTGTATATCATAAACATTGCTCTATTGCTGACTGCAATTTCTCTCAAGGGTAATGAATATTGTGTGATAACCTTGATTTCTTTTTTCCCTTAAAATATTATTTAACCTACACAAGAATATGCTTGTTATTTTTCCGCAAAACTTGAAGATTTCCATTTCTACAGAAAAGAATCCAATTCTATTAACTCTTTCTTTTATGTATCTTACTTGAGTTTCTTTGATGTAATGTATTGTAGATCAGATTGGTATTGAAGCTGGTAAGGTTGTGCATGTGGGTGATGATCTGAAGGCAGATAAGGTGGGTGCTAACTCAGTTGGCATTGATTGCTGGTAAGCTTCTGACTATATATATATTTGTATTACTCTCTCGCAAACTCAAAGATATATAAAAGACGTCAGCTTGAGTATGCTCTAAAGTTGAAATTGTCTTGAAGGACGAGATTTAGTGAAAATATTGGTTGGTTTCTTTCAGCAAGTAATAAATTTAAGGATACCACATTAGAACAGGTAATCTCACGATCAAACTCAATGTGCTTGTTGTGCTCGTGGTAGACATATTGCCCAATGACAATTGTACATTGATTATCACAATGAATAATAGATGGACCATCATAGGCAATGCACATATTTTTAAGTAATTATTGAAGCCAGTGCAACCCTTTTATTGTGCCTGGAAGGACATGATGTTCAACTTCAGCATTGAAATGAGAAACCTTTCTTTATTTCTTGATCCACGAAGAAATTAAAAAGTTGTCCAAGAAGAAACAAAATCTAGTGATTGATTTTTTATCAATAGGAACACTAGTTCAATCAGCATCAGAGTAGGCAATAAGAACATGTAGATATTGATCAAAATAATAAATACCACAATACGGAGTCTTTCACATAATAAATAATTTGAAGAACAACATAATGGGGAAAGTGAGAAGCAACAAGAAAGTTTGACTGATATAATGAAATGCATAAGCAAGTACCAAGATGAATAATAGTCAGATATACTAATCCTCTAACCAATTGTCAATATTGTATAGGATCTGATAGAGTTATCGCTACAATAATATTGACATGACTATAGACTTCTAGAGAAGTGGAGGTTTGCCTTCATGTCATTGAAGCTCGTATTAGCAAGAAGATAAGGGGCTTGGTTTGTGAGAGAACATGACTAGTGGAGTCGGAAGAGATGTTAAGGCCAAGAAATGATTTAAGTGACCTAGATCCTTCATTTTAAAGTATTGTTGGGGATGTCTTTTGAGAATAGTGATACCATCATTGTAATTACTAGTGATGATCATATCTTCAATCTAAAATAATTATAAAGAGTTGGAGGACCGATTGATGTATAAAACAGAGAACCAATTGATGTTATCTCCATTTTGATAGTTTAATGTAATAATAACATCTAGCTTTTTGGTGGGTGCTCTTATTGATTGTCGACATCTGCTCTAAATAAACTTCAGTGATTGTTGAGGAGCTGGAAAAATCGATAATAGCTTGGTGAGAGATAATTGCTTGCATTAGATCGAATGAAGACCGATGATAGTTCTTTCATGGGCAACACTATGACCTTTTGGGCAATCACTAGACACAAGGCATTAGAAGGCCTCTATTGGCATGATGCATGTGAATAGAGACATCATTGGAGGGTGTGCAAAACAAAGAGCACATTTTCATCAAAACAACAATAACAACAACACTTTATCCCACTATTTGAGGTTGGCTACATGAATCTTTTTCTCTTCATTGTGTTATATTAAGAGTCAAATTTTTATTTAAATCCAATAAAAAAAGTCATTTTAATACTTTTCAGCCAAGTCTTTTTAGGTCTATCTTTATTTTTCTTGATATAGGTTGAATCTAATACATCTACTCTCCTAATAGAGTCATCAGAAGGCTAACATTTTGTGTCCAAACCATCTAAAGCAAATCTCTCTAATATTATCTGACACTAGAGCTACTAACATTCTAAGGTAAGTACTTGTTTTTGCATTTCATGTCTAACTGTAAAGCCACTAATCCACTTGAGCATCCTCCTCTATGCAACACTTAACTTAATTTTATGCTTGTCTTTCAATGGCTAATTTTAAATTTCGGCTGAATTTATCAACTACTTGTATATATAATTTATTTAACTTATTTCTTTTATTTTCTTTCTTTTTGTTGTTAGACATTTCATCAATCCATGAGAGTTCTTATAAATGGCCAAAAATATTACCAAAATCATCAATGGCCGGCCACCTTTAGATTAGGATGCCTATGGTCTAAAAATACCCTCCTTTGTAAGCTTTGTTTCATTATTGTTGGATGAAATTAGTTTTGCTTATGCAAAATTCTCCTATAAAATCATGGTGCGTGCTCTACAATTTGGAGAGCTTGGAGGCTAATAAAAAACTCTTGAACTTGGTGTTCACTTAAAATTCTCCTCTTTTTGAAGCACTTGGCCGCCCTAAAAAAAATCCTAAAAACTAAAACTAGCCGCTACTGTCACATCCCAATTTGGCCAACCCCTTAACGGTCAATCTAGAGTATAACAGAGAAGGAAAATCTAAATTGGTTCCTTCATATTAACACCAATTCTGAGCCACTACTTTCAGAATGGAGTGAGTAAAAGAAATCTATTTAGATTCTCCTAACTTGCCAACCTATCTAATTCCATAATTAATAATGGGAAGCATATAATGTCTTTTAATGAACATCAAATATAATTGAAGTAAATACATAGCTCTATTAAAACTTTTAATATTCATTCACATACCCAAAAGGTTGTACATTTAGCATTCAGATCTTATTTTAGATCTCATTGCTCACCCAAAACATGTATGCACCAAAAGAACGGTCACTTCTTTTTATTGTCCCAAAGGCTCCTTCATCTTTTCTGCAGTACAACCACTACTAATGAGTTAGGCCCAATGAAATACACAGCAATTTATAAGAAATAATAATAAACAATTAAGAAATACCTAACAATGCTAACATAGCTAAAACTCATATTGAAATATCATATTGAGCCTGAAAGTGCCTAGCAGTATTATTTATCTTGCCAAAACTGCTCCACATCTTTAAATAAGTCATATAATGACTATAAGCTTTTGCACAATTTCAACTTTCCAATTCAAAGTTGGGTCCAACTTCCCAACTTTTAGAATGGAAGTTGTGGTTGAGTCAAATTTTTCAACTTTTAGAATTGAGAGTATATGCTTACCTCGTCGGGTCTTTCGCCTTTACTTGTGCGGGCCTACCCCCCATATTAACTTATTTCACTTTCTATATAGTCATCCTTTTTAGCCCTAATGACATATGCTTTTGATGACATAGTTGCGCTTTAGCTGCCTTTTTGTTGCACTTTAGCTGCCATTTAGCTGCCCTTTTGGTGCCCTTTAGGTGCACTTTAGCTGCGCTTTAGTTGCACTTTAGTTGTCCTTTTTGCTCATTCACTAGTTTATGAATATTTACCCTTTTATGCTTATCAAATCATTAACATTTTTAAAGATTATCTTTTACATAAATAATTTCATACATATACGACCATATTCATGCAAAATAACTAAAATAAACTAGAATACATGTGGTCATAAACATAATCAAGATGAAGTGCAATAATAAAACATTTACTAATTCTTATAACTTTGTTTGGGTATCTCACCTCGCTAGGAATTTGTTCTCCTAGACTTTGTCTTCCTTTTCTCTTATATACAAGCTCAATTGTACTCTTTCTCATTCCATTAAATCCTTATCTTGATGACTTAAGCAAAAACTGCACTTCAAACAGCATAACACTAATTTTAACGAGTAATTCAGCATTTAAACGGACTTCCAGAATTTCAGCCGTAATGGTAACAATTTCTAATTTCTTTTTCATTAATTGTGTTCTCTGAAATTTACCTTAATAGCAGCTTACAACAACCAACCCCCAAGCAGCAACTCCCGCTCCTTAACTTGCGGCTTGAAAACTTCTGATATTCAATGTCCAGCGAGGGACGGGTGGGGAAAAGGAAATGTTAATGCCTCAATAGAACAGACTTAACATACTATTATTATTATATTTACATTCCTAACTCCAATAACCCTTCCATTCATTTTCAGCCATACGATCCCATCAACTTTATGCATGTTGATTTAAGTGGAATTACTCGTAACTCCACTAACTCTTCCATTCATTCCCAGGCATAGGATCCCATCAGCTTTATGCATGTTGATTTAAGTGGAATTCCTAAAATACAGTAAGTAATAAAGATCTATACATTAAAGTTATGCTAATTAGATACTTTAACTAATACTCAATATTTAAGTTAACTGCTAATTAAGTTATACTTAACAACTATACAATTACTTAAATAGTTAGAGTAAGAATTTTACTTCTATATGTCAACATATTCGAATTTAAAAGAGAACTTTTATACTTACATTCATTTTGGATATTTTGGATATTATAGCTACAACCAACTCCTCTTACAAGTCCATTACATCCCCACCGTCACCTTAAAACCTCAAGGCTTCGTTTGTGATAGTTTTTTTCTTCTTTCTAAAGCAACTTTTTAATACAAAATTTTTTAGTTCAAGAAAATTTTATATTAAAAAGCTGCTTTGAAAAACAGTAAGAAAGTTATCACAAATGAAGCCTAAGTCTACTTTTCTAGCTTCCACTCCAAATCTTAAGGAAGCAAGGATCGACCTCTTATGTTCTCTTTCAAAACCTTAGTTCACTTGGCCCTTTAAGGCATCACCTTCTCTCCAAAACCTTGTAATCTTATACTCCTTGTCTTGGCCTTCCTCTCTCCTTGATCAAGCCCCACTGCAATCCACTCAGCCTCACAAAAGTTAACCCTAGCCTAACCCAATTTAAGCTCAAGTTCAAACTCAAAATTAAGTCAATCTAAGTTTTCAATATTTGGCCACTTCCCATATTTGAACCCCCAAGCCGCTATCATGCAAACTATTGTTTTCATCATCAAGATCCTCTATTTGGTAGTCCTATCAGAGGATCTTGGCCAACATCGACATTTGTTAGTAGGGTTGGAACTTTAGCATCGGAGGGCTTTGGCATAAAAAGAGATTCGCCACCCCCCTTGAAAGGATTGATAGGATGAAAACTGGCTCCATTACAAAAGAGGACATCACAAGCTCAAAATAGGGGAACCTGACATTGATATTCTGTTAGAAAAAGAGTATGGGAGAGAATTGCAACATATACAAGCTTATTTATAGTCAAAGTGAGGGAAAAAAAAAGAAATATATAATGTGCAAATGTCTCATAATAGTAAGAAAATTCTACTGCATAATGATAATGAGAAAATTCTACCACGTAATATGTTATAGCCTTAGTTTTAGTTGTTTGGTTTTAAAATTTTATTTTCTAAAGTTGATTATATTCCATCAGTACAATATCCTCTGTAATTTAGGCTTCGTTTGGAATGACTTTCTTACTGTTTCTTAAAGCAGTTTTTTAGTAAAAAAATTTAATTTTTATACTAAAAAGTTGTTTTAAGAAGTAATAGAAAAGCCGTCCCAAATGAAACCTTAGTCTAGTTCGAGTTTACTGGAAAGAGGATGAGATAAACTAACTACCATTCTTAGTTTGTTATTTACGTACTATTTAATACATCAGTTATAGCTTCTTATAAGTTTAATTCCTTCTGGGACAAATTGCAGGCTATGGGGTTCCGATGTGATGTCTTTTCCCCAAATATGTGAACGAATTCTTAAGCAGAGTCCTTCCTAACTAGAGAATAACAACGCATTGTTCTTCCGATTTCTCTTTTCAGAGCAGGTATCGTTGAAGATTGAAACTTTGTTTTATGATATGCATTTTCATTCATTCACTGTCTCATTTTCTTACAATTGCACTCAGTTCATCATGCAAATGGGTCTGAGTAAGCTATCTAATTTATATATTTATGATTTTTCGTATAATTTATATGGTTTCTCAGGCTATCAACTAAAGAACCCCTGTAATAATTTCATTTCCCAGATCAACAGACATTGACTTCAATATTGGTGGTGCAAATAGCCATAGCAAGTTGGGTGAATATGCAATTATGAATGCTTTCAATCATTTTAAACAAATTATGGGACTGATGAACCATTGAAGAGCAGTGTAAAAGGGCATCAAAGCGCTAATTCTATTTGCATGATTGAGCCTCAAATGTTAAAAAGGTAAAAAAACCTCTCATCTGGTTTATTAATAGTGATCAAGTCATTGTTTACATGCCCGAAACTTTTATACTTCTGAGTTTTTCATCGATAATTGTAGTTAGCTTATTGTGACTTCGACTTGATCAGATGCGCAATTTCTTACTTCTGAGTGTAATTTTTGAAAAACTGGATCCGGACTTGATGGCGGAGAGGATAAATTTTAGTGATTTTATGTTAAACTATCAAAATATGTGCTGCCTAATCAATTGGCAAATGATTTGGTGAGTTCTGATAAGGAGAATGTCTTAATAGGTTTCCGTGAGTAATTTTGGATGAATAGTCTAACGTTTCGTTTGGGATAATTTTTTTGTTGATTTGTTTTTTAAATTGCAATCTCAATTTTTATTTGACAACTATTTTTTTGGTGCTTTCAAAAAAAATTATGCCGGAAAGCTTATGTCTACAACAGCTTTAAAAACTTACTTTCGCGATAGCAATTTTATAAATCAGCAAAAAAATTATCCAAAATGAGGCCTAAGTGAGTAGACATGTTTGATTGTGAGTTAGTAGTATGGTACTAAGAGTTGAATTAGACTAACCTTTGAGAGAGTTGATAATATTGCAATTTGAGGTCATTATTGATATTCTAAATTGATAATTGGCCAACAATATTATATTAACTGCCAAGAATGCAATCTACATTAAAAAAAAAATCGTAAAAGAATAAAAAGAAATACATTTGGTAGCTATGAAATTCGAAGGCATGGCAATAAATTACCTACCTCAGTTTCGAACACCATATGTTTCCAAAGCAGGAAAGCATGATGTAGCATCTTACCACCTGATATATCCTAAAAAATTTATCTTCATTGGGCATGAATCTCGAGGCAAAATTAAGTTGGAAATTTTCGAAATTAAATTCAGGACCATCCGAACTCCGATTTCATCAAACTTATAGTCGAACTGAATGTCTCAAAAAGAAGAACTCAATGACATCAAATTCGACTCAATCTGAGACCAATTGGGTGCAAATTGAGGACCCAAAGCATAATTGGATGGTTCAAACTATAAATTGGATGACCAATGATCTTCAAATATGGCATGCTTATAGTCAAATTGAGCAGCTCGACGAGATGAATCCAACGAGCCCAGATTGACGCATTCTAACATAAATGAGGCACTTAAATACTCAATAAATGACTCGTGATCAAGGGAATTGATATTAGCCGTCTATTCGAACCACTCTCAATGTGCCTTTGATCTTCTCCATATTTATTGGTCATGCAACTCCAAGAAAACTATAAATAGACATCCCTTTTTTTAATTAGAGGGGAGCAAGGAAGGAGAGAAAGGGAGGAGAAGAGGGAGAAGGAAGTGAAATATGATATATCTTTTGCCACCACCTGTACACTAAACGTCGACGAATTGTTGTCGGACTTCTGTCTGACCACCAACGAATGTCGGACTTACGCTCGACCAACAATTATCATCAAATTTTCTCCTGAACGCCGATCGTTACCAGACTACGGTCCTTCAAATCTCTGTAGCCCACTAACTACGATTCTTCCGACCATTATCATCTAATTACGGTCTTTCCGACCTCCGTCGCCCTCCAACTATTGTCCTCTTGACCACCGTCACCCAACTACGGTATTTTCGACCTCCATTGATTGACTACGGTCATTCCGACTGCCATCATCCGACGACAGTCTTTTCGACCTCTGTCACCCTATCGACTATGACTTTTCCTGCCACCACTCGACTAAGGTCTTGACCTCCGTCGCTCACCGACTGTGATCTTTCAGATCTTTGTCACCTTACTACGATCATTTTGACAACTGTTATCTGACTATGATCTTTTTTAGCTCCGTCGCCCGCCGAATATGGTCCTTTCAACCATCACCACATGACTACGGTATTTCCAACCTTCGTCACCTGCCAACTATGGTCTTTCTAACCTCTATCACTTGACTACGGTCCTTCGGACCACCGTCAACTGACTATGATTTTTCTGACTTCCGTCGACCGCCAACTACCGTCTTTTCGACCTCTGTTGTCTGAATACAATCCTTCTGACCATTGTCACCCGACTACAGTATTTCTGACCTCCATCGCTCACCTACTGCGATCATTCCAACCAATATCGCCCGATTACAGTCTTTTTTTACCTATGTCGCTTGCCGAATATGGTCCTTTCGATCACTGTCACCCAACTGCGATCTTGTTAAACTCCGTCACTTGCTGACTACGGTCCTTCCAACCATCTTCACCTGATTAGGGTCTTTCCGACCTCCGTCACCTACCAGCTATAGTCCTTCCAACCATCGTCACATGACTACTATCTTTTTGACTTTCGTTGTCTGCCGACTATGATCTTTTCGACCTCCTTCATCTGACTATGATCATTCAAACCATTGTTCACCCGAATATGATTTTTTTGACCTCCGTCGACTGCCAACTACAGTCCTTCCGACCTCCGTCCCATGACTATAGTCCTTTCGACCATCAATACTTGACTACGATCTTTCTGACGTCCGTCGCCCACCGATTATGTTCCTTTCGACCACCGACACCTGAATATGATCTTTTCGACCTTCGTTTCCCGTTAACTACAGTCCTTTCAACTATCGTCGCTGAATACGGTCTTTTCGACCTCCATTACTCACATATTATAGTCTCTTCTACCTCCTTCGTGTGACTACAGTCCATCAAACCACCGACACCCGACTATGGTTTTTCCAACATCTATCGCTTGCCAACTATGGTCCTTTTGACCACCATCAACTGACTACGGTCTTTTCGACCTCTGTCGCACACCAGCTACAATCTTTTCAACCTCTATTGCTCGAGTACGGTTCTTCAAACCATTGTCACCCAATTATAATTTTTTCAACCTCTATTGCCCGCCGATTATTGTCCTTTCGGCTACCGTCACTAAATTATGGCTTTTTCAACCTCTGTCGCCCGCCGATTATGGTCCTTCCGCTCACCATCACCCAACTACGATCTTTCCGACCTCCGTTGCCTACTAACTACGCTCTTTCTGACCTTTGTTGCCTGATTACAATTCTTCCAATCACTGTTGCCTAACTATGGTCCATCCGACCTACATTGTTCAGCGAGCACAGTCCTTCCGACCTACATCGCTTGCCAACTATTGTCCTGTCGACAAACTGTGTAAGACCCTATAGTTTTCCCCCCTTTTCAGGGATTTGCACTTAAAAACTCTATTGTATATTATGAACGTTACACCCCCTATCTTTATCTATTTGTGTATTGGATCTTCGTACAATGCTAGAACGCTAAAATTCATATTTCTCTACTACCACGAATATTCCATGATGCAACAAAGTTCTTTTTTATTTTGATGGCTACAAATTAAAATTAATTTAAATTTAAATTTTACATATTTAAACTTTCATAAATAGAAGAGTAAGAGATTGATGACTGGACCGAAACTCTGCAAGCTTTGGAATGGCGAGGCCTACTTCAATAATAGTATCTTAGGCTGTTGGGAGAATTGGAAAACAGAAAATTTAATTAAAATGAAAGAGGAAAGAAGAAAAAAAAGAAGCCTTGGTGTATTATCTTGAATTCATATGATGTGATTTTATAAAAAAAAAAAAAATATGAAAATATATTCTTTTGGCAGAGTATTCAAATCGAGAATTACTAATGTTAATTTTTTATTAAATATTATTTATTTATTTCATTAACCTTAAGAAATTTGATATTACTCTTTTTGGCTATAAATTGAAACAATTATGCTTTAAACACCCAAAACCATCCCTATTTTGTGCGTGCGTTAATACCAACACTTCACATTTAAATACTTGGAAAGAAAAGATTTAAGACAAGATTATATTCCATTTGAGAGGTTTGATGGTGAAGTATAGAGAGAATAAGGAGGATCTCATATGATGTTTATTGATTTAGAGAAACTATATAACAAAGTTTCAAAAAAAACGTTATGGGGAGTTATAGAAAAAAAAAAGGGGTTAATAATGCTTATATTCAAGTTATTAAGGATATGCATGCAAGAGTTGTTTTATTCAAACTCAAGGTAGTTTGACCTAGGGGTGCAACCGAGTCAAGCTGGCTCGCGAGTCGGCTCGAACTCGACTCGGTAACAAGCTAGACGAGTCGAGCTTATCGAGCTCGCAATTTCAAGCGTGACGGCTTATCGAGCTCGAATAGGCCTCAGGCTCAACTTTTCGGCTCGACAAGCAGTTCGCAGAGGCAACAGGGCGGGAAATTCAAAATGACGGACGAGCTCGTGACAGCGACAGACAAGCTCGAAACAATTTTGAGCTCGACAGCGGACACGTTGACAAGCTCAGGACAGTGGATCTTGACGGCGGAGCCTCGGAATGACAACAGATGAGCTCAAGATGACGGATCTTGACGGCGGACGCAATGATGAGCTCAGGACGGTGGATCTCGACGGCCGAGCCTCGGGACGACAACGAACGAGCTCGGGATGACCGACATCGACGACGGACACGATGACAAGCTCAGGAATGAGCTCTACTGCGGATCTCGATGACGACAGACCTCCAACCTTGGGACAATAGCGGACACGACGATTGAGCTCAACGAGCTGCTCAACATGAGATGAGTCAAGCTCAAACTTGAGCTCAGTGTTTGGAAGTTGAGCTCGACTCGAAGATCCCCTAGCTCGAGCTTAACTCGACTCATTTGCACCCCTAGTTTGACCAAGCATTTTCTTATTTATGTTGGATTACATCAAGGATCAACGTTAAGCTCAATCTTTTTGCTATAGTCATGGTTCTCTCTAAAAATTTGCAAGAGGTTGTACCATGTTGTGTGCTTTTGTCTGGTGATATTCTTCTTGTTGGTAAGATTAGAGAGCGAGTTGAAATTAAACTTAAATTATGAAGGTCTAACTTAGAGTATAAAGGTTTTTGATTGAGTAGATCTAAAACTAAATATATGAAGTATAATTTTAATAGTAATAGATTTAGTTGAAGAATTTTGACTTTGTGCAATCAAGTCATTAATAAGAGTACACATTTTAAATATCTTGGGTATATTGTTTAGAGTGATGATAAAATAAATGGAGATATTATTAGTTGAATTCAAGTTGGATGATTAAAGTAGAGGAATACGTCGAGATTGTTGTGTAATAAAAAATTTCCCATCAACTTAAAAAGAAAATTCTATAAGATGGTGGCGAGACCTACCATATTTTATTATGCAAAATATTGGTCATTAAATGAGAAGCATAATATTAAATTAAGTGTGATAGAGATGAGAATGCTAAGATGGATGAATGGCTTTACTCTTTTAGAGACAGGATATGACATGAGCATATATGTGAAAAGATTGAAATAGCTCGACTGGAAAATAAGATTAGATAGAGTCACCTTAGATGGTTTAGCCACATAAAACAACGGCCTACTGATGACTCGGTTAGGAAAGTAAATGTATTAGATTTAGCTTATGTTAAGAAAAGTAGAGATAGACCTAAAAAGATTTGGTTAGAGAATATTAAAAATGATCTTTTTTATTATATTTAAATGAGAATTTAACTCTGAACATGATATAATGGAGAAAAAAATGATTCATATAGTCGACCCCACATAATGAGATAAAAACTTGATGTTGTCATTATTATTGTAATAGATTATCCATTTGAATAATTGAATGAAACTATTAAACACAAAAGACAAACACAGAGAACATCAATATTTAATATTGATAAATTACTCCTAATGAAAGCCATTGTGGCTTTTACCAAAATATACATGCTAGTACAGAGATTAGTATACACTGTAAGTACAAATAATATCTAAAAATGGAAAAAAAAATCAATTCTCAACAAGATTAGCATTCAAAGGAATCCCTTCCCAATCCCAAAGGATCAGCACCATTAATTTTCAAGAGCTCTAATTTGCTCCATACAGTGGTGGAACAAATCTGCAGTTCTGAAGCGTTTGCTCAAATATATGGCCAACCCTCAACAATGTATCCTGCTCAACATGTAGGATTATCAGGCAAATGTATGGTCCAAGCATAAATAGCAGCTTGCCATTTAGGCTTCGTTTGAGACGACTTTCTTGCTGCCTCTTAAAGCAGCATTCTAGTTCAATTATTTAAATTTTCATACTAGAAAGCTGCTTTAAGAAATGACAAAAAAGCCATCCCAAACGAAGCCTTAATATCATCATAGAATGATAATCAATGAAGGAAAAGCATATAGTTTAAGGCTTCGTTTGAGATGTTTTTTTAATGTTTCTTAAAGCAACTTTTTAATTTAATTTTTATACTAAAAAATTGCTTTAAGAAGCAGTAAGAAAGCCGTCCCAACCGGAGCCTAAATGAGATGGAGCTAGATATATCAAATAGTTGAGGGTAGAGTCCCAAAATTTTCAGAGTTAGCATAAACTGCTTGCTTTCTTTTCCATGCATGGATTGCTAAATGAGAATGCAACTAAGATTTTATCTGGGATGACTTTTTTACTGCTTCTTAAAGCAGCTTTAAAAATCTCTCTTACCTCGCAAAAGGCTGCAGCAATTATCTGAAGTCCAACAGGAAGACCAGCTGGTCCGCCGTCAACAAATCCGCAGGGAACAACGAGGGCTGGGAGCCCAGCCAAGTTGACATTAACCTGCACAAAAATAAGCTTATATTACTGGTCAATTACAGTATCTGACTTTAATACATTGAGCGTGACTATTTTTTAGCCTTCAACAAATAATACAACAACAATAACATCAAGCCTTTGTCCCACTACGTGAGGTCGGCTACATAAATCTTTTTTCGTCATTGTGTTTGGTTAAAAGTCAAATTCTTATTTAAATCTAATAAAGAAATATCATTTCTAATATTTTCTAACCAAGTCTTTTTAGGTCTACCTCTATCTTTCTTAACATAGGTTTCTAACCTTATGTGACTTTCTATCCAATAGGGAGCGTCATCGAACTATTCTGACTTCCAATCGAACAGGGAACATCGTTAATGAAGGCGAAGAAACTTTGAGTGAATTGTTCAAAACTCTACCTTACATGTCCTCACTTCCGATCTAACAGAAAGGGCGTCGTCAAACTTACATAACTTTCGATCCAAAAGGAACATCGTCGCATTGTTCTGACTTCCGATCAAACAGGCAACATCGTCAACAAAGGCGAAGAAGCTCTTAGCAAATCATTCAAAACTCTAGGTTATGTGCAGCAGAAGAAGTCGAAGAGCACAACTAGGTGAGGGTGAACCAAGGTTTAAAGGTTAGGTTTAAGCTTTTTTTTTTTACTTGTTCTATTGAGGCGAACGACTCACGTAAATGAGGCGAGACGTGCCTTGAGGCGCCTCAGACAATTCAAGGCGTATGCCTTGCAGGAGCTGCTAGAGGTGTCTGCCTCGATTCGTTCCGAGCGTGAATTGCGTTGAGGCGCATCTTCAGCAATTTTAAACAGTAATCCACCATATTCAAAAGTTTCGGTTTTCATCAATCCCTCGTGTGGCTGTCAATTGAAAATCTCTCTAATGGACGGAACGAAAAAGAAATAGAAACCAAAGTAGTGTTGAACCACCATTTGAAGCAAAATTGATGCGAATAATTCAATTCAATAAAATTCTTCTCAAGCAACTCCTTGAAGATTAAATAATACGTTGCAACTTTCAACTAAAATACAAAATCCAACAAAGCAAAGCTATTTGAATCGAAGATTTGATTCACATACAGTCATGATGTCGCCAGCATACATTGCAAGAGGATTGTTGGTCTTTTCACCTGTGAATAAAATGACATAAGTTCAATAGGAGCCTCTATAGGCCAAATGGTATATGAAAGAGGAATACCTATCTTATAAGCAGCTGATGGAGCTGCAGGTGAAATGAGAATGTCATTGTCATTCATTGCATCCCTGAAACACTTTTGAATCAATGTTCTTACCTGCAGGACGGCAAATCAGATTTGTTTTGATCTTTATTTCTCTCAAAAATGGTTCATGCAAAGAGAACTAAGGCTTCATTTGGGACGATTTTTTTACTATTTCTTAAAGCAGCTTTCAAGTACAAATATTTTAACTTTTGTAAACTAGAAAGTTATTTTAAGAAGCAGAAAGAAAGCCAACCCAAACGAAGCCTAAATCAATCCAACCTGCTGTGCTCGTTTATAGTAAGCATCATAGTACCCCGCTGAAAGTGCATATGTTCCCATTAAGATTCTCATTTTGACCTAAATAAACAATACGCAGATGACCTCTAAAGAAAACTTTGTGAACCATGTCAATGTCTTATAAAAAAAGAAAATATAATTCTCACACCTCGTCACCAAAACCATTGGCTCTCGAATGACCATAAATAGAACTCAGTTCTCCATTCCCAACCTGGTTTCCATACCTGAGATCAGGAAATCAACAATCTACTAGTAAAGTGCTTGCGAGAGTGACCAGAAAGCTGTTCACAATGAACAAAAAAGAAGCTGATTTTATCAGTGATTATTACAATAAAAAGATAGGAAGCTATCACCTTACACCATCGTAGCGTGATAAATTAGAAGAAGCCTCTGATGAAGCCAATATATAGTAAGCAGGTAGACCAAGAGAAAATGAAGGCAGTGATATCTACAATTGATATCTACAATTTCATTGTATGGTAGCTTCTAACACATTAAAAGAAGAAAAAAAGAGTGTAGAGAAGCAAAACCTCATTTAGAACACATCCTAAATGCTCCAAATGTGAAGCAGCAGCCTGCACTGCTGAAACGACTCCTGCATCAACTCCTTCACCAATAGTTTCCCGAATCAGCCCAACTTTTAACCCCTTTAAAGGTTTTGAATCTAGATTATTTAGTGAGACCAACTCATTTGCAAAGTCTGGCACATCCTGAAAAGCAGGGGAAAAGCTATAGATCTGGGTCAGAAATCCTTGTTCTGGTATCATAACAGAGTGATTTCAAATAGTGGTATCACTACAACTGACAAGAAGGTCAACATAAATCAACTTTTGCAACAAGTTGATTTAATAATAAACCTCCAGAAGAAACACAAGTTAAAAAGAAAGCACCTAAATCCACTGTTAAGCACATGCAAAGAAAAAAAAGTGATCAACTATGATTTTCACTTTATTTCAATATTATAAATTAATTGAGCCATAAAAAGACATGATGAAATGATGTTGATAAAAAATCAGTCACATACATGGTTTTTTATTCTGCATCCTCTTTTTTGGTTAGTTCGCTGATGCAAGAATGTTAGTAGACAACAGCGAAAATGGTGATGGACTAAATTGGGAAACTTCAAGTTACCATCAGAGGTAGAAACACAAAACTTAGCCAATATGTTCAAAGGTAGAAACACAAAGTTGGGCCCAAGGATAAATGCATAAAGAACATTTTTTTGCATCTCAGCACCACATCAGCCAGAATGTGGACTTCAAGCAGCATTATAGTGTAGAAATAGGAAGCCCAAATATTTCAAAAAAGAGATGGAAGAAGCAAATTAACATCCTTACCCGCTTGCTACTTGTAGAATCTAATCTGTCATGACCTGAAATCACATTAAGAAGAATTGCAACATCAGCAATAGAAGAACCAAAGCACCCAATTACATCGAGTGATGAGGCATATGCCATGAGCCCAAACCGAGAAACTCGACCATATGTTGGTTTCATTCCAACAACACCACAGAAAGATGCTGGCTGCCTTACACTACCCCCAGTGTCACTTCCCAAAGACACCACACATTGCCTAGCTGAAACAGCAGCAGCTGAACCCCCTGATGAACCTCCAGGAACCCGTGATAGATCCCAGGGATTTGCAGTGACCTATAAATACATCACCATAGTAAAACTGCATTATGTTCAAAATTCCTCCAAGATATAAAAATACTGTAGAAATTGAGACATAATAACCAAGAATATTCAAAAATAAGAAAACTTAAAGACACCTCTAACAATTATCTAACATTGATTATGACACTTAACAGATTGCAAATATTGTCATGTCCACAATTCTTCCGTGCATTCATAACCAAGCAATCCATCGCAATCAAGCAATCTGGTTAGCCAAATGACACTGAGAAATAGAGAGATCTGACAAACACAATAAATATATATCACTTCATATCAAAATTTCTTGCTCTGAATCCCCTTCGGATAACAGCACCACTAGATTTTTGCTTTTCTTGACAGTTAATTCAAACACCTTGTTTTACAGTGATTCTAACTAACATGATGTCAAGGAAGCATTAATCAATTCTGTAGACAATATGGATTCCGCCAAATGTCACAGCATACAGTATTTTTTGTAATTGTTCTCCAGCATCCAGCACTTTCACCCAGGAACTGAAAAATAAATGCAGATCCAAAACAGGGAATAAAAAATACCTTTTCCTTATAAACATCCATTGAATTGCACTGGAAAGATATATAACAGGAAAGAATTTGATATATTTAATTGATTCTCTAAATACGCATATAGAAACCTATATATAGGGGTATCAAAATGGGTATTCGGGTTGGGTTTAGATAGAAACAAGAATTGACATGGGTCCAATTCAACTGGCCCAAACCTGACCCGCTAACCTAAAATACAACAATAGTTCGGGCACAGACGCGAGCACGAAGGGGGTGTGGATGTGAGCCTGAAGGAGCGTGCGAGTGAGAGCAAGCGCGGCCTGCAAGGGAGCGGGCTAGTGTGCGGACACGGGAGCTGGTGCGGTGCGATGCGATCACGGGAGCTGGCGCAGGTTCGGGTGCGGACACGAGCGCGAACACAGGTGTGACCTCGGGTGCGGACGTTTGTGAGGGAGGCAGGAGGGCAAGCACGGCCCGTTGCATGCATTTGCGAGCATAGGAGCGGTGCCGATTGCGGACGGTCACGACTCGTGAGTGTGGATCCAGGTCATCTCAGATATATGAGAGATAGAGAGAGCTAAATTGTTATCCAATATAGTGAAATCATCATCCCCTCCCCATAGACTTATACATCTTCGCCGAACCACGTAAATCGTCGTGTTCTTTATTTTGGTTGTGTAATTATGTTGTTTTCGACTGTGTTTGCACAACAATTAATATCAGAGCCGCATTTCGGTAGGATTTCTGACGGCGACTTGAATGACAGATCAATCGGTTCTTTTTGTTCGTGTGCTTCGTCCAGGGGAAGGAAGAAAGCAGGATTGGTGTAGTTTCGACTATGTGAGATGGCTGCAATTTGGTGGAGACTATGAAATTCAATTGAGCCATGGAAACATCCACCTCGACGGTGGAGAAGACGTCAATCCATTAGGTGATTACACATCCCTTCAAAATTAATGTGACAAAATTTGACAGCAAAAGAAACCTTGGCATGTGGCAATGTGAGGTGATAGTAGATACCGAGAAACGTCGTGAAGAGATGTCTGAGAGGAATTTCCTCAAGATGAATCGAAGTGTTTGTGGCTTGATAAAAAATTGTCTATCTCAGGAGATTAAGTATGGAGTGATGATGAAGACTTTGACAGTGAAATTGTTGGAGATTTTGAAGAACAATTATCTAACAAAGAGTGTGAAGAATCGTCTCCATATGAAATGCAAGCTCTATATGTTTCAAATGAGACATGAGGTTATAATTGATAAGCATTTGAATGACTTCACAAAACTGTTGGCAAATTTTTTGAATTTGTATAAGGATGTTGGAGATGAAGACAAAGCGCTCTTTCTGTTGAATTCGCTCATGGATGAGTACAAAAACTTCACGATGATACTCGTTCATGGGAATGATGTCTTGAACTATGGTGAGATGACTACTGCATTATTAAATCATGAGTTCCAGAGTCGGGACAAGGAATCTGCAAAGATGGATTCAGCTGAAGCTCTCACACTCCAAGGAAGATCTGAAAAGAAGAAGAATAAAAATGGCGGCAACAACAAGCAGGGCAAGTCTTGTGGGCGCGGTCTTGGGAAAAATCAGCGTGCTTTCTATTTAGAGACTGACCATTGGAAGAAAGATTGCTTGAAGGTGAAGGAGAAGGGAAAAGGGAGTTTTCAAAGAAGGAAAAATAATTCTTAGCGTGGAAGAGCATGACGAAGATTAGGATGTATTACTATTTACATTTTCTCAGAGTTTGTACTCATATGGTTCATGCTAGATTTTGAATATTGATGCTACATATCACATTTGTCCCACTGGAGATTAGTTATGTACTTACAAGTTACAAGGAGCTTGATAGTGGCGTAGTGACCATGAGAAATAATTAAGCTTGTTGTATTGTTGGTATGGGGAGCATATTCATCAGAATACATGATGGTACTGTAAGAGAGCTAACTAATGTGAGACACATTCCACATATAAAGAAGAATTTGCTGTCTGTTGGTGCTTTAGAGACTAAGAGCTATAAGATAGCCATTAAGGCACTGAAGATATATCATGAAGCGATGGTTTTTCTGAAAGGAGTTCTTCAACACAACCTCTACTATCTTCAGGGAAGAACAACGATTGGAACGACTGATGTTGCTGATTATTCTTCTAATGCCACTATATTGTGGCATATGCGACTAGCTCATGTTATATAGATTTTTCTTATGGCTTTAATAAAGCAAGGATTGATAAAAGAAGCAAGCACCTACAAGCTCAATTTCTATGAACCTTGTGTGTTTGGCAAGAAGACATGAGTATCCTTTTTGTACTATCCACAATACAAAGGGTATCTTGGAGTATGTTTACACAAATATTTGGGGCCCGATGAAGACAACATCATTCGGCGGGCGGCGATACTTTGTCTCTTTTATTGATAATTATTCTAGATATATTTGGGTGTACATCATGGAGCGCAAGAGCGAGGTATTGAAGATTTTCAGCACTTAGAAGAAGTGAATTAAGACTCATATTGGTAAAAGGATATGGTGTATCAGATCAAACAATGGGGGCGAATACACTTCAGCTGCATTCTTACAAAAGTGCCAGAGATATGGGATAGAGCACCACTTCACTATTAGAGAGACACCACAGCAGAATGGGATGATAGAGAGGATGAATTGAACTTTAGTGGAGAAAGTTCGATGTATGTTATCTAATGCTGGGTTGAATAGAGTCTATTAGGCTACGGCGATAAACTATGCATGTCAATTGGTAACCATTTGAATTATGCATTTATTGGGAAGAAGACCCCAAAGAATGTGGTCAGGACATCCTACTAGAAATTATGAATATTTAAGAGTGTTTGGGTGTCCAACTTACTATCATGTTTAGAATGATAAACTGCAATCACGTGCGAAAAAAGTGATTTTTATTGGCTTTAGGTGTGGATTCAAGGGCTTCAAACTCTATGATCCAATAAAGAAGAATGTTCTCATTAGCAGAGTTGTTACATTTGACGAGGTGAGCATGCTGAAACCTTGAGACTCCAAGCAAATGGAGAGTTCTACTGAGACCACAAATGCACTGCAGAAGTTGGAGTATGATGCAACTCCATTTATTCCACAGAAGCCAATTATTTCTACCATGTACCTGATTCAGTTACAGATCAAAAGGCAAAAGATGATGTTGAGGATGAGATTCCTGCTCAAGAAACTAGGCGCCAAAATGTCCCAATATTAGTTTGACTAAGGGATCACATTGCATTTGCATTTTCAGTCACGGAGGCTAAAGTTCCTAGTCATTATAAGGAAGGAGTGGACATTCCTAATGGTGATCTTTGGAAGAAGGCTATGGATAAAGAGATGTAGTCTCTTCAGAAGATTTGGAAGTTGGTGAAACTTTCTCCATGAAGAAAAGCCATTATGTGCAAATAGGCATTCTCATGGAGCTAATGTGCTAACCATGTTAGCTTTAGATTAATCCATTTTTTTCCTTACTATTCCACATAAATTATATACTCAGCTTCCCACATAATCACCCCGCACAATGTCTCTGTACATTAAATTCGTGTATGTCACATGTAGATACCCACAGAGTGATAATTGTCTTGTTTTTTTATACAACTGTAAGAAACTCCCGACTAAATTGGTTAGTGTTTTTGTTATGTTGACGAAAATAGTGCAGTATAAGGCTAGGTTGATGGCAAAAGGTTGGAGCAATGAGAAGGGATTTCTTATGATGAGATATTCTCCCGAGTGGTTAAGTATCTCTCGACTAATGGTCACTTGACACTTATAACATACTATTGTTTGATTTTGGAGCAGCTCGATCCAGGCATTGCACAAGCAGTTGATGTTGTGAGTAGCTTCATACATGATCTAGTATGGAGTCACGGCAAGTTGTGAAGAGTATCTTGAATGGTACAGTTGATATAGGTTTGGGATTGGATGGTCAGTCACCTCGATAGTGGTGTAGGACTCCTGACTAATTGTCCACTTGTTTTAAAGAACTACGCTCAGCTTGATCCCTTGGGAGGGGGTACGTTGGGTACGTAGGCAATCATCTAGATGCATTCAACTAATATTGAAGCCTGGTTTGTCATATTTTCGCTATCTAAGGTTAAAGATGAGGTGAAGATTGTTAATTTTAAAATTTTTCCAAATCTATATTAGCCTTGATTTAGAAGGCTTTGATAGCTCATTATATAATTGATTAAGGGTTGATTATTTTTCTAATTAAGTTGATTTGATTAGGGATTAGAATAGAAAATTTTTCCTTATTGGCTTTGCCTCAAATCTATAAATTGAGAATTTGAGGGCAATTGTAGGTATATGAGAGCTAGAGAGAGCTAAATTATAATCCATATTGTTATCCAATATAGTGAAATCATCATCCCTCCCCGTAGACGTAGGCATATTTGTCAAACCACGTAAATCACCGTGTTCTTTGTTTTTGTTGTGTGATTTATGGTTTGCTTCCGTTGTGTATTGCACAACAGAAATTTAATTCCAACACAAATAATCCTCTTCTTCACCCAAGTAAATTTGACTTCAACCATCTATCCCAATATCTTTTCTTTTATCTGGATTTGCCTTTAGAATAATTGGCAAAGGCAACAATGTAGTTCCTCCTGTCATAATTGTTTGAAGGACTTTACATTGTTAGCGAGCATGGCTTATAATTTTTAGTTTCTTTTCCGTATCCTGCTCAAGTATTGTAGCCGCCTCTTTTTTTTTTTTTCTTTTCCCTCGTCCATTTGGCACTGCAACAATCCCTTCTTTTTGCTCAATCACTTCTTTTTGTGAATTCTAACTTTTCCAATCCTAGTCCAATTAGGCCATTTTTTCGCCATCCAATATATCACAGCCTCAACGGAAATTTTGAGTTTTGGGCTTTATTCTGAAAACCAAGCAACCCTATGAGCCATATGAAAAATCTATAAATAAACAAACCGAGGCATGTAATAGATCAACTTCGATTCAATAATTTTTTATTCCACTTTCAATTTCGGAGTATACTGGATGCGAGATTCCTTTTAAATGCAGTGCAAGTGTGATGAAAAATCTGCAAGGGAAATTATCTCCTTTTACATTGGCAGGAGACCTAAACCTTTTTCACTGGTGATCTATTTCCCTTTTTTCCTCACTCCAAATATCTAGTCATTCGCTTTGCAAGAATTCTTGATTATAATCAAATTCAATATAAATAGCCTTCCAATGAATAATGCAATTCTATATTTGATTTTGACCATTTATTGTAAAAACCGGATAAGCATAAAATCCAAACTATTAAGTTTGCAAACCTGAAATCCAGAACCCTCGGTACTGCTCCCCATTCCAAACTCGTCCAGGTTCGTTTTCCCCACAACAATCGCTCCAGCCTCCCTAAGCCTCCTCACCGCAGTGGCATCAAACGCTGGCCTATAACCCTTCAGAATTTTCGATCCGCCTGTCGAAGGCATGTCGACTGTGCAGATGTTGTCTTTCACACCAACAAGAACACCGGCCAGCGGCGGCAGCTCCCTTCCAGCGGCGACCATTCGGTCCACCTCTTCGGCTTCTTTCATTGCAGACTCCGAGACATGAAGAAAGCTCCGGATTTGCGGCTCCACCTTATGGAGGCGGTCCAGATACTCGCCGGCGATGTCTGATGCTGTTCTCCGTCGAGAGAGAAGAGAGTCTCGGATAGAGAGGATCTCCGAGGACGGTACCCCGGAGGCGACGGTATTGCTGGGAGGAGAGGAGAGGGTGGCTGAGGCGGTGGCCGCACCATGGAGGAGTTGACGCGGGCTCGTCGACCGTGACGAGGGAAGAGCGAGGCGACGAGCAGGGAGGATGAGGCGAGGGTTGGGAATCAGAAAAGACATGCTTTTGATTTATCTCGCTTAGTGAAGTCGCGACTCGTGGTAAGCGGCTTTGGAATGCAGTCCGCGGATTTGGGTTCGGGAGTTGTTTTTTTTTTTCTCTATTCTTTTTCGAAAAAAAATAATATTTTTTGAGAATAAATATTTTTTAACAAAAAATACTTAAACTAAAATATTTTATAACAATTTCACTTTAAAAAAATAATAAGAAAACTCTACCTAATAAAATCTTAGTTTTTTTTATAATTTTGCTCTTTAAATTTATTTTTTTATTAAAATTATTAAAATAATTTTTTAAAAAATAGTAAAAAATCTTTTCAAATATAGATTATTTTTTACTCATTTTTTACTATGAATTAGTCAAAAAATTATTGCAAGAAAAATTAAAAAAAAAAAAAGAAGATTTGACTTAAAGACCATTTGATATCCTGCATCAATTGACATAAATAAATAATATATACACTCATTATGATATATTGATAAGAGAATAATATATAATATATAGATCTCAGCCATTAAGATTTTGTAGAAAATTAAATGATATATTTAAGAGAAAATAATATGTGAAAAATATTATAATTAAAATATAATTAGGTTAATTAATTGAAGGAAAAAATTCTCATTTCAACACCTTTATCTAAAATATTTGAAAAATGTATTATGTTAAGACAGAATTTTTAAGAAGGAGCTTGTTGAATATGTTTTTTAGCAATATGGCACGTCAATTTCAAAATCTAAAAAGGTATAAACCAGCTGAACGAGATGGCTCATTCTAATGAATGTGCCAAACGATTTGGGGCATTCCACCGGTCGCCTGATCATATCTGTGAAACGCGGGGGAGAAAGGAAAAGGCCTCGTTTTCACGAATTTCACACTGGAATAAAGCAATTTTGCCCATTTTATTTGTTGTTGTGCGCTTTTTTTTTTCTTTTGAGCTACCTATATAAATTTGTTGTGCTGGAGATTGAGAACAAAGTGCTTGGCTCCGTTCGATGCTTGAGGAGTGAAGTTTCTTAGATTAGTGAATAGTTATAAGTTCATTTTTTGCATAACATCATTTAACATTAAGTTTTCTTTGAAGCTCTAGCGTAATGTTTTATGTTAAAACAATTATATATGATTAGGGGTGTCAATTTTTGACATGACCCGAAATCCGATCCGAACCCGACTCAGAAAAATTCGGGTTAGGGTCAACCCGGACCTAAAATGGGTCAGGTTCGGGTTCAACAAATCAACCAGTTTTAAAAATCGGGTAGGGTTTGGGTTGACACAGCAACTCGAAATTGACACGAAAACTCGTATTTGACCCGAAAACCTGAGATTGGCCCATTTTGACTTGAAAATCGAAGATTGACCCAATTTTGACCCGAAAACTAGCAATTTTGGGTAACCCCGGGTCATTTGTATCGAGTCTTGTTGACCCAGACCCGAATCAGGTCTGGTTCGGGTCCGAAAACTTGACCCATTTTTAAAGTCAGATCAGGTTCGGGTTGACCCAAATAGTGTCGGATCAGTTCCAGGTTTGACCCAAACCCTACCCGTTGACCCGAATTGACACCCCTATGTCGGTTGTAGGAATAAGCCAATCATCATATAGGACATTATACCGTTGTACCAACTAAAACTACAAATTATTCTTGTGTTACCGTACAATTCATTGACATAGACAGTAGATCTTATGTGTCGAATTCGTAATAATGGCGGATATGCTGCGACCCATGTGATCAATGATGAGGTTTGTGAATATATGTTGTTGGAGGCTAGAAGGCGCACTGTTACCTTATATGTCGAGGCTGAAAAGTTATCCCAAGAGTCTATCGGGACAAGCACAACAACATTCATATTTGATATTGTTGTTGGCCCTTCAACTCAATTATATTGATAAATTATCACATAACGTTGAAGTTTCTTTTCAGTGGTCTTTGACAAAAAAAATGTAATGTTGTCGAACTATGTGGTTATTTGATATGCCGACTCCAATATTCATTCCATAACCTATTATCAATGCAGAATTTTCAACTGTAATGGATGCTAACTTTCGCGGACGTCTAAGCTTGTGCGAGCGCCCAACTTATTTGCAACAAGATACTTAGCCACGTGCTACTGTTAGTGATCGACGAGATGATTGAATGTCACTATTTGAGTACCATGAATATTCTCATTCTTTTAGGTCGTATCTGCAAGTGCCTTCATGACAACAACCACATCTTCTTGAACCTGGGAAAGGAAATGAAGATGGTATGAACGAATACCAAATAATGGACAGTGGTGGTAGTGATACATCTAACAATGGATTTGTATTAGACATTTATAATCCTTAAATTTAAGATGATGATATGTAGATACCCAAGCATGAGTGTATTCAAGAACATGCTAAGGAAAATCACGAAGGCTTAGAAGCAAAGTTCGTTAGCAATGATTTCATAGAAAATTTACTACAACACAAGAATGGGACCACAATGCGGACTATGATGCTCCAGCGGTGGGGACCACATTAGCATCAATAGAATATACACATTTCATTAAACTTCAAGAAGGGTTGATTTTTCATACAAAGGAAGCCTTACAATGTGCAATTAATGGTCCACTGCCAATAATATTGAGTACATCAAATGTAGCTCTAACAAGAGCAGAATCACCATTATATGTACTCATCACGACAATCCAAAAAGGCCTTGTGCTCCTACATGCATCACAAAGTAAGAGACTAGGTGAATTTGGAGAATATCTGACTATGGTTCGCAACACACATGTACACATGCTATCACGATGGATAGTACTCACAATTGTACATCAAAATTCATATGCACATACGTTACTCCAATTGTGTGTCATCAACTGGACATAAACCCAAGAGAGATAATTAATTAAATGGAGTCCAAATTTGATATAAAGCTTTCGTACGGTAAGGCATGGGATGCATGATGAAAGGCGATACAAGCCATATTAAGTACATATGAGAAATCTTATCGCTCCCTTTATCACTTCATTGAGGCAACCCACATTGTTATCTTGGGTACTATATACAAAATTGAAGTAGTCGATAACTCCCATTTTAAGAACATTTGGGCCTTTAGTGCATCTATCACCAGACGACAATATTTGTCGCCCTATTTTAAGCTTGTGAAACTTTCTTGTTCGGGAAGTATCGCGATACCCTTTTGGATGTGATTGGTTTGGATAGGAATGGTAGTCTATTTCCACTTGCATTTGTAGTTGTCGAAATAGAGACTAACAAATCGTGGACTTGATTCTTACGAATGCTTCACGATCTTATCTTAATTATTAAATAACATAAAAACCTATGCATAAGCATCATGGACTTGTTAGGGGATGTCGAGGCCGCACACATACATTATCTTTCTCAGATGCACGAGATCTTCAAGAAGGTTGTATGACGTCTAGGAATTCAAGATAGTGATGGACTTGATGCGAAGATGTATAATGCTGGAAACATAGATTATACAAATTGCTTCAATCGCATGATGATTTTTTATAAGGATGATAAAGAAAGAGGCTTTCGATTGTCTAGTTCAATGCGAAGTCGTAAAGTGGACACAACTTTTCGATAAAGGGCATAAATCTGGTGTTATGATCACAAAAGCTTCATAATGCTTCAGTGGAGTTCTTGAACATGCTCATGGTCTCCCAATACAAGGTTTAATAATGACCATTTATTATAATCTAGTTGTGTTATTCAACAAGCAATCCACATAGGTGTTTAATTATTTTTATTTGCAACTTTTGCATACAAATTATGTCAAATGTGTTGAAGAAACTTTGGTGTTTTACTTGCATCTCCATTAGTGGCATCAACGCATTTACGCATGGCTCTTGAATGGCTAGTTCATTGCCCACATTTACTATATGTTTTTAAGAAAAGTGGTTTGGAAAGTGTTTAACACATCCATTTAATTATATTAGACCATCTGGTTGAGAGGTGGTGTCTTATGACCAACAATTTCCACTTTACTATTAGGGAGATGACTGTTAAACTTTAGGATGTTCATGTCCTTTTAGGTCTTTTAGTTACAAGTCCTACTATTACTAGCCCAACTGTTATTGGAGAAGCTTTATGCTGGCAGAGTTGGCCTAATTACTGTGCTTAGCTTCTTGGCACTCACCCTAGACGTGATATTATGTATCATGATCCCAGAGATGCTGACGTCCAAGCCAGCTTCAGGTACTGTGCAAATGGAGTCCATGGTACCTCTTAGATGAATGAGATGGAGCTTTTACAAGAATCTTACAATAACTTGCATCCAGCTATCTTCTTGCAACATTTTCGAGCGTACATCCAATTTATGATTGGATCTTTTCTAATAATAGACACATCACGATCACACATATCATAATATTGGTCACCCCTACTTTCAGAGTTGGAATATATTTGCCATAATGTCCATTGGTAGTTATTATTAACAGTGGTGTTCGGTTGCAAACTTGCTTGGGCTGTAACAGAGATTCTCACTGGCCATAATAAAATATACGCATGAATTTGTTATGTAATTGCAGCAAATTGATTTAGACCATTTAGATAAAAAAATGTTTTGATTTCAGTTCGATCAAACAATAGTTCAATTCTGTTTGATTTGACTTAGAAATAAGCTGTTAGGTTCACTTTCAGATTTTAGAATCAAATCCAAATGATTAAGCTATTCTGTAAGAACCGATTAATGGACTCCTACAGCTTCTGCCGAACGAACAAGAACTCAAGGTTCTAGATTTTTGTGCTCATTTTGTTTTGATTTGTACTTTTGTATGAAAAGATACACATAGTGACATTCTTCCTTCTTATTTTTAATTATGATTGTAATTTTATTTTATTTTAATAATTGATATAATTATAGAAAATGAAAGTTTCAAAGAACAAACAAGCAATCAAACGAACTTTTAGGGGACTACTAAAATTTATTTGACTTGATAATTATTAAGTTCCATAAAACTTTGAGAAATTGCTTATTTTTTGCACATCTATACATAGAGTTGTGTCATGCCACTCAACCTACACGCACTTATATTGTTGGTTATGTAGCTCTACTACAAGTATGATCGTAGGAGCGATTATACATAGGAAGGCCAATACTTAGAGTACCTCATCTAGTTGATTGGATGGATGACCACTTGGATGCATGTATGCGCTTCAACCCAAATCAAATTACTTGTGCTTACTAGTATCATTTGAATAAATATGTTTAATTATTTATGTCTATAGGTGGGGTGAAGATCAAATTAGGGAGATTACTTTGGGCAATACAATGGCGTACAAGGATAAACTTGATGGTTTGCATCTTAGTAAGGTTTGTTAAAATGCCTTTAAATTCATAAATATATTTCTAAGTTTTCATGTCAAATACATTTAACACATTCACATGTTACAAGTAAAGATGACTCCATATGCAGACACAATTCTTGTTTCATTACCAGAGCGTTGTCATATGTCTAGGAAGTTATAATGGACAGCTTGGGTCTTGATGATCAGCTGTAAATGTGTGGAGTAGCACCTCCCTAATCTAGTTATGAGGCAATTTGGAGGGGTTTAATCAACCAATTTAGACCCTATGGAGAGAGGGTTCAAAAGGATAGATGGTCGAGGGCGAGCTGATATGGACTATAAAGTTAAGTATGGGAAGTACATTAAGAAGTGGAATAAAATACATGCATATCTTGTTCCAGTGATTACGCCGGAAGGTAGTGGTAATTAGGAGTTAGGGACATAATTATGATGGTACCGATCCTAGGCATCTATCTACTTATTGCAGCCTCAGACTTTACCTCTATAAATAATTTTCCCAAGATGTCCCATAGAGCGATTGGTGATACATATATGTACTTACTTACTACTCTCAATGTTATGAATTTAGTATGCAAAATAATACTTTTTTCCATGAACAAACACAACATGCTGACAATTTTATACGGAGTTATGACTTGCTAGAACTGTTGAGTTGCGGACATGGGGAAAATGCAAGCTCACTACATTTGGCCATTGATCAGGTCATGGAGTCAGCATATAGAGTACAAAGATCATTCTATGTTGATTATAATACTTTTGACATAGGTACAAATGACCAACCCCGCTACATGGCCCAAGAAGCTCAAGGTTCTAGATGTTCCACCTTAAATGCACCTTTTATATCCACAGGGGGTATAGGAGGAAATCAGTAGTCCAGAGCCAGAGTATAAATCCACCAAGATATTCAATGTATGTTGGCACAAGGGATTATAAGATGACATCCATATATGATGTATGAAAATCGCGAATGCCTACATAGTAGTTTAACACATATGATGCACTATAGGGGTGTCAATAGTTGACACGACAAGAAAATTCGACCCGAACCCGACCCGAAAAATTCTGGTTAGACCTGACCCTATTTCAAAATGACGGGTTCGGGTTCCTGGATTTGACCCGTTTGAAAAATGAGTTGGGTTCAGGTTGACCCAACTGGTTGCCGGGTCAACCCAAAAACCCATTTAAATTAAACAACCTGCAACTACCCGAGTCGCCTGCTTGCCTGCCAGCTGTCGCCAGCGTGCGCGCCCCTAGCTGCCCCCACCTGCCCACTTGCCAACTACCGCACGCGCCCAACAACTACCCGCTCGCGCACCCCGCTGCTGCCTGAGCTGCCCTGGCTCCCCGCCTGTCCTCTCGTGCGCGTTCTCGAGAACCATGCGGTCTGCTCTCGTGTCCGCTCATGGTCCACGACCGCTCGCACGAGTCCGTACCTGCGCCCGCCTGCCCGCCACGGTCGTCCCGCGCTCTCGATGCCCGCTGTCGCCAAATGTCAAATCATGTCGGGTCGGGTCAACCTGCCAACCCGATGAATTGGGTCCAAGTTTTCGACCCGTTTACATATCCGAGTTGGGTTAGGGTCGACCCGTTTGAACCCGAGTCAGTTCTGGGTTCAACCCGAACCCAACTCGTGACCCGAAATTGACACCCTTAATGCACTAGTCAATCATTTTGTAGATCTCTATTATGGTAGCTAGTCCCAATAGACACCTTCATATTCATTATTTAACATGTATATGCCTCATTGGATGGCACCTGTCACGACCCGGCCCGGTTAGCTCGCGTAGGCGAGGCGGGAACAGAGGTCGGACGGTAGGTCAAGTATCTAAATTCCTAAATCTATCAATTCCCTAAATAAATCTCCAATATATTTTGAAAGAGCCACTATAACAATAAAGTTTGAAATCACATAAACATATAAGCAAACATATTCTTCGTCCTTTACTTTCTTTCCGGAGCTCCTGCCCTACGATAACCAATGCCGCCCCTTCTACTCATTGAATAAAATTAAGCTCACCTGAAAATGTTAACAACTAACATTAAGCTAAAGCTCAGTAAGCAATACACAATTCTAAACTACAGTAAACAAGGAAACTGAATAATATGATAGATGCAAATTTCATATGAACATAACATAAAATGATTCCATACTAACATAGCATTAAACATATCATATCATAAAACCATATCTTTCATTTTCCTTTCCATATTCATAACATTATACATGTCTTTCTCTTTTCGTATATAATACAACCGTCACAGGAGTCACCGTCTGTACCATAAAGGTACACCTTTACCATTTTCCTTTTCCATATCCTTTACCATTTTATCGTGCACGAGTACAGCGTCCCCAGCTAGTACCATAAGGGGGTGAACTCCATCCTTTCAACATACACATGCAAGCATTCAATATACATAAGCATATCATTTCATTCCATCTTATTCCTTATAACATATAAACCTTATCGTAAGATATCATAAATTGTACATGTAATTTGTATGATCATTCATTTGGTATGAGTAAAGAATTAAAATTGGAGCTATCAAATCATATAACATGTGAGAAAGCAAGAGATATTACTGAAATAAAGAACAGTGCATACTTACAGAAGTTTGTAAAATTGATTTCTTCACGCTAATCCTTCTTCCTTCGAGATTTCTTTAAAACACCTAAAAGATATAATTTCTTCTTCAAATACATTTATAATAAATCTAAATTAATGTTCCCATTCTATTTTTTACAATCTACCCTAAGTTCTTCCTCTTCCTCTTTCCAAAAGATCACATAAAGTATATCATAATCTAAAAACTCATAATTTTTGTCTAATTACCTAATATTAATCAACATAACATTTTCTCCTTAATCTAAATTAATTTAAAATAATTCTATTTTCGGATTTACCTAAAACCCTAATTTTAGAAAACCTATTTTCATTATTTCCCTCAAATAAACATGTTATCTCTCTCCCCCACACCTAAATCATAATTAAATATTTTCCATTTTCGGATTTAAATTAATTAAAAATTAGGAAAATAAGATTTTATAAGAAAAACTCAATTTATACCCTTAAAAACCCTCTTAGGACTCTTAGGAACCATATTTGTAAAAGCATTACCAAAAAACTCTAACTTTAGAGAAAACCCTAATTTTAGAAATTCATACTCTTTAAAGAAAATGTTCATTCCTATGCATAAAAATATCTCCTAATCATTCCATAACAATCCCCATTAGAATTCTTAAAGAAAAACAAAGTTTTCTCAAACCCTAGAAATCTTTTCTTGAGAAAACCCTAAGGAAAAACATGGGGAAATGGTTCATAAGAACTCACTTTAGCCTTCTCTTAATCTTCCCTACAATTTCCTCCACGAACGGCCGCCGGAAACCGCCGCCCGAAGCTTCCAGCCGCTCCCTTCCGCGCGCCTCTTCCTCTCGGTTCCGTCTCCCCTTTGTTTCGGCCGACCAAATGAGCGAAGGAATGAAAAGGGGTTCGGTTCTTTCATTACTTAAGGAAATAGAGATTTCAAAAGACCCTTTTGCCCTCACTTAAACTCTCCAAGCCTTAATAACCTCTAAGGGCATTATTGGTATTATTAGTCTTCGGAAATTTTTATCTCTCAAATTAAGAGGAATTAAATATAAGTTTTATATATCAAATCGCTCCAAATTTTGCGTAGAATTTTATAAAATTATACCCGTCGAAAACCGACAACATTGAATTTTTTTCACTTAAAACTCGTCGCGGCGCTTTGAAAAGCGTGCGAGGTCTAAAACGGCATTTTCGGGTTTTCACAGCACCTGTGGGCTTACCATCATCACCAATAGAGAAAGATTTACTCTTGCAAGAAGGACAACCTTCCCAGGAGTACCATCATATTAAGGGGGATAAGGATGTAGATGTCATCCACCATTATAAAAGCGAGTATGACGAGCTACAGTTAGATTTACCTCAGATAGTGATGTTATTCTCTGTTACAGATGAAGGAGATAACTTTGCATTTTATTTCATTAGCTTATATGTAACAATGTATTATGGATATGTATGTTATTTTATCTCAACCTTCCATATTTTAGTTTATTGCATATATTGAATATAATATTAAAGGATAGAAGTAGTATTGATAAAATACTAATTATGAGTAATCATAAGCGGCTTCTATATACAAAATTTGAATGGAGCTCCACTATAATGAAGGCTTTACTAAGTAGGACTGTAAAAAATGAACACAACATGGAAACCCGACACAAATCTGACCAAAATATTTTTGGTTAGGGTCGACCCGTTTGAAAAATATGTCGGGTTCGGGTCAACCTGGCAATCCGATATTAACCTGAATTGATTTGCGCTATTTTGATTAGGGCATATAGCGAGCAGGCATGTGGGTCTCCATTCGTCTACAGTTGGATTGAAAGTAACATCGACGATGACGATAGCAGTTGGATCGAAAGCAACGTCGACAATGACAGGCAAGTCTCTATTTGAAGAATGCCTTTTTCTAGATGGATCAGAAGCAACCACGATGAAATGAAAAAGCAACGACAACGATGACATGGAAAATGCCATTTTTACATGATTTTGTTGAATAAGCGGGCCACCAGAGGGTGGTGGATGCAAATTTATGGGATTTAGCTTAATAAGCACGCGAACAGAGGCCTTAAGTGACAAACTTAGGGGATTAGGCTGAATAAGCGTGTGAATGGTGGAAGAATTAAGGGTTGGGTCGGGTTGACACGAACTTGAAGCAGGTTAGGTTTGGGTCTGAAAAATTGACCCATTTTTAAAAATAGTTCGGGCTCAGGTCAGGACGAAAAGTAACAGATCAATTTTGGGTTGAACCTGAACCTGACCCGTGACCTGATTTTGACAACCCTATTACTAAGAATTTTAAAAGAAAAAAAAAATACAACATGTCCCAGCATTTATAGTACTACATAGTTTAATTATTTGTTAAGCATCATACATAGACGTGATAGGAGTTGGGTTTGAGTTGGGCATCACTTTAGATGAAACTCAAACTTATACTAAAGGTCTTTCCAATCATTTTCATTCATAAAATTTTTAGGCTTACCTTCAGGTAATGAATCCTTCATCCGATCATTATAGAAATCTAATATAAACACGTCAAAAATCAGAATGTCATTTATGGTATAAAATCATATGCTCAATGTCAAGGTTGCTATAATCAACATCTGGCGAATAACCACCCTCTCTCTCACGTATCATCTCATGATATCACAACTGTAAGAAATGAGGACTAACAAGATGGTCATATTCTTCCAAGAATCTCATCTAAACATATTTCCACCCAACAGCGTTTAGAAAATCTTTCGTCCTATAATGTTTTGCCCTCATTACCTCAACATGCACACTCAAAAGGGAATGATCCTCATCCTCGGACCATTCATACACATCACACCTAAATATCTCATTCGCATTTGCCTTTTGCTCCAACAGATTGTCATCGGCCAGTGCTATACAAATATGTATTATTCTGCTTGCATTATTGAAAATTTATTTATTATGTCTCACTCGAATCATCTCCATAGATGGCCAATACATTTTGAAGGTCTAAACTTAGATCTTCAAAACTCTACTTGGTATGTGAATGCATATACTTTAAATAGCCGGGGTTGTGCAGATCCCACTTTCATATGCAACTTAAAATTAGAATATTATTTGAGGGGACCTTACATCTTTACATGTCAACTGATATGATGGGTTGTTACAATGTAAACTCCTATCAATGATTAATGAGACAAACATAAAATGATCTAATGCTCTAAAAAAAAAATCATTACACTTGTTTTTACTTCCACAATGACATGACAACAAAACCTATAAATTGATTTGATAATACATAGTTTTTAGGTAATACAACTTCACAACTAATATCTTAACTCATAACTAATATTCCGACAATAATAAAAAACTTCATATTAAAAGCCTCATTCAAACAGACACGAACTTACACATCCATAAAACTTAAAAAATGTTAACACAACGCAGAATTTAGAGAACTAACACACTTAACAATGTTCAACAAAAAATAAGCCATTTAACCATTCTTGGCCACCATGCGCATACGAGCTTGGAGTTGAGATTGAGTTGAACAACAATTGAATTTGTACTGAAACTCATGCTGGATTTATTGTCAATATGATGCATTTAGAAACTCTTTCCTTTTTTGACCTACCATAAGATTCATATTCACATATGATTCAAGAAGGAATGCATCAGTCTCATGATGTTACTTATGGTAGAGAATAAAATGATCTATATCATTTGTTGGGCTTTCTATAATCACCTCAAAAGAACCATCTTCACAACATCCAATTTTAGCAAATTTGGCCTTAAGAATGTTCATCAGAGCTAAATGTTTCATTTGTTCCATATACCTGTGCTGTAGAAATCTCCAACCCACATTACTCAGACCAGCTTCATCCATGTAAAAGAGAATTTTTATAACTTCATTGTATGTGTCCCAAAATATGTAATCTCCATCCTTTGACAAGAAATATGTATAATACTAAAAAAAAATTATTCGATTTGGCCTTCTCCTCTAGGCCATCATCAGTGGAATGCGCCAAACATTCCTTCAATCAACTGCCATCCTCCACAATCAATTTTTTCGAAGGGATTTTTGGAGTCCTATACATAACAAACAAAGATATACTAAATAAAAGAATATTTGCAAAGGAACTTGAGCCAGCATGATACAGATCTCATGCATCCAAATAACCAAGACATGCTTAATTTATACAACAAGGACATCAGATATCATTAATATAAGTTAGTGAAAAATAAATCACAAGACTAATTTGACAATACAAACAAATTTGATAATACAAATTGATCTGACAATACTGACTATTCTGATAAAATTGACATGACAGTACATAAACAATACCAATTTATCTTTTTGGCTTATTATTTACTGAACAAAATTTAAGTTATTAAATTTTAGATTCTTTGGTAAATATCACTCTAATGAAGTTATGCTTGTTTGTCAAGAACAAAATAATATTTGAATGAAAAGGACATGTTTGATAAGTATTCGATCAATACTTCAATACATAGATGACAAATTAGGCGGCATATCTCATTGGCTTTGAAAAGCTCAAAATAAAATATTGCTCATATAGTAAACTAAAATATGTTTTATTAATTTAAATCTTAACTTAAAAATTTATTACCAACTAATTCACTTCAATTATTCTTATTAATAATGAAGTGGTAAATAAAAAATTTTATACTTACTAATTAAATTTTTATAGTATAAAAATAATATAATTCATATATATATATATATATATATATATATATATATATATATATATATATATATATATATATATATATATATATATATATGACAAAATAACATTAAAAAAATAAAAGGAAGATATTTTAAATATGCTCCTTTTTATAATTTGACCACTTTTTTTTTTTTAAAGAATTTAATGCAGCAAAGTTGCAACTTATTTTGACGAGAAATATGCTTCGTTTAATAACGAATTTTACGTAGCCAAGTTGCTGAACTCTAATGGAATTTCGTAGAACTGTAGCATTTATAGAATGTGCCAAATAATTTGGTGCACTGAATGCAATGCGGCAAACTGTTTGCTCTTATCCCTAATTTAAAATTTGCACTTGCTTCTTTTTAAAATTTCTTCTTATATTAATAAATATAGAAAAATGAAACCTGAATGAGCCGTAAAAAAAAAAAAAAATCACATTTTTAATCGACATTGTGAACAGCAGAACAGGTGGCTAAACCGGTATTCAATTCCGTCGGAGTTCCCAAAGCTCTACTGATTGCGCGAACGAAGAGCAGAAAACAGCGGCGGAGAAGAATCAAGCGGGGGGTTCGATCTGGAAACTACGTATCCTCAAGTCCAATGCTTTCTCTTACTATTCCTCTTCCTCTCGCTCTCCCTCTCCCTCTTCCTTACAGTCCGCCTCTCTGAGATCTCCGAAAGTTTCTCCTCTCCTACCTCTCTATTTCAGATTGGGATGGCCACAGCGACTGGGCTCGTGTTCCCGCCGGCCCCGTTCATCCGGCGGGTACGTATGGCTCATTTCAACTTGTTTTCCAGTTCCTTCTGCACGGAGAGGAATGTGCAGCGGCGGGCCGACCTCCGGTGCTGCGCTGTCGTCAGCGGGGGTGTAGATGACCACATCGTCGGAGCTGCATCTTCGTCGAAGCCTCGGATACCTAGGTATGATTTTTTTAAGAAAAATTTTGAGCCTTTATTAAAATTATATTTTTTAAGAAAAATGAAGAAGATGCACTGGATTGTAAGTGTGATTGAAATCCTACCAAATTTGAACATTGTGCAAGAATTTTGACTATGAATTTTAAACTATACAACAATCAAGATTCACATAAAAAAAATGGAAATAGACAAATATCAAATTTGGTAGGATTTCAATCACACTTAGAAACCAATCACTAGACAATTTAGTTAAAAAGAATAATGATAGAAATCAGTAATTTGAAAATTCATACCTCATGCTGGTACAAGGAGTTTCGTCCATCGAAAGTTATCGTTAAGACCTATGATGTGAAGAATCCACATCCAACCACACATACGATTGAGAGAAAAACTGTAATTTATTTCACCATTCAATATTCACTGATTTTTACATACTTAGGTCTTATTTTTAGTTCACTAAGAACTAAAAAAATAATTCCGTAGAATTCTATAAGATTTAGCCTAAAATTGTAAGTTTCAATTCAACCCATTTGGATTCCATCAAAGATAGTAAGTTTCTTTTCTTTGTTTAACAAAATCTAATTTTTTACAAAGCCAAGCAATTGATGATTTCAAATTTTAGATCCTAAATTTTAGTGCCTATAATAGTGCCGAAATCAAGATTTGTTGATAGAAAACTTTGTTTGTCACTTTGTCCCACCGCTATCATGATATTTCTTCTATTGTGCGTGTCACACTACGATCACTATCTCAGTTCAATCTTATATCCATCTTGATCACATTCTCTATCTGATTGCACACGTCAATAACGACCACCATCCAATCATAAACATTTTACTTTAATTGCAAAGGTCCATCATTTTTATTTAATCGATAGCAATCTCCAATTTTAGCTCGATCAAATTGAATTAGTTCATTTAATTAGATTTAGCAAAATTAATTTATTCGATTGTTTAAAAAAATTATGTGATAGCTATATATATATATACACACACACATATAGTTCATAAAAATTGATAATTGGGAGCAAACACAAATTTCACAACTATGTGCTGTTGATGATACATTCTAAAAAACTAAATATATATTTTCCAATGGAATTGATTCATAGTAACTAATTCTTATTCTCTTTCAATTTGCATCAAGAATGGAAATTAAATATCTTGACTTTATGCAATTGTCTCATAAATCATTGTTAGGACTCTTATGTATGTTTATGCGTGTTTTTCCTCTCTGATGTATTAAATGCTTTTGTTGTGTTTGTCTTGAAATGCTTATATAAAATATATTATGTAATCTTAAATTATTTTAGCATTGTAATGACTACATTGACGAAATGTTTACACACTTCCTAAATATGATAAACATCTAGCAGGGTTGTTGGCATGGGCTCTAGACTTGTTGGATCTGGTTCAGCAGTGCCGAAGTATATGATTTCTAATGATGATCTTGCACAAATTATTGAAACTTCTGATGAGTGGATTTCTGTTCGCACAGGGATCCGTAACCGACGTGTTCTTAGTGGTAAATGTGTAACTCTCTTATTCTTTCATAAAGATTTTGCAATTTAGTTGATCTTAATGATGAAGATATCATTGTATGCTTAGTATTGTATAAACAATTTCCTTAATTGAAGGCCCAACAATCCCTTGAGTCACCTTGATACAAGACTTGCATGTTCGGTGGTGGTTCTTAGAGTTTTATGACTTTTGGCTATAGTTAGTTTTAGGACATGATGTTCTTACAAAATTGCAGAAGTTGCGACTTATGTTGTCATTGTGGTAGGTTTTATTATTCAATGTGCTTGCTTTGGATGGTTTATTCTAGTGGGATTTTTATTTGTGTCATATTCAATTGATGCAATTGAGTGTTATTTTCTATATTTTTTGGTAAATTTAAAGGGACTTTTTGGTTATTAAAGGGGTCTTGAGGTACAAGTTAATAAAGAATTTCTTAATAAATTTCTATTTGGATATGTCGTTCTTTTTATTGTTCACATAGATTAATTAGGAGATTGAAGATTATCGAGAAAGATTTTCTTCTTATATAGGCGGAGGCTTGTCGCTTCTGGATTTGGTGACTTCTTTTCCTTTTATCTTTATTTATTTTCTCTAAAATCTTTTTATTACTTTGCATGTGTGATTGATTTAAGTCAAGTTTGATATATTCTGAATTTCTATGATGGTGTGATTTTCAATTGCTTGTGTGATTTTCATGTTTCCATAATTCTATGTATTATTTTTAAGAGAAGGCCATTAGATTATTATCTTTTTGGGTTTCATTATTATTTAGTTTTCATTGAAAATAACTAATAGTTGTTTAAATTAAAAGTTTGTGATTTATGAATTGGCATGTTTACATGATTTTGTGTATCAACAAATCCTAGACTATAAATCATCCTACATTAAATTTTGATATTAGAGCTTAAAATTGCACAACAATGTTAATGTTATATATGAGTTTGTCAATATAATGATAAAAGAATTTGTAATTTATTTCAAATCGGTTAAGCTATGATTTTAAACAAACTCAACATAGTAAGCACTAGTTTCATAATTATATTCCTACATTGGAAGGTATCATTCTAAGAAGCTTTCAAATTGGATACATAGCCTAAAAAATTTCTTTGAAAGAGACAATATGATAGATTTTCAAAGGATTGAACTTACTGAAATAAAACTAACTGGATATACTTAACTATAAAGAGCAATATAGGAACCAATATCCACTCTCCAATCATTATAGGGAAAAATTGCACGTTTAATTTAAGAATTTTAACATGTATTTATAATATGTCTAATTTTTTTATAGCCAAGTATTATTATTTTATGAAAGATTATTTGGTTATCATTATTTATTTCATTAAAGGTCTTATATAAGAAATTAAATATGAATTAAGTTACAATTCTCTAATGACATTTAATGATATATTTTTTAGAGTTTTGTAGTTTAAGAAATATTATAATATCCTTATGTTCGGACAATCATACCTATGATTAAAGTTTTTAATGAAATGCATTCAGGTATATAATTGTTGTTTTGGATTACTTGTGGATTATTTCATTTGCATTTGAATGTTTATTAGGATTTTGGATAACCTATTCTATCTAGGTGTCTTGAATTTAGATTAGATATATTTACCATGTTAAATTAGGAGCTTATTATTAGATGATATGAATCCTATTTTCTGTAAATAGGAAGCCCTTAGGTTGTAATTTTAAAGACACTAAGAGTGGATAATAGTTCACAATTTACCCCTCTTCTATAATTCATCTATATTCTATCTCCCAGGGAGTTTTGCTTCTTTGTTCTTTCTCTAATATTATATTTGACTCTCTTTAAAATATTTTTGGGTTCGAAGGAGTATCCCCGATGGCTAATAACTTTCTTCAAAATCACAACTCTAGAAACTTAATTAGGTTTATGCTTCATCAATTGCATGGTAAAAAACCTATCCTGCTCCTCTAGGGAGATTTTAATTAGAGTTTATGCTTCTTCAATTGCATGGAAAAGAACCTATCTGCCCCTCTACATTGTTTCTCCGTAAGTTCTTGCATATTTCTTGGCTAGTTTGGATTGAAAACTTTAGTTCTCGAAAATTTTTATGAAACAATAAGTTCCCTGAATCCCTGCATTCATGAAAGCTCTTTTGTGAGTAAAAACTTTTAAAAACCTTAATCTTGTTAGACCCAATCTTGACCTTGGATCTTCAATGAAAACCTTGGGTCCGCATTATTTTACTAGTTCCATAAGTTTCCACATTATAATTCCAGATCAAGTTGGCATCAAAGCCACTTGATTCCGGATCATAATAAAAAACTCTTTTTTCTTTCTTTTTTTTAATCCCATTTCGGATTGTTGCTGGAAATTTATTAGTCTATTGGGGAATCTTTTGTTTATTATGTCTCTTGGAAGTACGTCTTTACATTTAAAGTATTTAACAATCTGACAGGAGATGAAACTTTAAATGAATTGGCCCTGGAAGCAGCAAACGGAGCTCTTCAGATGGCTGGTGTTGTGCCGCATGATGTTGATCTCATCATAATGTGCACATCAACTCCAGATGATCTCTTTGGAGGTGGTGGTCAGGTATGCTGAGTATAAATCCTTTTTGAACTATATTTGTATGGAACATTGAAGTTATAGTTAACTAAATTAGATGAAACTACTGAAGCAAAAGGATGTGAAACATGTATGGAAACAAGAATTGCTTTGCAAGATTAATAATAATTTGAACAAAACTTTGCCAATTGTAAATCTTGTGTTTCACCAAGTTAGATTCTTGAAATTTTAATTAGAAGTCATGTAATAGCATACGGTTACAAACGAGATTAAAAGGACGCTTGCAAATAACAACAAAGTTAATAAGTAAAACTAATGGCAATGAAACAAAAATCCACAGCTTAACAATGAGAAGTGTTCACCCTGAGTTCCCTCACTCCCCCTCTTGAAATTGGTATTTAGTGGAGAAAGGTTAGAAGTAACCCTAGTGATGCCACCATAAGACGAGTGACGCGTAAGGTATTGTTTGCTGGAGAAGTAACTGGAGGAGAAGAAGTTGATGGTCGGCTGACGATTTGCCAATGTCCAGTTGGTCGTTGTTTGTCAATCATCTCGGCGAGATGATAGAGTATGAGATCTACATAGCTTTCCACTGAATCTTCGAATTCCCAATCTAGATCAAAGAAGGGCGACTGCAGGATGTCGATTTGCCCTTGCGAGTTGTTTGCAAACCCATGGTCGATTTCAGGATCGGCCATTTATGGAGGCGACGTCAGTTTGTTGGACTCGATCCTTGAAGGATTTGTGTTGGAGAAGGAGGTTATGAAGGTGAGAGGCAAGGGGAGGGGTTTCGACTAGATTAGGGTGTGGTTCCAAGAGATTGGGATAGGGAAAGGAAGACTAAAGGTTGTAGGAGAAATCTGAAATTTTGATTTCAGATTTTCTATATGAGAGAAGCTGTTTTGAAAGTCAAAACTATCCCAAACTTGGGCTTAGAAGAGGCGGCGACTAAGGGGCTAAAGGAGGAGATTTAATTAGGAGTTAATGAGCCAATTGGAGAGAGAAAAGGGGGGATTTAATAAGGGGGAGAGGCGGCATGTGCAAGGGGTTGGCGACATGTGGAGAGAGGGAGGGGATTTTTGGGGAGCAAGTGAAAGCATCCAAATCAAGATAGTTAATTTAGGAAGTTGGGAATTAAATCAAATCTAATTTAAAATCAAATTAGATTTAGATTTAAGAACTTTCCTAATTTAGCTTTTGTTAATTTAGGAAATTATTTGAATTTGAATTTCAAATTGAGTTAATTTATTTCCCAAATTACTTAGGCTAATTTAGGTAAGTAATAATGATGATTGGACTCATCATTAAAAGGAAAAGGAGGATGTGGCCGGCGGTGGAGCTTGGGGAAAAGGGTTTGGCCGGCGGTTCTGGATGGGGAAGGGCTAGAGGCCACGGAGTAGGAGGATGGTGGGAAGGTGGCCGACGGTTGGGGCAATGGGAGGGTATGGCTGGCGGCTTGGAGAGGTAAATGGAGGTCGGCCGGTGGGGAGAAAAGGGGAAGAAGAAGATAAACCGCGAGCCAAGGACTCTTCCAATGTATGACGAGTATTGCGTTCACCCTCACCTAGGGTTCTCTCTTCTCTCTAGTGCACACACAAGAAGAAGATAATTATGAAATTTTTATTTAATCATTCATTAACCTCATACAAAGCAAAATACCTCTATATATAGGCCTCAATAATAAAGAAAATAAGAAAGACTCAAATTCCCTCGGGTCTACAATAAGAACTCACTACCCATAGGGGTAAATTAGGAAAACTAAAATGCAAAATAAATAAAACATAAAATACATCAAAAGTAAAGGCTCTGAATCGTAGCCGTCGATCTACGATTCCGTCGATGGTACATTTGTCGAAATCTTTGGCTGATGTCCTCATCAAAAAGTTATTGCATGTCCAAATCAACTTCTTGTATTTTTTTTAATGATGTGATTAATAACTTAATCAAGTGACATCCATTAGCTGAATTCTTTTTTGAATGATCGTAACACCCATTAGCTGAATACTTATTTGAATGATTGTAACACCAAGTAAACATAATTAAGTTTTCCATTTGTCTGATTTTTCTTCTCTTCACCTTTGTACCTTATCAAATTACGTATCAAGAAGTTAATCGTGCCATTCTAATCATCTGTATACTTTGTGCTTTTCATGTGTTATGTAAGAGTTTAAAGGTGTAAGAACCTGTTTGTTAGAGCTTGCAATACATTTTGGTAAGAGTTCAAGCAGCCATTGCACTAGCTATTTTTGGTTGGCAAAGTCATGCAAATATGCTCCATCTTTAAATAATTGTGATGTAATTGAAAATAGGTTTTTTTTTTGTTGGGGTTTTTAATTGGGGCTTGGTGTGAATGGCATAAACTCATTATTTCAAGAGATGGAGATAAAATATACATCAAAGAATTTGAAAAAAAAGATTAGAAAAGTATTATCTAGATTACTCTATGAGTAGATAGAGAATCCACATCACAAAGAAGAGGTTTATGGTTTTATACTGGTTGCTTTTGGCAAGGACATCACCAAAAGAGCTGTTCTTAAAGCATCATCTTATATGCTTCTGTATGTGGGCAAGTTGTTTTCAGAGAAAGAGAGAAAGGTAGTAGAAGAGAAGTTAGATGCATGGATTTTGAAATTGGCGGGTCTCTTCAAATTGCGCCCTTGAGCTGCTTTAAGAACAGCTCTTTTGGTGATGTCTTGCATATTTTCAATGATATTGATGGCTTTCTTTGGTGTTGCAGATAAGTGGGAATTCCTTTAGATGACCTTTTTTGAATATGCTTCTTAAGCAAAGCTTTTAACACTCTACATCTGATGTAGAATGAGAAGAGAAAAGGGGGGACATTTGAGATTTGAATTTCTTGCTTTAATTGAGATCAAAGTATTAGGAATAATTAAATCAAATCAAATCCAATTAGAAACCTAGTTAGATTTAATTTAAGTAACTTTTCTAAAATAGGCTATCTTAAATTAGGAAACTATTTCAAATTCAAAATTACTTAGAATTTGACATTAAATATTTTCCTAACTTAAATCGTTTGATAAAAGGAAAGTAATCAAAGGGGAATTCAAATTTTGGAGGCAAAGAGGAAGAAGGGGGGGAAGGGGCTGGCGACATTAAATGGGGGGAGGAGAGGTTATGGAAAGAAAATTAAAAAGGACTTTAATTGGAACCTTAAATTAGGGAGTAATATTTAAATCACATCCAATTAAATAATTAACTGGACCTAATTCAAATACTTTTCTAAAATAAGAATCATAATTTTAGAAACAAAATTCAAATTCAAATTAATTTGAATTTTAAATTTCAATTTGTTACTAAGTTAGAAGGGCTAAAATAGGAAAGGGCTTTGAATGTGAAGGGAGATTTGTGGAGCCAAGGGGAAAGAAGGTGGCCGACAGTTTGGTGAGACTAGTGACTAGGGAGGTTGGCGGGGGTGTTGGAGGTGGAACTAAGGCCGTGGGGAGGGAGAAGGGGGAGGCCGGTTTTTATGGAAGTGGAAGGGTTTATGGGAGAATCGGTCGGTGGAAAGTGGGGGATTTTGGCCGGCAGTCAAGGGAGGAGGAGAAAAGGATTTAGGGAAAGAAAGATACAACCGCGAGTCTGGACACTTTCTGCAGCTGACGGGTACTACATTGTCATTCACCAACGGACTTCAGGCCACGAGTCCGAACACATCCTGCGGCTTGTGGAAGTTATGAATTCCTCCCATAGGAATCTCACCCAAGGTTCTTCCCAAAGAACACAAGTGCAAATACAAAATTTTATTCTAAATCCATCATCACATTACACAAGCAATGGACTCTATATATAGGCCTAAGAAACTAAAACAAGACACATATGTCCCTAGGGCTTACATAGGACGACCCTCTTAAGTAAGGGTAAAAACGAAAAATTCATAATAAAAATAAAAAAATTACAAATAACAAATTAAGATAAGGTGGAATGATCTCGGCCGTCGATCGTCATCACCTCATTTGAAAATCTTCATGATCGGATGTCTGCATCAACATCTCTTGGCATCATAAACATTATCACTATGTTGTAAGCAGAACTTTGATTTATTTCTGATTTCAATAGGCTTCTTCATAGGAGTGGGAAGCTTGAAATACTCCCTCTTTTGAATGGTGATCATGACTTTGGCTAATGATATATTGAGTGGTGGTAGGCGAGCTTCATAGAATGTTACAAGGTGGAATGAAATGATGCTTCCTAGGATCATGTTGGGGTTTCTTGAAATGGCCTTTGCGGTGGGAGATGTTGGTCTTCTTGCTCTTATTCTTTGAATGAGAAGACATGCTATTTTTGCTATCCTAGTTCTCCCTCTTCCCAAGAGAGCCATATAGATTTCTGGCTGGGAATTCTGTCTTATGGACCAACTCTTTTTGTTCCAATAAACTTAACGACTTTTTGGGGTAGGCCTTGTATAGTGCTAGGAGGATTCTTTGCAACTAAAAACTTGAAACTGCTGGGACGTGGACCTATAATGATTAATTTTTTTTACAATCTACAAAATATTTTTTTTTATTTGATTTAGCCAAAATTGTCATTAAAAAAACTCATAACGGGAGAACCGACCGCACAATCATTTCTTTGAAGCATGCCTTTGGATAGGTGGAATTCAAGTTGGTAAAATCAATGCATATTTTCCGCTTTTCCTTTGAATTCTGAACCAAAAAAAAAGAAGTATTATTGATATTGAACTTCTCAGATGAGTCATGCTTTCAATAACTTTTGCACATCTCAAAGAATAGGCTTAGTTAGCTTTGCAGCAACTTGTCAGATTTTCAAGTTTATATATCGGACCCATTTATATATATTGAGTCAGTGACATGCAATGCTTATATCTACTCATGGCATTTCGGCGGTTGACCAGTCAAAAACTTTATTATTTTCTTAGAAGGCACTAACAAAATTGCCTTTTCGTTCCTCATCAAACAAAATTTTGACACATGGAGTTCCACTTTGATCTTCTTTGGAAATAATAACTTAATTACTTCCAATGTCTTGAGCCTATCTCCTATATGAACCACTTTTTGTAAAAACTCCTCTTGAACAATTTCAACAACCTTCAGATAGCTTGCTCTCAACCGTAGCAAATTTTCTTAGACTGTGGTGACTTCTACTTATGTTGTAAACCTCATAGCAACATGATATGGGGAGACTATAGTTTTGAAGGCGTTGAGGAGCAGATGACCAAAGATTGCATTTTAGTTTGTCGAACCATCAACTAAAATGACATTAGTGATTGCTAGACATTGATGCTTTCATTCTCTCCATATAATTGTGATAGGAAACACTTGCATATCTCAAGTACTCTCTATCAATCTTCAGAAAACAGCGAGAATTCTTCACAAAAATCTGCACAAAATCACAAAAACAGTAGATAATTTGTATTATTTGATGAAAGGAACACGGAAAATAGCAAGATACACTTGATCCTCAATTCGAGAGGATCGATCTCTCCCAAATCTCTAGACACCGCTAGAGCCCAAAGAAAACCTTAATCTAGGAGATCTCAAATTTCAGCCAAATTCAAGATGCCCTAACCCTAGGAAAACAAAGTATTTAATGCATACAAATCAAAGGAAATCCCTAAGCAGTCCCTACATTCAAATTTCTCTCTTAATCCCCCCAAAAATCCTTCCTAAAACGCTATGCTTGGGCGATCGGGCAGCCCGATCTCCGCAGGAGGTGGAGATCCTCGCGTGTGCGAAATGACGGTCCCATGCGGACCGACTGGACTGGTCTAACAATGCTCCCCTCCCAAAGATCCACCTTGTCCTCAAGGTGAAAATATGCCGTGTTCCTGTGGAGGTGGCCATCCTTGAGGTGACTGAAAAACCTTAATGTATTGCTGAACCAAGGGCTGCACGGAAAGAGAAGCATCCCCTCACTCCTCCAATCTGATCGCATCCAACCTGTGTAGTCCCACCAGATAATCTTTCCCCACCTCTTGAAGGCCCCTAACCATAGTCTTAAGTGATACCATAGCTTTGGATAGCCCTGCATCTCCCCTTATAACCACCTTTCTCCCATCCATCATTCCATCGTGAGTGCTCCACAATTGTCCTTGGTTTCCCCTAAGGTTTGTAACAACTTCATTCCCAAGATGACATAAGTACTTCCTAATTATAGTGGAAGAAAATCCTCTCTTACCTGAATCCCCTGGATGGTCAACATCACTCCTCTACAGATCCCCTGGCCTTTCTCCACCTTTCCTGTACCCATCATCACTCCATAACAACCGGTGTCCACCAATTTCACTCCCAATTGGTCGACGACCAGAGTGGAAATGAAATTGTGGGTAGCTCCAGTATCAATTAGCACAACCACTTCCCTGTCATCTATCTCCCCCTTCACCTTCATGGTATGATTCGTAGTGAATCATACCACTGAGTTCAGGGAAACATCAACCAGATCCAAGTGTAGCTTCTCCTCCATCTCCTCCTCGGTCTCCTCCTCACCTCCATCTTCAGTTTTCTTGTCATCGTAAACGGTGAGAACCTGAAGAGTTCGGTCATTGCACTGATGCCCTAACATATACTTCTCCTCGTACCTGAAACACAACCTCTTGGCCCTCTTCTCCTGCATATCCTTCTCTGTCAGCCTCTTGAAATTTTTTCCACTCCCTCCTTCTACTGGCTTCTCCCTGGCGGTCTCATTAATGTTGCTTGAGGCAGGCCCCTTGGGTGCTAGAAGAGTGATCGTAGTCTTGTAAGAGCCTCCTGAGCTGCTGTTCCTGGCTCCCTTCTCCATATTTTTCTAATTTTCCACCAGCTGTGCCAATTTCATGGCCTCCCCCATGTCACTAGGCATCAGAACTTTCACTGCCGCTTGGATTTCTGCCTTCAACCCTTTCATGAAATTCCCCTCCAACACTGTATCTGAGAGTCGCTCCACCCTGCTAGCTAGTTGCTCAAACTGCTCCCGGTAATCTGCTACTGATCCCTCCTGTGTCAAAGCAAAGAACTGCTCATAGAAATCTCCTCCCTGATCGGTTTGGAAACACTCTATTATGCAGTCTTTAAATTCCCTCCAGTTCCTGATCGGCCTCCGTTGATCTCTCCACTGAAACCGCGATAAGGCTTTCCCTTCCAAGCACAATCTTGCTACTGTCAGATTCTCCTCCTCCGTCAACCCATTGACGGCAAAATACCGCTCTACCTTGTAAATCCATCCATACGCATCTTCTCCTTCGAAGATGGACATCTTCAACTTTCTCACCTTCTGGTCACCACCATTTCCCCTGATTTTTCCATAACTTCCCCTTTTCTAAGTGCTCGGTCCACCCCATGTGTCCCGCTCTTCCCTTACTCTGCCATAGCCCAAACTCCCTTCGAAATCCCCCCTTCTGTCTTCAAAATCAGCACCACGGCGGTCGTAGTATTCCTCTTGGCGTTCCCCATAACCTCCTCTTTCTTCCTTCTGGACAGGCTCCAGATGGGGTCTTCTTCCTTCCCCTTCCCCGATTTTCATCTCATCTTCCTCCCTACGAATTTCAGAATTCGTGTTTTTTCTTTCCTTCTCTTTTGCCACGGAAGCCGTCGTTTGGTTGTGGATTTACAACATTTTCTTCATCATGTCCCAGATTTGGATTACAAAAACAGCACTTCGTTTCTTCCCGACCAAAAATCAGCCGCCGCACTTCGCCAAAATCAGCCCATGAACGGTCCCAAGACTTGCTCTGATACCAATTTGATAGGAAACACTTGTATATCTCAAGTATTTTCTATCAATCTTCGAAAAACAACGAGAATTCTTCACAAAAATCCGCACAAAATCACAAAAACAGTAGATAATTTGTATTATTTGATGAAAGGAATACGAAAAATAGCAATATACACTTGATCCTCAATTCGAGAGGAGGATCGATCTCTCTCAAATCTCTAGACGCCACTAGAGCCCAAAGAAAACCTAAATCTAGGAGATCTCAAATTTCAACCAAATTCAAGATGCCCTAACCTTAGGAAAACAAAGTATTTAATGTATACAAATCAAAAGGAAATCCCTAAACAGTCCCAACATTCAAATTTCTCTCTTAATCCCCAAAAAATCCTTCCTAAAACGCTCTGCTTGGGAGGTCGGGCTGCCCGATCTCCGCAGGAGGCGGAGATCCCCGCGTCAATTGCGAAATGCCGGTCCCGTGCGGACCGGCTGGACCGGTCTAACAAATTGGCAATGCAATTACTATAAAAAGTATCCCAGTACTGTGCCATAAACTAAAGGGTCGCTAGCATGTTTGCTTCATAAAAAGTGATAGGGACTACTTTAGTAATAGGAGTATTGGATGTATTGATTGAGCTGACCTATTTCCAACCGAAGTCATTTGAGGCTTGCTTAGCAGGAAGCTTCTACCGTTGCTCCCCCAATGTTGTTGGAACCACCTCAATTATATGAATTGCCTGAGCTGGGATTGGTTCATCTCACTGCGCTTTTACATATGCCTTGCTTCACCTAGCTCAAACAAGATGAATTTCTTTAGCTTGCCTGCCTTGATTAGTTTTTCAATCAAATTTCAAAGGTGTCGAATGTCCTCCATATTGTGTATATAGTCATTATGTAAAGCAAAGTGCTTTGTTAGATCTCGGTGTGAGCATCGACACTCATTGGTGTGGGTTGGCATAAATAGTTCTTATTTCAAATGATTTCCATAATTTCAGTCATCGATGCTCTTAGAGGAGTGAATATGGTAGAGCAACCTTTCCCTTCTTGTTGCTTCAAAATTCCTGATAATTTACTCGGGCCTTTCAGGGAGATTGTCTTGCAATTGTAGTCGATGGTGTTATTGTTGTGGATGCTAGTAGAGCGGTATCTCACCCGACTTGTGATTCCTAGGGCGGCCTTGTTGTTTCTTAGGAAATTGCTTGCAATTCCTTATCGGACCAAATTCGTGTGTCTTACTAAAGGTTGATACAAATGATACACTGTTTTATTCATAGGCATTAATATGAATATTGACTAGTTTCGATAACTCGACCAAAGTAGGCTGTTGCAGATTGAGCGTGTAACTGAATGGTGCTTCCCTTTGGCTCCAAATGCTTTCACCTCCAATGAGTTATGTGAAATCATGTCATAATCAACAGGCTCAATTAAGAATTTGAGAGTAAAGCATGAACTTTTATTAAGTAATTCATGTTAAAAATCATGCCTCAGATGTCCTATTTATAACTTCAACAGACTAAAACTTAATTATTTCTTAGTATCTTGTAATATCTGGCCAGAAATTGCTAAAAATGACTTCAGCAATCTTGAATTACACTGAAAGAAGCAACTTCAGATGCTTGACTTCAGCTGTTCAACTATAACCTAGAAGACCCAAAACTTTCATTCGTATAGCTAAAATTGCTGCAGATTCACACTGACCAAAATCAGAGAACTCACAACACCCATAATCCAATTTAGTGCCAGATGGGAATAACTGCAATGAAGAACGGTCGACAAAAAAAAAAAAAAAGTAGTGAGATATAGTGAATAGCGCAATCCTGGCTACAGTAACCCATCTAATCCAGCACATGCCAGGTTTCTAATATAAGAGCACGTGAATCACAGGCCAATCCGTAAGCAATTCATGACAAGCAACACCATGGGCAACTGCAAGTAGGAGCTGAATTGTGCTTAAGTGCAGTATTTGGGAAGGAAAAAATGGAGCAGCCACATTGATAGCAAAATGAACTATCAATCGAGGTTGAGGCTATAAAGGAACAGGGAATCAGAAGTGCTGAACTAGGAAATTCAACAAGAACTGAATTAAAACACTTACAACCTGACTCATCAAAGAACACTAGAGAATATATCCCATTCTCTTAGGCATTTTAAATTAATACCTCTGAAATAAAACAATTAAAGTAGATGTTAAAACTTAGAATATTGATTTGCTACAAAAATACATTTTCAAATTTCCATTATGCGTCTGTGTTGGGCATAGCATGTAATGACTGGCTTGCATGGCATTTGCTGGTAGACATAATCATGCTGGTGACTGCTAAAGATTCATTGAGCACATGCTACATCTGGTCTCTTTAAAAAAATGCACTTCACTTATACGTACACACACTCAGGAATGCTTTCTTACACATTCCAGTGGACTCAAAGTAGTTGTTTTTAATGTCTTGAACGTGCTTTTTTTTATTTTTTATTTTATTTTTTTAATGTCTTGGACGTGCTTGTATACTCTGATCCCATTGGGTTAGGAATTGCTTTGCTTGAACAATATTTCATGCTTTGCAAGATTGCACTATAAAAATATTACTCAAATCTATTGATGTAACTATCACCTTTTTCCTTTCACAGGCTTCTCCGGTTAAATTGCATTAAATTAAAATGAAAAAGGAACATGATTTAACTTTTGGTAGGACTTAAAGTTTTCATTTATGCTATTTGGCATTATTTAGGCTAAATTATGCTTAAATATTACTCAAACCTATCGATGTAAGTTTCTGTAGGATTTAAAGTTGTCATTTTTGTTGTTTGGCAGAATATTTATATTTAAATTTATCTAAAATCAACCTATTGTTTTTTATTTAATGTTAATATATATATATATAATTATTTTATATTGTGTGTCATGTTTAAAATGACACGCTCTGTGCCGTGCACTATGCACCATGGATCCATGAAGAATTTTGCGCCGTTTATGTCATTCGCCATTGACAAGTATGGCAAACATCCACATTCATGATTACACCCAAGGAATGATTATAGCTTGTGCTATGTACATTATACTAATTCTCTTGCTAACATTATTCAAGACTCATAAGAAATATTTTTCCTTTCGGACTTAATTTTCTGAACTAGTGATAGATTTGCTAAATATTTATTTTGTGTGGTCAATATATATAGTTGTAGTAATTTCTGGTTGATCTGTCCTTTTCCAGATTCAGAGTGATTTAGGTTGCAGAAATGCTTGGGCATTTGATATTACGGCTGCTTGCAGTGGTTTTGTTGTTGGACTAATCACTGCCACTCGTTTTATTAAAGGTATTAAATATAAATTTTCTTGACAATGAGATTTTCTTTTTATTGTACTCTGTTTGAGATGAATTGGTTACTCCAACTATAGGTGGTGGTTACAAGAATATTCTTGTAATTGGAGCAGATGCTCTTTCACGATATGTGGACTGGAAGGATAGAGGCACCTGCATTCTTTTTGGAGATGCTGCTGGTGCGGTGCTTGTGCAAGTATTTACCTTTCTCTCGATTAGCACAGTATAATATGCGCTGCTTCAATTTTTTTTGTTCATCATTTGTCAGTCAATTTGTTGTTCTTGGGTTGTAATATACCTGAATTTATTATAATGTTGTTGGAATCTCTTTATTACCCTATGTTATGATAATAAGACCGACTATGTTTTGTGGATTTAAGAGTTAGACAATAAAAAGTGTGGATGATAATTAAGTTGATCATTTCGGTAATGGGAATGCTACAATAAAAGTGTGGCAAAAGTAAGAAGAGAACTAAATATGATGGTGAGTTCCACTCTTAGGCTTCGTTTGGGATGACTTTCTTACTGCTTTTTAAAGTAGCAATTTGCAACAGCCTTAGAACAACCAGTCCCAAACGAAGCCTTAGAACCATCAATACATTGGTTTGATAAAGTTATTGGTAGTTTCATCTTCCTTGCAATGCTCACATCATGATTATCTGATCCCACCTCTCAGCAAGAATGAAATAATAAAGCTTTTATCAACGAATAGTTCATGCTTCTCTACAAATTTAGCTTCCTTTCTCCTAAAATGTAAATTGCTTCTGATTCGTAATCGTCGCCTTTTCAGGCCTGCAGTGCGGATGAAGATGGATTACTCGGGTTTTTGATTTGCACAGTGATGGCCACGGTCAAAGGTATTTATTTACCTCTTCAAAGCTTCCCATGTGATTCCCACCTGATGCTCTTTATCACTTCAATTTTCAGACACTTAAACGCCCCAACCAAGGACAGTGAAACAGACACCATCTTAAACACAAATGGTGCGGCGGTATTTCCCCCAAGAAAAGCAACCTATTCGTGCATACAAATGAATGGCAAAGAGGTTTTCCGCTTTGCTGTCCGCTGTGTGCCTCAGTCCATTGAGTTTGCGCTTGAGGAAGCTGGCCTCACTTTTGCTAGCATTGATTGGCTCCTACTTCATCAGGTTTGCTTTCATCCTGATCATTTGCATATTCTTGCTGAGATAATTTTGAGTAGATTTATGTTAGCCCTTTTACTCTAAAATCAACTCTAAGCTATTGACTATTTGTACCATAAGTATCTGTATTTGTGGCCGTCAACATGAGCTCTTAAGCCTATGATGACGGTGCAAGTCGCCGAAGGAACTGGACGCCTTGGGGCCTTTACCAGTATATGTACTTGTAGTAATCTCTCTACCAACTTTAACAAACATACACATTGTGATGAAGGGAAAAAAAAAGATATGCTTGTTAGGCATTTAACTTAAAATAGAGAGAGGTCAAAATGATCTCTAGATTATTTATAGAGTGTTGTTTTAATCTGAGATTATCAAATGTCCAATTTAATCCACTAACTACTCAAATTTAATCTAAAATACTTTCTTGATGTCTTAAATTTGATCCAAAATATTTCAACAAAAAGAACTATATGGGATTTTATATGAGGAGTTTAAGAAATTAAATTGAACATGTTAAGTAGGTAAGAGTAAAATGGCTCCATACAAATAGCCTATGGATGATCATTTTGACTTTTCTCTCTAACTTCAAATATACATATATAACGAGGCAAAGGCAACCATGACTGACCTAGTGTCATGTTTGGCTAGTTCAAGTTCTGGTTCCTTAAGAAGTTAGATTTTGTTTGTTTTCAGCTTCTTTATTATCGAGCCGAACACAAATAACAAGCCAAGCTGAGGACTATCAAATGTATCGATAATTTATTATTTGATGGCTTTGGATTTAAGAAAAAAAAAAATGATTCTGTAGGGCATCTTTTGTGCAACCTGTAACATAGATGTTGATCATAATTTTTGGAGTAGTTGATGGATTTTAATTATAAAACTTACAAAGAAAATCGAACTTTTTGTATACAAATTTGCATGTATAGTTATACTTTCATCCATTGAGCTAATAACAAGCTGATCTTAATGGAATTGGCTTTTGTAGGTGTTCATAGCTGCTAACCTCAATTCACTTGTCTAGGGTTAAGCATTGACATTTTATACAGTAGGTCTAGCACAATAGTGTGGCATAATCATAAGAGCAGCAAAAACGAGAGTAACCAGTTCAATGTATACTATTTAGCCTGACTATGCTATATATATATTTTTTTGAGCATTGAGCTATAAAGAAGTTTGGAGTAGCTCCAGTGGAAGATAAGATTAGAGAGAATCGCCTTAGATGGTTTGGTCACTTTAAACAGAGGCATTTCGAATTTTCGATGACCCGGTTAAGAAAGTTGATGTATTAGATTTGACTTATGTTAAGAAAGATAGAGGTAGACCTAAAAAGACTTGGTTAGAAAATATTAGAAATGATCTTTCTTTATTAGACTTTTAACAGGACACTGGCGAAAAAGGATTCATGTAGTCGACCCTACGTAGTGGGACAAAGACTTGTTGTTGTTGTTGAGCTATAAAGAAGTTTGATAGATAAGGAGAGCTATAGAAATGATAATTTTAAGAAAAATATATAGATAAGTTAATAGAAAATAAATTTATTTGATCTGATTATGTACGTTGGAGTGTAGAAAATGTAGCGGTAAGACTATCATATAGAATATTTATGAGATTATAAATGAAAAATAGTTGATCGAATGTAATATGATTAGAGTTTTGTCCACTAAAATTTGATCAAAATAAATTGAACACCTCATGGAACACTTACTGTGAATGAATGAAGGGAAATTCATCTATTGGATCACAGACAATCGTGATAAGGCTACTAACTATCTTGTTGAGGTGTGCAGTGTCTTCATATGCATCAAGATGGCTCAATATATCGAACTTTTCCCGTTCTAAAAAAAAAAAGAAATAAATAAAAAGCTAATTCAATATAATGAGAACAAGATTTTATACGCTATTTATTTTGACCTTCAACTCAGATATAATATCATCAAATATTGATGATGCCCCCTTCTAACATTGTAAACCAAACACAAAAAAATAATCTGCAGGCCAACCAGCGGATCATAGATGCCGTGGCTACCCGCTTGCAAATCCCCTCAAAGAAGATCATATCAAATCTTGCCAACTATGGGAATACAAGTGCTGCCTCCATTCCTCTTGCTTTGGACGAGGCTGTGCGGGCCGGCAAAGTGAAGACAGGGGACATGATTGCCGTCTCAGGCTTTGGAGCTGGGCTGACCTGGGGCTCTGCAATTGTGAGGTGGGGATGACTTTTGCTTTGGCTTATATTATCTTCCTTTTTGTTTCCAGTGTATGTTTATGAGGTATCACGTAGCTACTTCAACATTCATTCCTACTTTGTCATAATGGTTTGTTGAATTATAAGGTGTTCTTTAATTGAACTTAATGATAATGAAGATTTCTTCAATTCAATTTATATCTAGACTGCTCCCTGAGCCATAAGTTAATGTATCTGACACTATTTTTGCATCGAAGCATTTGTAATGTAAGATTGTTATTGTGCCAGAGTGAAAGCGTAGGAGAGTTCATGAATGATAAATTGGAAAAATTATTAGGCCCGGACACCGGACTTAGAAATAAGTCCGGATATTCAATTAAAATTTGACACGTGGACTACGCTTTTTTGACTGTGCTTTAACTGCGCTTTTTGACGGCGCTTTTGGTGCGCTTAATTTAAAATTTCGTGGACACGTGTACATTCCACATGACAATATTTTGTTGGAGTCCGGATGTATCTCTACGTCTGATATCTGGACCTAATAATTTTCCGATAAATTGACGGATGTGTTCCATTGCCGTTTACAACCAAGACTGACTTACAGCATTAATCATGCCACAGCTAGGTTATTATAAAAAATAGGACATATTCCATCAAACAAGATTTTTGGAAATGCAGAAATTTAGGAAAGGTTTAGGGTTTACAGCCTTATTTTTGATGTGTCAGTGCTGCAATCAGGCCCTCTATAATCGAAGTGCCTAATACTAAAGTTTAAGCATATATATTAATGGGTTATCACCGTTGAGCAACAGAGCACAATTTATGCCTTTGATTAGATATAAATATAAGCATGAACCAAATACACTTTATATATAAACCTTTATTGCATATGAACATTATGTCTTAATCATTTATGTATATAGGTCATCTCAAATAAACATTAACATCTCATCTTAATAAGAGTTTAAAACAGACACCTTTGCAGTATTGTTCAAGAAGAGAAAATAATATTATTATTTGATAACTTGCTCTTTGAAAATAATCTTATCATATACTAGCATATATTATATTTTAATTAAATATTTCCATCATAAGGGCACCATCTAAATTTGTACAACTTAATAATGCATAATTGTTTCCAAACCTTTTCCAAATCTAAGAACATGAAAATCATTTTACGCCCATATATGAACATCCCTAGCCAAAATTATAAGGAGGTGAGCTCTATCATTTAACATGTACATGCATTTTTTTATTATAACCTTTTTATTTTTCTTATCATATGTATACTACATGACTACATGTATAACATTCAAAACATTTACTTGTCACATGTACATATTTAGAATAAAATTTTTAATTTTTTACATATAGCATCCAAAACATAAAAATAAAAATAAAAAATAATAAAATAATAAAAATAATAAAAATAAAAACACTGGATTATAATCCCTAAACCCCATCATCGTGCTCGCAGTCTAACAACAACGAAGAATGCATAACAAAAGAAAGGAGAAAATTTTGAAATATTTAAAATTGGATTAAGCCATCGAACACTTAAAACAAAATTTATTCACCCTTTCAATAGTTTGCTGATATACATAAATTGAAAAGTACTTTAGCTCACAAAGAACTAATGTATGATCAATAATATCACTAAGATTCATTCTCAAACAATCTATTGCCAGTAAGGACGTGACACATCATCTAACTGACAATTTTGCCTCAAAATGACACCGCAGGTTAACGGTTATGACCGGGGCCCTCCGAACCTGGTGGTTTGCCACCAAATGGCACAACTAAATTATGGTCATGGCCATTGCCTGTATGCTCCCCAATGATATCAAATCATTGAGATATGATCAATAAGATATAATCGATAGGGCATAAAGCCCTTTGTTAGCTAAGGTGGATTCAAATTTGACCCCTTTGATAGACATGCACCCTAGGTCTACAAGATTCCCTTGTACGACACAACCCATGGTTGCCGACAAAAATTCTTCTGTCAGGTTGTGACTAAGTAGACCAGGGACCACGATGGCCCGGGACGACAGAACTATGAGATCTTGATCGGGTCCATCATCCATTCCCTCGCCATCCACTTTAAGTGTAAGGTGGTTAAATTTCTATTTTAAGTATTAAATTTTCAATACCACCCATGTTGCTACTATATGCCAGATAACACGTATTTATACATATTTGATTGATAACTAGCCTTAATCGAAAGTTGTCTCTCGTTATCGGGAGGGGCAATTAACTATATGGGCTTGCGCCTATAGGAAACAAGAGCTCATATCATAAAGTCCTTGCGAAATGAGGGTGAAATCTCTGTGTAGTGTTTTATCTACAAACCCAACCTGCCTTTCCAAAATTTACCCCATAACTTAATCGGTTAAAACTCCCCCAAAAATAGAGGGGAGGCCAGAGCGTAAATTTTAGGAGCCCACATGTAGATTGACCATGGTTCTCAAGAGGCCTTGCTACTAATATTTATAGTAGTTTTATCCGGAAAGATGAACTGAAGTTTCATTAAATGTTGAATAAATCTATCATGAAGGGTCATCATAAAATACTCCAAATTAAAGAGCCTCATCTAACATTCAACAAGTATAATTTAGGTGTATAATGTCTTCCTTCAATATTTTTTAATGTTCTCATGCATTCAAATTTATTTTTTATGTCCTCATGTAACATTCTTCAGGTTTTGTTTTAAGATAAAGTTGAAACTTCTCTGGAATGATTTATATCGATGTGCATTGCTCCAAGTCACTTTTTGTTGGGAAAATATCTATGTTAATATAAAAAACAAAATAAAGTAAATAATACATGATAATGGATTTGGGTATTCATACATATGTATCAGACAACAATTAGTACTGAAGGAATCAATTAATCTTCTTAATCGGTCGGGCCTCGAATCCTCCCTCCTTTCTCTTCTCTAGCGAGAAAGGCATGTGAGTTCCAAGGATCTTATCCCAAGTGATAAAGAATGGCTGAGAGAAGTTGTACTTTGTGCCATAGAGCTGATGGTGGATGTCATGATACGCACTGTTGTTGTTGAAGAGAACATGTAACAAGTTTCCAGGAAGCCAGAGACCGCAATGGTCATCAACAGTTTTGATGGTGGCAAAGGAGAAGAAGAATATGGCGGTTCGAGGTGTCATCCCTGAAATCAGAAAGGAGAGAGCTCCCCCAATTGTGTCAAGAATTAGCCCTTCCAGTGGATGGTTGTAGAGAGCTCCAAAAGCATAGGGGACGACCAGCGTGTGGTGTTTGGAGTGGATGTGTTTGTACAGGAACTTGTTGATGTGCATGAATCGGTGCATAAAGTATTGCCACGTGTCCATCACCACCATGGCCACCATGAATTGGAGGACGATCACCGGAAGAGAAGGCTGAAGCAGGACAACGCCGCTGTCACCGCTCATGAACTGCATCAATATATGTATGAAGGAAAATCAATTAGCAATTAAGCAGCTGTAGGTGTTAATTAGTTGTAAGTGAATTAAAGAAGACCGTACATACCGTGAAGAGGAGGAGGGAGACAGCAATTTGGAAAGCTTGCTGGATGAGGACGCCCTTCACAACGGTTCTCTTTGAAACAACGTTCTTTTTGTCCTCTTCAGCCTTGGTGTGAAGCCTGTATTGGTTCAAATCACCGAGCATCACATAGATGCCTGAGTATATCCAATAAACAGCAATAGGCACAAAGGTGCCGAGCAACTCATCCGACACAGGAAAAGGCATCACAGTAGGCGTTAAATTGCTTGAAGAATTGGTCATCCTTCGATCAAATATGATGGATTCTGCGAGAATAAAGAACATATCTGTATATTAGATCAGGCAAACAGAACAACATTAAAAAACCTCTTGCAAGCTGTGGAAGCAAATTGCAGAAGAAAGGGCGGTACCCATTTGTTCTATCTTCTTCTTCTTATTCTTTTAAGTTGCCACTTGGGTGTGATGGTTTGAAAGGCCATGGATTTATGTCTTTCCTTATATAGGATGAGTTGCAGAGAATAAGAGCAGTCGTGGTCTCTAAAGTCGGGCGATAAGTGAAACTTCTCTGCGTCAGGGGAACGGAGAGATAAAGGCGACATTTTTGACAGCTGATTTTGAGGCGTTGAGAATGAGAGAAATGTTGAAAGTTCACTGTTGATTCCGTCTAAATTGACTGTGTCGCCGGTTAGAGCACCGTGGACTTTAAGTTTTAATATTTAAAATACCCTCGTTTTTTTAATTTATCGTTAACTAAGTCAGTTCCAGATAAAAAATATAATTGCAATAAGTAATAATTTTTTTTATTTCCTTCCTCACACTTTCGTCCCTGATCTTTCGCACTTTAGATCATTTATTCTTAATAAAGTCTCATGGACAAGGGAATTAATTATGTTAAAATTATTTATTCTAATAAGCTTGTTGCGTACAAGAGTATTCACGGCGGTAGAGAAATATAAAATTTAGCGTCTTAGCGTTGTACGAAAATCCAGCACGGACACAGATAAAAAGAGAGGGTGTAGCATTTATGAGAGACCAATATTTTTACGTGGAAAACCCTTAAAAAGGTGGAAAAACCACGGGGACTAGCCCAGTTTGAATGAATCCACTATTATTCGTAGTCGATTACAAATGAGTCCCTTCCTTGGGGGAAGGCCTTAGCTTGATGTACATCTTATAGAGTATATTACATAATGTGAATACAAAGAATCATTGTTGATGTGTTTGTTTGGTCGGGTGAACTGTAGTCGGTGGGCGGCATAAGTCAGAAGTAGGGCTGCAAACGAACTGAACCGAGCTGAGTATGTGAGTGTTCATGTTTGAGTTCGTTTATAATTAGTTTGTTCAAGTTCGGTTCGTGTTTGATTCGAGCCTTATTGTTTGTGTTAATGTTTGGTTCGTTTAAATTAATTGTGTTCATGTTCGGTTCGTTTAGTGCTTATCAAGCTTTAAACAAACAAGCCTTAACGAGCTATGTTCATGAACATATTTAGCGAATATTTTTACACTATCAAACAAGCACGTTTATTGACATTTTTAATGAGTATTCTTGAGCTATCAAATGAGCAAGATCATGAATAAATACATAACTAGTATTTTTGAGCTACCAAATGAGCTTGTTCAAAAACAAAGGATCTATGATTCATTTTATATTTATTCATGAACATCTTAAAGAAACAATCCATCAAACATTGCAAATTCATTCTATTGAAGGAATAAAATAAAATTAAATTAAATTTATAATAAAGCAGTTGGCTATTTAAAATGAAAATATGATTAATCTATATGAGTATATTGATTGAGCTTATTCACGAGTTCTAAATCGAACACGAATCGAGCTTCTTATCAAGCTCAATGTCGAGCTTGTTCACGAGCTTAAAATGATGTTGTTTGTGAACATAATTGAACCGAACACATTAGTGTTCAAGCTTGTATATTTAAGAATTGAGTATTAAAAATATTGTTCAAGTTTATTTGTTTAGTTAGTTAAACGATCACAAACGAGCTTTAATCAAACAGAGCAACGAGTAGCTCAACGAACGTTTGGTTCGGTTGCAGCCCTAGTCAGAAGGATCGTAGTCGGCTGACGACGAAGGTCGGAAGGATCGTAGTCGGTGGGCGACGTAAGTTGGAAGGAACATAGTTGGCGGGCGACAGAGGTCAGAAGGACTGTAGTCGGTGGACAAAGTAAGTCAAATTAAAGGACCGTAGTCGGCGAGCGACGGAGGTCGGAAGGACCGTTGTATGATGATAGAGGTTAGAAGGACAGCATCAGGTAGAAGTCCAGCAATGGACAGAAATCCGGCACCGGATAAATGTCTGGCGAAAGTCCAACAACAGACAGAAGTCCGGTGTCGGGTAGAAATCTGGTGACGAGCTCCTGCTCGACTATGACGGCAAGCAGTACCCTGCGTACCTGCACCAGCCTATCCTTACGATGTCTTGGTCAAACGCTTCGATAAACTTCAGACTCATCTTGACACACATATAAAAGAACAACATCAACAACACAATGACGACATGTAATGGTTTGGGGAATGCTTAACTTCGATTGATCACCGTTTTGACACAATCCTTCAATATTTTCAGCCACACCCACCTCCACCTCCAAGTGATCAGGATCCTCCTTATTGAAGTGTATCTGTATTTTTTTGTGTTGTTTGCTCCTCTTTTTGGTGTTGGCAAAAGGGAGAAAAGTGTTTGTTGTAGTTTGCTTATGCTTATGTTTCCTTATGTTTCAATAAAATGCATTTCTTTTCTTTTCTTTTCTTGTCTATTTCATATTGTTTCTTTTTAATATAAAAAAAAAGAAAAAAAAGAAACAAAATAAAAAACAAACAAAAAAATGCCATTCAAACTTGCCTATAACAAACATTATTTGACATCATCAAAAAGGGGGAGATTGTTGCAATCCATGACCCCTAATTTGAGCTTTTGATGATGACAAATAATATCGTCTAAATATCTATTCATTAAATATCCTTTGATTTATGCTATTGTTTGTGAGTACTAACATTTCAGGAATATCACAAATTACTCAGGACAACAGGAAGACTCAAGACTGCGTAGAGTAGGAGTGTGAGTCTGAAACAATATAATTTTCTCTTTATTTTTTTTTTTCTTTTCTTGAGTCTGGCCACAAACTGCATGTAAGTTTGAGCAACCACACACACAGGGGGAGAGGGTTTTTTAAAAGAAATAAAAATGAAGATTTTTCTTTGTTGATCGTACTGTACGACTTTATATCGTACTGTACGATCTGATCCTGTAAAATGATTTTCTGTGAACTAATCGTACAGTACGAACAATATCGTACTGTACGATGTGTTGCAAATAAAAAACCCTAGCCGCTACTAGATTAGTTTAAGTAAGTTCTATTAGCCGCTCGTACTGTACGACTATATTCGTATTGTACGATTTTATTTGAATAGTTACTTAAATTAACCCGTGATTACTGGAATAAATTAAGGACAAATCTCTGATTGGTCATTGTACTGTATGAACCTGTTTGTACTATACGATGAATAGAGGCTGATTTTGATCGTCCAGGACGATCCCTTTATTTGGCCTAATCGTACTGTGCGAAGTTGATCGTACCCGACGATGAACAGAGATGAGTTTTGATCATCCCAGCTATCGTCCTGTATGAACAAAAGAGTGAAGTCTCGTACTGTACGATGTTTTATCGTACTGTATGACTAATTTTGAATTATTCGTAAACCTTAGTACCAAGACGAAGACTGTTACACATATCATATTGTACGATGTAATATTGTATTGTACGATATTAATGGCTATTTTGAAAATTTCAGAAATTTTGGAGCCTGTTTTAAGTATAAAAAAAGTAATGTTTTTTATAAGTAATAGAAAGAGGAGAACGTGATTAGAGAGGGAATCCTTGGGAGAGAGCTCCTGAAAAGTTTTTAGGATTTGAGAGTGGAATGAGAGGGTGAGCTTGGTGAGGGAGAAGTAGTGTGAGGGAGATCACATGTGTCACGACCCGACCCGACGGGGACGGATCCCGCCCGAGCCGGATCGCGACAGAACCTTCTTATCCAGGATCTGGCTTTGGAATTTGGTTCTGAACTGAATCTTCCAAAATAATTAACTCAACAGACGCACAAACACAGAACAACAGAGCTACTATAAATCACCAAATGCAGCGGAACAAAACATCTATATTTTCTTTCTTTTCCTCAAAACAATCATCTACAACTACGGTACATGGCTAGCAGAATAAACACAGAAGAAAAGCCATGACCGTACAAAAATCAAAAGTATACCTATACTGATCAGAACTCTGAACTCTAGTCCTGGACTTGCTTCCCTTTCCCAGAACCTGAAAACCACCAGAAAACAAGGGTGAGCTCAACAGCTCAGCAAAGCAACAGACCTCCAATCAAAATTCTCAGAATCCAAAACCAAACTCATCAGACAGAAATCAGATCAGAAATCAGAACAGAAGCAGATCTCGAATCAGAACAGAATCAAATCAGAACTTATACGGACATATATCAAATCAGAATCAGAGTCGTACAGATCAGATCACCTCAGAATACAAATCAGAACAGAATAGATCAACAAAGTCAAAATCGTACAGAAATCAGAAATTCAGATTATATCAAATCAGAACTAAACGGAACAGATATCAAATTACACAGATCAGAAATCAGATGGCAGATCGTATCAACAGAACAGATACAGAAATCAGAATCAGATAATAGCGGATATCAGATATTTAATTAATAGCAAAGCTAAACTAAACAGAATCACTACGGATTCTGACCCTTATGTCTCCCTTGTGCTCACGGCACCAGAAATTCGCTGAATAATTAATAGCTAAGCTAAATGTGCTAAATGTACTCACGGCACCAGAATAATCCTCGGATCCGGGACAGAACAGAAATTTCTCTAACTTGAGCTCAACTAAAATTTCCCCAGACACTAACTGAATCTCATAGGATCCAGGCCCCTTATAGCTCCCTTTTATAGCTTATACACAGAGCATTTCAATTCAGAAGAAATCCGGGCAAATCAGAAATCAGACAAAAATCGGGCAGCACAACGGCAGTAGACAGAATTTACACAAAATTTCCTGCAAAGAAAATTTACCAAATTCTCACAGAATATAGATAATCACATTCCAGAACACTTATTCTACTGCACAGAGAATTTACCATTTCACAGAAAATTGTAGTCTACGAAAAATTCCGCCGAATCAAAAATACCAGGACAAAAATCTTCGGAAAATAACCAAAATGTGCACACTCGGCACGTCAACAATATACGGAAAGTTACGCGGTAAAAACTGAACCAATCAAAAGATACGGACGAAAAACCGTAACGGAAACAAAATCCGGACAGAATATATCGCCAAACTCGACGGAACTGAAAATTGAGAAAGGCGGAATGTGCCTTACTTCGCGTACAGCAATATTCTGAACAGTCACTTCGGACGAAAACGGCTCCGCGTCGCCCGAAAATCAACTTTTCTCCAAAAATCCTCGAGTTTCTCTCTCCTCAGATATTTATTTTTATAAAATTTGATTTTCTCTCTCTTCAAAACGACTGATTTCAGCTTTATAATCTTCAGATCGGCCCGGCCGATCGCCAGATCGTCCCGGGACGATCAGACCAAAATTCGATCGTCCCGATCGCCCTGGACGACTCCCAGAACTATTCTCAGGCCGATATTTTCTACAGTGCCGATCGGCCTGGACGATGTCCAAATCGGCCTGGACGATATGTACAAAAAATCACCTGGAGCAAAACTGGGTAAATTCTGGAGCAGAAATTCCACAGATCGTCCCAGGACGATCCAGATCGTCCTGGACGATCCTGGAGCAGATTTTTGATATTACAACATGGTTGCTCCATTCTTGCTGCATCTTGCTCCTCCTGTTGCCTGAGAAGAACTTATGGGAGGCTCTCTAATGGGGAGACTCTTCTACATCCGTGACCTCGAAGGTACTCTGCCTTCTCCAGGAGGGAGAAAAACGAGAAGGTACGCTGCCCTCGCCAGGAGGGTGAGAAAAGTGCTTGGCACTCCGCTACGTCGGGTTGGTGAAAGTGAGTTTTGTGAGGGCTTCTCCGCCTTGCCAAGGGGGCAAAAGGAGAACTATAGTTTGTAGTGAAATTTCCGGAGTGGAGGACTCCGGGGAGTGTACGTAGGTCATGGTTTGACCGAACCACTATAAAATTATGGTGTGCTTTTTTTCTTATCGCTTTTTATTTTTGTTTGCACTTTATTTTCATTATATTTGCTTGATGATAATTGTGAAAGAAAAATAATTTCATTGTTGCATGTTGAGTCCAATTAAATGCTTTCATATTAGTTAAAATTTTTTTGTTAAAAATTTAAAAACACAAAAGATTTTAGAACTCTTGCTTATAATTTTAATTATTGCAACAAATTTTTGCAATTCACCCCCCCACCTCTTGGCGATCTTATAATTTCAGAGGCTTTATGCTGTTTTTCAGTAAGTGATTTTCCCTACTTGATTCAGAGCCCCTCCTCTTGTATAGAAGTTAGAATTTTCTCTCATTTTTAATTCTTTCTCCCCCATTTTTCTTCCTAATCTAGAGGTTTTCCGCTAACTTTCGTAGGTGATTTTTCCTACTCAAATTTAGCGCTCCTCTTCAATATATAAGAAACATTTTTTCTCCTTCCATCGACTTCTGATCTGACTATCTTCTTACAGTTGAGACATTCCGCTGTTTTATGTAGGTGACTTTCCCTACTTAACTCAGCGCCCCTCCTCTTGTACCGAAGCTATAATTTTTTTGGCCTTTCCTTTTTCTTTCTCTTCCCTTATTCTAATTTCTAACGGATGAGGCATTCCATTATTTTTCATAGGTGACTTTCCCTACGTAATGTGCCCAGTAAAGTTAATGATCAATATTTGACGAATGTGCTATTAAAGATTAATGCAAAGCTGGGTAGCCCAAACTCATAATTACGAGTGAAAAATGCACCCGCTATTCCAATTACATCAAGGGTTGCAATAATCATTTTAGGAATGAATATTTTGCATACTTTTCTATACGATCTGATGCGCTTTTAATTGCCACAATGTCCGCTTGAGGCAATAACCATTGATTTTGATGTATAGGACATCAATAAAGATGCAATCACCCAAGGTTGAAATGATTGATTCTTTATTTAAGCCAACAATAGAAAATAATGATGATTGAATAATTAGGGAGTTGCTTGTTGATTCCCATACAAGTTATGGGAAGAGAAAGCCATATCAAATCAAGATGGGGTGAGTAAACCCCAGTTTAACCAAGAAGACTACAACATGTTTGAGCTTCCCATAATCTGTTATAGAAGATTCATTAAATATATACAAAAATGCCTCAGTACATGCACTATAATATTTATACACATAGGTACATTGAAGGGGGTGTATAATACACTCGCACGGGCCCCGATGAGAGTGTTACAAGTACATACATGATGTCTAGGGATGCTACGTTGGTATATAAATAAACCCAAGTTCGAACCCGATCCTTATATATTGGCAGATAGAAGTCGATATGGCTCAAACTATCAAATAAATATACGATCAGGGTATTGACCAAAATATCTGTTTTATATGTTCATATAAGGCCTTCAAGATCTATGACAAAAGAAATTCATCAGCAAAAACATATAACTGATGAACCCGATCCTCTATCGGCAAGTTGATAGGGTTAACAATGTTTAGTCAATAAAAATGCTTGTACACCCCGATGATGGCCATGTTGAATGCCTATCTCAACCGAAGGGGTTAAATCCAAATATTTCAAATACCTCTAAGTTCCCAAATACCCATCCAAAAATCAAAACTCCAAAATTTCAAAATTAAAAAAATATTTAAAATAGAAATTCAATCATCCAAATATTTAAAACCAAAATTCATCCACCATCCATAACAATTTGATATGGTGGATAAATTGAAATTTATTTCAGCTCATATAGAGATACTTCTTAATAAAAAATATCACTAAGATCTATTCTCAAATAATCTCTTGTTAGTAAGGATGTGATACGTGTCTTCTAATCAATAGTTTTGATGTCAAATAACACTACAGGATAAACGGTTATGACCCTTGGCCCTCTGAACTAAGTGGTTCTGTCACCAAATGACACCACAAGATGACGGTTATGGCTAGAGCAAATACGTTCCTTAATGACATCAAATCTTTGAAATATGAATAAATAGGATATGATAGATAGTGCACAAAGTCCTTTGTTAGCTAAGGTGGATTCAAATTTATTCCCTTAGACAAACACCCACCTCAGGTCTATAAGGTCCCCTTGGACGAAACAATCAATGGCTGACGACAAGGAGCATTCTGTCAAGTTGGTTCGACTACCTCCTTTGACTAAGTAGAGTAGGGACCATTATGGTCCGGGACGATGGAACCATGAGATCTTGATCAGGTCTATCATCCATTCCCCCACACTACAGGCCACCATCCGCTTTAAGTGAAAGATGGTGAAATTTCTAATTTTAAATATCAAATCTTCCAAGCTTTTAAACCCAAGCCCATATGGTACTATATGCCAGATGTGTATTCTCTACATATCTGATCAATAACTAGCCTTAATCGAAAGTTCACTCTCGTTATCGGGAGGGGTAATTAACTATAGGGGCTTGCGCCTATAATAAATCAATACTCAGATCATAAAGTCCTCGTAAAATGAGGGCGAAATAACTGGGTAGTGTTTTATATACAAACTCATATGCCTTCCCAAAATTTACCCCATAACTAAATCTGTTAAAAGTCTCTGAAAAAAGCAGTGGAGGAGGTCCGGGCAGAATTTTTGGAGCCCACAAACATACCTCAAGCTTTGTCAAGATGATTTTTAGTGAAGTATCAACTTCTCTTGATTATAGGCAATTCTTTTAGCATTTAAGTACCTTAACATATTTATTCATAGTTTTATTGTTTTGTTTGAGGTTTTATTCTTTGATTTCTAAACCAATATCTTTTATCTCAAAAGCATTCTTGGTGAAAGGATTTCATAAAGTGCCACTATTGGAATATAACATGTTTACAATGGGTTAACCTCTCACAAATCTCATTGCAGCCACTAATTAGTGACCGGTTATAGTGTCATAGAGCTAGTCGTTATTTTGTTGGTCTCAAATATTTTGTGACACATTAATGCATTGACAAATATACATTGTGCTTTTTATTGTCGCAAAAAAAAGAGGTTGCAAATAATCTCTACTATATATATATATATATATATATATATATATATATATATATATATATATATATATATAGAGAGAGAGAGAGAGAGAGAGAGAGAGAGAGAGAGAGAGAGAGAGAGAGAGAGAGAGAGAGAGAGAGATCTTAATTGAAAAAATTACACTCCACATAGCCATTCAATATCACCTTAACAAGTCCTCTCGCATAGATCCTACAGAAATTATTACGTGCGGGGTCCAAATGTAGCTTCTATCAGGACTCAAACCAGAATCGATCAAGTGTCTTGTACACTGTGTACAATACACAATGTGCGTACCGACTGATATGACCTATTTGATTGGAGTCCGGAAGGAAGCTACATCAGGACTCCACACATAATAATTTCTCTAGATTATGACGCTCTTCTAATGTTATTTCATAGGCTTCTGTCCGTATGACTTTAGGCTCAAATATGAAGCGACAGAATTTCTATCCACATGAATTTTCTTGAGGAATTTTATTCCTAATATATGCATATTTGTGGATGTAGTCATAAGTGATGTATTGCCACTACTTCTTTACCTAATCAACGTGAGGTGTAAATGGCACTATAAATTAAAGATTTCTTTACTCTTTCCAATAACATATAATTAGTTAATCAATTACAATGGTACAAGATATATTATACATCAATGCATTGACTAATATAAATTGTGTTTTTTATTGTAGCAAAAAAAAAAAAAAAAAAAGCAAATAACTCCAATGGCTACTGAAGCCTAGATTTGTAATATTAAATTTGATGGCAACCCTACAGTCATTAATCTTATCGCACATGCCAAAAAATAAAACAAATAGCAATTATTATATTAAATAGGATTTTAATGCAACTCATTTTGATTTATTAGTTGAGAATTTCGACTATTAATAAAGAGCTCTTGGCAAGGAAGTTTGTATATATAATATTTGTATAAATTTGTCTTAATAGGCTCAAAATTCAAAAGAAAACTATAAATTTTCAAAATAATTTCAGAATTATTATTATATATATATATATATGGAGATCTTAATTGACGAAATTAAGCTCCACATAGCCATTCAATGTCACCTTAACAACTCTTCACATAGATTTTGGAAAAATTATTATGTGCAGGGTCAGGACGGAGCTTCCATCCGGACTTCAATCATAATCGACCAAGTCATTTATACATTATATACAATTTGTACACAATCTATGCATAAATTGTTCACAGTATATGTACATACTAACATGGTCTGCTCTGATTGGAATTCGATGGAAGTTACGTCCGAACTCCGCACATAATAATTTCTCTATATCTGGCACTGTTCTAATGTGATTTCATAGGCTTCTTTGCGTATGACTTCAGACTCAAATATGAAGCCACAGAATATTTATCCACATAAAATTTCTTGAGGAATTTTATTCCTGATACATCCATATCTGTGGATATAGACTTTAGGGGTGTCAATTTCGGGTCACGGGTTGGGTTCGGGTCGAACCCGAACTGACCCGGGTGGAAAACGGGTCAACCCTAACCCGACCCGGGTAGAGAAACGGGTCGAAAATCCGAACCCGGACCCGACCCGACGGGTTGCCGGGTTGACCTGACACGACCCGGAACCGCGACGGCGGCAGCGCGCGGCACGCGGCAGCGCGCGGCACGCGCTGCACGCGCGGCGGGGCAGCGGCGGGGGCAGCGCGCGGCAGGGCAGCGCGCGCGGCGGGGCAGCGCGCGGCACGCGGCACGCGCGCGGGGGCGGGGGCAGCGGGGCAGCGGCGCGTCACGCGTGGCAGCGCGCAGCGGGCGGGCAGCGGGGGCAGCGGGGCGGGCAGCGGCGCGTCACGCGTGGCAGCGCGCAGCGGGCGGGCAGCGGGGGCAGCGGGGCGGGGCAGCGCGCGTGGCAGCGGGGCAGCGGGCAGCGGGCAGGGGGCGGGGGCAGCGGGCAGAGGGCGGGATTTCGAAATTTTTTGAATTAAACGGGTTGGCGGGTTGACCCGGCAACCCGCCGGGTCAACCCGAACCCGACCCGTTTTTGAAACGGTTCGATTTCTGGAACCCGAACCCGACCCGTTTTGAAATCGGGTCGGGTCCAACCCGGCGGGTCCGGATCGGATTTTCGTGTCGTGTCAAAAATTGACACCCCTAGATATAGTCATAGGTGATGTATTGCCAGTGCTATTTTACCTAATCAACGTGAGGTGTATATGGCACGATAAATTAAAAATTTCTTTACTCCTTCCAATAACATATAATTAGTTAATCAATTACAATGGTACAATATATATTATATAGATTTTTTTTGCCTGTAGTGAGTTTTTTTTTATTTTTTTAAGCTAGTTTACAAAACAAAATACTGGTGTCCTTGCAAGTTGCAACACCTCTACAGGCAAACAAATCAGAAAGGAAGTATTTAACATAACAGGGCAAGGGCAAGGTATCAAATTCAATAATCCTTGAAAGAATCAATCAATCTTCTTGATCGGGCGGGCCTCAAATCCTCCCTCCTTTCTCTTCTCAAGCGAGTAAGGCATGTGAGTTCCGAGTATTTTATCCCAAGTGATAAAGAATGGCTGAGAAAAATTGTACTTTGTGCCATAGAGCTGATGGTGGATGTCGTGATACGCACTGTTGTTGTTGAAGAAAACATGTAACAAGTTTCCGGGAAGCCAGAGACCGCAATGGTCGTCGACAGTCTTGATGGTGGCGAAGGAGAAGAAGAATATGGCGGTTCGAGGTGTCATCCCTGAGATAAGAAAGGAGAGAACTCCCCCAATTGTGTCGAGAATCAGCCCTTCGAGTGGATGGTTGTAGAGGGCTCCAAAGGCGTAGGGGACTACGAGGCTATGGTGTTTGGAGTGGATGTGTTTGTACAGGAACTTGTTGATGTGCATGAATCGGTGCATGAAGTACTGCCACGTATCCACCACCACCATGGCCACGACGAACTGGAGGATGATCACCGGAAAAGAAGGCTGAGGCAAGAGAACGCCGCTGTCACCGCTCATGAACTGAATCAACGTCATATGTGTGTGAAGGAAAATTAGTAAAGAAATTAAGCAGTTGTAGGTGCTAATTAGTTCTAATTTAAGAAGATCAGACATACCGTGAAGAGGAGGAGGGAGACGGCCACTTGGAAAGCTTGCTGGACGAGGACGCCCTTCACAACGGTTCCCTTTGATACAACGTTCTTCGTTTCTTCTTCAGCCTTTGTGTGAAGCCTGTATTGGTTCAAATCACCGAGCATCACATAGATGCCAGAGTATATCCAATAAACAGCAATGGGGACGAAGGTGCCGAGCAACTCATCCGACGAAGGAGAAGCCATGACTGGCCTGACCAGACACTGACAGTGAGTAAGCTATGAAATTAATGAATTAAATAATGGTACCCTTTCTTTCTCCCTCTGCCTCTTCTTCTTCTTCTTCTTATAATTAACCTGCTGCTTGTGTGTCAAACGCTCTGGGTTGAGAAGGTATGGTGGTTTTTCTTCCTTATATAGGATAAGCCGAAGCGATGAGAGAAGTGGTAGATTTGAGAAGGGGCAGCGGTCTACAAAGCCGGGCGACGACTGTTGATCGTCCAATCAACCCAAAGGAGGGAGAAGTCGCAGATTTCTACATCTAAACCTCCCTAAACCTGCAAAGAATCAGTCTTTCCTGGAAAGTTTCCTTGCACAAAATTCTACATTTCTTGATTGAAAAAGAAGCTGAACGTTAATTGAGAGAAAATAATATATTATTTTACCTTACCGGAGCTGTAACCCAGTCAAGCACGCATCTTGATTCTTTGTTATTTTTATTTATATATAAAAAAAAAATATCGTGACCACTTACACGGCAACGAGAGAACCAAGTCATAAGATAATGATTCTTACAGATAAAAATAGTATTAATCAATGAGGCATTTATACAAATTTATGGTTTAACTATTTAAGTATAAGATATATTTATTACATGTGAAGATAATTGTTTATTTTGAATCTTGATTAATGGCTCTTTCACATGCATCCAAATTTAATTCATGAATGCAGTCAGGTACACATCTAACAAGAGCCGTCCGAACTTTTCTTTTTTCTTCTTCTTAATAGAATAAGTATTTTAATTATTATGTCTTCTTAAGAATATTCTGCCTATATATTTGTGAGCTCCAAAAATTTGGCCCCGGCCACTATTGTTTTTCGGGGGAATTTTAACGGATATGTTCCGTGGTAAATTTTGGGAAGGCATATTGGGATTGTAGGTAAGACATTATCTAGAGATTTTACCCTCATTTTGTGAGGACTTTATGATATGCATTCTGATTTCCTATATGTGCAAGCCCATATAGTTAATTATCCCTCCTGATAACGAGAGAGAACTTTCGATTAAGGCTAGTCGTCGATCAGATACGTAGATATTACATATTATATGGCATATGGTAGCAGCATGAGTTTGAGGTGTTGGAAAGAGTTGATATTTAAAATTAAAAATTTCACCATCTTGCACTTAAAATGGATGGTGGGGGAATGTATGATGGACCGATCAAGATCCCATGGTTTGGTCATGTCTGACCATCGTGGCCCTTGGTTTACTTAGTTAGAGAAGGTAGTAAACCCAACCTGACATAAAGATTCTTGTCAACAGTTATGGGTTGCTTCGTTCAATGGTACCTTGTAGATTTAGGATAAGTATTTATCTAACTGGATAAATTTAAATCCACATTAGCTAATAGATGGCTTTGTGCCATATCGATTATATCATATTGATTCATATCTCAAAGATTTGATATCATTAGGGAGCTTACGGACTCTGAATATGATCATAATTTAGTGGTATCATTTGACGGCAAACCAAATGATTCAGAGGGCCCGGTTATAACCGGTTACTTGCGGCGCCATTTGGCGGCAAAACTGCTAATTAGATGACAGGTGTCATGTCCTTACTGGCAGAAGGTTGTTTGAGAATGAATCATAGTGATATTCTCGAGCAGACATTAGCTCTTTATGAGCTGAAATAATTTTTAGATTTATCCACCTCAACAAACTATTATAGAGGATGGATGAGTTTTGCTTTAAGCGTTTGGATGATTGAATTTTGATTTTTAAATACTTTGAATTTTGATATTTTTAGTTTTTGAATTTTTATGAGTTTTTGGGAAGCATTTGATTGAATGCTTGGAATTAACTCATCCGGTTGAGATCTACGCTCAACATGACCATCATCGGGGTAGCTTATGGATATTTCTATTTCATTGATTGGATCTTGCTGACTCTAGCTACTGGTCGGCAGAAGATTGATTCATTGTCGAATGTATGTTTCTATTGATGAATCTTTCTTATCAAGGGCATTGAAGGCTTAATATGAACGTATTAAACAAATATCCCAGTTGATATTGTGACCGTATATCTGATGAATGGTTTGAACCGTGTCGACTTCTATCCCATCACATAGAAGGATCAGACTCGAATTTAGGTTTATTTATTGACCCGCACATCATTCTTAGACGTCGCGTGTATCATGCTCAATAGGGGCTATAGGAAGTAGAAAGGCTAATTTGACTCAACAAGTTTAAGTGATCGTAGTCTACCTAATTCTACTAATTAAAAAAAAATAAAAAAATAGATTAATAAAATTAATAAATGAAAGAAAATTTAAAAAAGGGTCATTAAAGATACCTGTTTTACAAGACAGTTAACTTTCTCTTGCTCGAGGGTACTTATAAGTCACCCCATCTCGTCGTAGGTGCCATACCAGATTCCCATCTTATCACGCTAATAAAAGCGTGTATATGCAATTTTTCGGTGCACCGCGAACGCCGAAATGGGACTTTAGGTGATTACCCACACCGTCGTATGAGCTGCATGGTTAGTTTGGGACAGCTTTTTTGTTGCATTCTAAAGTAATTTTTAGTTGATTTTTTTAACTAGAGTTTTTTTTTATAGAAAGCTGCTTTAGAAAAGAACAAAAAAAAAAAAGTCTCAAAAGATCGATTCCAAATGAGATTAATTATTTTGTGTAGGCATCATCTGACACTACAAGAAAACCATTGATTATCGTTGGAGCTTCTGACGAAAATATATACGCCAGAACTTACGATATTTTTAACAACGTTTTATGCGACGGTAAAATTATGGCGGAATTACCAGCGTAATATATGCCGGTATGTCTTCGATGTATTATCCGCCATTAAAGGCGTTGAAATATGTAAACAAATAGAATAAAGCAACGTAACTACCATATACTTTTCCGCCGGTTGTGCGCCGGAACGTACGCCAGAAAGGTTTCCAGTGTATTATATACGTCAGAAAGTTTTTACCGACGCATAAATTATTATCGTATGAAAATCCGACGGAAACATCCTTTTTCTGTCGAAATTTTAACTTTACCGTCGTAGTCTATCCGCCAGTAATAACTGGTTTTCCTGTAGTGCGGAGACCAACCAGAATGCGCCACACCCTTGTTCAGTACTACTCGGTACCGCTCAGTACTGCTGACATGACGCATTATGGTTGGTCTTCGAACAACGTTTTGTGTCCGGTTTTCGCACATAATAATTTTGACTTAATTAAATTATTTTTATTTGCTTAATTTTGTGTACGAGGGTTCCACTCAACAAGCCAAAGTTTAGATGTGGGCGTGCATGATGGTTAGCAAGAGGATGCACCAGCCATGTCACCATGAGAAGGGATGGAGAGAGTGGTCAAGCTTTAAAATGGGACCAACTTTAGTAAACGGAAATAATTTAAATAATACATAAACTTTGAACATTTAATCCAATAAGCATAAGATAATAATCCTATGTATGAAATGGTTCTTTGTTTTTTTCCTTGAGGGGAAGAAAAATATGCCATTTTGGACTTAATGAAACATTAATTAAAGACTAATAATGAGATGACATGAATAAGCAAGGGTGTCAAAACCTGTCCTACTTGAATCCGAACCATTTGTTAAACTAGTCAAAACCTAGACATGAACCCGACTTACCAACAACTTATTTGATCCTACTCAACCCACTAACCCGGCCTGTTTATATTTAAAAAATAAAAATTTTAACAAAATAGACAATACAAAAATTATGAAAAATATTAATTGAGTCTTTCCAACAAAACTAATTAACAAGTCTTAATCAAGTAGTTTTTAGTTAACATTGATATATCAAAGAAACATGTCAATTTAATGATACATCAAACACACCCATTAATATGAGTCAAAACACTGCAATTGAAGAATGGACCTGAACCTGACCTTATAAGGAAATAGGTGGAGAAATTGAACTCGTACTACTTCATTTGTTAAACGGGTTGACCCAATTAACCCAAAAAATATTAGATTGGACTTGAGTTGGATTTTCTGATAATGTTATTTATTAACACCCCTATAAATAAGCTTAAGAAATATAACCAAATTTTAAATCCATTAAATTAAATTATTAACTAAAGTAGCCCATACTAAAAATAATAATAATAATTCAACAGCTTTCATCAAGAAATGGTTGGAGTTTGGCCATCTCTTCCAATGATAATTCATTTTTGTTTTTTTACTCCCTATTATTGAAATCCATAGTCTAATGTGTGTCGTCGTGGGAAATAAAAACCTTCAAAGTTGAAATTTTTCATTTAATTAATAAGATTAGGTGTTAGGACAGATCATAATTTGGTCAAATAATGACCTTTGATTTATTTAATGATTTGTTTTGATCTATTTAGCCTAAAACTTTGAACGGTAAAAGGTGGAAAATAATCTCTGACTAATAACGAATAGCCTCATGCATGCATGTCAATGTACATTAGAAAAACTATCATCAGCTCTTGCAGGAGATTTTTTTTTCTTTCTTTTAGTAATTTTGATTGAAAGAGAAAGCAAGAGAAATAGTGTTTTCTTCGGCAGATTTTAGAGGTGTGAGTGAATTGAGCTAGTTCAAGCTCTACTTGTTAACGAGCTCATAAGTCAAGTTTATCGAGCCATAAGTTTATGCTCGGGCCATGTCTGAGCTCGAGCCTATACTTGAGCTCGATTTGTTAAGGAGCTCACGAGTCATGCTTATCAAGCTATAAGTTTGAGCCCTAGCCACAAGTTCAAATTTCGAGCCTATAGTTGAGCTTGTAAATTAAACGAGCTCAGGCTCGTATATTTAACTAGCTCGAGCTTGAGATTAACCCTAGTAAGCTCGTTAAACTGTTCTTTCCAAACGGTTGCCCCTTGAAAAGGAAAATGAATTAAATTAATAAATTATATTTTAGTAAAATTAACAAATTAGATTTATCTGTTAAATTAGTAATTTATATTTTTTGTAAAAGTAATAAATTAAATTAGTAAATTATTTTTTAGTAAAATTAAAAAAATAAATTAATAAATTACATTAGTATATTATATTTTAGTAAAACTAACAAATTAAAATAATAAATTAAATTAGTAAATTATATATGAGTAAAATTTATAAATTAGATTAGTACAAATTTATATACTTTATATATATGCAAATTTATTTCAGATTTTTCAAAATTTTATAGTATATTATTAAAAAAACAAAAAAAATCATTTATAATATATATTAAAATTTGTATATATCTATAAAAATGAAAAAAAGGGAAACATAATATTTAAATTAATTTTTTTTTCAGTTTTTCAATTTTTTATAATATCATTTATTAAAAAAAACACTAAATATTATTTACCGAAAAAGGAAAAAAAAAATCAAGTCGTTTGTTGCGCTAACGCCTGATTTTGTTTTTTTTTTTTTTTTCAAATAAAATTTTATTTAATTTTTTTTCTCTTTTTAAGTTTTCTTTTTTATTTTGGATTTACATATACTATATATTTAAGTTTATAATCTTATTTATTTATAATATCATTTATTAAAAACAAATAGTTAAAAGAAAAAAATTTAAAATTTAAAAACTGTAGAAACTAATAATATAATGTCAATTTGTTTTTCTTTTTAATAAAAAAAAACTATCGAATGTTTTTATTGTTTTTTTTTCTTTTTTTATAAATAATATATATTTAAGTTTATAAAAAAAGAAAACTTAAAAAGAGCAAAAAAAAAATGAATAGTTGAATTAAAATTTTATTTGACAAAATTTTTATTTATAAATATATAATTTAATTAAAATTTATATATATTTATAAAAATGCTAGAACCAATCATTGCTAACGACTTGTTCTTTTTTAAATTTAATTAAAATATGTACTCGTGATGAAAGTTGACGACTGGTGCCAATCTCAGATAGGCGCCCAGATAAACGACCCAAGATATCATAAGATCTAAGATGCCAGATAGACGACCCAAAATAGGCTGGGCGCAAGCTCACCAAGTCCAGTGGTTATATATATTGTTGTGTCCTGGAATATTCGCGGCGGTAGAGAAATATATGGTTTAACGTCTTAGCATTATACGAAGATCCAACACACAAGCAGATACGAGAGGGGATGAAACATTTATAAGAGACACCAGAGTTTTTATGTGGAAAACCCCTGAAAAGGGGAAAAAACCACAGGGCCTGGCCCAGTTTGAATGAATCCACTAATATTTATAGTCGATTATAATTGAGGACCTTCCTTTGGAGAAGGCATTGGATTGATGTAGCAAATATACATCATATATATTGCATTACATGGTAGGAGTTACATATACATGTTTGTTTGGTCGGAAGGACCGTAGTCGGCAGGAGACCGAGGTTAGAAAGAACGTTATTAGTAAATGGAGGTCGGAAGGACCATAGTAGGCGACGGAGGTCGGAAGGACAGTAGTCGGTAGGAGACCGGGGTAAGAAAGACCTTTGTCTGTTGATGGAGGTCGGACGGACCATAGTAGGAGACGGTGGTCGGAAGGACCGTAGTCGGCAGGAGATCGAGGTGAAAAAGACCGTTGTCTGTTGATGGAGGTCGGACGGACCATAGTAGGCGACGAAGGTCGGAAGGACCATAGTCGGCAGGAGACCGAGGTCAGAAAGACTGTTGTCTGTTGATGGAGGTCGGACGGACCATAGTAGGCGACGGAGGTCGAAAGGATCGTAGTCGGCAGGAGACCTGGTCAGAAAGACCGTTGTTTATTGATGGAGGTTGGAAGGACCACAGTAGGCGATGGAGGTCGGGTGGACCGTATTTGGCAGGAGACCGTGGTCAGAAAGACCGTTGTCTGGTGATGGAGGTCGGACGGACTGCAGTAGGCGATGGAGCTCGAAAGGACCGTAGTCGGTAGGAGACCGGGTCAGAAAGACCATTGTCTGGTGATGGAGGTCGGAAGGACCACAATAGGCGACGGAGGTCGAAAGGATCGTAGTTGGCAGGAGACCTGATCAGAAAGACCGTTGTTTATTGATGGAGGTCGGAAGGACCAGTAGGCGACGGAGGTCGAAAGGATCATAGTCGGCAGTATTCTGGGAGAACTATGGGCAATAGGTGGTGGCCTGGTGGAGCTCAAAGCCTTAAGTAGTGGTCCGGCGGGAGTCTGGGCCTCATGTGATGTTCTGGTGGAGCACATGTCCTTTAATGATAATCTGGAGAAGACAAGGGCCTCTGGCAAAGGTGAAGGCCGTAGATGAAGACGTTAGGCCTGAACGTCGGGCCTTGAGCAGAACGTTTGGCCTTCAGCAGAACGTCGGGCCTGAATGTCGGTCCTTCAATAGAACGTCGGGCTTGAACGTCGGGTCTTGAGGTGGTGGTGCGGCGAGGCTCCGACGAGGCTCCGGCGGTGGTCCGGCGAGGCTCCGACGGTGGTCCGGCGAGGCTCCGACGGTGGTCCGGCGAGGCTCCTGGGGTGGTCTGGCGACATTTCGGCAGTGGTCGAGGAGGAGCTTCTTCCTTCTCTTCCTTCTCTTCTTCCTTGGATCCCTCTTTGTGAGGAATGAGGGCTCTATTTATAGATTTTCTAGAGTGGCATAGCTCGAAAATAGGCGTGAGATCAGGGGCGAATAGAGAGTGGTTGAATGGACGACCGATATTAAATCTTACGATCGTGCACCGTTCATTGGACATTTGAAGGTCTTAGAGATGTCGGAATTCAGCGATCTTAGGCTCGTTGGATTTGTCTCGTCGAGCCGTTCGATTCAAGTGTAAGCTCGTAAAAATCGGAGACTGTTTGGTAACTCAAACAGTGTTATGAAGCTCCCAACAGCATTTTGGGTCCTTAATTTGGGCTCATTTGGGCTCGGATTGAGTTGAATTTGGTGTTGTTGGATTCGTATTTCCGAGACGCTCAGTTCGACTATAAGTTTGTTGAAATCGGAGTTCAGATGGTCTCCGAATTAATTTTTGAAGTTTCCAACATGATTTTGTCTTGAGATTCGTACCCGATCAAGGTAATTTTTTGGTGATATATCAGTTGCCCCCCTATTTTCGGACGTCGATGCTCAAGAAGTCCGAAAATACTTGTTGTAGAATTTTATATTAGTCGAATCGTAGAAAATTGCATTCCAAAAATTTTTAATTTGCTCAAATTTGATCATAGAGGCTTTGTTGAGCTTCAAGAGTGCCAAAATTGATTCCAAAATGTCAAAAAAATGATTTCTTGACAATTAAAAATTGCCTCAATCTAATGTCTCTAGGAGAAATGCAAACCACTTAAAATTTTCATCTCATGGTCCGCGATCTTAGCATAAGTGATTCATTGGTGTTGCTAATGAAGCCATTGAGAAGTAACTCTTCCTTTAAAAGGCTGAGAGTATTTTGGATAATTATGAGCTGATTTCATTTCCAAATGAAGCGGAGCAGTGGTTTCAGGAAGTTTGGTCATATCTCAAATCTTCTTTACAGGTGTCTCTCAAATCTTCTTCATGAACAATGTATTAACGTGTTCCTTCCTCCCGCTTTGAAGTCTTAATTTGAGTCGCAAATCTGGATTGGCCCGCCCGCTAATTGGTGCAAAAAAAAAAAAAAATTTTTTTTAATGCCGCGGCGGTTTTCTTTCAAAACCGCCCATCGTGGGCGGTTTGGCAAAACCGCCCATCACACTTTTTCTTTTCTTTTTGTTTTTTTTTTATACGGGATAGAGAGAGAGAAAGTGGGAGAGATGGAGAGTGGGAGAGAGGGAGAGTGGAAGTAGGAGAGGGAGAGAGGGAGAGAGGGAGAGTTTTTTATTTTTATTTTTCTCTCCCATAACTTCCTCTCTAGCCTATAAATAGACCCCTCATAGGGCCTTAATCCTTGCACCTTCTCCTTCTCCACTCTTCTCTCAGTAGAGGCCTTCCCCTGCCCCTTGGACAATTCCATTGTCCAGTAGCAGGGTCCCTCTTTGCGAGAAAAAGCTTTCTTCTCCTTCTCTTCTCTCAGTAAAGGCTTTCCCCTGCCCCTTGGACAATTCAATTGTCCAATAGCAGGGTCCCTCCTTGAGTTGAAGATACCCTTTTTTCTTCCTGCTCCTCAAGCTGAGGCCTTCCCCTGGTCTTGTGCAGTTGGTATCCCTTGTGCACTTCTAGGGCCCCTCACTGAGTTGAAGAGACCCTTTTTTCTTGTGAGAGATCCCACAACCAAGAGAGATTCAAAGTTGGTTCACAACGGAGGTCGGGGAGAATCGTAGTTGGAGAAGGAGGTCGTAAGGACAGTATTTGGCAGAGGAAGTTGCAAGGACCGTTGTCGGCGAAGGAGGTAGTAAGGATCGTAGTCGTCGACGTAGATTGGAAGAACGGTTGTAGATTGAAACTGAACTTTTGTCAATGTAAGACTCCCCCCGGGATCGATTTTGTCTTGATTTGGGAGGGGGCGAATGCCGCATGTATTCCGAATCAAGGGTAAATAATGGTCTATCTTTAGACTGTTATTGCCTTTTTGAGGTCGAGATTAAGACATTGCCTAAGGAGTAGAAGTGCATCAAGGGACTGTATATGGCTTTCGGAAGTATCCTTGCATTTGCCGGGATTTCCTTGAAGTATCATATTGATATTGAAAGCATTGGAGGGATCTTCTTGATCATAGTTGGAGTCAAAGTTGCCCCCCCCCCAGTCCAGATCTAATTTCCATGAAATTGATGAAGCAATGGCTGAAGTCAGGAAGTTGACATTATGATCTTTTGAGGTTGGAGAAAAATTTGCCCCCCAGTCGGGAATTACTTTCCATGAAATTGATGAAATAATGACTGATGTCAGGAAGTTTTCATGAACGTCCTTTTGAAATTGGAGCAAAAATTTGCCCCCAGTTGGGAACCAGGTTCCCACAGATGGCGCCAAACTGTTGCGTCCTGGAATATTCGCGGCGGTAGAGAAATATATGGTTTAACGTCTTAGCATTATACGAAGATCCAACACACAAGAAGATACGAGAGGGGATGAAACATTTATAAGAGACACCAGAGTTTTTATGTGGAAAACCCCTGAAAAGGGGAAAAAACCACAGGGCCTGGCCCAGTTTGAATGAATCCACTAATATTTACAGTCGATTACAAATGAGGACCTTCCTTTGGAGAAGGCATTGGATTGATGTAGCAAATATACATCATATATATTGCATTACATGGTAGGAGTTACATATACATGTTTGTTTGGTCGGAAGGACTGTAGTCGGCAGGAGACCGAGGTTAGAAAGAACGTTATTAGTTAATGGAGGTCGGAAGGACCATAGTAGGCGACGGAGGTCGGAAGGACCGTAGTCGGTAGGAGACCGGGGTCAGAAAGACCGTTGTCTGTTGATGGAGGTCGGACGGACCATAGTAGGAGACGGTGGTCGGAAGGACCGTAGTCGGCAGGAGATCGGGGTCAGAAAGACCGTTGTCTGTTGATGGAGGTCGGACGGACCATAGTAGGCGACGGAGGTCAGAAGGACCATAGTCGGCAGGAGACCGAGGTCAGAAAGACCGTTTTCTGTTGATGGAGGTCGGACGGACCATAGTAGGCGACGGAGGTCGAAAGGATCGTAGTCGGCAGGAGACCTGGTCAGAAAGACCGTTGTTTATTGATGGAGGTCGGAAGGACCACAGTAGGCGATGGAGGTCGGGTGGACCGTATTTGGCAGGAGACCGGGGTCAGAAAGACCGTTGTCTGGTGATGAAGGTCGGACGGACCGCAGTAGGCGATGGAGCTCGAAAGGACCGTAGTCGGCAGGAGACCGGGTCAGAAAGACCATTGCCTGATGATGGAGGTCGGAAGGACCACAGTAGGCGACGGAGGTCGAAAGGATCGTAGTCGGCAGGAGACCTGATCAGAAAGACCGTTGTTTATTGATGGAGGTCGGAAGGACCACAGTAGGCGACAGAGGTCGAAAGGACCGTAGTCGGCAGTATTCTGGGAGAACTATGGGCAACAGGTGGTGGCCTGGTGGAGCTCAAGGCCTTAAGTAGTGGTCCGGCGGGAGTCTGGGCCTCATGTGATGTTCTGGTGGAGCACATGTCCTTTAATGATAATCTGGCAAAGACAAGGGCCTCTGGCGAAGGTGAAGGCCGTAGATGAAGACGTCAGGCCTGAACGTCGGGCCTTGAGCAGAACGTTTGGCCTTCAGCAGAACGTCGGGCCTGAATGTTGGTCCTTCAGTAGAACGTCGGGCTTGAACGTCGGGTTTTGAGATGGTGGTGCGGTGAGGCTCCGACAAGGCTCCGGCGGTGGTCCGGCGAGGCTCCAGCGGTGGTCCGGCGAGGCTCCGACGGTGGTCCGGCGAGGCTCCGACGGTGGTCCGGCGAGGCTTCTGGGGTGGTCTGGCGACGTTTCAGCGGTGGTCGAGGAGGAGCTTCTTCCTTCTCTTCTTCCTTGGATCCCTCTTTGTGAGGAATGAGGGCTCTATTTATAGATTTTCTAGAGTGGCATAGCTCGTAAATAGGCGTGAGATCAGGGGCGAATAGAGAGTGGTTGAATGGACGACCGATATTAAATCCTACGATCGTGCACCGTTCATTGGACATTTGAAGGTCTTAGAGATGTCGGAATTCAGCGATCTTAGGCTCGTTGGATTCGTCTCGTCGAGTCGTTCGATTCAAGTATAAGCTCGTAAAAATCGGAGACTGTTTGGTAACTCAAACAGTGTTATGAAGCTCCCAACAGCGTTTTGGGTCCTTAATTTGGGCTCATTTGGGCTCAGATTGAGTTGAATTTGGTGTCGTTGGATTCGTATTTCCGAGACGCTCAGTTCGACTATAAGTTTGTTGAAATCGGAGTTCAGATGGTCTCCGAATTAATTTTTGAAGTTTCCAACATGATTTTGTCTTGAGATTCGTACCCGATCAAGGTAATTTTTTGGTGATATATCATATATATATATATATATATATATATATATATATATATATATATATATATATATATATATATATATATATATATATATATATATATATATCAGTTTTCTTTTTGCCTAATTAATTATTAAATGATATTTTTTAAAAAGAAAATTGTCCCTCAATAATTGAGTCATGCTAGAACCTATAAATTTTTTTTAATGAGTCGAGTTTGAGCTTAGTAAATGAGCTCGAGTCGAGCTGGAGCTCAATAAAAACTACATAAGTTTTGCTCATCAAATAAATATTCAGACTCATCTCGCTTACATCCCTAATAGATATAGAAGGAATTAGCAAAAATAATAAAAATAATGAATCTTGTTACCTTTTTCCCGCCAAATTTAGTCAGTGAATGAAAAATTAAGGATTTTATGAGGAATATTTGCAAATTTTTATGTTTGATTGCTTGTAACATAAATTCATTTCGTAGGGTGGTGATTGATGGCAGCTTCCACTCCAAAGATGATTGGCGATAGGCAATGGTGGCAGGAGGCAACAACAGCGAATGGGGAACCATAGCTATGAAATTGCACAAAGAGAAGTAATAAATCACGATCTGCAAAATGCAAATGAACACAACAAATTTACGTAGAAAACTCAAATCTAGGAAAAAACTTGGGGGAAGAGGGAGAACGGCTTCACTATAGAGAAAGAGGTGGAGTACAAAAGGCTTGCAAACTCTAAACCCTTGACAACATATTTAGAGGACAAAATTAGAGCACAGGAAAAAACAAACAAAATTTCAAAACTATCCATATAGCCAAAATTTATTCCGGGGATGATGCCCCCTTGGACCCCCTAGCCTCTCAACCAAACAACCCACAAATTAAAGTCAATATAAATTTTATAATTTCTCTTCCCTTTTCTTCCTACACAAGAAACTTGTAGAAATGAAAATATTGAATTAGCACACCGAACAGTGTAGTAATAAAAAAAATTAAAAATCAATTAAATTTCGATACCACTTAGGCTGGAGTTTTTGATTACCAACTAAAAAATTTTAGATTTGAATTTTTCGATGTTAAATATATATAAATTTGTCTTAATTGATCAAAATATTTCTAAAAAAAATTCAATAGAATAAATGAAATTAAAAAACAAAGAGAACATTGATTTATTGGTCAGAGCCTCAGAGCTAGGTGTACGTTTTTGTTACGTAAAACCTTTAACATGTTTTTGGCATGTGAGCAAACAATCGCAAATATTAACGGTTAGAATTACATGTTGAGCTCAGATGAAAGAAAAGGCGTTGGAGAAGAAGCGCTCCGCCAATGACTCTGTCGTTCGAAGTTTTATTTGGTCCGGTCGACCGAATGAGAGAAATATTCGGTCGCAGGAGAGAAATATTCGGTCGCAGGCAAAATCCTGCTGTACCGAGGTGTACCGAGTTTTTTTCAAAAAACTGGGTACACCTCGGTACAGCTGGATTTTGCTTGCGATCGGATGTTTCTCTGCATCCGGCCGGAGGACGTAATAATTGTTCCTGTTGTTCAGCACAGTACATTCCTCTTTTTTTTTTTTTTGGCAAATTTTGGGGCGTTGCCCATATCATTCATAAAAATGAATTACAAGTAAAATATAATACAGAGAAATTATAATCTTAAATCTCAAACAACAAAAATGAGATTTAGAATTCTTAAGAAGCCTAAATGAAAAACCTAACTGAAACAAACTAAAAGTAAACAAAGTGGCAATAGCCACGAAGGATTCACGTCGCTCAAGTTTGCACGAATCGGGTAAAAAACGAGGGTCTGAACAAGAGCGTAGCCCCTGGTTGTCAAAAAGACCGTCCTAGAGGCAGCTGTGAAACATCATTCATCATCATCCTTCCAAAAAATAACACCAGGCGTCCAAAAAATGACAACAGAAATCCTGAGAGCAGCAAGAAAACTCTCCAGCATCAAGTAAAGCAGCAATAGATTCTGCGGGACAATCACCAGTAAAGATACCAGATCATCAAATTCAAAGTTTTTTCCATCCTTGAGTTTTGCTATTAAAAGCCTTTCTAATTTTTGCAGTCACCGTGGCTTGGCAATAAAAAATTCCCCTAAAAATTCTATCATTACAAGCTCTCCATAAGAAAAGGACCATGGCAGAAGCAGATAGCAAGTAAAAATTAATGAAATATGCAGAATAACCTTGATCCATAACGCTATCAAATAACTCGTGTAAGTTAGGCCTCATCAGGAGATTATTCAGCCAAGGAAGCACAGATTTAGCAATGCTAAATGAATAATCACATTCAAAAAACAGATGTGTGATAGTTTCCGGATGGGAGTGACAGAAACAGCAAGTTTTGTGAGTGAGTATCCCACGGACTGCTAGAGCATCAGCTGTTTTTAAGCCTCTTTTAAATGCTAATCAAGTGTAGACAGCAAAACGAAGTGCAGATTTTTTGTGCCAGACAAGTTTGTGCCAATATACCTTGTCCAGGTTAGCAAAAAATTGAGCTCGGAAATTACCATACTGAGGATTATGATTGCCAAGCCAGAAGTGATCAGCAACTTGTTCCTCAATTTTGACCGCATGAATAAGATTGCAAATGTGACTGTCAAAGCATTGAGGGATATCCCACCTATCTCCCTGGATTATATTAGAAACATTCCAGTTATAAAACTGGGCAAAACTAGCTAGAGTTTGATTTTCTTTCAAGTAATCAGCAATAGAAACTCCTCCGCACCAAGGATCCCATAATAAGGAGAGCTTACTATCAGCATTGATAGTATATGAGATGCAATCTTTAATACTGATAGCCTTCTTGCATAAAACTTTCCAGTACTGTGAGCTGTTACCAGTCACACAGCGCCACAGAGACTGGCAATTGGATCTCCACCAGCTAAACAGTAAGTTTTCAGTATTTAAAAATCTCCAAATTATCGAGCAAGAGTGATGGTCAGCAAAGAGAAACTGGATATAGGGAGTCAATAGATGTAATGCCCAGACCCCCATTTTGCTTAGGGGTGCATGTGTCTTTCCAAGAAATCAAGTGAAGTTTTCTTTCATTAAAGTTATCAAAGAAAGTGAATCTAGAACACATGCGATTTATCAGTTTGCAACAACTTTTAGGGATGATTGATCCTCTAATCCATTAAGCAAGGGTGTTGCTAATAGTGAACTTGATGAATTGAATTCGACCTACCTAAGATAAAGTCTTAGCTTTCCATCCATCTAAAAGGACAGATACTTTTTGGAGCAAAGGTTGAGAGTCAGAAACTTTTAATTTTTTGTAAAAAATTGATAGCCCCAAGTATTTCATAGGAGAGTAAGATTGTTGCATGTTGAGGGTATCCCAGTACATTCCTTTGAGACAGCTAATTTATTATTGTCTTTTAAAGTAACTTTTTAATAAAAAAATTTTGAAATAAAAATTTTTATACTAAAAATTTATTTTAGAAAACACTAAAAAAAATATCTCAAACAAAGCCTAAATGTGAAGGAATGAATAACATTTTTGAATCTTTTTACATAGAATTGTTAAGTGTGGAGTATGACTTGTCATTTTTAATGTAAAAGTTCAATTTTTTTTTTTTAAATGTGCTTTTAAGAAAGCTATTCTAAACAAGTCTAAGGCTTCGCTTCGAATGACATTCTTACTGCTTCATAAAATAATTTTTTAGCAAAAAATTTCATGAACTCAAAATTTTCGTATTACAAATCTGCTTTAAAAAGCAGCTAGTAAGCTGTCCCAACAAAATCTAAAATGTCTAAGGCATCTAGTTTACTTTAATACATGCATACGTCTGACTTTCTTAATCTATTTTACAAATTCTCCATGCCTAGCTATATAGTTAATATTATCATGGCTATTAAAATAAGCATGGCTACTGACGTGCAGCCCAATTAACTATATATGAAGTAATAGCTTATATTCTCATTAATTCATCTCATTAGTTCTGTTCGTAAGACCAAATCAGTAAATCGATACTTTCAATATCTTATAATCAATAAATTTTCAACATATTTTTCTAATATATTAATCTCTGCTCTTTCAAAAGAAGTAAATCATTACTTTACATTAAATATCAAACTAAAAATGGCGACTTCTGCGCAACATGAAAGCAGATCAGCAAAAGAAATAATTCTTAAATTACTCAATTAATCAATCTTCTTGATCGGGCGAGCCTCAAATCCTCCCTCCTTTCTCTTCTCAAGCGAGTAAGGCATGTGAGTTCCAAGGATCTTATCCCAAGTGATAAAGAATGGCTGAGAGAAGTTGTACTTTGTGCCATACAGCTGATGGTGGATGTCATGATAAGCACTGTTGTTGTTGAAGAAAACATGTAACAAGTTTCCAGGAAGCCAGAGACCGCAATGGTCGTCAACAGTTTTGATGGTGGCGAAGGAGAAGAAGAATATGGCGGTTCTAGGTGTCATCCCTGAAATCAGAAAGGAGAGAGCTCCCCCAATTGTGTCAAGAATCAGCCCTTCGAGCGGATGGTTGTAGAGAGCTCCAAAGGCGTAGGGGACTACAAGGCTATGGTGTTTGGAGTGGATGTGCTTGTACAGGAACTTGTTGATGTGCATGAATCGGTGCATGAAGTACTGCCATGTGTCCACCACCACCATGGCCACGATGAACTGGAGGATGATCACCGGAAAAGAAGGCTGAGGCAACACGACGCCGCTGTCACCGCTCATGAACTGAATCAACATATGTGTATGAAGGAAAATTAGTAAGCAATTAAGCAGTTTTAACTTCCTTTGAAAGAAGATCATACATACCGTGAAGAGGAGGAGGGAGACGGCTATTTGGAAAGCTTGCTGGACGAGGACGCCCTTCACAACGGTTCCCTTTGAAACAACGTTCTTCGTTTCCTCTTCAGCCTTTGTGTGAAGCCTGTAATGGTTCAAATCACCGAGCATCACATAGATGCCTGAATATATCCAATAAACTGCAATAGGCACGAAGGTGCCGAGCAGTTCATCCGACACAGGAAAAGCCATGACGATAGGCGTTGAACTGCTCGAAGAATTGGTTACTGTTGGATTGAACTTGATGGATTCTGCGCCCAGAAATAATAGAAAGAATGATCTGTAAGTTAGAACAAGTTTCAAACTTTGGAATTAAGGAAACAGAGAGGCAACGAATTGTACCCATTATTCTCTTCTTTATATTTTAACTTCTTCTTCTTGTTACCTGTTGATAGTTGTTTTGTGTGAAGAAGTTGTGGAGGCGACTCTGCTTTATATTGAAGAAAGGAGGATGAGGAAAGTGGTCTCTAAAGTCTGGCGATGACTGTGAACTGAAAGCGAATAGAGATTTGGCTTCTCCTCTGATGTCTTCTCTTGTTTTATCTCGGCACGGCCCATGGTTTCTTGTCTTGGCATCAACAACTATGAAGAGGAGACATGGGAAAGAACATCGAAGCTCTCAATATTCGGTTGATTCCGTGTTAATTGACTCGTTCGCGACTGAATGGGTCATGCGTGGATTGTGGACGTCCATTTTTGTTTGCAAGAACATTTTGAGTTCTGAGTTTTCTGATGCAAATTTCAAACGACAAATGATACCAAAACAAATTTAATTAATATAAAATATAAGCCACATTTCATTTTGATATGTTGGTTGCGAGCTTTGGCTATCAATTAAGTGGTCATATGCTCGAGTATTCCGTATGTTTTATGTGTATAAGTTTACCTTAATTGATCTAAATTTCTCAAAAATATATAAGCAAAGTAATTTTATGTTAAAATTAAAAAAAAATGACATGTAATAGATTTTTGAGTTTGAAGTGAATGTCAATCTAAACCTTAAGTTGAGTTGAAATGATTTATTTTATTTTAATTGAGCCAAATCTCCAGCATGTTTCAAATAGTACTGAGGCATTATTTGGGATGGCTTCCTTATTGTTTCTTAAAGCAGCTTTCTAGTATAAAAATTTTAATTTTTGTACTAGGAAACTGTTTTTAGAAAGCAGAACAGTAAAATAATTTGAAAGTTCTGATTAAGAGCTAGGAAGCTACTGAGTTTTATTTTGATTAAGAGCTTTGATATTAGGTTGAAAATAGGAGAACGGTAAAATAATTTGAAAGTTCTGATTTGATTGAGAGGACAAAAGAACCCCTCTTAAAGAATTTATAATGCTCCTTTCCTACAATGCTCTATGCTCTTAGTCTTAATTTATAAGCTGCTGATGAATGCTGATGATACAGATGATGAAAGCTATTCTATTATATTCAATATTTGCGGTAAGAATATGGGATTTAGTATCTTCAAGTTCACATAATAGCTAGATTATGTAATGGAGAATCTCTGAGGAGGAGAAGCCTTTCATGCTCTTTAACATAGATTAAACTTATTATGTGTGTATATCTATTATGAAAGTACGACTTCCCTCGGCAAATTTTCCACAAAAGAAAATTATCTTTGTTGACTCAGCCACCTAAATTTTAATTAAGTTTGATTCTTTTAGAATGCATCAATTTGTAATTAAGCAATATTGCACATTAATATCTCACCCTTTTCCCACTTTATTACATTTCTATCTCCTCCGCACTTCTAATTCACCCCTCCTCCTAATTACTTATGAATTTGGGTGCCCTAAAATATTTAGCTATGAGGGACTTGTTACAGTTCAACTTCAGACCACCTATGCAACTAAGGCTTGAGAGAGAGAGAGAGAGGTTTTCCACCTATTAACAAAAAAATCTTGTTAGGCTGAGATAGCAATGGTGAGTACAGTCATCAAAGACACATGAAGAAATGTGAACACGCTTTTTATAGGGTTAACTTTATAAGAAAATGGAAGGAGAACAGCATCAGAATTGTGACAATAAAGATCACACACTGAAAGTTTTTAGAGTAGTTTGGTTGAGTGAACTACACCTACCGTACGTGAGATTCATCAAGATGATCTTCTACATTATAGGGGAAATTAGAGACTCATTATTGAGCTGAGAAAGGATTAAAAGAGAGAAAAACTATTCTTATACTTGAACTATAAAGAGATGTATGAAGAGAGTTGTGAGAAGAAATGCCAAGCTCTATGAGGAAATGAAAATTAGGTGGTATTGATGATTGAGACATGATATATGATCATATCCTATGAATTTGGAGTCATCTCTCGAGGAAGAGGCCATAGGCCCACAACTTACTCCATGCTTCCAAAGAATTACGATGTTGAATTTATGTTATATGGTTAAATTAAAATAGAGTCAAGCGATTTGAGGCTTCTGGAGCCCTAATGAGCGAAGGTGAACAAAAATCCAAGTCCCTCTCCCTGTCAAATATGTATCTCCCTCCTACTTTTTCCTCTTTTCCCCTCCATCTTGAGGGAGTTGTCATTCTGCCTAAAGATGGTCTATCATGTCATAGTCGCAATGGAGCTGGTGGGTTGTTGTGAGATTGTATGGTCTCAAAGCATGGTATCATAGTGACATTCTTTAGGTTGACATATCATAATTCCTACATGAGAGAATATGTTTTACCAATGCTTTTAAAACCAGACCGGACCGGCCGGTTGAACCGGTTGAACTGCGAACCGGCTGGCTGGCCGGTTACGATTCAAATGAAAACCGGTTTCGCATCAAACCGGGATTAAACCGCTCAAACCGGCGGTTCGACCACCGAACCGGCACCGGTTTTTGATAACCGGCAGGTTTGGCTACGGTGATGATTAGCCAAATCCAACGGCCGAAATCATTTCGGGAGGGGAAGCTTGTACGACAGGAGCAAAAAAAAGCCCTCGTTCGTGGCGAACGGTTCGCCTCTTCGTCTTTGAGCTTCAACAAAAGGATAAAAAAAACCCTTATTGCCTTCGACCTATCTTCTTCCCCGACGGCATGCGAAGCGCCGAAGCCAACACCATTTCCGTGCTGCTCGTGCGCAAAACAAGAAGCCAACATAGTCATTTCCTGCAGGCCTGCTCATTCACGAAGTGAAGCAAGGCCGAACATTGCCTCGTTCAATCGTTCTGGTTTGTTTCAACTTCTGATTTTTTTTTTTTTTGAAAAACATATTGCTTTCTCAAATTTGAAATGTGAGGTGAATGATTGATTTTTTATAATATTCATGTTTTTTGTATACTGGCTATCCACATGCAGTGCCATTTTTTTATACCGGGCTATTCACATGTTCTTCTTCTTCGTATTCTTTTTTAATAGACAGATGATCTTGTTTTAATATCAGAGAAATGGCAACAAAACAGAAAGGTGAATATCGTACTTCTGCTTCACCTAATCATATTTAGTTGAATAGTTTGATAAAAGTTTTGACAACTTACAGCTCTTGGTGCTTCCTTCACTATGAGTTTACCCTTCTCGTTCTCTATTGCTTCAGTGCAAGCTTTAATTGTGTTGTTTAAAACACTTATTCATATGCCCTGCACATCAAAATCAAGGAGTTTAGAAGATAAAACAAAAACCTAATCATAGATAGTTCAATAATAGAATTTGTTAGTAGTAAAAATATCTCATTAGAGATGACCTAATGGTGCATTAATCATTAATCTAAGTTGCTGGTCAACCTTCAAATTATGTTTTCTTATTTACTTTATATAATATTTATTGTTTATGCTTTATAATATAATTATGTTCAATTTTTATTATATATTTAAAAACAGTTGTGTCATTATTATAATATTTAAATCTAATAAATATTTATTATGTCATCCGATTCGACCCCGATTTGACTCTGGTCGAACCATCGAACAGCTAACATCTTCTTCTTTCGGTTCATTGAACGGTCCAGTTTTCAAAGCCTTGTGTTTTACAATTATGTTATCAGTAATATGCACCATGGTTTAAAATTGTGCAATAAAAAGCGCGCCTCAGCGTAATATGGTCCCTTTAAGCCTCAAAGCCCATGCAATAAGTTCAGGTTATGAGGCTTACGCCTCAAGTTTACTGAGGCACGCCTCACCTCACATTTTTGAGGCGCCGAGTACTCTATGCGTATGTTGTGTGTACTCAATGCGTATGTTGTGCGTACTTTATGCGCATGTTATGCATATACTGTGTGTGATCTTTGCTTATGTTGTGCGTACTTTATACGTGCGTATAATTTGTTGCCATGTTTTCTGCACTGTGCGTTCTTGTGCATATGTTGTGAATACTCAATGCGTATGTTATGCGTGATCTTTGCTTATGTTGTGTGCGTGCGTTTTTTTTTTTTTTACGTATCTTATTTACTTATTTTATATATTTTTATTTTTTAAAATTCTCAGATATATGTTCGTTCAATTACCTATCATTGCTATGTTTTTACTTTTCGAACAATCTGTGATAGCTTTGCTTAGCAAATTTCTCCTGAAGTCTTGAACACATTGAAACGTTTAAAAATCATACAATTTTTGTAATTTCCTGGATTTGATCAAAATGTCCCTCTTATTTATGAGCTGATCTCAAGGTGGAACATTTCAAAGCAATGCTTTGTTCTAAAAGGTGGCTCTATTCCTTTCACTGTTTTTGAAGTAGCCTTTCTTATTGGTCTGCAAAATAAAGGAGAAGAAATATCCTGGCTTTCCTTAGCACATACTTCAGTTACATCATTGGAAATTAAGGCAGACATGCTGAAGGTGGACAAGCAAACCCCCCCCCCGAGACTATGTTAAGAATGTTTATCATGTATTTATTTTTAAATTTACTTTTTCAACTTAACAACTTTAAAACCCCTCGGTTGCTTCAAAGAATATCAAATAATTCAGATGATTTTTTGTCAATAAACTGAGCTGGTTCAATTAAGAAATTTTTAGTTGGAAAGTTTAATAAGGCATCCTCCAAGATTTCAAAAAAGAAGCCAGCAGGTTACATCAATGATTTTGTACCTCTGCTAATTGTGAGTGTTAAGTGCTAACTACTAACTGCTAAATTTATTCAAAATTTTGTTGGCTCAATGTGAGTGCTAAGATTTTTTGTCATTTGCTAAAATTTTCTTTCATCTTATGCAGATTTGGTTCCTTGAGCATACTTCTTTTCATGCTCCTATGTATGCTGACAAAAGGTCCCGTTTTTTACGATTGGTCGATGATATTGTATATACTACAAAGGTGGTCACTAACTTATTTGTTAATATGAAAAAGTCAGATTTATAATATCCTTTAAGGAGTTTCTTAGGCTGAAATTGATATGGTTAACGTCAAGAAATATCCATCAGACAGCCCTCCATCCCCTGATTCCCCTCATGAAATATCCACCCATAAACCCCCCCCAATCTCCCAATCATACCCCACCTCCTCAGCAAGACCCCTACCAATCTCCTCAGCAATCACACTTTAGTTTTTCTGCTGAAGCACTGGAATCTCTCCAAGAAAGAATAATCAAATCCTGCCAAGAAACTTGCACAAAACTCTTTCTTGAATTTGAAGGTAGGCTGAGCACAAAGTTTGAAGACCTAACTGAAAGAGTTAAAGTTATTGAGGTCAAGCTCAATAATCATATTGGTCAGAGCAAAATATTTTCTCAGAAAAAAACTGTTAGTTACTCTTCATCTTCCAATAAGAAACATAAATTAGATATCCCTCCCCCAGCCCCAATAAACTAATCCCCCAAAATGAGCCAATTCCATCCGGAAATGAGCCAATCCCTCAAAATGAGTCAATCCCAACAGAAATGCAACTTATTCCATATACAAATCCAAATGAACCACTAACAGTATATGACATTCAAATAAATCATGTAACTCTTGTTTATGCAAATGAAATAGAAAATTACAAAGGTATTCTGAGTTTGAGTTCTGAGAAGAGAAATTTTATGCATGAATGTTTAAAGAAATTCAATCAAAAGTAAAAACTGCAACTATTATGAAATCATATTTCTATACGTATGGTATGCATATGTTATGCGTATGTTATGCGTATGGTATACGTATGAAATGCATATTTTATGTTTTTTTTTTTTGCAGGGATGATAGTGTCTTGTTTGTTGATAACATTCTTATTTTTAGAGCTGACATTAACGAGTTATTAAGCGACTATTACCTAGGCAATAAACATGTAGATATTTTTGCCATCTTATTAAATGAGAAGTGTAACCTTATGCCTGATAAGTATCATAAATTTCTATACATCTCACCAGTCTATTGGGTTAGTAACTCAGTATTCAATTAATCAGTTTAACACTAGTTTTAAGTTTCAATAATTATTTTCCATTTCTTACATTTACTATTTACACTTGCAGAATAACAAAGGAATGGAAAAATTGTCCAGATTACAAATTGACTATATAACCGAATTTTCTGTTACTTCAAACAATATTTTATTACAACCAATCATTGAATCTTCGCACTGGACCCTTCTGGTTGGTTTGCTGAAAGAACAAAGGTGAAAATTTTATGACTTGTTATCCCACCGCGTCAAAGAGCATAGGCTTGTTGTTCCAAAAATCGTAAGTGTTAGATGAAAATGAACTCTTCAATTTTTAAAAAATTTACAGAACTATTCCTTGCTCTACGTATTTTTCAGATTAAAGCCCTATATTCTGACACGAAAGGAGCTTTTAATAGTGATATCAGAAAATAGAAGCTTTCTACCATTAAAGGTGTGCCAAAACAGGATAACTCTGTAGATTGCGAAATGTATATCTGTAATTATATGGAAATGATAAGTCTTGAAGGAAACATTGATTGGACTGATAGTACAAGTTGGCAAGAAGACATACCAAAGTATAGGGCAGAATTTGCATATGAAATATTTTGTAAATCATTAATAAAATAATAGTTTTTCAGTCTATAAAATATTTATTTCATGAAACTGAAGAATATATTTTTTGATTATGTGTATAAATGTTATTTACAATGATTTGATTAAAAAAGAACTTATTTAATGATCATACGCATAAATCACGCATATCATACGCATATCGTAAGCATATAGTACGCATAAATTACGCATATCGTAAGCGGATCATAGGCATAGACTACGCATAACGTATTGTTTAAAAGGATTTGTGTTTGACAATTGCGTTTAAAGTTTAGTGTTTGAATTTCTTTTTTCTTTTAAGGAAAAAAATAATTATATAAATATTTTTTTAATATTTTTAAAGAATACGCATAACACACGCACAAAAGATGCATACAGTACGCATAATACACGCATATATTATGCAGTTATCCATATTTATAAATTTCTATTATATATTTTAATTAAGATAACAGATCTTTGTTTTATTGAATGTATTTGAACAATTACAAAGAGTTTTAATGTTATAAATATTGTTTGAATATTTTTTAAAAATACGTATAACGAACGCAGAAAACACGCATACATTACGCAGTTATCTATATTTATCAAAAACTATTAAATGTTTTAATTAATATTTATCTTTATTTTTAAGTTACATTAAAATGATAAGAAATACATTTTACACGTTGAACTTAAATTCGTTATTACATATTAGACTCAATGTGATTATTATGATTTCATTTTCTAGTTTTGAATGTATTTGAACAAGTACAAATGATTTATGAATCTTGGTGGATTGCATTTAAGGATGAGAAATAAGGAATATGACGTTTAAAAGAATACGCATAACGCACGCACAAAACACGCATACAGTACGCATAATACACGCATACAATACGCACAAGAGATGTATAGAGTACGCATAATACACGCATATATTACTATAAATTTCTATTAAATGTTTTAGTATATAAATTTGTATGAACTGAGGGGCCGTGACATGATTACATGAATAATAATTTTCGTTAGCTGTGGACTGACGAGTGACAGATATGATTGGGAGGGTAAGAGGGTTAGTTGATTTTTTATGAGCCTTTATTACTTACTATTGTTCAACATTCAAATTTTCACTATATAATGCGGGAACGCTTGGCTTAGGGTAACTCATGATTTTCAAATAGAAGTAATGCAGCCTTGACAGAAGATAAGATTTTTGCCTTCAGAAAGTAAGTCTAAAATTGCTGTTAGTTTGTGATTCTTTTGAGGATGGTGATAACTAAGTAGATTTCTCAATCGTAAGAATTAAAAAATTAGGTAATCCTTATCCTCAAATGAATCACAAACTATCAGAAGCCTTAGATTATTTTTGAAGTAAAAAATCTTTTCTTCTGTCAAAGGCTGCATTACTTATATTTGAAAATTATGTCTAAAAATCAAAAGAAGGTTCTCATGTAATTATTTTGATTGAATTTTTTTAATAAAATGTAGTAATGTATATAGGTTCTCTTATAAAATTATATTTGTTATAAATATTCTTTAAATTTGTTCCTTGTGTTTTTTATTTTGTACATAGACATTCTTTAAAGAAAAAAGGATTTTTTAATGATTTTTTATTTTTCAAAATACGCAATGTTTATGCAAAGAGTATGCATATCATACGCATGAAGCACGCATCATATACCCATATATTAAGCATAATATATGCATAGATTATGCACAATATAATACTGGACACATCCAATACGCATACTATACCTATAAAATCATATATTTTATTAATTATTAATACAAAATCATACATTAAGTTACAGCTGCTCCAATTGCTAATTTACAAATACTTTAGAAGAAGTTTTACAAAATACGCATGGAACACGCATATAATACGTCTTACATACACAGAGCATACGAATTACATATACAAGAAATACGCATAGTGTACGCAGTGTTCTGCTTTATCGACGGCTCAACATTATATAATATTGAACACATCCAGTACACATACTAAACCCTAAATGAGAGCTGCCCTCTTCGCCTTTTGCTTGGAGGTTTCTTCTACTGCGAGTTGGGCTGCTGTCTTCTCCGTCCGACCGACGGCCGCTTCTGTCTGAGGTTGCTGTCTCCTCTGACCTGTATCAGGTCATAAAAAAGATTAGAAAGAACTCATTTACTTCATATTTTTCTCAATCAGGATGGTCAGAAATAAGGATAAAGCTGCATCAGGTCATAGAAAAGATCCAGCATGAAAACATAGCACTCAGGTGGATGTATGAGGAAGTGATAAAACATATGTCTATCTAAAATGTAATTACTGTGATAAAGTTGTGAAAGGTGTTGTGACTAGGATGAAGGAATACCTTTCAGGTTCTCACAAGAATGTTGCTCCATGCTCCAAAGTTCCTGATATTGTAAGGGATGATATAAAGTCATATATGAATAAGTCTATCACGTCAAAACATCTTTCACAGAAACAATTTGAGGATAGAGTTGATGTTAGATCTTACTACGGGAGTGAGCGCAGTGTTAGGGATTCATCTTCTTCTATGAAGCCCATTTCATCTATGGGTGCTAGAGGGCCTATAGATCATTATATGGTTGACACATTAGAGGATAGGCCTCCTGCTACACAGAAGATGGCCCCAGATAATGCAAGGGAGGCACGGAGAAGAGTGTGTAAGGATATAGGCATATTCTTCTATGAAAATGCAATTCTATTTAATGTTGCAACATCACCTGCTTATTACAATATGAATCGTTCAGTTGGAGCATTTGGGAGAGGGTTCAAACCTCCAACCATGTATGATTTAAGAACAGAGATTTTGAAGGAGTTGGAAAGCACTGATAAAAGCATCAAAGAAATTAAGAAGACTTGGGCCCAAACAGGAGTAACAATTATATCAAATGGGTGGTCTGATATCAAACATAGAAGTCTAATCAACATCCTCATTAATAATCCTTATGGTACTGTGTTTTTAAGGTCAATTGAAGCATCTGACCAAGTCAAAGATGCTGAGTTCATATTTGGATTATTAGATAGCATTATTGATGAGGTTGGAGAACATTTAGTTGTACAAATTGTGACAGATAATGCAAGTTCTTATAAGGCTGCAGGTAAAAAAATTATGGAGAAGAGGAAACATCTGTACTGAACTCCATGTGCTGCACATTGTATAGATCTGATTCTTAAGAAGCTTGGAGAGCTACCTCAACATAAAAATGCACTTACTAAAACCAAAAAAATAACTAAGTTTATTTACAACCACTATTGGGTTCTAGCATTTATGAGAAAATTTTCGAAGAAAGAAATTCTAAGGCCAGCAGCAACAAGATTCGCCACCGCTTACTTGACCTTAGAGAGCATGCTGGATGTTAGACAACCTTTAGAGGCTATGTTTACATCTACACAGTGGTTGAGTTGTGCTTGGGCGAAGAAGGCTGAGAGAAAAGAGATTAAAAAGATTGTTTTAAATGACAGATTTTGGTAAAGTGTCTTATATGTCATTACAACAACTAGACCTTTAGTTCATATTTTAAGGATGGTGGATGCTGAGAAGAAGACTGCAATGAGTTTCATCTACAATGCCATAGATGAAGCCAAAGAGATGATTGCCTCCAACTTAGTAGGCAATAAGGAAAGCTTTAGAGAAATTTGAAATATTATTGATGATAGGTAGGAGCTACAGCTTCACCGACACTTGCATGCAGTTGGTTATTACATAAACCCTCAGTATCAATATGCAGAGAACAAGTCTACAAATCCTGAAATAAAGTTGGGATTGCATCATAGCATGAATCGTCTAATAAGTGAAGCAACTGAAAGATCAAACGCTGACATGCAATTGGTACCTTTTAGGAACAAAAAGGCTTTTTTGAATTACAACAAGCAAAAGATGCAATTGTCAAACGATCTCCAGTTGAGTGGTGGATTCAATTTGGTGATGGGACTCTAGAATTGCACTGTTTTGCTGTGAAAATTTTGGGCTTGACATGCTCTTCATCTGGCAGTGAAAGAAATTGGAGTACCTACAATCAAGTACATACAAAGAGGAGAAATAGCTTGTCGACATTGAGGATGAATTCACTAGTGTACATTATGTATAATAGGAGACTCAGATATGGGAATATGAAGAAAAAATGACTAATGGAGATCCTTTGCTTTGCGAGGATGTGGCATCTGATGATGAGTGATTTGTAAATGATGAATTTGAAGTGATGCCATCTGAATTACAAGATTAAAATTTAAATGTTGATTTTTTTTATGGTCTTAAAGTATCCACATCCACCACAACTCAAGAACAAATCAAAAAATGTATATAAATAATATAGTTTTCTTTTCTTAGACTTTTATTAATGTATTTCACTATTAGTCATTATGATATTGTTCAAAAAATTTGAAGGAAGAGGAAGATAACTGATAATGAGAAAGGAACTGATTATGAGACATTTGACTCTATAGGAGGGGAGGAAGAGGAGAGAGCAGTTCATCATAATAATGATTCAAATGAAGACCCCCTTAGTGATGAGTGATGACTGATGACAGTGCTGATGACTAGTGAGTTCTTATGTGATATGTCTCCCTTATTTATCCTCAAAGATGTAGTAAGTAGCTTTTTTATGTTTTATATATTATTTACTTATTATTATATATAAAATTTATCATTTTATGTTTACGCAATTTTTTGATTTTGAGGCTTACGCCTCGCCTCACGAACGAAAAACGCCTCAATACCCGATTACACAATTTTAAACCTTAATATGCACAAATGATTTTGGAGACCAATATTATAATAATCATTGTTCCATGATTCAGGTAATTAATGTATTTTACGATGAATTTTGCCTAATTTTGTTATAGTTAATGATTATAATTTCTATGGTGTTTAATGAACTCTAAAGAAGCAAAGAATTTAAAATGGGAAAGAGGAAATTTGAAGTTGCGAAAATTGTTCTAGGAGTGCTGCGGCGTTGGGAGAGGTGGTGTCGTAGCATTAAGCTCTCTATTTGGAAGAGGATTTAAGGGAGCATTAAGGTGTTGGGTAGTGCCGTCGTGACCCTCAGCTCTTTGTTTGGTAGGATTTGGGAGTATAAGAAATATTTTGTTGAGCACAATGATACTGGGATGTTGAACCTAAAAATCCCCTGTTTTGACCTGTTCTATTAAAGGTAACTTACTAAATTTATATATTTAACACATCTTGCATGCATGTGTCTGTGAGTATTATGTATGTATATAAATGTATGAATCTATTCTGAAGCGAGTTCTAGAGGTTTGTGTGCATAAAATCGCAACTTAAAATATTTTTCTTGAGGCGCCGTGCCACCAAGATAGGAGGTGTTGCGGCGTTGAGCTCTCTGTCATTTTTCCATTCAAAGTTATGGTGCGGTAGCGCCATGATCGCTATGTTGCGGTGGGGCCGAGCGCTATGGTGCTAGGTTCAGATTTTATAAAAATGTCATTTTCCACCAAAATATTTTAAAATCAAATCCATTCTTTCCCCTTAGTACAGCCGGCTAGAGAGAGAAAGAGAGAGAGAGAGAGAGAGAGAGAGACAGGATTTGGGCGACTCCAATTCATTTTTTATTGTCAACCCAATTTTAAAAGTTGTGTATTAGGATGAAGATCAAAAAATACTTTTTTTAGAAGATGATATTCAACAAAGGTGGATGAGGTATTTTACTAAATTTTTAATGAAAAATATGAAAATATGATTGACTTTATCACCCTAAATAAAAATAAAGATTTTTGTTTTTATCGGCGTATAAGTAAAAAACGAAGTTAGAGAAGCTTTTGAGAAAATGAAGTGTGGAAAAGTTGTTGAACCTGATGATATTCCAATAGAGATGTGGAAATGCTTAGGAGATGAAGGAATTTCTTGACTTACTAAACTTTTTAATACTATTTTGAAGACTAAAAAGATGTCAGATCAGTGGAGAATGAGTGTATTAATTTCTATTTTTAAGAATAAAGGTGATGCACAGGAGTGCGCGAATTATAAAAGAATTAAGTTAATGTGTCATACTTTAAAACTAATGGGAGTGAGTTATGGAGCATAGGTTGCGGCGTGATACTAATGTTTCTCTAGATCAATTTGGATTCATGCCGGGTAGGTCTTCTATGGAAGCCATACATTTATTGAGAGGCTTGATGGAGAAATATAGAGAGAATAAGGATGATCTACATATGATATTTATTGATTTAGAGAAAGCATATGATAAAGTTCCAAAAGAAGTGCTATGGAGAGTTCTTGAAAAGAAAGGAATTAATAATGCTTATATTCAAATCATTAAATATATGTATGCAGGAGCTATTACTTGTGTTCAAGCACAAGGTGGTTTGACCAAGTATTTTCCTATTTCGGTTGGATTACATCAAGGGTCAGCCTTAAGTCCATATCTTTTTGCTTTAGTCATGGATGTTCTCACTAGACATTTGCAAGAGGATGTACCTTGGTGTATGTTTTTTGCTGATGATATTCTTCTTGTTGATAAGACTAGAAAGAGTGTTGAAGGTAAACATGAATTATGGATGTCAACTTTAGAGTCTAAAAGTTTTCGCTTGAGTAGATCTAAAACTGAATATATTGAGTGTAATTTTAGTGGCAATAGACCTAGTGAGAGGATTGTGACTTTGGGCGATCAAGTCATTAATAAGAGAACATGCTTTAGATATATTGGATCTATTGTTCAGAGTGATGGTGAAATTGATGGGGATATTATTAGCATAATTCAAGTTGGATGGTTGAAGTGGAGGAATGCATCGAGCTTATTATGCGATAGAAAAGTCGCCCTCAAACTTAAGGAAAAATTCTATAGGATGGTGGTGAGACCTGCAATGCTTTATGGTGTCGAATGTTAGCCATTAAAAGAGAAGCATAATACTAAGTTAAGCATTGCAAAGATGAGGATGCTTAGGTGGATGAGTGGCTTGACCCTTAGAGATACGATACGAAATGAGCATATACGTGAAAAGGTTGGAGTAGCTCCAGTGGAAGATAAGATTAGAGAAAGTCGCCTTAGATGGTTTGGTCACATTAAACAGAGACCTTCCGATGACCCGGTTAGGAAAGTTAAGGTATTAAATTTGACTTTTGTTAATAAAGGTAGAGGTAGACCTAAAAAGACTTGGTTAGAAAATATTAGAAATGATCTTTCTTTATTAAATTTAAATGAGAATTTGACTTTAAAGGATTCATGTAGCCGACCCCACTAAGTGGGACAAAGGCTTGTTGTTGTTGTTGGCCCAATTCTAAAAGTTTCCCGGATTGATGCAGGGTACATTCTATTTATCATAGTTCTCAAAAATACAAAAATTTTGAAATTTTCTTGTTTAAATTTTTAATTTCGTATGGTAAAAATGAAGATAACTTTATAACCACTAAGCTTTTACTATGTAACTTTCTACATTATAGAGATGGTCATTCTAAACATTTTGGTATTTTTCTGAAAAAATTATGTCTAGTGATTTTAAAAATATGTAATTTTAATTAATTATAAAATAATTTCGACCTCATAAAATAAGGCTATAGTACAATGAAAGTTTTAAAATGTAATTCTTTGCCTAAAATTATGGTAAATCTTGGAATTACATAAGATTATCAAGAGAATTTAATAGAAGTTTAACCTTTATAAAATGATGCGCCAATTCAAAGTTGGTTACAAGAATTCTCAGTCTTACACTTGTTTAGGCAAAGAATTGCAGGAAGATTAGCCAAGACACTTTCAATCAAATACAATGTGAAGTAATGTAAAAGCTTGTAACACAAATCCAAAAGTTAATAATGAGGTGTTCACCTTTGAGGATCTACTCTCTTCTCTACGAATCTAGGTTGAGCGGAGAAAGATCTTCCACACTAGAAATGAAGTAACCGCTAGGACGGACGAGCCGAGGAACGTCGTTGTTGGGAAAGTAGCCAGAGGTGGGGGTGGCACGTATCTTCCGGTGAGGGAACACGGGGTCTTTGGTCGTTGAAGCTCAATGGTGTGGGCAAGGCAATACACGATCCGGTTGACGTATCGTTCTACTATGATGTCGTACTCCCAATCCAGCTCGTAGAAGGGGAGAGTAAGTTGTCAATCTCCCCGTGTTCGTTGTATGCGAAGCCGTGGTCAACTTCCGGATCCGCCATGCATCCCTATTGACAGATAAAGGAGCAACGACGGAGGCAAGCAGAAGAGGAGGGGTCGGCTAGGATGGGGATGCTAAGAAGAATTTTAGAAAGCTGAGAAATCTGAAATAGTTTTAGATTTTCTGAAATTGGAGAGGAATTTGATTAGAAAATTCAAATCAAGCCAAGGGCAGAGAGGGCGGCAATGGGAAGGAATTGGGGAGGAATTAGTGGAGCTGTAATTGTAATTTAAGAAGAGAGGGAAAGCCAATAAGGGGGGCCAGCCACATGTATACGAAAGAGATATTTTTGGTTTTAAATAAATGGGGCCCACACACTAATCAAAAGAATTAAGAAAAAATCGGAATTAAATTTCAGATTTTGTAAGAAAGAAAAGTTTCCAAATAATAGGGCTATCAATTAGGATTAATTTGAATTTCAAATTTAAATTGAAATTCAATTAATATGATAGCCTTAAATCAAGAAGCTTTTTTAGGAAAGTCTTCAATGCCTCTTGGGGAAAATTTGAATTTCAAATTTGAAATTTCCCAAGGAGGGAGGCCGGCGGCTAAATGGAGGGGACGGGGCCAAGGGGCGGGGAGGGTGGCCGGCGGGTGGTGGCTGCCAGGGAGCCGGCGGCCTGGACGGTCCAGGAGGGGGCGGCGGCAAGGGAGTTTGGGAGGAGGAGAATTTTGGCTAGGTGGATAAGAAGAAAATTTGAGTTCCTGGAGAAAGAGAAGTTGCCAGATCTACCAACCTTGCACAACACTTCCAATAGAACACACCAAGAGATCTACAAGCGCCTCCTCCTCAAGAACTCACAAAGAGATCTTGGAAGGTTCACGAACTCAAAAAGAGATAAAAAGAGAAATTTCATTCAATAATTCATCAATAATCCTCATACATAAGAAGATGGCCATATGTATAGGCCTCAAAATGACAAGGAAAACAAAAGACTAGAATGCCTCCTTGGGCTACAATAGCGACCAACTAACCATAAGGGAAAAAACGGAAAAAATTTGAAATAAAATGATTAATACATAAAATACTAATACAGAAAATGCATCAAAAGTAAAGACTCCATCATGGCCATCGATCTCCTTTGTCGCCTCTGATAAACGCGTCGAAACCACTTGTCGATGTCCCCATCAGTTATGATATATGAATTAGTTGTTTATATATTTTAATGCATAATTTATTTTATTTTAGTTATCTGGAGCTATATTCTACTAAGTATAATGCATTGTCATAAGTTGCTTTTAAATTTATTTAGCATACATAAAGGGTAAATTATTGAAATTTCATATTGTTGTGTGTGGCCTACTGAGTGATGGTTGGAAAGAGCTTCAGTGGTGGTCAGTGGACGGGCGGAAGTCCGGCAGTGGTCGGCAGACGAATGGAAGTCTGGTGGTGGTTGACATACAGGCGAAAGTTATGCGGTGGTCGGCGGACGGGCAGAAGTCCATCTGTGGTTGGGAAGAGTTCCGGCGGTGATCGGAATGAACTCTGGCGGTGGTCGTCAAGAAACACTGGCTGCAGTCGGGAGGAACTCCGGCGGTGGTTAGGAGGAACTCTGGCGATGGTTGGCAAGAAACTCCGGTTGCAATCGGGAGGAACTCCAGCGGTGGTCGGTGGAAAGAAAGCTCCCAAACTCCTCCCTTTCCTTTCATTATTCTCCCTCCTTCTCATGAGAAGAGTGGGGGCTATTTATAGTTTTTTTATAGTGGCTTGGCTTGTAAGTATGTGGAGGATTAAGGTTAAAATGGGAGTGGTTTGAATGGACGGCCGATATTGATCCCCTTGATCGTGGACTATTTAATAGTCATTTGAATGCCTTAATGATATCAGAATTCAGTGATCTTGGGCTCGTTGGATTTGTCTCGCCGAGCCGCTCGATTTGACTATAAGCAAATCACGTTTGGAAACCATTTGGTAATTCAAATTATGGTTTGAACCTTCCAAATGTGTTTTGGGTCTTTGATTTGGGCTCATTTGGGCTCGGATTGAGTCGAATTTGGTGTCGTTAGTTTCGTAATTTTGAGACGTTTAGTTTGACTATAAATTTGTTGCAATCGGAGTTCAGATGATCCCAGGTTTAATTTCAAAAGCTTATCACTCAATTTTGCTTCAAGATTCGCACCCGATCAAGATAAATTTTTTACTTATATATCAAGAGTCACAAAATCTTTTTTTTTTTTTTGGAAAATTTTGGGGCAAAGCCCATATCATTTATAAAAAGCAATTACAAGTGAAAGACTAAAAACAAAAACAAATTACAGGATCTCAAAACAAACGAGAAACCTAGATATCAAAAGGACCAAGAAGGCCAAGCAAGAAACAAAAATCAATCAAAAAGATTGAAGGACTCAGGAACTCTTGTAGGATCGCGGGACACACCAAAACAACACCAAAGAGATGCATAAGAGCAGAGCCTCTGGTTGCCAACGAGACCATCCAAGGGGCAGCTGAAAAATTCAGCAATCATCATTGCCCTTCCAAAACTCCCAGGAAACAGTCAGCAAGACGAGAAATAAGATTGGAGCTAAGCAGAAATCTTGTCTTTCCAGTTAGAGGTCTTGCGCGTAATAGCTTTTTTAATTTTTGTAATCACCGTCGCTTGGCATTCAAAATTTTTTCCAAAGATTCTATCATTTATGGCTCTCCAAACATAGTAAATAACAACACAGGAAACAAGTTTGAAGTAGCAAATACAATTCCCAGATAAATCTTGTTCCAGAATACTGTCAAAGGCTTGGCGTATATTCGGTCTCATAAGGAGTTTACTCAACCAAGGGAGAAAGTGCTTTATGATGTTGAAAGTAAAGATGCACTCAAAAAATAGGTGGGAGATAGTTTCATGTTCTAAAAAACAAAAAACAGCAAGTTGATTCTTTGTTAATCCCATGGGCTTTTAAGACATCTGCTGTTTTTAGCCACTTTTGAAAGCTAACCAGGTGTACATAGAAAAACGGAGGGCAGACCTTTTATGCCACACTAGTTTATGCCACGAAACTACTTCAAACAGAGAGTAGAATTGGTCGTTAAATCTCTTAAATTTGGGATTATGGGATCCCAGCCAGCTATGGTTTACAGGGATGGAACTAATGGAATACCATGAACTTTAGTAATAATCGAGCCCTCAAAACATAATGGTAGAGACCAACTTGCACCGTTTAAAACAGATGAAACCTTTCAGCTATAAAGAGAAGATAAGCGATAAGCAGTTGAAATAGCTAGAATCATTCAATAGTTCAACAATTGAAGAGCCCGGTAAACCTTCGCTAGAGCACAAAATCTTCACTTCCAAGATTAGGATCATTTTGACCATCCTTAATGGCGTTCCTATAAATGTCTTTCATTGTCTCAAACACCTCCTTAATGTTGTCCTGCCCTCTCATCATGGATGGCTCATCTTACTTATCCCTAATTCAATCTCAAACTTTCCTTCGTCACATCACATCACTTCATCTTCAAGAGGAAAATCATCCTGATGATAGACAACGGCAACCACATCTTTTCTTATGTCAACTCATATGCCACTTTTGCCTTCAGAAGGAGGATCATTTCAGCCAACTTCAATGCCCTCCTCAAATTACGTTCCTATAATCACTTATCAGCATCCTTAAGTCTGTGTTGCCTTCATCATTAATATAAAAACCAAACAATCATCTATGGATTCACCAATCGTTCAGTGTGTTTCATACACTGCCATTTAAGTTAAGTCATTTTTATCTCTAATAAAAAGATTGTCTTATAATGCATGAGTTAACGTTCACAGCTAAGCCAATCGAGATTCTCTAACTACCTACTCAACTTCTTATAGGGGTGCAAGTGAGCTGAGAACTGGCTCGAGCTCGATACGTTTATGTGCTCGCGAGCTGAGCTTATTGAGCTCACGAGTCGAGTTTGATCTCATAATCGAGCACATATATTACACAAACTCGAGTTCGAGAACAGCCAGACTTAACTCATGAGCTCGTCGAGCCGACTCGATTAAAAAAATAATATTTAAAAAAGCCTAATATATTAACTATACAGCAATTCGAGGCGAACCCCAGGACCGAGCAGGAAGAGGTCGGCAAACGGCGGACTTCGGGACCAAGCGTGAAAAGGGCGGCGAACTTCGGGACCGAGTGGGAGTCACATGAAGAGGGCCTTGTGCGCTCGACCGGACGGAGTGTGAGTTGTGTGCGTGTGTGGACCAACGAGGCGTGCACTCAACCGGATGGAGCGGACCTCGGGACCGAGCTGATGCCTTGTGCCCTTGATGGGACAGAGCAGGAATTCGAAACACGAGCGGGTTTTAGAAACACGGACGGGAAAATCAAACAAGCAAAGCTCGAGCCACTAGACAAGCCGACCTGCAGTGCGACGAGTTGAGCTTGAGCTCGCCTTCTGAACTCAAGCTTGAGTTCGAGCCAATGTTCTAACTAAAAAGCTAAACTTGATATGGCCACTAACTGACTCTGCTCGAATTGTTTACACCCTTGATCTTCTTACACAAGACAATAAAACAAAAAGAGTTAGATCTATGTTGCGTGGGTTGATTGAAGATTTTGGTTGTTTGCTCGACATTTTTTGTAGAAAGTTTGCACTGATTGTGAATTTTTTTAGCTTTCTTTTTTGGGCACGGTCTCCTAGCCGCCATAGAATGTTTCTAGGCATTTTTATATTTTGGTGTAGTATGGGACTTTCAGCTCGTAAGGTTTTCCTTTTAATTTTGGTTGTATCTCCTTGGAGCATTAGTGAGCTGAAGGTCCCCTAAGGACCTTGTATTTTTGGATTTATATTAACGCGTAGGCCCCGCAGTGAGTTTCCCCTAAAATAATAAAAAAAATAAAAAAAAAAAACAATAAAACAAAAAGAGTTGCGTTATAATTTTATCTAATTTGATTGGTCTCCGTCCTCAATTGACCAAAAAAGATCCATACAGATACCTAAACTCCTAAATTCAACATTAGAGAGTGAGACAGTCATCAAATAGTTTGACAAGAAAAAATATTTAAGAAAAAAAAAACGTGTAGTAATCACAGGCTCACAGCTATGCTTAGCCACAGCATATGGGGAAAAATAAATTAAAATTTTATGGATCAATCAAATAACATATATCCTTAGTTAAATAAATGTATAGGTACATAAATCTATTTGTGATCTTGCAACATACAGGAAGAATAAGATATGCCTCTGAACAATTCTTTGATCAATTAATTATCCTTAATAATTAACAAGGCATGCGAGTTTTGTTAGTTCCGTACAGAATCTGATTTTGTTGATCAATCATATTGTACTATTGTCTCGAACATCAATTCAGTTTATTGAGGTCACAGGGGGTTGCAAAGAGTCTTCCCCCTTCTTGGGTTCAGGTGCTTGCGTTGTGTACCAGAGCGCCCTGGTGCTGCATAGTTTGCTTGGAGAAAGACAAACGATGTAGCCTTGTGATGCTCCAAAGCATGGCACTACGGCGCTATCAAGCAGACTGGAGACAGAGAGTTGAGTGTTGTAGCACTGCAAGATAGGTGGGCAGTTTTCTATCTCTTTTTTCTTTGAAGGTTGCGTTCCTTAACAGTTTTAGGTATTTTCTCTTTGTATATTATAGTGTTAGAATGATGCAAGAGTGAAGAAAATCAATGAGAGAGTGAGAGAGAAAAGTTATTTGTACTATTTCTCCCAAGTTTCCATATTGGACTTATTGATTCATTTGTAATCTTAAGTAGATTTTTGGCATTTATTCCTTGGTGAGGCCTTATGCCTTTCTAATTCTAGAAGTGTTGCATTCTAATTCATATTTTTTATGTTTTTTTACACTTATTGATTGATTTCTATCAAATTAAATTAATTAATGTAATAAAAAAAAATTTAATTCTTACAGGAACAGATTGAAGGACATCAAAGATCATTTGTATTACATGGGCAATGGGCCTTAAGCAGGAAATATGCATCGAACTTTCTTATAATCCATTTATTTGTTGATCATTACCAATAGCATATAGAACCAGAAAGCTAATCTTAGCATGTTAGTGCTATCTATTGGAAAATACAGACATCATTATTCTCTCTCTCTCTGTTTTTTTGTTTTGTTTTTTTTTTTTTTTTTTTTTACTTTTTTTTTTCAAGAAATTTTTCATTCAAAATTGTAATTTTATGAGACTTATATAATTTAAAATAAATGACATGATGAAAAGAGTACCTCAATATTCTTCAAGCTCTTATTTTCATGAGAATAATATATATGTTTTGATCATGATATTTTTTATTTTTTATTTCTTTAAAACTAAATATAACTAGGAGTTTAAGTGAGCTGAGTTGACTTTCGAGTCAGCTCAAATTTGACTCACTAATGAGCTTGCTAGTCAATAAGTTGGCCTTGCGAGGTCAAGTTCTAGCTTGACAGCACTTGATCATCTCTTGCTCTCGCTTCCACAAGACATGCACCGTAGGTCACCCGTCGCTGGCTCCTCCATGCTCGCTCCAGCTCCGCCACTCTAGCTGCCTGGCTGCCACACACCTAGCTCGCGAGATGCGGTGTCTGCACCCTAAGGGTGAGCACGATTGCAGACCAAGTGTAACGAACATTCTCACTCGAGTGACTCAACCCAGTAAAATCTAGGTTACGGAGTTCGGTCGGGTCAACCCGGTAACCTGATGGGTCGAGTCCGGGTCTAAACATTCGACCCATTTACATAATTGGGTCAGATTATGGTTAACACGTTTGAACCCGAGTCAATTCCGAGTTCGACTTGAACCTGACCCGAAACCCGATTTTGACACCCCTAGCGAGCAGTGACTGTTAGTTTTGCAGTTAAAAAAAAGCTGCTTTATAATTTGTTGGGATTTAGTATTTTATATTTATAATTGATAGACTAAAATAAAATAAAATATATTTAAGTAAAAATGTGATCCTGATCTTCCGTTTTCATTTTGCTAACATCCTATTTTGAGTAAATAAAATTCTTTCACATGAAAGATGAAAAACTTATATTTATGTTTCAATTGATTCATGTGCAAATATAACTCATATTTTTAAAATAATATTATGGGGTTTTTACAGTCATACCACTTTATAATATCTATTTTACATATTTAACACCTAAAACATAAATATTTCATATACACCACTCTAACAGAAATCTAACCTCAAATATACCACTCCGTTGCTTCTCTAGGTCACGACGTTATCACCCGAAATCGCGAGCTCTTCCCTTCCCATGCTCCATTGCATCTGCTCCGGCCTGCTCCGTAGTTCGAAGTGATCCAGGGTACGTTTGCGGAAGGAGTTTCTCTCGTGACGTCGGATTGCATCGCCTTTTCATCTGCTCATAGGTTTTGTTCCTTGCCGCATTCATTCTTTTTCTGTTCGTTGTCGTCATGGCTTTTTCTATTCTTAAAAAATATGCTTTAAATGGATTAATGGATGAAGCAAGCAAATCATTTGGCTTGAAATGTATTTTTTCATTTTCTGGAAGCAAGCAAAATGGATGAAGCAAAATGCATTTTTTCAATTTTCTGGAAGCAACCAAAATGGATGAAGCAGCAAAGTAAATGTATGGCTAAATCCTTTAGGATTATTTACAGAAGGTATGAGCGAACTGTTTCATTTACCGACAGCAGGGTTTGCCTCTTTTTGTTCACCCTCCGACAGCAGGAAACACGGAAGATTTAGACGGACTCAATTATGATTAGCAGTTAGGTAAGTTGGACTGGCACTTTCAAGCAACTGTGAAAAAGTTGGACTGGCACTTTCAAGCAACTGTGAAAAAGAGGCACAGCCGCACAAGCAGATTATATTACCATGTTTGACAAACCATTTCTCAGGACTGCTTCTCCCATGGAAAAACAAGCAGCTAATATCTATACGAGCTAATAGCAACTGTGAGAAAGACGCACGGAGTTGGTCGTCCGCGGGAGAGAGATCGCACAGAGCTGAGAGAGGGAACACCGACGACGAAGCGTGATCGACCGCGAGAGAGAAAACACCGAACAGAGCAAGAGCGGGAAAGAGAGATTTCGGGTGATAATGTCGTGAACTAGATAGGGAACGGAGTGGTATATTTGAGGTTAGATTTGTGTTAGAGTGGTGTATATGAAATATTTATGTTTTAGATATTAAATATGTAAAATAGGTATATGACTGTAAAAACCACTAATATTATATAGCACTCAAACCCATTTTATGACTTACTGTTATAGGAAAAAAAACAAAAGTAAAATGAGTCATTCACCTCTATAAAAATAACATAATTTTTATTTCCCTAAAATACTCATCCGTTAATTACCTCCACGATTTCCTCTAGCTACCTTTGGAAGTGATAAATTGTAACAATGTGTTTATACAATATCAAACCTGCTAGGAAATTTGTTGTTCGATTTTCCATCTCAGCTCAGCGAGTGAACCCTATGTCGGTCGGCGTCCCTGTAGCGAACAAAATGGAGAAAATTACAATGATCTTGAAGGAGAAGTAGGCTTAAAGAGGGAGAAGGCGGTTGAGGTTAATACCTCGTAATGGATCGGCGGTAGCATTTAGATCGTAGATCTTTGTACCGCAGACGCCGGATACGGCATTTATTTCAATCACAGCTCACGACGCGAGAGAGCAGTAGTTGCGTGAGGAGAAATTTAGAGGCATTAGGAGAAATGCAGTATCTCGGTCACCGGCTCGGGGAGGCAGTTGTGTGAGGGAGAAATTATTTCATGGGGAGTCCCGACGTAGCTCTACTTCGGATTTTAAAATGCATGTGTGGCCCTACCACCGAACTTTTATTCTGTCTGGTGAAGGTAGGTTCGGCCATCAATATTTTAGCGCCATGTAGCATGAAGAAAAGTCGTCGATCCGACCCGTTATTTTTTGAGTTCTCGCACGTGCGTTTTTTTAAATTCTTGACGAGCCGAACAACATCCCATCACCTTTTGGATATATTTCAAATACCTAGCAATACCGAGCAAATACAAAGTTGTACCTAGTTTTTTCTAGCAATACCGAGCAAATACCTAGCAATACCGAGCAAATCCCTAGCAATACCGAGCAAATACTGAGTTGTACCGAGTTGTACCGAGTTTTTTCTAGCAATACCGAGCAAATACCTAGCAATACCGAGCAAATCCCTAGCAATACCGAGCAAATCCTGAGCAAACACTGAGTTGTACCGAGTTGTAAAAAACTCGGTACAACTCGGTATTTGCATGGTATTGGTCTTCACAGAGCGGTATTTCTTATTTTTGCAAAGCAATACCTAGCAAATACCGAGCAAATACCGAGCAATACCGAGAAAATCGCAAACATAGCATTCCCGGGTTCCGCTCTGGGTCAAGTCGTCGGGCCGCGCGGTTTAGAGTAAGAGCACGTGGCGACATTTTATTGGCGGCGGAACGTAGCTCTATGTCCGATCAGATGACATAATAATTGTTCCCCGACCACCGAGCTGGTCTAAAGGCGAAAAACCTGACGACCCGACCTAGTCCACCGGTCCAAAGGTGAAAAATCCGGTCTGTAAAAGTTTTAAAAGCTATGCAAACCAAAAGTCACAGCATTCAGATTGGGGTGTCAATTTTGGGTCACTGGTCGGGTTCGGGTCAACCCGGCACTATTTGGGTCAACCCAAAACCGACCCGTTTTTAAAAACGGGTCGGTTTCTTGAATCCGAACCCGACCCGAATGACACGTTTTCAACAAAAAATTGCTAATTTTCGGGTAAAAAATGTGTCAATCTCCTCTTTTCGGGTCTAAATCGGGTCAATCTCGGGTTGCCGGGTCAAAATCAGATTTTCGGGTCAAAATCGGGTCACTTTCGGGTCAATTTTGGGTCAAAGGGGTAACCCGAACCTGACCCGATTTTTAAAACGGGTCGAAATGTTGAACCCGAACCCGACCCGTTTCGGGTTCAGGTTGACCCTAACCCGAAATTTTTGAGTCGGGTTTTCGGGTCGTGTCAAATATTGACACCCCTAATTTAGACGTTACATCTTCTGGTATTGAAAATTTTTGTTCCTCTCCGCTCTCAGTTTAGGCGGGTGTTTTTCATCTTGGCACGAGGATTGAGTCTTCTAGCTGAGAAATTAATACGTCCGAACGCAAAAGCTTTCTCAGTCTTTCAGCAAACCAGAAGAGTTTGCATTCTGAGTTTAAATTTTTTACGTCGTCATACTGCTCTTCTTCTTCCAGGCAAGAATTAAGGTCAGATTTATCCCCATAGTAGCTCAACATCACTTGATATGTTGAAATGTTAAACATATGATTGTTCTGTAAATGGTTTATGAGTTGTTAAGGTTTAGAATTTAGAGTTTATGGTATAGGGTTTATGTAAAATTTATGTCAAATATGATTTTTTTTTTCTTAATAGAAATTGGGTATTGCTCGGTATTGTTATGTATTGACATGATACAAGCTTATGACAACCAAACATTGATGTAGTTGTTCAATTGAAAACTCTTTAAGCTTTTTCACGGTTGCATATTTGAGAACAATTTTGTGGGAAATATTATTTTTTTCTCATAAGCCACTGAGTATCATTATCTATTGAAGTGTATTTCTATGATACAAGCTTATGGCAATCAGACATTGTTGTATTTGTTCATTTGAAAATATTTTTAAGATTTTTAGAGCTGTGTATTTAAGAAATTTTATGGGAAATGTTATTATTTTTCTGTTAACTTATTGGGTATTGTTGTATATTTACATGACATACAAGCTTATATCAACCAAACATTGCTGTATTTGTCCATTTGAAAATCTGTTTTAAGCTTTTTTCACAACTGTATACTTGAGATTTGAGAAATTTTGTATGAAATATTTCTCTCTCTCTCTCTCTCTCTCTCTCTCTCTCTCTCTCTCTCTCTCTCAAGTCAGTGCGTATTGATGTGTATTATTGTATATTTAGCAGTGTACTAGTATGTATTTTGTTGTGTATTGAGATGTATATTTAGTTGTGTATTGTTGTGTATTATTCTGTATTTAGTTATGTAATATTATGTATTTAGTTGTGTATTGTTGTGTATTCATGTGTGTACTGTTGTGTATTTTGCTATGTTTTGTTATGTATTGGTCTGTATTGTTGTGTATTCAATTGTGTATTGTTGTGTATTGCTATCTATTTTGTTATATATTTTGTTGTATGCTATTGTGTATTGATGTCTATTTAGTTGCGTATTGTTATTTATTATTGTATATCTCCATGATGCAAGTTTATGGCAACCAGACATTGTTGTATTTCTTCATTTAAAAACATTTTTAAGCTTTTTCATAGTTGTGATTTTGAGAAATTTTACGAGAAATGCTATTATTTCTCTTTTAAGTCACTTGGTATTGTTGTTTGCTACTGAGTATTTTGCATATGTATATTTCAAAGATAAATTCTCGTTATAATACACGACAATACACTGCTGAATACACAACAAATTACACAGTAGCACAAAATAATATACAATAATACACGATTTGTATCCAACAATACATAGTAATATACAACAGTACACAACAACAGATAGTTTAGTACACAATATTACACATCAATACATAGCTTAATACACAACAATACAGAGCTAAATATACAACAATACACAGCTCAATACACAATAATACACAGTTGTCATCATCTTAATACACATCAATACATAGCTGAATACACAACAATGCATAGCTCAATACATAACAATGCACAATTCAATACATAGCTCAACATAGTGTTTATTAATAAAAAATAAACAAATTCACAACCTAATTTTCATGTCTACTACTATAAGCTTGTATATAAGATTGTACACATTAAATACACAGTAATACATGATTTGTATTAGGAAAAAAATTATTTCTAACATAATTTCACAAATACATATAATTTGAAGAATATACTCTAAACCCTAAAAAAACTATATATTTATATTAAAACCATCCTTACATAACAAAATCATGCTTCTTCGCGGCATTCACCACATAATATTTGAAGAATACACCGTAAATATTAAAAAATTATATTTTCACACGAAACACAATAAAAGTTAGGACGGCTTTAAAATTTATTGATAATAACCCTAATTTCTCTCCATGGTTGGTTGCAATAACTCTTCCTATACATTTTGCATATCACTTTTCATCTCCTAGGAGAATGCAACGTCCTCCAAACCATTTTTCATCTTCTTCGCCTATTTCTCATCTTTCTTTCTCAACAGGTAAAAGGTGATATTTTGCCCACCAAAACCTTAAATACTTGGGTGCTTTCGCGGGTTTCTTTTAAAGAAAATGTAAAAAGAGTGACTCAACCGGGCCAGGTCATTGGGTCGTAAGAAAAATAATATAAATATTAAATATTCATGTGTCAGCATTTTATTGTAGTCCAGACATAGAGCTATGTCCGGACTTTGCACAAAATAATTTCTCCGTGTGAGGAGAGATGCAGTTAGGGCTTGATTGCATGGGGAAATGGAGATGGGGCCAGTAAATTAAGGGGCTATTTGGTTGGATTGCATGAGGGTATAAGGGTATAAAGTATTTCAAATATAAGACCTTTAAAATTTTTATAGTCTAGTTGGTTGAAAAAAGAATGTAAAGTAAGTAAATGCAATGTAAAATATTCTAATTCATTTTTGAGATAAACCAAACCGGCCCAATTTTGAGAAAGAACTGTTTACACAGCAAGTAAGCTCGCTTGACCGTCACCGGCCAATACCGTCGACCACCTCAACCTTCCTCAGACTACTACCGGCCATCACCCTTCACCAAACACCATTGCCACTGCCGATAACCTCCACCCGCCTCCGCCCACCACCGTCGGCCACTTTCACCCTCCCCACTGTCGCCAGCCACCAACCCCCACCACTGTCGCTAACCACCAACCACCACCACCATCGGCCACCACCATCATCGGCCATCGACCACCATTGTCCTGCATGCATTTCTTATTTGCCACCCTCTTCCTTCTTTGCCTTTTCTTATGTAATTGAATATGATTTTTTAATTTCATTTAACTTAATTAGGCGTTGACATCAACTTACACAAGAAAAGATCAATTCAAATATACAAATTTAAACATTCAATATTATAGAGAGAGATGTTAACTTGTTAGTCAATTAAAATTTTGAAAACATAAATACAGCATTCATGCTTGAAATTAATGCAAAATACTTTTAATATTTAAGTTTCATTAAAACTGCAACGGTTATATATATATATATATATATATATATATATATATATATATATATATATATATATATATATATATATATATATATATATATATATAGTAGTAGGGAAAATAAGATCATCTTGTCTAAGTTTTTGAGAAGACTTAAAAAAATCATGATACCTGTCATTAATGATCACAAAAAAACAACTATTTCCAATGCTATATCTGATAAGCTTAATGAAAGAGTAATTAAAGCCAAACAAAATCAAAACATTATAAAGAAAATTCCAATTAATATTATCATAAACTTTCATAATATCCAATTTGAAAATAATAGTACCCCTTCACCCAAGAATTAATATCATGAATAATTTCTTGTGCACAAAGCACACTAAATTTCCCTGATTCTTATTCTATTCTTGCTTGGAGATGCATTAAAGGGTTTTTACCTGTGGATACCCGTCTTTGGAATAAAGGTTTTCTCCTGCCCTCTAAATGTCAGTGTTGTTTTAATACTGAGAATATTGAGCATGTCTTTATTCATAGTCATATGGACAAAACTGTCTGGAGGTTTTTTTCTAATTCTGTGAACAATAATTGCACTGACACGGGTAATGAGAATATTTATGCTTTGCTTTCTAAATGGATGATTCCTACTAAGAGTCATATTGTTAACATTTTGCCTATTTTTATTTTATGGTACATCTGGAAGGCGAGAAATGAGTCTAAGCATAAGGGTATTAAGATTGATGCTAATGTCATTATTTCGAATGTTAATTATAAAGTCTCTCAGTGCTTCTATGCTAAACTTATTAATGAGAAACATTTCAAAAATTATGATTCTTATGCTGAGGCTATTGGCATTGATTTAAATGTTGATCAGGTCGATAATAGGGAGCGTTTAGTTAGTTGGTTAAAACCTTCCCACTTGTTCTTTAAGCTTAATACTGATGGGTCGGTAAACCGGTTATCTGCTGGGATGGGAGGAATTCTGCGTGACTGCTATGGTGAGGTTATTTTAGCTTTTGTGGGCCCTTTATATCAGTGTAAAGCTATTTTTGCTGAGCTAATGGGTCTCCATAAGGGTTTGGAGCTATGTCTGTCTAAGGGATTTTATTATGTTCAAATTGAGGTGGATGCTGTGCTGGTTACTCAATTGATTAATAAAGAAATTCCTGTTAATCCGCAGTATTTCTATCTCATTAGAAAGATTCAGATGGCCATGTCTAAGCTTAACTGCTCTTTAAGTCATATTTTAAGAGAATGCAATTTCTGTGCGGATTGGTTGGCTAAGTTTGGCTGTTCTGCTACTAGTGATATTATTTTCGAGATTGATAATATGCCCGAGCAATTGCTTAATCTGGTTAGACGTGATAATCTGGGGATTTCTTGATTGGTGTTTTTTTGGTTCTTGGGGTGGTTTGTTGCTGGGCATTTTCTTGTTTCTTCCTTTTGCTAGGTTGTCCGGGTGTGATTTTGTGGTTATGTTGTGTTTTCCTAGTCTGGAGTATCTTTCCGGAGGTGTGTGCTTTTGCATTTGGATGTGGTTTTTATGCTGGATCTTGACTGTTCTCTATTTTTCTCTTGTTTGGGGTCATAAGCTATGCATTGGTGGCCTTGATATTTATTTCTTATTTTTTCCTTGGTTCCTGGACACTTGTTTGGTTTGCTGTATTGATTGTAAAAGCTGGGAATCCTATAGTCCTGCTGATAGTTTGTTGGGATCTAATGATGGTCTTCTCATTTCTGACTATGATTATTATGTGTTATTTATCTGCAGAAAGTTATTTATTTCTCTTCGTAAAAGCTGTACGGTTGCCAAGGTTAGTTTATTTTGCTTATTAGTATTTATTGAAAATTATTATTGGTTTTTTTGCAGGAAGAATGAGCAGAATAGATCATCAGTTGCTTCCTTTTTTGGGTTCTGTTTACTCACAGACCTAGGTTTTTGTGGCATTATTTTTGTAACGGTAGAAAAATGAACCACCGGCTCATAAGTTTTTTATTTTACCTTTTACTTGTAGCTCTTTCGAGCAGTAGGGAGCTGGAGGTTCTTTTTTAGGACCTTGTAACCGCTTTTTGAATATTAACACGTAGGCCCCATGAGTGGGTTTTAACTATAAAAAAAAAATACCAAAAATATCACGACCTTTCGCAAACCCAATTTGACCCGGGGAGATGATTCTAGAAAGGATCACAGCCAATCTATATATATCTCTGTTACAATACCTATGAAGAACAAGCTAAAGGTATGCAGCTAAATAATATTTAAACCAATCAATTAATCTTCTTGATCGGGCGGGCCTCAAATCCTCCCTCCTCTCTTTTCTCAAGCAAAAATGGCATATGAGTTCCGAGTATTTTATCCCAAGTGATAAAGAAAGGCTGAGAGAAGTTGTACTTTATGCCATAGAGCTGATGGTGAATATCATGATATGCACTGTTGTTGTCGAAGAAAACATGTAACAAGTTTCCAGGAAGCCACATACTACTATGATCATCGACACTTTTGATTGCACTGAAAGATAAGAAGTACGTAGTGGTACGAGGTGTCATTCCTGAAACAAAGTAGGAGAGAACTCCCCCAATGATATCGAGGATGAGCCCTTCGAGAAGATGGTTGTACATAGCTCCATAGGGGTAGGGGACGACGAGGTCGTGGTGCTTGGAGTGTATGTGTTTGTACAGGAACTTGTTCATGTGGAGGAGTCGGTGCATGAAGTATTGCCAGGTATCCATCACCACCATGGCCACGATGAACTGGAGGAAGATCATGTGAAGAGCAGGCTGCGGCAGGATAACGCGGTTGTCATCGTTCATGAGCTGCATTAGTAGAAAGCTGCTTTAAGAAGCAGAAAAAAAAAATCGTTCCAAACGAGGCCTAAGCATAAGAAAGAAAATATATGAATATATAAGAAGTTTAGGTTTTTATAAGGTTACCGTCAAGATGAGAAGAGAGACGAGTATTTGGAAAGCTTGCTGCAGGAGGACGCCTTTCACAACGGTTTTCTTTGAAACAATGTTCTTCTTATCCTCTTCAACCTTATTGTGAAGCCTGTACTGTTTCAAATCACCGAGCAAAACATAGATGCCTGAGTACATCCAATAAACAGCAATAGGCACAAAGGTACAGAGTAAGTCATCCAACGCAAGAGAGGCCATCATGGGCTTTAAATTGCTTTGTTTTATCCAACTTGATGGATTCTCCTCCCAGTTTCAATCTTTAGAATTAAGGAAATAGATGGAGAGGCAAAGAGTTATTCTACACTTTTTTTCCTCTTCTTTTTTGTACTACTTAGTATTAACTTGCTGCTAGTTTTTATTGATCGTCTGGGATATATTCCTGGTTATCAGGAGAGATTATTCTGTGCGTACAGCAGCCGGGAGAACCGTCCGGTCCGCGCTTGGTACCGAGCACGGTACACTTTTGGGGGTGATGTGGCACATTTTTGTTAGTCTCTGGACAACGTCCGGACTCCGCACAGGACGGATCTTTTACTCTTTATTACATGGTTCTTTTAACTAATATGCCTTCATTCCTCTATTTTTTTATTTTTTTATTACGAGGATCTTTATGTAGTTGTCACTCCTAAAAGTTCTAAAACAATAATTTTTAGGCAATTGCTCCCTAAACCTAAAATTAAGACTGATTCCACCCTGCTCATGCTTTATTATGAATTTTTAATGCTTGTGAGACCATAATTCTTTTTTCCGGCAACATAGAATTTATCATTTAAAACCTTATCAAAATATTTGACAAATGGGGAAAAATTTTAAGATAAGAACTATTCTACTCTTCGACAGATAATTGAATTAATATTATAACTTATCTTACAATTACTAATAAAGAAAAAAATAATCAAATATTTATAATTTATCTCATCCAAAGCATGATTCTTGTCATGGCATAAAAATTACCGGCATTCACTATATGTTGATTTTTTATTAAAAATTAACATCAACATATAGTGTACTATAATTTTTTTTGTTTTATTACATGCATTCACTATAAAATTGTTTTTTTTTAATCTTTATATAATTATGGTTTCAAGCTTAACTTAGTTAAAAGCCCTACTCCAACTCATAACCTAAGCTGATTATACTATATATATGGCCTTATTGGATTTAGAAAAGCTGATCACAAGGGAAAACCATTGAGATTTTAAACCAATTGATTTAGATGACTAGATAGGCCTCTACTACGGGGTTTTGATCAATAAATCTTTATGTGTAAACTCTAGTTGATCATTAGACCAAATAAGGACCCCCTTGAACTCGATCTGGTTAGGTCTAATAAGACCCAATTAAATCTATTAAACTCAAACGTTATAATTGGGCATATATTAACCTAGGCCAACTCTTCCAATATGTGCCAACATATTAGAGAACACATAATTGAACTAAATAGATCTTTGGCATAAGCTTGATTAAACCATTGATTCAATTTAATTCAAATAGGCTTATTTGACTTTATTGGATATTATATATATATGTATGTAGAAGTATGTAAGTCAGTAAAATCCTATTAGTTAATTGCTAGAAAATTTGTATATTTATATAGAATTTTTTTGTAATTTTTTTTATTATTTTTATGTTTTTATAGATTTTATGCATAATTTTTTTTTTATTTTAGGGTGTCATGAAAAAATGGATATATATATTATGTGACAGTTCTGATTAATTAATACAATACTATTTTAATAAATAATACAATGACACTCACTATTTGTTATAATATAATAAATTATGTCTCTTTTATTATCACTACAGGAAAATCATCCATTACTGAAGGAATTTTCCAGCGGCTTTCGATCGGTTAATTTTCTGGCTGCTTTTCGACAGTTTTCCGATGAAAGATAAAGAGACAGTTTTTCAGATGGAATTTTTCGGCTGTTTATCTTTCTAGCGGGATTTTCCAGTAGCTTTTTCGATTGAATTATTTCCCGTCGAAAAAATTTTCCTGCTCGGGTTTTACTAGCGGAAATTTTTCCGTCGGTAAATTCTAAAACCGCCTGAAAATTCAGCTGATAATAGATGATTTTCCTGTAGTGTATTCATGCTACATATCGAAAGTCTCTATCATTTATGCTTTAATAAACAGGAGTTGCTTAAGGGGTTTGAGAAATCAATAAAGTTAATCATAATTTTCTTCTCATAATGTACTTAACTAGGTTACTTTATAAACTATCACCATAAGTGTATAATTTCATTCATTATATTTAAGTTTATATTATAGTTCACACTTCTAGTGAGTTTGGGTAGTTTTTGCTAATGTAGTTATTTAATTTTTCCATTTCTTTTATCATTAGCTAATATTATTTTTGTTTTTTTTTTTTGTACCATTATTATGGACTATATAAAAAAAATAAAATATTATTTAGTTTTCCTTACTGTAAATATTTATATTTACTTGTATATATATATGAACTTCTCTTTTATGAATGGAAAATGAGTTTAAATAATTAAATTGATCTAATTGGCTTTTGAATCTTATTATTGAGGTGTACGTACGACGTACCTTTTAGACTAAAGGTATGATAAATGAATGGCAACAGGCATGGGATTAGGAAGTCGTGGGCTGCATGCATGGACAATACATTAATATCAAGGGGGGAACGAGAGGATGATGGTGACAAGATCGAGTTATGTGATGACACAACATAGGTTTCATGCATGATAGTCTATCATGATCACGATTTGCATGGGGTTACATCGATGACGTTATGGGCATATGCAAATGTGGCTGAAAGTATATAGATATATGGTGTTGGTGACATGCATAGATGCAAGATCGCAATTATCTGGAAGTATTTTTGGGTGGAGATTGAATGGTGCATTTTGAATTCGGTCGACTTGGATGAATTCAAAACACACTAAAATATCGTACAATTCTACACTTTGTCCCCCAAACATTTTTGTTGAAGCTCGCCTTGCTCAATTTATCAAATAGTCACTAGAGGTGTCAATATTTGACATGACATGAAAATCCGATATGAATCCGTTCCGAAAATTTCAGGCTAGATACAATCCGATTTTGAAACAGGTCGGGTTTGGGTTCCTGGATTTCGACCCATTTGGGAAAACCGGTCGGGTTCGGGTTGACCCGAAAATCCAAACTCAACTGGTTTAACCCGGTAAAAATACACTGACCGCAACTACTGCCCACGCTGCCCCCATCAAGTCAAGCTCCCATGTCATGTCGGCTTCCCGTCGTCACATAGACTGCCCTCATCGTGTCGACTGCACGTTGTCTCGTAACATGCATGTCGTCGCGTCGACTTCGTTTGGACCGCCAGGCGCCTCAACCTGCCTCCTCGCCTCAGCCCGCTTCCCCACCTCAAGTCGCCTCGCTCGTTTTTTAATCAAACGAGAGTCCGCGGGTCTAGTCGGGTCAACTCGGTAACCCGAGCGGGTGGGGTCCGGGTTGAAAAACGGGTTACCGGGTTGAAAAACCTGTCTCATTTGCGAAAAAATGGTCGTGTTCTGATTGACCCATTTATGATCCGGGTCAACTCAGATTCGACCCAAACCCGACCTGTCGTCCCTAATAGCCACCCATGTCGATCGCCTTCACATGGACTCTCACTTTTATGCACATCCATCACCCAAGTCACTCTCAACCTCATCCCTCACATCACCAATGTAACGCCCCATCTTCCATCTTTCGTCTCTTAATTAATCTACTCGAGATACTAATTTTCATTTAAAATAAAAGAAAAGCCAACATAAGCAATTTCTACATATCAAAATCTTTTGATATTTCATTTATCAAAATTTACTGACAACATCAATCTACCTCACTAAGCTCTTGACGCAAAAAATAAAGCAAATGCAGAACCAAAAGAAACCTGAGAATTCCAATCAGCCACACTCCATACAATCCTAATCACTTCTTTATCTGAAATCAATATGATAAACAGAGATTTTTGCACATCAAGAATCGCTCATTTCTTGATCACCGTCTCTTCACCAGGCAAAACGAAAAGCTTATAAGAAGATTACAGAAAATACAAACAGAGAAAAATGAGCTTACCCCCTTGCTCTATCAACGAGGGAGCTCTCTTCTAATTCCAGGAAAAGAATTCAAGACTTATCCCAAAACAAATACAGCTAGTCTATTTCTATCTAGGTACAAGATGGTTTTCAAATATCCGTAAAACTGAAAGCAAAAGACAACTCTAGAAACAGAGGACTAAACAGAGGACTAAACAGTAATAAAAGGAAGTAAGATGATTAATAAGCAATACAGTGATCATCTATTAGAATAAGACAATAAAATCCACATAATAAGCTTACAAGCCCGGTAAGACCCTAAAAATTATCAAAGCTTCTAATGCAAAGTCACAAGAATCAATGTGTATATTTATTTCAATCAATATAAAACTAGTAGTTATTAGTATGAACAACGATCAGTCATTATTGATACAAATCAATATGATCTGCACACAAGAAAATCAGAGAAATCACCACACTAGAATCTATAAATCAATATCATATATTGGAAAAGCAAATATATTAGGATAATCAGCACAATATCGAATACAACGGAGTTCGTTGTCTTTATTTTTTTTTTTTGGGGGAAATTTAGGGGCATTGCCCATTTCATTGCTTAAAAGAAATTACAGGTAAGTAAATGAACAGGAAAAAAAAACTGTAATCCATAATCACCACAATACTGGATTATGGATTCTAAAGAAAGCAAAATACAATGAAAAAGTAGAACAACAGAACACTGAGGCAGAAAAATCCTCAAAGGACTCAGATTGCTCTTTGTTGTCGATAAGGGTCATTTTCTCGAATGGGCCAAAATAAGAGCAAAGCCCCTGGTTGCCAAGTCGACCGTCCAAGGGGCAGCTGATAAGAATCAGCGTTCATCATCGTCCTTTCAAAAATAGTCATCCAGGCCACCTAGCAGTCCAGCAAAATCTGCAGGTTCCTCAAAATTTTCATTGCATTCTCGTCACGACAGGCAGATAACAGATGCTTCAAGGCGTAGCCAAGATCCAGAACTTGGAGAGAATCAAACATTGTGCCAGCCTTTGGTTTTTAGAGTGACAGCTTTTCTAATTTTTGTGATAACCGTGGTTTGACTGTCAACAATACCACCAAAAATTCGATCATTTCTAGCTCTCCATAAGAAGTAGATGATAGCAGAGGTAGTGAGAAGATAGTAATTTCTGCTATGAGCTAAAGTCCTTTGCTCAAAAATAGAATTGTATAGCTGGTGCAGGTTGGGCCTCATAAGAAGAACGTTCAGCCAAGGTAAAAAATATTTAGCAATGGCAAATGTGAAACTGCACTCAAAAAAGAGGTGAGAAATGGTTTCTGTAACATCGTGACAGAAACAACATTTAGCATCAGTGTTAATACCTCTCTTGGCCAGAAATTCAGAAGTTTTTAACCCATCTCTAAAAGCAAGCCAGACATATACCGAGTATCTAAGGGCATTATGCTTGTGCCAGACATACTTGTGCCATGGGACCTTGCTCCAATTACCATATAACTGTTTAGAGAAATCAATAAACACTGGGTTTTGTTTGCCAACCCACAAATGATTTTCCTCCAGTGCACTGATGGGAACAACCTTAATAATAGAGGATATATGACTTTCAAAAAACTGAGGAAGGTTCCAATTATCCCTAAGAATAATATTAGAAACTTTCCAGCTAAAGTAACTGGAGTAGTGGGTAATAGAGTTAGAAGCCTTCAAGTAATCAGCAATGGAATTCCCCCCACACCAAGGGTCCCAGATAACAGAGAGGTTGCAACTCGGGGTTATAGAGAAAGAAATGCAGTTTTTTATGTGGCATGCTTTCTTACACAGAAAATCCCAATAAGGAGCCTTATTAGCCAAAGTAAAGTTCCAAAGGGAGTTGTATTTAGCTCTCCACCAACAGAAAAGGAGGCTGCTAGAATTAAGAAATCTCCAAATGACAGAGCATGCATAATTATGGTATAGAGAATCAATAGACGGAATGCCCAAGCCGCCAATCTGTTTTGGGGTACAGGTGTTTTTCCAAGAGACAGTAAACAGTTTTTTCTGATTGATATTGCCAAAAAAAGTGAAACGAGAGCACATACGGTTGATCTTCTTAGAAACACCTTTAGGCATTATGGAACATCGAATCCAGTAAGCAATAGTGTTACAAATTGTGAATTTGATATATTGTATTCTGCCCGCAAAAGACAAAGTTTTGGCTTTCCACCCCTCTAAATGATTGGTGATTTTATTCAACAGGGGCTGGAAGTCCTTAAGTTTCAGTTTCTTGTAAAAAATGGGCAAACCCAAATATTTTATGGGATTATGAGATTGTTGAACATTGAGTATGGTGCAGATTTCCACATCCTGAGGGCTGTTTTTGGATAACAGAATAGAACTTTTTTGAGGATTAACCTTCAGACCAGTAACCGAAGCAAAGTTGTTAAGGATGGAATTGAGTGTGTTTGCATTGGCAGTGGTAGCAGAACCAAAAATAAGTAGGTCATCGGCAAACATAAGATGGGTAACTTCACAGCTGTCAGCAGAAATACCATCAAAAGATTTGTTGGCAACAGCCAAATCAAAACTGGTAGAAAGACCATCCATGATAATGCTAAAGAGGTAGGGAGAGAGCGGGCATCCCTGCCTAATACCAGTGGTAGAATTGAAATAACCCTCAAGCACTCCATTAATGCAGACAGAGAAATGTACATTGGAAGTACAGGCAATAATCCAAGAGATGAACAGTTCCGGGAACCCTTTGGCTTCAAGCCTTTTATATAGATACTCTCTAGAGACCGTGTCAAAGGCTTTAGTGATATCGAATTTGGCACAAAAGAACTTCTTCTTAGCCCTAAGATTGAATTGACTAAGCAAATCAGCAGCTAACAGAATATTATCCGATATGACTCTTTTGCGTATGAAACCACCTTGGCTAGGATGGACAATGTAGGGGAGTACTTCCTTCATCCTATTGGCAATAATTTTGGCAATAATTTTGTAGATAACATTGCATAAAGCAATAGGTCAAAAATCTTTAACATTATTTGCGTGAGGATGCTTAGGAATGAGTGCAATGGCTGTGGCTTTTACTTGGTTTGGCATAAAACCAGTGTTGAAAAAGGAAGTGATTGCTTTGCACAGTTGAGGGTGGATAACATTCCAAGTTGCTCTATAGAAATCGAGAGTGAATCCGTCAGGTCCCGGTGCAGTGTTTGGCTTCCCAGAAAATACAATAGCTTTAATCTCTTCTATGGTCACTGGAGCAGTGAGTGCAGCTATCATGTGGGGAGGGATCACATTTCCAGTAGGAATGAGACTGGAGTTGGCAGTCAAGCTATCAGGGCCAGCTGAATTAAAGAGATTGTTGAAGTGCTGAATGAAGACTTTGGCAATATCACTGTGAGTGCTATAAGTGCCTTGCTCGTTTGTAATTTCCTTGATCCGATTGTAGTTTTTTGTGATATTAATTTTAGTGTATAAGAATTTCAAATCATCCTCTCCGTGGGTGAGCCAACTCACTTTGGCTCGTTGAAAGATCCAGCTAGTAAGAGTGGTATTGTAATGAGCTAGCTTAGAATTGATAGTCTTGAGGTTGGAGTTGAGTTGAGGATCCAAAGGATTACTTTGAATTTGATTAATCACATTGCTTTGCTGGGCCCTGAGAGAATCAATTTCAGTTTGAATGGTGTTAGCATTAGACCAGGTCTTATTCTTGATGGAATTCTTGAGAGACTTAAGCTTATAGTTGAAAGAACTCAAAGGACTGCTCTTATTGGGAGCAGCAAAGACATCCATGAGACAACTCCAGAATTCAGAGAATTTTGTGCAGTAATTTTTGTAGAGGAACCTATGCCCTCTCTTGCTATCAGTTCAATTAACCAACAGGAGTGGAGAGTGATCGGAGCAGTCTGGATCGGCAACTTTGTAGAAAGAGTTGGGATAGTTTAGAAGCCATTTATCATTGATCAAGACCCTGTCTAGTTTGATGTGGATTGGGTTGAGGTGTTGTTGATTGTGCCAGGTAAAGAAATGACCAACAGAGGACAAATCTTGCAAACCAGAGTTGAATATCATACGGTTAAAATCACCTAGTCTGGAACTAGTAAGAGCACAGCCTCCCGCTTTTTCATCTACCGACCGGCAACAATTAAAATCCCCAAGAATTGCCCAAGGGGAGTTAATAGTATCAGGAATAGCAATTAAATTGTTCCACAAAATTTGTCTTTCCACGTGAGAGTTACTTGCATAAACAAAAGTAATAGCACAAATAAAAGTAGAGTTAACTTTTATAATGCCATGAATAAATTGATTGGACATGGTGAGAGGGGTGAAATTCAAAGTGTCAGCATTCCATTTTAACCAAATGCGGCCAGGGTTGGAGTGGTTAAAATTGTCACAAGAGGCTTCCGTAGTAAAAACTTTGTGGTTGGATAGAAACCAATGATTAGAGAAGCTAGAGGGAGTAATCTTGGCTTCAAGTATACAGAGGAGGTCAAGGTTGTGGGTTTGGGCAAGTTTTTTGCAGCATAATACTTTGTCCGGGTTGTTGAACCCACGAATATTCCAGGCTGCAATGTTGGGTAGGGACATTAGGACTTTGACTTGGGGGTAGAGGCTTTTTTAGCTTGCTTGCCTCTTGTCTGTTTTTGGCTTTGGGTATTTGGCTGCTGGGCTTTGGTAGAGAGGGATGAGGAGGAGGAGGTCTCTGTGGAGGGGTTGGGAATGTTGGGCTGAAAGTTGCGGGGAGAGGTTTGTGGGGGACTGTTGAGGTTTTGGTTATTGTTGGCTGTATTTTGTAAAGGGGGGTTGTTTGTGAGGTTGTGTTGTGTGGAAATGTCATCTCCATTTTCATGGTCACATAAGGCTTGGAATTTGTTCTTGGTGTTTAGGAGTGGAATCTCTTGTGTTTGAGGGGTGGTATCCGAAATCTCCAGGATGTCACCTGAGGGGGAATTCAGGTTAGGAAGGAGGGTACCGAGGCTAGGTTGTTGCGGCAAGGGTAATGTGAATGGTAGGGTAGTAATAGGGTTATTTTGTATATACTTGTGAGGAGCTGGCTTAGGAATGTTTAGTCTGGGTGGGGGGGAGGGTCGCGCTTTGCGACTAGAACTTCTACCTCTCGGTTTTATTGTGGTAGGAGGCTTCAGAATTGGGTCTTTGGGGCAAAGAGTGGGGGGGGGTGCATTATGGATCCACACTGACTGCATTTTTCCGGCTTCCAATCGTATTGCACTCTTAAAGGGGTAGATTTACCGTCTACACTGTAGTAAATTTCTTCAGGGAGAGGGGAATTGCTGGTGACTTGGACACAGATTCGCGCAAAGGTGAGGCGAGTTTTAGCCGCAGTAAGAGCGTCAACAGCAATAGGAATGCCTATACAACTTGCAAGTTTAGAGATACCTTCGGGGGTCCAGAGAGATAGCGGCAAGTTCAGAATTTTTATCCATAAAGGAATGGAAGGGAACTCCTCACGTTTAGGCACGAAGTCAGGCGTCCATTTCTGCAAGATGAAAGGCTTCCCGAAGAAAAACCATGGCCCGCCGGTCCAAGCAAGCTCGTAATCTTCAATAGCAGTGAACTTGAGCAGAAAAAAACCATCATCCATGGTTAAGAGAGAAAGGGAACCTTTGAGTGACCAGGTCTTCTTGATCACCGAAAGTAAAGCTTCGTAAAATGGCCTCCTTCCGATCGAGTAGCCGACTAGAGAAAGGGACCATTCAGGTGCTCCAGCTACAAATTGTTCGCTGGTGAACTGTGCTGTCAAATTTTGCGCGGGAACAAAAGAGAGGGAGTGAGAAAAAGTTGTGGAAACTTGCGGGGTGGTGGTGAGTAGGTTCTTCCAAAGGGGAAGAACTACATTTGTGGCCGTGGAGGAGGAAGGGAGAGGCGGGAACACATCTACAGCCATGGGGAGAGAACCCCCTGGCCGGGGAGGCGACGGAGAGACAGGAAAAGGCGATAACCTCAAAACCCTAGCAGATCAAAATATCTCCCTCCACTAACAGCCGGTGTTCATCTTTATTTTATATTGTATATGAATCATGAATGCCTCCATCACTACTATCAATGCTACAGTTACAAGTAAATACTGCATCGATATGCTCAATCACTATCATCTCTATGAGTGTATTTATCGTATCATTCATGCATAAAATTTTGTTTGTATAGGTCTCCATATGCTTTCAAGTATACATGTCAATGTAAGACTCAATATCATATGAATTTATGTAGTAAGGAATGACATCCAACTTTTATGTTGTATTTTCATCATCCCATTTGTCATTCATCTAGCATTTCAATCCATCATTGTCTGTCAATCACATCTTTTAATTGTTGGGGTGGAAGTAAAATATGCAACAAACATGCACAAGCAACAAAAAATAGAAATGCTGTGAAAAGTAAAAGACATCATGATTTAATGTGAAAAAATCTAAAATTTAGAAAAGAAAAAAAAGAACACTGAGCCACACTACACTAAGAAATTCACTATGAAAATTGAGATAATTTTGTACATATCTCTCTTCTCTCTTACTCTCTCAATGCTTGTCTTCTCTCTTACACCGTTCTTACACAAAAAAACATATAAAGATATACAACCAATACCACCAAGGGACGCCACCCTTAAGAAAAATTGTCCAGTCGGCCTTGTAGCACTCTGGGGCCAGTTTGGAATGCCAAGGCGCTCAATGTTCTATCTCTAGTTTGCTTGACTACATTGCAGATCCCAATCTTGAGCACTAAAAAGCTCTACTCTTTTTCTTTTCTCCAAGATAAAAATGCAATATCGGGGTGCTCAGGTACATGTACAATATTAGGGAGGACCCTATATATCCCCGAACGATCATGACACACTGAGTTGAAGTTTGTGGCAACAGTATAACCTTATTGATCGAAATAATTAGAGTCCATAGAGTTTAACATCAACTATTTCTATTCATTATTTACTTTAAAATGTTTCTTTCAATAAATCAATAAAAGTCGTCTCTCTCTATCTATCGGTGTAATCATTCAATTCAGTTACATGCTAATATTCAAGATTTTACCACAAATCTTTATTTTAAAAAAAGCTCATCGGGCCACCCTCATATACATGGTTAGGGGTGTCAATTTCGGGTCACAGGTTGGGTTCGGGTCGAACCCGAAACTGACCCGGATTCAATCGTGTCGACCCTAACCCGACCCAAGTAGATGGGTCAAAAACTCGAACCCAGAACATACCCGTTGGGTTGCCGGGTTGACCCGACCCTATACGGGAGGTGGTGGCGAAGGCAGGACGCGAACTCGGACTCGCGCAATCGGGCACGAAGGCGGACTCTCGCAGGAGGGCGCGCGGACGCAAGCGAACCGCGAGCGGAAGCGGGCGAGCAGGCAGGGGCGCAGGCAGTTTCGCGGGTAGTTGGGGAAGGTGCGGCCAACCTCGGGCAGCGCAGGCAGTTCAAGTTAAACGAGTTGGCCGGTTGACCCGGCAACCCGCCTGGTCAATCCGAACCAACCCATTTTTCAAACGGGTCGAATCCGGGAACCCGAACCCGAACCCGACTCGTTTTGAAATCAGGTCGGGTCCAACCCGGATTTTCCGGGTCTGGTCTGAATCAGGTTTTCATGTCGTGTCAAATATTCACATCCAGTCTTTCTTGCTTACATAGAAATATCATTTTTATCATATATCAATCATATTATTTTCTCTATGCAATTCAAGATCATGTATGAAATAAAATAATTTATAAAATATAAGAAAATCTATACACTATTCATTAAATTCATAAAATCATAACTATCAATTTGCCCGACAAAATTAAATAATATTATTCTAAATACTCATGAAAATTATGTCTATCACGTATAAAAAGTTATACATTAAAAGTTCAATAAAATTAGGATAAAATATAAAGGGATACATTATAATTTGATGTAAAAATTTTGTCTATCATATATTATCTAATTGATTAGCCTTGTAAAATATAAAGGGTTTAGGGTAAATTATATCTATCACATATAATCTAATTTATTAGCCTTGTAAAATATAAAGGGATACATTATAAAAATTTTGCAACATATCAAGAACTATCTTGCATCTTAAATTCAATTTAGCTAGGGACATTGCCCCAGAAGTTTTCCCACTTATTGTAGAATATTTCAATCCATCAAAATATTATTTAAAATAAATTGTTCGACTAGCAAACGACTGAGCCAATCAGGCTGGCGGGCTGGCTCAGGTTCGTGGGCATCAGACATGAGCAGCGAGCAGCCTTAGCGAAAGATTATTAATTTAAATTACTATAAAATTAACTCACAATTTAGTTGGTATTTAAGTTAATTAAATTAATTGAATAACTTTAATGTTTAATTTCATTATTATTAAAAAAATCTATAAATAACTTTATAATTAATAATTGAGTTATTTTATTTTGTTATAAAAATTTTATTTATTTTAAATTGAAAGGTCGGTAAACAATAACATTTTTTTTTACTTTTCAAGTTTAGAAGAAAGTATGTTAAATTTAATTGAAATTAGAAGATAAGTTTTTTTTTTTAAATTTAAATTTAATTATGTTTTTTTTTTTAATTTGGAAGATAAATTTTTTTAATTTAATTATATTATTTTTAAATTTAGAAGAGTTCTTTTTAAAATATAAATTTATTTATTTTATTTTCCAAATTTATAAGAGTAATTTTTTCAATTTAATTATATTATTTTAAAATAAAGAATAACTAATTTTCAAAATACAAATAAAATGTGAAGCTTATTTTAAAATATAATTAAAAGTTGAAGCTTATTGTTAAGTATAATTATACATTATTGTGAAGTTGTTATATTATAATAATAATTTGTAAGATTCACTCGCTCGCGCGTCTCTCTCTACTTCTCGCTACTACCTAGTCATTGGCATGTTAAGAACTTTTTCAGTCGTTCAGATCCCGAACAATTCGGCCGTCAGCGCGCCCGTTACTTGGAATACTCACCACATCAGCAGAAGAAATTATTCTAAGTGGATTTCAGATAGTCCGGAGGCGAATTACAGCGCGTCAGGTCACTCGATACTAGGGGTATAAACGAGTAGAGTCAAGTCAAGTTTAGACCCTTATCAAGTTCGGCTCGTTAGATGAAAAGCGAGCTCGAACTCGAGCTCGAGCACAAGTCGAGCTCGAACTCGAGCTCGTCTCATAGTAAACGAGCTCGATCCAGCTCGCGAGCAAGCTCACGGCTAACAAGCTCATAAACGAGTCGAGCTCGAGCCAGCTCGGCTCACTTACACCCCTAATTTGGTCGGCTGTCTTCTAATTATTCAACTAATAAATTATTTTATGAATTTCTCAAGAATATATATGTATGTATATATATATATATATATATATATATATATATATATATATATATATATATATGACTATATGAGAAACATCCCACCATTTCTAAACTTAAATCAGCGTGACCTGCCCAGTGCCCAATTTGTTCTCCACGTGGTGAACTGGAGAACATTAAGCCACGTGGAAGGCTGTACTGCAAAGACCGCCTTTTTTTTTTAATTAGATGCATTTTACCAGGACAAACATTGGCGTGGATTCATCCTAATCGTAGAACTTAAACCGCATTATCACAGCCGTTGATCTTTCAATAAATTGAGTTGATTTTCTCCATCTGTAACCACGTTCTCTTAGCATTGTACTTCCTTGTTATTTCATTCAAAGAAACTAAACATGCAAATGTCCATCAAGAAGATAACAACCACGATTAACCAAACAAAGCAAGCAAGATCGAACCATGCATGCAACCGCTTATCTACTTGTAATGAGTGTACAGGTCGAAGTTATTCTCCTGCTTCTGAGAAGAACCTGTCACCGGATCACCATACACTCCCATATAATACGTACCCTCCCATTTCACCACCCGTTGCGGCAGTCCCGTCGACTCCAAAATGGTGGTGTTGGTGGTGCTGTTGGTGGTGAGGCTCCGTCGCCGGGAAATTATACGCCGCCTGCAGCTGCGGCAACCCATAGACCCCAACAGCCGGCGAGCGATCCACACCACCCTCTGAGGCGACCGCGCCAGCCCGCTTGAGCTGGATGGGCTCACCGCGCGCGGATAGAGCCGCGGCGGTCTCCTTCGTGCTCGCCGTATCGTTGGAGGTAAACACTGAGGGGTTCAACGTAGTCATCGAAGCCGAGCTTGCTCATCGCCCACATCACTTCTTGCGCTGCTCTCGTTGACTTCTCTCGTTGGCTTCGCTGGTGATGAAGCTTATGTACTCCGAAATGCACTCCTGAATAGTCTCTTTGGCGTGTGTTGGGAGAACCTTTCGCATTATCCTTATCACGTTTGCATTTTTTTTTTATAGTATCTTTGGTGTTCTTTCTTGATTCTTTACACGAGTTCTGTATGATCTTTAAGGTTTATGTTTTTTTTTTTCATACTTTTTCTTGCAGATTGCTTGGGAAAAGTGTGGAAGATGAGAATCTATGTGCGGTCGCTGTGATGATCGATCTTGGAGTTTTGCAGATCCAGCGAGATTGCGTGACATCTATTAACGAGACTTGTGGATCATTTATGATTTGGTGGATGATCCTTTATGTTTTGTCCATATTTAGGTTAATGGTATAAGATCTAATTTTATTTGTGTATTATAGAGAAACATATATAGTGGAATTATATGTCAATTTTAGGGTTTAGGAAGCTTGGATGGAGGCAGGAGAGTGATGTTCTATTGTTTACAGATGTTTGATTGTTTGTTATCCTGGCCTTTGCCATGTTGGGTGCGCTCCCATGGCAGGCCAACTATCTTTAATAAAATTTAATTTTTGTGGGAGTGGGAGATCGTACGGGGTGGTTCTGCACCCTGGGTTCTCCCGTGTGCATCGTCTCTTGTTTTTACTGTATTATCTGGTTCGCATGTTCCTACTCCCTTGAGCTCGTTTAGCGGATGCGATGACATGATTTACATCACAAGGTATAAAACCAATAGATTTCTATTTTGGTTTACTGCTATTTTCGAAGTTTCATCGTTTATCAGGGTATACCATCGATTTATAACAATCAAAAGGTATATACGAGCCAGGTAAAACTGTCTCAAAGACAATTTTTACTTATGGAGAGGTATTATTTATCAAATATTTTTTATGACTGATATTTAATCGCTTTTTAAATGGATTAATATAATATTGCTCTATGAATGAGCCAATTAGAAGAAACAAATTTTACTACAATCTTAAATAACTTTTTTGCTACAATGGATTTAAAAATGGTTGTGAACTTTAATTTCAAAATTATTATTAATATAAATTTTTTAAAACTTTAGTTTGAATAAATCATAATTTTGATATCTTTTTTGTCAATAAACTGGGCGAACTTCTTAAATTTACTTAGTCTCCCTTTGAGTAAAAAATCAACCGCGTTCTTGAATAGGGCATGAATGCTACCTAAGAACATCTTTTACAACAAAGTGCAATAAAAGATTTGCTGGATACTATCGATCTATATTTTTAACACACAGATTATTGTGTATTTATCAAGACGTTCGAGCGATAGCGGTAACTGCTTATTGAAAATATTTGGTTGGAGATGTCTGCTGTTATTTTGTTTCTATATTCCAAAGCATGGATGATTGCTAACTTCTTTATTTATTATCCTAACCGAATATTCTATACTTTATCAAATTTTTTGTGATAGTTGTCTACATTCAGCGGTTATTGTAGTGCTCGTCTTAGCTCTTTGATCTTTTTGCATAAGAGGAATTTCTTCAGATCAACGTATATTGTAATTTCTGCAACTGTTTAATGGTTGAAGTTTTGTGAAGCGGACTGAAATTTTTTTCATCTTATTTTGTAAGAATGTAACCTAGGGTTTAGGGTCTTTGGACAAGCTGCGGGAAATTTTGGATTTCTGGGGGGATTCCGTTTCGTCTGGAAGTGACTGTGGGGTATTATTACATGATTAATGAGGAATGGGTTAGTAAGGCTGTTAATCATGAGGGGTTTTGTTGGCTTCACAATTTCTCTTGTTCTAATATATATTTTTTTGGAGTGTTATTGCAGGTACAATTTGAATTCAACCTTAGGAATCTTCATGGAACACAAGGTACTCTTAGGTTTTCTTTTGGATTTCTATATTTTTGGTTATCTGTTTTTTGCAGGAAGCTTGAGCTGAATAGTACGAATCTTCTCTTCCTTTTTTGGGTGCCGGTCCCTAACAGCCCTAGATTTTATTTATGCATTTCTTGTAATCGTAGGATAAGGAACCTCCGGCTTTTAGGATTTTTTGTTTCTTTATTGCCTGTAGCTCTTTTGAGCAGTAGCATGCTGGAGGATCCTTTTAAGGACCTTGTAACCTTTTTTGATATTAACGCGTAGGCCCCTTCTGTGGGTTTTAACTAAAAAAAAAAATATAACCTAACATTAGGGGTTATCACTTTCTTATAAGCATACAATTCAGCACTGTATTTTCTCTTGTTGGCCCATCTTATGGAGGCTCGGGAACTCAGAATGCATCGGCAACTTGTGGCGGCTCGGAAGCTCGGAAACTTGGATTGCATAAACAACTTGTGACGGCTCGGAAGCTCGAAAACGTGGAATGCATTAACAACTTGTGGCAGCACAGAATGCATCTAGTGGCGGCCCCATATAGCACAATATTAAGCTTGAAGACAATGGAGCATACAATTACATTTGGATTTTATTATGTTGGCTCATCATCGAAGAAACTATGTGAAGTTTTATCTATTTCCTTCTTTCTATAGTGTATGTGGTGAATTTATTTGCACTGTTACATAGGTTTATTAGTAGTAGCTCGTTCATTGCTTTTTAATTTGTGTCCAGAAACTTACTGGAAGCTGCTTTGATAGAAATAATTCTTATTTTTTTCTTAATTGTTCAGTGACACTTAGAGGAATTTCATTTCTCTTTCGATATTATATTTTAAAAGTATTTATCTGTGTTTTGCTGCAAAATTCTTATTATATTACTTAATTTTTAGTTGAGTAGTTTTAATCCTTTTTTATTTAAATAATTGTAATTTTTGTAATTTATCGTTCTAACTGGTGTTCTTACATAGCAACGGACTCAAAATCAATAATATTCCTGTCCAAATTTATTCAGTGGAATCTCTCCTGCAAGCAGGTGCTAATCTCTCTTGTCAGGCCGGTCATCTTTTGAAATTCGAATGGCCTATGGTTACATATTATAATATATTTTAAGTCTTTTTTATATAATCACTTATAAAAAATAAGTATAATTTTTTATATCAATTGTTATTAATTTGAATGAATTTTGTAATGGTGTTTTGAATCATCAAAAGGTATTGAGAGTATTCTACATATTGAGTGAAGTTCCAGTATTTCCACCCTTTGAAAGAAGAATTAAAATGGTATTCTCTAGTTGGCTGGGTTTCTATATATTTTTATCAAGTATTCTAAATCTTTGTTTTTTTATAAATGTTTGTGCCCTTCAACATTCTTTTGAACTCATGATTTGATTGGTGAGTTGAGCTCAAGTTAGATTTTATTTGAGTTTGACCCGATTAATTAAACCACTATGTTGGACCTAGCAATCATATCTAATTAAAAATAATAATTTAATGGTTAAATATGTGTTCAACGCTCATCATTTGTTATTTTTTCTCAAAGATCAACTCTTCTATTCACATCTTTACTCCATCTCCCCACTCAACCCCAAAGTTTAACTCCAATGTTTTAACATTAAGGTTATCATTAATGATAAATTATTGTTAGATATTGGTTTAATTTTACGTAGACTATATCTTAAGTGCATTTTTATCTTAGTAGGTTCATTTTTTTATAAATAAAAGTTGTGATATTTATTGTAGGCTCGTGAATACAATAATAAAATTCTTATGGCTCCTCTCTCTCTTTCTCTCTCTCTCTCTCTCTCTCTCTCTCTCTCTCTCTCTCTCTTAAGAGGAGCATCATCTTCCTCCCAAGAATTATATAGGTGGTATCAGTGCCTCGTTGAGGCAATTTCGAGGTGTAGGGAGGTTTGAGGCAGGGCCGACCGGCCGAGGCAAAGGCTTGTAGTAGCGGGTCTAGTGCAAATGTTCAGAATCTCGTAGGCAGAAGTAGGTCGGGCCACGGTAGTGTCGCACTCGGGCTATCATGATGGGCGTGGTATGATGTGAGGGAAGACTCGTACACGCGGAGAGTAGGACCCAGAGCAATGCTGCACTTGGCGCGAGGTTAACGCGCATAGTCACTCCGTAGGGCACGGGAGATGCATCTAAGGTGAGAGCGACCATTACACAAGGGCTCGGATGCACAATCCAGATGCTGGTCAGATCGAGATAGGCACGTGCAAGTAAATCGTTTCTTAGATGCAAGATTTCAAGCAAGACATAGAAGTGATTTCATACATTGTTCTTGATGAATTTAAGCAGTTGGAACTAGGCTAGGGCTCAGGCAGCAGGAGACTCAAGTAGATGGTAGAGCAGTTATTGAGGAAGCCGATAATTGTTTGATGGAGGAAATTGATGTAGAAGACTGGCGGGGCTGTTCTTTGTGGATATATATATATATATATATACACAAAGGAGGAGGTTTTAAAATTGATTGTAGGCCCATGAATACAAGAATATGATCCATGTATCTCCTCTCTCCCTCTTTTTTCCTCTCTCTCACACTCTCAAGAAGAGCTTCATATTCATCCCAAGAATTATATGTGTGTGTAATAAAAAAGTATTATTATTATTATTATTATTCTATTGGTTCATTTTATGTATTTCAATCAAGTTAGATGCATTATTTTTAATTTCTAATTATAATATAGTGATCAACACATGTGTTATATATTTTTTATAGTAGATTGTATATTGTGTATGTTTTCGTGCATCTTTAACTATAAAGAGTGTCAACCTTAAATTTTAAGGTATTATTATAATCGAGCAATTCTGTCGGTGAATATTCTAGTTTTTGTATGTAGCATGTCAAGATTATAAATGACAATCTTCACTATCGTTTTAACGTTCTTCGAAACATTTCTTTACTATCTTTTTATATGTATAAAGTAACCCTATTGACCTAATGCTTTTTTTTTTTTTTTTTTTTAAGAAAAGCTTGCATTGAAAATGTGTTTTTCTTTGCTTTAATGGCTCCTTGAAAGTTTCTCTTCTCCTAGATAGTTGGAAAGCAAAAAATTCTCTTTTTTGCCATCAAATTTCAATATATCAAATTTATCATTCAGAACTCAATAGTTTGTTGGATTATAATTGGTTATACTTAAGAGTTTGAAAACTTTAAACAGGCTGTCTTAGGTTTTTACACTATCATGATACTTCTAAGAAGAAACTCTCCTTGATGGAAAAATACCTGTAAATCTAAGGCTTTTGGTGGGTTGGGCATTAATTATGTTCTTAAAAACATGATTCAAGCATATAATTGCACTCTTATTTGAAGATTTTTTTATCACTAACAGTCTACTTTCTTGCTGGTGGAAACATAAATATCTTTCATTTCGGAAGCCTATTTTTTGTCCTATTACTAAATATTGGAAAATGATTAGGTAATGCCTAGAAAGACGAAGTTTCAATTTGAAAGAATTATAGAAAAATCTTAGCTATCTTTGACGGGCTGCCTCTTGCAACTGGATAATGATGAGGCACTGTCCTCCCCGATTAATTCGATTTCTGCACACTCAAGGATGGTCAATATCTCTTTACTTGGCAATCGGATGAGCATCTTTTGGGTTTTGGCTTGATCATTATGCCGGAGAATATGCTGAATTGGGATATTTTTAGCTTTATGAGTCCAGTCTTCTTCTTCTAATGCTTCTAATGTTTTTTTTTAACTTATTTTTTGTAGTAGTTAAACCCTAAACCCTAGTTTTTGTTCAGTTTGGTCCGTCTCTGTCGATTCATTTTCTTTTATATTGTATGTCCTGAGGGCCAAATTTTTAAAAGGAGCAAGAAACATTGCACATTTAAGTGGAGGAGCACCGTTACCAGAAAATTTGTAAAGAAGCGGATACATCGAAGTGTGTAGCACATTGTAAAATGTGCTAATCAGGTTAGCTATTTTTAAGAAATGGGCCGGACTAATTCGAGCATTCTTCGAAATGCACATAAAGCCATCGCGCAATTCATAGAATGTGCCGAAACTTTTGGCGCATTAAATGTAATATGTCAATTTATTATAGCGCATTTTAGCTAAATCGGCCGACTACCTTGGTTTTCCCAAAAAATTTTGTCTGATGCTGGGACCATATACGTGAATTATGAGAAGATAGCAGGAATTCGATAAAAGAAATTCGATGGAGGGCCTCGTTTTAAAGGAAAATAACATTCGTTTAGGCTTATAAATAGCCTCCAACCCAAAAGATTCATCACTGAATTTTGAAGATAGAAGACTATCGATGAAAGAAAGTTAGTAAGCTTAGAATTTTTTTTCCCAAAGATTTAAATATGTTCTTATTTGTTATGATATATGTTTATGTTGTTGTTAGATTTAAGTAGAATTTTTTTTATGTGAATTTTAAAGTGAATATTTTATTTTCATGCTTCTAAAATTATAGTTGGATGTGATTATTTGTGGTACTTTATTTTTCTTTTTTTCCAAGCAGATATTCTTTGAAGGGCAATTATACTATTTGCTTTAACACGTATTGACGATATAAATTTATATAAGCTATGAATCAACCACCAAAGGAAGTTAGGATAAATTCATGAGCATTAGATCTTATTAGCTGCAAATATACATAACAATTAAATCCGACCACACTATAACCTACCGATTTCTTGTTGAAGTTTATAGTTAGTAGAGGTGTCAATTTTTGACACGACCCAAAACACGGCCCGAACCCGAAACGATACGGGCTCGGGTTGAACAAATCAACCCATTTTGAAAATCGGGTCTTGTTCGGGTTGACCCAGCAACCCGAAATTGACCCGAAAGTGACACGAAAAATCATATTTGACCCGAAAACCCGAGATTGACCCGTTTTTTACCAGATTTTGACCCAAAAATCGAATATTGACCCGAAATTTAGCAATTTTAGGTCAACTTAGGGTCATTCGTGTCGGGTCGGGTTGATCCGGACCCGAATCGGGTCAGGTTCGGGTCCGAAAATCTGACCCGTTTTTAAAAACGGGTCGGGTTCTAGTTGACCCGAATAGTGTCGGGTCAGCTTCGTGTTCGACCCAAACTCGACCCGCTGACCCGAATTGACACCCCTAATAGGTAGCACGTTACGGGTTGGAAAAAATCATAAATATATATATATATATATATATATATATATATATATATATATATATATATATATATATATATATATATATATATATATATATATATATATATATTGTAAGAGTTCTTTTAATATTAACATTTTAATTATATAATAATAATCTAAAAATTAATTTTATTTAAATTTTTACTTTAATCTAATAATTTAATTAAGTAAGATTTTAGAATTTATATATGATAATATTCAAATTAAAATTATATTCTAATTTTAATTTCAATACTTTTATAAGATAATTTAAAAATAAATATTTTTAAAAAATTAATTAATTTATAATGATTATTATTTTCTAATGCTTAATAATTTAAATATATATTAATTTCTTGGAACATGAGCTTATGCCTATGTATCATCTTGTTTTAGTAGCATGTCACGATTACTGCTATATTTTGGGGGGAGTTGCGTATTGCGAACGAGTTCACACCGACATATATTGGTGAAAGAAATCGGTTGCTCCTCGTTGATGAGAACATCTCACCTGCAATGTTAAAATAATAAATTTTTTGTGCACTAATGATAAATTCAACAGCAAGCACTGTTAATCTAACATCTCGCTTATGTGATAATGATGACTACTGTATGTCACATGTCATATTGTCGTAGTGTACGTGAAGGTTGAAGAAATAAGAAATGCCGATGTTGTCGGTCCATCAACTCAGGTGCATATGTGAGTAATAAAAATCTTGTTTTGTACTATTTCATTGGGTACCTTCTTAAACATTAACTCCCCTATATAAAATTGAATTTAATGTAGGCCCACTACAACATATGTTGACTTAAAGGATGGTGGAAGAGCCAATACGATAGATGTGGAATATGACTTTCATGGCCGCATTAGTTTGTTGGAGCGACCAACATTTTTGCAACAACAGTTATCTTCACGCCCTAGTGTGAGTGAACGTTCATGTTAGGTTAGACGTAATTATAATACATTTGAAGACATTTAGACGTCTGGGCCTTACATGCAACAGACCTCCCAAAATGAGAATATCATGGCTGATGGTTACGAGGTGGATAATGACAAAGAAGATGCATTCAAAACTATGGATAGTGATAGTATGAATTCATTACATGGCGGTAGTCAACCTGAATCAAATACACATGAATCCAAGAGGAATTATAATGATGAGGAAAATAATGGTGTAGAATTCATTGAATAACATGCACGACGAAACCTAGCTGGGTTAGAGGCGATGTCTACAAATAATGAATTCATAGAAACCAGTCAAATCATCCAACAATGGGATGGAGATGAATAATTTGATGCTCCAGTAATGAACATAATTAGCTCAACTGAATCAAATATTTCAAATGAATTGTCTAAAGAGTAGATTTTTCTTACTTAGGAAGACGATCAAACTTTAATTAATGGATGGTCAATTATCCAAAATGTTCAGTACATCAAATGGATTTCCAACAAGAGTCGTCTCACTATCACATGTGCCCAATATGACAATCTGCATAGGCCATGCATTTGGCGATTACATGCAACCCGAAATAAAAGACTAGGTGGTCTTTGAAAGTAGCAACCTGTGGCCCTCCACATACCTGCAACCACCTGATAATAGCTGTTGACCATCACAATTGCCTTTCTAAGTTCATATGCAGGCACATCATGTCAATCATACGCCAAAATGTTAGGCGTATTCTAACAAATAGTCAATTGCCTGGCGCATTCTTTGAATGCGCTATACGTTTAGAATATTTTGCCCTTTTTTAAATTTTAAGATGCTCCTACTATTCAAGTTAAATGATCTTCTGCTCGTTAAAATTTGGCCTGTCCGGAGGTGCTTTTTGTTCAGTTTGATGTCGATACATATTAAACAAGGGGCGTGGCACGTTTTGATTCACCTCTAAACGACAACGGCCGGAATCACACAGAATAATTAATCCATAAGCAGAGTAGATGATTGTCCAGCATCATTTTAAATATTCTCTTTTTAGATTTGTTTCTACTTAAAATTTTTTTAAATGTTTTCTATTTTAAAATTTGACCCAAAACAAAAAGGCTCGCAGTTCCCCGCTTGTCTTGTCGTTGACCAGTAGGTGGTGCTGACGTAAACTTTTCTACAGTAAAAAATTTTTGGTACAAACTTATTAATTTAAAATATAAACGAAGTTATTTTATCATAAATTTTAATTAAAAAGAAAAAAAGGAACACTAAGTTTGTAACAGATTTTAAGTTCGGATTGAAGCTCCTAATTTCACATGAAATTGAATAAAAGTATTTTATTTATCTATTTATTTTTTTTTTAAATTGAGCCAGTTACAGAGGATGTTTCAAATAATAGTATGTTTAATTTTTATTAAGAGTTCAGATATTGGGTTACAAATAGGAACTTTTATTTGGTCCGGTACGAGGAGCAAAAACTACTACAAAAGCTTTTTATTCTTGATACAAATGTTTTTTTTTGTATGTGTAGTGAGAATTTGATATAAATATTTTACAACCTAAGAACCATCTTAGCATCATAGATTAAGGGCTCGTTTGGAACAGTTTTCTTAATGCTTTCAAAAATAGTATTTTAGTTAAAAAATTTCTTGAATTAGAATTTTTTTCTAAAAAACAATTTTAGAAAGCAATTAAAAAGTTGTCACAAGGCTTCATTTGAGATGACTTTCTTACTGCTTCTTAAAACAGCTTTTTAGTTCAAAAATTAATTTTTTTTACTAGAGAGATGTTTTAAGAAGCAGTAAAAATGTTGTCCCAAATGAAGCCTAAGCTTGGCTAGGGACATTCCCATATGAAAATTTTCTTTTTTTTTCTAATTAAGCTTACCGGATTAACTATTTCAAGCCATCAAAATATTGTTTAAAATATGCTTACCAACCTCATATGACAAAAGTAAAGATCAAGATTAATTAACATTTCATTACTCAATTCAATCACATACATCTTCATAATTGACTAACTATAGCGGTGCATAACTATATTAATTACCTTGTGTTCTTGACTATAAATATATATACTATTTTTTTCTAAATTAATATCCAGGAAGAAGAAGAAGCTTAATTAAGGTATGCTACTGAACAATTCTTACGACCAATTTATCTTCTTAATTGGTCTAGCCTCGAATCCTCCCTCCTTTCTCTTCTCAAGCGTGAAAGGCATGTGAGTTCCAAGGATCTTATCCCAAGTGACAAAGAATGGCTGAGAGAAATTGTACTTTGTTCCATAGAGCTGATGGTGGATATCATGATACGCACTGTTGTTGTTGAAGAAAACATGTAACAAATTCCCAGGAAGCCACATCGCACTGTGATCGTCGACGCTTTTAATGGCGGTGAAGGAGAAGAAGTAGATAGCAGTGCGAGGTGTCATTCCTGAAACAAGGAAGGAGAGAACTCCCCCAATGATATCGAGGATGAGCCCTTCAAGAAGATGGTTGTACATAGCTCCATAGGGGTAGGGGACGACGAGGGCGTGGTGTTTGGAGTGGATATGTTTGTACAGGAACTTGTTCATGTGGAGGAGTCGGTGCATGAAGTATTGCCATGTGTCCATCACCACCATGGCGACGATGAACTGGAGGAAGATCACCTGAAGAGAAGGTTGACGCAGGATAAAGCTTCTGTCGCTGTTCTTGAACTGCATGAACACAAAGCAAAATGAATTTATAACAACATAACGAAGAAAATATATGAAAAAGTACTGGTTGTAATGTTACGTGCAGATTTATATACCGTGAAGAGGAAGAGGGAGATGGCTATTTGGAAAGCTTGCTGGAGGAGGACGCCCTTCACAACGGTTCCCTTTGAAACTATGTTCTTCTTTTCCTCTTCAACCTTTGTGTGAAGCCTGTACTGGTTCAAATCATCGAGCATGACATAGATGCCTGAATATATCCAATAAACAGCAATGGGGACGAAGGTGCCGAGCATCTCATCCGACGCAAGAAAGGCCATCATGGGGGTTAGAGTGCTCGAAGAATTGGCTACCGTTTGATTGAACTGGATGGATTCTGCGAGCAAGAATAAAAGAAAAAATGATCTGTATGTAAGAACCAGTTTCGAACTTTGGAAATAAGGAATAACAGAGAGGCGCGCAGAGAACTGTACCCATTATTTTCTCTTCTTTGTATTATTACTTCTTCTTCTAAGTTGCTGCTAGTTATGTGTGGAGATTTTATGGTGGAATCTCTGGTTTATATAGGAGTTGTAGGGGCGACGGCTATGGTCTCCAAAGTCAGGCGATGAATGGGAACTGAGAACCAGAAGTAAGTCGATGGATTTTATTACTGTTTTCTTCTGGTCTTCCGCGCTTCTTAATTAGGTTGTAAACGAGGAAAACGCGAGTGAATGTCATATTTATTAAGATCAACGCGTATTTAAAATTATTTGTCTATATTATATTTATGTTCGATTCATTTAAACTCCAACGAGACTATTCAGCTTAAATTTGGATCAAATTATTGGAGTTATAAATTTTTTGAACTTTTTTTTAAAAAATTTAATGATAGGCGGGTGAATAATATTGGTATACTAAGTAAAACATTTATTAAAAAATTGTTTATTAATTTATAGTTGCTCATTTAAAAAATAATGGCTAAAAAAAAAAATCTAAATTCGACTTAGGCTTGGTGTGGGATGGCTTTCTTATTGTTTCTTAAAACAGTTTTTTTGTACCAAAATTAATTTTAGTACTATAAAATTACTTTAAGAAGCAATAAGAAAGCCGTTTTCTAATTTACAAATTAAGGATATATTATGAACTGGTTGTAAGGAACAACAAGTTTTCTTGTCTTGGCATCAATGATAGGGGATGTGAGAAAGAACGAAAATTGAAGTTTATTACAGTCTATCGTTTCCCTGTTAAGGGTGTGTTTGGGACATCATCATTATTGTTGTTATGCTATATAAAAAAGCAATATTGTAATGGTCATACTGGATTCTGGATATTGGTGCTACTTATTATATCTATCTCACTAGAGAGTGGTTCGGTACATACAGGGAGAATGATAGTGGTGGTGTGACCATAGGACAATTGGTATAAGGATCATCTTCATCAAAAGGCATGATGGTACTATGAGAGAGTTGATTGAGGTGAGACACGTTCCAGATATAAGGAAGAATTAATTGTCTGTTGGGGTTTTAGAGACCAAGGGCTATAAAGTAGTCATTGAGGCAGGAGTTATAAAGATAAATCATGGAGAGCTTGTTTTTTTAAAAAGAGTTTGCCACGATAACCGTAATGGAGGTGAATACATGTCGGATGTATTCTTGTAGGAGTGTCAAAAGATCTGGGATAGAGCACCACTTCATTGTTAGAGAGACATCACAGTAGAATAGGATGGCAGAGAGGATGAATCGAACTTTACTAGAGAAAGTTCAATGTATGCTATCCAATGCTGTGTTGGATAGTCTATTGGGCTGAGATGATGGATCATGTTTGTCACTTAGTGAACTGCCTGCCTTCTACAGCTATTGGGAAGAAGACCCCAAAGAAGATATGTTTAGTGCATCCTACTAGAGATTATGAGCACTTGTGAGTATTTAGGTGTCCAGCTTACTATCATGTTTAGAATGATAAACTAGAACTGCAGGCAAAGAAGATATTCTTTATTATCCTCAAGCATGGAGTCAAGGGTTTTAAACTATGATCTAATTAATAGAGAAAAAGATTATCATTAGCAAGGATCTTATATTCAATGAGGTGAGCATGTTGAAGCCTCGAGACTCTAAGCAAGTTAGTAATTCATTTGAATTTTTATTTTAATTGGGCATAAAGACTATGGCTTCGGTTAGTACAACTTCTTTACTGTTTTATTTTTCAAACATCAATCACATTTTTTATTTTTTTAAATAAAAAATAGAAAAAAAAAATATAAATTATGATTACAATTTGAAATACCAAGTTAGTAATTCATTTGAATTTTTATTTTAATTGGGCATAAAGACTATGGCTTCGGTTAGTACAACTTCCTTACTGTTTTATTTTTCAAACATCAATCACATTTTTTATTTTTTTAAATAAAAAATAGAAAAAAAAATATAAATTATGATTACAATTTGAAAAGCAATCACAAAAAACTTTAGAATAGAAAACTGGTTTCTTAACAACTTTAAAAAGTTATTTTTTCTGCAATAACTTTATAAAACATTAAGAAATTCATCCCAAAAAGATTATATATGAAATATATTTAATTTTCAAAATCTTATATATATATATATATATATATATATATATATATATATATTTAATTGGGCATAATGGACTATAAAAAAAAATCAAAAAAATAAAAATAAAAATCTAGCTTATATAAATATACATCATAACTGTTAATATTAGGCTTCGTTTGGAACGGTTGTACCATATAACGCACGATTACAGTTTCGTTTGGTACGGCTTTTTTATTGCTTCTTAAAACAATTTTAAGAAGCAATAAAAAAACCGTACGGCCCAAACGAAGATGTAACCGTGCACCAATCGTGCGGTACACGGTACATGGAAATTTTTTTTATTTATAAATATATTGAGAATTATTTAGTGCAAGTGGATGATGGCATCTTCGTGCTTGAGTTCTAGACAGCATACCGGCATCTTCATGTCTTCGTTCTTAGATTTTTTTTTCTGTGTCTCCATTTAATTCCTCACATGAACCTTTGACCAATATGGCAGCATCACAGGGCAAGTTGCAAGTGCTTTGGCCCACTGATTCATTACATTTACGTATGCATGGCTAAGAATTTAGGGTTTCTAATACAAAGTAAGATACACAGCTCGTACTGGTCTGTTAGTTGGGAGCTTAGGCTATCAAATAAGAAGTCTTGGATTCGAGTCATGTGTATGCGTATGAATCTGTCTTAATTGGCCTAAATGTCTCAAAAAAAAATACAAATTAAGATGATTTTTTTTTTGTTAAAACCCACAGAGGGGCCTACGCATTAAATCCCAAAAAATGGCTACAACGTCCTTAGAAGGATCCTCCAACTCACTACTGCTCCAAAGAGCTATAAGAAAAGTCAAAATAAAACCTAAGAACCGATGGTTCCTTGTTCTAATATTACAAAAAAAAATATAAATAAAAGCTCAGGCTGCAAGTAAATAGCACCCAAAAAAGGAAGAGCAGATTAATCCTTTTCAACATATTCTTCCTGCAAAAATAGTAATCAAAATTCAAGGGGCTCTGAAAATTAGACGACGTGAGAACCATGCAATCATTGAAGCTCCAAAAAATTGAAGAGAAATTTATAATGAGTAATATTTATATCTTGTATTAGAAATCCAAAGAAAAAAAAAATTCTCAAAGTAATAAGTGGCAGTTAGGAAAACAGCTGCAGAAAGTCTATGGTGAACAGCTAAAATAGTGGAGAAAATATACGTAGAAGCAAACAGAGGAACAAAAACGGCAAACGGAAGCTGCAGCAATGCGCCAAGGAAATTCTGAACTCTCATAAGAGCTTATTGTAAATCCATGGATTAAGTTGAAACCGTTCAATTTAAAATTTCAAAATACTAAAGAAGACATTCACGTTCAAACAGAAGGCAAAGATTTTTGTAGTATTTTGGCCATCATTAGATTCGGAAAGAATATTACTCGCGGAATTCGGACACAAAGAATTGTTCGATTTTGTAAATGTGAATAGTAAAAGCACAGTTAACCACTGTGTTTTTACTGTTCACCATTATACTTTTATTGTTCACAGCCACAAAATCGAACGGTTCTCTACATCAGGACTCCGTAGGTACGTAATGATCTATCCATCATTCGCCCAATTTTACAAGGTTGGAATGTACTGTAATTGAGGCATTGACATGCCATTTTCAACATAAATGTGTGCAGCAAGAAATAAGAAATTTCAGAGATGCAACCATTTTATAGAATAAATAAGATGGGTATTAATTAGTTGGTCAACTAAGAAACATTGATTTTTATGAAGGGAGACTTGTCAAATAAGTTTAGTCTGCAACTTTGAATGGTTAAATTTTGAATAGATAAGGGATGACTGGCCTCAAACACAAAAGTCAGAATGCTTGATTGTTTTTAATTATCTCATCATAAATTTACCAAATTACCTTCTATAATTTATATGTAGTCACTTTCAAGATATCGTTAACTTTATATAATTTGATCGAAACTAAACTCGAAAAATTCAAGTTTGGATTAATCCAATTAGTTTTTGGGTGAGAATTGGGTTAAAAATTTTGACCTACATAATTTTTGTTTGGATTCAGGTTGATTCAAAAAATAAGAAAAATTGATGCAATTATCATTCAAGCTCGAGTTAAACATTTATGACACCAAACTCATTAGTGAACGTCACAGCTAGAACTGGACGGGAAAGAAATAGCTCGTGGAGAATAAAAACCTCGTTATTCTAATTCTAAGAAAAGAAATCTAGGAACAATGGATAGATCACCACCTCAAGATACAGAACACAGAAACAGACAGCTCAATCTGGCCTGTTGGTTGAGAGCTTAGACAATCAAGTAAGAGGTCTTGAATTTGAGTCTTTGTATATGCGATGTGTCTGTAAATTTATCTTAATTAACCTAAATGTCCAAAAAAAAAACAGAACAAAACTAATACTAGTCTACAAGCACAAGATAACAACATCCTATCCACTCATTCTAAAGGCTATACAAAAACAAACAACCAAGCTTGAAGTCACAGAACATAAATTTGTTAAATAAAAAAATTTATTAAAAAAAAACATAAATTTGTTAAATGTCAGCTCTGGTCCGGTGTCAATTTCATTTTTCAGTAAAATGGGACGTATGATATTAAAAAAAATATGTATCATCTTCATGATAACAGGTCAAATGAGTTTTTCTTATTAGTTATTACCCAAGTTTGGGTCAAATATTTTGACCCATATGATAAATGGGTGGACAAATTTTTAAAAAGATATAATAAATAATTTAACTATTAAAAATAAAACTTTAAAATAGGAATAATCGTCCGTTAAACACGCGACTAGCGACTTGCAGCTAATGTGTCAAGCAAGTTGCCTGTTACATTGGCAACTTAAGTTGATGTGTAAAAAAATGAACACAAATACTTATATAAAGATAAAAATAAATCTCAAAATTTTAAATTATATATCAAAATTAGAGCAAAATTAATTATTAATATATAATATATTTATACGTTTTAAAATTTTGCAGTATATTCTTATTAAAACTATGATTAGATTTATCTTATCTAACCTTTTTTTAAATACCCTTGAATTTAGACATGCATATATTAAATTATTTTTTTATTCTCTTAAAAAATAACCTCAAGTCTTAAATATTAGTTTTTTAAGCCGACCCAACGTCACGAATGCACAAATGTCAAAATCTTTTGAATTTTAAAATTTCCGATACAGATTTACCATCATAATTTCCTACCAAATCAAATGGATATCGTTATTCAGATATTTGAAAAACGTTATTAAAATTTAGGCTTCATTTGCAACAACTTTCTTGATGCTTCTCAAAATAGCTTTCTAGCAAAAAAATTTATTTTTTGTACTAAAATATTATTTTAAGAAGCGGTCATAAAGCCGTCATAAACATGGCAGACGAAATTTTACACTGAGGCTTCATTTGGACAGCTTTCTTACTGCTTCTTAAAACAACTTTCTAGTACAAAATTTTTAATATTTATAATAAAAAGCCGTTTTAAGAAGCAGCAAGAAAGTCGTCCCAAACAAAACCTGATTCTATGATTTTATCGAAATCTAGAGAATGAGAGCTTTGCTGTTTTTGCTGAATATGCTAAATCTGATAAACCAAAAACATTTTTAATGAACTCAAATAAATAGTATTAACATTTATAGAGAAAACATCATGAGATTATGAGGAACTATCGAGTTACAAAGAGACAGTAATTCATCTATCGATAAAAATCCAAACCAAAGCAAAACAAAAGTTATAAAAATATGTAGAGAGAATAACGCCTACAGTTGGAGACAGGCATATATGTTCCAGGAAACTATAAAGAAGAAAGAGGTCATGTATGAAGTTAGAATTATACAAAAATCTAACCGGATGAAGCTTTGAGAAGTGAAAATCGCTCAAGTAATGTTGATTTCTTGGGGTTTTTTATAGACCAAAGTTGCAGAGTGGCAAGAATTCCATCTCAGTATCAACGTACTTAGTCCATAGGTGCTTGTATTGGTTGAGGGCGACATCAAGCCAAGGCTTCATGTTTCCATTGAAATGAATGACAGAAGCCCTCCGGATCTCATCCGGACTCACGCTAGGATTGTAGCCAAGTCCCATTACATGCCATGATTTGTCTATTGGTTTTGTTGTTGTGTGGAATGTCATCAAGCCTGCTGGAAGGACATTACCAGCACTCCACAATGTGCCATCCTCATTCTGGGTGGTGAAAACAAATGGGTTAGGTTCAAAAAAGAAAAAAACAACTATCATCAGTTCGATGTAAATCTGGTGAAATTATTCTGTGCAGACACCGAACGTCATCTGGAGACCAACTAGAATGCACCACGTCACCCCCTTTACAGTACTCGGCTCAGTATTGCTCAGTACCGCATTCTGGTTGATCTCTGAAAGATAAACTGTGTTCGACGTCCGCAGAGAATAATCTCTCGTAAATATGATATATAAAGAAAGAAGAAATCAGTACATTTGCAATTCTACGAGAACCGAAAGTTCAAGAACAATATATGATCTTGTTATTGTTGACGCCAAGAGAATATACTGCAGACAACTTTAAATAAGATCATATGACCTCTCATGTGAGGTAATATTGTATGTGAAATTACTTATAGGGAGAACTTGGATTTTAGAAAAGTTGTGAATGTTACTTCAGTTTATTCACCTTTATAGCTTGTGCTTTGTAATGGATCAGACCATCCCCTCTCCCATTGACATAGGCTTTGATTCAAGCCAATAAACGTGAATCTTGATATCTCTTTGTGGTGTATTTTTTTATTTCTCATTTGCTTAGCTTTGTAGCACAATGATCTTTGATCCTAGTGAAGCTACAGATTATGACTTTCTACTGTATAACATCAACAACAACATCAAGCCTTTGTCTCACTACGTGGGGTCAGTTTCATGAATCCTTTTTCGCCATTGTGTCTTGTTAAAAGTCAAATTCTCATTTAAATCTAATAAAGAAAAATCATTTCTAATATTTTCTAACCAAATCTTTTGAGATCTACCTCTACCTTTCTTAACATAAGTCAAATCTAATACCTCAACTTTTCTAATCGGGTCATCAGAAGGCCTGGCAAATAAGATATATAATTATGCTTGGCAAAAAAGCCTTTGCTGGAAAAGGAGTGGTTATTGTTCATATTGGGGAATGTGGGCTCCGAAAATTCGGCCCCGGCCTCCGCCCACACTGTTATTTACTTTTATTTTTCGGCTAGGAAGTTTTAACGGAATAAGTTCTGGGGTAAATTTTCGAAAGGGAGATAGGTTTGTAGATAAGACACTACCCAGAGATTTCGCTCTCATTTTGCGAGGACTTTATGATCTGAGTTCTGGTTTCCTATAGACGCAAGCTCCTATAATTAATTACCCCTCCCGGTAATGAGAGAGAACTTTCGATTAAGACTAGTCGTCGATCAGATACGTTATATCCGTAGATACATAGTATCAGGCGTATAGTAGCAGCAATGGGCTTTAGGTTTATGAATTTGAAATAAAGCAGATGGTGGGGAAATTGATGATGAACCCGATTAAGATCACATGGTTCCGTCATCCCGGACCATCATGGTCCCTAGTTTACTTAGTTAGAGGAGGTAGTCGACCCAACCTGACAGAAGGATCCTTGTAAGCAGCCATGGGTTTCTTCGTCCAAGGGTACCCTGTAGACCTGGGGTGAATGTTTGTCTAAGTGGACATATTTGAATCCACCTTAGCTAACAGAGGGCTTTGTGCCTTATCAATCATATCCTATTAATTCATATCTCAATGATTTGATGCCAATAAGGAGCGTATTGGCACTGGGCATAACCGGTATTTCGTGGTGCCATTTCGCGGCAAAACCACTCGGTTTAGAGGGCCCCGGGTCATAACCGTTTATCCTGCGGTGCCATTTGACGGCAATACCGCCGGTTAGAAGACACATAACACATCCTTACTGGCAGGAGATTTATTTGAGAATGAATCCTAGTGATATTTTCGACTAGACATTAGCTCTTTGTGAGTTGAAGTTGTTTTTAATTTGTCTACCCGGCAAACTATTGTGGAGGGTGAATGAATTTTGCTTTAAGTATGGATGGATTTATTTCAATTTTAAATATTTGAACTTTGGAGATTTTTGAATTTTTATGGAGTTTTGGATTTTGATGGGCATTTGGATATTTGGGAGACATTTAGAAATGTTTATGAACCCCTCCGGTTAAGATAAACATTCAACACGGCCATCATCGGGGTGTTTGGTGGCATTTTTATTTATAGCTTGAACCTTGTCGACTCTCTCTGGCTATCGACAGAGGATCGAGTTTCGTAAGCTTTATGCCTTTGTTAATGAGTTTTCTTAATGACAGACATTGAAGGTCTAATATGGATGTATTAAAATAAATACACTGGTCGCCACAACCGTATATTTATTTGATAGTTCGAACATTGTCGACTCCTATTGATCCACTTAGGAGGATTGGGTTCGAACTTGAACTCACTTATTAATCCGCGAAGCATCCTTGGACGTCATGTGTGTACCAATAACACGCTCGCCGGAGCCCATACGGGATTTGAGAATTTTTTTAATTAGACCTACCCCTTGTGTACCTATGTGTATACAAATTATAGTGCATGTGCGGGGATATTTGAAAGGTCTTCTACGATAGCCCATAGAGATTTGCATTTTGATGTAGTCATTTTGTATTTTGTATTGTCTTGCAAACAACATATTGGGTGTAGAATAGATCTCCAAACAATAATTCATATGTGCTTGCATTCACAGCATTCTTTATGAGTGGAGAATGAGTGTATTAATTCCTATTTTTAAGAATAAAGGCGATGCACAGGATTGCACGAATTATAGAGGTATTAAGTTAATGTGTCATACTTTAAAATTATGGGAGCGAGTTATAGAGCATAGGTTGCGGCGTGATACTAATGTTTCTCAAAATCAATTTGGATTCATGCCGGGTAGGTCGACTATGGAAGCCATACATTTATTCAGAGGTTTGATGGAAAAATATAGAGGAAATAAGGAGGATCTACATATGATATTTATTGATTTAGAAAAAGCATATGATAAAGTTCCAAGAGAAGTGCTATGGAGAGTTCTTGATAAGAAAGGAGTCAATAATGCTTATATTCAAATCATTAAAGATATGTATGCAGGAGCTATTACTTGTGTTCAAACACAAGGTGGTTTGACCAAGTATTTCCCTATTTCGGTTTGGGTTACATCAAGGATCAGCCTTAAGCCCATATCTTTTTGCTTTAGTCATGGATGTTCTCACTATACATTTGCAAGATGATGTACCTTGGTGTATGCTTTTTGCTGATGATATTCTTCTTGTTGATAAGACTAGAGAGGGAGTTGAAGGTAAACTTGAATTATGGAGGTCAACCTTAGAGTCTAAAGGTTTTTGCTTGAGTAGATCTAAAACGGAATATATGGAGTGTAATTTTAGTAGTAATAGTCCTAGTGAGGGGATTGTGACTTTGGGCGATCAAGTCATTAATAAGAGTACACGTTTTAGATATCTTGGATCTATTGTTCAGAGTGATGGTGAAATAGATGGGGATATTATCAGCAGAATTCAAGTTGGATGGTTGAAGTGGCGGAATGCATCGGGCTTGTTATGTGATAGAAATGTACCCCTCAAACTTAAGGGAAAATTCTATAAGATGGTAGTGAGGCCTGCAATGCTTTATGGTGCCGAATGTTGGCCATTAAAAAAAGAGAAGCATAATACTAAGTTAAGTGTGGCAGAGATGAGGATGCTTAGATGGATGAGTGGCTTTACCCTTAGAGATAGGATACGAAATGAGCATATACGTGAAAAGGTTGGAGTAGCTCCAGTAGAAGATAAGATTAGAGAGAGTCGCCTTAGATGGTTTGGTCACATAAAAAGGCGGCCTTCCGACGACCCGGTTAGGAGAGTAGAGGTATTAGATTTGACTTGTGTTAAGAAAGGTAGGGGTAGACCTAAAAAGACTTGGTTAGAAAATATTAGGAATGACCTTTCTTTATTAGATTTAAACGAGAATTTGGCTTTTAATAGGACACAATAGAGAAAAAGGATTCATGTAGCCGACCCCACGTAGTGGGATAAAGGCTTGATGTTGTTGTTGTTGTTGTTGTTTGATCCCCACAACACATCCACTACTGCTGAAGGTAGATGTATTCTTTCATTTGTAGACTAAGCTTGACTACAAGATACTGCATTTACTGAAATCTTTCTGCATCTACTCATTAGTGGCATGTGACACATACATTTGTCTTCATAGAGAGATTGTATGTGTTGCAGATCTTCAATCCTTACTTGTAGAAGGCTGATGTATTTGACTACTACTGAGTGGCTTTCAACTGTATGGATGATTTAGCATCCACTGCACATGAATCGTCATCACCCATAAGTTGTCACGACCCGACCCGACGGGGACGGATCCCGCCCGAGCCGGACAGCGACAGAACCTTCCTATCCAGGATCTGGCTTTGGAATTTGGTTCTGAACTGAATCTTCCAAAATAATTAACTCAACAGACACACAAACACAGAACAACAGAGCTACTATAAGTCACCAAATGCAGCGGAACAAAACATCTATTTTCTTTCTTTTCCTCAAAACAATCATCTACAAATACAGTACATGGCTTTTGCACAGAAAGAAAGAACAGAACAGAAAAGCCATGACTGTACAAAAATCAAAAGATACAAACAATATCTACGGATCAGACTCTGAACACTAGTCCTGGACTTCCTTCCCTTTCCCAGAACCTGAAAACCACCAGAAAACAAGAGTGAGCTCAACAGCTCAGCAAAGCAACAAACCACCAATCTAAACTCTCAGAAGCCAAAACCAAACTCATCAGACAGAAATCAAATCAGAAATCAGAACAGAATCAGATCTCGAATCAGAACAGAATCAAATCAGAACTTATACAGACATATATCAAACCAGAATCAGAGTCGTACAAATCAGATCACCTCAGAATACAAATCAGAACAGAATAAATCAACAGAGTCAGAATCATACAGAAATCAGAGATTCAGATCATATCAAATCAGAACTAAACAGAACAGATATCAAATTACACAGATCAGAAATCAGATGGCAGATCGTATCAACATCAAATCAGAACTAAACGGAACAGATATCAAATTACACAGATCAGAAATCAGATGGCAGATCGTATCAACAGAACATATACAGAAATCAGAATCAGATAATAGCGGATATCAGATATTTAATTAATAGCTAAGCTAAACTAAACAGAATCACTACGGATTCTGACCCTTATGTCTCCCTTGTGCTCACGGCACCAGAAATTCGCTGAATAATTAATAGCTAAGCTAAATGTGCTAAATGTGCTCACGGCACCAGAATAATCCTCGGATCCGGGACAGAACAGAAATTTCTCCAATTTGAGCTCAACTAAAATTTCCCCAGACACTAACTGAATCTCATAGGATCCAGACTCCTTATAGCTCCCTTTTTATAGCTTATACACATAGCATTTCAATTCAGAAGAAATCCGGGCAATTCAGAAATCAGACAAAATCGGGCAGCACAACGGCAGTAGACAGAATTTACACAAAATTTCCTGCAAAGAAAATTTACCAAATTCGCACAAAATATAGATAATCACATTCCAGAACACTTATTCTACTGCACAGAGAATTTACCATTTCACAGAAAATTGTAGTCTACGAAAAACTCCGCCGAATCAAAAATACCCGGACAAAAATCTTCGGAAAATAACCAAAATGTGCACACTCGGCACGTCAACCATATACGGAAAGTTACGCGGTAAAAACTGAACCAATCAAAAGATACGGACGAAAAACATTAACGGAAACGAAATCCGAACAGAAAACACCGCCAAACTCGACGGTTCTGAAAATTGAGAAAGGCGGAATGTGCCTTACCTCGCGTACAGCAATATTCTGAACAGTCACTTCGGACGAAAACGGCTCCGCGTCGTCTGAAAATCAACTTTTCTCCAAAATCTCTCGACTTTCTCTCTCCTCAGAAAATCAGATATTTTTAATTTGATTTTTCTCTCTCTTCAAAACGACTGATTTCAGCTTTATAACCTTCAGATCGGCCCGGCCGATCGCCAGATCGTCCCAGGACGATCAGACCAAAATCGATCGTCCCGACCGTCTTGGACGATTCCCAGAACTATTCTCAGGCCGATATTTTCTACAGTGCCGATCGGCCTGGACGATGTCCAAATCGGCCTGGACGATATGCACAAAAAACCACCTGGAGCAAAACTGGGCAAAATCTGGAGCAAAATTACAACTGATCGTCCCAGGACGATCCTGGAGCAGATTTTTTTGATATTACATAAGTGGACTACTATATGAGTGAGAACTCTTTTATATTTACTTGTGGTCAATATGGTGGACTTGTATCGTTGATCTTTGCTTGCAATCAACTTTAGTAGGTTTCTTGAATTTTGACTTTCGGCATTCGTAGATAACTATTATATTCATCTTAACGGATCAAGTCGTTGATAATTCACTTCATGATCTATCTATGATTAGACCATATTTCTTCTCTTATTGTGCGTTTCTTGTGAGCTCGTTGTGTCCGCAACTTCATAAATCTTTCGTTGTCATGTGAAGACGATTCAAATCTTGTATAGAAAGCTTGTTTGATAATATATGCATTCTAGTCAATGTGATGATCCATTGATATCTCATTGAATTCATATATTGATTGCAATCATATCATTGCACTTTCCACTCAACCTTTTCTTGTGAAAGGGTTGCGTTCAATGTGTATCTTCTATTCTAATTAACTATGTTCATCTTGCAAGCATGGATAGTTTGAATCTGGCTCATGGATGATTTAAGGGACTTATAGTATCATTGGCGATCGACATCACAACAATATTCGTCGAAGAGAACTTTGGATCAACATTGATAATCAAGTTATATTTTCTGTCACTTCACTTTCATCGTTCGTAGGTGAGACATGTTCAACTTTTTCACTCATATTTGTTGGTGCCTCACTAAGCTCATTACCCTTAATAATTCACAAATGTTTAATGTGATTATTTACAAATCACCTTAACTTTGTTGTTCATGAGTGACAAGTTAGGGATTTCTTACACATGAGTATTTTCTTGCTTGTATGAGATTTGAATGACTTGAAACTTTTAATTAGTATTAGCATTTGCATTCAAGTTCTTTATTGAATATTCATTTTTGTTACATTCAAGTTAAGTTCAAATTCGAGTAAAGTCCTTTTCATTTTGTTTGCATTCAAGTTCAAATCATTTGTCCACTTAATATTTAAGTCAAGTTCAAGTTTGAACTCATTTTATTTAAATTCAAGTATTTTATTAAACATTTAAGTTTTGAAATATGTTTCATGCCGTCCAAAATCAAGTCCCCTGCTGTCCAAATTTCGTTCAAGTCCTTGTCTTTTTTAGACAAAATTTCGACAGCCTCCCGACGTCTCCCCCGTTTAGGGGAAAAAACCAAGAGGCCGCCTACCCGCCACATCAAGAAAGACGTGCACGGTTGGTATTTGTGAGAACGCGGCGGTGATTTTTTTTTTGTCATCCACCACGCCAAGAAAGGCGTGCATGGGTTATTAAAAGCAGATTTAAAAAAAAAACAGCTCTTTCCCCGCGTACGGGTACTTATATTTTTATCCCTCTATGCTAAAAAAAGCGCGCACAAGGCTCGCCTGCCTTCGTCGTAAGCGTCGTATCAAGTTCCCTCCCACCATGCTAAGAAAAACGTGCATAGGGGGTCCCTCAGCATGTCGCAAACGTAAAAAATATGACTTTAAGAGGATTATCCGCCTAGCCACAAGTATCGTGACGAGCTTCTTCCCACCGTGCTAAGAAAAGCGCGCATGGGTGGTTACTCGCCGCGCTACAAGTGCCGAAACAGGCTTTCCAAAATTAGTAAAATTCTCTCTTTTTTTTTTTGCTTTCTCTTTTTTTTTGTTTTTTTTTTGTTGCTCTCTTTTTTTTACTTTCTTTTTTTTTTGCTTTCTTTTTTTTTTTTTGCTCTCTTTTTTTTTTCTTCTTTTTAACATACACAATATACACATGTATATATTTTACAATTAACAACCATAACAACAATACAAATAATTAAAAATATTAGCCAAACTCTATGCTTAAAGAAATAATGATAAGCTTACATCCTCCCTCTAAAAAAAAAGGGGCATGTGTATTCAAATAAACACGCACAGATATGCATTTGTCTTTGATAACAGAAATAGAATGAATAACTAGTTATATAATTCAATTGACTAATCTTACCTTTTATCTTTTTTCTTTTAAACTCTTAGATATATAAGTATATGTATACACTTCCATACTTACAGAAAATAAAAGAAAGGTAATAGAAACATAAGACAAAACAAGTAATATCAAAAATAAAGTCACATAATTCAAGGGAAAAGATAATAACGGGTGAGGAGGAAATATGGGAGAGTTGCTTTAATAAAGTGATGAGGGAAAAGATTTTGGCTTTTAGTGGTGTGAAAGCTTAGAGCAAAAACGTTATTGTAGTGGGGTGGGGTAGAAAAGACAAATAAAATAATGAGAAGGCTAAGCTTATATTTCCTTTTCCACCTTTCTGCTATTATACGATGATGAATGAAAGTTAATAGGATTTGATGAATCTTTGAGGAATCGTTTAGTAGTTAAGAAAGGACAAAGATATCACTTTCACGAGTGAGAAAAAAAAAAGAGTTGAGTTGGAACAAAATTGTGCTTTAGTGAGGAGATGTAAGTGGAGATAACTATATATATCTGCTGCCTTGTGAAGGAGATGGAAAAGCACTGACATCGGAGGCTATTAGAGGAGTTCAGGTGACCGACAGAGCTTGTAGTGAAGAGACGAACAAGATTTACGGCTGTTTGGACGGATGGGAAGAGGGCTTGGACGGACTGCTTGGGCTTAATCTCAAAAGGAAGTAAAGCAAGGTAGATTGAGGTTCAACGTGGATTTCACCTTGAGATTAGTTGCAAACGAGTTTGTGGCCGTGAGCTATCAGAGAACTGTGGTCGATGTGAGCTGCTCTGGCTACTTGACAAAGAGAGTTGAGAAATAGGATTAGATGAAGGTAGCGAGCAAGCTGGAGTCTGTGGCTTAGAGGTACTTTTGAACAGACGAATTGAAGAGGAGCTCGGCTAGTGGGTCAGAGGGAAAAGACGAACGGAAGGGCTTGCGATTGTGTTTGCTAGAGAGTGAGGTTGAGACTGACATGAGCTTACAGAAGCCGGTGTAAGCAAAAAGCTTTGTATGTGGAGTAGAGTTCAATCCTTTGCTTCTTGGCTTGCATTATTTTTCTATTACCGTGGGAGCCTGTCTGCTTGGAAGACAGCTAGAAGGGAAGCAAAATAACACTGCCAAATTATATTCTAGTGCAAGTCCGTGAGTTGGAAGCCATCTGCGGCAGAATGACGAAAGAAGCAAATGAGGTAAGACAGTGAATAGCATTTAATGGATTTGACATTTTTTTTTCTCTGTTTTGACCTTTGATTCCTGCTCAATTTTTTTTAAGTAAATATATATATAAATTCATATTATGCTATTAATGCATTAGCTGGATAAAACAGCAATGCCTTAATCAACCCAAATATCAATTTTATTGTTGACCCTCATGCTATAACCAAAGGAAGAGATGAGAGAAGAAAAGTAAAACAAAATCCCACGTACAAACCTCATACCCGACGGATCCATGAAATATGCCGAGACTCTGCCGCAAATCCCCGGAATCCTGTTGAAATCACGCTGGCAGCGCCGATTCATGTCATTTCTCCGCAATTCCTGCTCAAATCCCGCAGCCTCGATCGCTGATTTTTGACGCCTTTAAAAGCCAACCGAGCCCTCTTCATTCGGCTGCTCACACGACGACTGCTCTCTCCCACGACTCTCTCCCGATCCCTCTCTGTAACCGACCTCCTCCCCGATACGACGCCTCTTCCAGGCGACCGAACCCGTCGCTTCTCCTCCGACCGTCTGTGCCGACCCCAAGCCGAGAGAGAGAGAGAGAGAGAGAGAGAGAGAGAGAGAGAGATTTCCTTCCTCATACCTGCAGCCGACCGAGCCCTCTCCCTCCGATCTCCAGCCGACTCCAAGCCCCGATCTCCTCTGTCTTTGCCGCAAGAAGCTCCTCCGCCCGACTCCTCGGCTGTCCGACTTTGCTCCTTCTACGATTTTCCCTTCCTGTTAGGAACAGAAGTTACGACATTTTAGATCGGAAGCAACAATGGGATTCGCTCGTTGTGAAGGTAACCTTCTCCCTAATGCGCGTTTCTTCGGCTTGATCCCGCAAAACAGAGAAGAAAAGAGGGGGAGGGGGACTTTCATTTATTATTATTATTATTTATAATAATTAATTATAATTAGGTATCATTAATTATAATTAATTAATTATAATTAATACATATATATATGTATATAATTAATTAATAGTTAATTATAATTAATTAATTATTATTAATTCATTACTAATTATAATTAATTATTAATTAATTATAATTGTTAATTATAATTAATTATTAATTCATTATAATTATAATCAATTACTAATAATTTATTAATTAGTATTAATCAATTATTAATTATGATTTGTTAATTAATAATGAGTAATTATTTATAATTAATTATTACAATTATAATTAATTAATTATAATTAGTTAATTAATTATTCTTAATTATAATTAATCATTATTAATTATACTTAATTAATTCTTATTAATTATAATTAACTATAATTAATTATGGTTATTATGATTAATAATTATTAATTGTTTAAAAAAAAATGCTTTCCCCCCACTCTCCTTCCTCGATGTTCGCGTCGGACCGGTAGACCACCTAAGCACGCCTTTGGTGCGCGTGGTAGGAGGGAACCCAGTGCGACACCTACGACGAGGGAGGCGAGTGGCCACTCGATCCACGTGTCAACCCCGACAACCCCGCGGAGGTATGAAATTTTCTAAACTCAAAACTCTGTTTCAATGTTCGTGGCGAACCGGAAAACCGCCCCAAGCACGCCTTTGGTGCGCGTGGTGGGATGGGACACCGGTGCGGCACTTACGGCGAGGCGGGGTCGCTCATAAGTACCCCCGAGCGGGGGGAAATCAAACTGCTTTTTTTTTTCAAAAATGCTTTTTAAAACCCCAAGCACGCCTTTGTTGGCCGTAGTGGGAGAAAAATAAATAATACAACCGTCGCGGTGTCTCACAAACACTAACCGTGCACGCCTTTGGTGGCGTGGCGGGTAGGCGGCCTCTTGGTTTTTTCCCCTTAACGGGGGAGACGCCGGGAGGCTGCCGAAATTTGGATTGAAAATCCAAGGACTTGAACAAAGAAAGGAGCTTGGACTTGGACTTGATTGAACTGAAAGGACATGCAAGAGCTATTTTGAACAAAGATCCGGACTTGAACTTGGTCGAACCAAATCTACTTAATTGAACTCAAACCTTAAATGAACCATAAAAGAATTGAACTTCAACTGAAATTCAATCAAAATTGAACAAGACTTGAACTTGTGAGCTTGAAATTGTATTTTGAACACAATCTTGAACTCAAATGACTAAGTAACATGAACTCAAACTCATGGATATGGGACTTGAGCTTATTCGTTGAATTAAGACTTGGACTCTACAAGACAACAAGGACTACTCTCGAACATGTTTTGAACTCAAAATACTACAAAGGATTGTATTTGAATAATTTGAGCAAGGACTTAAGCTTGCTAGTTGATCACTCAAACTTGATTTGAACATTACATGAGCTTGAACCTATATCGGATTTGAGTCTGATCTTGGACTCATATGACATTGAATCTGCAAGCATTAAGCTCAAACTTGAATGAGCATGAGCTCTAAAGAATTTGAACAAGGCCAAGTGGACTTAAATAGTTAATATGAATGTGAAGAACTCTGATCCAACCTGAAGGAGTTTGTGAGGTTGGGTTAGAATGAAAGAATTCATTAAAAGTCAAAGCTCATAATCATAAGAGAATTAATCTCTATAGCAATTAAATATTTTGATCATGCAAAGAACAGGGAACAACGAAGCAATAAAAGATTTATATTTAAATCTCATTGAACATGAATTTCTCATGAGCCAATGAGGTATTCATAAAGGGTCATTATACAAGCATCGATGAGAAAAAGCAGCACTCAAGATACAATCAACCATCAAAGACAATGGAAGACTTTAAGTATACATATAAATAAAGTGATATCCATATCACCCATATTGGTGGGTCCACGAATTTGTAAAGAGGAGTTAAATGATGTTAATGGGATTGACCCCTAGTGAACGCAATCATCTCAATTGGATGATTATTGTATAAAAACTTCAATGGATATTATAGTTGACCCATGAAGGCTACTCCAACAAAAGGGTAAATCTTCTATCAACAATGATGAACTTGACAGAAACTTATAGTGTCTTGAGGATACAAGCAACAATTGCTAGAAGGATTGAAATATGTTTAAGCAAATATTACAACAAACATACACGTATGCAACGATGTCAATCAATAACGAATAATACTTGCAGTCAATAAACAATCAATGGTTATGAAATATATTGATTCACTGTAGGTAAATATAATGATCTGCAATACATACAATCTCTCTACGAATAGAGATGTATGTATAACATGCCATCAATGGGTAGATATAGAAAGACTTTAGTAAATGCAGTATCCTGAAGTCAATTCCAGTATATAAAGGGAAATATATTGATTCACTGTAGGTAAATATAATGATCTGCAATACATACAATCTCTCTACGAATAGAGATGTATGTATAACATGCCATCAATGGGTAGATATAGAAAGACTTTAGTAAATGCAGTATCCTGAAGTCAATTCCAGTATATAAAGGAAGACATCTACCTACCTACATGCAGCAGTAGCGGATGCACTGAAACGACCAAAGACCACAACAAAATGCATGGAGGGTACGACAAGTGCAAGCTCCTACGACCCAAGGCAGGAGATTAGTTAGTGCACTATGACCCGCCAACAAAATCAACAAATAGTGCACGACAGTCTACCTGTACAAAGCAGCGAACCATTAAATTCAGAAGCTGCTACGCCACGCCACCAGATCTGCAACATTCGTGCAAGCAGACAGAAGGCGTCTATTCCAAGAATACCCCCGCACGTGCACAATAGTTTGTATACACATAGGTACACTAATGGGGTATATAATCTTAACCCGCATGAGCCACGACGAGCGTGTTATTGGTACACACGTGGCGTCTAGGGATGCTGCGCGGATTGACAAGTGAATTCAGGTTCGAAACCGATCCTTCTATACGGATCAATAGAAGTCGACAGGGTTCGAACCATTAAGCAAATATAAAGTCGTGGCGACCGGTATATTTGCTTTAAAATATTTATATTATGCCATCAAGGCCTACAATAATTTGAATTCACTAATAAATGCTTAAAGCCTACAAAACCCGATCCTCTGTTGACAGCCCGACAGAGTTGACAAGGTTCAATCCATAAAGAGAAATAACCCCACGAACACCCCGATGATGGCCGTATTGATTGGTTATCTCAACCGGAGGGGTTCACAAATATTTCTCAAAATTCCGTCCAAATGTCTATACCAAGTACTCAAAGCTCCACCCAAAAATCCAAAACTCCACAAAAATATCAAAAATCCAAAAAATATTCAAAATTCCAAAAATATTTAAAAATGAAATAAATCCATCAAAAACTTAAAGCAAAATCCATCCACCCTCCGCAACAGTTTGCCGGGGCGGATAAATTAAAGTTTACTTCAGCTCACAAAGAGCCAAATGCCTAGTCAAAAATATCACTAGGATCCATTCTCAAACAATCTCTTGCCAGTAAGGACGTGGTACATGTCCTCTAACCGGCAGTTTCGCCGCCAAATGGCACTGCAGGTAAACGGTTATGACCCGGGGCCCTCTGAACCGAGTGGTTTTGCCGCCAAATGGCACCACAGATAGCGGTTATGGCCAGAGCCAATACGCTCCTTAATAGCGTTAAATCCTTGAGATATGAATCAATAGGATATGATCGATAGGGTACAAAGCCCTCTGTTAGCTAAGGTGGATTCAAATTTGTCCCCTTAGACAAACATTCAACCCCGGTCTACAAGGTTCCCTTGGACGAAGCAACCCATGGTTGCCGACAAGGATCCTTCTGTCAGGTTGGGTCGACTACCTCCTCTGACTAAGTAGACCAGGGACCACGATGGCCCGGGACAACGGAACCATGGGATCTTGATCGGGTTCATCATCCATTCCCCCACCATCCGCTTTAAGTTCAAGATGGTGCAATTTCTGTTTTAAATATCAATTTTCCAAACTTTCTAAACTTTCCAAATTCCTAAATCCAAACCCAATTTCCAAATCCAATTTCTATTAATATCAAAATCCAAATCCATTGCTGCTACTATATGCCAGATAACACGTATCTCTACGTATCTGATTGACGACTAGCCTTAATCGAAAGTTCTCTCTCGTGATCGAGAGGGGTAATTAACTATAGGGGCTTGCGCCTATAGGAAACCAGAACTCAGATCATAAAGTCCTCACAAAATGAGGGCGAAATCTCTGGGTAGTGTCTTATCTACAAACCCATCTGCCTTCCAAAATTTACCTCGGAACTTAGTTCGTTAAAACTCCCTCGCCGAATAAGAAAAGCGAGCGGAGGCCGGGGCCGAATTTTTGGAGCCCACATTTATTTACACATTTCCTTCCTTGATTAACGTGCATTGTCTTGAAATTCATGCTGACGACCTCATTTTGCATATTGGTTGCTTCATTTAGCATGTCAAATTTGTCAAACATAAAAATTAGATAAATTTATAGTGCATTTAGGGTATTGTCGATGTCCCGGACGTAATGACATAGTCCGTTTCGCAATCGAACTTTGTTTGGGTATCGCCGAGGTTTAATTCTCTTGAAATGCGCATTGTTGTATTAGGACCCTCGTCGGTCACGGCATAATTCTATTTTGGACAAATTGGCAATAAATTTAAAACATTGACATTTCAGACACAATGGCGAAGTCCATTTGTCAATCGGACATCGTTTCGTTACTGACGAGGCTAATTTCCCTCAAAATACGTATTATTATATTTGAATCGCCTCGGGATTTTTCCACCGTCTTAGATGATTTAAATTGATTGCGAAAAATGAATATTCTAGATATTGGGGATGTTCCAGATGCAATAGCGCTGTCCGTTTTGCGATCGGACATCATTTCGAAAATCGTCAAGGCTTTATTTCCTTCGTAACCCATACATTCACATCATATTTGAATTGCCTCAAAATTTGTCACCACCTCTGACGATCCAAATTTATTGTATAAAATGTATATTCTGAATGTCGGCGATGTTTCGGACGCAATGGCATTGTCCGTTCGTCGATCGGACTTCGTTTGAGCATCGTCGAGGCCTCCTCTCCCTCGTAATGCATGCCTTCACATCATATTCAAATCGCCTCGAGATTTGCACCATCAATATGGGTGCTTCAAATTGAATATACAAAAATGTAATTTCTAAAGGTTGACAATGTTTCAGACGCAACGGTGAAGTCCGTTTGTCGATCTGACATCGTTTGATCAATCTCGCGCTTTAATTTCGGGTGTCGGTCTTCGATCACATTCTCTGTGAAATTAAGGTTTTTTTTTCGAATTAGTGAAATTCTAACATAAAGTTAAATCTGTGATTCTCCTCTTGGCTTATATTTTGACACTATAAGTTTCCTTGGCATCTTCACATTCTCAAAGTTGTAAGTTCTCCATTGGCAGAGCTCATTCATATCATTCAATTCCCAAATTCTGTACCCGCTCGTGTCTTTTTGAAGAGATTTTAGCTTTTCCAATCTCATATATCGGTATAATACAAGACTTGGCTAATCCCTAGTGACGCAAGTTATTAATATCACTAGAGATTTTGGAGGTATACTTAATGTATCCTTCTTAAAACATTTAAGAGTCGGAGGTATATCGAATATTCAACTCCCTCAAGTACCATTTCCAAGACATCAATACATATGCATGATAATAATAAACTTCTTGATGCTTGAAATATTTTGATGAGTACACTACAAAGATCCTGATTAAAATAATTTATCGGACAAGAGAAGAGAATACAAACGTTTAAACTTTCTAATCCTTTTTGAGATATCATGCTTTGTAGTTTGAACAGATAATGTCGAAAGGTTATAGGAATCATAGAAGGTAACTCCACACCCTCCTTAGCTTTCAAATACTATTGTTTGAAAATTGACTGTAACAATTCGTATAGTAGATCATACATCTCGTATCATGAGATGATCCTTCAACGATCACAAACTTGTCAGAGACACGTTTTTTAATGTCAAGGTTCCTCCCTACAATACCCTCCATAATTTTTCTTTCAAACTAAAAAGCATGAATGAAATCTCATGCAATCCATATTCAAACTAAATCATCTTCATTAAACTTATAATTTCTGGGCTGATTGTAGGGTCAACAAATGCTTCCCAACAAATGTGGTACGCGCCTAGAGCGTATCATATTTGTTGCAACGTGGTTGACGGTCTTTAATAGCTTTCCTAATATTTTAGCATTTTTTGTCATTATTACTACTTTTTGATGCATTTTGCTTGTTTTCTCTTATGCAGGGAATGTTTCGTTGGCAGAGACCCGACGACCTGCATCCAGGTGAGCCTAGTGCGGATGTCATTGACAGGCAGGACCCCCAGGGTAGTGTTGGTGTTCAGGATAGATTGGAGCAGTATCAGGACATGTTGTAGGGGCGAGACATTTTTCACGACTTCTTTGCTCGCTTCCCCTTACTCCCGAGCTTCCTGAGGGTTCTGTTGCCTTTGAGGACCCAGAGAGGCGGTTTACCAGTCTCAGACTGTAGTACAGGGAGTACCACCCATAGGAGAGTTCTTTGGCACATGTTGGCTAGGGTACCTATGACGTTCTAGTGCCAGCAGCAGACACACTCAAGCCAGTTGGGCAGTCGAGCCTACTTAGCCACCGTCACCTATAGTCGTCACGCCCAATAGAGTGGCCGAGAGGTTCTAAAGTTGGACAAATTCAGAGTCCCGTCATCGGCTATGTTTGTTGGGCCCGCTATGTACTTCAAGAGACAGGGAGACTCTCCGAGTAGCGGGGATCTATGAAGCAGTATATGTCTCGCTGTTCGACTACGGGCGTCTTCCCACTTCGTGGGCTCGAGGCCTGGTTGAGTTTTTGAACGCCAATTGTAGTACTTGCTGGGTAGGAGCAGAGGAGCTTACAGTCACCCTTTCAGACTTACAGACGGTCTCCGGGCTAGTAGTTTTTGTACATAGTTTTGATGTGTGTACTTCCGGATGAGCAATTATTTCAGCGAGTTTTCTCAGTAGATGGTGACAGAAGAGGCAGACTGTTACTACCAGATGTTTACCCCAGGCTTCTTCAGCACTACCATCAGACTTTTCGGTCGTGACATGGTTTGTAGATTCGTTCATGGGCCACCATGCCCATAGGTGTTTGGGTTAGTAGCTTCATCCAGGAGAGGTACATGTCTCCTACTACAGTGTCACTACACGACCCTTTTGGTTGTGGCTTGCAGTGCGGGACTCCGCTGTCTGAGGAGACCACCGAGCCTTCTTCTTCAGCCAGTTACGCTTCTCCTAGACTAGCAGATATTGACAAGCAGCTTCTGTTGAAGGAATTTTTGACACTTTGGCTCATCACTTTTGTTCTTCCACTCAGGATGGGATCTCTGAGGTGCAGCGTTATCTTAGCAGTCAGTCAGCTGTCAGTGGGACAGAGACTTGCTTTAGCTCTTGCTATCCTTGCCAGAGTGTACAGGGTCCTACGGACAATTTCTGAGGCTGACTCCCTAGCGATACGAGATTCAGTTTTACCGTGGCAGTACTTGTACGTCTGGGTTCACTTAAATGTCCATGGTGCTTTTTTCTTGTCTGAAGACTCCAACCTTCTTCTTATAGAGAGGGTATCCTACAGTTTTGCAGTTATCCTCTACTTTAGAGTCAGAGAGGGTACGACTGTTCTTCTTTTCTCCGCACTTGGTAGCAGATCGATTATATTTAGTACACCAGCCTGACAATATTAGTCTACCACCCCACCTGAGGGGGACTGTGGTTGTGGACAGAGTTGATCACAGAGGGAGGCGTGCCTTGTTATTGATCAGACAGAGTTTGACAATTGCTGAGTATTTTATCAACATGTGTCCGGGTTGGTTGTGTTACCATCTGGGTGGTTTTGTGACTTTGGAGGGCTACCAGCCCAATAGGGTAGCCAGGCAGTTTGGACTTTCTCAGGCCACAGCTTATGACGGGAGGCCACCAGTCTTAGGAGTTTCAGACAGAGCTGTTGGCCTCCCGTCGTAAGCTGTGGCCTGAGAAAGTCCAAACTGCCTGGCTACCCTATTGGGCTGGTAGCCCTCCAAAGTCACCCAGATGATACCACAACCAACCCGGACGCATGCTGATAAAATACTCAGCAACTGTCAAACTCTGTCTGCTCCGTAACAAGGCACCCCTCCCTCTGTGATTGACTCTGTCCACAACCACAGTCCCCCTCAGGTGGGTGGTAGACTAACACTGTCAGGCTGGTGTACTAAGGAGAACCAATCTGCTACCAAGTGCGGAGCAAAGAAGAACAGTAGTAACCTCTCTGACTCTAAAGTAGAGGATGCTTGGGATAGCTGCAAAACTGTAGGGTACCCTCTCTGTAAGAAGGCTGGAGTCTCCAGATAAAAAAAAGCACCCCGGACGTGTAAGTGAATTAGGCGTACAAGTACTATCACGGAAGAACTGAATATAGTATCGCTAGGGATTCAGCCTCAGAAATTGTCCGTAGGACCCTGTACACTAGCAAGGATAGTAGGAGCTAAAGCAAGTCTCTGTCTCACTGACAACTGACTGGCTGCTAATATAACGCTGCACCTCAGAGATCCCATACTGAGTGGAAGAACAAAAGTGATGAGCCAAAGTGCCAAAAATTCCGCCAACAGAAGCTGCTCGTCAACATCTACTAGTCTAGGAGAAGCGTAACTGGCTGAAGAAGAAGGCTCGGCGGTCTCCTCAGACAGCGGAGTCCCGCGCTGCAAGCCACAACCAAAAGGGTCGTGTAGTGACACTGTAGTAGGAGACATGTACCTCTCCTGGATGAAGCTACTAACCCAAACACCTATGGGCATGGTGGCCCATGAACGAATCTACAAACCATGTCACGACCGAAAAGTCTGATGGTAGTGCTGAAGAAGCCTGGGGTAAACATCTGGTAGTAACAGTCTGCATCTTCTGTCACCATCTACTGAGAAAACTCGCTGAAATAATTGCTCATCCGGAAGTACACACCTCAAAACTGTGTCCAAAAACTGCTAGCCCAGAGACCGTCTGTAAGTCTGAAAGGGTGACTGTAAGCTCCTCTGTTCCAACCCAGCAAGTACTACGACCAGCGTCCAAAAACTCAACCAAACCTTGGGCCCACGAAGTGGGAAGACACCCGTAGTTGAACAACGAGACATACACTGCCTTGTAGATTCCCGTAGCTCGGAGAGTCTCCCTGTGCTCCTGAAGTACATAGCGAGCCCAGCAAACATAGCCGCTGACGGTACACTGAATCTGTCCAACTGTAGAATCCCTCGGCCACTCTAGAGGGGGTGACGACTGTAGCTGACGATGGCTAAGTAGGGTCGACTGCCCAACTTGCTTGAGTGTGACTGCTGCTGGTACTAGAACGTCACAGGTACCTCAGCCAACCTGTGCCAAAGAACTTTCAAATGGGTGGTACTCCTCGTACTGCAGTTTAAGACTGGTAACCCACCTCTCTGGGTCCTCAAAGGCAACAGAACCCTCAGGAAGCTCTGGGAGTAAGGGGAACCGAGCAAAGAAGTCGTGAAAAATGTCCCGCCCCTGCAGCATGTCTTGATACTGCTCCAATCTATCCTGAACACCAACAATACCCTAGGGGTCCTGCCTGTCAATGGCCTCCTAAATGGCATCCGCACTAGGCTCACCTGGAGGCAGGTCGTCGGGTCTCTGCTAACGAAACATTCCCTGCATAAGGGAAAACAAGCAAAATGCATCAAAAAGTAGTAATAATGATAAAAAAAATGCTAAAAAAAGGGGTAAAGCTACTAAAGACCATCAACCATGTTGCAATAAACGTGATACGCTCTAAGCGCATAGCACATTTGTTAGGGGGCATTTGTTGACCCCTACAATCAGCCCAAAAATTATAAGTTTAATGAAGATGATTTAGTTCGAATATGGATTGCATGAGATTTTATTCATGCTTTTAAGTTTCAAAGAAAATTTATGGAGGGTATTGGAGGGAGGAACCTTGACATTAAAAAACGTATCTCTGACAAGTTTGTGATCGTTGAATGATCTTCTCATGATACGATATGTATGATCTACTATATGAATTGGCACAGACAATTTTCAAACAATAGTATTTGAAAGCTAATGAGGGTGTGGAGTTACCTTCTATGATTCATATAATCCTTCGACATTATCTGTTCAAACTACAAAATATGATATCCAGGATTGGGAAGTTTAAACGTTTGCATTCTCTTCTCTTGTCCGATAAATTGTTTTAATCAGAATCTTTGTAGTGCACTTGTCAAAACATTCCAAGCATCGAGAAGTCTATGATTATCATGCATATGTATTGATGGCTTGGAAATGGTACTCGAGGGAGTTGAATATTCGATATACCTCCGACACTTAAATGATTTAAGAAGGATACATTAAGTATACCTCCAAGATCTCTAGTGATATTAATAACTTGCGTCACTTAGGATTAGCCAAGTCTTGTATTATACCGATATGAGATTGGGAAGCTAAAATCTCTTCAAAAAGACACGAGCGGATACAGAATTTGGGAATTGAATGATATGAATTAGCTCTACCAATGGAGAACCTACAACTTTGAGAATGTGAAGATGCCAAGGAGACTTATAGTGTCAAAATACAAGCCAAGAGGAGAATCACATATTTAACTTGATGTTGGAATTTCACTAATTCGAAAAAAAAACCTTAATTTTACTGAGAATGTGATCGAAGACCGACACCCGAAATTAAAGCGCAAGGCTGTTCAAACGATGTCAGATCGACAAACGGACTTCACAGTTGCGTCCGAAACATTGTCAACCTCTAAAAACTACATTTTTGTTTATTCAATTTGAAGCATCCATATTGATGATGCAAATCTAAAGGTGATTTGAATATGATGCGAAGGCATGCATTACGAGGGAGAGGAGGTCTGGACGATGCTCAAACGAAGTCCGATCAATGAACAGACAATGTCATTGCGTCCGAAACATCGCCGACATTCAAAATATACATTTTATTTAATAAATTTGGATCGTCAGAGGTGGTGACAAACTTCGAGGCGATTCAAACATAATGTGAAGGTATGCGTTACAAAATAAATAAGGCTTTGACGATATTCGAAATAATGTCCGATCGCAAAACGGACAGCGCCACTGCGTCTAAAACGTCCCCAATATCTAGAATATTCATTTTACTCAATCAATTTAAATCATCTAAGATGGTGGCAAAAATCCCGAGGCGATTCAAATACATTAATACGTATTTTGAGGAAAATTAGCCTCGTTAGTAACGAAACAACGTCCGATTGACGAACGAACTTCGCCTTTGTGTATGGAATGCAATCAATGTTTTAAATTGACTGTCAATTTGTCCAAAATAGAATTATGCCATGACTGACGAGGGTCCTAATACAACAATGCGCATTTCAAGAGAATTAAACCTCGACGTCACCCAAACAAAGTTCGATTGCGAAACGGACTGCGTCATTACGATCGGGACATCGACAATACCCTAAATGTACTATAAATTTATCTAATTTTTATGTTTGACAAATTTAACATGCCAAATGAAGCAATCAATATGCAAAATGAGGTCGTCAGCATGAATTTCATGACAATGAACGTTAATCAAGGAAATGTGCAAATAAAATTGATATTTGGGTTGATTAAGGCATTGCTGTCATATCCAGCTAATGCATTAATGGCATAACATGAATATATATATATATATATATATATATATATATATATATATATATATATATATATATATACTTAAAAAAATTTTGAGCAGGAATCAAACGTCAAAACAGAGAAAAAAAATGTCAAATCCATTAAATGTTATTCACTATCGTACCTCGTTTGCTTCTTTCGTCCTTCTACCGCAGATGGCTTCGAATGCACGAAATTGCACTAGAATGGAATTTGGCAGTACTATTTTGCTTCCCTTCTAGCTGTCTTCCAAGCAGACAGGCTCCCACAGTAATAGAAAAATAATGCAAGCCACGAAGAAAATGATTGAACTCCACTCCACGTACAAAGCTTTTTGCTTACACCGGCTTCTTTAAGCTCCCGTCAGTCTCAACCTCACACTCTAGTAAACACAATCGCAAGCGCTTCCGTTCGTCTCCTCCCTCCGACCCACTAGCCGAGCTCCTCTTCAATTTGTCTGTTCAAACATCCCTCTAAGCCAAAAACTCCAGCTTGCTCGCTAACTTCATCTAATCCTATTTCTCAACTCTCTTTGTCAAGTAGCCAGAGCAGCTCACGTCGACCACAGTTCTCTGATAGCTCACGGGCACCAACTCGTCTACAACTAATCTCAAGGTGAAATCCACGTTGAACCTCAATCTACCTTGCTTTACTTCCTTTTGAGATTAAGCCCAAGCAGTCCGTCCAAGCCCTCTTCCCATCTGTCCAAACAGCAGTAAATCTTGTTCGTCTCCTCACTACAAGCTCTGTCGGTCACCTGAACTCCTCTAATAGCCTCCGACGCCAGTGCTTGTCCGTCTCCTTCACAAGGTAGCAGATATATATAGTGATCTCCACTTAAATCTCCTCACTAAAGCACTATTGTGTTCCAACTCAGTTCTTTTTTTTTCTCACCCGGGAAAGTGATATCTTTATCCTTTCCCCACTACCAACCGATTCCTCAAAGATTCATCAAATCCTATTGACTTCCATTCATCATCGTATAATAGCAGAAAGGTGAAAAAGGAAATAAAAGCTTAGTCTTCTCATTATTTTATTAATCTTTTCTCCCCCACTAAAATAATGTTTCTGCTCTAAGCTTTCACACCGCTAAAAGCCAAAATATTTTTCCTCATCACTTTATTAAAGCAACTCTCCCATATTTCCTCCTCTCCCGTTATTATCTTTTCCCTTAAATTATGTAATTTTATTTTTAATATTACTTGTTCTGTCTTATGTTTCTATTACCTTTCTTTTATTTTCTGTAAGTATGGAAGTGTATATATATACTTATATATCTAAGAGTTTAAAAGAAAAAGAGAAAAGGTAAAAGGTGAGAATAAGATTCCTATGCCTTTATTAAATATGGCAGTTATCAATTTAATATCTTTTAACTATTAATGGCATAGTATTTTTTTTTAAATACATTTTAGTCATGAGTACTGTTGTTATTATGTTGATGTCTTTTAGTCATTCATGCTATACATAGTTAATCGGGTTAATATCATTAATTATTTGTGCTATAATCAATTGAATTATACCACTGGTTATTCATGATATCCTTGATATCAAAGGCAAATGCATGTTCGTGTGTGTTTATTTGAATACATATGCCCCCTTTTTTTTAGAGAGAGGATGTAAGCTTTCTCATTATTTCTTTAAGCATAGAGTTTGGTTAATATTTTTGATTATTTGTATTATTGTTATGATTGTTAATTATAAAATATATACATGTGTATATTATGTATGTTAAAAAGAAGAAAAAAAAAAGAAAGAAAAAAAAGAGCAAAAAAAAAAAAAGAAAGCAAAAAAAAAGAGCAAAAAAAAAAGAAAGCAAAAAAAAAAAAGAGAAAGAAAAAAAAAAAGAGAATTTTATAAATTTTGGAAAGCCCGTTTCGACGCTTGTAGCGCGGCGAGTAACCACCCATGCGCGCTTTTCTTAGCACGATGGGAGGAAGCTCATCGCGGTACTTGTGGCTAGGCGGATAATCTTCTTAAAATCATGTTTTCGACGTTTGCGACGTGCCGAGGGACCCCCTATGCACGCTTTTCTTAGCATGGTGGGGGGGGACTTGATACGATGCTTACGACGAAAGGCAGGCGAGCCTTGTGCATGTTTTTCTTAGCACGGCGGGGCAAAAATATAAGTACCTGTACGCGGGGAAAGAACTGCTTTTTTGTTAAAACTGCTTTTAATAACTCATGCACGACTTTCTTGGCGTGGTGGATAATAAAAAAAACCACCGCCATGGTGTCTCACAAAAATCAACCGTGCACGCCTTTCTTAATGTGACAGGTAGGCGGCCTCTTGGTTTTTTCCCCTAAACGGGAGAGACACTGGGAGACTACCGAAATTTTGTTTGAAAAAGACAAGGACTTGAACGAAATTTGGACAGCAGGGGACTTGATTTTGGACGGCATGAAACATATTCCAAAACCTAAATGATTAATAAAATATTTGAATTTAAATAAAATGAGTTCAAACTTGAACTTGACTTGAATATTAAGTGGACAAATGACTTGAACTTGAATGCAAACAAAATGAAAAGGACTTTACTCGGATTTGAACTTAACTTGAATATAACAAAAATGAATATTCAATAAGGAACTTGAATGCAAATGCTAATACTAATTAAAAGTTTCAAGTCATTCAAATCTCATACAAGCAAGCAAATACTCATGTGTAAGAAATCCCTAACTTGTCACTCATGAACAACAAAGTTAAGGTGATTTGTAAATAATCACAACAAACCTTTGTGAATTATTAAGGCTAATGAGCTTAGTGAGGCACCAAAAAATATGAGTGAAAAAAGTTGAACATGTCTCACCTACGAACGATGAAAGTGAAGTGACAGAAAATACAACTTGATTGCCAATGTTGATCCAAAGTTCTCTTCGACAAATATCGTTGTGATGTCGATCGCCAATGATACTATAAAATCCTTAAATCATCAATGAGTCAGATTCAAACTATCCATGCTTGCAAGATGAACATAATTAATTAGAATGGAAGATACACAATGAACGCAACCCTTTCACAAGCAAAGGTTGAGTGGAAAGTGCAATGATATGATTGCAATCAAGATATGAATTCAATGAGATATCAATGGATCATCACATTGACTAGAATGCAAATATTATCAAACAAGCTTTCTATACAAGATTTGAATCGTCTTCACGTTACAACGAAAGATTTATGAAGTTGCGGACACAACGAGCTCACAAGAAATGCACAATAAGAGAAAAAATGTGGTCTAATCATAGATAGATCATGTAGTGACTTATCAACGACTTGATTCGTCAAGATGAATACAGTAGCTATCTACGAATGCCGAAAGTCAAAATTCAAGAACCTACTGAAGTTGATTGCAAGCAAAAATCAACAATACAAGTCCATCATGCTGACCACAAGCAAATATAAAAGACTCACTCATACAGTAGTTCACTTATGGGTGATGACGATTAATGTGCAGTGGATGCTAAATCATCCATACAGTTGAAAGCCACTCAGTAGTAGTCAAATACATCAGCCTTCTACAAGCAAGGATTAAAGATCTGCAACACATACCATCTCTCTACGAAGACAAATGTATGTGCCACATGCCACTGATGGTAGATGCAGAAAGACTTCAGTAAATGCAGTATCCTGTAGTCAACCTTAGTCTACAAATGAAAGAATACATCTACCTTCAGCAATAGTGGATGTGTTGTGGGGACTAAAATCACAGCAAATGCGTAAAGAATGCTGCGAATACAAACTCCTATGAACTATTGTAGGAGATCTATTCTACACCCAATATGTTGTTTGCAAGATAATACAAAATACAAAATGACTACATCAAAATGCAAATCTCTATGGGCTATCGTAGAAGATCTTTCAAGCATTCCAAATACTCCTGCACATGCACTATAATTTGTATACACATAGGTACACAAGGGGTAGGTCTAATCAATAAAATTTTCAAATCCCATATGAGCCCCGGCGAGCGTGTTATTGGTACACACGTGACATCCAAGGATGCTTCGCGGATTAATAAGTGAGTTCAAGTTCGAACCCAATCCTCCTAAGTGGATCAAAAGGAGTCGACAAAGTTCGAACTATCAAACAAATACACGGTTGTGGCGACCGGTGTATTTATTTTAATACATTCATATTAGACCTTCAAGGTCTATAATTAAGAGAACTCATTAACAAAGGCATAAAGCTTACGAAACCCGATCCTATATCGATAGCCAGAGAGAGTCGACAAGGTTCAAGCTACAAATAAAAATGTCACCAAACACCCGGATGAAGGCCGTGTTGAATGTTTATCTCAACCTGAGGGGTTCACAAACATTTTTAAATGTCTCCCAAATATCCAAATACCCATCAAAATCCAAAACTCCACAAAAATTCAAAAATCCCAAAAGTTCAAATATTTAAAATTGAAATAAATCCATCCATACTTAAAGCAAAATTCATTCAATCTACACAACAGTTTGCTGGGGTAGACAAATTAAAAATTACTTCAGCTCACAAAGAGATAATGTCTAGTCGAAAATATCACTAGGATTCATTCTCAAATAAATCTCCTGTCAGTAAGGACGTGGTACGTGTCCTCTAACCGGCGATTTTGTCGTCAAATGGCACCGCAGGATAAACGGTTATGACCTGGGCCTTCTGAACCGAGTGGTTTTGCCGCCAAATGGCACCACGAAATACCGGTTATGGCCAGCGTCAATACGCTCCTTATTAGCATCAAATCCTTGAGATATGAATTAATAGGATATGATTGATAAGGCACAAAACCCTCTGTTAGCTAAGGTGTATTCAAATTTATCCCCTTAGACAAACATTCAGCCCAGATCTACAAGGTACCCTTAGACGAAGCAACCTATGGTTGCCGATAAGGATCCTTCTGTCAGGTTGGGTCGACTACCTCCTCTGACTAAGTAGACCATGGACCATGATCGCCCGGGATGACGGAACCATGGGATCTTGATCGGGTCCATCATCCATTCCCCCACCATCAACTTTAAGTGCAAGATGATGAAATTTCTATTTTAAATATCAAACTTTTCAAATTCCTAAACGTAAAGCCCATTGCTGTTACTATACACCTGATAATATGTATCTATGGATATAACGTATCTGATCGATGACTAGCCTTAATCGAAAGTTCTCTCTCGTTACCGGGAGGGGTAATTAACTATAGGGGCTTGCGCCTATAGGAAATCAGAACTCATATCATAAAGTCCTCACAAAATGAGGGCGAAATCTCTGGGTAGTGTCTTATCTACAAACCCATCTACCTTCCCAAAATTTACCCCGGAACTAATTCCGTTAAAACTTCATCGCCGAAAAATAAAAGCAAATAACAGTGCGGGCGGAGGCCGGGGTTGAATTTTCGGAGCCCACAGGGAATCATGTCTTAGGAAAGCACGAAAGAGTTGGTTGTCTATGTGAACGTATTTTTTTTTTTTTTTCTCGCGTGTTTGCCTTTGTAGCACATTCATCTTGATCCTAATGAAGCTTCCGCTTGACTTTAGACTGTAAAGAACGAAAATTAATGAGTTAATCTGATTATGCCTGGCAAATAAGATATAATTAGGCTTGGCAAAGAAGCCTTCGCTGGAAAACTAAGGAATGCGTGGTTCATGTTGGGGAACCATATCTTAGGAAAACCCAAAAGAGTTGGCTGTGGGAATAATTTCAGAATTAAACCAACCACAAGATAATGGGAGCGCTAAAAGAGATGAACAACCATAGCACATTTGCATTGCACAGTTTGTCCAAACGCCTGGTCATACCACATTCAGGGCAAGAACGGCAAATTTGAAACTACCAAAATTTTGTAAAAGTATACCTATGGTATTGATGAATTCATCTTTTTTGTGTATAAGATGTGCTTCGGAAGTCTCTCATAGGTGTTAAAATGCATGGTGCTAAGCCCTTCGAGGTTTTAGGAACTTAGAGAGGAGACTCAGAGAATATATAAATTTGGTATAATATAAAGCGAAGAGGGAGAATTGCAAAACATGATTCATATGCTTATTTGCTTTATTAACCTTATGTCTCATACATATGTCAATGCAAGATTTTATTTCCTCCAGAGAATTCCATCCGTGATCATATAACGTCAGGATTGCCGCTCTCCATTTTCGTATGGATTTCAGCGAAGAGTGCATGCGATGGACTATATAAGGGGATGTTCAGTTAGGTTTACTCAAGCTAAGACTGGAGACTTCCATTGCATACCCTCGTACAGCTTTAGGTTTTGTGTTATCTTAAACTTCTTCATTCCTCATCGGCATACTCTCTCAATGTCTGGGATTTCAATGGGGATTTTGAAGACTTTATTGATGCATGCAAGGAGTAGGGTCACAAGTATTTCTTTATTATATACACCTCTTGTGACTTCTATGTTTCCTAGTGGATCAAATTGTCTCTCCTATACCATGTATCTAGGCTTGAATAGGGCTGCAAATGAACAGATCATTCAACAAGTTATTCGTGGCTCAGCTCACTTACAGCTTGTTCATGATCGTTTGTTTAGATAATCAAACAAGTTTAAACAATGTTTGGATTACTCAACTGTTAAATAAACGAACATGACAACTATGTGTTCTGCTCATTTATGCTCATGAACAATAACAATTAAAGCTCGTGAACAAACTCGATATGAAGCTCGTTAAAAAGCTTGATTAAATTTTTATTTTATATATTTTCACATAATTTTTTATTTTTATTATAATAAATTATTCTTATTATATAAAAATTAATTACATTTTTTATGTTATAATATTTCAATATAATGTATTTTTTCATAAACAATAGGTATTTATTCATGTTTGCAGTATTTTTTGTTTAAAGTATTCATTGACAAGCTTGTTTATAAGAAGAATTATTTTAAGAACTTGTTTGTTCATGAACGGGCTAGTTTAGTAGATTGAAAACGCTCCCTATATATGTTCGCGGATAGGCTCTAGATTATTGTTTATTAGTAAGCTCGATAAGGCTCATTTGTTTAAAGCTCGATAAGCATAAATGAACTAAATATGAACCAAACATAATTCAAACATGAACATAAATCAAACAGAGCTTGGTTGAAATTTAGAATTTGAGCGAAGTTCAAGCAGAATTTGAGCTGAATCTCCTGGAAAAATACTAGGAAAACTTGATAATTGATGAAAAAGTGGAAAATAAATAAATAAGATACAATGGATCTTCAATTCGAGAGGAAGATCCGGCTCTCCCAATCCCTAGTCGACGGCTAAAGCCCAAGCAAATCTAAGACAAATCCCAAATTCAACAAAAACCAAGGTAAACCTAACCCTAACCCTTCTCATCTATTTAAAGAATACAAATATAATTATAATTACTAAATAGCCCCTCCCAAAATTAATTCCCTCCTAAACCTCTCCCTTTTTAATTTTGTATTCAAATAATGGTCCCCACAATGGGGGTCAGTGGTTGTTTGGTCCGCCTGGAGTAAACCAGGGGCCAGCCCTAGCGTTGGGCCAACTGGACAAGGACCGGTCTAATAATCCCCCTTCCCAAAGAATCACCTTGTCCTCAAGGTAAAAGGATGGAAACTAATATTTCACTCTCTCGTATGGCTCCCAGGTGGCGTTATAGTCAGGTAAGTTCTTCCATTTTATCAAAACTTCCTTGGTCCCTTCTTCTCCATGTCGAACTCCTCTCAACTCCAGTGGTTCTAATAACACATCTAAATCCTCTGTCAGTATCACAGGTAACTCTGAACTAGCTATATGATCCTTAATAGCTCTCCTCAGTTGTGGCATTTGGAACACTGGATGTATAGTGGTGATCAATGGTAATCTCAAGCAGTACACCACTGCTCCAATCCTCTCCAATACCTCAAGGGGGGCAAGCTGACTTTCCTCATCTTCTCAGTTTCAGTCTTCACCTGAAGATGAGGGTTGCTAAAATAGGATTTTTGCTCATCAAAGGTAACGTTAACAAATACAATAGTTTTCTTGGTAGAGGGATGATAATATTTATAACCTTTATAGGTAGATGAATATCCAACAAAGATACATTTGAGTGTTTTTTGATCTAATTGGTCTAATTTTTTTTCTATTTTGGTTATGAATGTGAACATAGGAAGTGCGCACAAAAATTTTGGGTGTAATGTTATTATGGGTTCAGAATTTGAGATAAAAAGAGGATAGAATATCCATTGGTTTTTAGTCCCAAGATTTTTTAAGGTAGTTGATTTATGAGATATGTGGCAATCAAAATGGCTTCCCCCAAGTAGGATTTGGATACATTGTGGTGGAATTAAAGTGCATGGGTGGAGACTAGAAGGTGGCTATTTTTCCTTTCTGCAATCCCATTTTGTTGTGGGTTGTGAATTTAAGAAGACTCATGAATGATACCTTCTTTTTGAATGTAAGAGGATAGGGTTTTCTTAAAAAAATATTTAGCATTGTTAGAACAATTTTTTTTTATTTTTACCCTGAATTAGTTCTGGATCATGGTATGAAAAAATGGGGAGCAGAGAGATAACATTGGATTTATTTTTTAGGGAAAAGATCTAAGAGTCTCAAGGCAATCATCAATGAATGATACAAATCATCAAGCTCCTGAGATGTTAGGGATTTTTTTGGGTCCTCATATATCATTATAAGGTAAAATAAAGTATTACATCTCTTATGTTTGTTTCGAAAAGAAATTCGTTAATGCTTAACTAGCTCACAGGTTTCACAATGAAAATATTCATTTTCCAACTTATAAAAATGTTTGGGTACATATTTTTTAAGACAACAAAGGATGGATGTCCTAATCTAAAATGGTGAAGCCAAATAATAGATTTTTTATCATATAGAAATAATATAGAATAGCCATTATTGATAATATTATATTTGTTCAGCTCTTCAAGGTAGTATAGTCAATCTCTCTTCCTAGCAAGTCTAATCTTCTTCCACAATCTCTGATTCTGAAATAAGCAACAAGCATGGTAAAATAAGACTAGATAATTATGGTCACCAGTAAGTTTTTGTATGGAGGTTAGGTTTGTGGATAATTGAGGTATATGGAGCACATTTTTTAGAGTAAGGGAGGGAGATAAGGGTATGTCTCCTTGGCCTGCTATTGTGGTAAGAGAATCATCGACGGTGATAATTTTCTTGTCACTTGGGCAAGAAGTATAATTGATAAAGTGGAAAGTGAAGTGTGTTATATTATCTATGGCTTCTGAGTTAATGATCAATAATCCTTTCAAATGATTCCTTGAGGCACTTAATCCAAGGAATATAGAAAACTTACCTGAAAGTGCAAGAGAAGAAGATGCAAGTGATTTTTCAAGGGATAATAGGAGTTGTATTAATTTATCAATATATTCTTTATTGAGCTCTATGAAGCTGAACTACATTTCTAGGTTGGACTGACTTGTAGTGTTGGCTTGTGATGTGCCCTTTTGTCCACTTCTTTGATTCCGCTCCTTGAAGGCTTTTGATAGGTTGATTCCTCCGACCTGGGCCCGAGCCGAACTGACCCAAGTGGGTCGGGTATACCAGAGGCGGTGCAAACCGCCTCTCATTGCCGCCTAAGAGGGTCCACCGCCTCTTGCTTTCCAAATTGGGGAACAATAGGAATTTAGTTTCTAAATTAAATGCAAATATGGAAGGTAGGAAATATTTAAATTATTATTTGTATTAGGAAAGGGAGAGGGGGCGGTGGAGAGGCCTTTAAATAGAGAGGAGGGGGAAGGGAGAGAGGCATGCTTAGATTTGTGTTCTCTTGGAGTCTCTTGGAGTTTTGGGCTCTAGACCTAGCGTCTAGAGATTTGGAGAAAACGATCCTCCTCTCGAATAGAGAATCACTTGTATCTTTGCTTTTGTTCTTTGCTTTGAGTTTTCAATAAAGTTCTACTTCGTTTTCTTGTCCGATCTTGGATATTATCGTTGGTTTTGATCTAATTTGTGTTAGGGTTGCTTGCAAACTCAAGTAGATCCGGTAGGATTAATTGCGAACTCAAATATATCATATCAAATTAGTATCAGAGCATCGGCTTGGGACCAGCAGCGACTAAAATTTCTGAATTTCAACAGTGAGTTCTCATCTGGAGGACAAAAACTCTTGCAAGGAAGATGGCCGGAAAGAAGGTAGAAGTTTTGGAAGGAGAAATTAGACAACTCAAGAATGATTTGGAAGGAAGATTTTTTTATTTTCATAATCAAATTTCTACCAACAACGAAAAGATGGAAGGGAAGTTCGCAATCATGGAGGAGATGTTAAAAAAATTACTCGAAGTAAAGACCACGCCGGTGGCATCGGAAGCATGGAGGACTAACGACGACCATGGAAGAAAGGGAAACCCTAACCGGTTTTCCGAGATCATGGAGGAAGAAGAAGGCATGCCTCCTATAGAACCACTTTCTAGAGAGGAGATAAGCCCTGGATTCAACAGAAGGGCTGAATTTCCGGGAAGGAGAGAAGAATACTACTATGACGATGCTGAATTTGAAAGAGGAAGAAGGGAATTCTATACATAAGGCAGGTATGACCGCCGAAGGGAAGGCCGGAACAACTGGGGAGCACATCCTACTCCCAGCTTTGGAGGTTATGGTGGATGCCGAGGCGATCCAAAGGTAAGGAAACAAAAGATGCCCGTCTTCGAGGGAGAGGACGGCCATGGCTGGATTTACAAGGTCGAACGTTACTTCACCATCAATGGTTAACTGAGGAAGAGAAGTTAACAGCGGCTAGACTATGTTTGGAAGGAAAGGCGTTAGCATGGTACCAATGGAGAGACAGAAGGGAACCCATCCGGACTTGGAGGGAATTTAAAGAAGCTTAATCGAACGTTTCCAAACTGATAGGGAAGGAGACTTCTATAAGCAATTCTTTGCTTTAACACAAGAGGGGAACTATGGCAGACTACTAAGATAGATTCGAGTACTTAGCCAGCATATTGGACCGCCTCTCAAAAACAATACTGGAAGGAAACAAGATGAAGGGGCTGTAACTGGAGATCCGGGCAGCAGTAAGAGTCTTGGAACCAAGAATCCTGAGAAAAGCCATGGAATTAGCATAACGGATAGAAGATCAAAAGAAGATGGAGAAAGTAGCTAAGGGAAACAACTCAAGAGGATCTTATAAGATGACGACCACTGTCTTACCACCCAAAGGACCAGCACCAGGGAGTATGAAGGAAGCACCCAAGGAAAAAGCCAGTGGAGGTGGAAGTGGGGGAAATTTCAAAAGGTTAATAGAAAAAGAAATACAAGAGAAAAGAGCTAAGGGGTCGTGTTTCAGGTGCGATGAAAAGTACATGTCAGGGCATACGTGCAAGGACCGAACTCTTCATGTTCTCACCGTCTGTGATGACGAAGAAACTGAAGGGGGAGGTGGAAGCGGGCTAGAAACAGAGGAAGAAGAGGAAATGCATTTAAATGTTGCAGAAGTATCCCTAAACTCAGTAGTGGGGTTTACACCAAATCACACTATGAAGGTCAAAGGAGAAATAGCAGAAAAAGAGGTGGTAGTATTGATAGATAGTGGGGCCACACACAATTTCAAATCCATCCAGATTGTCGACATGCTGGGAATGAGGTTAGTAGACACAAGCGGCTACGGGGTAATGTTGGGCACGGGAAAGGTGGAGATGTGAAGAGGAGTTTGTAATGGTTTAGTTCTAACTATACAGGAGCTACAGGTAAAGGAGAATTTCCTTCATTTGAAATTGGGAAGCACCGATGTCATATTAGGGATGAAGTGGTTACAACCTTGGGGTAAACGAAGGTCAATTGGGGAGCTCTATGGATGAAAGTGGTGGTGGAAGGACAAAGGGCAGTAATCCAGGGCGAAGCCAGGCTATCACGATCTGGAGTATCTCTCAAAACCATGCTAAGAAGCATACAGGAGGCAGGGGAGGCTATTGGGAAGAGCTGCAACGTTTGGAAGGGATCATTGTGGTGGGAAGAAGGAGAAATCCCTCTCGTTATACAACCCATTATACAACAATTCAAAGAAATTTTCCAACCACCTCAAGGTCTCCCACCCACCAGAGATCAAGAGCATGCAATTGTTCTAAAGGAAGGAGTATCACCAGTCAATGTCCGCCCCTACCGTACCCCCACATTCAGAAAGACGAAATTGAGAAGCTCATCAAGGAGATGTTGGAAGCATGCATCATAAGGCCTAGTGTAAGTACTTTTTCTAGTCTTGTTCTGTTGGTCAAGAAAAAAGATGGGAGCTGAAGGTCCTGTGTGGATTATCGGGCACTAAACAAAGAGACGGTACCAGATAAGTTCCCCATCCTAGTGATCGATGAATTACTAGATGAGCTACATGGAGCCAAGGTGCTTTCCAAAATGGATTTAAAATCAGGCTCCATCAAATCCGAATGAAGGAGGAAGATATTAAGAAAACAGCTTTTCGAACACACGAAGAGCATTATGAATTCTTAGTAATGTCATTTGGGCTTACGAATGCCCCTGCAACCTTCCAGTCGTTAATGACGAATATTCAAGCCACATCTCATAAAATTTGTCCTAGTCTTCTCTGACGACATACTAGTGTATAACCAAAACACAGAAGAGCATTTCGAGCACTTAAAGGTAGTATTTGAAATACTACAGGAACATCAGCTCAAGGCAAACCTCAAAAAATGCAGCTTCTCGCAACCAAAGGTAGAGTACCTGGGGCACGTGGTCTCTCAAGAGGGGGTAGAAGCTGAGTCTACAAAAATGGCCTATACCAAGGAACTTAAGGTAAAATTGAAAGGCGGGGACTCTTCCCTTTATGTAATTAATGTCTTACTTTATTTTTTAGAATTGTAGAGGGGCAAAAAAGAAGGAAGCATCTCTTTATCTAAGGGAAGTTGTGAAAGACAATGCAATTTTTTTTTATTGGGTTAGCTGAAACCAAGCTGACAAAAATTGGCTGAGGAGATGTTAACAGGATTATTTGTTGTGATTGGGATTTTTTTCATCATCTAGGTGATGGTACTTTTGGAGGTGTTATGGTTCTTTGGAATAGAAATCTAGTTTCCTTTACTATAGTGGAACACTCTTCTCAATTTGTGTTTGGAGTTCTTGAAACTACTAGTAAGGGATGTTGGCATGTGGCCATGGTGTATATAAGGAATTTCAAGTTAGAAGGGATCTTTGGGAAAGTCTTGGTATGAGTGTGATGGGTGATATTCCTACTATTGTGGGAGTAGACTTCAATTGTCTTCTTTTTAAGGATGATAAGAGAGGTGGTAAAAAATTTTGTATGTCTAAGGGACCGAAAGAGATGAAATTTTTTATGGCTAATCATGATCTCCATGATTTAGGTGTTATTGGTCTAAGGTTCACTTGGTGTAACAATAAACAAAGAACGACAAGGATTTGGGAAAGACTGGACAGATGCTTACTGAATTCTGCGGCTCTACAATTAGTTCCTTCGGCTTCGATTAGACATCTAGCAAGGGTGGCATCTGACCATTGCACCATTTCTTTTAAATTTGATGAAGTGTCTCAGTTTCATTCTAAAGTTTTCATATTTGAAGACACATGGAAGTCTTATCCAACAACTTGGCAGATTGTTACTAAAGCTTGGGAGAAACAGGATTTTGGCGGTGCAGCAGACGTTTTTAACAGGAAAATTCAGAGAACTCTAAAGCCTCTTTATTTTTGGAACAAAAATAAGTGCAAAAATCTGAGCTTGCTTAAGGAGAAATTGAAGGAAGAAATTCTTAAATTACAACTGGAAGAAGAAATGGAAGGAGGTCTAAGTCCAGATAAGTTGGCTTTACTTCGTACTAAAGTTAATGAGCTCAATGTTACTTTGTTCAGATTATCTACTTGGTGGAATTAAAGAGCAAAGGCTACATGGAATGAAGAGGGTGACACCAACGCAAAATTCTTTCATGACTATGCTTTGGCTAGAAGGAATGGAAAGTTGATTAGACAAATTAAAGATGGAAACAACTTGGTTGTGGAAGACATGGAGCAGATTGAATCAATTTTTTTGAAGTTTTTTGAAAACAAATGGAGATCCAGGAAGTGTGTGGGGTTGAATTGGCCTTTGGTTAAATTGGATCAAATGGTGGATGACAATGATAGGGATTTGTTAAATGCTGAATTCACTGAAGAGGAGAGGAGTGTGCTTCTGCGGTTTTCCAGCAAGGATCAAATAGATCTCCCGGTTTGGATGGGTGTACCTCTTCCTTTTTCAAATTTTATTGGAAAATTGTTAAAGATGCAACTTGGAGAGCAATTGATGACTTCTTCAAGAACGGGCAAATGCATGGAGCTTGGAAAAACACTTTGATTGCTCTTATTCCTAAAATCAAAAACCCAGTAACACCTTCTAACTTTCGACCTATTAGTCTCTGTCAAACCATCAACAATGATTGTGAACAGATTGAAGTGCTGTATTTCTAAAATTATTTCTGAAGAAAAAGTTGCTTTTATTCCGAGAAGGTCTATGTCTGATCATTGCTTATTAGCTTATAAAATTTTCAATAAATTCAGAATTTTCAATAAATAAAAAAGGACTTATGGCAGTTAAGCTTGATATGGAACAAGCTTTTGATAGTATGAGTTGGGAAACCTTGGATCTTGTTTTAAAATGGTTCGGTTTTCAAACTAAGATATCCAATCTTATCATGGAGTGTGTGATTAACGTGCGTTTTTCTATCCTATTAAATGGTAAGAGTTCTAGATGGATTGAAGCAAAAAGTGGATTTCGGCAAGGTTGTCCTATGTCACCGTATCTTTTCATCTTGTGTTCCCAATTTTTATCAAATGCTATTAATCAAAGAGGACAACAATTGGGCATTCAAACTTCCCCAAGAGCTCCTAAAATTACTCATCTCCTTTATGTCGATGATGTGCTCTTATTTGGGAGATTATCTTCTCTTATGATTCAAGCTATGAAGATTTAGTCATGGAGTATTGTGGATGGACAGGACAAAATATCAACAATTCAAAATCTCAGATTCTTTTTGGAAAATCTGTGAGACCATGCTTAAGAAGGAAAATTGGGAAGAAATATGGTTTCAAAGTTTGAAATGAACTACATTACTTGGGTATAAAGATTGTTTTAAGGAGAATGGTGAAGGATGATTTTCAATCCATCATTGATCATGCATTGGAGAGACTTAATGCTTGGGGTGCTAGATTTCTTTCTTTGGCTAGTAGGATGGTTCTTGTAAAGTCTTCTTTTCTATCTTTGCCCATTTTCTTATCAACTCACTCTTTGGTTCCCAAAAGTATTTTATATGAATTGGATAGGCTTTGTAGAGATTTTATCTGACACAGATTATCGTAGATGTAGCTTTCATTATGTTGCATGGGAAGATTATGTAAACCCAAAAATCTGAGCGGAATGGGTTTACTTTCTGCTGTTAAAAAAACCAGACCTCTAAGAGCTAGATTATCTTGGAGGTTTTCTCAAAATCCTTCATCATTGCTGCATAGATGCATTGCTACTAAATATGGTACTAACATTTGGAATGGAGAGTTCAAAAGAGGTCATTCGTCTGCTTGGTTTATCCTATTGGATGGGGCTTCTTACTTAAAACCAATTGTCAAATGGCAAGTTGTAAATAGAGAAAGTATCAATGCTATAAATGATATTTGTCTATTGGACAGGTGTTTCAACAAATGGCCCATGTTAGTTGACTGTGCTAGCTTAGACAGGGTGATGCTGCAGCAATTTCTCCTTCGAAATGGTCAATGGAACTTGCTTGAACTGTCTCAGTTTTTCAATCAGGACCTTGTAAATCTAACTTTGCAACATTGTGCTATTCATGATGGACGCATTGATCAGGTGGAACCTCTTTTCCAACTCTTTGGGAAATCGATTTCTGCATTGGCATATGCAGAATCTACCAGATACAACAATGAGGATGATGATTTTGGCTTCTCCATTTGTTTAAGGAAATTAAAACTCAAACCAAAAGTTGAATTGTTTTAGTGGAGGATGAGAAGGTACGCCTTGCCTACTAATGAATTTTTAAAATATAGAAGACATTGGCATAGTGATCTTTATGCTAGAGGTTGCCATGAAGTTGAAGATTGTTCGCATATTGATGTTCATTGCAAATATCTTATTGATATCATTTGCAAATTGAGACTTTGGGGATTTAATATTCCTATCTTCCAATCTTTGGCTAACTGTTTAATCCAGCTTAGAACTCTTTCCAAAGATTACTTGAATATTGTAAAGATCTATTGTACAGCCATTTTTTCTCCTGAAAATGCCGGAATGATTGTAAACATTCTCCCCATAAATTTTACCTACATCGGTTGTTGTTGCAAACATTCTCTCCACTACCATGACTAGACGTTCGATGCAAGTTGACTAGGGTGCTTCTCTCCAATTGGAGTTCGGTTCTTGTTGGGACCCCCCCCCCACCTCTAGATTGGATAAAGATCAATGTGAATGCTTCTTTATTGGACTCTAATATAACGAGCATTGGAGGTATAGTCAGAGATTTTAAAGGTAGACTACTTCTTTCTTTTAGTAAAAAGAAGATGCATTGGGATATAAATCAACTTGAGTTGGATGCTATTTTTACCTTGAAAGAATTCTTATAAGACTGGATGTTTGAAAGTAAAGGTGTAACAATTGAAGGTGACAACTACAACGTGAACAAATTCCTTCAAGATTCTATGATGAAATCAACATATTCGGGTAATATCTTGGTTTTTGAGAAGATGTCATTTTTAAATGACTTCAACAAGGTAATTTTTCATCATACCTCTAGAGACTGTAATAAAGTAGCTGACTTGTGTGCTACTTTAGCTTAGATAATAGCTTTTGCTTTGATTCTACTTCTTTTTCAGATATTCCTTCTTCTATGTATAGTCTTTTGAAGAAGGAATATGATAGTTGCCTAGTTGGATAGTTTGTAATAGTTTCTTCTTTTTTCAATGCAATTTGCAATTCTCAAAAAAAAAAAAAAACCAAGGAACTTAAGAAAACTTAGGGGGTTCCTAGGACTCACAGGCTACTACATAAGGTTTATCAAAGGATACAGTACCACAGCAAAGCCCCTAACCGAGCAACTAAAGAAGGACAGCTCTTCCCGATTTCAGCCAGATTTTTGTAGTGGAGACCGGTGCATCCGGGTATGGTTTGGGAGCGGTCCTCATGCAAAGCCACAAGCCTATAGAATATTTCAGCCAAACCCTGTCAACCAGAGCACGACTAAAGTTGGTATATGAAAGAGAGTTAATGGCAATTGTTCTGGCCATCCAGAAATGGCGACCTTACCTCTTAGGAAGGCACTTCATTATAAGAACAAATCAGAAGAGTTTAAAATATTTACTCGAGCAAAGAATGGTGACCAAGGAACATTATAGGTGGTTATCCATACTCCTTGGCTACGACTTCGAGATCCACTATAAGCCCGGTTTGAAAAATAAAGCCGCAGACGCTATATCAAGATGTGTAGGAGAATTACAAGGGGTAGCAATCTCAATACCACTAATAATGGATTGGGAGGCAATCAATGAAGAAAGTTTGAAGGATGAAGGATTAAGGCAGATCCGAGAAGATTTGGTGCGAGATCCAGGCAGCCATCACGGATACTCACTCGTGGGAGGAAGACTTTTACATCAAAGGAAATTTGTACTGCCAAAGTCTTCTGTCCACATTCCAAATCTGTTACAAGAAGTCCACGGGAGTGCAGTAGGAGGCCACTCAGGATTACAGAAAACATACCAAAGGTTAGCCGCCAAATTATATTTGAAAGGGATGCATAAAGACGTGATGGAAATGGTCACCAGATGTGAGATATGCCAACGAAACAAGTACATGGCAATGGCTCCAGGAGGACTGCTACAACCCTTGGGACTTCCAAACAAGGTTTGGGAGGAAGTGTCTACAGACTTTATAGATGGTCTACCTCGATCCAAAGGGTTCACAGTAATCATGGTAGTGGTAGATAGACTCAGTAAGTACGCATACTTCATTCCTCTTCAGCACCCCTACACCGCTACAACAGTGGCAGCCACTTTCATCAGGGAGATAGTCAGATTACATGGAATACCATAGGCCATAGTATCAGATAGAGACAAAGTATTTCTCAGCCATTTTTGGAGAGAACTGTTTAGGCTACAAGGAACACTTCTCAAACGGAGCACTGCCTACCACCCACAGACAGATGGCCAGACCGAAATAGTTAACAGAAGCTTGGAGACCTATCTGAGATGTTTCGTATCAGAAAAACCTGAGCTATGGGCTAAGTGGCTATCATGGGCAGAACATTGGTACAATATTTCTTATCATTCTGCTTCTCAGATGACGCCCTTCAAGGTACTGTACGGAAGGGATCCTCCTCGCTTGGTGTCCAGTGGAAGTAGCAGCACTCCCGTCTCTTCTGTAGAGGAATAAAATGTCATAAATTTTGCGGCTAACAGATTATTATTTTGTTCCTGGAGATGGAGCAGAAAGGAACCAAAACTATGGGATCTACTAGCGATGATTATAAAGGCTTTGTTTGGTATGGATGTTATTGTGATTGTTTACTACCAATAGGATAACATAAAGATATATATTCAATAAGCAGAAAGATACTTGTCCGGCAACAGGCATGCAATGAGATGATAAATTTGGATTATCATTTCTAGAGCAAGAACGTTCGAGGTGTATTAATGAAAGAATTATACAACAAGATAAAGAGGATAACAATACTTACTAAAATCTACTCTCTCTAGCTTTTCAACTCCACAAATCTCTCTCTAAAATAGAAACTCTCCCCTGCCTAGGCATAAACTATCCTTTCTATGGTGCTATATCCCACAACATCCTTTTATATAGACAAAGATTGTTAGTTGCATTGAAAATATATATATATATATAGAGAGAGAGAGAGAGAGAGAGAGACAAAGATTCATTATAAGGTACGACGCCAACTACAACTGACAAATTTTCTACAAAAAATAATTATTATAAATACAAGGAGATGACATTGATTTCTTTGACAATTTTGTGGACAATAAGGGCGGGCTGGCACTATAAACACTTTGCAACAATCTTCTCGAACACACAGCCACTCACTCTCGGGCTTCATGCCTAAACCTTTTCTTAATTCCTCACGAGTTCGTCAACTCTTCTTGCCTTCAGTAGATTTCTCGCGCTAGTACACCTATCTTCTAGTGGTTCCTCTTGACAGCATAGTAATCCTGTCGAAAGTCCCTTTTTTAACTTCAAAATCCTCTCAGCTTAATCTCCACACACCTTTTTGAGTCACTGATCTCTTGATCATGTGAACCCTCTTTAGAGGGCGATTCACTACTATGAATCAAGTTGTTAAAATAGGGAAGAGCCCGGCTCCTCTATCCCATTTTACCAATTTGCTTTGGAGGATAACGAACCTTTCTTGGTGATTCAATAAAGCACTTTAATGCCATGATGTACTGTTATGATTTTTTTCTACAAAAGTGAATTTTCCTTTAGCTGATCCTCTCAGTTTATGTCATCAAAAGTAGGTAAGACTTCTCAACCTTGTCATCCAACGTAAAAGACTCAAATGACTTCAGATTCTCCAAATTCATTATAGTAGATTTCCATATAGGCGAGCAGAGTCAATTAGTATGCATTGTCCCTAATCGTCTTTAGAATCATGAACAATGCATATAAAATTCTTCCAACGATGTCCATTCAATCTTTTCCTGTTAATTAGGAGTCACAATAATCTCCTTTATCAAACTTCTTCTCTACTCAACGTTAATCTCATCAATGCTAGCAGCATTATTATGATTTATAGAGTTGTATCATTACGTCAGAGTGAACTTTCTTGATTCCTACTAGAAAATTTTACTCTTTAAGCTCTAGCAAGACCATCTTGGTTCTCTAGGCTAGCCATTGATTTTATCAAGAACTCTAACCCGAAAGGACTATGAGGCATCAAATGGAGTTGGGACTTATGGAATTGTGTCGCGAACTTGAATGCAAACTAGAAATAAGAGATATTTTCACCCCAAGTTTGTTAGTATCATGAGTTGAAACCTCTAAATAGGTGCATGACAATTTTCTTCACTCTCTCTGTTTGATTGTCAATTGATGGATGGAAACTTATGCTTCTCTTCAAAGTAGTATGCCCACAGTGACTTCTAAAAACTGTAAAGAAAGAGTCTCCATCAAAAATGATTGAGGTCGATGGTCCAAAATTCTCCTAAACATTATTGAAAAAGAGACTGTTGCTTCTTCACTCACCATGTTCTACTTGCATGCCACAAGCATTATCATCTTCCTGAACCTATCCACAACAACAAAAAAATTAGTTATAACCACTATGGGTCGTCAACAGTCCTCCCAAAAGTAATGGAGATACTCTCTCATGACCAAGTTGACAAAGGAAGAGAGCATAGACTATAGAGTCCTTGATTCATGTTGGAAGTGTTTGAGGTGCAGTAGATAAAAAATTAGGCTGCAACAAGATATATTCTCAACCAATATAGTACCTCTCTAGGTTTTGAAGTGTCATCGTCACTTCATTATGTCTTACCATTTTGAAAGTGTATGTTTCAATTTACCAAATTACCATACTTAAGAGCATATTCACTATCGTATTTTGCTCTACTTTCCTGTACCGGATAACTAAGTTGAACTATTGTAAACATGTCATCTACTTCATGTGTCTTGTTGAGACTTTGTTTGAGTTAGGAGGTATTGAAGTGGTCCGTATGAACTATGATCTCTATGCCAAGTGGTTAAAATCATCAGTGCTTCATTGATTCATAAAGTGATAGTAGTTCCCTCTCATATGTCCAAGTACTTTTTCAACTTGTAGAAAGTCTGATTAGTATACTACAAATCTCCCTTCTTGCATTAAAATCACGCCAAGAGCATCTCCGAAAGCACCTGTCCTGACTTCGAATGATATATGCAAATTTGGCAAGTTTAAAATAGACGCTAGCTTATCCTCATTTTTAAAAGAAGAATTTTGTCCATGTGTTTTCTATCATGAGAATATAGGGTTGGCTTTTGTTAGCAAAGGCAAAGGTGCCACAAATACAAAAATGTTACAAATAAACTTTCTTGGTTACTAGTACACTCCCATGAAGCTCTGCACGACAGTCATATTTTGTGGTCGAGCACAATCCTTTGTAGCTCTTATTTTCTCAAAATCCTTCTTGCCACGAACTTCAAAGCGCAGATAGAGTAGGGTATTCTTCTTGAAGTTGCATTTCTCCAGGTTCAATAAGAGGTGGTTTCCTTTGAGAAGGTGCACATGCTTGATATATTCTGATAGGAATTTATCCTCCACACAACAAAAACAGCAAGACCAAGATAAAACATAGCAAAAATCAGTGACAAATATGTTTATTTCAGCACAACAAACCAAGATACAAGTTGATCTGCTATTCGAGATGTAGATCGGCTCTCCAAAAATACTAGGCGCCACTAAGAACAACTCCAAAGAAAACTACAACAAACACACATAACATGATAAATAAAACAACCCTATTAGCCCTCATATAAACCTTCTTGCTTCCCTCCTTATTTTGAATTCAAATCAGCCCAAATCCCTTAATAAATATCACTTACATCTTCCCAAAGAGCTCCCCCAAAGCCTCTTCTCCTATAAGTCAGTCCAAATCCTTTAATAAATGTCCCTTACATCTTTCCCAAAGAGCTCCCCCTTAAAGCCTCTTCTCCTATAGGTAATAAAGGAGGTCCTGGGCCCCACAAGGAAGCTGAAAGGTTCTTTATCTGTTGAAAAGTTTATGGCCCCCACATTAATACTCCCCTCCCAAAAAGTCATCTTGTTCTCAAGATGGAAAGGAAAAAAATTGTTTTTGGATGGCACTATGAGCTCCCATGCCGCCTCATACTCTAGTAAATCCTTCTACTTGATCAAAACCTCTCTGATCCCCTTGTCTCTTTGACGCACCCCTTTCACCTCCAGTGGTTCTAATATCACCTCAACATTCTCTGATAGTGTGGCCAGTTGTGTGGGTGAGGGTTTGTGGGCTCCAATGGCCCACCTCAATTACGATACATGAAACATGGGATGGATGGAAGAGGTTGGTGGAAACCATAGACCATATGCTACTGCGCCAATGCGCTCCACATGCTCTACCTCAGATGGACTATACACCAAAATGGCATCAAAGAAAATCAATACAAACTTGCGGAGGTAGGGTTGAAATACCTTGTTCATAAGCGACTGGAAGGTAGTTGGGGCATTAGTAAGCCCAAAAGGCATCATTAAAAACTCATAGTGACCTTCATGAGTCCTGAAAGCAATCTTGTAGATGTCAGCAGGAGGAATTATGATATGGTGGTATCTTGATTTCATATCAATCTTGGAGAATATCACCGCTCCATATAACTCATCCAACAACTCATCAATGATTGGTATAAGAAACTTATTCAATGCCGTTTTCTTATTCAGAGCCCGATAATCTACACAAAATCTCCAACTACCACCATTCTTCTTCACCAGTAACACATTACTCGAGAAGGGACTAACACTAGGATGAATGATCTGGGCCTCCAACATCTCCTTGATTAGTCTCTCAATTTCATCCTTATGAACATGTGGGTATCAATAGAGTCGAACACTGATAAGGGATACCTCCTCCTTCAAGATGATGGCATGCTTAGCTCCATTAGGGCAAGTAGGCCCCCGAGGCAGCTAGAACACCTCCCTGAATTATTGCAGAAGTGGTTGGACTATCTCTGGAACTTCCCCTCTCTCTCTCTCTATGCTTCCCTCTCCCTCAAGGATCTAGAGATCCACCAAGAATCTCATCCATGTTCCTTGGATTGCCCTCACCATGGTCTTAAGAGAAACCCTGGTTTTGGAAAGACTAGAATCCCTCCTAATCCTCACCTTCCTCTCCCATCATGAATTCCATAGTCAATGCTCTCTAGTCCACCTTGGTTTCACCCAATGTCTACATTCACTTCATACCCAAAATTACATTTGTGTTCCCTAACTCCACGGGAAGAAAAACCTCATTCACTTGGATCTCTTACAATGTCACCATCAACCCTAGGCAAATGCCTCTACTCTTCTCCATTTTCCGGATTCCCATTATCACCCCAAAACAGCCCATGCCAATTAGCCTCAGCCCCAATCAATCAACAACTTGGTTGGAGATAAAGTTGTGGGTCGCCACACTATCCACTAGAATTACCACTAATTCTCCTCATATTTGTCCCCTCACCTTCATGGTGTGATATGAGGTAAACCCCACCACTGAGTTTTGGGAGACCTCAATCACATCTAGCAACAAATTCTCCTCGTCAACCATCACCTCCTCCTCATCCTAGACCATAAGTACCTGCAACGAACGATCCTTGCAGCAGTGGCCCGATGTAAACTTCTCATCACAACAGAAACACAATCCCCCACTTCTCCTGAACCTCTGCCTTAGTCAACCACTTGAAATTTCCCCCGGCCGTGCTCCCAATCCCCTACTTCTCTCTAAATGGCACTTCTCTTTGAATGGGCACAGGTTGTACCTTTGGTGCCAAAAAAGTAATCGTTATTCGATATGAAGCTCCCAAATTGCTACCATTGATGCTTCTCTCAAGTGAGTTTTTGCCCTACACAAACTAGGCTAGCTCCATAGCCTCCCCCAATCATCATGGCCTTAATAACCGAACAACAACCCTGATCTCTGGCTTGAGTCCCTTCATGAAATTCCCCTCCAAAACTGTCTCGGATAGTCTCACCAATCGGCTAGAAAGGTACCCAAACCTCTACTGATAATCCATCATTGTCCCTTCCTGAACCAGAGCAAAGAACTGCTCGTAGAAGTCTCCTTCCCGATTGGTTCGGAAACGTTGTAATAAACTAACTTTGAACTCTCTCCACGATTGGATTGGATCCCTCGTGTCTCTCTATTGAAACCAAGACAAGGCCTTCCCCTCCTAGCATAAAGTTGCCATCGTGAGTCTCTCCTCCTTTGTCAACCCATTCACTGCAAAATATCTCTCCGCCCTATAGATCCACCCATGAGCATCTTCCCCCTGAAAAATGAGCATCTTCAGATTTCTCACACTCGAATCCCCTCTGCACCAACTTCCTTTTCCACCTCCTGCTCCTCCAATATAACGATTGTTATGATCTCTCCAATGTTCTCTCCCACTCCTCCTTATATAAATATCATCCTCCTCAAAATCAGCCCTCCTTATTTCTTCCTCCCAATTTCTCCTCATGATATATCCTTCACCCATTTCCCTCCTAGTTATCATTTCAAGAGGTGGCAAATTTTTTCTGTGGCCCAAGATTTCTACCTCTCGATCATTCCTCATTGTGCCGATATTGAGGATTCTCCCACTTCCTCGGACACTCGCCAATGCCCTTGCATCCAATGTTGTTGGTTGGGTGTGAAGCTCCAATATTTTCTTCATCACGTCCTCTAGATTAGAAAACCTTCCTTCCATAAATGAAATCATTTCCTCAACTTCATATTCGAATTGACCAACTTCTCCTTCTAGTTCCTCTTCCAAGCATCCACTTTCTTCGACGCCATAGGTCCTGAATCGTGCTCTGATACCAATTTGATAGGAATTTGTACTCCACACAGCAAAAACAGCAAGAACAAAATAAAATACAACAAAAATCAGCGACAAAGATGTTTATTTCAGCACAAGAAACCAAGATACAAGTTGATCTACTATTCGAGAGTTAGATCGGCTCTACACAAACCCTAGGCGCTGCTAGGAACAACTCCAAAGAAAACTACAACAAACACATATAACATGATAAAATAAATAACCCTATTAACCCTCATATAAACCTTCCTACTTCCCTCATTTTGAATTCACATCAGCCCAAATCCTTTAATAAATGCCCTTTACATCTTTCCCAAAGAGCTCCACCAAAGCCTCTTCTCCTATAGGTGATAAAGGGAGCAATTATTACGTCCAGTGAAATCCGAACGTATCTGAATGTATACCGAGTTTTAGGTGACGTGGCGCGTGGTTATTGGTCTCTGAAGGCATTCGGACACTGGACATAATAATTGCTCTGATAAAGGAAATCCTGAGCCCCACATCATATTCCTCCCATGCCAAATTATAAATGAGGATGTTGACAAGGTAGATGTTACTAACTCTTCCATAAATGATAGCAAAATAACATTTGAATTGGCGGGAGAAGCCAACTACCATTTACAATGGAGAGATGCTCACAATTCGTACGAGAAATTTATGTGAGGATATGATATTTTGAATAGCAATGTAATTATTAAGAAAGGTCTGGGCTAAACAAACAACAACAACAACATCAAGCCTTTGTCCCACTACATGGGGTCGGCTACATGAATCCTTTTTTCACCATTGTGTCATGTTAAAAGCCAAATTCTCTTTTAAATCTAATAAAGAAATATCATTTCTAATATTAATCTAATAAAGAAAGATCATTTCTAATATTTTCTAACCAAGTCTTTTTAGGTCTACCTCTACCTTTCTTAACATAAAACAAATCTAAAACCTCAACTTTCCTAACCGGGTCATCGGAAGGTATCTGTTTAATGTGACCAAACTAGGGGTGTAAGTGAGCCGAGCCGGCTCAAACCCGACTCGTTCACGAGCTCGCGAGCCGAGCTTATCGAGCTTCGAGCTTCGAGCTCGAGCTCGAGCCTACAATCGAGCTCGAATGATAAACGAGCTCGAGTTCAAGCTCAACCCGACTTGACTCGAAAGCTTATCAAGCTACTAGATATAATTATATATATATATATATATATATATATATATATATATATATATATATATATATATATATATATATATATATATATATATATAATAAGCATCACATGTGTTGGTGCTTCTCAAACGAGCTCGATCTCGATCACGATCTCGAGCTCGAGCTTGATATTTTCTAAACGAGTCGATCTCGAGCCGACTAATCGAGCTCGATCTCAAGCTCGAGCTCAAGCATGAGCTCATTAAGGATTAAACGAGCCAGGCTTGATAAGGCAAATAGTCGACTCGACTCGACTCATTTACACCCCTAGACCAAACCATCTAAGGCGACTCTTCCACTGGAGCTACTCCAACCTTTTCATGTATATGCTCATTTCGTATCCTATCTCTAAGGGTAAAGTCACTCATCCACCTAAGCATCCTCATCTCTGCAACAGTTAACTTAGTATTATGCTTCTCTTTTAATGGCCAACATTCGACACCATAAAGCATTGCAGGTCTCACCACCATCTTATAGAATTTTCCCTTAAGTTTGAGGGGGACTTTTCTATCGCACAACAAGCCCGATGCATTCCTCCACTTCAACCATCCAACTTGAATTCTGCTAATAATATACTCATCTATTTCACCATCACTCTGAACAATAGATCCAAGATATATAAAAAGTGTACTCTTATTAATGACTGGATCGTCCAAAGTCACAATCCCCTCACTAGGTCTATTACTACTTAAATTACACTCCATATATTCAATTTTAGATCTACTCAAGCGAAAACCTTTGGACTCCAACTTTACCTTCAACTCCCTGTTTAGTCTTATCAACAAGAAGAATATCATCATCAAAAATCATACACCAAGATACATCCTCTTTTAAATGTCTAATGAGAACGTCCATGACTAAAGCAAAAAATATATGGGCTTAAGGCTGATGCTTGATATAATCCAATCGAAATAGGAAAATATTTGATCAAAGTATCAAACCACCTTATGTTTGAACACAAGTAATAGCTCTTGCATACATAGCTTTAATGATTTGAATATAAGCATTATTAACTCCTTTCTTTTTGAAGAACTCTCCATAGAACTTTTCTTGAAACTTTATCATATGCTTTCTCTAAATTAATAAATATCATATGTAGATCCTCCTTATTCTCTCTATATTTCTCCATCAAACCTCTCAATAAATATATGGCTTCCATAGTAGACCTACCCGGCATGAATCCAAATTGAATTTGAGAAACATTAGCATCACGTCATAACCTACGGTCCATAACTCGCTCCCATAGTTTTAAAGTATGACACATTAACTTAATTCCTTCATAATTCACACACTTCTGTGCATCACCTTTATTTTTAAAAATAAAAATTAACACACTCATTCTCCACTCATCTGGCATCTTTCTAATCTTCAAAATAATATTAAAAATTTTAGTAAGCCAAGAAATTCCTTCATCTCCTAAGCATTTCCACATCTCTATTGGAATATCATTAGGTCCAACAGCTTTTTCGCACTTCATTTTCTTTAATCCTCTCTAACTTCGATTTTACTAATATGTCGATAAAAACAAAAAATCATTATTTTTATTTACGGTGCTAAAGTCATTAAAGTCAATCGTATTTTCACATTCTTCAATAAAAAGTTTAGCAAAATATTTCATCCACATTTATTGAATATCATATTCTAAAAAAGTACTTTTTGATCTTCATCCTTCATACAGTTCACTTGAACTAAATCCTTACTACTTCTATCTTTTTGTTTGGTTAACTTATACATATATATTTCTCACTCCTTAGTATCTAATCTATTATATAAATCATTAAAAGCTAAGCTTTTTGCATCGCAAATAGCTTTCTTAGATTTCTTACGAACCTCTTTATAGTTTTTTCAATTATTAGAATTTTTACATCTAAACAATTTTTTATAACAAATCTTCTTATTTTTTATCTTTTCTTTCATATTTGGATTCTACCTCCAACTATTTTTACTATTATGATTTTTCCCTTCGAAACTCCAAGCACAATTATTACAATATTCTTAATATCAATAGCCACTTTTTTCTCACATAACATTAACATCCTCGTGCACAGACAAAATCTTAAGATCTAAAATCTTAATCTCAAAAATATTTTTGTTAATATTCTTTAAATTACCCCATCTAATCCTAGAATATCGTTTACTTTATTTTTTATTTTCTGCCACATTATCTTAAAGTCCAAAACTAATAATCAATCTTGGGTACATAAATTTTCATTTAGAATAACTTTACAATCTAAACAATCTAATTTTCTTATAAGAAAATAATCAATCTGCATTTTACTATATCCATTTTTATAAGTGATAAAATGCGCATCTCTTTTCTTAAATAAAGTAATAGCTATTAAAAAAATCATAAGCTAAAGAAAAATCTAATATGGTCTTACCATTTTTATTTGTTGTTCCAAACTCATGAACATCATGAATGCTTTTAAAAGCATCTACCTCTCTAACAACATTTTCATTTAAATCTCCTCCAATAAAAACTTTCTTCAAGATGTATTTTTTATATTAATTTTTTTAAGTCATTCCAAAATTTTAATTTTAAACACATATTCAAAACTACTTGAAGAATATAAGCACTTATAATATTAATAATCTTAATACCAACAATAATCTTAAAAGCTATAATTCTATCTTCAATTCTAAACGTTACCACCAAAATGTAAACCACAGTAATAAAACCAGTTAATGCAAGCTTTCTTCTACAATTACATTCCTAAGGCATCAGATCAAAGTTTATGCAGACGTGATGCAAGACCAAAATTTATGCAAACGCAAAGCAAGATTGAAATGCAAAAATGTAAGAAAAATACAAATTTGCTTTTCTGAAAGCAAAAGCAAGTTAAACACAAAATTCAAACATTAAGGCATATTCTTCCTCATGGATGTCTCATAATAATCATGCTGTCTCTATGTCATAGAGTTCGTTTTTTAGGATTAGTTTGTTTCAGGAATGCCCAAGTATTGGGTTCAATCCCATATCAAGTAGTTAGAAAATATGTTAGAGTTGAAATACCAAATGATTAGGCCTCGCTAATTAAATTAAACTTTTACATTAAAATTTTTTTAACTTGTGTATTTAGCACAGCTCAGCAGCTCAAGCACCCCTTTAATTTTACTCTCCTGCGAAATAATATTAGAGTTGACAGTTCAACTGGAATCATGTGGTTCAAGTGGTTTGTGACTCCCATCAGTCATGGACGGCTTCTTCCATCATCAAGCAATGTCCAAAAGTAATGTCACAACACTGTCTACTGGCCTCTTGGGAACAATTATTAGGTCCTTTGACCGAATGTTGCCATAGGTTCGGACACCATTAATTTAACGCCACGTAGCAGCCCGAAGACCCGACCCAAACCCGTGATAATTTTGATTTTTCACGTCTATTTTCACTAATTTGGTTGAAACGGGCGGGAAAACTTTAAAACACGCGGGTATATATTTTAGAGTAAACTTTTGGCCGATTAGCTACTGTACACAGAACATTATATAGTATTTAGGGTTTACGAAAACTTCCACGAAGCGTTCAAGGCGATGGATGAGAAGATTCCTTCTAGTACTTTGGAAGAGTTTGACGATTTCAACGAAACATTTGGCACTTATACTTTGGATGACGATTTTTCTTATTTTTTACAAGTAATTTCTCATCAATCTTCGTCTGATCCTCTCATATTTTTTTGTACTGAACCTTCTGATAAGTCGGTACTGCTCAGTATTTATATGTAACTAGAATTTTAATAACTAGGTACATGCTGGATATTTATTTCTATTACTTGAAGTTGATTTTGTACCGATATTATACTTATGAAGAACTTGTACCGAGATTTTTGATAACTCGGTACTATTCGGTATTTATATGTAACTATAATTTTTATAACTAGCTACTACTGGATATTTATTTCTATTACTTGTAATTGATTTTTGTACCGATATTATACTTTTGAAGAACTTGTACCGAGATTTTTGAGAACTCGATATAGCTCGGTATTCATACGTATAACTCGGTATTGATAAGTTTTAGGTATCTTTACGTCACGTATGTCTTCTATATACCTAGAAGGCTCCTTCCAGTTACTATATTCACTCGGTATGCTGAATGGTCTTGTTTGTATTTTGTCAGACAAGTTTACTATGTACCGATTATAATTATCATATGTTTGTACCGAGCCTTCAAAAAATCGGTACAGTTCAGTTTTTTCATGTATTATTATGGAATTATTTCGTGGTAAAAATGAATGTTGAAATTTTTTTTCCCAGGGGGTTTACAAATCTGAGAATGAAGCATATGTTAAATATTGCCAATATGCACATATGCATGGGTTTAGTGTTCGGAAAGAACATCTTTCATACTGGCCTGGTACCAGAAAATTAAAATCAAAGGTTTTTGTCTGTTCAAAATCTGGATTCAAGAAAGAAACAGAAAAAATACAGAAGGTTAAATTTCGAAAATCAACTACAAGAACTGAATGTCTTGCTATGGTGAGATTTTCTGTTAGTGAAGAAGGGATATGGACGGTGAAAAATTCGGTAGAAACACACAACCATGAATTGGCAAAATCGGATGATCAACATTTGCTGAGATCATCTAGGCACATCACTGAAGAAAATGCGTTCGTTTTGAAATCAATGGCTGATGCTGGAATAAGAACAATAAATGCATTTTCCTATCTATCCGATGAGGTTGGAGGTGTAGAAAATCTGGGGTTTACCAAGAGAGATGCATACAACTACATTCAAAAGGAGAGAAGGGCAAAAATTGAGAATGGGGACAGCAATTCGCTAATCGAATTGTTCAAAAATAGGTCAGCTGAAGACCATCTATTTTCATGGGATATGCAAACTGATGAAAAAGACAGGTTAGTAAATTTTTTTTGGGTTGATGGTTTGGGGAGAGTGGATTACGACTGCTTTGGGGATGTAATAATTTTTTATACTAGTTACCGTCTGAACAAATATAATTTAGTATGTGCCCCTATTATTGGAGTCAATAATCATTGGCAAAACATTATATTAGGGATGGCATTTCTATCTGATGAAACAATTGATTCATTCTGTTGGTTATTTCAAACATTTTTAAGATATATGGATAATAAACATCCAGTTACTATATTCACTGATCAGGATCAAGCAATGGCTATGGCGATAGAGATTGTATTCCCTAATACAAGACATCGGTTTTGCCAATGGCATATACACAAGAAGACTCCTTCCAAAGTTTGGTGTTTTAATAGTAACAACAAAATGAAAGGCCTTTTCTATAGTTGCTTCACCAAGTGTGATTCCGCGGAGGAATTTGATAGTTTGTGGAATGACATGATTAGCGAAGGAGACTTACAAAGCTGCCATCAGTGGTTAAAGGATCTGTACAAAATAAGGGAGAAGTGGTCTACAGCTTTCAACAAAGATTGCTTTAACCTTGGATTATTGTCTACACAACGTAGTGAGTCCACCAATTTTGTTTGCCATGGTATTTCAAAGGCTACAAGTTCTCTCACCGAATGTTTCCTTGGATTGGAAAAACTTATAAACACTTGGCGTAGGAATGAACGAGATGAAATTTTTAGGTGTTGTCAAACCGAGATACAACCGTACATGAAAAGAAGTCCGATATTAAAACAAGCAGCTAAATTTTATTCAAAAAAGTTATATTCTTTTTTTGAAGAGGAGTTTTTAAATGGTTTAGGTGGACTATGCATTGAGCACTCTTCACCAGACTCATCAACATTTTCTGTGAAGAACATAGACCATTCTTTTGATTCACACAAGTGGACGGTTTTGTTTAGTTCATCTGAAGGAACTATACAATGCAGCTGCGGAAAGTTCGAGATGATGGGAATCCTATGTTCTCATTGCATGAGAGTGATGAGTCGGTTGGATGTTACTAATATTCCTCAGAAATACTTAATTCCAAGATGGTCAGCAACTACTCGGAACAATCTATATAGTGGACTGAATGTCCAACGTATGGCTAAGAGTTTGTGCACATTAAATCAAGTTTCCCGAAACAAGATTTTTAGGAATTATGTTTGTCGATTTGCTTATCAAATTAGCACCGACGCACAAGGTAATGAGGATGCAGAACAATGTATGATCGATGATTTGAGTGCATTGGCATTAAATGTTCAAAATATTATGGAAGGAAAAAGAAATAAAGGCATAACTGAGGGGCTCTACAAAACAATTAGAGATCCTGCAAAGCGCCGACCTAATGGAGTCTCTAATGCTAGATTAAATGATCATTGGGAGAAGAGGAAGGCCAAAAAAGTGAAACCAACAGAGCATAATCCTCCTGCGAGTTTAAATTTTACACCTGCAGAATCAGGAAGTCAGTCATCCTTTATGTAAGTGTGATCAAGAACTCTGCATAACTAGGTACAACTCGATATTAGCATTTAATACTCGGTATTAGAGGAATATATGCTCTTTACTTTGCATTGTAAGTTTTACTATGTTTGTATGTTTGCGTCCTTTTGTGAATTTTTATAAGAAATGGATATAGAAAAATACCGAGTTTTTAAAAAAAATATTTGTACTGAGAATTTTTATTCTCGGTACAACTAGGCATTGCATTAAAAACTAATGAAAATGGTGTACATACAGTAAAAAGTAATTAACTAAGATTATGTGTTGTATTTTATTTGTAATATGAATAACTCGGTATAATCACAGTAAAGGAAACACAGAAATATCATATGTAAATTTATAAATTTATTTCATTGTATTACAAAAAATGACATAAGCAAATTCGGCCCTAAATAAGGCCATATTACTTTGCCAGTTCTTATGGAAGTCCCAATCAATATTATTAAGTTTTATAACTTGTTCCATGTATTTACATACAAACATTCCATAGTCCACATTGTTCTCTTGTGCTGGCAAGTTTGGGATCGTTTGGATTGGCCAGGTTCTTATATCATCCCCAAAAGCAGCTTTTGCATCAGCGTATAAATGAGATATCTGTAAAGGTAATAAAATATTTATATTCAATAACATAGATGTAACCAAAGATAAAATTAAGGTCTTACAACTTCCGGAGCAATAGCCTTGTGTGTTGCTTTGGGTATTGAATCCATAAAATCCCAATTTTTTGTCTTCAGGTTGGCAACCAGCAAAGTCCAATGTCTTTCGTTTATAATGGGAACAAACATAAGGTTAGCATTCTTAACAGCATCTCGGGTGATATTTTCAACAAATGAAGTTGTGTTAGTCTCCTTATTTTGACAATAATATCCCTGGAAAAAAAGTCAGTCAGACAGTTAATGTTATACACTATACCTTTATTATAAATGATTACTCACCCAATGAAAAGCATAAACATATAGAAAAGATTGGTTCAGTCCTGGAAGCAGATTGTTCTTTTCAGATAACAGATATGCAAAAGTGTCCACATGATTGTTATCAAGCTCTTCGCATAGCAACAATTCGTCCATTTGGCTTCTGAAAATAATTGCAACTCCATTCACCAAAATAGTATCACTCCTGCATAATTTTTCTCACCATCGTTAGAATAAAATTATTACACCAAGTATCGAGCAAATACCGAGTTGTACCGAGATTTTTTAATCTCGGTACAACTCGGTATTCAATATAAAAACACAGCACTTCTTGTTTATACAATAAAAACTCGCAAATTGAAGAACAAATAACTAGCAATACCGAGTAATAACTCCAAGTACCGAGCAAATACCGAGTTGTACCGAGATTTTTAATCTCGGTACAACTCGGTATTCAGTATAAAAACATAGCACTTCTTGTTTATACAATAAAAACTCACAAATTGAAGAACAAATAACTAGCAATACCGAGTAATAACTCCAAGTACCGAGCAAATACCGAGTTGTACCGAGATTTTTTAAACTCGGTACAACTCGGTATTCAGCATAAAAACACAGCACTTCTTGTTTATACAATAAAAACTCACAAATTGAAGAACAAATAACTAGCAATACCGAGTAATAACTCCAAGTACCGAGCAAATACCGAGTTGTACCGAGATTTTTTAATCTCGGTACAACTCGGTATTCAGTATAAAAACACAGCACTTCTTGTTTATACAATAAAAACTCGCAAATTGAAGAACAAATAACTAGCAATACCGAGTAATAACTCCAAGTATCGAGCAAATACCGAGTTGTACCGATATTTTTAATCTCGATAAAACTCATTATTCAGTATAAAAACACGGTACTTCCTGTTTATATATTAAAAACTAGGTAATTGAAGATAAAAAACCTAGTAATATCGAGTAATAACTCGAAGTATCAACCAAATACCGAGTTGTACCGAGAATTTTTTTTCTCGGTACAACTCGGTATTGATAATAAACCTACGTACTTGATGTTCATATAGAAAAAATTAGATAAGAATACCAAATTAAAGTTATATACCAAGTTGTACCAAGATTTTTATTTCTCGGTACAACTCAGTGTTGAGAATTAAACATACGTACTTTTTTTATACTTCTTAAGAAAGTTATCAATGGAAATCCTTTTTTCTTCATTAATTAGTAATCGTCCTGGGTATTCCAAAAATCCCAGGGCCGAACGTTCTATAGTTTTGGAATCCTCAACATCATAAATTGCAGTTTTTGGTAGTACAGAAACAGGAGCTTTCGGATTTTTAACGGTAGTCGCAGCATCAGAAATAACAGCAGCTGAAGGAACAGCATCAGAAGGAGCAACTTTTTTAGGCGCAGCAGCTTTATTGGTATCAGTTGACTTCTCCATTAATCTTGTTGAAGCTCTAGTGATAGGTTTTCTTCTAGTGATTGATGTTTCTTTTTTAATCACCATCTCAACTTCATCATTAGCCAACTGAGCTTTCTTCTTCTTCCTATCACCTGCTGTGAACAGAGTTTTAACTCTTTTTCTTTTTCTATCATTCCTGAGATGTACTCTACGAGCAATTCCTCCCCTTCCTAATGAAGGGAAAGGAAACTCTTCATCTTCAAATTGTTTGTCATCCACTTCCATCCCTTTAATATCTGATTCTTTGTTTATTTCCTCGACAATTTTATTAACAGTTTTTTATACTTCTTCCAAAATGTTATCAGAATCAATTCTTGAAGTTGAGGGTTCCGGACTTCAATTTTCTCTGTTGTGAAATATGCTGGAAAATGATGACTCAATATCTTATATATACCACAAATTTTTTCATTATTATCTCCTTTTAACTCGAAGACTTCTTGTTCCAATTGTACTACCCATTTTTCAAGCAAAGACTTCGACAATTCGAGTGATGCAATTCTTTTGACCATATATTCATGCTCCGTAATAAGTTTATATATGGATTGATTGATAATCTTCAAGTTTGTTTCTTCAGGTATAATACGTTCTACATCAGTTTCCTTTTGGATTGGTGGTTGGATTGGAGCATCATTCTGAATTTCTGCTTGGTCAGTATTTTTCTTTTGGATTGGCGGTTCAATATATAGGAGATTCAGTGGGGCATTGCAAATCAGTGTTGATTGGCGTTTGGAATGGAGAATCATTCTTGGATGTTGATTGGATTGGATATTCAGTGGGACTTGCCTAAATGATTTTTATAAACAACCAAAGTATATAAGGAGTTTAAATCTGGAGATATGTGTTCCCTTACAATCTCGATCGGCGTTGACGATTCCAATTTCAGAATATCATGCCTAATGTCATTTGCTGTTTTTCCAGCACTTGTAGCAGACCCAGGTTCAAATGTAATACCTCTGTTAGGTAAGCCAATAATCAAAGCTAATTCATCAGATGTGAAAGCTAATGTCCGGCTGTTAATAACAAAACTTTCAAAATTTTGTCCCACGTTGACAATAACATATAAACAATTGGAACATTCTGTGGGAACCGAGGCAGTTGTAGGAACTTGTTAATTTTTAGCTCCGTAGGCTTCTAATAAACTGCTCCCCAAATTTCTCAACCATCTCATTACAAACTTCTCTGAAACCTGAAGTCCGACATCTAAAATGAATCTTGGGGAAATGTCCCTACATAATTAAGTAGATGATATTTCAGAAATACCGAACAATACCGAGATTTAGTTCTAAAAAAACCATGTGTACCGAGTTTTACCGTGTAAAACTACGTGTAATAAATACTAAGAAACATAGTATATCAATAGATTACATATAAAATTCTCATTATTTAATGAAAATACCGAGTTGTAGCGAGTTATACCGACTATCAAGAGTTTAACCAAATCGTACAAATTTTTCATGTGAATACCGAGTTGTACCGAGTTATACCGAGTACCAATTTGTACCGAGTTATACCGAGTACCAAGTTGTACCGAGTTATACCGACTATATATTCTGTTGTGTAATACCGAACATTCATTAAGTTTCGTATACTCGGTACAGTAGTTATACCGAGTTGTACCGACTATATTTGTTGTGTAAATAACAAGGTATACCGATTTGTACCGAGATGCACTAATCAACACCCGGTAACGTTACTAAGAAATACCTAACATGTCTGAATAATGTGTACCGAGTTTTATCATCCTGTAACGACGTTTACGGACCTATACCTAGAACATCGAAAAGCACCGAATACCGATTAGTACCAAGTATTATAATGTGTACCGAGTTTTATAAACTACCAAAAATGTATACCGTAACCCTAAACATACGTATTTTTAGATTGTTCACGAGATAAACAATATCATAAGAATGTAAATATTTCGGTCCATCATTTCTAGGCCTCAGGCATTATATCTGCGAAGGTTTTCGACCGGAGAAGACGAAGAACTACGAAGGAAATGCTGGAGAACTCCGAAGGAAGTGCTAGCAAACTACGAATGAAGTAAATAGTAATAGGTGATTCGAAACGCCGTAAAAATTTCGAAATTTATCGAAAAGTTAAAGGGTTGTTGTTGGAACTGTTCGGGATGTCGTTCATTTAAAATTCCACACGTGCGATAACCCGAAATACAGCGGGTCGGGTTTTTCTTCATGCTACGTGGCGTGAATACATTGGTGGCCGAACGTAGAGGAACGTACGTTCACTGGACCGAATAAAAGTTCCTTGGTGCATGATACTTAATAATGTTGAAAATATTTCACTCAAGAGAGAGTAATGTGAAAGTGAAGAGCTCTCATGTGGGAGATTGTTTAGGCACATGAAGGCATTAGATTTAGTCCTACATCTGATAGTAGATAAAATTGTTAATATTGAAATACCAAGTTGTCAGCCCTCACCCATAAATTTGATCATTAATGTATCTAGACAAAATTTGATTATCTTTTGGTTCCACACTCTTCGTGAGTAGATCATAGTTTTTAGATGTGAGTTCCATTGGCCTACGTTTTCTGATGTGAGTTCCATTGGCTATATTTTTTAAATATGAGTTTCAGTGACATTTTTTTTTTGTGTGTGAATTCAATAATTGTAAACTCAATTTCTTTTTTTGTTTGCTTGCAATGTGTTTCAAACCCAAACTAATAGAAGTTCCATGGAAAACCCTTTTAATTTCCTTTTTGCAATAAGAAATCCTCATTAATTAATTTCATTTCTTACTTTATGAAATATGCTTCAAAAACAAAACTCCACTTCCATCCACAGTTCCTCAAATAAATGCTTGAATTCTATAACACTATAACTAATCATTTTTAGCCATTCATCTGAAAACAGCTTGGTTCTTTAAAGTTTCACGCTATATTAATCCCTTGGATATTATCAATTCTTATCGCTGGCATGTTCAAAGATTCCTCTACCAAGAATAGCCAGCAAATTTGCAGTAGCTAGGTTGACCTTCATAAAACTACTGCTTTTCATCTATCAATAAAGAGGGGTGGTCTCGCAAAACAAGTTTCCTAAGGAAAGGAAAACTTCGTAGGTGTCTAGCATAGATTAAATCATCTGTCATTATTTTTTATAGACAAGAAAGCAGTTTTCACTAATGCAAGAAAAAGTGTTCAAATACATCATAAGAAGAGCCAATTCAACAAATTGATTTGCACGAAGCTCACTATTCATCCAAGGGAAATAAATTTCGTAGTGAAAAAGAATCTTACCAGGTTCTGGTAACGATGGAACTGCTGGGTGCACCTTTCTCGCCTCCAGGCATCCAAATCGAAGATATTCACGCCAAAATTCCATGCGCACGCCCTCGGGCTGAACCTCTCCCTCACCACCGGATGTGAGAAATTCATATACCTCGAATACCTCCTGAACCCACCGAAACACATCTCCACAGCACCGTTCACCTTTCCATCGAGATCCATCATCCATAGCCCCGACAAATCCTTCTGCACCACGACATCGTCCTCCAGATAGATTACCCTCTTCAGCTTGGGAAACATCTCCGGCAAATAGAATCTCAAATAATCCAGAAGCACCAAATCACGTCGGCCGCCCTCGATCTGCCGCACCACCGGCGAGTAACTCGCGTTCAGAAACCCAAACACCGATGCCGATCTAACATCAACCTTCGCGCCACCTGCCGGCGGCCGGCGAGTAAACCATACCTGCATCGCTGCCGCGTACATCGGATCTGTGACCACATGGAACACGTGCCGGCGAGGTTCCGCCGCGTTCTTGACAACAGAATTGACGACGACGGAGACGGCGATTATGTTGTCGGAGAAGATGGCGTAGTGATAGAGATCCGAATCAAATAGATCCGGGGGGTTTAGACGGCGATAGTCCTGCGGGTGGGCAATTCGCTCCTCCATAAGACGCATGGCAAGGCAATGGAGGCTCTTCGGCGTGGATCCCGCAGCAATGCGGCTCGATAGCGCCCCGAGCTTCCGGGCGCGGTGGAGCTGCTCACCGACAGCAAAAATAGTGTCGCGGAGCTTCTGTATCTTCAGTTGGGTATCGAAGGGTTCCTTGTACTCGGAGATGAGCTGTCGAGCAAGCTTAATCCGGTCCTTGGCCTCCTTTTCCACCGGACGAATGTTGTCCTCGTCGGCTAGAGAGTCAGAGTCGAGGCGGGAGGCGAGATTGGAGAATCCATTTGCCATGTCCTCGAAGAGGCGCAATTGACGGGAGTTTTCAAGCTTCAAGCGGCGGGCGTAAGCGGCGTACGCATGGACAAGCGCGAGGTGATCCGCTGCTTGTCGGTATATGAGATCAAGGCGAGTTTGGAGGGGATCGGAATTGAGGGCCAAAAAAGTTCGGCGGATCCCAGCGGCAGCGGCCTGGCCAGAGATAGCGCTTCCATCACTGGAACTTGGGGATGATGAAACCGGAGACGTGGAGGAGGAAAGAATGACGCTGAGGGAGGCGATGAAAAGGAGAGTGAAAACGAAGGATACAAAGACCTTGTAGGAGAAGAAAGTACCGAGACCGCCCATCGGACGGATGGGTCTGCCGCCGGCCATTCTACCAAACTTAGGGACCGCTTACTAGAGTTGCTTCCATGCGTCCAACTCGTTCTAGCTCGCTAGCTCGCTCGTCGGTGACGACGACAAAGTGAACTTCCGCAGTAAGGACATAAAGGTGATAAGGAAAAACTATTGAGTCCAATCGTAGCTCCTTTTTTATAGAGAAAATTAGGGGCGAACCCAATTTTCATTAATAATAATGAAAAAAATATTACAGAAATTCAAGATACGTAAGAAAAGCACACAAAAAAATTTAAAAGAAAAAACTAAAAATAACCTAAAAAAGAACTTGACTTAAAGAAGTCAAGAAAAATAAATAAAAGACAAACAAACAGCCTTTCAAAATAATACAAAGACATAAAGATAAAAAATACAATACAAATACATAATTCTTAATATTATTAGACACATTTAAGTCCGAAATGAAATCTAAAACTTGAAAAAAAAAAATTTAGGCCTTTAAAAAAATTGATTTAAACAAGGAATGAGCAAAGATAAAATAGAAAAAGTAAAATCACATTCAAAAAATAAGTGATTATGAGTCTCCGCAAAAGAATCACAAAAAACACAATATCAGTAATTTCTAGCCTATTTAATAAGGTCATCCAAGCATAACAAGAATACTTCAAAGTATAACGTTTATGCCAAATAAAATTTTACCGATTAAACATAGCATGCCCTGCATAAAAATCTAAATGAAAAAAATTAAACTAAGGAAGAAACACCCCAGTCCACTCAATACAAGAATTTGAAGAACCTGTATAGGAATGAAAGTAGAATTAAAGGAAGGCAAATACAAAAAGAAATTAAGTAAAGACTAATTGCCACCCGAAATGTCATCCTTCATGAGAATAGTATGCCAATAAGAGTGAATATTAGGAACTGATTCATGAAGAGACTGGCCACTTACTAAGGATCTCAACAAAACGAAAGAAAACTATGAGCATTAATAATAAAAATAATTTTTTCCTTTAAATTCTCAGCCAATTTACAAAGATTTTTCCAGAATATTGAGGCCTTAGAAGAGAGCGGCTTCCACAAAGAGATATATTTTTCTTTCACCCAGCAAGCAAATAAACCATTTCTATTTAAGATTATCCAAATAATAGAATAATTAAAAGCATGATAAAGAGCATTGAGGTCAGGTTTACCTAAACCCCTAAAATACTTGGGCTTACAAACATATTTCCAAACAATAACATGCATCTTCTTAGAATTATCATTGCCATGAAAAAGAAAGGTTGAGCAAACTTTTCTAATGAATATTAGATAGAATTTAGGAATAATAATACCTCTAATCCAATATGCAATATAGTTAGAGATAGAAAATTTAAGATAATGCACTCTTCCTGCAATAGAAAGAATTTTAGTTTTCAAACCTTAAAGTAAATCAATGACCTCATTAAGCAAAGGTTGAAAGTCCAAACCAATAAACATTGACAAATCCTTTCCTTCTCGACAGTATCCTTAGAGAACATAGCTAGACCTTTGTCATGATTAACATAAAGACTCGAAAAATAATCCAAAATTTCCTATAACTTCTTCGCATTATTAACTGATGCTTTACCAAAAACAAAAACATCATCCACATAAAGTAAAAGTGAAATATGAATTCACCCACTTTTAAGCCCTTAAAATGAGATCCAATGAAACTGTTATCAATAAAGTTTGATAAAAGCGTCCATCACTATACAAAATAAGTAATGAGATAAGGGACAACTTTGATGAAGACCAAAGAAAAAAATAAATAGTACTTTCAATAAACCATTTAGAACAACAGAGAAAAATGTTTCCTCATTACAACCTTTAATTCAACTAATAAATTATTCAGAAAAACCTTTTCGAATCATTCTATTTAAAAGAAAATATCTATTAACAATATCAATTACTTTTTGAATATCTATCTTAGCACAAAAATATTTAACTTTGTCAAAGTTAAAATCCCTCAAAATTTCAGAAGCTAATAAAACATTATCAGCCGAAATTCTCATCTTCATAAATCCAGTTTGACTAGGATGAATAATATAAGGCATAATAATTTATATTATATTAGCTAAAATTTTAGTGATTATTTTATAAAAAACATTACATAAAAATAGGCCTAAAATCTGAAATTTGAAAAGCATGAGAACATTTTGGAATAAGAACAATGGTTGTCATGTAGGACCAAAGATGTCCCAGCATTTTTAAAGAATTCAAAAATATAGCCATCCAGCCCAAGAGCAAAGGAGCCGAGAAAATAACCTTTTTAATTTCATCCATCGAGACAAGAAATATAAAACTAGAAATAGCCAGAATGGGAATAGAGTTATCCATCGGAATAACAATAACAATGTTAGAAGCTAAAGATGGCCTATGAGAGTTGAAAAATCTTCTAAAATGTTGAACAAAGTCATCTGAAATACCCTTAGAATCAAAAATCAAATCTCCTGAAGAAGAAATAGCTTTAATATTATTTATATTTTGTCTACTACGAATCTTAGAATAAAGAAAACTCAAATCATCTTCACCATTAGCTAGGCATCTAGCTTTCGATTTCTAAATAAGCCAAGAAGTCCATAAAAATTTATAATGAATCAAAAGAGTATTAACCTCTTTTAAATCAAAATTTAGCTTAATAACCAACGCATTATTTTGAATTTCTTGCAAAAACCTTTTTTGATCCATCTTTAAATCGGCTAACTTGCTAGAAATGAAATTAGAAGAAACCCACAACTCACTTTTAATATAACTTTTAAGCTTATTCAGACAATTGTAAAGATCGAAAATCGACCTAGGCAAAGCAAAAGCTTCACTAAGTAAATCTCAAAAAAATATGATTAGAACACCAATATAATTTTTAAAAATAATTTGAAATTCAAAATTAATCATTTTACTATTAAAGAGAATCAGCCAGCTATAACCAGAACACCTTGGCTTATTCACATTATAGTAGAAAGCAGAAAATTCATCCAACTAAAACTTATTTATCAAAATTCTATCAAACTTAAGCTTCATTTGAGACAGCTTTTTTACTGCTTCCTGAAGCAGCTTTTTAGTATAAAAATTAAATTTTTTGTATTAAAATGCTATTTTCCAAGAAGCAGTAAAAAAAATCATCCCAAACAAAGCCTGAATGTGAATTGGACAATCACTTTTTGATTGAACCAAATATAAAAATACCCAACAAAAAAAAAATCTTAAACCCCCATATTAAAAATGTGAGTATTATAATCCCATAACTTATTATTAAAGAGGAAATTACCTCCAGATTTTTCATTGAAAAATCTACAACAATTGAAATCACCAAGCAGTACCCAAGGAGAAGAGTTATTAGTGAACAAATTAAAAATGTCTTTCCACAATGTCCGTCTATCAATCAGATTATTAGAAGCATAAATGACAGTGATATAAAGGGAGTAATTAGAACCCCATTTAAACAACCATGAATCAACTGATCAATTAAAAAAATAAGAGAAAAAAAAAATTAAGAAGCATTCCATTTAATCCAAATTCGCCCGGGATAAAAAAAAAATAAAGTTATTATAACTACCTTCATTATGAAAAATCCATTGGCTAGTAGCAGATAACCAAGGATACTCTACTAAAGTCAAATTAATTTTAGATTCAAGAATGCAAATCAGATCAACACTAAGAATTCACAAAATCCTAACAAGAATTAACTTTAGATTTAATTATTTTTCACATTGGAGCATTAAAGCATTATACTCTAAATAAACACCAAAAGTGCTATCAACCATCAACCCAATGAAATCAAGCTCAGGGAGCAGAAAACCAACAAAAATAGCTACCAGAATGCCCAGCCAAGCCGAATCAGAAAACTCATGAAACCAGAGGCAGCAATGGAGGAAAATTGAGGCACAAATCATCAACCACATGGAACCAAAATATGTCCTAAATAAGGGTAATTCCATTGATGACCAAAGAGAGGTTTGTCCTTCATGATTCTGCAATATTTACAAGTTAGCAAACACATCAGCAGCAAGATTAGCCTCCCTATAGGTATAATTAAGCTTGAAATTTAAATGCAAGAAGCTTTATAATATTGCATTGAATAGCAAAAATGCCCCACGTACACTGAACATTGCCACACACAAAAAAAAAAAAATTTTTGATGATAAGTTCTACCTCAATTTCAAAGAGAATGTTAGTTATGTTAGCAAGTCTACAATAATATTCCATGCCCAGAAGAAGCCCAAGCAGTTTAGCTTAAATGGAAAAATATGTCCTAAATATGACCAAAATGATGTTATCATTAATAAGGACAATAATGCCAACCCATACTTTTCTAGCTGTCACAAAACAAAAAGAGTGTTTGATAGATTCAGAGATAGGAGTGTCAATTTAGATTAATGAATTATAGTTGGGTCTGAATTGAATTCGAACGACAAAAAACGCCTTAACCTGAACCCGAGCTATTTAATGTTAGAATGTCTAACTCGAATACAACCTAACATAAACTCGACTGACCAAATACTAACACACTTGACCCATTTCATCTATGGTTCATATACTTTTGCATCAACACAAACCAATTAACCTAAATAAGACAAGTTGATGCAAATAAGGGTTGTTGACTAATGAAAGAGATGATGCATTTCAGGCCCAAAAGTTTATGGGCTATTTTGGATTCTTTTAAAATTAATTTAAACTGAACCATCCCCAAATAGTGGGAAAAAGGCTTGATGTTGTTGTTGTTGTTGTTGATGATGATGAATTCAAACCTAACCAGATTAAACAAGTCAACATTAGACCCAAACACAACCCGTATAAAACTCATGTCAAACCTAAATCCAATTTTTTTTAATCAATCTATGTTGCATTGTCATGTCGAACAATTTATTAAAATAGCTACTTAGAGGCATAATATAATTAGGAATAAGATGAAAGAATAATAATGCTCAACTGCATGGTTTTATTAACAAAAATGAAACTTTAAGAGTATGCCACAAAAAAATATATATATAAATAAGGAGAGCACCACTCCAAACATACTTAGAAATAAATACAATTTTAGTTTTTCTAAAGCTCCTCGAAGACATTTTAAAGGAAAAGGGATCTCTTTACCCTCTTCCAAAATATTATCATTAATTTGAGGATTAAAAGAAATTATCATAATCATATTCATAGCATTAATATGCAATATATTAAAAAGCCTTCTATTCCACTTGCTGCCCAAGAAAATTTGATTAAAAGAAATATTTATATTAGGACCCCTATGTAAATAGCTAAAACAAAACGCCAATCCATCTATTGTACTAGAAAGATTATTATCAGTACTCAATTCCAAGCAAATAAACTCCTAAGCTTCAAGTTTTAAAAACCATTAAAATTTGATTTCCATTTTTTATTTGGTGTTGACTGTAACGGCAAAATCACCGACCAAAATCCACCGACATACCCGATCGGACACGATGATTCGCCCACCGACTTACCCACCTCCTCACTCACGAAATAAAACAACAATCCCTCTCCCATCCGGACGGTTACGCACATTCACGCACAAAAAAATCGCAAGGGAGAGAGGTTCGTGACTGACCTCTTGCACCAACGTCGATCCCGCGAGCTCTCTGCCCTAGCCGACTCCTGCCATCCTTTCCGAACTCGCCGCCGCCTGCTGACGCCGGACCACCCTGCCTCCGGCCAGACAAGCCTCCGCCGACGCCGCCACTCCAACGCCGATCCCGCGAGCTCTCGGCCTCCAGAACTCCTAATCCTATCCTTCCGTCTGAGTCGACCCTAGGCCGCCGACCGCCTGTCGCCTCCGCCGCCTCCGTCGCCGACCAGCCGCCGAACCCACCGCCGTGCGTGACCTCCGACCTCTGCCCTAGCCCGACTCCTGCTTTGCTCTCACCCGATACTTCCCTCCCTCCTCTGTTATATATATATATATATATTATATAATATATGTTATATAAGATATGATATATATATATATATATATATATATATATATATATATATATATATATATATATATATATATATATATATATATATATATATATATAATGAAATTAAAAAAAAAAAAGAATGTGGAGAAAAATGTGATGATTTTCAACAGGTGTCGAAGACCCCGGCCGTCGTACTTTAGGTCCGACCGGGATGATTTCAAATTGAAGACCATACGCCGTCGATCTTTGATCCGGGTATGATGGTTTAAAATTGAAGACCCTACGCAGTCGATCTTTGATCCTGGTAGGATGGTTTAAAATTGAAGACCTCGCGCAGTCGATCTTTGATCCGGGCGAGAAGAACTACGGCAGTGCCGTCCCGATTTCTCCCTCGGTGGGGAGGAGACGTCGGGAGGCTGCCGAAATTTTCAGTGAACAACAAAGGACTTGGACTAAAATTTGAAAATTGATTTGAACCTAATTCAAATTTATAATCAATTTTAAATTAAAATTTGAACAAAGAATGCTTGACCTACACTCGAACTGAACTCAAATCTGAATTCAATTTCTAAATTTTACTCGATATATGATACATTCAAATTGAATTTTCATTAGGATCTCACACTCAACGAGATAACAAAAGTGCATGAATCGCTATAAAATCATGAATTTCTCATATTGGAAGGGATTAATAATGTTACCCATATATCAATGGGTACACAACAAATTGGAAAGCAATTAATATTTAATTTATCTCATATGAACGAGCCTTTTGGGTGGAATAACCTTTAGGCAGATAAGTTGAATATATCCTATATATTCCAATTTCAGAAAATATATATGATAGAGCATTTGACATTTAACTGTTGTTTGATGCCTTGCAACAAAAAATTTCTCTAGATTCCTTTATAAAAGTCCTTTTGAAACCCTTTGCTATGTGGAGATCGCATGTATCAAGACTTAGCATCATTCAAGGTCTTTTGTAGTGTGCTCTATAATTTATGTTACAGACATACGAGAAGCTCTTACAAAATAAACTAGTCTATCTAGAATAGAAATGGGGAACTTCTAATTCATATTATCATTCACTTATAAGCAAGAATATAGAATCCATAGTGCCCTCAACAACTAGACTATAAGTAAAGACAAGGAGTTTATTTCAAATAAATTAGTCTACTTATGGGAGAGAATATGAGAGCTTATAACAAATGAAATAATTCTCTTACGAACACTAGCACGATCTCCTAATGTTTATTGAACAAGCATTCCCTATGAGCTATGTTGAGTGGAATATTAATAACAAATGGATATCTTCTATGTGCTATAAATGAAATCTGAATTAGAATAACGCCACCAGATCCGCAACATGTGTACAAGCGGACAGAAGGCATTCGTAGGCCCCTTAAATGAAATTTTGGGCATTTTCTAAATAAATTGCTCTCGCATAATGGATCATATTTAAATATTTTAAAATCCCCCTTATGTATTAAATATGATCCCTTAAATAAAATTTACCCTGCATGTGCTCCGACAAACCCATTAAAGTTATAAATATAAATGTATGAGAATGCTGCGCAGGGTAAAATGCTACAACCCGCATGTGCTCCGATTGTCGCATATAAATATCAAATCCAACGATCCGAGAATGCTGCGCGGGTTAAATATTCAAGTTTCATCCTCCTCTTCGGAAGGACTGGAGTCGACACGACTTGAATTGTAAAATGCATCCCAAAATTATACGAAAATACAAGTGACCTTAATGCCACCCCGATGATGGCCGTGTTGAACGAAGATATCAGCCGGAGGGGTCCATTCACAAATATTTTTCAAATAACATTCCTACCAAATTCTTACAAAAATACATGTGACCTTAATGTCACCCCGATGATGGCCGTGTTGATCGAAAATCTCAACCGGAGGGGTCAAATTTTAAATCTCAAATGTCAAATCTTAAATCCAATCAAATCTATAAAATAAAATTTATCATAAAAAAAAAAAAAACTCAAAACTAAAAATCATCCACCTCCCGCAATCGTTTTTCGGGGGTGATAAATCTGAAATTAACCTCAGCTCACAAAGAGCGAATGCATGTCGGGTGTATCACTACGATTCATCCTCAAACAGTCTCTTGCCAACAGGGACGTGGCACGTGCCCTCTGATCGGGTGGTTTTGCCGCAAAATGGCACCATTATATTACGATCACGGCCAAAGCCCGTATGTTCCCTAAAGGCGTCAAACCCTTGAGCGATGGATCATAGGGTATATTCTATAGGCATAAAGCCCTCTGTCAGCTAAGGTGGATTCATATATATCCCCTTAGACAAACACCAACCCAGGTCTACAAGGTTTTCTTGGACGAAGCAACCCATGGCTGCCGACACGATGCCTTCTGTCAGGTTGGGTCGACTACCTCCTCTGACTAAGTAGACCAGGGATCATGACAGCCCGGGACGACGGAACCATGGGATCTTGATCGGGCTCGTCTTCATTCTCCCCACCACCAGTTTTAAGTTTATGGTGATAAACTTTGAATTCCAATTTTCAAACTTCCAAATTCAAAATTTAAACCCTAAATTATTGCTATTATACGATAGGTTCATTACCTATGTGAACGCTTGAACGACTAGCCTTAATCGAAAGTTCTCTCTTGTTATCAGGAGGGGTAATTAACTATAGGGGCTTGCGCCTATAGGAAACCAGAACTCAGATCAAAAAGTCCTCACCAAATGAGGGCGAAATCTCTGGGTAGTGTCTTATCTACAAACCCAATCTGCCTTCTGAAAATTCCCTCGGGATCACATCATCCCAAAAATTGGAATTTTTCGGAGCCCACATTTGGCAAACGTGGTTGGAAGGAAAACCCTGGCAGTCTTAACATTATAAAGTTTGGTAATATTTTTCAATCTTTTTTAGCAAGGGTTTAGGGTCAACATTGCTAGGAATAATGGAGCACAAGTCTATCAATCTTAATATTTTTTTGCCCCATCCCCCCCTTACGAATAAGAGTAAACATATTATCAATCAGATCAATACAAAATAATATAAGGCCTATGGGAGGATCATCACGGAGTCTATGAAGCTACAAGTTATGTTTATTGGCTACAATCACCCAAAGCTAAGGAATCCCATCCTAAAACCCAAATTAAGACTTTAGGGTGGCATTATGGCCAGTACAGACATTATGGGAATTATCCAAAGATTTAGAGATGGTCAAAATATCATCATAAGGTGAGAAGATCCTCATAAAAAATATGATGAGCAACTAGAAGATCATGTTTCCTGGTATAAAGTTCGACATTCTCAATTATAGGGAAATTAGAATTTTATCCAAAATCTATTCAGAAGAATTAATAGTTTTTTTTTGTTGCTATGACCACCTTCAAGGTGGTTTATATCCCAAAATATTGGCTTTAACTAATCATTTGAAAGGTCAAAAATGGGTTTCCTATTTTCTTCCATTCCTTACCGAAAGTTAGCATGTTCTCTTGAGTCTGCATCGCATTAGAAATTTGTTGTCAATGATTAAGGTAAAATGTGAAGCAAGCTTCATTAGATTCCAAAAAAATGAGAATGGGTACAATAATGATGGATGTGTTCAAATTTGACATCTTCTCAATACCTACTATTCAGATATCACATGCATAAGATATCATGATGTTTAGAGTTGTTCATCTCCATAAGGATATGGGCACATGAAAAATAAGAAGTAGAAACCATGGCCAAATCCACCACGATTTACCCAAAAATTTAACAATGAAAAATAAAGTTCATGATTACTAAATTAGAAACCTAGGGAGTAAGATCCATATCAGAATAATGGATGGTTAATGACTAAGATCAAGGATAAAGAATTTCTTCATCGCCCCCCAAATAAAATACACTCAATGGAAATAAGATTTAGACATAATCGCCAACATTAACATGAAAAATGAAAATATGGGAGGATCCGACTCTCCCAAATCTCTAGATGTTGCTAGATTCCAAATCAGCGAAGAACAACTCAATTTAGAAAAATACTCGATACCCTAATCCTAGGAAAAAGTCCTACTTAAAGCATACAATCATAAATGAAATCTCCAATTAGTCCCTCCTTTGAATTTTCTCTCCCAACCCTCATTAATTCCCTCTTAAATGTTGCCTGCTGAACCCCACGCAGAAGGCGGAATCACTCGGGAGGCGGAACTCCCCAGCCTCTCTTATACATGAGCTGGCCTCGTATGGACCGGCTAGACTGGTCCAAGGACTGGTTTAACAAAGCTACAATTCAATTGAATAAAAATATCATTCCAAGGAAAAAAAAATACTTCCCACATTTCTTCTCGACTAGCCAATATAATCCAACTTTTGTTCACTTTTCATTTCCCACAACATGCGACTAAACAGTAAACAACGCATAAATATTTGACAAAGAAGATAATACATCTTCAAAAGTGCCATTCTACTCACCCTTTAGTTATTCAATATAAAATAGCGATAAATGAGTTAGTTAAGAATGGAAAAAAGAGGCCTTCAGTATTATTGAAACAGAGATGCTACTCTAACTCGCTTCATTCCCAAAATATCTTCCTCAAGCTTCATACATATCGATGTTCAAGGAATAAGGCCGACATGCAACATAATAAAGTTCAGATCAAAAAGATATAAATAAAGATACTTTATTGAACAATTATTACTCCTAGTCGTGAAATATTGTTCGCGGCTGACCTGAAAAGATAAGGGTCTACAAGAACCACGAAGTTCCAAAACTTGTTTGGAAAGGATTAGCATGTCACAAAAATATGATGAACCGCTTATAACTCTAGATACACGTCAACTGAATCCGATATACTTCAAAAGTACTCCGGCTTAAGCAATGTTAGCGTCACAGTGTGAGTTGTTGAAAATATTTCTGGGTAGATTGGTCCTGCCTTTTCCTATAATAAGTGCAAATAGAATTTTAGGATGTATCATCATTAGCCACTAGCAGAAAAAATAATAGTTTGATCATGGAAAAAAAAAAGTTGAGGTAACATAAACAAACCAATCATATGTACGAGTAGAAGTTTTTGTCATAGTTCTAAATATCTATGACAGATGATGGTTGCATAATCCCCAGAAACTTGCAGCTTGAAAAGATTAATTGTACATTAAAAAAAAAAAGAAACAATTAATGGTTTTTCAGGAAATCTTGAATGTTCATGGCAGGATGGATTCTTCATTTGGTTAAATTATTAACGTTGATGAAAAGGAGTGAGGATATCACACTATTAAGCACATCTATCATAAGGCAATATAGATGGGAAATTTTTGTATATGTTATTCACCGTACAAAGATGCATATTTATACAAGTACAGGAAAAGAAATTTATCAACATGGATGCTTTCCTGATATCACTTTCCCCTACTATATGTTATATGTCAACACTTACCCTTATATATATATATATATACACAAGAATATGAATAATAATAATAATAATAATAATAATAATAATAATTGGAAAATAGCATTGTAAGAAAAAGGATCAATCAACCTTAATACGTATAATTGGTTCATGAAAAGTAGAATGACTAACAATTTATATAATGCAATTATCATAATATAGCGTCATGATTTTAAGCAAGGGGATAGCCAAAGTTTGCTAAAAGACTTTCACCCCACAATGTTTCACATATCGAATGAAACATAGTTTTGCATTCAACTTATGTAGTAGATCTAGCCACGACAATTTATTTTTTTACTTTTCTAAGTGCCAAGTTAATCCCAACAAATACACAATGCCTTGAAAAGCTCTTCAAGTAAAATGCGCATCAGAAAAGTCTTAGATATTCAAGTGCTCATTCTTAGTTCATAACAACTCTCTATAAAGAGATTTTTTTATATGCCTAAGAATAAGTAGAATAACCTCATAATGCTTTTGTTTGGGTTTTCCATATGGTAGCAGTTAAATAAATCAATTTGTCGACTGAACTTTGATGCTTCCAATAGATCTTCATTGTACAGGAAATTTGAGCCTCCATAAGAGTATTAGGTGGCAATCAACCAGGAAAGACAATTTCTTCAGACAAACAGTTAGTGCAATTTCTTAAAATGGTGATATCACTTTTCGCTATAGGAAAACTAAACTCCAAGAAACTTCAAAATGATTATGATCAAAATAACCAAGAAACATCGCAACAAGTAAAACAAGGTTGAGCAATGATGGCAAACTTGTGGAGGAGAAAATGCTATCGGAAGGGAAGACAGTTATAAAAACAAATATTGGATGCTGCTGCAAAAAGGTAAGGAAGACTAGTTTTGCCTGGTGCTGGAACAACATCAAGAGAAAACCAAAGTCCAAAATCTATCATATGGGGTCTTTACAAGGAGTTCCAATAAAATAAGATCAAACAGAATGACAGAGTTGCAAGCATCGAAGCCTTTTCTCATGAGTGAGGACTAGAGTCACTTGAGTAGATGTCAACAATTTGTCTTTGCATGACCAAGAAGAGAGATCAAATAGATCGAGGGATAACAAAAGAAGATTATTGACAGAGTGTTCATATATCAAGAGGTGGGCAAATAATTGTGGGCAATATACTGTCACAGACCAAATTTCAAGAGGAAAGATGCTCTTTCCTGATATATCATTTTTATAGGCAATATACTGTCAAAGAATTAGCACAAAAATAATTCTAACACTCACAGCGATACAGTTATGAAAAGGATAATAATGATGTATCTGGTCAATAGAGGGGGTAAAGGGTCATCACATCACCAACCCTGGGTGATTCCATCTACTGTCATAATAGTCCATATGATGATAGGAATGAATGGAGACTGAGGATATGAATAAAAGTTATGCAAAAGTATTTACACAAAATAGAGTTTCGCATGCAACACTAAATGAGAATGAATGGATAATAAGAATTCCAAGGACAGTCATAAATAGTTGGGATAAAGCTGATGATGATGATAAATTTTTTAATAGATTCTAGAATTTATGGAACATGGATAATAACAATCTAAATACACAATGAAACTCTCTGCAAGCATTGAAATTTTCACAGAGGTGGCAACTGCCATGTTATATCTTGTGCTCACTCTTGCTTCCTGTTCTTCTACTGAATATCAACATGTCGCAGGATTTTTCAAAAAAAAAAAAAATATATATATATATATATATATATATATATATATATATATATATATATATGGAGGTGAAAAAGAAAAAGGTTTGATGATTAGCTAATGTAAGGATTGGCAGATGTTGGATGTTGTGAGGCATCTAACTTCACCAAAAGATAGGAACCAAAATAAAATCAACCACTTGATACAAGTCGATTCCTCCTACTGATCACTTCAAGATAATTAAGCATCCAACACCTCACATATGGGAGGAAGAATTTTATTTTGCATACCTAAAATTATGTGGCACATAGAGGTGGGCTTATCACTCAAGCAAGAGCAATAGCACAAGATGGATTCATTATCACATCTAAAGCTCAAGCTAGGAAGAAATAATGAAGATTTATGAAGATTTACATCATTTTGTGTAGTGTTTATATATATTTTTATGTTTATTATGTCATAAGGTGTTGTGTTTGGGAGGAATAATTTTATTTTGAATACCTAAAATTATGTGGCACATAGAGGTGGGCTTATCACTCGAGAAAGAGCAAGAGCACATGATGGACCCATTATCACATCTAAAGCTCAAGCCAGGAAGAAATAATGAAGATTTATAAAGATTTAAATCATTTTTTGTTGTGTTTATATATATTTTTATGTTATTATGTCATAAGGTGTTGTGTGGACTTCATGATAATGTATTTGCTTATATAGTACTTAAGTGTTAAGTCAAAGTCATGGTCTAGGCCTAGGGGCCAGCCATACTATTGGGCACATGTGACTTTGAAGTGGTTTTAGGTGGTTACATGAGGAACAAGTCAGAGCAGGCAAAGGGGCCAGCCTCCCTCCACATATATTACACCCGTTGTTTGAATTTAAACGCCAAGAGATGTGCATCTGAAGTTGTGTGAGTTGTATTCCACTACTCAAATGAAAGAGCTTTTGGTTTAGCATGCTTTGGAGAGAACTTCCAAGGAGAATTGGTGGCTTGATGGCCGGCCAACTCAAGAAGAATGGGTAATCCTCTTGAACCCTCTACTTGGGTGAGTTGAGTTTTATTTTCTCTGCACTTTATTTATTGCATTGAAATTTTATGTAGTTTTGTTCTTGTGTTTGTAATCCATCATAAAAATATTAAAAATCCATTTTTCTCCCTCAAAATCACAGGCAAAATCCCATTGCTAAGGCCAACCAGGTCCTTCTATTTTGTTGAACTAAATTCATTCTAGCAAGCAATTAACCTTGAGCAACCCAAATCTTATAAAACTTCACCAAAATCTCCAGATCAGTAGCCTACATCCTCTACTTTATTAACCTTAAATTTATTTGGGGTTGTTATAATCAAATGTCTGGAGAACAAACTAGCACTAGTCAAGTTCTCTATTTGTTGTTCTTTTCCTATAACCAATTTCCAATCCGCTACAAAATCACAAAAAAAATCCATAAAAATTTTCAAGACTTCCAAATCACACTAGGGAGTGTCCTTGAACTATTCTAAGTGAATTTTTGAATTCCACTTGACCTATTGAAGATAACATATTGGAGGAGATGAGGAGTAAAACACGACAATAACAAAACAAGCAAGAAAGTAAAAGCAACGAAAAAGTAAAGGACACCAGAATTTAGTGTGACAAAATCCAAAATAGGGAAAAAACTACGGAGCCACACCACACCAAGATATCCACTATGAAAATTGAGAGAAATAAGTGCATATATCTCTTCTCTCTCACTCTCTCCTTGCTTCTCTTCTGGCATGCACCATTCTCATTCTTGCTCTAATTGAAAATACAAGAGAAAGCCAAGTAAAATAACTCCAAGGGACGCAACCCTTCAGAAAACGAGAAAGAAAAATGTCTTGTCCATCTCACAGTGCTATGGCGCCAGTTTGAAGCGCTACGATGCTCAAGCCTCTATCTTGAACTGTTGCGGTGGCATATCTAGGCTGTTGTGGTGCTTTGCTCTCTGTCGTTCAGGGCTAGGGCGCTCAGGAACAGAGCATCGGGGCCCCCAGGTATGCAGCACCCGGACATTGTAAGGAAAAAATTTTGGATGCAAAGCACCCGAACACAAGCAGTGGGTAAACCCCCAACACCCCCAAATATACACAATAAGTTTTGAGGTCCGAGACAACATAATAACCATATTGATCAACACAATCAGATTCCACACATAACATAATTGATGAGGACATCAGAAATCTACGACTACGATCGTGCCTATTTATTTTGATCTATTTTATGTATTTGATTTATTATTGTTCATTTTCCCTTTCTACCCTCACTTGAGGGCTTTGTCTTATGTATGCCCTAGGGGCAATTGTGTCTTTGTTATTTTCCTTTCATGTACTTGGTTATTTAAAGCCACCCTCTTCCTTTGGAGAGGTTAATGAATGAATGATAAGAAAATTACTGCACATGTGTTCTTTGGAGAGTTGTGAGAGTTCTAGGAGAGAGCTTTGGAGAAATCCCTAGGGAGGGAAATCGAATCACCTACCAACCTTGGAGACGCCGGGTTCGTGGTTCTTCTTCCTTTACCTTTCTTTCATTCTTTTTCCTTTCCCCTCCTCCTTCCCCCATCAAGCCACCAACATCCCCATTTAATCCCCAACCTCCTAGCTGTCGGATTCCCTAACCACAATCCATCTTGTCGCCGACCAACCCCAACACCAAACCATTCAACCCACAAGCCCTATTCCAAACCGCCGGCCACCACTTTGCTTTCCCCTCCCTCATCAATTGCCATTACAACTTTCCTAAATTAGCCCTACATATTTTAGGTAACTCATATAATTACAAATTCAAATCTATTTGAATTTGAAATTATTACCTAAAATATAAATCCTATTTTAGGAAAGTTTTCAAATCCCTTCCTATTTGAATTTTTAAATTAAATTGGGATGAGATATTTATTCCCAAATTTAATTCCTTAAATCAGGAAGGCATTAAATGTTTCCATAAACTCTCCCTTGCCCCCTCATGCCGCTGGCCCCTTTCCCATCTACTTTCCTTTTCTCTCCCAAAACTCCTCTAAGGAAAGAATTGGAAGCTTACCTAATTTAGATCCTCTTAAATTTGAAAAGTTTTCAAACTCCAAATTCAAATTTATTTGAATTTGAATCCTTTCCTAAATTAAGAAGGATTCAATTTTGATGCTATCAAGAATTTCTGTACTTTTTATTTTATTTGAACGATAGTATATTTTGTTTTCTTTTCTTTTTTAGCTATCCAATGATGGGAAAGCATCCAATGATCATGGTAGGTAGTGCATATGGCTTGGTAGACCTTTGGTTTGCTGACTCGATTGGTCCCTGGCTGCTGGTGGTTCACGGGTTGGCTGTTTTGGAGCATTCAGTTTTGAGCTTGTTCTCTAAGTTGCTTGAGCTGAAGTTTAGTAGCTCTTTAATTCTCAAAAGGTACCTCATTATGAAGTTTACTTTTGGAGTGGTCTTGTCCCTTCCCCTTCCCCTTTTCTTCTTGTCTCTTGGAAAACTGTGGCCTGCTCTTAATGGTGGCTGAATTCAATACAGAATATTAATGTGAAAGTTACTGATTTTTGTGCTTTACCTCTTGGGAACCCAGCTAGCCTCTGTTTTTCCGTGCTTGGGTGTCTTCAGTGGCTATGTTGCTTTGATTTTATGAAACCTGCTTGCTTACCGAGATGTTGGCTCCTTAGTTCCATGAAAAAAACCTTTGAATCCCGTAATTATTCCTTCAGGTTTTATGAGGGGCTGATTTCCGAATGGGCATTTGGAAAACCTATATGCTTGGGATCTTGTGAAGATTAATTAAAGTGACTCTTGGCTTTCCCCTTCTTTGCCTATAAAAATGAGATGATGATAGAAGGAAAGAAGTTGATATTTGTGAGCATATTTGCTATTAACCTGCGGGTTTATTCGGAAATCCTGCGTGCTCTTTCCACCCTTCTTTTTTCATCCCCTCCGGAAATCCTGCGGGCTCTTTCCACCCTTTCTTCTCGGGCTTCTAATCTCTTCGTCTCTCCGCAAGTGCCACTCCATCTGTATCCTTCTTCTCAAAGTAAAGCAACTTTAGGGTGTGGTATCAGAGTTGATTTGAAGCATCTATTGAAGAAATTGGACAATCTTGCAGTGGTGGACCATCGGTTTGCTAGTTCTATGCATTTTACTTATTTAACCTACAAATTCGATGCATGTGAGGAACCCGCTCTGACGGTCGTCTGAGGATAGCGTCTTTTTAAATTTCTTTATCTCTTGTTGTGTTTGTCAAGTTTTGGATCTTTTGCTTTTATTTAATAAAGTTTGTTTTAAGTTCTACTCATTGTATCAGTTTTCTTCTTGTGTGTCTACATCAAATTTGTGAACTTTGCTATTATCCCAAATCTGAATTTATTTAGAGGTTTCCCTTTAAATCTTTTTCCAAATTAATCACACCCATGATTGGAAAGAATTCAAATCCCCATTAAATTTCTCATGCATGGCCGCCCTTCCCCTTTTTCCTGCTATCATATTAATTTCCCTGAAATTAAATCCTCAATCATCCCGTAACTCTCCTCAGCCCTGGCTGTCTTCCCCAAGCCTTCCACCTCTTGGTTTTCTTCCTCTATTGGATTTTTGAGTGCTGTCCAGATTTCTGGGCACAATCTGCACATAGCCTAGGAAATTCCATATTTTCATCTTGTTGTTCATGCCGTTACCAACTGCTGTCCTGCACCCTGGGAGGTCTGAAATTGCCGTTCAAGAAGTCTCCAGCAGCCTATAACAGCTGCCCAAGGTTTATACAAGTGTTAGAGATTACTGTCCAGAATTTCCCAAGTGTCAAAGTTGCTGTCCAGCAGTCGTAACCATCTCCTATTGCTGTTCCGCTGGTTTTAAAATCAGATTGCTGTCCAAAGACATCAAGAAGAATCAAAGGTTGTTGTCTACTTCCTCTCAAGCACATAAACACCACACCGGAGCTTTGTTCAGCATATTTATTTGGGTGATCTCTCTTCCTATTCTTTATCTTTTAAACGTCTCAATCGTAGCTCTAATTGATTCATGAAAAATTGTATTAAATCTTCCCGCTAAACCCTAGCATTTATTAGGAGTTGTGTGAGAGATCCTTCATAGCACTACTCTTATTATTAGATTAGGGATTTCTTGTTGAAACTCATCTCGTATGCAACGTCAAGAGTAATTGATTATTTTGTGGCTTTTACTTTTCACAAGTGACTTGGCCTAAGCTTTTGGTTACCGCTCTTTGTATTTTATTTCTTTGTCTAAGTCACCCTAAAGCTTTAGTTAACTTGCTCTTAATCATCAAGCATGCAACATCCTTATTTAAATCGTATTTTCATATATGTTCTGCATCAATAACACTCAAATTTCAAATATTGGTCAATTATGGCTAAAAGTGACCAACCTCACTTCCAAAACACAATAGTCCTATCAAATCATTCTTAATACTTACCAAATTCTTCAGAATTAAAGTAGAAATCATCACCTCAAAACAACTACAAATTTACTGGATTTGGATTTTTTGAGAGGAAGGTCCATTGGGTAGAAGCTTGGATTTCCAATTCTAGATAGGTTTCAGGAAGTATGTTGGCCCACCATCAAAACTACATAAAGGCTGAGGCAACTTTCACATGCTTGGTTATCAGTCTGGCTAATCAATAGAACAAGGTATCGCCCAACATTATCTCCATTATTCTGTATATAAAAAACCATAGACATGAGTGTACATGGGAAGAAAAATAATAATCCAGTCGTAGTAAACACTGTGGTTTGAGAGGATAGCTTCCAAAACAGGTACAAAATTCACCATTTTTTTGTTCAAAGAACAAAGTCAACAAGACGTGCAAATAAGGTCATTGTATGCTGTGTGAACGATCAAGCCCAAAATGCTCTAAGAAGATGTTCTATTCAGACGGTTTCTCAACGACACCCAAATGGATAATGCAAGCATTAGTTAAGAAAATCATGAAAATAAGGAAAAGTTTACACTCAGTAAAATCCTACGATAGATAACACGCAATAAGCAGAAAAAGCAACTATTTAGGCCTAGTTTTTTTTTTGACATTTTTTTTTTCTTTTCTATTTAGAAACGGCGAAATTATTTTTTGGTCGCTGTTTGAATAGGACGCTTATGTAGAAATGCTTTACAGGGAACTTCATTTTTCTACTGATTTGAGAAGAAATTTGCTTCTCCGTTAGAAAACTCCATTCCCTTAACCGAAGTTTCTAAAACTACCTTTTAAAGGAGAGGAAGAACCCAACGAAGCCTTAGTGATTGGACTTATGCGAAAAGTTATACAAGGGAAGGAAAACCGATAGAAAACATATTTTTCATGTTTGAGTGAAATTAAAGTTCAATAAAAAAATAGGTCACGTTTAAGAGTTATGAAAGTCCAGAAGTGGGGCAAGGACTCACTTAGTAAAGGCTTTAACAAGTGATCTAGGCCTCTCAAAAACAGCTTTAGTAGTCGAATGTGGCTCCTCCTGGCCATCTTCTTCCTTCAATTTTTTGGATTTCCCTTGTGATCTTGATTCAGGCTTCCAACAAGCATTAGCAAGTGACTTACCAAGTAAATCAGCAATGCTAACAGCCATTGCCTCAGCCTTCTGCACATATGGAAAAGTCTCCTCCCTGAAGTGATGTGAAAGCCACAAATACATAGATAATACTTGATGCTTTGTCTCAAGATCCAAAAGCTCTGCATCATTCCTGGCAGAACACTTTGGTAGCCCCATTGCTATGCCAACAGGACGGTTTTGGCTATAGTGCTGTGCAAACCGCAACAAATGATACATTGCCTTAGGATCCCTGATATTCACTGGAGCAAAACAGAAATTATAACGTTCTTCGAGAGATAAATCCTGCACCTTCTCCAGCATGTTCGCAACTTTCTTCACATTCTCATGCTGGCATAAGAAGTACGATCCATCAAGGCGGCAGGTATCTCTAAACTTGTCCAGTAATTTACAGAAAGTAATATTAGCGAATTGCGCAGAGAACAACTCCACCTGCTCGAAAAATGGAAAGAGACCAACTTTGGTTACCTCTGCAAAAGGCTGCTTCAAGCACTCAATCAAATAATCCAAATCATCTAAAATGAAAGTGGTCACCAACCCATCTGGAAAACTGCTCCCTCTCCTTCCAGCTCGCCCAGCTATTTGCTTAACCTGTGAGGCAGGGACTGGCACCATCTTATCACCATTGTACTTTGATAGAGAATAGAAAACAACCCTTCTAATATTGAGATTCAACCCCATACCAACTGCATCACTTGCTACCAAAACATCATGCGCGCTATCCTGATCATTAAACAAGTTAGCCTGCTGCCGCCTGGTCTCTGGCGGTAATGCACCATAAATCACACAACACTTGTGCTTTGTAAACTTCTCAATCGCCAACTTCACCTCAAAAATCTCTCTCCTTGAGAATGCCACAATACAGTCTCCAGATTGGACGTTCTTCAACTCCCCTAAAAGGGTCTTTGCCTCAACAACCAATGGCTTAAATCGGGCATAATGATGCACATTGAGTTCATCCCCAGTTTCTTTACATATCTTCCTGACAATCTTCAAGACGCTGGGATCCCCACACAAATGAATCTCATCAGCTTTCAAACCAAGAAGCGCCCTGGTCCAGGCATACCCTCTCGTTTTGTCTGCCATCATTTGAATCTCATCAATCACAGCAACGTCATAGAGTTCATCAGTAGAGACCATTTCTATTGTACAAGCAACGTGGTTTGAAAAAGGAACGCTTTTCTTCTCCTGCCCTGTATGTAAACTACAATAAACTCCTAAAGCATTCACCTTGTCAAAGACTTCCACGGCAAGAAGACGAAGAGGACTGCAGTAGACTCCCTTGTTGGCCTCCATGAAACTTTGAAGAGCGTTGTATGTCTTGCCGCTGTTGGTTGGGCCGCAATGGTAAACGATCTTGCGCTTCATGGCGCGGGCGAAGGGAAACCAAGTGTGAGGTTCGGTCATGTCAGCGGATTCCATAAGGGATTTGTAGCTGCGGAGCTCGTCGGGGAATTCTTCGAGGGAGTAGTCAATGAAGATGGGGAGGAGGAAACGGTCAGCTTCGGGGGAGGGGCCGAGTGAGGAAAGGTGGTGGAAGACGCGGGGAGGGCAGCGGTCGAGGAAAAAGTAGCGAAAGCGGCGGGCGGCGGAGGGGAAGAAGGAAGAGGGAATGTACGCCGCGAGGACCTGATCAGATACCCAGGGAGACTTGGCAAAAGAGCGAAAAATTTTGACAAGGGAGTCCCATTGAACGCGGCTGAGCTTCTCGGAGGAGTCCTCTGCGCGGAGCTCACGGTAGACGTCTGATGGATTCAGGTTATAGGGAGCAGCTTCGGGGTTCTGGTTCAACTCAGGCTTGGATTCCGATGAGGACGAGGAGAAGGAGCAGATTGTGTAGAAACAGAGGGACTGGTAGCCAAACACTGAACTTAATCTGAATCGGGAAAAGAGAAAAGAGGACGAAAGGGGGTAGAAGCCAAGCCCTAACGGGGGCACGGGGTGCGGCTGTGGCGGGCGAACGAGGAGATGAGCTGGGAGGAAAATAGGTCTGAGTCTGAGCTTTGAAATAGAATTGCGACCTCGGGCAAGAGAGGAGGCCATTGGAGCTATATGTTAGAGCTTTGGGATTAAAAAGATGGCGAGCGAGAGAACAAGTGAGCAGTTCATTGCTGAGGGTATAGAGGAAGACAGACCAGGAGAACGGGTTAAGTCAATTCTTTTCCTATTTCATTTTAGTTTTTTTTTTTTTTTAGCAATTGACAGTATGTGCTCAAATTAAATTGAAAATTACAAATAAAATTACAAATCTTGTAATGTGCATGACCAAAAGAAAATTCATCTTATTCATTTGTTAAAGATAATGCAGTAAGACAACCATTTTAACACATGAAATGCATGCATATATAAAAAAGAGTTTGGACAAGCCTAAATTTGAATTTAAAGTTTTGTTTGTGATGACTTTTTAATGTTTTTTGAAGCAGTTTTTTAGTACTAAAAAGCTGCTTTATGAAGCAGTAAGAATGTCGTCCCAAACAAAACCTAAATGTGGACAATACAAATCATATGTTCTAATTTTGATTATGATGCTCAACACCACTAAGCCTACCAATTGCTTTCATTTCCTCAAATCGTCATCCTTGCTCACCGTCAAACACTCAAACATCGCTCTCTTTTTTGAAAGATTATTAGATGAAGACATTGCACATTCTTTGATGTGTAGAGTTAATAATAAACAAGCAAATGAACCAAATTTCTCCCCACACTAATCAAAGATGATGATTTGCTAATGTTCGGATGATAAGTTAATTGACCCTGGATAAAACTTGAACACATTTAGAATAAGGGATGACAAATTTATTAAATACTATTTTCATGAAAGAAGGCTTGGTCTAATAAAAAATGTTATTTTTTGCAATAACTTTATCTCTTCTTTGCAAATCAACAAGAATAAAAAGTGATGATTGTGAAAATTTTGAAGTGCATTTCTTATTAATTTTCTTGTAACCTCCATATCATTGTGATAGAGGGGAAGTAAAGGGGAAGAGAGATTATAGTAATGGGAGAAAAGATTAGCATGGGAGAGAAAGAATTAGTGTGGGGGAATAGAACTGATACGTCGCCAAAAGTCACGTTGATTATGCACTAATCTCAAGCATATTTGAATTGAAAGTTGTTAAAATTAAAATTGGGATCATCCAAATTCTGATCATAGAAAACTTATAATCAAAATGAATGCCTCAACAAGATGAATCCAATGACACCAAAATAAGTATAATCTGAGTCCAAATGAGCATGGATCAAGGTACTTAAGCATACTTGGAAGCTTTAAAATATTAATTGAGTAATCAAATAATCTCCAAATATGACATACTTATAGTCAAATCGAGTGGCTCAAAGGCGAATTCGACGAGCCGAATATCACTCAATTCTAACATCATAAGGCACATAAATGCTTGATGAAAGCTCTATGAGTAAGGAATCAATATAGACCATTTGATGGGGTACACTATATTCTCTCCATATATTACGAAGTATGTGTAATAATTCAAATATGTGAAATAAATTTATTTGATAAACATAAAAATTCTAAAATAGAGTGCTTTGACACTTATCTGGTGAATGTTATGGCACTAGGCCTTGAACAATATTATAAATATCTTTGCCTCACTCCACTGACTTCTTCACTTAGTTGTTTGGCCAGGAAGAAATTAAAAGAGGGGAAGAAAAGAGAGGAGAAGAAGAGAGAGGAGAGAGAAATATTTTTGGATCATATTTATTAGTCATTCATGTTTCAAATTTTATTTTATTTATTGTAAGTAACTAATCTCTTTCTTATGTTTTCAATGATTTTAATTTCTACGAATTTTATCTCTCATAAATCTATTAAAAATGCATTATCTTCTGATTTCAAAAGTTGTTACCGTACAAGTTTGGATATGTTATAGATTTGATCATTCTAAACGATTTGATATGATTTTATTACATTTTAAATAAATTTATGTATGATGTAATGGATTGAGATGTGATGAACTATAGAATAATAAATTGATACATATAATCAGTATAGACATTGATGCATATATTTCTTTATATGATTTATAGCATATTATTTTTTTATCTTGAATTGATTTTAGTTGTTAGATTTTAGTTACTTATTAGGTTATATGCTCATTACGTGGTTTCCATGTTTTTAAGAAAGGGTGATGATCATATGTTTAGAGGCTACGGATAACATGCATAATTTTTCTACCTGTAGTTTTAGACAAAACACAATCATTTTTATTTCTATTGTTTATTGATAAGCTCTAGTTAAATGGTTAAAATAAAAGACATATGTAATTCTTTTAATATAAATCCTAGAGTGTGATAATATGCCACTACAAAAAACCTATAAATAATCCCTCATTCTTCACATGGAGGGGGGAGAAAAAAGAGAAAATAATGAAGAACTCTATACTCTATAGCAATTTTCAGCTATTGCTATCATCGACGACCACCAACTATTATCACCAACAACCACCATCATCATCGAAGATCAACAATTGAAGTTACCCCACTCTCCTGAATAGAGTTGGGTGCATTTATCCACCCGCAAACATCTCCTTTTTATATTATCTATTGGGAGAATCAAGCCTTGTTGTTAGGCATTAACTGTCACGACCCAACCCGACCGGGACGGATCCCACTCGCATCGGGTCGTGGGCCTGAACTGAACTGATTCCAAGATCTGGCTTTGGAATTTGTTTCAGAACTTTCTTCCAAGCATTATACACAGAAACAGACACACACAGAGCTACTATAAACATCAAATGCAGTGGAACAGATCATCTATATTTTTCTTCCTCAAAAGAATCATATACAAATACAGCTCATGGCTTTCAGACAGAAAGAAAAGCAGAACAGAAAAGCCATGACTGTACAAAATCAAAAGTACAAAATACCTATACGGGATCAGACTCTGAACTTCTATTCCTGGACTTCCTTCCCCTTCCCAGAACCTGAAAACCACGCAGAAAACAAGGATGAGCTACAACAGCTCAGCAAGACAACAAACCTCCAATCAAAATCCTCAGAGTCCACATCAAACACAACAGACAGAAATCCGAACAGAAATCAGAATACGGAACTGACAGAGCAGAACAGAATGAATCAAATCAGAACAGAAATCATACAGATCGGATCAAATCAGAACGGAACAAAAATACATTACATCAGAGCTGACAGAACGTACAGAAATCAGAAATCAGATTAAATCATATCCAATCAGAACAGACAGAATCGTACAGACTTCATAAATTCATATCAAATCAGAACAAATATTTCAGAACAGATCTTCCTTCCAGATTTTAGAACTTTCCGTTATATCTCCCTTGTGCATACAGCACCAGAACTTCCCCTTATAGCTCCCTTGTGCATACAGCACCAAAACTTCCTCTTATAGCTCTCAATTGTGCTCATAGCACCAGAACATAACAGATATACATAATTTCAGAACTTCACAGAACTTCTCAGAACTTCCCCTTATAGCTCTCTTGTGCTTACAGCACCTTCCCCTTATGGCTCCCAAAAGCATACGAATAATTAATTCAATTCAGAACAAATCTGGACAAATTCAGAAATCGTACGAAAATCTGGCGGCATAACGACAGTATACGGAATTTACACAAAATTCACCAAATTACCACAGAACATTCACAACAACATTATAAGACTTTTATTCTACTGCCCAAACAAATTCAAAAATTATCAGAAATTACAGTCGAAAGAAAACACTGCCAAATCAAATTTACCCGGTCAAAATTCTCCAGAAAATAATCAAAACGTGCACACTCGGCACTTCAATAACATACCAAAAGTTACGCGGTAAAAACTTAACCAATCGGAAAATACGGACGAAAATTGCTAACGGAAACAAAATCCGGACAAAAAATTCATTCAAACTTCACCGTTCTGAAAATTGAGAAAGGCGGAATGTGCCTTACCTTGCGTACACCACTTTTCTGAACAGTCTCGTCGGACGAAAACAACCCGGCGTCGCCCGAAAATCAACTTTTCCAAGTTTTCTCTCAACATTCTCTCTCCTCAAAACATTTCAGATATTTTATTTGATTTCTCTCTCTTCAAAATGAGCTGATTTTCGTTAAATAATACTCTGATCGGCCCGGCCGATCGCACGATCGTCCTGGACGATCTGACCAATTTCACATCGTCCTGGGACGATTTCTCAGGACGATCCAGGACGATAATTAATTTTCAAAACCCCTTGCTCTCTGACTTTTGCCATGAACTGATCATCCCGGGACGATCCCAGATCGGCCTGGACGATCCCTACAGGAAATCATTCCTGTAACTTCTGTACAGAATCTGGAACAATTTGCAACTGATCGTCCCAGGATGATCCTCGATCGGCCTGGACGATATGTACAGAACTGCTGTTACATTAACTGTCCATCTAATGATACTAAATTTATGTAATTTCCCTTTTCCACAAAAATGAAGAAAAGGATAACTTTTATATCACTTTCAAAATAGTGAATTTTGCAACTGGACTATACCTGATGATTTTTTCCCTTTCCGAATTTTCCACGTAAAAAGTTCTCTGATTCTACTACTACTTTTATCTCTTCGTGCTAAATCTTTATACAATGCTAAGACATAAAATATACACTATGCCGACTCAAACATTCTAACATGCAATAAGAACTATAAATTGTGCTTATAATTTTCTTTTTTTCTTTTAGTGAAAACTACAGTCTTAAGATTAAGTTCAAATATTGCAAATATTTTTTACACTAGTGATAAACTTGTTACTCATGCTATGCTTTTTTTGTTATATTCATGCTTATCATTATTGGGAGGGTTCATGGTTTAAAATCTCTCTTATGATTTATAAATTTCTAACATATATATGTCATCATCAAAATAGATAAATTTTTTGATCCTATGAATCCACAAGTGCTCGATATTTTAACAATCATAAATAGACTAAGTAATTTGAACTAGTGTTTTCAATTGAGCTTATGCAAAAATAGGTACACCATCATAACTACACCTCAAGCACATGATGACAGCTATTAGATTAAAAAATTTATTATGTCAATCATTTATAAAAGCTACATAAAATAAAATATCAAAAGTATATAAAACAAATAAGTAAGTGAATTTTTTTCCTTAAATATTTATGGTCCTTATGGAAGATGAACATAGTGCACACACACATGTGGGGGGGGGGGGGGGGGGGTTGCATAGATTAGTATAATCTAAATTTGTTTGGTTTAAGAAAATTTAAATTACCCATAAATAATTTAATGTGGGTATTCCAAATCCCTCAAAGTTTTATTTTGCACTTATTTTTCTCAAAACTAAACAACTACAAAGTAATAATCCTTATTCTCCTTGTAAAAGGGACAAATCATATCATCATTTGTGTGGTCAAATAAATGAGGTTTTTGTTGTTTTGGATTCTACATTTTCATGATATGGAATAATTATGCTATTATTACGTCATTGGTTGAATAAGTGGTAAGTGTGAGATTCAAGCATTTGAGTCATATCTTAGGAGAACTTTTTTTATTTTTTTCTATTTTATTCTTATCTATAAGTTTGTTTTCATTGTTATATATCACTTTTAGTTTTAGCAGGGAAATCATAAATAAGACAAGAATTTATTCGAAGAGCTAGAAAATTAGAGGGCATTGAAAAATCAAATTAAAGAAAATTGGAGGATTTACAGACATATCACTTTATATCATACTATTTACATATCTAACACTTAAATGTTTAATATTTTATACCCACCACTCATAAATAATTTTAATATCAAATATGTTATTATTATATTTCATTCGTATCATTCATATTACCCTATAAACTTCAATATTTTATTTCTTACATTCATATTTAATCTATGAATGATAGATATAAAATATTAAATATTTGGATGTTAGATATATAAATAACACGATATAAAGTGGTATGCATGTAAATTCAATCATGCTATTTGTATATCTAACACATAAATCATTAATAATTCATAACTACCATCTCTAAATAATTTTAATATCTGAATATGGGGCAATTATTACGTCCTCTGACCGGACGTAGAGCTACGTTCGGCCGCCAATAACATGTCGCCACGTTCTCTTACTCTTTACCGCGCGGCCCGACGACATGACCTGGACCGGAACTCGGGAATGCTATGTTCGCGTATTGCGAGGTATTACTCGGTATTGCTCGGCAATAACGAGAAATACCGCTCTGTGAAGACCAATACCGAGTAATACCGAGGAATACCGAGTTGTACCGAGTTTGCTCGGTATTACTCGGTATTTGCTCGATATTGCTCGGTATTGGTTATTGCCGAGCAAAATCGACCAATACCTAGCAAAATCGAGAAATACTGAGCCATCCTGGGTCCATTCCGGGTCAGATTGTCAGGGTGTGCGGTAAATAATGAGAATGCATGGCGTGATTCTACTGGCGGCCGAACGCAGAGCTACCTCCTATGACAGACCAAATAAAAGTTCCTGAATATGTCACTCGTATATTTCATTTGTATAATTTATATCATAAATTTTTTTCATTAATTTATGCTTCCTAGACGAGAAGGATGTTGGGGTAAATCCGTCATTAGACTTTAAACAATCCATTTTCCCACCACAGATGGGTGGTGACTGGGGACAGTTCATTCCGCGCTCTCCAACTTCCCCGACCAATGTAGGTTTCTCTATCTCGTCTTTCCAAAATATTTCTTCGAGCTCTACTTCTTGTATTTAGCTCTCTGTAACTCGTGTGTCTGCAGACTCTGGCAGCTTTCTTCGAAGGAATGCACGTTTTAGCTTCCAATCCTCCACTCCGCTACGGGTTCCGAGATCCCAGGCGCTACGGCCGGCGCGAGGTCTTGGAAGGGGCCTTTTCGGGCTGTTCTCGTATTAAGACGACATCTAATCTGACTGCGGATGAGGCTTCTCTGTCATCTTCACTTCAAAAGTATGTTCTTGACGAAGTTGGGAATATTCCAACACCAATTAGTGGTAACATTTAGTTGTTATTATTCCTTAAAAATACTAGTAAAAATGCAATTGCATGTGATATATTTATTAAAATTTAGTATACTTTAATAATTTGTATTCTTAAATTATTAAATGATGATCGGAAAAATAGTAAAAGTAATTTGGAGAATTACATGCATCTAAAATTTTATCAAATATGAAAGAATAATTGATGTTAAAAAATTGGCATTATATTTATTTGATTTAACATTATATATATATATATATATATATATATATATATATATATATATATATATATATATATATATATATATATATATATATATATATATTATGGATTTTCTTTTGGATATTAGATTGCTTTAGAAAATATTATAGTTTTGTCAAAAATTAAAATATAATAAAAAATTAAAATATAATCAATTTATAATAAAATAGAAATGCCTCTTTCTAAGCTCGGGTAGTTGCATGATATAATCAATTTAAAGGCTTGATGTTGTTGTTGTATGATGTATCTGTAAAAAGAATTTCTAGTGCATAAATACAATCAAAAGTGCCAAGTTAAAAATAATTTGAAGTATTTAGAGAGAAGCTTTGATTTAAATATGCAACTCTTGATTTTCTTACTTGAAGTATATTAATTATCACACAACAAGAGGCCTAAAAAAAGAAGTTATTATAGCAAGCCAACGAAAAATAATAATCAAAGGACTGCAATGAAGAAACAAACTAATAGTATTTATTTACCTGATTGATTGTGGGAGAATATTTTAACTGACATTTAAATTTCATTGGAGATCTACTCATTGAAATCGATAAATTTGTTGATATTTTATCCAGGTGGAATCCGAGGCCTTTTTTAATAGTTTTATAGATTTATGAGTCTATTTCTTCTATCAAATGCATTGTATTCCTTTTGTTACATCTTTCCATTGTTAAGTATGATGTTATTTCTCAGTGTTAATCACCTAATATGATTTTGGAGGTATTGGAATGGTTATGTAAATCATAGATAATCAAAGAATTTTGAGCGCATAGGTGATTTGTTGTGGGATCCGCGTGATATGGTACATTGAGTTTGCTGTATAGATAAAGTGGTTCATAACCCACGTGAAGCCTTATACGTTAGTTAGAAGCACATCCAATCCAATTTCATTAAACCCACATTTAGGATCAATCACCACTAGCTACATCGAACTCAATAAATATCAATTTATTTTAAATTAAGAAAGATTACAGTTTCAAGCAAAATAAATCCTTGGAGAAGTAAGTACTAAAATTAAGTGGATGTGGAAGGAGAGTAAGGGATGCAAACGAAGCCAATGAAATCCACTGAAGAAAATCAAAACAGGAGGACCCAATCTAAACAATATAGCCCCAAGAATATGTGTGCAGAATAAGAAGCATGACAAATAAAATGGATACTTCTATTCAAGGCAAACAAATGTTAGATGGTAAACTAAATCACTCACTTTTCCCAAAAAATCTCTTGTGACCCTCAAATGAGGCCACCTTTTTAGGAGTTCCACTTGTAGAAGAGAGCATCAATCTAAGTTTCCTAGGGTGGCTAAGTTGGGCCTAGCAAATCAAGCCAACATTTAGAATATCACCCAACTGAAATGCCAATCATCAAATATATTGTACTACACACAGCTGGACATACCGAGTATCTGTACAATCTATATTATAGTGAGCAATAGGTAACATATTAAACTTTCTTGTAAACTTTTGATATATGCTTTTGGCCATCAATATAATCATGAAAGAGCAGCTTAGTCAAAGATTACTGATAAAACAAGAACTAACTCTTTTATAGCACATGGTTTTCACTCTTTTTTATCATCCTTGACCCATTGACAAGTCACTTCCATTCCTTCTTGTGATAAAAGGCAGTAATATCACAAAATATTATGTCATTTGTTGAATAAGTTCTATCTTGAAGCACTTGTATATATTACTCATCTTTATCAATATAAAATTTTATTTATATTGAAGTTTTCTAGTCTTTTTTTTTTCATTTATTTTTAATGATTAACTTATCTTGTTGTTTATGTCAAATACACAGGTCAATTACAATTCATCTAGGGGAAGTATCGAGGAATATCATTCCTTCCATTACACGCCGAGTGCTTTTTTCCAGTCCAGCTATATGCCTCTACTTGAATTCTTCAAGGTACTTTTCAGGTCGGCACTATTCATCGCCGTGCTTCTTTCAAATGTCACTTTAAGTCGGGCGAAGAATAAATTTTGCTTTAATCATTCTCTTTGATTACATTTTTATAGTCTTTTCTTGTCAAACCACATTGGAGTTCTCATTGACATTCTTTTAAACTTTAAATTGATGTAATGAATTCAGTACAAGGGGTATATCAATCTTAGGTAGGGGTGTCAATTAATAATATGGCACAAAAACTGACTCGAATTTGAGCTGGAAAATCCTGGTTCGGGTCTTAATTGTTGTCCCGTTTGAAAAATCGGTTCGTCTCCGAGTCAACACGCTAACTCGAAAAGGACACGAATTTGTCCATCGTCCCGCACCGCGTCACGCTTTCCAGCCTCGCCCCTGGTTCCTACAACCTATAGACTTGCACTGCAGCCCGCGCTCGGCTCGCATCCTTGCAGACTCGCACCCGTGTTTGCACAGCAGCATCGCTCGCCCTCTTGCCCGCTCGTGGCCACGCCCTCACCCACTAGCGCAATCAAGCACCGTGCGGTTCCCCCTCTCCCACAGTAGCTCATTCCAACCCACATCACTGGCTGCTCTTGATGCTCGCCTGCTGCTCGTACTCGTGGGTTAGCGGGTAACCAATAACCCGACGGGTTGGGTACGGGTTTGAATTTCTGACCCGTTTGTATAATCGGGTCGAGTTCGGGTTGAATCAGTTGAAGGTAGATCAGTTTCAGGTTGGACTCGAACCTAACCCCAAAACTTATTTTGACACCCTTAATCTTAGGGTTCATTTGGTTGTATGAAGATGTGAAACATGTTTTAGAAAATAAAGATTTTGTTTTCAAAGATTTTAAGTGTGAAAATAAAATCATCACTCTAATGAAGGTTGTAGAGTTTAAATCCAATATTGATTTATATGCACATCAACATAAATGATGGAATATAGTTAATTCGTCATGTCTTCAAACATGCTTTTCAACTTCAGGCAACTTACTGAGCACTTAGCTCATTTAGATTGTTTTTAAATGCATTTTGGGAGAGTTATCTTAGTTGGTATAGTAGTTTTCCTTGTTCTTTGTCATGAGTGAAACTCTTGGTTGTAATATACGAATGTTCATCCCGGGTATTGTAACATATTGCATCAGTCAACAATAGATGCACATGAAGACAAAAATTGTGAGTGGGTAGCTCATAAATTTTAAATGGATTGGTCATAGCCCATGAGATACTCATAAATTGGAAGAAATAACTTGTAAGTTCCTTCCATCTTGTAGCCTTGCCATCAATTTAAATAATAAATGAGTTTTTTGTCTTATCTTTTTATCCATGGGTGAATGAATGTTTTTTCTACTATTTTAAAGGGTTCAAAAGATCTTGGCTTAAAGCTTAATATATTCCTAAACATTATGTTTTTGATCTTGAAGCTTGTGCCTTAACCCAAAAGTGTCAAAGGCTTATGATTTATCAACTTAAGATTAATGTCTCCTCTAAATTCTGAACTTCTATTTCATGTGTGTCCTACTCTTGATTACATGGCCCATAATTTATAGTTTCATTGTTTAGCTTTTTTCACCTATTGTTTTTAACACTTACTATAGTATGAGTATCATTGTTTACTTCTTTATTTTGTTTGTTTTTTACACTTCTATTTGAATGCATATATTTTTGTGCGGTGAAACTATTTTCATGACCTGAATAAATTTAGATCTTAGTATGTTATTGATATTATTTGGTAGTTGATTTGTAACTAAGTATAAAATGTTTATTTAAATTGATATTTAAGCTTAAATTTCAAAATTCCTTTTACATCGGGCTCAATGTTATTCCGTATGAGATAACTACTATTTTACTATTTTTAGCGATTCATTTAGTTTTTAAAAGTTACTTTTTCCAACACACTAAAATCTGATTATACATGCCTAGGAAATTATGTTAGTTTGGTACTTGAGCTCTGATTTGGGGCTTCAAAACTGTTTTTATCTTATTCTTTGTTTGTCATTACCTTTTGGCCATTTTGTTTTTGAAAAACTTGAAATCATAATTTTGATTGGTGCTAGGAGCATGCATAGGAAAGCTAGTATAAAGCATGTGCATCTCCTAGATGGCTTTACTATCATGGCAATCCACATGCATAACAATTTGTCCATTCCTACTAGAGTAGTCGTGACTTTATTTCTTACAACACAAGGTAGCATAGCCACAACATGGTGCTACCTAAAGAAGCCTTATGCTTGTAGATTAACTATGTTACTGGTCATTTGTTGTGTAATACATGCTTTATTGAGATTTAAACCATATTTATATTTACTTCAAAACTTAAATATGCGCATATATATATATATATATATATATATATATATATATATATATATATATATATATATATATATATATATATATATATATATATATATATGCTATATTTGTAATATTTGAAAATGAAAATGTACGAGGTTCCCTCTTGTAGTTTGAAAATTATCGTTTACTTTATTAACATCTCAGTTGCTTGCCCAATGATTCTACTTCTTAGATTATAGCGTAGGCATGTTAACTGTCTAACCAGTTCAAAAACATTGGTTGTTTCCAGTGATTGCTTTAGGGGATACCACTGTCACCATTGAGGAAGTGACCCCTCCTGTTTTTTCCTCTGGTCCTCTCTTTCCTTCTGAGGTCTGAACTTTTTCTTATATTATTAGTTCTCTGAAGTTGATGTTCTCGCTGCTGAGGCCTTCTACAAGGTCTTTGCTGATTTATATCTGTATGGATGACCTGATTCCTTGTTTAAATTACAGGGACGAACGGTACAACTTTTTGAGAAAAACACATACTCTGTTGTTAACATTTTTGATGTTACCTTACGACCACAACTTAATGTGACTGGTGTAGTTGAGGTATGAATTATGCATTTATAGTTATTTTTTGTGTGCCTTTGATTCTTGAATTCTTTTGTATTGGGTAACATTTATTCACTTATCAACCAGAATTAATATAAACAGAGCATCATCATCATAGCTTTTAGTTGCTTTATGCTGGATGTCTTAAATTAATAAATTGTTGTTTCTTGAGCACAAATAATTGCAGGTGCCCGAAGGAAATGGTTCTGGTGTAGTATGGGATGATACTGGACATGTAGTGACAAATTACCATGGTAAGAGTCCCCAAATTAGTTTCTTGGATATCCAATTTATAATGTAATCATTGAGTTTGCGAGTATCTAGGCATTTTATGGGTTTGTGTTTTCAACCATGTGCTTTTTCTTGCTCTAAATGTCGTTTTAAAGTCAACACATTTTTATGATATATATTTAAATATTTTTTTATTCTTGCTGGTCAATATTTCTAGTGGTTGGCAATGCTCTATCAAGGAACCCAGTTCCATATCAAGTTGTTGCCCGCGTCAACATTCTTACTTCTGAAGGGTGAGTTTATCTGCTCGAAATTTATAAATCAAATCAAGTTTTAACAATAGTTAAGCATGCATTTGTGTATTTGTTTGATATTACCTTATGTTGTATTGTGGATAACTTGAAAGAATACAAAAGAATTTTGAGGGAAAGCTGGTAGGTGCAGATCGTGCCAAGGATCTTGCTGTCTTAAAGGTGATTATTTTTCTGAATATTTGGTTCATTCTATATGCTCAAAAAGTATCAGCTCAGCAGTGACATACAGGCCTTATCAGAGGCAGGATCTTACTACCTTTTAAGTTTTATATTAAGTTCCTCAGCTTGACTATAAGCAGTTTATTTTTTTTCTTTTGTCCAAAAGAGGTTCAAATTCCCTAAAGTTTGATTGTTTCGTGAACCAGATATCTTTGAATAGCTTGCTAATCTAATCAGCAGCCTAAACACCTTTATCTTTATGTATGAATATTTTTTTATCACTCCATAGTTTAGGTGTTACAATTGTATGATTCTGTTTATGCAAACTTTTCTGAATAACTTGTATCCTATTCCTTCTCCCACCCCCCTGACACATTGCACAATATTATTGTGGTCTCTAAAAGGATGCCTTTAGTTTGTGCGATTGAGGAAGGAATTAGTTTTTTTTTCCAATAAACATATTTTTTATCAGATAAAACATCACTTAAAGATTTCACCTTTACTTGAGATATTATATTCTGAATTTATTGTTCTTTTATGGCCCAAAATTAAGTATCCATTTTGCTTGTTTGAAAGAACTTTTGATTAAGATTAATTTTTAGGCACTAACGATTCACATATATGGCTTTCCATACGGTCTGACCAGCTATGATGGCGTCTTTTACGATCTGACTTGCTTTGATTGTTTAAGGAGAGAAATATGTCTTTTATAGGCTCAGAGGAGCCAATAGCACATAGTTTTATCATCATAGCAGAAGTATGATCTATTTAGTTATACATGGCAATCTACTCAACCTTATTGGATGTTCTTTGTCGACAACAATGGGTTACTTCATCGAATGAGACCTCTTCATGGATTGGGGGAAGCTTTGCCAAAAGGGCCACAATTTCATGGCCACCTTTGGGTAACAATGAGTTTTGTACGCAATTGAGTGCCCCACTCAATTTATTAATCATAAACTTTAACCACGAAGGAACATTCGAGTTGGTCCTTAATCGTAATATAGCGGTGTCATTGTAATCAAGCTAAGCATCTGGTCAACCTGGCATGCCATGTCTTTATTTATTTGGAATTTTTGAGGGTGATGGACTTTGATTTGCCATTGGTTGTTTTCTGTGTTGTAGTTGAGCTTTAAATAATAAATATTTCTCCTTTTAAAACTGTGGCAAGTGTTGGATGGGTGGTTTCTCTGAGCTTGAGCAGATGGTTTTTTTTTTTTGCAGGCTTTTGGGATTTATGTACTTTTTTGTTTTTTTTTTGGGGATAGGTTGATGGAGGATTGGCTTTGGCTCTAAAATTTTGTTCAATTTGAGATTTGCTTTGAGTGCACCCATCATGGAGAAGTGGGTTGTATGATGCAATATCAAGGAGACTAATTTATAGTGAACTTTGGTTGATAGAGGAGTTGTGTGCCTCATCACATGTAGTGAGTAAAACAAAGATTTATTTGTCTAGCTATTAGAGAACATTTGGGCTTGGGCTTTAACTATAATATAATAATGCCATTTTAATCAAGCAAGTCATTTGTTTGGTGGTCATGTGTCATGTCGCTGCTAATGCCAAGATCCAAGAATTGATTAATTCAATTGAATTGACTTGACATTAGGTCTTTGTTAGCTTTACTCAACACTGAATTTATCGCACTAGATAAGTTTAAAACATCTGAGGTTTGTTGTTAGACTTCAATGCTATGTAATTTTGGACCATGTTTTTTATATGTTATGTTTTGTGTTGCCCTATGATGGAAATCAACACATGATCATGTTTGGGTTTGGTGCTCTTAGGTAATTTCACTCCATTGGCTTTCCACTTATGTTGAATTTGCTTCCTTGTTTCTTGGTGGCTAAATGGGTATTTAATTTTGGGTTGTTTTTCCTTATTGGGCTTGGCTCATTTCTTCCCATGTTGGTTGGCTGCTTGTGTTATGAACCGGTTGGGGGCCGGTTCAACCGAACCGGCCACCCGCCTATTATTAGACCCGCTACCAAGAAGAGTCGCTGTTTTTCGCGAACGGCACGAGGGACCGGAACTGGCGGACGACCGAGGCTTCGTGGGAGAGCGAAGTAAGTTTCCTTTTTCCAATTTTAGCGAATAATCTTCTTCGATGATAAGAATCGATCATTCATTTTCTTTCTCACAGTTAAAGAAGTGCTATTTTGGGAGAATTTGCATTAAGAGGGAAGAAACGATCGAGAGAGAAATAACGAAAAAAGGTTTGTTGAATTTCTTTCGGATTTTCCTATAAATTTCTTCTCCTACTTCGTTTAAAGTGAGCGATATATTTCTTGAAGGATAGAGAAGGGATTGTAACGAAGAAAAAGGAAATTGGAAGATAAGAGATTTTGGGAGTTTGAGAAGTTCTCAAGTGTAAGTGAATTCCTTCCAATTTCAGTTTTAATGATATTTAGAAATTAAATCAAAATATTATAGTGATAGAAGTTATTATTTGAATTTTAGAGAATTAGAGAGTGAAAGATCAAGTTGTAGGTGTTGATCCCGCGAGGATTCAACAAGAAGAGAAATTGATTCAAGAGAAGATCAAGCATCGAAAACCTGAATAGTTCGAAGTGGGTAAATTATATTATTTTATGTTTTATTATTGATTTCAATTTTCTAAATAATTGATTAAACATCTTATATTATTAAATGTTGAAGGCAAACGTTTATGATTTTACCGTCTTAAGAAAGAATCTATATGTTATAAAAATTTAAAGGCTTATGGAAAAGGAAAAGAATTATTTATGCAAATGCATGTTAATTATATTATATGAAATAGAAATAATCAAGATGAAAATGAGAAAAAGAAAAGAAAAAGAGAACAAAGGAAAAGGGTATTGAAAATAACAGGAGTCACCCCCTCATGGTACTGGTTGGGGACGCCGTACTCGTGCACAAAAAAGGAAAAGAAAATTTCTATGGAAAAAGGGGAAAAGGAAATCAATTGGAAAAGGTTGTACCTTTGGGTACTTTAAGACGGTGCTCCTGCGTAAATCAAATGGGAAAAGAAAATATAAATGAAAAATTTAAGATAATATTGTTTCGAAATAGTATAAATGAAAATATTCAAAGAAGTATAAGTTAATGAAATAAAGGAATAAGATTAAGTAAGGAAAGAATATATATTAATCCATTTTTTATAAAGATAAATTTATATAATTCCCACTGAGTTTACTTAGTAAACTCAAACCACAAGTTTAAATGTTTCAGGTAGTTCCTAAGAGAAGTAATGGCTGAAAGAGAAGAACATGTTTACAGAAGGCGAGGTGCAAATGACAACAGGTAAAATAGATTATAAATTTTTTTTTGTGTTAGTGGCTCTTCAGTTTATAGAAAAGTTTTGATGATGAGTTAATTTACACTTTTGGAAATGTACTACCGTCCGACTTTTCGTACCCGCCTCGTTAGATCGAGCATTCGGGACGGGTCGTGACAAAAGTGGTATCAGAGCCAATTAAGATCTGAATCATACTGAAATAGCCATTAGGATGAATATCAATGATTGAAAGTTTAATGTGAAATGAATATTTTATTGACAACAGGAATCAAGATAATCCTAGAGAAGAGGAAGTGGGAAGATCAGAGCCTAATGTTAATGTTAATCCTGATGCACTGGCACAAATGATGACAGCTGTAACTCAACTGATTCAAGATACAAGAAATCAACCATCGTGGAGTAGTAGTGGTGGTGGAATAGTTATGGATAAATATCTGAAATTATTTCAGGATATGAGACCACCATTATTCAAAGGTATAGAAGGATCAATAGAGGCTGGAACTTGGTTGCTGAGGATTGAAAACATATTAGAAGGAATGTACTGTCCAGAAGAGAGAAAAGTTTCCTTGGCAACGTTTGCACTAGAAGGAGAAGCTGAAAGATGGTGGAGAGGCCTGTATCAAGAAAAATTTGAAGGAATACCTGGCATGCAAATCAAATGGCAAGTGTTCAGGGATTGGTTCGTACCTCCTTCTGCGAGGAGGAAAATGCAGGACAAGTTTATGAGGTTGATACAAGGAGATAAATCAGTTATGCAGTATGAAGCTGAATTTACAACGTTAGCCAGATATGCTCCTCAGTTAGTACACACTATGGATGATAAATGCCATCGCTTCTTAGCTGGACTGAAAGATGCAATTAGATTACCCCTGGTTCCTCTTGGAATTGAAGATTATACAGTGCTGGTTGAAAGAGCTAGAAGGCTAGAAGCAGACCTACAAAATACTCAAAGGAGACGTGATTTTCAAAAGAGGAAAAGTGGAGAAGTTATAGAAACCCCTCAAGATTCACATAGCAAGTCTATTTCACAAGGTGGAAAGTTTAATTGGAAAAAGACAAAGTCCAGTAGTAGTGACAGTTCAAGAGTGACAGTTCAAGTGTGAACAGTTGTAGCAAATGTGGAAGACAACATAAAGGAGAATGCTTATCTGGTACAAATACTTGCTTCTGGTGTCATCAACCAGATCATATAGCTAAGAACTGTCCTACTCTGGGACAAAGACCAACAAGAGAGTCAAAGATGAATACTGGATCTCAGAGGAATGTTGGAAGACCAAGAACAGTGGAATCAGCTGCATCTACTCCAGGATCAAGTCAAAGCCGACAGAATACTCTGCCTAGAGTATATGCATTGACTCAGAAGGATGCTAAGGATTCACCTAAAGTGATTACAGGTGATAAAAATGAGAACTGAATGAATATGTATTATGAAAATATTATTAAAAGAATGATGTATGTTTATGCTTTTCTTATGAAATTTTATAGGTATAATTATTATGCAAGGAAAGCCTGTACGGATTCTATTTGATACAGGAGCTTCACACTCCTTCATTTCAGAAGAATTGGTTAAAAGTGTTGGATTGAATGTTTGTGAAATCAATGTAATTTTGAAAGTTTTAATGCCAGATGGATCATTTATAAATGTGAAAGGTGTATGTAAAGTGACTTTCAAATTAAATGAAAGAGAGTTTGAAGCTTCAATAAATGTTTTACCATTGCAAGAGTTTGATATGATATTGGGAATGGATTGGTTATCAAAGCATTTTGTGATTATTGACTGCAACAAGAAAATTGTGAAGTTCAAATTTCTAGAAGGAGAATTGAAGTTTTATGGTGAGAGAGAAATTTTTTCAATGATAATCACTTATTTGAAAGCATACAAATTTGTATCTAAGGGATGTCAGTGTTTTCTTGCTCAAGTAAAGGATACAAATAAAGAAGTTAAAGAGTTGAAAGATATAACTGTAATCAGAGAGTATCCAGAGGTGTTTTTAGATGATTTGCCAGGATTACCACCAGAAAGAGAGATAAATTTCACTATTGAATTGATACCGGGTTCAGAACCAGTGGCAAGAGCACCTTACAGAATGACAGTCAAAGAATTACAGGAGCTGAAAGGTCAGTTATAGGAATTGCTCGATAAGGGGTTCATCAGGCCAAGTTCCTCACCATGGGGAGCTCCAGTACTATTTGTAAAGAAGAAAGATGGGAGCTTCATAATGTGCATAGATTACAGAGAATTGAATAAGCTTACTGTTAAGAATAAATATCCATTGCCCAGGATTGATGATCTTTTTGACCAATTGGAAGGAGCTACAGTTTTCTCTAAAATTGATTTGAGATCTGGATATCATCAGCTACGGATTAAGGAGGAAGATATAGCAAAGACAGCTTTCAGAACCAGATATGGTCATTATGAATTTGTGGTAATGCCATTTGGGGTGACAAATGCACCAGCTGTATTTATGGATTTGATGAATAGAGTTTTTAAGCCATTCTTGGACATATTTGTAATTGTGTTTATTGATGATATTCTGATTTATTCAAGAGATGAAGAAAGCCATTCCAGTCATCTGCAGGCAGTATTGCAAACATTAAAGGAGAATAAATTATATGCCAAATTTTCAAAGTGTGAATTTTGGCTGAGCAGTGTAAACTTTCTGGGGCATGTGATTAGTGGAGAAGGAATTTCAGTTGATCAAAATAAAATTCAAGCTATATCAGATTGGCCAAGGCCAACGACTGTTTCAGAGGTGAGGAGTTTTCTTGGACTTGCTGGTTACTACAGGAGATTTGTAGAGGGGTTCTCTCAGATAGCAGTGCCATTATCCAGATTAACTCAGAAAGCAGTGAAATTTGAATGGAGTGATCAGTGTGAAGGAGCTTTCCAGAAGTTAAAGAATTGCCTAATGACTGCCACAATCTTGACAATTCCATCAGGGTCAGAAGGGTTTCAAATTTTCTGCGATGCTTCCTTAAGGGGACTTGGTTGTGTGCTGATGCAACATGGGAGAGTGGTGGCCTATGCTTCAAGGCAACTGAAAATTCATGAAAAGAACTATCCCACTCATGATTTAGAATTGACAGCTGTAGTTTTTGCACTTAAAATATGGAGACATTATCTGTATGGGGTCAGATGTGAAGTGTTTACAGATCATAAAAGCCTCAAGTACATTTTCAATCAAAAAGAGCTTAATTTGAGACAAAGAAGGTGGTTAGAGCTTATTAAAGATTATGACTTGGACATACAGTACCATCCTTGAAAGGCAAATGTGGTTGCAGATGCACTTAGTAGAAAAACAATTGGAAATGCAAATTGGCTAATCACCCAACAGGAGCAGATCATCAGAGATATGGAAAGGTTAGAGATTTCAGTAGTCAATCAAAAAGAGACAAAAGATATGATGTTGAATCAACTGATGATCCAATCTACCTTGAAAGATAGAATGCTAAATTCATTATCTCAAGATGAAAAATTTCAAGCCATCATACAGAAGGTACAAGCAGGACAATTAGAGAACTTTGTTATTGATGGAGAAGGGTTATTAAAGTATAAAGACAGGATTTGTATTCCAAATGCTGGAAGCTTAAGAGAAGAGATATTGCAGGAAGCTCATCTCTCAACTTATGAAATTCACCCAGGCAGTACAAAGATGTATCAGGAACTCAGAGGTTTATTTTGGTGGCCAGGATTAAAGAGAAGTGTTGCATAATTTGTATCAAAATGCATTCCCTGTCAGATGATCAAAGCAGAACATCAAAGGCCAAGTGGACAACTGCAACCCCACCTATACCTGAGTGGAAATGGGAAGACATTGCGATGGATTTTGTAGTTGGATTACCTAGATCAAGGCAGAGTCGAGATGCAATATGGGTCATTATTGACAGATTAACCAAATCAGCTCATTTCTTACCAATCAGACAGACAGATTCAGTGGAAAAGTTGGCAAAACTTTATATTGATGAAATTGTGAGATTGCATGGGATTCCAAAATCTATAGTTTCAGACAGAGATGCCCGTTTTACTTCTAAATTGTGGAAGAAAATTCAAGAAGCTTTGGGTACACGATTGACCTTCAGTACTGCATTTCATCCACAGACAGATGGGCAATCAGAAAGAACAATTCAAACTTTGGAGAATTTAATGCGATTATGTGTATTAGATTTTGGAGGAAATTGGGAGACTCACATACCATTGATTGAATTTGCTTACAACAACAGTTTTCAGGCTAGTATTGGAATGACACCATATGAAGCCCTTTATGGAAGAAAGTGCAGAACACCCTTGTGTTGGGTAGAAACTGGTGAAAGAAAGGTGATTGGAACTGAATTGGTAGATGAGGCTACTATCAAAATCAGATTGATTAGAGACAGATTAAAGGCAGTTCAAGATAGGCAACGGAAATATTATGATGCTAAGCACCGACCAGTGGAATTCGAAGTAGGAGAGTTTGTTTTCTTAAAAGTTAGCCCAATGAAAGGTGTTCAAAGGTTTGGAAAGACAGGGAAGTTGAGCCCAAGATTCATAGGTCCCTATGAAATCATTGAAAAGATTGGGAATATGGCATACAGATTGAATCTACCAGCACACATGCAAGGAATTCATAATGTGTTTCACATATCAGTGCTTCGGAAGTATGTCTCAGATGATTCAAAGAGAATGCAATCAAAATCCATTAACTTGCAGCCTGATTTGAAATATATAGAAGAACCAGAAAGGATACTGGATTATGATGTAAAACAACTGAGACATAGGGCAATTCCTTTTGTAAAAGTTTTGTGGAAACATGGATTAGAAAGAGAAGCCACCTGGGAGCGAGAAGCAGAAATGAGGAGTCAATATCCTCATCTTTTTAACTAAGGTATGTTTCATATTTCTTGTTTAATTTTGAGGATGAAATTTTTAAGGAAGGGAGATTGTTATGAACCGGTTGGGGGCCGGTTCAACCGAACCGGCCACCCGCCTATTATTAGACCCGCGACCAAGAAGAGTCGCTGTTTTTTGTGAACGGCACGAGGGAGCGGAACTGGCGGACGACCGAGGCTTCGTGGGAGAGCGAAGTAAGTTTCCTTTTTCCAATTTTAGCGAATAATCTTCTTCGATGATAAGAATCGATCATTCATTTTCTTTCTCACAGTTAAAGAAGTGCTATTTTGGGAGAATTTGCATTGAGAGGGAAGAAACGATCGAGAGAGAAATAACGAAAAAAGGTTTGTTGAATTTCTTTCGGATTTTCCTATAAATTTCTTCTCCTACTTCATTTAAAGTGAGCGATATATTTCTTGAAGGATAGAGAAGGGATTGTAACGAAGAAAAAGGAAATTGGAAGATAAGAGATTTTGGGAGTTTGAGAAGTTCTCAAGTGTAAGTGAATTCCTTCCAATTTCAGTTTTAATGATATTTAGAAATTAAATCAAAATATTATAGTGATAGAAGTTATTATTTGAATTTTAGAGAATTAGAGAGTGAAAGATCAAGTTGTAGGTGTTGATCCCGCGAGGATTCAACAAGAAGAGAAATTGATTCAAGAGAAGATCAAGCATCGAAGATCTGAAGAGTTCAAAGTGGGTAAATTATATTATTTTATGTTTTATTATTGATTTCAATTTTCTAAATAATTGATTAAACATCTTATATTATTAAATGTTGAAGGCAAACATTTATGATTTTACCGTCTTAAGAAAGAATCTATATGTTATAAAGATTTAAAGGCTTATGGAAAAGGAAAAGAATTATTTATGCAAATGCATGTTAATTATATTATATGAAATAGAAATAATCAAGATGAAAATGAGAAAAAGAAAAGAAAAAGAGAACAAAGGAAAAGGGTATTGAAAATAACAGGAGTCACCCCCTCATGGTACTGGCTGGGGACGCCGTACTCGTGCACGAAAAAGGAAAAGGAAATTTCTATGGAAAAAGGGGAAAAGGAAATCAATTGGAAAAGGTTGTACCTTTGGGTATTTTAAGACGGTGCTCCTGTGTAAATCAAATGGGAAAATAAAATATAAATGAAAAATTTAAGATAATATTGTTTCGAAATAGTATAAATGAAAATATTCAAAGAAGTATAAGTTAATGAAATAAAGGAATAAGATTAAGTAAGGAAAGAATATATATTAATCCATTTTTTATAAAGATAAATTTATATAATTCCCACTGAGTTTACTTAGTAAACTCAAATCACAAGTTTAAATGTTTCAGGTAGTTCCTAAGAGAAGTAATGGCTGAAAGAGAAGAACATGTTTACAGAAGGCGAGGTGCAAATGATAACAGGTAAAATAAATTAGAAATATTTTTTTGTGTTAGTGGCTTTTCAGTTTATAGAAAAGTTTTGATGATGAGTTAATTTGCACTTTTAAAAATGTACTACCATCCGACTTTTCGTACCCGCCTCGTTAGATCGAGCATCTGGGACGGGTCGTGACGGCTTGGTGTTTCCCTGGTGTTGGTTTTCCATGCTGGCTTCGATTTCCTTGTTAGCCCTTGGTTTTCCCAACTGGGCTTCGGTTTCCCTGCTGCTGGCTGTTCAACTCCCCTCCTTCTAATTCCTAGACTAGTGTTTTATCTTCTCATTAAGTGGTTGTCTTGATTGGCTTCTATTGGCTATCTGGGTGGCACATTTAAGTGGGAAATTATGATTTTTTTTCTTCTATATAATATGGTTGATTTGCTGCTCGAAAAGGTTTTTGTGGGTGAAAACAAATCCAAATCTGAGGATTTCTTCCTAGCTTGAGAGCTATCTTCTTCCTAGACCTATTTCTTTTTCTTGATCTTCTATCTATTTCTTCTCTTCACAGTTTCCCTTCCACTTGTATCTTTCTTCTCCAAATATTATAAGTGTAAGGTGTTGTTGTGCCCCGTTTGTTGGTATTTGCTGGAGGAGCGCTGACTTGAGCTGGATCATAATTTATGTGGCGAACCACTGGTTTGTTTTTTCCTTTGAGCACATTTTTTTTTTTTTGTGATTTGCATGTGACGTTATCTTACAAGGTTGTTTTGAGAGTATTGCAAAAGATGTGATTAAATTATCAAAGGGAAAATCTCCTAATAGTATAAATAGTTGGTGGTGGAATCCAAATGTGCAAGAAAAGATAAAAAAAGAAGATTTGTTATAAAAATTAGTTTAGATGTAAAATTTTTGATAATTTGGAAAGATATAAAGAGACACGTAAGGAATCTAAGAAAGCAATATGCGATGTAAAGATCTTAGTTTTTAATGATTTATATAATATATTATATATTAAGGAGGGGGAAAGATATATGTATAAGTTAGCCAAATAAAGAGATAGTATTAAGGATTTAGTTCAAGTGAAGTGTATTAAGGATGAAGATCAAAAAATATTTTTTTTAGAAGATGATATTCAACAAAGGTGGATAAGATATTTTGCTAAAATTTTTAATGAAGAATGTGAAAATACGATTGACTTTAGTGACCTTAGAACCTAAATGTATATAAAGATTTCTATTTTTATCAGCGTATTAGTAAAATCGAAGTTAGAGAGGTTTTAAAGAAAATGAAGTGTGGAAAAGCTTTGAACTTGATGATATTTCAATAGAGGTGTGGAAATGCTTAGGAGATGAAGGAATTTCTTGGCTTACTAAACATTTTAGTATTATTTTGAAAATTAAAAAGATGTAAGATGAGTGGAGAATTAGTGTGTTAATTTCTATTTTTAAGAAAAAAGGTGATGCACAAGATTGTGAGAATTATAAAGGAATTAAGTTAATGTGTCATACTTTAAAACTATGGGAGCGAGTTATGGAGCGCAGGTTGCGGCGTGATACTAATGTTTCTCTAAATCAATTTTGATGCAGCGGCTAATCTCCGGAAGAACCTGAAAGGGATGAACTCAAATAAAACAGTAAAGGGTTTTAGCTGAATAGCTTCTTGTGTATATTATTTTCTATCTTTCTCCTTTGCTGGTAATAACATATATGTAAGCCAACTCCTTGAGCAAGATGGCTGCAAAGTAAGGAAAACAAACTTTAGAAAAAAGGACAGTACGTGTCTAACTGAAAAAAGTAAATAGCAGGAATAAAAGGTAAAAGGCAGGAGAAGTGGTAGTATCGTTGGCTGTTATGCCCACATGGCCATTATGCGGGGATGGCCACATCAATCCTCCCCCGCCTCGGAGAAGCTCGACTCCGACGAGATACTGATTGGTCCGTCACTATCCGGCGGATGGTAGCTGTATATGTCGGCGACATTGAAAGTAGACGACGTCTGAATGTGCGGTGGAAGATCAATCACGTACGCGTTATCATTGATTTTATGTTTGATTGGGAATGGTCCGACCTTTCGGGGGCTAAGCTTGGAATAAGTCCCTTGCGGATACCGCTCTCGCCGCATTCGTAACATCACCAATTCTCCAATGTTGAACACCTTGTGCCGCTTGTGTACATCTGCATCACGTTTATACTTAGTTGCTGATTCCTGCAACTTCTCTTTGACAGCTTGGATCGTGTCTTGAGCTTGAGTGATGGTCTTTTGAACTGCCGGGTTGCTGCCCTTAGGGAGGATGGTGAGATCCACTAGGTGGTTAGGTTGTTTGGTATACACTATTTGAAAAGGGCTGCACCCTGTGGAGCGATTATACATCGAATTATAAGCAAATTCGGCATGGCTAAGGAGCTCTTCCCACCGTTTCGGATTATCTTGAACAAGGCAACGTAACATGCTACCTAAAGTTCGGTTAACCACCTCTGTTTGGCCGTCGGTTTGAGGGTGGTATGCGGAGCTCAACTTGATTTCAGTGTTCAACCTCTTCCATAGTTCCCTCCAGAAATGACTAACAAATTTCACATCCTTGTTCGAAGTCAAACTACGGGGCAGACCATGTAGCCGAATAATCTCCTTGAAGAAGAGCTGGGCAATGTTGACGGCGTCGAAGGTTTTCTTGCACGGGATAAAATGCGCCATTTTGGAAAAACGGTCGACAACGACCATGATGGAATCGGAGCCCCGCTTCGTCCTTGGCAGGCCCAATACAAAATCTAGTGACAGATCTTCCCAAATAGAGTCAGGAATCGGAAGAGGTAGGTAAAGACCGGTATTTTGTGCAGTCCCCTTGAACCTTTGGCAAACTGAGCACTTTGCTATAAACCGTATGACATCTCTTCGTAAATGCGGCCAGTAAAAACGAGACTGCAGTAACTGCAGAGTTTTATCTCTACCTGTGTGGGCGGACAATCCCCCGCAATGCAGCTCTTTGATTAATTGTGGTCTCCAAGAGGAGTCGAGCACGCACAAGCTATTTCCTTTAAATAAAAACCCCTTGTGCAATGTAAAATCCTGTTGAGGCTGCCCAGCTTGACAAGCACTCCAAACCCGAGCGAAATCTTTGTCCTCCCCATATAGCTCTTGCAGCAATTGTAATCCAGTGATGTCTGTCTGTAGGTGCGTCAACAACGCTGAACGCCGACTCAAAGCATCGGCTACTCTATTAGCTCGGCCAGCCTTGTGTTTAATCAAAAAACTAAATCGTTGGAAGAAGACAATCCAACGTGCGTGCATCCTATTAATATTCTTCTGGTTATTGATGTACTGGAGAGCGTGGTTGTCGCTGCATAACACAAAATCCCTGTGGAGCAAGTAGTGCTCCCACTGTTTGAGAGCTCTCACGACTGCGTACAGTTCTTGCTCGTATGCCGACCACTTCTGGCGAGTGTCGCTAAGCTTTTCACTGAAGTATTCAACAGGCTTTCCGTCTTGGGACAGGACGGCTCCAACGCCGACGGCTGATGCATCGGTGTCCACTTGGAAGGGTTTATCGAAGTCGGGGAAGGCAAGCACAGGTGCCGAGCTGAGTGTTGTTTTTATTTGCTCGAAACTCCTTTGCTGTGAGGCTGTCCACACAAACGATGAAGCCTTTAGACAATAAGTGATAGGGGCCATTATAACACTAAAACTTCTGATGAATCGTCTGTAGTAATTGGCTAATCCGTGGAAGCTTCTCACGTCCGACAATGAGCACGGCGTTGGCCAATCGCGGATAGCAGAGACTTTCTGTGGAGCAGTTTTAATTCCCTCTGGCGTGAGAACAAAACCCAAGAAGTTAACATTGCTAACCCCCAGTTCACACTTTGACACATTGAGGAACAATTGGTTGTCACGCAGTGTCTCTAAAATAGATTTCAGATGACCCAAATGATCTTCAAACGTTGAGCTAAATACCAAAATGTCGTCAAAATACACAATGCAGAATTTATCCAAATATGGTTTAAGAATATCATGCATTAATCGCATAAATGTAGAAGGAGCGTTACAGAGCCCGAAGGGCATAACCTTCCATTCAAACAGTCCATCAACCGTCTTGAAGGCGGTCTTCCACTCGTCTCCGGGTCGAATTCTGATCTGATGATACCCGCTCCTCAAATCCAGCTTAGAGAAGATACTTGATCCGACTAACTTATCTATGAGGTCATTAATCCGGGGAATGGGAAACCGATATTTAACAGTGATCCGATTAATGACCCTACTGTCGATGCACATACGCCACTGTCCATCCTTTTTGGGAACTATCAATGCCGGAACAGCGCAAGGGCTTAAGCTTGGCTGTATGAATTGTTTTTGCAATAGCTCTTGTACAATCTCCCTTAAAATTGTGTGCTCCTGCGGACTCATCCGATAGTGAGGGAGATTTGGTAAACTAGCTCCGGGTATGAATTCTATTTGGTGCTGGAGATTCCGCAGGGAAGGAAGAGACGAAGGAAGTTAGGGAGCGGCGATGTCCTGAAACTCGTTAATCAGCTGTTGCACTTCTAACGACGTCATGGACAGATTTGGTCCTGAGGAGTCTTCGGCAATTAAAGCTAACATGAGATGGCTCACTTCCTTAATTTGGTGCAGGGAATGCCCAGATACAATGCGAGCCACGGTAAGGTTGTTGTTAACAACCTTGTCCTGAATTTGAGGGGTTGGCATGAACTTGATCTTCTTTCCTTTCCATTCAATGGTGTAAGTGTTAGACCTCCCATCATGAATTGCTCCGCTATCAAACTGCCAAGGGCGACCCAGAATCAGATGACACACATCCATGTCTATAACGTCGCAAGTCACTTGGCACAAATAGCTCTTGCCGATGGTAAACGTGACCTTGCAAAATTCTGAAATAGTGAAATCCACACCTTTCTTGACCCAACTAATTTTGAATGGGTGAGGATTTTTGGATGTCTTTATTTGCAAAGCTTGAACGACAGCCTTAGAAATAATGTTTTCGGTGCATCCACTGTCCATAATGACGTCGCAAACCTTGCCATTAACGGTACACTTGGTACGAAATAAGCTGTTTCTTTGGGTTTCTACTTGCTTACGCGGAGCCAGAAGCAGTTTTTCTAACACACCAAGGATCGGTTCCCCCTCATCTGCTATCAATTCTTCAATGGGCTCATCTGTCTCTTCTCCAAATCCCGATTGATCAGCCTCTTCGTCACCTTCCATGAGCTGCACCTGATGTCTGTTGGGACACTCATTGGACTTATGTCCCGGTTGAAGACATCTAAAACATTTGATCGTACCAGGCTTGGCATAGGGATTATCCTGACCCTGCGTCCTTGGTCGAGCTATTGTCTTCGCATCGGCGAAAGCATTGTTCGCTGGTGTCTGTGGCGCCCCAGGCACCTTAGAGTGTTGCGATGTGGCTTTGGAGAAACTTGGATTGCCTTCCTGTAGCAATTTTCAGGGAAAAGACTGGCGGTGGGGTCTTTGGATCCGTGCTTCCGCTTTGAGGGCAAAATTCACCGCCTGAGATACAGACCATACCGAATTGAGTTCTAGTTTGTCTTGGAGTTGGTCTTTCAACCCACCGATGTAACGGGCCACTAGCTGGTTTTCGGATTCGGCCAGATTATTGCGAGCACTGAGTCTATAGAACTCTTCGGTATATTCGCTAACAGTTCTTTGCCCTTGCCTGCACTGTTGATACTGGATATACAATAACTGCTCAAAATCAGTAGGTAAGAAGTGCCGACGCATCAACTGTTTCATGCGAGTCCAGCTGCGGATGGAACCTCTCCCTTCTCTTTGTCTTGTCTGGCATAACTGCATCCACCAAGCCATCGCCCCGCCCTTGAGGCGACAAGCTACATATTTAACCTGCTTGTCCGGGCTAATTTCCATGTAATCGAAGAAGTTTTCTACTGCACCTTCCCATTCTAGATAATCTTCGATATGAAGCCGGCCATCGAACGATGGAATGTCCAGTTTGAGTCGGATGCTCTCGGGTTCTCGCCTATGCTGCATTGGTCGCCTCATTCGATTGAATGCTGGACGCCGGTTGTAGTCCTCGGTGTCGGATTGCTCTGGTTCAGGACGTTCGTCTGCTTCTGAATCCGAAAACTCAGGAGGCAATGTAGGCACCTGTCTTGCCATCGGATTGACATTTCCTGGTACACGGGGGCCCGGTATGATTGCCGGAGCCACTGGACGCACCACTGGGTTGGTAGCGGTCCGGATCTGCCGTAACTCATCTTGCATTTCACCTGCAAAACGAGTAAAAATATTCATAATCTCATCCAATTGCTTGGACGTGTGCTATTGCGCCTCCCATAGCGCCTCCAAGCTCCGATCGCCGTCGAGCCCGGGCTGGTTGCTTCCTTCGGCCATGTCGCTAGCTCTGATACCAGTTCTGATGCAGCGGCTAATCTCCGGAAGAACCTGAAAGGGATGAACTCAAATAAAACAGTAAAGGGTTTTAGCTGAATAGCTTCTTGGGTATATTATTTTCTATCTTTCTCCTTTGCCGGTAATAACATATATGTAAGCCAACTCCTTGAGCAAGATGGCTGCTAAGTAAGGAAAACAAACTTTAGAAAAAAGGACAGTACGTGTCTAACTGAAAAAAGTAAATAGCAGGAATAAAAGGTAAAAGGCAGGAGAAGTGGTAGTATCGTTGGCTGTTATGCCCACATGGCCATTATGCGGGGATGGCCACATCAAATTTTGATTCATGCCGGGTAGGTCTACTATAGAAGCCATACATTTATTGAGAGGTTTGATGGAGAAGTATAGAGAGAATAAGGAGGATCTACATATGATATTTATTGAGTTAGAGAAAGCATATGATAAATTTTCAAGAGAAGTGCTATGGATAGTTCTTGAAAGGAAAGGAGTTAATAATGCTTATATTCAAATCATTAAAGATATGTATGCAGGAGCTATTACTTGTGTTCAAAGACAAGGTGGTTTGACCAAGTATTTTCCTATTTCGGTTGGATTACATCAAGAATCAGTCTTAAGCCCATATCTTTTTGCTTTAGTCATAGATGTTCTCACTAGATATTTGCAAGAGGATGTACCTTGGTGTATGTTTTTTGCTGATGATATTATGCTGTGGTTTGACCAAGTATTTTCCTAAGACTGATGATATTACCCCCCCCCCACCCCTCCCCGAAATCGCCCACGATCGCACAACCGTCGCTCCTCACGAAACAAAATAGATTCCTCCTCTCATTCAGCTCTCACGCACACAGGGACTCACACATACAGACGCTCTCAGAATCGCAAGCAAAGAGGAAAGAAGATTTCGGGAAACTTACAGTGCTCTCGCTCGACAATTGAACTGCACCGTCTCCGACCGCATCTCCTCCAGACCGCCATACCAGCGCCCTTCTTCTCCAAGCCTGAAGCATCCAACCTCGCCGGTTCTCTTCTACATGCCGACATCCTTCCCTGCCTCCTTCTCCAACATCGACACCGTGCCTGAACCCGAGCCCTAGCTGTGGTCTCTGCCTCTTCCCTCCTCCTCATCCCACCGGCGACTCAAGCACCGACTCCAAGCCGCCGACCCGCCGCCGAACTCACCTGCTCCGACCTGCCTCCGACCGACCAAGGCCCCGATGCTCGTTGTGCGTGGTTCTTCCCGATCGGGCTCTCTCCTTCCCGATTTTTGCGCCTTCTCTTTTTCTAATATATTATATAAGATATATTATATTATAATATATAGCATATGATATATGTACATATATATATATGTATATATAATATTAGATTATATATTATATGTATATTATATACTATATTATAATATATAAAATAAAATAAAATAAAAGAGAGAGAGAGTGAGTGAGATGAGAGGATTTTCAAGCAGAGAACATGTAACAAATCGTCGGCAACTACTACAATCAATAATTGGAGCTTCTAAAGATCAATTCCGGGGCCTGTCAACGCCTCGAAGCGCTCAGCCGTCGATTCGCTCCGGCCTGGCGGAATTGAAAGGGCAAATGCCCTCCTTACCTCCCGGCGCTGGGGAGGGGACGTCAGAAGGCTGCCGAAATTTCCTCAAAATTTTGGGACTTAGCCAAAATTTTAAAGATTGGAGGAGTGTGTATTAACATAATTTGGAATTAATTAATTAATTATTAAATTAAAATTTAATTTCAATTAAATTTTGTTTAATCAATTGACACAATCAACCGGCAACAAGCAATCGTCTCAATCGGCAATCAACTACGATCTCCAATCAAGCATCGATAATCAACTACGATGTCCCCCAAGCATTGACAACCATTCGATCTGCAATTGATGATCATCAAAGCTTCTGAAGACTCAATCTCCTCGTCGTTGATTCGCTCCGGTCGAGTCGAGCCACTCTTTACCTCCCGGCGCCGGGGAGGGGATGCTGGGAGGCTGCTGAAATTTACTCAGAAATTCAAGACTTAGCCAAATTTTGGGAAGATTGGAAAAATAACTTGGAATTAATTAATTGAATCAAAATCCTAAATTAACTAAGAGCATTTAATTCAACACTAAGTCTCTTAATTAATTTAACTCACCAACTTAAACAAAATCCACTTCATAGATCTAGCATATTTATGATGGTTAAGGTGCAGGAAGTGATGGCTAATGAGAAGAATAAATCTTTTATCGTATTGTTCTCAATATGGTTATGATGTTTAATAACATTTTTGGAAAGATTATAATAGATTGAAGTTCACAAATCTACATTATAATTTTTGATATCAATGTCATATGATGATAAAATAGAGATTGAATTTGACATGCAATAAATGTAACAAGTTGCAATGCACTCGACATGTCGTATAAAGGAAATATGTCATACACACAAAATATCGTGTATGAACAAGATATTAAATGACTACAATAATTGTAAAAGCCTACAAGCCATTAAAGGAGGCTCATTATATGTTCAACGTGTTGTATGTGGACAAATGTGAAAGGATTACAATTCATTTGTAAGAAGTAACAAATAACACCACGCCATCGGATCCGCAACATGTGTACAAGCGGACATAAGGCGTTCATAGGCCCTTAAATTAAATCTCAGGCATTTTTCTAAATAAAATCACTTGATAAAATGAATCATATATAAATATTTTAAAATGCCATGTATGTATTAAATATGATCTTTTAAAGTCAAATGCTCGCTAATAGAACATTCTATTTGCAAAACTAAATATATCCCTACATGTGCTCCGGTCAACTTGTTAAAAGCATAAACACCAATGACCGAGAATGCTGCACAGGGCAAATGCTATAACCTATATGTGCTCCAATTACATTACGATCACGGCCAAAGCCCGTATGTTCCCTAAAGGCGTCAAACCCTTGAGCGATAGATCATACGGTATATTTGATGGGCATAAATCCCTCTGTTAGCTAAGGTGGATTTAGATATATCCCCTTTGACAAACACCAACCCAGATCTATAAGGTATTCTTGGATGAAGCAACCCATGGCTGCCGATAAGATGCCTTATGTCAGGTTGGGTCGACCACCTCCTCTGACTAAGTAGACCAGGGATCATGACAGCCTGGGACGACGGAACCATGGGATCTTGATCGGGCTCGTCTTCATTCCCCCCCACCGCTAGTTTTAAGTTCATAATGATAAATTTCAAAATTTAAACCCTAAAATTGTTGTTATTATACACTGGATTTATGATCCATATGACCTCCTTAATGACTAGCCTTAATGGAAAGTTCTCTCCTATTATCGGGAGGGGTAATTAACTATAGGGGCTTGTGCCTATAGGAAACTAAAACTCAGATAAAAAAGTCCTCACAAAATGAGGGCGAAATCTATAGGTAGTGTCTTATCTAAAACCCAATCTGCCTTCTAAAAATTTCCCCGGAACCTAATCTCGTTAAAACTCTCTACCGTCATCTTCACACAACATAAAAATAAAAGAAAAATAGACGGATGGCGTGGAGAGGCCGGGATCACACTAAATGGAATTTTCGGAGCCCACAAAGAATACACGTTTTAGATATCTTGGATCTATTTTTCAGAGTGATGGTGAAATAGATGGGGATATTATCAGCAGAATTCAAGTTGAATGGTTGAAGTGGAGTACTGCATCGGGCTTGTTGTGTGATAGAAAAGTCCCCATCAAACTTAAGAGAAAATTCTATAAGATGGTGGTGAGATCTACAATGCTTTATGGTGTTGAATGTTGGCCATTAAAAGAGAAGCATAATACTAAGTAAAGTGTTGCAAAGATGAGAATGCTCAGGTGGATGAATGACTTTACCCTTAGACACAGGATACGAAATGAGCATGTACATGAAAAGGTTGGAGTAGCTCCAGTGGAAGATAAGATTAGAGAGAGTTGCCTTAGATGGTTTGGTCATATAAAACGGCGGCCTTTCGATGACCCGGTTAGGAAAATAGAGGTATTAGATTTGACTTATGTTAAGAAAGGTAGAGGTAAACCTAAAAAGACTTGGTTAGAAAATATTAGAAATGATATTTCTTTATTAGATTTAAACGAGAATTTGATTTTTAACAGTACACAATGGAGAAAAAGGATTCATGTAGCCGACCCCACGCAGTGGGACAAAGGCTTGATATTGTTGTTGTTATGGGGTTCCATGAGCCATTTTGCTTTTTATTGGCTTCTTGTTGATAACACTTATGGGCTAGACCATATCAACTCACAAGGTCAGCAATTGGAATGCCCTTTTGAACTGTAAATTGGGTCAACCAGGTCAAACACCAGTGTGAGCAGAAACATGCTCCATTGTCACGTTGTGCGTTCAAAATAGCAATCAAGAACCTTTTTCTTTAGAAGAACGACTAGCATCTTTCCAAATACCCCGGAAGCATATACTATCTAGGCTAGTAAGGTTGTTTTCTCTTTCTAGAGTTTGACTATATATGATGTAGGTCTTCAACCATTGAGACTATAAACTTTACAGTTTTATTCATCAAAATTATAATATTTTATGCTGATATCAGAGAAAGCAATTAACTTCCTTTAAAATTCTGTTATTTTCCGAATCATCAAAAAAAGATTGTACTTTTTTGCATGGGGACAATGGATTTAGCCTCAACCCCCAATAGCAGGTGTTTTTTTTGTATTTGTACACGTGTCCTTCTCAATCACAGTGGAACAACTTAACAGCTCCTTGCCAACCTCTGATATGTTAATTTTTTTGACACCACCAACAATATTTAATGTCTCGTTTTAAGAAGCCAACTGAAAGATAAGCCTTCACTTTTTTTTTTTGTAGGCTAGTGGGACAAATTGGGATACACATTTATGTCGACTCCTAGGTTTCGTTTGGAACACCATCACTCCCCCTTCTACAAACACAATTTTTTTTACAACCAGAAATCTGTGCGCTCTACTAGACCAGTGAAATTCTTGTTTTTTTCTGATATTTTTGCTCTGCTAAAACCAGTGCAATTCAAGTTATTTTGTTTAAGTTGTCATGTACAGTCTCTTAAATGAGAATTTGACTCTCAGCAGACATAATGGAGAAAAAAGATTCATGTAACCGATCCCATGTAGTAGGATAAAGCCTTGATATTGTTGTTATCTTGTACAGTCTCTGAGAATGATCCGGCGGTGATATATAAATTCTAGTGCTTTTTTGTATAAAAAAAGCATGAACAATTGCTGATATTTTCTCTCTTTGCTCGTGTTTATTTTTATAGAATTCTTTTCATTATTGAACTATTTTTTTATGTCATTATTATGTTACAGATTGAAGCTCCTAAAGATCTACTGAAGCCAATTAAATTGGGACAATCATCTGTTCTTAAAGTTGGTCAGCAATGTTTAGCAATTGGAAATCCCTTTGGTTTTGACCATACTCTTACGGTTGGGGTTATAAGCGGGCTTAATCGTGACATTTTTAGTCAAGCTGGAGTCACAATTGGAGGCGGTATTCAAACTGATGCAGCCATCAATCCTGGCAATAGGTTTGTTCACATAGGCTTTGTTTTCCTTAAAAGCGTGCTTTAGGTATGAACTTTGTTAGTTACATTTGCACTTATCTATTACTCGAGTGCATGATTTTAATCTTGCATTTAGCTAATTACACTGTGATTTCTATTTATTATCTTAATTCTTATATAACTTCATTAAATAACATATTGTAGGTGACCAGCATTGTATTTTGAGGACGTCAAAGCTCATTTTGGTCAATTTGGGTTTCTATTTTACTTTTTTTTTAAAAAAAGGAATTACTCTGTCCTTGACTCATTGTCCTGTAGCTGTTTACGTATCCAATCTTCAAAGTAGTCATCTAATTCCAAGCTTTTATTATATTTACAATATCCCATCTATATTTAGTTTGGTGAAATAGAATTTCATGTTGTTTTGCCTGGGATTAGAAGTACCGTAATCAATGCATGACAACAATTTTCACGTTCTGCTTGCAATTTTCAGTGGAATAAAGTACATTAGAAGTGTCGTCTCGGATTTCTATTGATAATCTTTCAAATTTGATGTCAAGTTCTTCCTAGTTTCATGGTTATTAAATATTAAATGATATCGTATTAATTTGCTGGATTTTTAATTAAAATTATTGGACTTTTTAATATATAAAGGGTTTCCGATAGGCTGTGCTGCTGCATAAAACGGTTGGATGAACAGCCTGTGTATGATTCATGCTGTTTTGGAACTGCAGCGGCAGCAAATTTTCTTTAGCTGCAGCATGGAGGATTTCTCCAGTGTGGGGAACTTTGTATCCAATGTGCTGTGCAGGCCTTGAAAAGAAGAAAAGGATTAAAATGGTCCCTTGAATCTTTATGAAAGATCAAAATAGGACTATTTTGGTCCTTCAATTTCTTAAAGATGAGACTATTTTAATTCCTCTATAAGGTCTTGAGGGACCAACATATGATCCTTTAATATAGAGTAGGGGACCATTTTGATCATTCATAAAGAGGCAAGGGATCATTTTGATCATTTTTTCCATTTGAAAAGTATAGTTTTTAATTTTTGCCAACTTTCTCATGGATTCACAATTTGCAGTGGCGGTCCGTTGTTAGATTCCAGAGGCAACATGATTGGCATCAATACAGCAATATTTACTCAAACAGGTGCAGGCCCCTGCTGATAAAATCTTTGATGTAGAAGATTTAGGATTTGAAACTCATAAATGGTCAATATCAAAGTGAATTTTATTTGTATGTTTAATTATCCATATTTTATTACTAGCACTTCTCTGGAATCAATTGATCTCACATTTTATGGTGGATTGCAATTGATAAAAAATGTAGTGTTATCACTAAATTATGATCTGTGCTAATTATTTACAGTAGGCATCTACACGATTTATAGTTATTATATTTTCTCTTTATTGAAGATATTATCATTTATCATTCTCTTGCTTATAGTTAGGTACATATGTGGTTTTACTAAGAAGACAATTCAGTTAAGATGCAGTTCTTTATAATTCTCTCTGCTAATATGTTATTAGAGCAATATTATCTTTTGTTTTTTCTTTGATCACGTGAGCTACTCCACCTACATGTGTTGTTCTCTATCGCACTCATCAGCCTTTGCATCTTCTGCTGTACTACGAGAGTTGTCACCAACCTAAAAAATAGAGAAAAAAAGACTAACCCATTTTTCTTAATGCTGCACCTCTCACCTCGCCAAATGTCGGCTACAATTGATCTCCATTGTCCTCCATTGTCGACCAGTAAGGTACTTGGGCTTATCTATTTCTCACAATAATTGTACCTTTGCTCTCCAATGGCGAATATTTTGGTGCCTTTATTCTTTACTACATCGACCACTTCGTCTAAACTTTCTATCAATACTCTTTGTTAATGCTCACTGTTGATAACTGTCCTTCTATCAAGACCTCTTAGTAAGGATTTTATTCATGTCTTCTGTAACATGGATCTTATTATTGTCTCATTGCATTTGATTCACATCACTTTCTCTTTCACTAATCGGTCATGCTCCTCTTGTGACATTCGTAACGTCTATGGAATAAAACATTCAATTATGGAATCTCTGGTCACCACTATTCTACACTCAAGTTGACTACTATTCTAGCTTGAGTGTACATGGGATTAATACTATATCTAAATTATCATGTGTTATCAATTTAGAGTATGAATATTCGTTATTTATTGTTGGTATATTTTCTCGATCTTTAGAATATTATTCTTTATTATATATTTTTTTCTTGTTCTCTTTTTTTGAGCATATATATATATATATATATATATATATATATATATATATTATATATATATATATAGAGGAGAGAGGAGAGGGAGAGGGAGAGGGAGATTATAAGACAATTCAATGAAGAAGCAGTACTTTATACTCTCCACCTCCTGTCAACCGCAGCTCACATTTTTTGGTTCTGCATTTCAGTGCTCATCTTTGCCTTGCCTATTTACATTTTTGGTATGATAATGTACAAAACGTTCTAAATGAAGGAATCACGTTTATTTGTTAATTTTTTCTTAATTTGGCCTTAAGTTGTTGATTTGAAGTATGGGTCGTGAAATGCATTCATGATTTTGCTAAGTTTTATTAAGATATAAGCTATGTCAAGGCATGCAAATGGCATTATCCATGAATCCACTGAATCAACAATCATGTTGGCTTGTGAATAGCTGAACTGCAGAAAGGCAATTGATGCCCATTTATGACTGAATTTGCAAAATGGTTTTTCTTTTGGCAGTATAGATTGCTGTTATCTATTGGTATGCATGTGGTGCTTAATCACATTATACAAGTGCCAAAGGGATACACGAGGCACATTTAATGTCCATTTTACCAGAACTGAACTTACCTTTGGGCATTTACTTAGGCACTTGCTAAGATTTTTAACGTTGCAGGGACATCGGCTGGAGTAGGCTTTGCAATTCCATCTTCAACTGTTCTTAAGATTGTTCCTCAGTTGATCAAATTTGGAAAAGTATGTTTCTTAAGCATATTTTTATTGTTGAACTGGTTAGGTTTGATTATTGATTCCTAATCATCTTCAATTCTTATCAAACTAGATGCATTATATAACTTACGTTTTTCAGGTTTGTTACATTTGAATTAGTTCATGAAATCTGAAGTCGCTGATGGCGTTCAGTTTGCACTTACATCCCCCACTTTTTTCTTGTTTACATTCTATTATCCATCCCCATGTCCTTGTCGAATCCTTATATCACAAAACATAACCTATTCAAGATCTGATGTGATTATCTACACCAGCTGATATCTGGACGACGTGATGAAATTGTGGTGAGATCAAACATGATTTTTTTTCTTTTCTTTTTTTTTTCCTCCTTTTTTCTGTTTCTTTCTCATTTTTTTCTTTTTTTCACATCTTTTTTCTTTTTTGCTTTTTTTTTTCTATATCTTTTTTTTGTAATATATATATATATATATATATATATATATATATATATATATATATATATGAATATGAATATTAAAGAGAGAGGAAGAGAGATGTAAAGTTAGAAAGAAAATGGAGAGAGGCGGACAATTAGAGGGCGAAAGGGATAGATATAGCAAGAAATAGTGAGGGAGGGTGAGAATTAGAGAGAGAGAGGGGTAAACAGAGAGAGAAGAGGAAGAGAGAAGAGAAAAAGTAGAGAGAGAAAAGAGAGATTGAGGAAGAATGAAAGGATTGAAAAGGTAGGCTATGGCTTAGGTGAGGGATGAGGTTTTGTGATGGTTGGGAGGTGTTGCTAGCGAGTAGAAGCGTCAATGTTTAGGTGGTCAACTTTGAGCATGATTTAAGCATAATTTGGCTAAGATTTTGTCAAACAATAAAATCCATTTCTCACCCTTTTTTTCCCTTAAATTTGATTTAATTAAACTAGGCTTTAGTTGGATTTTACTTAAATCCATAGGTCACAAAGTTCTGTTTCCTATCGCACGTCTTTGGTCCCATCGAGTCTCTTTTAATGAGAGCCTATTGTGACTTTCTTGTTGCTTTGCTACCAAGGGTTTCAAGATTTAGGTAGAAGAAGGGGAGATGGCATTGGTTTGTGGGGTTGTCACCGAAAACATGTGAAGTAGAGGTACCACGACATGTGGTTATAGAGAGTCACCGTTGGGATGGTAAAAGTGGTGACAAGATGAGAATGTGATAAAGTGGGTGAAATTGAGAGCGATAGAGATGTGAAAGGAGAGTGAGGATGGGCGGCTCGGTTAGAGAGTGAGTGGAATGTGAGGAGGTTTAGGTTATTTAGGTATTTATACTTTAGGTTTTTTATTTGATTTTTAAAATTGATTCTTAATTTTAAATTAATATGATTTTTTTTGTAAAAAGAGAAGCATATATGCTAAGAGAAGCATAATACTAAGTTAAGTGTGGCAGAGATGAGGATGCTCAGGTGGATGAGTGGCTTTACCCTTAGAGATAGGATACGAATTGAGCATATACGTGAAAAGGTTGGAGTAGCTCCAGTAGAAGATAATATTAGAGTGAGTCGCCTTAGATGGTTTGGTCACATAAAACGGCGGCCTTGTGATGACCCGGTTAGGAGAGTAGAGGTATTAGATTTGACTTATGTTAAGAAAGGTAGGGGTAGACCTAAAAAGACTTGGTTAGAAAATATTAGGAATGACCTTTCTTTATTAGATTTAAACGAGAATTTGACTTTTAATAGGACACAATGGAGAAAAAGGATTCATGTAGCTGACCCCACGTAGTGGGATAAAGGCTTGATGTTGTTGTTGTTGTTGTATGATTTTTTTTTTGTAAATTAATAATGAATACTTATTTATATAAACCCTGCATCAATATGCTTACCAGATCGTCATCATTCAGCCCACATCGATTCTGCCTTGATTCGCACGCATGACATTTTGATTTTCGTCGATCGACAACCCCAACTGATAGGTGTCGATCTTAGCTGTTTTATTTACCTCGAACGCTCCAACATTGCCCGTTTCGTGAATTGACGTTGTTTCTGTGATTTGGGTTTTGGTAGATGCACCTCTATCGAGTTTCGTGTGGCGTCATCGCCCTTTGCTTCTCACTTTTGTCATGTAGGGTTATCTTAACCCGGTAGCTCGTATAGAGGTCAACAATTGTTTGTTTAGATGTTTTTCATATGATCTTCAAAGTGAGTATTTTTTAGAATTTCACATCATTTGTTGTTGCAAGCATGGAAACAACAATCAGTGAAACATGAACAAAAAATTATGTCTTTAAAAAATCCCTCATCTCTTGATATAATTTCTCTAGGTCAAATTTAAAAGTTAATTTGTGCCAATTTCGATTTTATATTGCTTGTTCAGCTTAAGATGATAATAAGATTAGGAAAATAATGCTTTGTGCCTTTTATGCTTGATTTTTTCTAGAGCCATGGGCGGAACCAACCTCTCTTTTGAGGCAGACAAAATAGAATTGTGAAATGTAGTCTTATGTTTGAATAGAAAATAGATTTTTTTTAGAATTTGAGTAACTACATTTATTTAAGGTTGACAAAATAATTAAAATGTTTATTTTTTTAAGGAAAAAAAGATTTCAGGGTGGGCAATTGTCCACCCTGAGCTCTTCCTAAAGCAATAAACTTAACTAACTCTTATAGAAAAGTTTGCCCTTTTATAAGAGATAAATAATTTTCCACCTTTTACTAAATTAGCCGGCGCATCCGCACTTTCCTTTAGAATTGATCTGGCCAGAAGTAGTTTATCTGATGGAGCATATGGTCATGCAGAAAAGCTGTTTACCATGCAGATCACCAATAATATTAGTGTTAGAGAAAGATCACCGCTTGTAGATGAGCATTAACTACATGGTTTTGCATAAATACGAGATAAAAAATCAGTACCCACCATTGCATATTAAGGAGTTTACTAAATAATTTGAACCAATGATATATTTCTCCAATATTGATATCAAATCTAGCAACCACCATTGAGGGTAATTGAAAAATAGCCTCAAATACAAGGAACAATTATTACGTCCTCCGACCGGACGTAGAGGAACGTCCGGTCGGAGGCAAATTCCCGCCAAAAAAACGAGTTGTACCGAGCAATACCAAACAATAACGAAGAATACCATCATTTGAAGACCCAATACCGAGTTATACCGGGCTTTACCAAGCAAATACCTAATTATACCAAAGTTGTACCGAGTTTTTCCCAGAAAAACTCGGTACAACTCGGTATTTCTCGGTACAGCTCGGTATAACTCGGTATTGGTCTTCAGAGAACGGTATTCCTCATTATTATCAAATAATACCTAGTTGTACAGAGCAAATAACTAGTTTTTTGACGGGAAATTGCCTCCGACCGGACGTTCCTCTACGTCCTTGCACCGGACGTAATAAAAGTTCCAAATACAAGACAAGTTATGCCATTCAGATTGTGTTAACAACATTTATACAATTGATGAATGAGGTACTCAATCCTTACCACATATCAATTCATTATTGCTTACCTTAGCAATATTCTATTGTATAACAAATATTGTGAGGGGCATTTAAATAAAACTATTCCTAGTCCACACCAACAATATATTTCTTGACACTACCAAACTTGGCACTACTGCATTTGATTGCCACACCAATATGCGTGCATCAACACCTCCTAGCGTGCATTGTGTTAAAGCGATTCTCCTGATCAAAAACACCAAATAATTTCCTCTCTTATCTTCTCTTCCTCTCTTTGTTTTTTACCTTTTAAACTAAACTCCAACAGGTCACAAATTCACCTCGGGTAGCCTACTCTTCCTAAACGCATATAAGCTTTTATTTGTCTTTCACGTAGAGCCACACAGTCGGCTATTAACTGCATGGTAGTTGGCTCATTTTGGCCTCCTATTTACGGAGAGTAAGTATAATTCAAAGCATGATTAGGTTTAAGTTTTGTTTTGAATCTAATTAACAATTGCAAACATTAATAAAATTTTGAACTCCTAATTAACCAAGAAAAAAATTAAGAAAATTAGTATATGTCCCAACAAACTGTTTTTGAATCTTGCGCTTATGTTGTTGAGAAATATTTTGGCTCCACAAGTTAACATTGCCTTCCCTTTTCATACAATCAAACAACTCGAAGTGTCTACAACACCAATTAATTCCTTTTAACTACACTTACACACCAGTCTACGACTTACAGAAAGTAATTCACATGGGTTGAAGCTTTTTGTTATTTGCTTTATCTTGTATGCTTGAGGGCTCCGGGAACACGTTTGGATCTCCAAAAGTTCTTATTAATCTTGCTTTTCTTCTAATCGAAGGCTGTTCGTGCTGGTTTAAATGTTGAGGTTGCTCCGGATCTTGTTGCTAATCAACTAAACGTTAGAAAAGGAGCTCTGGTGCTGCAGGTATATGTCTAATTTTATGCTCCAAGTTCTCTATTAATGGCTCACCATGCTATCTTTAATATAGGTATACCACATAATTTTTATACACACATTTATAACTCCTAAAATTTGATATTTTTAATATAACACTTTAGTGTCTTAATCACATCAAAATATAGGTATTGATATATCATCAAAAAATTATCTTGATCGAGCATGAATCTCTAGGCAAAATCGCATTGAAAACTTCCAAATTTAAATTTGGGACCATTTGAACTCCAATTTCAACAAACTTATAGTCGAACTGAATGCTTTGAAAAGAAAAACCCAACGACACCAAATTTGACCCAATCTAAGGCCAAAGGGTTCAAATCAAGAACCTGAAGTGCATTTAGAAGGTTCAAACCATAAATTGAGCAATCAAATGATTTTCAAAAGTGACATGCTTATAGAGTCGAATTGAGCGGCTCGATGAGAAGAATCCAATATTCCAATATTGCCGAATTCGACATCACTAAGGCAATTAAATACTCGATAAACAGTCCACAATTAAAGGAGTCAATATCGGCCGCCCATTCAAAACACTTACAACATGCCAATTGATCTTCTCACTATTTACTGGCCATGCTGCTCCAAAAAAATTAGAAATAGACCCTCCACTCTTCATTGCAGGGGAGGAAGCAAGTAAGAGAGAAAATGAAGAGAAATCAGAGTTCTCTTGCCACCAGACTCCTCCTTGACCACCGTACGACCACCAATTGACACCGGCCACCGACTGTCCCCCGACTTCCATGTGACCACTGGTTGACAACTGAACTTCCACCAATTGATGTCAGATTTATGCCCGGCCATCGACTGTCGCATGACTTATGCTCGACCACCAGCTGTCGCCGGACTTCCACCAATTGATGGCAAATTTATGCCAGGCCACCGACCGTCATTGGACTTTTGCTTGGCCACCAATCATCGTCAGAGTTTTGCCCGACCACCAGCCGTCATTCGACTATGGTCTTTCCGACCTCCGACGACAGTCCTTTTGACCACCGTCACCCGACAACGGTCTTTCCGACCTCCTTCGTTCCCCGACTACGATTATTTCGACCACCGTCATCCAACTAAGGTCCTTCTGACCATCGTCGCTCGCCTACTACGGTCCTTCCGACCACTGTTGCCTGACTACGATCCTTCCGACCACCGTCGCCCGACTACAGTCTTTCAAGCCTCTGTCGCCCAACAATGGTCATTCCGACCACCGTCGCCCGACTATAGTCTTGCCGACCAAACGAACATGTCAACACTAATTTTTCCAACTCCCACAATGTAATGCACTCTATATGATGTATATTTGTTACATTAAGCCAATACCTTCCCCCAAGGAAAGACCTCATTTGTAATCGACTCCCCGTGATTTTTCTTTCTTTTTAGGGATTTTCACGTTCTTATGAATACTACACCCTTCTCTTTTATCTGATTGTGTGGTGGATCATCATATAAAACTAGGACGTTAAACTTTATATTTATCTACCATCGTGAATGTTCCAGTCCGCAACAGGCATAAGAATGTAATTTTCACTTAAAAAAGATAATATTAGAATATTTTTGATGTGATATAAAGATTTTGATGTTATTTAAATAAATATTAAAGTTTATATATTAGATATATAGATACATAAGAATGGTATGTATGTAAATCTCCCCCTCCCTCTTCTTTGTCACAGATGATGGTAGAAAATACCGTTTAAGATAAGATTGTTTTCTTTTTATATTATCTCTCAGGTTACTGCTAATAGTCTTGCAGCAAAGGCTGGTCTGCTTCCCACAACAAGAGGTTTTACAGGCAGCATACTTCTGGGTGATATCATTCTTGCGGTTGATGAGAAGCCTGTGAGTTTTTAGAGATTTATCAGTATGGATTTCATATGCGACTTTTCAGACCTAATATTTTTGGATTTCTTATGCACATTTTGATTATTATCCTCTTCCCCTCCATTCCTTGACGATTCAAATGCAGAGGAAATTTTCTTCTAAAATTTATGAAATGGAACAGGTGAGAAATAAAGCAGAACTATTTAAGGTTCTGGATGATTACGAAGTGGGAGATAAGGTTCTTTTGAAGATTCAGAGGGGTGATCAAAGCTTGGAATTAGCCCTGGTTTTGGAGGAGACTAGCGCCTAAACAAATCTGGGTTTCAAACCTTCAAGTTCACAAGTAAGCATTCCATGGCAGTAATAGCAATCAGTATTCAGTAACAATGCCAATTTACTACGTTTTCAGCAAGAAATATGGCACTTGTTAGCGTAAATCGAATATATATTTGCAGTTGGAATCATTTATACTTAACCTCAGCAATATTATCAATCATTTGGGATTCATGGCTATCATCAGCATTCAAATTAAGGCTTCGTACTGCTTTTTAAAATAATTTTTTAATATAAAAATTTTAATTTTTATATTGAAAAATTGCTTTAAGCAGTAAGAAAACCGTCCCAAACGAAGCCTAAATGAGTGCTTAGCTGATTGTGTTAGAGACATCATGAATACGGGAAATGGCTTTGTATTGAAGGCCTAGCTATTGCGAGGCTGATGTGGAGGTGTAAAGAGTCTTGTTGAGTCAGAGTTTGTGCATCTCTGGCTTGAGCATGAGCTTAATTAATTAATCAGATTTGAGCTCAATCTCGAGCTCATTTCTACAAGTTTGAGTTGACTCATATATTATGAAAGTCATAAAGTTAATTTTGATTCAAGCAATTGTTGCAAAAAATGATAAAAAATAATAATAATTATGAGAAAATAGTAAGAAATTATTAAAAAAAGTGACATAATTTAAAATAAATTTAACAACTTGGTATTTAAATAATTAATTTCATTATATTTTGCATATTTTATCTTAATATTTTTTTTATATTGTTTAGCCAATAAGTTTGGCTTCTTAGTTCTTAGAGCATGTTTAATGAGTCATTTATTATTTTTTGGTTTGAGCCTGTTCAAGAGTTGGTTGATGGAAGGAAATTAGTTCTCTTCCACTAGCTTGGTTGAGAAATTGAGAATATATATATATATATATATATATATAATTCTTTTCAAGAAATCTAAAAATAATATGAGATTTAAAATTAATGTCTTTTAAGAAAAAATTGTTAGATTCCATTTTCTTGTATTAGGATCTTATTTATTACAATTCATGAAGATAAAAGTTAGAAAAGCTAGAAAATAATCTCAAGGCTTTGTTAGGTATAATTTTTTATCTTTGTTGTTTTCAAATTAAAATTTATACTATAAAGTTATTTTAGAAAATTATCTTAAATAAAGCTTAAGTTCTTGAAGCTAATCATGGAGTAGTTGTAGTTCTAACTTCTAAGTTGCCAAAAAATTTAATTTTGTAGAGAAAAAATTCAAACTTTTTTTTGTAATTATTATTTGTGATTGAAATCGTTATTTTCTGACAAATATTTCCATTTAGCAGAATAAATTTCTCCACACACACACAAAAAAAAAAAAAAAAAAAAAAAAAAAAAAAAAAGAAAAAGAAGGAAGCTTCATACTTGAAAGGGCAATAGGATAATCTCAGCACTATTTATTACTATAATTTTTTAGACCGTAATCAACTTAGCTGTAAGACGGGCAATGCTTTTCTCTCCACACTTTTATTTCTAGAAATAATAATAATATATTTCCATAATATTACAAATCTAATGTGTAAATTTTATGAATAGCCTATTTCCTCTAATTAAGCTATCAATCTCTTTTCATAGTGTCATTTGAAATATATTTCATGCTAATTCTAAATATATTCAACTTTACTCAAAATTAGGGTTAGCTCATTCAATTTTGAGACTTTGAAAGCTTCAAACTCAAATGGCGCAAATTTGACTCAATTTTTGACCTAAATGCAAGCTTTATTTATTTATTTTAGGACAATTAGGCCAATTAAAATAGACTCACACACACATCGCAATGTACAAGACCCGAACACAAGACCTCTTAGTTGATAGTCAAAGCTCCGAATCAATAGACCAAGGTGAGTTGTATTAAGCTTTATTTTTTGAGTTTGAGACTTTCAACCGTTTAAACCGTAAAATCCAATGGTTTAAAAATTATTGTTATTAAATGTTGTGATTTATTTTTTTTTTTAATTTTAAATAAAGTTTACAATACTTTGGATTGTGAAATTTTGTTTAATTGAAGAGTTATAACCCTGATAGAGAAAATGATATCGTTAAATGATGGATTGATTCTTCTCTTTCTCACATAACCTTTAGAATTTTGATGTGCCTCTGAGAAATATTTTTGCCTTTTTTGTGTGTAAAAAATTGAGCATCAAAGCATAAATTTGATTCTAATATATTGATACTACTACAACAACAACATCAAACTTTTGTCCCATTACGTGGCGTCGGCTACATGAATACTATTTCGCCATTGTGTCATGTTAAAAATCAAATTCTTATTTAAATCTACCAAAGAAAGATCATTTCTAATATTTTCTAATAGATTGGTATTAGTTCTAAGAATTTTATCAAATATTGTTCAAAGGAAAAAGATTAAAGTGAATAAAGAAAAAAAAGCTTTTGTAAATATTTCCAATATATTTATAAATTTTCATGATTTCTTATGCAAATTATATGATATTTACTTATTATTTAATCAGTCACTCACCTCCACCACAAATTCCAAAGCTTAGTTTAGCTCTCTTTCAAGCTGAAGAAGTGATTAAACTACATCAAGTAGAATGCATTTTATTTTGATTTGTTGATTGGGAGCTTCGACTATCAACTAAAATATCTTGGATTCGAGTATTGTATATGTGTGTGAGTTTGCTGTATATATATATATATATATATATATCAAGTAGAATATGAAAAAAAATTCAAATGAAATACTCCTACATATGAGCAGCATCTTCATTGTTTTTCCACTATTATTTGAAGGGAGAAATCAAAAGAAAAGATTCAAAGTGCAGTTATTTGTATTGGAAATAACGCTTTATTAACATGAATAGTTACAATTTCTTTACAAAAAAAAAAAAAAAAAGACAGAACGCATCACATAAAATAACTATTTTGCTTTACCTTTCTTTTCTTTGCTCTCATTTTGTTAATAGTTTTTGGTCATCATCAATAATCCTAAATCATTGACATGATTTTACTACTTTGAAGTAACCTCAACAGTCACTTCCAACAGAAAGAATTCAGAAGCATTCAATCATGCTAAATAATTTATTCAGATTTTGAAAGAGTTTTGGCTGTATTAATAATTTTGAAGACAGTTTGATAGGAAATTACAACCATAAATCATTTGATCAAAATCACTCAATGTTATGTCAGCTTAAAGCTTCGTTTGGGACTCTTTTTTTCATGCTTCTTAAAATAATTTTTTAATATTAAAATTAAAATCTTTGTATGAGAAAGCTACTTTAAGAATCAATAAGAAAGTCATCCCAAACGAAGCCTAAGGGACGGCTTTCTTACCGCTTCTTAAAACAATTTTTTAGCACAAAAATTAAATATTTTATACTGTGAAGCTGCCATAAGAAACAGCAAGAAAGCCATCCCAAACAAAACCTAACTTAACCAAAAACTAACTTCAGCTTACCAAAAAGCACCTACTAATAATGAAAATTACTTAGTAATCCAATGCTAACTTGCTTCCTGATATTCATATGGATTCAAATGCATAAGTAAATGTTTCCATTTTAATATTTAATGATTATATATATATATATATATATATATATATATATATATATATATATATATATATATATATATATATATATATATATATATATATATATATATATATATATATATATATATATTTGAAAACAATATATGTTAGCAAAATGACAAAATTACAGGGACAATACTAAGTGCAAACATCCACTTGCTATTTAATAATTATTAATTTGCATATAAAAATGAAGTTCTTTGCTGCAATTTAATTTTGTGGTGTTATAACAAATTTACTTGGCAGATAGGAAATCAACAAACAATTTAAAAAAATTTGAAGAATCCCATATGGTATCAAGATTTATTTTTGGAGATTAAGCTAAAGGCAAAAGAAACTATGCTTGGAAAGCAGCAACAAGCACTGCAACTCTTTTGCTTTAATACCAAAGCTTAAAGAAGCAGCAGAATGCCCATACCGTTGGCAGCAAATCTGAGATTGGCTTCATAGTCTTAGAACAAGACCGGTCCTCAGCTTATTACATTAATTAATTAATTAATTTTATACAGTATTTCAGAATGTTAAGATTCGAGATTAAAAACTATTTGAGATAAACTTTTTGAGTACCCATTCTCCTCTTATCCTTGTTGATTGCTTAATGAGATGTTAAGCCTACTTTGAATGATTTATTTTGAACAATTTCAGTAATTTAATGCAAATGGTTCAATTGGTTTGTGTAAGATTGTAAGCAGCTTTTGGGAAAATCCTTGAACCATTTTTTTTTTTTTTAATTTTTAAGGAAAACTATGGTAGATTTGAGTTTTGTTTTGCAATAATGAAGTTTGGAAGTTTATTCAGGTTATATATTAAGCAATGAATTAGTTTAAAATAATGCCTGAAGAAAAAGCAAGTTTGTCTGCATGAATTAAAGAAAAAGGGAATTAGATGAGTGAAAATAAAAGAAAAAGGAAATGAAAGCATCTTAAGAATTCTCTTTGGAACTTTGAATGAAGGTTGGGACCAAAGAAATACAGAAGAAAGTGGCAGATAGTGTTCATGGTATACTAAAGAAAAGCACAAAGAAGCTCATTCTGCACAATAAACCAAGTACATGGGTACCACTGTACCAGTGCTTGGATGATTCCAAGAAAGAATTTTCCAAAGTGGAACAATGAAGATCACAGGAGAGAGGAGCATAAAGCCAAGTGCTTGTTTGCTCAGGGAGACAAGAATCAGTATGGAAAGATACCTAGCTTCCCTGTCCAAAACATCTTTATTCATGTGGCCATTTCAGAACCTTCTAAGCCAGCCTTAAACCCTTAACTTGAATGATTGGGAGGTGAATCTAACACTCCCTCTAGGTGTTTTGGGTCCCTGAGCTTTATGCCTTTAGATTTTAGACTAAAAAGTCCATAACAGATAAGTATGAGGCCTCCTATATTTACTAGAGTTGCAAGGAACATGTCTGCTATGTCTGATTAAATTTTGAAGCTATGGTGTGCTCTCATCTTCATAAGCTTCTTCTACTTCTATTCTTCGCATGTTTGTTGGCATTTCAGTCAGAGAAGGCTAATAGCATTAGAAGCATAGAGCATGGCTTCTTGGCAGAGGCACCAAGCAACTTTAAAGAGGTAGAGGTTGTCAATGTTGATTCCAGGGAGGGGTCAGAGATTTCACCTTCCTCCTTCGACCTAAATAGAACGAGCAAGAGGAGAGTTCGAAGAGGATCCGATCCCATCCATAACAGGTGCTAAAATGGCATAGAAAACTTTTTTTAGTGCGGCGGTGATGGCGGTGATGCAAGTAAATTAAAAGGTTTTACAGATTCAAAAAGCTTGGTTTCATTTTCGAGCTTGGTTAGTCTGTCTTGGTTTTCTTGTTTCATACTTCAATGTTTTTTTATCTTGTTGGAAGAATAGAGATTTGTACAGAGTTCTGAAAGTATCCAACATGTTCTGTTTGGTTACTAAATCCATAACAAATGATACTGAGAATGTGGTGTAAGGAAGATATGCTCTTTCCTAGAAAATTTAGTGAAGAATCAATACTAGTTAAGCTGGTTATCTTATCACAAATCAAAAGCTGTACTTGGAACCATCTATTCTCGCTTAAGTAATGACAACAGTTATATAAGCTGAAATTTTGAATTTGAACGCATAACTGCTTTCAAATAAGCCGATAGCCATGTATGCTTTGGTAGTATTTTTGACTGACGGACAAATTTCATAAGCTTTTACAGTAGAAAAAAATCTCAATATCACTGAAGTGAATAACTTAATCTGTCAAACCAGACATTCTATAACAAATTTGTTTAACTAAACAATAGCCATATGACATCACATTAAAAAGAGAATTCTAAAACTACTAATTGTGATCATGTACATGAATTTAATACCTTTAATTGCAAGCCTCTATTCTCCGGTTTGAGACCGACGGAACCGATTCTCCTTATGAATACGCAACCGAACCGCTGCTGACTTTCGAGCAACTGCCTTCCAAATCATTTCAACGGCATCACCATCTTTGGATGGATATTGGTATTCAAAATGAGGAGCAACTTCCTTCAATCTTCTCCACATTTGTGTCCACTGTTCACTATTGATCCCTCTAAGGAGATTCAGTAAATAACCTTCTTTAATGGCATCTGAAGCTTGCACAAAAACAGCAAAATCTGAATAGTTCAAGACATCCTCAAAGGGAAGTTCAATGTTGTCACTAATAATTACAGGTACACAGTGGCTAACAATTGCATCGAAAAGGCGGTTCGACGAGGGAGTATCTCCAGCTATGTTGAGGCAAAATCTAGATGAAGCCATGCCCTTGCCTGCACGATTGATACCATTTCCGGCAACAGTTCCATACGTGAAGTGGACATCCTTCTCATTCTTTAGAAGCTGATATAATTCTTGTCGGATCATCCCACCCTGAAACATCAGAGAAACAAATGGGATTGTGTTCTTCATTGTTATTTTGAACTATGCTAAGTTGTGCTGTCAAGTAAAAGGGATGATTATCTGATAAAATCATTGATATGAGTTGATTGAATGGCAAAAATAAATATGATTATGAATTTCATATAACTAAAAATTTATAATATGAAGCATATAAATATATAAATAATTAGATGAAAGTTAAAAACTCGTGAAATGATTTTAGGGTTGTTTGGGGTGGGTGGGACTCCTGATAAAAAAAGTTGTAGAATTGTTGCGGAATATTTTTTTTTTTGGGAAGCGATGAGTATTATAGAATTTTTCCATTTTAAGAAATTTAGGTTTCGTTTGGGATGGCTTTCTTACTGCTTCTTAAAATAACTTTTTAATACAAAAATTTAATTTTTATACTAAAAAGCTATTTTAAGAAATAAAAAAACCGTCTAAAACGAAGCCTTAGACAACAACTTTCTTACAGCTAGTATACTATCTGATCTAGTTGTATAAACTTCTCATCACATAAATTTCTTAAGAACTTCCATACAATTTGACTCTTTTCAATAATTATTTTTCCAAACAAACTATAATTATTTCTACTAATCAAGGATGAGAAAGCAGACAATATAAAACAATGCCAAATGAAGCATAAAATTAAACAAAGAAGAATAAAAATGAATGGAGAATCATATGCGGATAATAACGCTAATATGATAGCAAAATTGAATGCAACCACCAACTAAACAACTAATAAACATATAAGAAATGACACGCGTTAAAATTGGCTAGTGTTAATTCAAGGAAATGCATTTAGCAAAGATCCTGACACTACTGCAGAATAGCAGAAGCATAAAATGTCATAAAACATGACATTAACAAAAAGAGTTTACATAGGGAAAAAAATCAGAGAACTTTTAATAATGCTAGAGATGAAAATATTATACAAGGGTAGTTCTTGCAAAAAATTTTCTTATTATAACAAAAAAAAAAAAAGCTATTAGAAGCTGTAGATTAGTTCAAAATGCCAACATAAGAGTACAAATATGATAAGCGTAGCTCATGCCCTTCCCATAGCTATCAAATGTTAGTATGTGTGGAATCTGATTGTGTCAAACAATTGGATTGCATTGTTTCATCGGACCTCAAGTCAATTTCTCATGCTCGCTAGGAGGTGAGGGGGGTTCTCCCCTTGCTTGGTTTTTTTTTTTTTTTTTTCCATTTATTTTTCCGTACAACTCCCCGGCATTGTAAAGTTGCCTGGAAGAAACGACAGAGAGTGGAGCGCCGCAGCGCTGCGTAGTGCTACAATGCTGCGGGTTTGAGCGTTGCATCATTGTTAGATAGATCGAGGTCAGAGTTTGAGCATCGCAGAGCTATAAACTAGATTCAGGAGGACTGTGACGGTTTTTTTTCTCGTTTTTCTGATGAGTGGCGTCCCTTGGTGTTATTAACTTGACTTTCTCTTGTATTTTGTATGTGAGAATGGTGTAAGAGAGAAGAGAAACATAGAGAGAGTGAAAGAGAAGAGAGATATGTACTTATTTCTCATAATTTTCATAGTGAATTTCTTGGTGTGGTGTGACTCATTAATTTTTTCCTGATTTTGAGTTTTTCCATGTTAAATCCTAGTGTCCTTTTTGATAGAACTGTCTTATACAAATCAGCAAATAAGTAATTATGTATAGCCACCCAGTTAGATCCTTACACGTGTCATTTTCTACAAGTGTAAAGATTATATATATATGTATGCTGTGTATGTAACCGTTAAGGCAGATTAATACAATTCTATTCTTACTGTTATTTTCTATCTCTACTTATCTCTTTCTCTGTTCTTGCATTTCTTCATGGTATCAAGAGACGGTCGGTTCTGAGGACCTCGCAATGGCGAACCAGGCTTCAGCTTCATCTTCGATCGACGCCTCCACTGGCGCAGTTGCTTCGGCTCCGATCATCTCCCCATCCCTCAAATTCGTCATTTCGAATCTTAAATTTCTGGTTCCACATTCTCTTACACCGGACAACTTTCCCATTTGGAGCACTCAAATTGCCAAGTTGTTCAAGGCGAATGTCTTCGCCAAGTTTCTTAATCCGAAATCGGCGCTGGAGAATGCCGATCCTAATCAAGATTCTCAAAAATGGCAAGTCACGGATCAAAATCTTGCAACGGCAATGTGCTCCACGATATTACTGGCGGTTCTACCATACGTGATTCATCTTGAATCCACACACGAAATTTGGTCGACTCTCCACACGCGATTTCAATCATCTAACAGATCAAAGGTCATCCATCTCAAAAATGAGCTACACAACGTCTCAATGCAAACCATGTCCATGACTCAGTATCTCACTGAAATCAAGAAGATCGTGGATCAGATTTCCTCTGCAGGTTCGTCGGTAGATCCAGAAGATGTGATGATCTACATCTTGAATGGTCTACCTCCAGCGTACCAGTCGTTTACGACAACCATACGCACAATGCAAGGCTCGTTGTCTCTCGACAACCTATATGCTCTTCTAATTAGTGAAGAAATCTATCTCAAATCTGCGGCACTAAAGTTTCCTAAACTGCCGGACAATCAATCCGCTCTCTATATATTTAGGGGTCGTGGCAGACGCGGTCGTGGACGATCGGTGCCTGATAATGCACAGGCGAACAAACCTTCTCAGAATTCGGGAATCATATGCCAAATATGCAAAAAGAAAGGTCATCTGGCAGATGCATGCTGGCACCGGCTCAACATCAATTACGCACCGAATCCTCAATCCTCCAAGAACAACAATGCTTTCATTGCAAACAATGACAGCAATTCGGCGGTAGATTGGTACATTGACTCCGGCGCGTCTTCGCACATGACTAACACGACCGAACATCTGGATAGCTACAACGCCTACAAAGGCAATGACACGGTAACAATCGGGGATGGAAGGTCCGTTCCAATAGCCCACACGGGAACGGGAATCCTTCCTACCCCGGCTAGTAAGCTCCTTTTCTCTCGGCTACTTCATATTCCGTCCCTATCCTATAACTTGTTATCTATATCTAATCTTGTTAAAGATAACCCAATTTCTATAACTTTTGACGCAAGTGGATTTGTCTTTAAGGATCAGACGAACAATCAAGTTATTCTCAAAGGTCCATGTAGCAACGGTTTGTACAAGATTGGAGTTCCGCAAACACAGTCATCATCTACAGCTCTAACGGCCGCTAGCACATCCTCCGTGGACTGGCATCTTCGTCTTGGACATCCTCATCATTGCGTTCTTCAACAAATCTCGCAGAACAATCCATTTTTACATATTCAGTCTCTTAAGTCTGTTTGTACTTCTTGTTTGTCTTGTAAAGGTCAAAAACTATCTTTTGAATGATCAACTAGTAGAACTAGCACTCCGCCCGAACTTGTTCACTCCGACATGTGGGGACCCTCGCCGGTTCCCTCACATCAAGGATTCAAATATTACGTAATTTTCGTAGACGATTTTTCCCGGTTTATATGGCTCTTTCCTCTTCTATATAAGTAGGATGTTACTAATACTTTTATACAATTCATTAAGTTCATTGAACGACAAATGAATCGCAAGATCAAAAGTGTAAGAACCGACGGTGGAGGCGAATTCGTCAATCACCATTTTCAAACGTTCACAAAGAATACAGGAATTTGTCACCAAACTTCGTGTCCATATACTCCCGAACAAAATGGGATCGCAGAGCGAAAGCATCGACATATCATCACGATGACAAGAACACTACTCCAAACAGCCGGATTACCCATGACCTACTGGCTGGATGCTGCTTGCACGGCGACTTATCTCATCAACCGTCTTCCTTCCATTACCACCGAGAACGTGTCACCAATTCAAAGAATGTTCAACATAAAACCATCATACGAGCACCTTCGCACATTCGGGTGCGAATGCTATCCTCTGTCTCCTCCGATTCATCGCACAAAACTAATGCCAACGTCTCTCTCGTGCATATTTCTTGGCTATTCTGATACTTCGAAAGGGTACAAGTGTTTGAATCCGGTAACGAACAAAATTTTCATCTCTAGAAATGTTAAATTTAATGAAACTGCGTTTCCGTTCAAGAACAGGTCCACTCAAGATACATTGCCTCACCACACCTTACCCACTCCGCTTCTCATCCCCACATCCACATTACAATCCAAACGAACCATACTTCAGGAGCCAAGTTGCAATTTCAATTCTAAGGATGCATCTCTGCATAACATAACGCCACAAATCAACACTGCTCCAACAGACTCTAACAACAACCGACCTCTGCCTTCGGCACCTATTCCTACTGCCATACATCCTATGACTACCAGAAAGAAAACTGGCTCTCTCAAATCGGTCAAAGGCTAAACTTACTACATCAAGAACAACTGCAAGCTGATCCAACAACCTATGGTGAAGCCAGCAAAAAGTTTGAATAGAGAAGGGCAATGGCAGAAGAGTTTTTTGCATTGCAAAAATAGGGTACCTGGATGCTGGTACCGCCCCCTACCAACGGCTCTATTCTTGGATCAAAATGGACATACAGAACCAAGTACAACTCTGACGGTTCGGTGGCACGATTCAAAGCCAGACTTGTGGCTCAAGGTAATCAACAGGAATATGGTTTGATTATCAAGACACATTTAGTCCGGTCGCTAAGCTACCGACTATCTGAATTCTGTTCACGGTGGCTATGTTTCACAAGTGGCCAATTCATCAACTTGACGTTGCAAACGCATTCTTGCACGGTGACATCAACGAAATGGTCTACATGCGACAACCCAAAGGTTTTGAGGACTCGTCCAACCCCAACCACGTATGTCGTCTACAAAAGGCTATCTATGGCTTGCGCCAAGCACCTAGACAATGGTATACTACTTTCACAACTTACCTTCTTCAGATCGGCTTCCTCCATAGTCAGGCAGACCCGTCCCTGTTGATCTTGCATCGCGATCACATACAACTTTACTTGCTTGTATACGTGGACGACATTCTCCTAATTGGCAACGACGTCAAAGCCATGAACGATCTGGTCGATCAACTGAAATCCAAATTCACGATGAAAGATCTCGGGACAGCACACCAGTTTCTCGGCATCAAGATCGAATCCACTCTAGATAAGTATTTTCTGTCCCAAAGTCTGTATGCAAAATCTATTATTCAAATGGCCGAGCTACACAAATGTAACTCGGTCGCTAACCCGTCCGTCACGAAAATACCAGTAATAGCGCCCGACAATCCTCCGAGCTTCGACGCACTCACCTACAGGAAAATTATCGGATCACTGCAATACCTTACATTGACGCGTCCCGACATAGCCTACGCAGTCAATGTCCTCTCACAACATATGCATAATCCATCAACAACTCATACAGTGATGTTAAAGAAATTGCTCCGGTACATCAAAAGATCAACAGAATTTGGCCTTCCCATTTCCAGATCGAATATACTGCTCCGGACGTTCTCGGACGCGGACTGGGCCTCGGATCCGGTAACTTGAAAATCTACATCCAGCTTCTGCACATTTCTTGGCGATACTTTAGTCTCTTGGACAATCAAGAAGCAAACTACTGTATCCCGATCATCTACTGAATCGGAATACCGGGCTCTGGCATTAGCTACGGCAGATACTATCTGGATCAAGCGCCATCTTGCTGATTTCCGAATTCCACATACTCAACCAGTTGACATATTATGTGATAATATGTCTACCATAGCATTGACAAATAATTCGGTCTTTCATGCACGAACAAAGCATATATAAATCGACCAACGTTTTGTTCGTGATCATATCCAGCACAATATCATTCGGCTCTTACCCATCAGCACGATCGATCAACTAGCTGACATTCTAACAAAACCGTTGGCTACTCATCGGTTCAAACTTCTACGATCCAAACTGACTATTGGACCCAATAATCAGTTTGCGGGGGAATGATAGAACTGTCTTATACAAATCAGCAAATAAGTAATTATGTATGGCCACCCAGTTAGATCCTTACATGTGTCATTTTCTACAAGTGTAAAGATTATATATATGTATGTTGTGTAACCGTTAAGGCAGATTAATACAATTCTATTCTTACTGTTATTTTCTATCTCTACTTATCTCTTTCTCTGTTCTTGCATTTCTTCACTTTTACTTTTCATTGCATTTATTATCTTAATTGTTTTATCATGTGGTTTACTTCCATCCCCAACATCTAATAAATGAAATAGTATATGCAACATCACATCAGAATATTGTTGAACAAGGGATGCGATACTAAAGCATATATATAGAAAAAAAGTTTAAATATACTCATGCAAGTAGAAAATACTTTCAATAAAGGAAATGAATTCTACAATTGATAGAAGTAAACAGAAGGATGGTCTATATCAACAATAAATCAATGTGACAGTAAATACTTAATAAGAATAACTCACATCTTTCCTAATGATAGCTCCTTGAAAGTAAGCCAAAATTGGCCGAGCTTCAAATGGAGAGGAGTCATTCCCAATAGAATTAACGACATGCTTGTAGGGTGCGATTATGTCCTTCTTAATGTTTGCAATTTCATGAGGGTATCTTCCAAAATCTGCTAGCAGAAATATTGCAGACCCCAACTCTCTCCGAGCATCTAAAAGGCTATTCGGATGATGTGCCATGATCAAATGATTCCTTCCTCCTGATATTTTCCATTCTTCCTGGTTCCTTAAGAACTTAACCAATTTATCCTGCAGAAACTTATCCCTGCTAACCTTCTCTTTCCCATGAAGCTTTGAGTGCCTGTTGTAGCTCACAGATGAGAAAAATGGCACAAGAATCACATCAGAAATGCTCGAGTCATGTACTCTAACTGCAGTGCAAGGTCTGTTCACATCAGGATAATCTGAGGCAAGAAGATCAAGAATCAACCAGTATTCCATACTATGTTGCAAATTTAACCCGCCAGGGTAGTTCGGCAAGTTATTCACATCACTAACATCCGGCCAAGCCTGGCCGCTCTTCCCCTTCCAACCCAATAATCCAAAATGAAACTCAGGAGGTAATTCATACATAAAAACCTTCAGTATAGCCTGATTTGGATCACAAACTTTCATATCTTGAGCATTTTGTTTAAAATCTACTCGAATATTTGATGAAGGTTTCGTATTTTTAACATATGTAGGAGGGGTAACAAGTGATTCAAGACTGGAAATGCTTTTGGAGCCACCACCACCCTTGTTACTAAGAACTGATGTGTTATTAACAAGCATCAGCATTAGGACGGATTCAGGAATTAGTGAATTGGCACTGTTTGATCTCCATAGAGTGAAGCAAGAGAAGATAAGAAGGAAGATGGATAGGGAGACCACATAGAAGAGGAACCTTCGGGTCTCAGAGATCGTGGACTGCATCTTTCTCTCTGACATGGTAGAATGAATACGGACATACATTGGGCACTAGCTTTCTTCAGTCAAATGACCACCTAATTAAACAAATACATAAAAATTACTCTTCTCCAAAACTGAGAAGAAGAAAAAAAGTCCTTTTTTTCTGTTTCCAACCCAAAATCTTAGAGCAATACCTGAATATAGTTCCTTCAGTGCTCATCGCAAATAAAGAAATCATAACCAAACTCTGCATAATGCGGACAAAATCTAGCACAGAGCTGAGCCGCCTCAGATCACAATAACGAGAAGCAACATCTAACACCAAAACGGTGAATACAGCAACAAATAAAGCTGGAGTAAGCTTAAAAATCCAATCTTGGGACATCTGAAGGAGAAAATTATGTATTTTGTTGTCCTTTTTTGAAGATACAAATGGATGCAATGGAAAATTTACCTGGCTCTGGCCTAGAAGTCTCAAAGCTTGGGCTACCCCAGGCCCTTGAGGAAGACGGCTCTCATCCAGGAACCAAAGGGCATCAAGCCAAGAAGTCAACTGTTATTCGATAATTCTTCTACTCTCTTCTGTTGACTCCAACCAGCTGAAAGTCATTGCTCGATTAATTGCCACTCTATGAACTACTCGAACAGACAGAAAAGGAAGACCAAAACTTGATACACCTAAAGGCTAAAGCTACAAGCTTTCTGGTTCCAGAAAGATAGTTTACCCTAAATTTATCCAAATGAATTCCTATAAACGCAGCTAATACATAAAAAAAAAAAAAAAAAAAAAAAAAAAAAAAAAAAAACATGGCTAATACATAACCAAATAACAAAATGGGAAAAAGAAATACAAGACACCTCTTTGAATCGCCGTTCCTGCTCCGCACGCCTGAGCTCAACCAGTTTCCCGAGCTCCCCTTATGTCGCCGCCGCAGACTCTGCAGATCCACCGCCGAAGATGACAGCGTGGAGAAGTTTAGACTGGGAAGACAGCAAGCAGAACCGAAAAGGGTTTTCTGGTCAGCGATGAAGGGAAACTTAATCAAGTTTGGTTGATCTCAGATCAAAACTTTGCAAAATAATGACTTTTGGAAAATACAAAATCTTTAGAGGGGTTCTTAGGGACGATATTGGTAGTTGGGAAAGTTATTTGATGTGTATGCATCAGGATTTCCCAGCGAATCTTTCAACTTCAAACAACAGAAAAATTGATCTAATTTGAGCTTGTCGTACATTCATGGCCGTCTATTTATTTTATTTAAGCATTTTATTGATTGGTTCATAATTGGCTGCACAGGTCCAAATTTAGACAGGGCTAAGCTCATAGGAGTAATGCTAATGGCAATGGAGATTAAAAAGCAATTTCATTTTGTTAATATTATTTTATAACTTAAAAGGAATAATGTTACACGCTTAAAATAAATTCATATTTAAAATATTTTTTTTTTTTATATTCATAAATAATGCGACCCAATTTTTTTTTTTTTTTAAATTTTGATACATAAAACTAATTTATTCTTGAAGAGAGATGTTACAACATAGATAATATATAAGAGCCTCATAAGTGAATATTGTTGACCTCTATGTATATTTTATGGTTGGAAAAAAAAAAAAAAAAAACTCATGTGATATCACACATAATGAGTTTGAAATACATCGAATATGGTTGAAACCACTCAACTGTCTGAGAGATTATTACGTGCGACGTTTGGATCGGAGCTTCATCCGGATTCTGTGAGTGTTCATAATAAAAGCGCAGTCAAAATCCGGACGGTTCTCCCGTCCGGACTCCGCACATAATAATCTCTCCAACTGTCGTCTATTTTCAAAACTAATTACACTAAAGTATCAAAGAAATCAAATTTATAAAATAAAATTAGTCACGCTCAAATCTATCAAACAATAACGTGAATGTTGGTCTTCAGATATGACATCATTGAATCACCAAATGTTGTCCGATCGTGAAATGGATCATGCCATGATGTTCAAAACATCACAATTACTAAAAAACATGACCATTCACAATAGGTTCATATAAACATCATAAAAAACGACGAACTACAAGAACAACTAAGCAAAATTGCCTAGAAATTTACAATTCTTTTATCTAACTCAATTATATATATATATATATTTATATTTATTATTTTTGTTTGTTCATCAAATCATGGCTCCACGTGTCTTTCTATTATGTCTATGCGTCCTCTTGAAATGATAATTTAATAATAGATTAGTAAATGAACTCCAAAGTTATGATGTATTTTTCTCTTAAAAATATTGAATTTGATTGTTATATATGTTTGGAGCTATCTTTTTGAGATTTAGTTTTTTTATTTTGAATTTGAAAATTGCTTACATTATAAAATTAATTCTCAATATATTTTCCTAGCTTTGAATATAACAAGAAAATAATCCCATGGAATATATGAAATAAATAATAGGTGTTATATAATGATTATGTAAAATAAAAAGTTTTTTTTTTTATTTTTCATTTATTTTAGAAAATTTTTTCAGACTGCTCAGCAACATTAAATATTCTTCAAGGAGGTTCTCTTCTAAACATCGCATCACCTTGCTGATCTCTACATTTTAAGTCAATTGATCTCCTAACCAGTAATAGTATGAGGTCATGATATTGATAAATAATGAACTATAGCAATGAATATATTGGTGAAGAGTAATTGGAAGTCGAGCAATATGTTGGTGGATGGATATTTAGTGTTAGTAAAAAGAATTGTTAGCATTAGAAGCTCAACATTGATGGATATTTGTTGGCTGCATGATTGCTTATGTCAAGTGATGTTGGTTTGGGGGCGTCCATATCGAGTATTAGTGATTAAGGTTTCATTTTTTTTTTTTGGAGAAATATCATGGTAACCACATAAGAAGAGTAGAAGAAACCAGCTTAGCAACAGGGCCAGGAGTAACCACATCCTCAGAGGAAAAAACACAAACTTCGGCTTGACCAGCAACCCATTCCACCTCATTTTTCAACCTCCACTGCAACACGAGACATGGCCATAGCACCAAACCCGTCACCGTTAGATCCAACCAAAAGCCAACCCGCCACCTGCTGATTAATCACAAAAGGAGATAAAAAATCACCAGAACTATGACAATCAACATTACATGGTTCCTTAGCTAAAATAGGCATAATCTCATGCCTCACAACATTAGGCAAAATGAGAAACATCATCATGAGCACAAATCACAACTTGATTTGACACTAACTCACCTTGGACCACTTCAATCGAATCATTGACTGGAATAATATCATCAAGGTCATGCGAAGCAAGAATATCGGCCACAACCCCCTCCTTAACACGAGGAGCAATATTCAAATTTGGAAATAAAATCGGATAACCATCCTTCAAATTACCCAAGGTTTTACAATGAAAGCAATACAAAGGAAACTCTTCCATTTCAGCTAATTAAATGTATCCCATAAACTTAGAACTAAGCCAAACTTGAGAAGTACATATGTTAGTAACATCTAATTCCATAAGTTTGTGAGCAACAGATGGTTAATAACTAATAATTGTTGCATTATCAGTTTTCAAAGGTCTTCCAAATAGAGATCCCAATCCATGAAGAATGCATGGAGAAAAAAGATGCGAGTGTAAACTTGGAAAAGAAATCCAAGTGGGAACTATATGAGATTCACATTAATATCAAAATGGGGAGTCTAATTAAAAAATCTCATGCATCAATTGCTAATGAAATAGGAGCAGTGAGAAAAAAATCCTGCAATAATTTAAATCATTCACAAGTTTAATCAACACATTTTTAGGGTTCAAAACTGTAACCAAAAATGCACCACAAAGCTTTAGGTTGAAGAAAAATTTGCGATTTGTATCAAGAGGTGGGCGCTGGCCTGGGAACTTCCCGACTAAGGTAAACTCAAAAGGCGCAACATGTGATAACATTTCCTCCTTTGAAATCAATAAAGCATGCAAATCATGGTGTGAAGAGACTTTGAGCGGAGGAAAGTCAGGAGAAACTGATTCACCAGACAAAACAACTCTAAACGACCTAGATTTTGGCTTTCCATCCAAAAACCCAGGATCCCTTAAATGATATGCAGCCATACATAAGAAAATTGCAAGAAAAAAAAGGGATTAAGGAAAGATACCCTACCGAGACGACAGCTAGGAGCAGAAACCCTAGTAATTAAGGTTTTGTTTGAGACAGCTTTTTTGTTGCTTATTAAATCAACTTTTTAGTACAAAAATTAAAATTTTTGAATTAAAAATTTGCTTTAAGAAGCAACAAAAAAGATGTCCCAAACGAAGCCTAAATGATAATGATGGGCATTGAGGAGAGAGATGGTCTAAGTTATTGGTAGGCAATGTCGGTTGATAGATGTCTACTGAGCCTATTAACATAAAGGTGGTCATCTAGTTACTGGAATAATAATAATAATTTCAAAATTATATATAATTTATAAGTGCTTTAAATTTAAAATGCCATATAATTAAATAAAACTTATGCCTACTTATAAAAATGTAAAACAAAAAGGGGTTGAGGGGTGTGGAGGGTGTTGGGAGTGGATGGGGGATATGATACTTCATTTGTATGATGTGATAGTATTTGCCATTGATGAAGTCTTCAATCAACAAATAAAATATACTTATATTAAAGCTCAAGATATCATGGACGCAATGAGGTTGATGGATAATTTTAAGAATGATTTTGCAAGTCACATTAATAATAAAAATAAATAAAATAAAATATATTATAGTTTTTGTTTTGTTTGATAATTGATACAAATATAAAAGAAATCATCAATGGGATCAAAATAATAAGAGTTGAGACTTCGTCTGATACATGGCTTGGTCGTAAGTCTTATTTAAAATGGGCTTTCAAGACTAAAAGGCCCATATAAAGTAATGGGCTGAGAAAGTGATAAGAAAATACTGGGCTGTAGTCCATCCACCAAATTGCTATATCATATTAACTTGCGATTTTTTTTCCTTTCATTTCGGATTGACAGAAAGACAAATGTAAAGTAAAACTTTATTATGTGATTTGATTACAGCAGGACAGGTATATATAAAGTTATTAAGAGCTACAGGAATGGATACAGGTACACACTAAGCGGTTCACACTAAACTTATAAAAAGATAGATATAAGATATAGCCTGTTATAGCTTTATTACACCCCTCAAGCTAATGGACGGAGCCGGACAGTTAGCTTGTTGCGAAGGTGATGAAATCTGTTAGTCGAGAGATGCTTAGTGAAGATGTCCGCAATCTGATCTTTTGTAGAGATTGGAAAAATCTGAACAGCTCTCGTGTGGATATGATCCCGAATAAAATGGTGATCGATTTCGATATGCTTTGTGTGCGAGCGTGGAATACCGGATTATTAGCGAGGGCAATAGCCGAGGTACTATCACAGTGTAGGCTGGTCGGAGAGGCGGAAGGAATGTTGAAGTCTAGTAGAAGTCGTCTGAGCCAGAGAACGTCGACGAGAGCTGCGGCGATCGAACGGTATTCCGCTTCTGTGGACGATCTTGCGACGGTGTGTTGTTTCTTGACACTCCATGAAATGAGTGTTTTGCCCAAGAACGAGCAATATCCGGATGTAGAGCGTCGTGTATCTTTGTCACCCGCCCAATCTGCATCCGAATAGGAGTGGAGTTCCAAGGTTCCCTGCAAGATAGGTAAACCAAGTAAGAGAGTGCCTTTAATGTATCTTAGTAAACGATAGAGTAGTTGAAAATGTTGTGGCTCCGGATTGTGCATATGTTGGCAGAGGAGATTGACGGTAAACGATATATCCGGTCGTGTGTGTGATGGTTAAATATTGTAAAGAGCCGGTAATTTGTCTGTAGAAAGTAGGATCGGTAGATAGGGGAGTCGACTGAGTGCTATCCGTAGTTTTAGTGCTGGCTGGATTGGCAAGAATTTTGCAGTTTGAGACGCCATTTTGATAAGGTGGAGCAAAGGGCTGCCGCTAGATTTTGATCGATAAGAACCCATTCTTGATGCTTCGGGTTCGGTACTTTGCTACCGGTCGAGAGAGTTTTGTGACTGACCGGAGGAGTAGTAGTCATCGAGAGAAAAGAAGAGAACCCATTTGCATTGAGGAGTTTTAGAACCTGTGAACGCCAGATTGAATAGTTATCGGACGTCAGCTGCGCCGGAACTATAATCTTGATGTTGGAGATGACGAATTTGAGAGCAGCAGGGATGACAGGTCTGTCATCTGCATCGTCGTCTTGGATCTCAGCACTGTGTGTTGAGGAGTTTGCTTCCATGATCGGCGAAGGGTGAAAGACGGGAGGAGGGAAGAAAGAACAAGAAACGAAAAAGAAGAGTTCAGGAGATAGGAAAGCTGCTCTCTGATACCATGACAGAAAGACAAATGTAAAGTAAAACTTTATTATGTGATTTGATTACAGCAGGACAGGTATATATAAAGTTATTAAGAGCTACAGGAATGGATACAGGTACACACTAAGCGGTTCACACTAAACTTATAAAAAAGATAGATATAAGATATAGCCTGTTATAGCTTTATTACGGATAAACACTCACACAGCATGAAGGTGAAAAATGATTTTCAACTGAAAAAAAAAAATACAATAAAAAACAAATTAGTTTTCCTTACTTCTATTTGTCAAAAATTGGCAACGTGAGATTATGGGTCTGTTTGGGACAACTTTCTCACTGTTTTATTTTTCATAGTTCAATTATAATTTTATTTGACTACTGCTTTCTTACAATTTTTTTTAAGAAATTTAAGTACTAGAAAGCTGTTTTTATGACAACATTCAAAAAAAAATTATTTTCGTCACAATACCTTACATTTGCATTTATAAAAAGCTACAACCATTTCAAATAAGACCTTAAAATAAAAAGAAAGAGGAAGCAAAGTTGATCTGAAAATGAATATAAACTTTATTTCGCAGCTAATGTATTGTTTTATAATTTAATATATTGCTACATTAGATCAAACCAAATCAATACTAAAATTAAAGTATAATAATATTACTTAGGTTTTATTTGGGGCGGCTTTTTTACTGTTTCTTAAAACAACAAACAACTTTCTAGCATAAAAATTTTAAAATTTTTATACTAAAAAACTGTTCTAAGAAGCAGCAAGAAAGCAGTCCCAAATGAAGCCTTAGATTTCATTTGGGACAGCTTCTTTAATGCTACTTAAAACAGTTTCTTAGTTCAAAAATTAAAATATTTATACTAGAAAGTTGCTTTAAGAAACAGTAAGACCCTAACGAAATCTTAATTTAAAGAGAGAGAGAGAGATAAAGAGTGAGGCTTCAATAAATCCGTTCTCTAGTGAGGGAGAGTGCCAACATAGGATACTATGCACTATATAATTCATGGAATATTTTTAATTACAATGTGAGGTAATGATCAGTCAAAAACAAAGGATATTATGGGCAATAATTCCTTCGATGCTATCATTAGGTAGCATGATCAATTTAATGAGTGCTTACCCTTCAATGATAATGTTCAAACTTATTTGATCTATGGAATCAATTTACAAATATGATAAGCCTTTGCTTTGTTTTCATTTCATGATTTTAGTAAGATTGGTGTCAAAGTCTATAAAAGAGTCCAATAAATCAATGAAATTTTGGTGAAATTGATCTTTAAGCTAAGAAATTTCTGAAAAAGTTGTAAGATGATTCTAAAATAGTTTGTTTGTTTCGCATTAGTTCTATTAAACAAAAAAAGATATCATAAAAAAAAAATCAAGAATAAATAATAATATAATAATTATATTTAAGCGAGCAATGTTCGGAAAATCAATCCTAACGGTTCTAGACAAGTAGGGTCAAGTTCGAGCTATTCCTAACTTGAGCTTGAGATCTGGGATAACTTTCTTTGTGCTTTCTAAGGTCTTTTGTCAGTACAAAAAAATTTTGTACTAAAAAACTGATTTAAAAATCAGTAAAAAAAGCTGATTCAAATGAAACATTAATAATTAATCGAATTTGAGCTTGAGAGCTCGAACTTAATTACATATTCGAGTTAACTCGGATATTATAAAAGAGATAATAATTTTCATTCAGGCATTTATTGTAATAAAATGATAAAAAATGAGAAAAAAAAGAAGAAATTATTTGATATAACTAGGCGATATATGATTTTTATATAGTGTATTAATTTTGTACTTAAATTATATTTAACACATTTAAGTATATTTTATATTAATATATCTTAAATCAATTAGCACACCAACTAACGAGTCGAGTTGGGAATTGCTCAAATTTGACTCTGTGGCTCATGAAATTTAGCTTTTATCAAGTTGAGCCGAGTCGACTCAACCAAGTCACATCTCTCTAAGTCTAGGAGAGTTTAGAATTGTTTTGACTGATTTTTTTTTTTTCCGTTTCAAATTCTTAAAATTTTTAATGGCCATCAATCTAAATATTTTTATTTATTACTAATGAATTATATTATGAAGTAAATCTATGAAATTAAATGACTGATCATATTATGCTAATTTTAAGGCACTAATGATTATATTAGGCAAATGATAATTGTTTCATTTTAGGCAATCTAATCATGTGCTAATGAATTGTTAACAACTTTGCTTAGACAAAAATTATATAATTCAACATATATTTGTCATTAGAGGGATTTACAATTTTACATACATACCACTTTATATCATGACATTTACATATCTAACATAAAAATTTTTAATATCTCATGTCTATCATCTATTGATCAAATATAGGTGCAAAGAATAAAATATTAAAGTTTATAATGTGGTTTACGTGATAAAAATGAAATATAATATAAGTTAGGGGTGTCAATATTTGATACGACTCGAAAACCCAACTCGAACTCGACCCGAAAATTTTGGGTTAGGATCAACGCGGATTCGAAACGGGTCGGGTTCAGGTTCAATAAATCAACTCATTTCAAAAAACGGGCCGGGTTGACCTAGAAGCCTGAAATCAACCCATTTTTGGCCCAGAAATCCAAGATTGACCCATTTTTTGACTTGAAAACTAGCAATTTTTGGTCGGTCCCTAGTCATTCGGGTTGTGTCAGGTTGACCTAGACTCGAAGCGAGTCAAGTTCGGGTCCGAAAACTAACCCGTTTGCTTAAGTGGGTTGGGTTTGGGTTGACCCAAATAGTGCCGGGTCATTTCCAAGTTCGACCCGAACTTGACCCGTGACCCCAAATTGACACCCATAATATAAGTGGTATATGAAATATTAAAATTTTAGTTGTTAGATATGTAAATAACATGATATAAAGTGGTTTGTATGTAAATCTCCCTTGTAATTATTTCTATATATATATATATATATATATATATATATATATATATATATATATATATATATATATATATATAACCCTTTTTTATTGCTTTTATATCTTAAAATTTTTTAAAACATCCTATTTGGCTTTAAATGTCATTAACAACAATTTTGCCAATAAATTAAAAAATTAAACACCCTTACTTTTAAGATTAAAGCATATTTAACTCTCCAAATGGCATCAAATTATTGCCGTTAATCTTATTCCAAAAGCTCTTTAATTTAATTATTTGAAAATTCCATGTTAATAAAGTGTTAAATTATCCCTTTTTATGCTGAATCTTTCAATTTAATGTTAAGACGAAGATGAGGACCCGCTCATTAATTAATTTTGAATGCAGTAAAATAATTTTATTACTTATTTAATTTGCTTCAAAGTAAATTAATATAATATAAATTTACTTAGTTAATAAATAAGATTTGGTGGCAATGTGGCATTTATAATGCAACAGATCCATGAAGATGAGGAGTTCACAGGTAAATAATTTCATTTAGAATAACCAAAAAATATAACTTAATATTTAAAAAGTTCATTTTTATTTATAGAAAAACGAAAACCTTTAATTTAATCATGAGTTAAGAAATTGTGGATAATTACATACACATCATCCATTGCTTTTTTTGGGATGACTTTTTTACTGCTTCTTAAAGCAAAATTTTAGTATTAAAATTAAAAATTTTGTACTAAATTACTTTAAGAAGCAGTAAAAAATAATCTGGAGGCCAATCAAAATGCGCCACGTCACCCCCTGCTTGGTACTACTCGGTTCCTTGCTCGGTACTGTTGACTTTGTGTATTCTAATTGGCCTCCGAATAGTGAACTGCGTTCGGCGTCCGCACAGAATAATATGTCCTTAAATAAAGTCTAAATCTTAGCTACATGCAAAATTAATATCAATGACATTTTTTAAATTATCAAACCAAATTATTATTGTAATAAAATGAAATGAACATTAACAAAATTAAAGGAGTTATAATAATCAATTAAAATAAAAAATAGAGAATTTTAATAACTTTATACTTAGATTTTTTAATATAAATATATTAAGATGAGACTGGCTAATTAGTTTAGTTTGGGCTCGCTCAAAATTGATTTATCGGCTATTGAAGTTCATTTTATTAGTCATTTATCATGCTAGATCTACATATATTTATAAGTTGACTTAAGATTTCGTTTGTGACAACTTTCTTATTATTTTTTGAAATAATTTTCTAGTACAAAAATTTTTAACTTTTTAGTTTAAATTTAAAATTTTTTATACTTAAAAAATAAAAATATGGTCCATGGTCCCAAATGAAACTTTAATTCAACTATTCCTATAATGCTCATATTTAATAAATATGAAGCTTATGAAGAATTATAGAATTAATTTTTCCTAAAACGTTTAAAATGTGAATTCTTAAAATATAGATGGAATTTAAATTTAAGATAATAATAATAATTTTTTAAATGCTTTGTCATCTGAATAAATTGACATTTATCAAAAGAGACATTTTTTTTAAAGTATTAAACAATCATACATTAAAAAAAAGTATTGCTCGTGTCTATATTTTAATAGTTTATTAAATAAAATAAAAATTTTAAGGAAAAAATGATTATTATTGGGTTTTAATATATTCAACCTAAAAAAGAAATAATAATAATAATAATAACTCCAAACCAAACCTGAAAAGTTGTGGCTTGAACTCCATTAGCATTATCTTATATCCCCTTCACAGCTCTTCCCCCCGCCTTCCTCCTCCCTCTCGAACCCCCCGTCCTCATGCCTATACGCGAACCCTAACCCTAATCTTAACCATTTATCACCAAATTAAGCGAAATTAAACAGAAAATGGAACAAAAAGCCCAAGCTGAAGCACAATCGAAGCTCTATCCACTACCCAACGGGGTCGTCAAGAAGTCTCACCACCCGCAGCCGACCATCATCCACCGGGAGTGCCTCAAGAACCACGCAGCCAGCCTCGGAGGCCATGCTCTTGACGGTTGCTGTGAATTCATGCCGTCGCCGGCGGCGACCCTCGCGGACCCCACCTCCCTCAAATGCGCGGCTTGCGGCTGTCACCGTAACTTCCACCGCCGGGTTTCGTTCGCTGCAACTTCAGCAGAGGAGGATGAAATCGAAGGTGAAGTAGAGGGCGAAGGACGCGGCCGGAGGAGCTCCAGCGCGGGCCGGCAGCCCCTTTCTTCATTCTTCACCTCGGCGCCTCACACGCTTCTTGCTCTCAGCCGCGACGAAAGGCCTTCGCCGGCATCGGTGTCGAGGAAGCGGTTTCGGACGAAATTTAGCGCGGAGCAAAAGGGGAGGATGATGGAGCTGTCTGAGAGGCTTGGTTGGAAGTTGCAGAAGAGGGATGAGGGTTTGGTGGAGGATTATTGCAGAGAGATTGGCGTGGGAAAAGGTGTTTTTAAGGTATGGATGCATAATAATAAGTATCAGTTGTTTAGGGCTTTGGGAAGAGGAGACGGAAGGAGTAATGTCGCCGGAGTTGTGGGTGGCGGAGATGGGCGGATGGGTGAGGGGAATGGAATTTGCGGCGAGGCTGATGGAAATGTGATGAATGGTTCTTCTTCTTCTTCTTGAAGAAATAAAAATCTGATTTTTAGGTTTTTTTTTTCTTCTTCAAGTTGTGATTCGCAGATGAAACGAGGAAGGCGATTGTGGGCGGGAAGAAAGAAGAAGAAGAAGGTACAGTTGTTTTTGTTGTCTTCTTTTATTGAAAAACTTTTTTTTTTTGAGAAAGTTAAGTATCGAATTATAAATTTTAAAATTTTAGTAAAATTTAATTTGGAGAATTTACCCTTCTAAATCTTTAAATTTATTTATACAATTCTTAAAATTTTAAATCGTATTAAAATAAATAAAAATTTTATAATATAAATGTAAATAATTAAATATCCCAATTTTTAGTATTTTATTAATTAAATTGGTTGATTTCCATGATAATAGGGATTAAATATATAATTAAAATTTATAGGCAAATTCTTAAAAATTTGTAGCAAAATAATATTATTTATTGAACGATCAGTGCTTTTTAGTTTAATTTGTGAATTATGGGATTTTTTTCATTTCATGAATTAATCTTAATTGCCCCTTTTTAGTACTTAATTATGGTATAAAACATCCTTAATATTAATTCTAGGTTTTATAAGTTACCTTAAACTAACAACTTTATGCAAATTGAAATTTGAAATGTGTATTTTTGTAAATACCACGCATTTATATCAGTTCTGAGATCTGATATATTTTTATGACTCGATTTATTGCATGCCTTTGTTTGGAGGTGGTGGGTGGAAAACTTTTAATTGCAGATTTATCCGCGGGTTCGGATACTCACTACTTATCACAGAGTGGATAAAATTCTACTTTTTTACTTTTTTATTGTAGATAATTATTATTTTTAAATAATAAGTAGAATAAGCTTCAATCTTATAAAATATTTTTTTTTAAAAAAAATTGGATTTAATGCTATAAATTAAATAAGGGATGTTTTAATATTAATTCTTTTAATTATTTGTAAGCTATAGTATATTAGTATGTAATAATGCTGGCTGTAAAGCAATATGAGAAAGGCATGCAGTTTGTTAATCATATTTAATTATTATATTATTCTTAATAATGCATGAAAGATTTGCATAATAGGAGGCATTAATAGGTTAATAGTTAATACTGTTGTGGGCTAGAATATTCGTGATGGTAAAATAGAAAAATTATGCCGCTTAGCGTTGTATGAGTATACAATTCACACAAAAAAAGAGTAGAAATATAAGAATTTTTTTTTACGTTAAAACATTGAAGGAAAAAATCACGGGGTCATATCCAGTTGAAATTGATCAACTAGTATTTGAATAAATTACAAATAATTGATGCATCTTGAAACTTGAGGGCGATCAGAGCGGGTGCCCGGGCAGATCCGGCGTTAGTTGGTGTCTGGGTAGAAGTTAGACGATGGTCGGTGGTCCGAAGGTGGTCGAGGTGGAATTTGGTGGCAAGAAAACTCTAGTTTTTCCCTCTTCCTTCTCTTCCTTGCTTCAATCCCCCCAAGTGAAGAATGGAGAGCTTATTTGTAGTTTTTTTGGGATTGACATGACCGATAAATAGGAGGGAGATCAAGAGTATATATGTTGAGAGTGGTTTGAATGGATAATCAATATTGATCTCTTTGACCGTGGACTATTTACTGGGCCTTTGAATGTCTTAATGATGTCAGAATTTGACAATCTTGGGTTCGTTGGATTCATCTCGTCTAGCCGCTCGATTCGACTATAAGCATGTTACATTTGGAAATCGTTTAGTCATCCAATTTATGGTTTGAACCTTCAAATGCACTTTGAGTCTTCGATTTGGACTCATTTGAGTTCAAATTGAGTCGAATTTTGTATCATAAGGTTCGTTTTTGAGACGTTCAGTTTGACTACAAGTTTGCTAAAATTAGAGTTTGGATAGTCCCTCCAACTTGATCTTGCCTCAAGATTCGTGCCCGATAAAGATATTTTTTTGATGATATATCAAATATTAATAATAAATTTTATTTTGATTAATGATTTTTTTGATAGATAAAAATCAATTAATTATGCATAATTAATAAATTTATTTTAATTATAAAGACTCATAATATTAATCTAATTCAATATTACAATTTTAGTTTTTTAAAACACATATGATCAACATTTTTTGTGATGTAAATATCAAGCTTCGACAAACAAGTTTCTCAAAAAGAAATTCATAGAAAAAATTAACCTAAATAATATTGTGAGGTGCGGATAATTATCCATAAATTTATTTACAACAAAATCACATATATATTTTTTAATATGAAAATTTTGAAATAATCTGCAAGCAATAATAATAATAATAAATATGAAAGTGCCGTTTTAGCCTTTAGTTAGAAAGCATGGAAAATAGTGAGCAGTAAGATCACTATCCAGGAAAAAAACAGCGTGTGAGGATAAAGATGAAGATATTCTGTGGTTTTGTGGAAATTTGTATGATTAATATAAAAATGTATGAATAATTAAGGTAGAAAAAATAATGGAAGAGAGCAGAGATGATTCGAAATTTGTATTGTTCTTATGAGGGAATAAGATAGAATTAATTTTGAAGAGAATTATTGAGTTTATAAAATGATTTAAATAAATTGATGAGGCTGTTTAGGGGGAGTAATTATTACGTCCGGACAAAAAATCGGAAATCCGGATGTATACTGAGCAATACCGAGTTTCAGGTGATGTGGCACGTGATTGTTGGTCTCTAGACGCGTCCGGTGACCTGACATAATAATTGCTAATTTAGGGGGGAGGGGGGGGGGAGAGAGAGAGAGAGAGAGAGAGAGAGAGAGAGAGAGAGAGAGAGAGAGAGAGAGAGATGTAAAAAATTAAATTAAGGAGCTTTAGTTTTTCAAAAAGAGTTGATAATAGTAAAAGGAGCCACATTAAATTCTCTTTTAAAAGATGTAAAGAGACCCCAAATAGTGTTTGAGTGTCTAATGTTGGAAAGTATAATCATTGACAACAAAACAAATAAGAATATCAGGATTTAACGTCGAAGAATTTCAAACCAGAAAAAAAATCACGGAGCTACATTATACCAAGAAATCCCCTATGAAAAGTGGAAGAAATTGTACAAAACTTTTTTCACACACTTTCTATTTATCTCTATTTACTTCACACATACATTAATTCACTCAAAACAGATAAGAGACGCACTTAAAAAAATCTAAAACACACAACCCTTTAAGTGAAATGAGAGGAAGAGGGAAAAGAAAAAATTGCTGCACACAACTCATAACGTCTGGGATTTGTAGCACCTTAACACTCCACTCATTGTCTCCAGCTCAAGGCTGAAGCGATGCAGCGCTTCAACATACAACATTACGATGCTATATGTGTTGGGGATGATGAGGAATAAACACCACAACGATGAAACAAGCAAGAATGTCAAAGCAGCGGAAAAGTAAATGACACCAGGATTTAACATGGAAAAACCCAAAATAGGGAAAAGATCACAGAGTCACACCACACCAAGAAATCCACTGTGTAAAAATTGGGAGATATAAGTATAGATCTCTCTTTTCTCTCACGACTCTCTTCCCGAGGGACCCCGTTGACCTTTTCTTCTATCTAGTGTTGCCCACTTGTCCTGACTGAAAATACAAGAGAAAGCCATGTAAAATAACTCTAAGGGACGCAACCTTTTAGAAAATGAGAGAAAACCGTCCAATTCGTCTCACAGCACTGCGGCGCCAATTCGAAGTGCTGTGGTGCTCAAGCCTTTGTCTTTAAACCATTGTGGTGTCATATATAGGCCACTATGGTGCTCTGCTCTCTTTCGTTCAATGATGGGGGGCTCGGAAACACACAGTGCCGAGGCGCTTTGGTACGCAACACCGGGGTGTTGTAGCTGAACCCAAGCAGAGGGGGTAAACCCCCTGCAACTCCAAGTATATACGATAAGCTTTGAGGTCCGAGACAACAGAATAACCATATTGATCAACACAATCAGATTCCACACAAACTATATGATTGTACGGACATAAAATATTGTGAGCTCCACGTTGAGCTAGACCGACGAAATTGAGATTTGAGTCAATAATATCGAACCCAATTGATCGATATAATTAGATTGATGAACCACACAGAAATAACACCCAAAGATGATCAATATTATGAACAAGTTTATATTTTTTCTTCATATTAATTTTTTGTTCGCCTAGTAGTCCTCTAGTAAATGATTGTCAAACTTGAACCTTTTTTTTTTTTCACTTAATTATGTAACAAGGGTTGAGTTGCAATATTAAATATGAGAAAAGACTTCAACACAGATTAAACTGATCTTGTCAATAAATTCCTTTTAGTAGTCTTTAGTGATGCCTAATCCAAAAAAGGAAGAGGTACGGGGAGGAAAATGAAGAGATTATATGGATATAAAAAGACGATATCACATTTAAGGGACTATATAAGTGTATTTGTAATATCGATTTAAGTTGTTCTGAAATATCTCGACACCTTCATCAAAGATTTTATAGTGTTAATTTTTAATTTTTATGCATAAAGAGAGAAGCAATAAAAAAACTGACCCAAACAAAATCTTAGTTATGATTCTCTTAAACCTTTTAGGGTAAAATTTATGCATATTGATATCCATAATGACTTGAATAAAGCTCGGCCCATTTGCAGAAACTATACCCTAAAATGCTTAAGAGACTAATTAACAAAATCATCTCTCCCTATTTCTAATTTCAAACCTTTTTTTATCTCTTTATGTATACTCATTAAAAGCTAACTCCATATATATGCATAGAGTTAAGAGATAGGATTTAGGAGTGCCTTCTTTGGATAAGATAAGCTATAGATGCTTAGTTTTGTTTGAAATGGTTGTTATCCAACTATGTTTTATTCTTCGAATGTGTTCATTTTTTATGTCTTTTATGGGCAATTTGGCCTCTTCTCCAAGTGGCAAGCTGCCTGAGCTTTCTTTAGGTTTCAAGGCTTTATGACTTTATACTTCCACTACCAAATCACTTCAAGGATTAGGGGATAATCTGGCTAGTTTGGATAGCTATGAGGATTTGGTTAAGTAGTTGAGCAATGGTCATTGATGATAATGATAGTAATAATGATGGTGATAATGACCAATTAAGATAATAATAATGATGATATAGAAGTAGCAAATGATTTAGAAAGAGAGAGAAGTATGATTCCATTGTTGTAATTATTTAAAATATTGTGCTATATACCAATGCCAATAAATAAATGGTTAATTTATTGATATATATATGGTATTTTAAGAATTTCTTTTTTACTAGTTATACTGTTTGGATGCTCTAAATTTGAGTAAAAAATAATAATAAAAAAGAATTTAAAAGCTTAATTTAATGATTAAAAAATCATAATAAATTAAAACAAAATTATTCTGATTTCATTTCATTTTACTCCATTTCCTTCAATTTAAATCTTGTTTAAAATTGCTGTTATGAGGAAAGGGTATTTAGTTTGCTGATTATGAACTATTTGAAGGAAACGGCTAAGTGTTGAGCATCAGAATTGGGAATCTTATCATTATCTTTAGTCTTATCAGAAGAATTTGGAGTTGGCTTTATTAATCATCTTTCTTCTTTCATTAATATTGAATGTTAGATTAGGGATTTATTTTATCTTATAATGTAGTTTTACATAGCATAAAATTAAGGTTTCATTTGAGACAACTATCTTTCTGCCTTCTAAAGCAGCTTTTTAGAAAAAAAAAATTTGAACTTGTAATTTTAATACTAAAAAACAGTTTGAGAAAGCAATAAAAAAAATGTCTCAAATAAAACTTAAATGTGATAACATATTAATTTTATCTTAAATCTTGATACTTCATCAAAAAATAATCTTGATTGGGCACGAATCTCGAGGCAAAACTTAGTTGGAAATTTCAAAAATTAATTTCGGGAGCATATGAACTCCGATTACAGCGATCTTATAGTCAAACTGAGCGTCTCGGAAATACAAACCCAACGACACCAAGATCAATCCAATCCGAGCCCAAATGAGTCCGAATCAAGGGTTCAAAGCGCCGTCGGAAGGTTCAAACCGCAATTTGAGTTACCAAACGGTCTCCGATTTTGGCGAGCTTATACTCGAATCGAAGGGCTCGACGAGACAAATCCAACGAGCCCAAGATCATCGAATTCCGACAACATTAAGGCCATCAAATGCCCAACGAACGGTGCATGATCAAAGGATTCGATATCGGCCGTCCATTCAAACCACTCCCTGTTCGCCATTGATCTCACGCCTATTTACGGGCTATGCCACTCCAGAAAAACTATAAATAGAGCCCTCATTCTACACCAATAGGACTCAAGTGAAGAGAGAGAAGAAGAAGAGAAGGAGAAGGAGAAAGGGGAATAGGAGATTCCTCACCTCCTCGACCACCGCCGCCGGATTTTTTCCTGCCGCCTGGAGACGCCGGAACTCTGCTGGATTTTCAGGAAACACAGGGAATTCGCAGGATTTTGTGAATTTCGTGGGAAGAGACAAGTTGTATTTTGATTATCCCGACTTGTGGGAAGAAATCCGCCATTTGTAATCTACAAAAACACTAGTGGAAATTTGCAACTGGGCAAGGCCCCGTGGTTTTTCGGTGTTCACTCCTTCTTTCTGTTTGTGTGTTAAACTTACGTGCAACGCTCGGACGCGAATTTACAAACTCTACCGCCGCGTATTTTCTAACACGCAACAAATCTTATTGAAATTTTCTCTATTTTTGAGGGCTAAGATTTTGGATTACTCCTTGTGGGTTCAAAGATTTATGTCAAGTTTCTAGATATAATATTGGTCTAATCAAAATTGTTAAAATACATGCTTTTTTTATTTAAATTTGTGCAATAACTTTCTAATGGATATGATCCCGCCATCTCTAGCTATGTTTTTTTTTTTTTTTTTTTTTTTTTTTTTGACATTTAGGCCAATTAAGGCACTTACACACACGTCACATACACAAGACTCAAATCCAAGACTTCTTGGTTGGTAACCTATCACCATTTGATGAGGTTTAACTAAATATATTTAGTCAACATAAATCTCCATGTAATTACTTAAATCTATCTATCATTGTTAGGAGCATGAATCTAGGGGTCAATTTTTGACGCGACCCGAAACACGACCCGAACCCGACCCGAAAAAATCCGGGTTCAGGTCAACCCGAACCCGAAACGAGTCGGGTTCGGGTTCAACAAATCAACCCGTTTTAAAAATCGGGTCGGCTTCGTGTTGACCCAGCAACCCGAAATTGACCCGAAAGTGACACGAAAACTCATTTTTGACCCGAAAACCCGAGTTTGACCAGTTTTTGACCCGAAAACCCGAGATTGACCCGAAAACTAGCAATTTTTTGTTAACCCCGGGTCATTCGTGTCGGGTCGGGTTGACCTGGACCCAAATCGGGTCGGGTTCGGGTCCAGAAACCTGACCCATTTTTAAAAATGGTTTGGGTTTGAGTTGAACCGAATAGTGCCAGGTCAGTTCCGGGTTCGACCCGAACCCGACTCGTTGACCCGAATTGACTCCCCTACATGAACCTATCATCAAACATCAGGATGAGATGACTATAGTTTTTTTGTTAGATCAGCCCAACAATCAAAATTCGTTCGAATAAGATCATTCCTTTTAGTCGAATTAATACTGTAATAGCATGTATTTTGATCTAAGAAAATAAAATTTTTTCAGGAGTTATTATAAGTCCAAATCACAAACTATCTTCGCTAACATAGATATTGTAGTGATTTAATTATACTAATTTTTCTATAACTTTTGGGCACTGATGACTATCTTTAAGAAATTGATACTTTTCGATACATTTAAGATTTTGGGATTCCGTTTTGCAAAATGATATCATCAAAATTTTCTAAATAAAATGTGTTATTTTATGAATATTTTTTAAAGCACTAAAAAGATTTATATGAATTTTATACTAAAAATTAATTAATTTTATATTATTATTTATTTATGAATATCTTAAGCCATTTAAGTAACTTTATTAAAATTCATTTCCCTTATTCAATCGGCTAACAAGAAGGATTAGGGAAAAAATAGAAGAAAATAGAGGAGAGAGAAAAAAGAAGTTGAGATTTGGAGGTCTTAGAACATTTTTTGTCAATCGACCCTCTTGTAAGATTTGCTCGTCTTGTTGTAAGGAATTATTATCTTATTTCTGATTTCAATAATTTTATATTTTTGATTTTTTTTTTTCTATTAAATTTATATTTTTGTTATAAAAAAATCGGATAATTTTGTATTTGCAAAATTTTCACAGCGTAACTTTTTATATGTTAAAGATATTAAGATTATGAACAATTTGAGTATTATTTTAGATTTTTTTACCCAATAATTTTGAAAATGTATCATTTTTATTGATTCAAAAATTTATTTTGACATAAAAAATTAAGCTTTAGTTCAATTAAAGCTTCAAATATATACGATCCCTAATAATTTAGTTAATTCTTAAAAATGTAAATTTCTACTCAGTAGGATTTTCTATTGTCTATCGTTAGAATATTTTGTTACTTTCTGGATTAAGTCTATTATGATTTATTTACTATAATTCATTGGTAATGAATGTGGATATCTCACTATTAATGTTATAGTACTATGACAATAATTTTATGTGTAAAAAATAAGTAAAGACTAATTAATATGTTGGTTAGAAATTGATTGATTAATTATACATGACGATGGACATACAGACTTTTCTTTAAATATTATGATTTGATATTATCCTATACTGATTCATGTGATACTGATTTGGAGTTATAATAAGAAGGTCTTACTATGCTGACGTGCAAAGAATGACGACTCTGTTTACTCAGCCAACATTTACTGATTACCGATTTCTGATTATTAAAAAAGACAGTGATAGTTAGAGCTTATTACTTGTTTAGTGTGACTACTGAAATGCATAATATTGAGACATTGTTACTATTATTGTATGAATTTATTATTACCGTATGGACTTATTATTACTGTATTATTTTATTGCTCCTACCACTGAGCAGTTATGCTAATGATATTAACAACAATATTGTTTGATACTATTGATTTACTATACTGATAGTAATCATGTTATATACTGAGCATATAATATACTAATTTGATACTGATATAAGATATATGGATAGTATATATGCACTCCTATATGATTTTACTATATTTATATGATTTCGACAATTTTTATCGATGCTTTAGTTTTACCGCTTTATACAGTTTCTTTACTAATCGAAAGTACAATACGATGACTGCTTTAATAATTTAACAATCATATTAGTTTACTGGTTTCTCTATTGTACTAATTTACTAGCTTTCATACTACACTGTTTTATTATTTATAAATTATACTGCTACTGCATGTGTGAGCTTTACTATTTATGCATATATTTATGATAATATAGTATTACTATTATGATTTGACTACGGTTCGGTCCTCCCTAAGAACCGGACTAGCAATGAACCGGTCAAAACCGGTTTGAACCGCCGGTTCAAACCGCCCGACCGTTGAACCGGTCGGTTTTTAAAGAACCGGCCGGTTCAACTAATAAGATATTTAAATATTTTATTTTTATATAAAATGTTTAATTAAATATTAAATTAATTTAAATATCATATATTTTATTTAATAATATGATTCAAAAGTTTTTATTATATTATATATTACATTAAATATAAGTAATGTAGCTCACATGATGCCATAATACCATGAAAGCTATTAGCCCAAGGGTACAAGGAAAAGTATATAAACAACATAGCATAAAACTCCTAGGTGATGTGGGACTAAACAACTTGTAGTTTTTTGTTTCAACATTCAACAATGTGTACATGACACTTGTTTAAATGAGAACTTGTTGGAATTTTTTTTTGTAGGATATTCAAATAAAAAATCATAATAATAATTTTTAAACTTCTTAAATTTATTATTAATTATATATTTATAATTATTCAAATAAAAAAAATTATTTACAATTTTTAAAGTTTTAAAACTTTTTCTAAATGCGAAATTAAATGATAGAAATATAAAAATCTTAAAAAATAATATTGTATGACTTTATAAATAAAATTTTATAATATAAAATTTATATATAATTTATATATGTAAATTATGTTTAAATATATAACATAAAATAATAATTTATATCAAATTTATATATTTATATATAAACTAAATTTTTATTAAATATAAATTAAAATCGAAGATTGAAGATGTTTATATTTAAATTTAAAATTAGTAATTAATTATATTTAAATATATAACATAAATATAATAATTATTTATATTTAATATTAAAATTATGTAATATATTATATATGTATGAATTTTATTTATTTTTTTGTCTAAAAATTCTTAGAACTAGAAAATTTTTAAGAATAAATTGTCATTATTATTATTTTAATTTTATTACTTTTAATTATATTATTATTTATTACGTCATCCGGTTCGACCCCCGGTTCGACCGGTCAAACCGGTCGAACCATGAACCTCTCGTTCTTCCGGTTCGTTGTCATTGTTATTTATTAAAAGATAAAATAATAATTCTTCCAATTTAGATTCTAGAGCATCATAATTGTTATTAGGGCATAGTTATTGAAAGAATTGATTTGTTACAGAGTTGTAGAAATTAATTGAGAGTTGGATAGATTGGGTAGATTAAGGTACATTATTTGTCATATATAATCGATTGCAAGTGTAAATTATTTAGATCAGATAGAATCATACAAAAGTGAATAGTTGCAACGAATCTGCGTAAGCAAGATGTACCAAATGAGCAATACGGTGTAACTCTAGTGACATCAGACAATGTTATGCACTTGGTCACTATTATAGTATAGGTAATGGAGGATGAGCAGAGTAAGTAAACTGGAAGTAAAGAAGAAGAGGGAGACAATCACTTATATACATTACATAAGTTGAAGCCTTTGTTGTGTAAAGGAGCTATAGGACCTTAGGATGCAGAAGATTGATCATTGAAGATAGAAATTTTTTTACATGTAGTGCCTAGAGAATACAAATGTTTAATTGGATGTGTTTCTCTTTGAAGAAGAGGTTGGGAGATGATGGGTTGGGTAATATAGAGAAATTTATGGGGAAATTAAATGTTGAGATCACTTGGGATGAATTTATTATTGTAATCAACATGAGATTTGTACCTCCTTTGGACCGACGATAGATGCATGAATCATTTATCAAGATGGAGTAGGGACGCAAGACATTAATATAATATGAAATCGAGTTTAATTCCAACTGCTGAATAAAAGTGCTACAATTTTTTACAGAGCTCTAACAGAGAGCTGAGACATATGCTAGTACCTTTACGAATTTAGAAGTTTTTTGATTTGGTGGAGCGGACCAGACTAATAAAGATTGATTTGGTAGTACCGATATTTAGGCATGATAAGAGCTCTAGGTACAATGTCAACAGGAGGGGCAAAGATGAACCAAACAAAAAGAAAGACAATGATAAGAAGAGCATGAATAGTGATTCAAGAGGATCTACATCAGTAGCATTTTCCAGTAGCTACGATAAGGGTATTCATTGTGGAAGGGGAATTCGGGTTAGTGCTACCTCTTGATGGGGCGATATTTTTGGTGTGGACAATAAGGACACCGGTATCAGATTATCGTCAAAGGAAATTTAGAAGAAAGATTGATTCTAGTGCAAGGTAGTTGAGATAGACTGAGTTTTGATTTGATTTGATAGGATTTGATTAACTTAAATGAGTTTTGAATTTGATTTGATTCTTGTTATTTTAATTATTCTTTTGCATTCTAGACAGAGTAATTATGATCTGATTTATAGATCTTGAGTAGTGTATATGATTTTTGGGAAACGAATAATATATATATATATATATATATATATATATATATATATATATATATATATATATATATATATATATATATATATATTCATTGGTATTTATATTGATAAAAAAAAATTTGATAGTTCTGATCATAGTTTATTAAAAGATAAAAAAATAATTATTCAAAATTAAATTTTGGGACGTCACAAACACAAATATTGAAGGCTAGACATCTCATTTCTTTATGCACTGATCAATCATATGATCAAAATATTCTCGTATTAGAGGTATTATGTTTGAAATGTATAGATCCATAAACTAAGCATCACATCCATCTATCGTTTATCCCCACAAAGAATAAAAATATCCTTTATCCTAGGATCTAGTAATATGCCGGAGGGCAAATTAAAAGAACTCTCAATCTCTTCACTCTTATCTAGAGTACTGAGAAGGGCTCACTTTTGAGTCCTTACTCTTAATCCCACTATAAAAAGTTTTATTAAATTAATTTTAATATTTATTCTTTTTCAACCTCACTCATATGTTTATTATGCTCCATATTTTATGTTATGCAATAATTTTGTATATAAATTTTGTCTAAAGAAAAAATAATCAACTATGTTACCTTACCTCAAACCATAGCTAATTTTTTACTTCGATTATATTCATGATCAACAACTTGACCTCACATTAAAACTTTTTAGATATTTATGAGAGATTTTTGTGTGAGCATAATTTATTTATTTATATTTATGTTCTCTAGTATGTTTATTTAATATTTATTTAATATTATTTTTATAATATTTTATTAATATCATTATTAATTAATACTAGGAAAGCAACATTAAATAAGTATAATGAAGATCTAAAGCTAAGCTCATCAATTTATTACTTTTCTATAGATTTCAACATCAAAATTTTATGAGTGCAAACTTTGGCACCTATGTCATAATTTATGTGGTCCTAAGAATAATTTTCTATACTTTAGTGATTGCACGCCTTTGGCAAATTGCATTGTCATATATTATAGCCTTTAAAGGCCTATGTGGAGGATTAATCTTAAGCAAGTATAAAAAATATTCTTAAATGCTAATTATGGAATTAAATCGTTGAGTTAAACTCAATTAATTAAAGTTCATTTGATTAGTTGAAGTTAAGTTTTTTTAATGATGAAATTTATTGTATCTATCTTTTGATTGGATTGTATTAAAATTATAATGGAATTGAAACTCTATCAATAATCAATTACCAAAAGCTCCATAACTATAAAAAATTATATTAATTAAGCAAAGCACAAATTTTATTGTATGGAATCACACAGTGTCTAAGCAGTTCTGAATGCAACTTCACCTTTGAAATCTATGCCACAAAGCAGGAGTAATTATTAGGTCAGGTCACCGGACGCATCCAGAGACCAATAATCACGTGTCACGTCACCTGGAACTCTGTATTGCTCGGTATACGTCCAGATTTTCAGTTTTTTATCCAGACATAATAATTACTCACAAAGCAGAGACCTCACTGACTAGCGTTCATATGGATTAAAATTTTATACTTCAGTATGCCATATTTTATGAAGTAGCAATCCTGTGAGTTACATATTATGTAACTCAATAAACAACTCATATTTCAAAAATATTATCTTGTCTCTCACATGTGACATATCGTAGGTAGCAGTAGCACTGACATGCGTAAAATATATCATGAAATAAAATACGAAAAATATCTCAAATATCTCTACTGTAAAACATAACAGTCCAGGGCCTAAGCTTTAGATTACCGTCTAATATCAGGAGTTGGCACAGAAATTGATTGCAAAAACTGGCTGAGCTCTTCAGCAACTGTTACTGGATACTCCTCTTGAGGGAGAAGGGCCCCTGGTACTTCCACAAACTTAGTCACACCCTTTGCACCTTCAAGTGCAGCAATCTCAGCTTTCGACCTCTTCGGAGCATTTTTGGTTGAAACAACTAGAATAGGTATCTTTCCATCTAACTTGGCAAATAGATCCAAGAATTCATCTCGAGTCTTGACTGGGTCGAGGACGCCGGTCAGGAAAGCCGCCGGAACATATCGAGCACCTTTCCGCTTTGTCAGGGCATATCTGCTCTTGATTACAGTCGGAGTCACATTGTCAGGGTCAGCATAGACATGGGACTTATACTGGGATTCGATTGCTTTCTCATTGCTCACAAGCACATTGTACATCATCCAGCCCACTGCAGGGGCCCTTAGGGTTCCTCTAAGTAAGCCATATCTGTATATAAATTGATGAAAAATATTTAGGATAGCAGCACAAAGGGATCTGCATCTTGGACGTAGTAATAAACGCAGTGCGTGGTTATGTGCAGCTTAGAGCATCTCCAACTGAACTCTAAACGCTTGAATGGCGTTGCTCGCGAGCTCCAGCCGAACGGTAAAACTTCCGTTATTTGGTTGCGGGTGAAGAGTGGGACACCGATATTGGTGGCTGCACTATTCATCTCCGTTATTTTTCGGTCTCTATCGAACTTGCTGAAGAAACGCGTCAAAGAAGAGATCGGCAAAATGGAGTTTAGTTGGAGATGAATCACCGCATTTTTTAGTTTCACGGTATTTTGGAGTGAAAAAATAGATTTTCGATTGGAGTTGTCCTTAATAATTATCCATTTTGTCATAGTGTTTTTTTTTTAGCTTTGAAACAAACGGTACAAATAAAGCCACCAGCTTCACTTAATTGAAGCGCACATAACAAAAAATTATATAATATTATGTTACTTCCTGGTCAGCATTGAAGGCAAAGGCTCCCCTTTTTTTTTTCTTATAACGAGTTGATAATAGAAGATCATTTAAAACTGAAAAGAAAATTCTACCTTGCACCTTCTCTTACCTTGATTCCATCTCAGAACTTCGACCAAAGACGATAGGAAGAGGGCCTGACCATGTAGGAGCAACAGCTGCAATGGCGGATGGCTTGATCTGCCCCTTGCCAGCTGCACAAAGAGCTATAGTTGCTGCATGTCCTCCTCCAACAATGACCAAATCTTCATCTACTGAAATTAACATGTTCCAGAATAGATTAACAAGTTTCCATCATAATACTGAACAAGTTAAAAAGCAAAAGAATTACACACCAACTGCAAATGAACACAGAATTTAAGACTCCCAAAAAAAAATCTCAAATGGTGAGTAAAACATGACTAATTACAATAGCACTGCATTACAATAGAGTTATTTCAAGCTTTTGAAGTGCGTTTTTTTTTCTGGGATTCTAACTTTGGATCTCCACTTTGAAGGTCAAAGGAAATACCACCACCACATGGTTGGTGGTAATATGCACAATATCATAGTTCAGATTAGAAAGATGAAGGTGAGCGTTTCAAGTAGGAAGATTGAATTAGTGGTGAGGTAGAATAAAATAGTTATGGTGCATTTTATGAACTGAAGCTTTCCCAGACTTTCCACAATACTAAACTATAACATTCATCATTCATGTATTAAGCAATCAATACTGATAGGTTAAAAGCAAATGAATAATAGTTCGCTCAAATTTTCATAAATTTGATAAATACAGCGCCAGAGTCACATAACTCATGATACTAGGCATTTTTATGGAGCTTTCCATTACTAATTGATTACAAAGTTCTTCTGCCATAATCTATGGCTGCTGATAAGGTGTCTTATGTAAGGTTGGGTCGACCATCTCCTCTTACTAAGTAGATCAGGGACCATGACAGCCCGGGACGACGGAATCATGGGATCTTGATTGGACTCGCCTTCATTCCCCATCACCCTGTTTTAAGTTTATGGTGATTAACTTAAAGTCTCAAACTACAAAATTCATATCCAAAATTCGAACCCTAAAACTGTTGATATTATACACTAGATTTACGACATCTACGACCTATTTAACGACTAGCCTTAATCGAAAGTTATCTCTCATTATCGAGAGGGGTAATTAACTATAGGGGATTGCGCCTATAGGAAACTTGAACTCAAATCACAAAGTCTTCACAAAATGCGGGAGAAATCTGAGTAATGTTTAATTCAAAACCCAATCTGCCTTATGAAAATTCACCCGGAACATAAATTTGTGATGGGAAACAGACTGAAATAGTGGATAACAGAGCAGAGTTTCACTGAAATTTTGCTGTCAACAACAGTTTTTGCCAGAAATATTGCCGTAAACAATAGTTTTTGCCAAATCAATGGGAAAATCAGGAATAAAACACTTGAAATCCACTAGTAGAAGAAGAAAAAAACAACAAGATATAATTGATCCTCTATTAGAGAGGAGGATCGATCTCTCCCAAATCTCTAGACGCCGCTAGAGCCCAAAGAAAACCTGAATCTAAGAGATCTAAAATTTCAGCCAAATTCAAAATGCCCTAGTGATGAGGACATCGACATACATTTTCTACAGGTCTATCGGCGTAAGAATCATAGATCGACGGCTACGATTCACGGTCTTTATTTTTGATGCATTTGTATATTATATTTGTTGCTAGTTCCATTTGTACCCTTTTATTTGAGTCTATTAGAGTTGTAGCCCAAGGGCCATTTGTGTCTTTTTCTTTATTTTATTTCAGGTCTATATAATGAGGCCCACCTATTGTAAGAGGATTATGAATGATTAATAAAAATTTTCCTTTGCTTCTTCTTCTTCTTGTGTGAGCACTAGAGAGAAGGGAGAGAGAGAGAGCTCAAAGTGAGTAACTACAAGGCCCACCAGTCGTTGGAAGAGTCCACGGCTCATGATTAGTTTAGTTCTATCTTATTTGTGTTTTCTTTCATCTTCCTTTCCCCAATCCACCCGCCGGCCCCTTCCTACCTCTCCACCACCATTTGTTTAACCTCCTCCACCCAATTCCTTCCCAACTCCACCACCTCAAGCTCCAACCGACGGCCCAACCCCTCTCCCCCCTACCCCGCCCCAAAACCTCCCCACTTTCCCCTTGCCGCCACCCCTCACATGGCCTTCCCACCACTATGATGATTCCAAACATCATCATGGCTCCCTTGATTGAGTCAAGCAAGATAGGAAGGTTTTCAATTATTTGAAATACAAATTTGAATTTAAAAAACTTTCCTAATTTGCAACGTTCCAAATCAGGAAAGTTTTAAATCTCACTCTTATTTAAATTTAAATTAGAGAGGACTGTTTATTCTCTTTCCTATTTGGCAAACCTCATTTGGAAACTACATTAAAATCCTCCCCATACTCCTCTCATGATGCCGCCGGCCTACCCATTAATGGGCTTATTACCATTGCTTCCTATTAAGGTTTCATCCCACTTTAATTTGAATTCAAAATTCAAATTAAATCCCGCCAAATCCATTTAAAAATCTAAAATTAATTTCAGATCTTGATTAAATTTCCTCTCCCCTCTTCTAACCTAATCCAAGCCCTCACCAAAACCGCCCCTTCCCCTCTCCCCACTTTGGCTGCCCCCTTTCCCTTGCATCCCCTCTCTTGGGAAACCCTAATTTGCTCATGAGACTTGAAGCCAAGAGAAGAAGGCGACCTCCTCTCCCAACCTCATCGTCATCGGTGCATGGCAGATCCTGAGGTCAATTACGGCTTCGCCTACAACGCCCGAGGGGAAATTGACATTCTCTGCTCCCTTTCTACGAGCATGACTGGGAGTACGACGAATCGGTGGAAGAGTACATCCATCTCATCCTCTACTATTTAGCGGAGACGATTGATCTTGAAAACTTGGTTAATCATTGGTCACCCGCCGCTTCCTCCACTGCCGGCTACTTCTCCATCAACGAAGGTCTTCGGTGCCATCTTCCTAGTGGTAATCTCCGTCCTTGTATGGTTCGTTTTTCTCCGCTAAAGCCTAAGAGTGAGAAGGTACTCAAGGTGAACTACTCGTTATTAAGTGTTGAGTTTTGTTATGAGCATGTAACATTCACTATTGTCTTTGGATTTTTGATTAAATTGTTTGGCTAATCTTAAAAGCACTTCTTTGCCTAAGCAAGTTAAAATTTTGAATTCCGAAATCTATCTTTACTGCAAGCAATAATTCTATATTGACACATTTGTTAATTTCTCAAGTAACTCCTACAAGTTTCACATCACTAACCCTAGGGAAAAAAAATTATTTAATGCATACAAATCAAAAGGAAATCCATAAACAGTCCCTACATTTAAATTTCCCTCTCAAATCCCTCAAAATTCCTTCCAAAATTGCTCTTTGGAATCATTCGGCTTGTGCGGCTTGTACACAAGGTGGAACCTGCGCCTCAGTTTGTAAGAGCCGGTCCCATGTGGACAGGCTGGACCGATCTAGCAATGCTCCCATTCCAAAGATCCACCTTGTCCGCAAGGTGGAAAGAAGACACCCACTCCATTCATTCTTCATCACAAACGGTAAGACCCTGAAGAGTTCGATCGTTACACCTGTGCCTTGGCATATACCTCTCATCACATCTGAAACATATCCCCTTCACTCTCTTCTCATGTAATTATGTTTCTGTGAGCTTCTCAAAGTTGTCTTGAGGGATTCCTCCGACAGTCTTCTCCTTTGGAATCTCCCTAAGAGTACCCGGTGTTGGCTCCTCGGGTGCCAAAAAGGTTGTGGTCATCTTGTATGAGCCTCGCGAACTGCTGCCTCCTGCTCCTTTTTCCAGGTGCCTCTGATCCTCCACCAATTGAGTTAGCTCCATAAACTCTCCCACTATGATGCACCGACACTGCACTTAGAGAGGGTATGCAGTGCCGAACACGTGTCGGACACGGACACGCGTCGGACACGGCATGGACACGTGTTCGACACGGCATTGGAGTGTCGCAATTAAAAAAATTAAAATTAAAATCGGACACGCGTGTCCGATTATTAAATGAGATATCGTTAGGTACATGCTCGGTACCGCTAAGTACGAGCTCGGTACCGCTCTATACATGCTCGGTATTGCTCAGTACATGTTTGGTATTGCTCAATATATGCTCGGTACAGCTCAATACATGCTCGGTACCACTCAGTACATGCTCGACACGCGTGTCCGATTATTAAATGAGGTATCGCTAGGTACATGCTCGGTACCGCTAAGTACATGCTCAGTATCGCTCAGTAAATGCTCGGTACTGCTTAGTACATGCTCGATATTGCTCAGTACATGCTCGGTATTGCTCAGTATATGCTCGGTATCGCTCAGTACATGCTCGATACCGCTCAGTACATGCTCGGTACCGCTTAGTACATGCTCGATATTGCTCAGTACATGCTCGGTACCGCTCAGTACATGCTCAGTATTGTTTAATATATGCTTGGTACATGCTCGATACTGCTAGGTACATGCTCGATATCGCTCAGTACATGCTCGGTACTGCTCAATATATGCTCGGTACCGCTTGGTACATGCTAGGTACATGCTCGGTACCGCTCAGTACCGCTAGGTACATGTTCGGTATTGCTAGATATATGCTCGGTACATGCTTACGAACTTTAAAAACAAGCAGAACTTCAAAATTACTCTTACAATAAAATTTTGTTCCGAGGGCGCTGCCCCCGGAAAGCCCCACAAGTCGAACCCCGCCAGGGGGCAGCGCCGCCTTGGACCCCCGACAGACTAGTATATTGTTGTATTCATGTTGTCTTAATATTGGGATATTTTGATTTCACTTCATATCAATTTAATTTTGTGTATTCATATGTATGATTGGTTTGTTAGCAAAATGAGCTCTGCTACTAGCGAGGGTGGATTATGTGAAGGTTCAAAAGAGCCATCTGTCCACGTCGTGTCCATGTCCTATATTTTTAAAAATTATTATATATTATATTAAAAAAATATTATGTCGTGTCCACGCCGCACCCGTGTCCTATATTTTTAAAAATTGCCGTGTCCCGTGTCCGTGTCGTGCGTGTCCGTGTCGCTGTGTCCGTGTCGGTGCATCATAGCTCTCCCAAGTCCCGAGGTCTCATCACTCTGACTGTTGCGCAGATCTTTGGTCTCAGTCCCTTCATAAAGTTCCCCTCCAGTACAGACTCTAGAAGCCGATCCAATTGATTGGCAAGGTATTTAAATTGCTCACAGTACTCCATCATTGTCCCCTCCTGCATCAAAGCGAAGAACTGCTCATAGAAGTCCCCTCCCCTGCTGGTTTGAAAACTTTCCAACAGGTAGTCCTTAAACTCCCTTCAGGTCCTTATTGGTCGCCTCATATCCCTCCACTGGTACCATACTAAAGCTTTCCCTTCCAAGCACATCCTGGCTGTCATCAGTCTCTCCCCTTTCATCAACCTGTTGACGGTAAAGTACCTTTTCACATTGTACAGCCACCCATGGGCATCCTCTCCCTCAAAAATAGGCATCTTCAGCTTCCTCACCCTCAGATCACCTCCGTTCTCTCTGTTTCCTTAATAATTTCTTCATTCCCAAGGGGGTGGTTTCCCCCAAGTGTCCCAATCATCCCTTCTACGTTTATACCCAAGCCTTTCATCAAATTCCCACATTCTCCTTTCAAATTCTGCATCCCTTGTATCATAACAAACCCCTCCCCATTCAGATGCAATCCCCCTTTGAACATAATTACTCCTTTCCTTTTCAAATTTGTCACCTCTTTGATCATAATCAAGTCTACGTCTTTTCAATTCAACTCCTCTTCTTTTGAATTCAACATCCCTCCACTCATGTCCAACACCCTCACATCTCTCCACATACCCTTTATTGGACTATCGGACTCCTCCCTAGGAATAGGTCCTAAGGGAGGCATTTTTTCTGTTCCCTCCAAAATCTCTACCTCTTGATATTCCTTTTGTCTGGTTAGCTTCGAATTTTTCCCACTTCCGTTGTTGTCGGCGTCTTCCCTCACCTCCGACGGCAATATTTTGGATTAGCCCTCGAGCACTTTTTTCAACATCTTCTCCATGATGAAAAATTTTGAATCGAACTTATCATGGATGACTGAAACATCTTTTTTTAAATATGAAACTTGAGTTTGGAGATCTGAAATTATAGATTTTATTTGTCCAATCTCCACTTCGAGGCGTTCCTCCAACGCATCCATTTTCTTGGTCGCCATTGATCCCCAGATTTTTGTAGAAATAAAAATATGTACTTCAACATCAAAAACAGCAACTTTCTTCTTCGAAATCCCAAGAACAACCTCTGAAATTCACCCAAACAGCCCACCTAAGGTCCCAAAAATGGATCTGATACCAATTTCATAGGAAACAACCTGAAATAGTGGATAACAGAGCATAGTTTCATTGAAATTTTGCTGTCAACTACATTTTTTGCCATAAATCCTGCTGTAAACAACAGTTTTTGCCAAACCAATTGAAAAATCAAGAAGAAAACACTTGCAATTCACTAGTAGAAGAATAAAAAAATAGCAAGATATAATTGATCCTCTATTCGAGAGGAGGATCGATCTCTCCCAAATCTCTAGGTACCGCTAGAGGACAAAGAAAATCTAAACCTAAGATATCTCAAATTTCAGCCAAATTCAAGATGCCCTAACCCTAGGAAAACAAACTATTTAATGCATACAAATCAAAAGGAAATCCCTAAACAGTCCCTACATTCAAATTTCCCTCTCAAATCCCTCAAAATTCCTTCCAAAACTACTCTTTGGAACCGGTCGGCTTGTACAGGAAACGGAACCTCCGCCTCAGTTCGCAAGAGTCGGTCCCATGTGGACCGGCTGGACCGATTCAGTGGACCGATCTAACAGCTTGCTAAAACTCATCGTTGTCATTAAAAAAAAAAGGATACGGTGTGGAGCGGTCAGAGTACGAGAATTTTCGAAGCCCACATTAATATATGGTTCTCTTTTAATGGCCAACATTTTGCACCATAATAGTTTGAGAGGGACTTTTCTATCACATAATAAGCCTGATGCATTCCTCCACTTCAACCATCCAACTTAAATTCTACTAATAATATCCCCATCTATTTCACCATCACTCTTAACAATAGACACAAGATATCTAAAACATGTACTCTTATTAATGACTTGATCACCCAAAGTTATAAACCCCCACTAGATCTATTATTACTAAAATTACACTTCATATATTCAGTTTTAGAACTACTAAAATGCAAGCCTTTAGATACTAAGGTTAACCTCCATAATTCAAGTGTACCTTGAACTCCCTCTCTAGTCTTATCAATAAGAAAAATATCATTAGCAAAAAGCATACGGGAGAAGCTCTCGTCTGATGAAAAACATCAGGTTTTCAAAACAAGAATGAAAGGAAGTGCCGTGGGTTTGAAGGTGAACGAAGAGTTTTCGAACATCGAACATTGAGGTCTCAAATTGAATAGGGAATAGGTATACGGGAGAAGCTCTCGTATGATAAAAAAGAAAGAAGAGACGAGGTTTACCCCGCTCTCATTTTAACGATGCGGTGAGCCACATTTTAAATGAGGTTTACTGATTTTATGGGAAGTGATCGCGAAACAGAGCAGCCGGATGTCCTGGGAATTAACAAAGATATGAGATCGATGTATCCAAGGTAATTAATATAGATTTAATTTAGTGTTAGTTTTAACTTTTAATTTAATTATATTATTATTTGAAATGACATGTATGCATCAATTACCAAAAATCACCATGATATGCGCACAATTCCCTCTATTTGTGCTCAATTGCCTCAATCTCCACGTCGATTTCCTAGCATGACTTTATTTGAACAAATTGATAGTCATTCTTGAGTATTGACAATGCTCTAAACGCAATGACAGAGTCCGTTTTGCGGTTGGACGTCGTTCGGGCAATATCGCATGTCAAGTTTCTCGATTTATATGTCTTTTCCTCGGAATACGAGCTGATTTCCCTGCGTGATTTTATTTTAACAAATTTATGACCATTTTTTAAGTATTGACGACGTTCCGAATGCAACAGTGAAGTTCGTTTTGCTATCGGACATCATTTAAGCAACGTCGTGCATCAATTTCGGGTGTTGGTCGTCCCTTTTGATTGATTTCGTTCGATTTGACTGCAAGGGGCTCCCTCTTAGGTGAATTCGACATTCCAATTGCGATGGCGCAATCCGTTTGACGATTGGAGGTCGTTTGACCCTTCAAGTGATGCGTAGCATGTCAATTTTCACCCTTTTTGTGTGTTTTCACGTATAGGGGTTAACATAATCATGCACAAAGATCCCGCTTGTAAGAGTCACACACACTTGAACTTTGCACAACTATGGTGGAAGGGCGACCAAGATTCATAGAGCTATAAACAACATGAACCATTCGATCCCAATTGAATATTGCTCCAATACAACTTGTTAGGGAGAACGAAATCATATGTGGACACAATTAAGCTAGAAACACCAATGGTCAAGCCTATTTTCAACCAAAAGCTTAAGTCTATAAGTGTGGGTCAATCACTAAGCATTTCTACAATAAATTAATAATATGATAATGGGACTAAACCCAAAGTTTAACGTGCAATAACATAGAGCCTCTTTGATTCATTTTTTAACTCAAATTTTTGTTTGATCTTTAAACTTTTGACTAATTTCTTGCCTGGAAACTACAACTATGAAATTTGAAGGTTTTATACAGGTGAAATTTTGATTTTGGAGGAACATCTAATTCACAACCCCAAAGAAGTTAACATTGATGCCTAGAGAATAATCATGCCTTGAAGTTTCCCAAGGCAAGTATTCTTGGATCTACAAGCCAATACATCAATAATAAGGGGAACTATTGGGATTTTAAAAATTATATTTAATAAATAATTTAATTAAAAATTGAATAAAATACCTCTTGATTTAACATTATTAACAACAAAATTTGATGTTAAGACAAAAAAGTCCATTTTTAAGGACAAAGAGTTGGGGACCATTTTGGTCCCTCACAAAAAATTTAGGGAACATTTTGGTTATTTTCTCATTTTTGAAATAATGCATGAATCTCAATAAGATTAGAAGGATTAAATCAGTGTTTTATTTACACCCAAAAAAAAAAAAAAAATAGAAACCAAATGAGCTCAAAATGACATGAAAACTTTATAAAAAGGATCAATTTGCAAAGAATTTGCGGGAAAAAAAATGTCTAGTTCATACAACCAAATGATCCAAATTGGTCAAATCGAACATGCAGGATTGACAAAAAATTGCCAAGCCAATCCTATTTCCCTCTCATGCGAATAAGGCACAAGTAAAACTTATATAACAATTCTAGCTAATAACCAAGGGAAAAGAGAAAGTAGAAAAATCTTTGACTCACCATCATGTGTAATACCACTGAATTAATACAACTACATATTACAAAAAAAAAAAAAAAAAAAAAAAATTCTCACCTGAATTTCTCAAAGGACTATCTGCTGCATTCACGATCTGAGTTAAGAAGTTCTCCATCACATCAGCATTGTAATTTAGCAATGGCCTCTCTGAATCACCCAAACCAGGCCAATCAACGATAGTAGCACGCCACTTGACATTTCCTTTCCTTGCAACAATATCTTTTGCAACAACCCTCCATTCCTCAACAGTGCTAACATCTGATATTGTAGGAATCATAAGGATCCTCTTTTCATTGGCACTGTTTTCTTCCCTGTGTTCCTCATAGTTGATATTAATGGTTGTACCTTGAAATCTCCACCGCCAATTTCCAGACTAAAATAATAAAAAGTTTCAATACTTGTAATAAAGTATTTATGTTCCAAAACAAAAGAAAAAAATAATGAATCAAGAACTTGGTCAACAATTTATTCTATGCTGCTCCTCCTTTATTCAACCAAATGCTTGGATGAGTGATAAAATTGAAGTAGTTAAGAAATAAAACAAAACTATTCTCTATGTACTTTAGGACAGTAACAAGAATTCTATCATTGGTTGAATATATGATTACAAATACTGAAATACATCTGGCTTTACCACCCTCAAACTATAGGCATCACTCAAGCTAGCGTGAGAGAAATTTGAACTTCAAATGCCTACATATCTTAGGAATCGTAAATGATTAAAATGGTATATCCATACATAATATTATGCAACAATACTGCACGCTATACTTCCCTAACAGAATGGATCTCACTAATACAAACTATTGGCATCACTCAAGTTAGCATGAGAGAAATTTGAACTTCAAATGCCTACATATCTTAGGAATCATAAATGGTTAAAAGTTCAAAACTTTCAGAATTAAGAATATGAAAATATAATTAGATTCTGTATTGGATTCAAACTACGGCACATATACCTTCTTCATAAAACATGGCCCCAAGCCATCTACTCAATAAAACCTAATTAAACTTTCGCTTCTGCATCAGAAGCATAAAAGGTTCCAACAAATTAGTAATTCCACAGCTAAGTTTAGTAGTATAACAACAGCTGGTGGCAGCTTAGATCAACATCAGACCACAAAAGTTTCAAGCATACAGATTTATACAAAGTAAACGAGATCCATAGACTACGCAATTGACCACAAGCCACACAGCAACCTCATCAAACTAATCTTCGGATTAATTTCCATAACGGAAGAAATTTCAAATGTGATAAGCATAAAGTGCGGAACAGAATTGAATCTCCTCACCTTCGTTGAGATCAAGGGCTTCTCCGTAACCGCAGTTGATTTAGAGGGATCCACAGACGAAGAAACGCAACGGACTTTGACGTGATTTCCCAGCTGAGAACAGGACAAACGAGGTGCAAAGGAAATGGAAGATCGAGAAAACTTCGCAGGGCAGGGAGAGATGTACATAGCAGCTGCGAGCGCCATGGATGACCGCAATCTAGGGTTTGATTCTGAATACCTCGTAGAGATGGAAGTTGTGGACTTGGCGAGGCTTCATTTCAACGGCGTGACTCTTTTTTTTTTTTTTTTTTTCGTCGTCTAATTTCCAGATTCCAACTACTACTGCTCTGGAGATTATTATTATTATTATTAAATTACCGAATTTCAAGCAAATCGTTAGATCTTATCAAACAAATTTATTATGAAAGTTCCGATTGCTCGTTTAAAATATCTGATTTCAGCGATAAATAATTTCTAAGATTTTCTTTGAGACAACTCTAGATTATTTTTTTTTTCTATTTTGTAAAAAAGTTATATAAAAAATAGTTTTAAAAAATAATAAAAAACTCCCAAATGAAATCTCAATTTGATTGTTTTAAGTTAGACCTGTCAATATTGGACCCGACCCGAAAACCCGACCCGAACCCGATCCGAAATTTTCAGGTTTGGGTTGACCCGAACCCGAAGCGGGTCGGGAAACCGACCCGTTTACAAAAACGGGTCGGGTTCGGGTTGACCCGACGGGTTGCCGGGTCAACCCGAAAACCCGTTTAATTTAAACAAATTTGATTCCCGCCCTTGCCCGAGCTGCCCGCTGCCCCAGCCCGAGCTGCCCGCTGCCCCAGCCCGCCCTTGCCCGAGCTGCCCCAGCCTCGAGCCGCCTGGCGCCTGCCCCGTCTGCCCAGCCCAGTGCGGTACGACCCGCGTGGGCGTGAGTCGCGTGACCGCGTGCGACTGTGAAAGGCACGGAGGCAGGAGGCTTTCGCCGTGACCGCGTGACCGCCGTGACCGCGTCCGTGAGACCGTGACTCAGCCTCGGCTGCCGTCGGCCCGTCGTCCGTGCCTCAGCGGCTCAGGCGCTTAGCCGCAGTTCCGCCGTCCGGCGTCCGGCGTCCGGCGTTTCTTCATGCCGCGTCGTCCCGAGGCTTTCGCCGTCCCGAGGAGGCGAGGACGGAACTGACAGAAACCCAATAATACCGGGTCAATTTCGGGTTGACCCGAACCCGACCCGTAACCAAATTGACAGGTCTATTTTAAGTTATACTTATACGATTCTGTGTGGAGTATGGATTCTATGGTTTTAAAACTTATTTAGAGATAATTTTAAGACTTTGTTTACTATTCAAGAGATATTTTTAATATAAGTATAACACGGGCGTCCCGAGGCTTTCGCCGTCCCGAGATTTGGATGAAATATGTGGGGTCGGGTTGACCCGAACCCGACCCGAACCCGAAGCGGGTCGGGTTCGGGTCCAGAAAATCGACCCGTTTGAAAAAACGGGTCGGGTCGACCCGAACCCGAATAATACCGGGTCAATTTCGGGTTGACCCGAAAAACTTCAGAAGGCTTTAATTTATAAATTGCTTCATTGTTATTGTGTAAGTTGTCGATCGTGATATTATTGTTGCCTATTAGTGAACTTGATCTTTTAATATGTTTAATGGGATAGTGATGGGTTTAGTATGAATGACAGAATAAGGACAGAAAAGCTCATTGCAACTTTAAGTTTTTTATTTTTATTTCAGAATATGTTTATCTAAAATATGAATGGTTTATATCATAATGCATAGAAGATTAGTGTCAGTTAGACCGAGGGATTGAAGATCTTTGGTAGCAACATGCAGGATGTGTTGTTCTTCACTGCATAGAAAACTGTAGAAGTCATCAAGATTCAGTGGTTGTAGTGTTGTTCATATGGCTGTCTCGAATGACTGGTAGGATGAAGGTAGGCTGTTGAGTGTGTAAATAACGATGTCTTCTGAGTCGATCGAACTGCTCGCAAATGTTATTGCATCTACTTTTGATTTAACATCAATAAGAAATCAAGACATAGATTCGTCACCTTTAGATAGATGATGTAATTCATTCTTTAGTTGAATTACACGTGAGCGGGTGGTGGATTGAAGACGATGAGCTAAAGTTGTCCAGATTTCATGACAGTTGGTTGAAGATAAGACGTAGGGGAGAATTGTTGGAGTGATAGTGGAGAACAATGCAACATATAAATTTTGGTCTATTAAGGTCCAGGTTTCTTGCGATGAGAAGGTTGCTGAGGAGGATGAGGCAATGGGTCGAGAGGATTTCAGTGGACAAGGAGTTGAGCCATAAAGAAACCCTTTGAAGCCATTCACATGAAAGATTTTCTCCACTTGACATCACCAGATTGGGTAATTATCTGCGGTGAGAAGAGTTGGGATGAGATTCTTGATGTTGCTTATCAAGAATTTGAGTTGAGGCGGTATGTTGATTGTGGAGGATTGAGGATTTGAATCCACGGTAGGTTGGGAAGTTGCGGATCCTTCCATTACAAAACACAGAAGAATCCAGCGGAGCAAGACAGAAGAAGAATTGGAAAGCCAGCGAGGGAACCAGATAAAAATGAAAGACGAAATAGGAAAGATCAAACCTCAATGCAGCTCTGATACCATGTTAACCTGCAAAGAGTTTATGAAATGGAAAACATCTTATTATCTTTTCTATATGTAAAAGTGTACATAGGAAGCTAGTATATATATATTGTTGCGTCCTGGAATATTCGCGGCGGTAGAGAAATATTTAGTTTAACATCTTAGCATTGTACGAAGATCCAGTACACAAGCAGATAAGTGAGAGGGTGTAGCGTTCATAAGAGACACCAAAGTTTTTACGTGGAAAACCCCTGAAAAAAGGGGGAAAAACCACGGGGCCTGGCCCGGTTTGAATGAATCCACTAGTATTTGTAGTCGATTACAAATGAGGCCCTTCCTTAGGAGAAGGCCTTGGATTGATGTAGCAAATGTACATCATATAGATTGCATTACATGGTAAGAGTTACATATACAGGTTTGTTTGGCCTGAAGGACCGTGGTCGGCAGGAGACTGGAGTCGGCAGGAGACCTGGGTCAGAAAGACCGTTGTCTGTTGATGGAGGTCGGAAGGACCATAGTAGGTGACAAAGGCCTGAAGAACTGTAGTCGGCAGGAGACCGTAGTCGGCAGGAGACCGTAGTCGGCCGGAGACCGTAGTCGGCAGGAGACCGTAGTCGGCCGGAGACCATAGTCGGCCGGAGACCGTAGTCGGCAGGAGATCGTAGTCGGCCGGAGACCGTTGTCTGGTGATGGAGGTCGGACGGACCGTATTAGGCGACAGTGGTCAGAAGGACCGTAGGCGGTAGGAGATAAGGAGTTAGGTGTTAGTCCCAGTGTCACTTGGAAGATCAGATGTTGATGGTCTGGCCTTGAGTAGGACGTCAGGTCTTAAGCAGGACGTCAGGTCTTCAGCAGGACGTCGGGTCTTCAGCAGGACGTCGGGACTTAACTTCGGGCCTTGAACAAGACGTCGGGTCTTTGGCAGGAAGTAGGGACTGAGTGTCAGGCCTTGAACAAGACGTCGGGTCTTTGGCAAGATGTAGGGACTGAGTGTCGGGCCTTGAACAAGACGTCGGGTCTTTGGCAGGACGTCGGGGATGAACGTCGGGCCTTAAGGTGGTGGTCCGGCGAGGTTTTATGGTGGTCCGGCGAGGTTCCTGCGGTGGTTCGGCGGTGGTCCGACGAGATTCCTGCGGTGGTCCGGCGGTGGTCCGGCGAGGTTCTGCGGTGGTCCGGCGGCTGTCGAGAAGGAACTCCTTCATTCTCTTCTCTCTCTTGCTTGGATCCCCCCTTATGAGAAATGAGGGCTCTATTTATAGATTTTCTGGAGTGGCATGGCCCGTAAATAGGCATGAGATCAGGGGCGAATAGGGAGTGGTCCAATGGACGGCCGATATTGAATCCTACGATCATGCACCGTTCATTGGACATTTGAAGGCCTTAGTGATGTCAGAATTCTGTGATCTTGGGCTCGTTGGATTCGTCTCGTCGAGCCCTTCGATTCGAGTATAAGCTCGTCAAAATCGGAGTCCGTTTGATAACTCAAATAGTGGTTTGAACCTTCCAACAGCGCTTCGGATCCATGATTTGGACCCATTTGGACTTGGATTGGGTCGAATTTGGTGTCGTTGGATTCGTATTTCCGAGACGCTCAGTTTGACTATAAGCTTGCTGAAATCGAAGATTGGGTGCTCCCAAAATTAATTTTTGAAGTTTCCAACTAGCTTTTGCCTCGAGATTCGTGCTCGATCAAGATAATTTTTGTGATGCCGTATCAGTTGCCCCCCTATTTTCGGACGTCGATGCTCCAGAAGTCCGAAAATACTTGTTCCGAAATTTTACATTCGCCGAATTGCAAAAAATTGCGTTCCGACAGTTGAACACTTGCACAAACTTGATTGTAGAGGCCCCGTTGAGCTCCGAAAGTGTCGAAATCGAGTCCGGAACGTCGAAAAACGTGTCCAGGGACCCCAAAAATGTCCAAATCGGACCGTCCGGGCCGAAAATCGGGCCCGGACACGCTTAGGCGGCGGAATGGCTGTCTGGCCGGCCAGCTGCCGTACGCCGCCGCTCGCCGGCGCTGGCGCCCGCGCGGCGCGCGAACAGGCGTGCCCCAAGGGGCGCGCGGTTGCTGGCCGACGGTTGCTTAATATATATTTTTTTTTTTTAATTCGTGGGGCCCACAAAATTTCGAAAAAATTCCAAAAAATCCGAAAAAATTCCAGAAAAATCTAGAAAATTCCGAAAAAATTTTAGAAAATTTTGAAAATTTAGAAACTCTAGAAACTTCCCCCCTTCTCTCCAAAAAAGTATAAATAGGCCCCTAGGGCCTTTAGAAAAATTGTCTCTCTCCTCTTCTTCTTCTGTTTTCTCTCTTTTTTTTTTTTCTCTTCTTCTCTTCTCCCTCTATCCTTTCTATTGAGGCCTTCCCTCGATTTTTCGAGGCCCCTCTCTTGGCAAGGAAGTCCGGAGATTTCCCCTCCTTCTCTTCTCCCTCTGTCCTTTCCATTGAGGCCTTCCCTCGATTTTTCGAGGCCCCTCTCTTGGCAAGGAAGTTCGGAGATTTCTCATCCTTCTCTTCTCCCTCTGTCCTTTCTATTGAGGCCTTCCCTCGATTTTTCGAGGCCCCTCTCTTGGCAAGGAAGTTCGGAGATTTCCCCTCCTTCTCTTCTCCCTCTGTCCTTTCCATTGAGGCCTTCCCTCGATTTTTCGAGCCCCTCTCTTGGCAAGGAAGTTCGGAGATTTCCCATCCTTCTCTTCTCCCTCTGTCCTTTCTATTGAGGCCTTCCCTCGATTTTTCGAGGCCCCTCTCTTGGCAAGGAAGTTCGGAGATTTCCCCTCATTCTCTTCTCCCTCTGTCCTTTCTATTGAGGCCTTCCCTCGATTTTTCGAGGCCCCTCTCTTGGCAAGGAAGTCCGGAGATTTCCCCTCCTTCTCTCTTTTCTTCGAGAGATCTTGTGGAGTTCCGATGTTTGGTGGTTGGCAATGGAGGTCGGATAGACCGTTGTAAGGAGAGAGGTTGGAATGACGGGCAAACTTCCAGCATCGGGGAGAAGTATGATGACAGACATGAATTCAACATCGGGTAGTCATATAACGTCGGGTAGAAGACCGATAAAGACTCGTCGACGGGTAGAAGTCCGCTGACGAGTAGAAGTCCGACGATAGGGAGAAGTCTGACGTCGTGTAGAAGTTCGGCCTCGGGCAGAAGACCGATGAAAGTTTGTCGACGGGCAGAAGTTCGACGACGAGTAGAAGTCCGCTGATGAGCAGAAGTTCGACGACAAGGAGAAGTCCGACGTCGTGTAGAAGTATGGCCTGGGGCAGAACACCGATGAAAGTTCATCAACGGGCAGAAGTCTGACGACGAGTAGAAGTCCGCTAACGAGCAGAAGTCTGACGACATGGAGAAGTCCGATGTCGGGTAGAAGTCCGACGACAGGCAGAATTTCGGCGTTGTGTATTAGTCCGTCGAAAGTCCTGCAAGGCAAAAGTTTAGCGCAGGAGGAAATTCAAAATCGGGAAGAATTTTAACATTATGGAGAAGTCAGATAGAAGTCTATTGACGACATTCTAGCGACGTTAACCAAGGACGTGAGACTTTTCCGAGGTTGTAAGTCGGAGCCCTGCTCGACGACGTTAACCTGTGTGGAAGAGGTTGGGAGAATCCACTAAGGATGTGAGACCTTTCCGAGGTTGTATGCCGGAGCCCTGCTCGACGACGTTAACCTGTGTGGAAGAGGTCGGGAGAATCCACTAAGGATGTGAGACCTTTCCGAGGTTGTATGCCGGAGCCCTGCTCGACGACGTTAACCTGTGTGGAAGAGGCCGGGAGAATCCACCAAGGATGTAAGACCTTTCCGAGGTTGTATGTCGGAGCCTTTGCTCGACGACGTTAACCTGTGTGGAAGAGGTCGAGAGAATCCACCAAGGATGTAAGACCTTTCCGAGGTTGTATGTCGGAGTCTTTGCTCGACGACGTTAACCTGTGTGGAAGAGGTCGGGAGAATCCACCAAGGATTTAGGACCTTTCCGAGGTTGTATGTCAAAGCCTTTGCTCGACGACGTTAACCTGTGTGGAAGAGGCCGGGAGAATCCACCAAGGATGTGAGACCTTTCTGAGGTTGTATGTCGGAGCCTTTGCTCGACGACGTTAACCTGTGTAGAAGAGGTCGGGAGAATCCACCAAGGATGTGAGACCTTTCTGAGGTTGTATGTTGGAGCCTTTGCTCGACGACGTTAACCTGTGTAGAAGAGGTCGAATCGAATCCCCCTGGGATCGATTTTACCTTGATTGGGAGAGGGCGAATGCCGCGTGTATCCCGAATCAAAGGTGAAGAATGGTCTATTTTAGACCGTTACTGTCTTTTTGAGGTCGAGGTTAAGACCTTGCCCAAGGAGTAGAAGCCCAACATGGGACTGTTTAAAGCTTGCAATTGATTTGAAGTATCATCGCATTTGCTCGAATATTCCTGAAATATCATCCTGATATATAAAGCATTAGAGGATCTTTTTGACCAGAATTGTGGTCAAAGTTGCCCCCCAGTCCGCATTTGATGCAACAATGACTGATGTCAGGAAGTTGATAAGAGCGATCTTTTGAGATTGGAGCAAAAGTTGCCCCCCAGTCGGGAATCACTTTCCCACAGACGGCGCCAAACTGTTGCGTCCTGGAATATTCGCGGCGGTAGAGAAATATTTAGTTTAACATCTTAGCATTGTACGAAGATCCAGTACACAAGCAGATAAGTGAGAGGGTGTAGCGTTCATAAGAGACACCAAAGTTTTTACATGGAAAACCCCTGAAAAAAGGGGGAAAAACCACGGGGCCTGGCCCGGTTTGAATGAATCCACTAGTATTTGTAGTCGATTACAAATGAGGCCCTTCCTTAGGAGAAGGCCTTGGATTGATGTAGCAAATGTACATCATATAGATTGCATTACATGGTAAGAGTTACATATACAGGTTTGTTTGGCCTGAAGGATCGTGGTCGGCAGGAGACCGGAGTCGGCAGGAGACCTGGGTCAGAAAGACCGTTGTCTGTTGATGGAGGTCGGAAGGACCATAGTAGGTGACAAAGGCCTGAAGAACTGTAGGCCTGAAGAACTGTAGTCGGCAGGAGACCGTAGTCGGCGGAGACCGTAGGAGACCGTAGTCGGCCGGAGACCGTAGTCGGCAGGAGACCGTAGTCGGCCGGAGACCATAGTCGGCCGAGACCGTAGTCGGCAGGAGATCGTAGTCGGCCGGAGACCGTTGTCTGGTGATGGAGGTCGGACGGACCGTATTAGGCGACAGTGGTCAGAAGGATCGTAGGCGGTAGGAGATAAGGAGTTAGGTGTTAGTCCCAGTGTCACTTGGAAGATCAGATGTTGATGGTCTGGCCTTGAGTAGGACGTCAGGTCTTAAGCAGGACGTCAGGTCTTCAGCAGGACGTCGGGTCTTCAGCAGGACGTCGGGACTTAACTTCGGGCCTTGAACAAGACGTCGGGTCTTTGGCAGGAAGTAGGGACTGAGTGTCAGGCCTTGAACAAGACGTCGGGTCTTTGGCAAGATGTAGGGACTGAGTGTCGGGCCTTGAACAAGACGTCGGGTCTTTGGCAGGACGTCGGGGATGAACGTCGGGCCTTAAGGTGGTGGTCCGGCGAGGTTTTGTGGTGGTCCGGCGAGGTTCCTGCGGTGGTTCGGCGGTGGTCCGACGAGATTCCTGCGGTGGTCCGGCGGTGGTCCGGCGAGGTTCTGCGGTGGTCCGGCGGCTGTCGAGAAGGAACTCCTTCATTCTCTTCTCTCTCTTGCTTGGATCCCCCCCTTATGAGAAATGAGGGCTCTATTTATAGATTTTCTGGAGTGGCATGGCCCGTAAATAGGCATGAGATCAGGGGCGAATAGGGAGTGGTCCAATGGACGGCCGATATTGAATCCTACGATCATGCACCGTTCATTGGACATTTGAAGGCCTTAGTGATGTCAGAATTCTGTGATCTTGGGCTCGTTGGATTCGTCTCGTCGAGCCCTTCGATTCGAGTATAAGCTCGTCAAAATCGGAGTCCGTTTGATAACTCAAATAGTGGTTTGAACCTTCCAACAGCGCTTCGGATCCATGATTTGGACCCATTTGGACTCGGATTGGGTCGAATTTGGTGTCGTTGGATTCGTATTTCCGAGATGCTCAGTTTGACTATAAGCTTGCTGAAATCGGAGATTGGGTGCTCCCAAAATTAATTTTTGAAGTTTCCAACTAGCTTTTGCCTCGAGATTCGTGCTCGATCAAGATAATTTTTGTGATGCCGTATCATATATATATATATATATATATATATATATATATATATATATATATATATATATATATATATATATATATATATATATATATATATATATATATATATATATATATATATATATATATATATATATATATATATACAACCAAAGGTCCGTTATAGGCTTTAACCTTTACAGCCGACAAGAATTGTACTTTCTTGCTTATGGTTTAACAGTAATAATATACTATTATTATGTATTACTATTAAAAAATTTGTTGTTGTAGAGCGTTTAATATTTTAACTTTATATAATGATAAATCACCTATATATAAATTTTAATACATTAATTTTTTTAATGTGGAAAACTCCAAAAATGGGAAAACAACAGGCCCTGACTTAGCGGCAATAATTCACTTTACAAATGAAGAATGTGTGATTATATACTTAAAAAATAATACCCTATTTATTTTAAGGATTACAAAAGTTGAGTCTTTAGAGATGAATAGTTGAAGTCTAATAACGAGGTTGAAAGTTAATACTCAAGTGAAAATTGTTGGATGACAGAAGTTAGGCGATGATGGCAATCATTACTGGCAATCATTGCTGATAATGATTGTCAACGGTGATCGTTAAAAAATACAAATAAAATTCCTTAGCTTCCTTAGCTCTCAAACTCTTTTCATGTATAAGATGATATCTTATTTATAGCATTTTAGAAGAGGCTTTTTTGTAAATTTGATCAGAATGTAATTAAATACTCTATCAAACAGTTCATATTGACTCTCCTTATCATTAATCATTTATCTGGTATTTGAATACCTTAATCATGTCAGTATTATGGGTGAAAACGAGTCGAGTCGAGCTCGAGTCATGCTTAACTCGAGCTCGGCTCATTGGTCAAATCGCGAGCTAGAACTCAGCTCATGCTCAAATGACCTATTTGAAGTCGGCTTGAGGTGACCAATGCGAGCTCGCATGTAGCTCGCGAGGCATAAGCTCTCTTTCCGTTCCACACATCATCTTTCTCATGAATAGAACAAAAAAAAAGCAAAATAATCTTTCTCACGATTGGCGAACAGAAGAAAACTTGCAAAATTATTTTTATAACTCTGCAAAATGAATGAAGTTCTTGAGATATAAGAAAGATATGAAATACCAGGAGAAATTTTTCGGTAGCCCAAGTTCTCGCCGACGCCGCCCCTCCTTACACTCATGAACCACAACAGAAATCCAGAAACCCAGAACAACCACACCCCACAACAGTTCACAAGAGCAAAAGAAAACCAAAATGCGAATGGCGGTTCTGTTCGAAATAAAATAAAAGTATCCTTAGAGTCTTAGACCGTCTCAAGCAAGGTTTCACCTCTAACGCTCGCCTCAGAACAGCAAGCCGAGGTCCAACTTTCGCATTATGCAATTCTGCATACTTACATTTTGAGCGGCTTGTCGAGTATTCTAGCCGAGTTTTTTCTTGATCAAACTTGGGCTCGAAATTCGTCTCGAACTCGAAACTCGACAAGTTCGACTCATGAGCTCATAAACGAGTTGGGTTCGAGTTGGCTCACGTTTTTGCTTGACTCGTCCACACCCCTAGTCAGAATCAAATGATCATGGTCTCGTTAGATTTATCTTGTTAAACTGCTTGATTTGACTTTAAGCACACAAGATTTCGATATTATTTAGTCTCTTAATCAATATCATGAAGTTTTTAATTATGTTTCAAGTGATCGATATGAGCTTATTTCAAGTTGAGGATAGACGATTCGCCCTTCACATCAATCATATTTTATTGTTTCTAGGTGAAAAGTATTTAAAAATAATAATATTTTTTCACTTGTTTTTAATAAAAAATATATTTTTAAAATTTTAAAAACTATTTACACAGTAAAAAATTCATAGTAATTTTTAACACTATCCGACCAAAAAAAAGTCCTGATAAATTTATTATTTTAGAAAAATCTTATTTTCCAATTCCAAGCAAGAATAATATCTCATTGAATAGTCATACTTTAGTTGAAAAAGATCATTAATAGAGAATATATTCATTGATAAATTATATTTTAATTAAAAGAAATAATTTTATATAATTAATTTTCTTTTAATAAATAAAAATAAGTTTTTTTTTTTTAATTTTGTAGTTATAAAAAACATAAATCCCCCCATTTTTTACCTTTAATACAACATATGAATTAGCGTAATTATGATCTCATGTGAAAAGTCTCATTACTTGCAAAGCTAAGTAAATGCTAGTTTTTAATCTTTAATTAACCAAGCGTGCTAATAAGGGTTTTGATGAATTCCTTACAAAGCACTGAAGCGAAAAAAAATAAAAACTACTAGAAGACAAAGACATATAAACATAACATTCACTAACACGCATGTAATTAAACCTTAATAACTTTCTAATTATCTTTCTAATTGTAATTAAATGAGTCAACATTAATAGATTGATGTTGAAGGTTCCATTTGGGACAGCTTTAGACCATTATTTTTTCCCTGTTTTTAAGAGATTTTTGTACTAACGAACAACTTTACAAAGCAATAAGAAAGAAGTCGCAAACGAAGCCTAAATTGTACTTCTTGAAAATTGTTGAAGTTGAGAAAAAAATTTTCATTAATAGGACTTAATGTGTAAACTCTAATGCTATTATTGTTGAATTTTGATGACCTAAATCTTCAAGAAGATGTTTAGGTAATTAGGTGTGTGGTTGACTTTTCTTACATCTAATGAGCATTGTACAAAGGATTGAAAGATTTATTTCTTAGCCTAGAAGCAAGTTTTCTCTCCTATCTTGGCTTTCCATTTTATCTTTATTCCAATGCCTTTTTTTTTTTTTTTTTTTTGAGCTTTTATTCTTCTAGATGTATCTTCCCTCTAGCTTTTCACTTTATTTTATTTTTGTTTTTTATTAATCCAATATTTCTTTATTGTAAAAAAATCCTTGTGAATGTCACATGTTTTGCTCTTGATCAAAGCTCTAAGTTACTACAATAGCTTCATAAGATTTTAGGAAGCTGAAGCTTCCCATTCTTTGCTCTCTCACAAGGTTTAGTGTGTTGCTTGTAATAAGAATAATTGAGAAAAAAATTGAAGATTATAATTAATCATGAAGAAAACCAAAATTATTTTTAAAATCTTCGCAAAAATTCAAAATTATCTTTTTCTTTCATTTTAAATAAGTTTTCATTCATAAATTTATTTGTCTACCAATCACATTGAAAGTTATATAATTTATTTAAATAATTTAATTCATTTTCAAACTTTCAATTTACTTAATAAAAGTCAAACAAATATGTCATTAAATTATTAAAAGTCATTTCAATTTGTAATTTAAATTGTAATTTCAGTTCCAATTTAATTAATTTATAAATAGTAATTTATTTTAAACTTAAAAGCATAAATAGTTAAATACCACTATTTTTGTCCTTTAATTCAACAAACATAAGAAGCTTAATTAAGCTTTCATATAAGAGTCTCATTGCTTCAAAGTCATAAACATGCTGATTTTATGACCTTAATTAGCCAAACTTGCCAACAAGGTTATTATGAATTCCATTCTAAAGATTTAGAAAAAAAAAAAAAAAAAGCTACTAGAAGAAAAAGACAGATGTAAATACATTCACTAAGGCTTTGTTTGGAACAACTTTCATATTGTTTCCTTATATAATTTTTTAGTATAAAAATTCCTAATTCTAAAAATAAAATTGTACTAGAAAGTTATTTTAGAAAGTAACAAAAAAATTATCCCAAACAAAACCTAAAAGACATATCAATCCTAATAACTTTCTAATTACCTTTCTAATTATAATTAAATGGGTCAACATCAAAATAGGTAGATGTTAGAAGCATTATTAATTGTTCTCAATGATTCAAAGATGCTATTATTCTATTGAGAAAATTGATGCTTTCACACATGTTTACTCATCAACTTTGGTCCACATATTTATGTGGATAGAAAAATTATTATTATTATTATTATTTTGAAGATGTTTAGTATTACAACATTAATTTAATATTAACAACTTTATAATAACTTGTAATATTTTTATCAACTCAATTCGTTGATACATACTCACAAAATAGTTGATGTCACCTTATTTAAGATTTGCTTGGAACAAAGTTCTCAGCATTTTATCTTTTAGATCACAACCACGATTTCATTTTGATGTTGATATATTGCAGCTTATTTATAATTTTTTAAAATTTTCTATGGTGAGAAGATGCTTTTTTACAACTGAAATTGTTAATGCTAGTAGCTTTAAAAAAGCTAAGAAATATATTTATAATATTCACATTATGTTTTAAAAAGTTATTTTCCTTATAACAGTTTTACAAGTAACTTTATAAAACACTGAAGCCATCCCAAATAGATTCTTACTTGATAAAAATTTTCAAAATTAGTTTTGATCAACTCAATATTCTTTAAACAAGTAGTTACACTATAGCTTGAAAAAGACAATGGTGGAGAGAATGAATGGAGGAGAAGAAAGGTGGGAGCAAAGTGCGATGTTTCCTAATCAAAGACCATTTTATGCTCCTAATTTTTTATAATAAAATTCTTAATTTTTTATTATTTGATTTCGTAGGTTTTAATTTTCTAAAATAAATTGAAGCCTTAAAAAGCACGATACTAATTGAGAATTTGGTAACAAATCTTCATTTGTTGTGTGTTTTAAGTAAAGTTGAGACATCTTAATATTCAAGTTTTATATTTATATTATTCTTAATTACACTTTATTAGAAAAAAATTAATGAATTGAATGATATGGTCTTCATTTGGGACAGATTTTGACCGCAACTTTTTTTGCTGCTTTTTAAAAATTTTTGTACTAAAATGCTGCTTAGAAAGTAGTTAAAAAAATTGTCCCCAACTAAGTCATAATCTCCCTTGCTGTTAATTTTATCTTAACTTTTTTTTTTTTTTTGATGTTATTAATTATTACCTTATTTCGGTTTGGTTACATCATGGATCAGCCTTAAGCCCATATCTTTTTGCTTTAGTCATGGATGTTCTCACTAGACATTTGCAAGAGGATGTACCTTGGTGTATGCTTTTTGTTGATGATATTCTTCTTGTTGATAAGACTAGAGAGGAAATTCAAGGTAAACTTGAATTATGGAGGTCAACCTGTAGATCTAAAACGAAATATATGGAGTGTAATTTTAGTAGTAATAGACCTAGTGAGGGGATTGTGCTTTGGGCGATCAAGTCATTAATAAGAGTACACGTTTTAGATATCTTGGATCTATTGTTCATAGTGATGGTGAAATAGATCGATGGGGATATTATCAGCAGAATTCAAGTTGGATGGTTGAAGTGGAGTAATGCATCAGGCTTGTTATGTGATAGAAATGTACCCTTCAAACTTAAGGGAAAATTCTATAAGATGGTAGTGAGGCCTGCAATGCTTTATGGTGCCGAATGTTGGCCATTAAAAGAGAAGCATAATACTAAGTTAAGTGTGGCAGAGATGAGGATGCTCAGGTGGATGAGTGGCTTTACCCTTAGAGATAAGATACAAAATGAGCATATACGTGAAAAGGTTGGAGTAGCTACAGTAGAAGATAAGATTAGAGAGAGTCGCCTTAGATGGTTTGGTCACATAAAACGGTGGCCTTCCGATGACCCGGTTAGGAGAGTAGAGGTATTAGATTGGACTTATGTTAAGAAAGGTAGGGGTAGACCTAAAAAGACTTGGTTAGAAAATATTAGGAATGACCTTTTTTTATTAGATTTAAACGAGAATTTGACTTTTAATAGGACACAATGGAGAAAAAGGATTCATATAGCCGACCCCACATAGTGGGATAAAGACTTGATGTTGTTGTTGTTGATGTTATTGATTATTACATTAATAAAAGGAATGTTAACTTAATTTATACGTTAAGTTGAAAGATATATAGTTTATAAAGGAGATAGTAAGTGTGATAATGAAAATAGAAACTATACAATATGTAGACCCCTAGTCTCATAGTTTAGTGCAATGTAATCTAAAATTTTTCTTGAAAAATAATATATTATAAGTAAAATATACCAATTTGAAAATAAACAAATATTTTGGATATTTCATGTGGATTGCAACTTGAAAATCATATAAAATGGATTTAATTATAATATATTGGGGAAAAAATGTTGGGATTAGAAATCAACCATTGTTTTGCTTAATTTGCTTCCAAATTTGAAGTATTATTCTTAAAAAAATAATAATAAAATTATTATTCTATTTCAAAAAGTTAATAAATTTCATAATTTTACTATATTGAAATGTAATTGACATCTATTGAGTCATTATTAAGGAGCTAGGATCAGTATATGTTGCTAACATACATTCACTAAGAAGGTCATAAATTTCCACCTTTATGGTTTTTTTTTTTTAAAGATCTTTGGTTCCTTATCATTTAGGCCTTTAAGTTACTCTTGAGGAGACAAAAAAATTTACATAAAAAATAGCAGTGGAGACAGAAATTTTATTTAGAGTGGCCTAAATTAAAATAATTTTGTTTGCCATCTTATCTAGAATGTCAGAATACATTAAGGCTTCGTTGGTTATCCGGTACTTTTTGTAAAAGATAGTTTTAAAAATATTGATTGAGAGAACGGATGTTTCTAACCGAGAAACAAATATAAAAAAACTTCTAAAAACAGTCGAAAAATGAAGCACCGTAAAAAAATCAATTTTACAGAAGTATTACATACAAACAACAACCAAAAAATAATTATGACATTCGAAACAGAAAAAAAGATTCATATAGATGATCCTATATAGTAAGACAAAAAATTGTTGTTATTGTTGTTGTTGTAACTTCATTCCCAACTTAGATATCCTATTGTTTATTTACCATTTTCCTGATCTTACGGTGTTGTAAATTAAAACTTTGGTGGTAGTATTTCATACAAGAATGGAGCCAAAAAAAAAAAAAAAAAAATATATATATATATATATATATATATATATATATATATATATATATATAATGAATTTGTTCTTTATAAATTTTTAATCGTTTGTATTTTTAGTCATTTACTTTTTTTTCATATCCTGATGTATCTGTCCTCTTGGCTATGAAGTTTATATTTTAAGAAAATTGTCTTTGCTGTGAAATAATTTCAATATATAAAAAGTAACTATCTAATATTTTCAATATTTTTTCACCAATCTTAAAGTCGATCTCTAAATATTTCTGGAATAATTTTCTTTGAATACAAGATGCTAAGAATCATTGTGAAACATCATCTACATATATATCTTTAGATTCGTTTCTCACCATTATTATAGAGGACTTATGCCATAATTTATATTTTTTATATTATTCTGATTCCTACTGCAATTTTGAAGAATGATCGCCATTAATGTTCAGCATGCATGTTTGGACCCTGACTAAACTAGCTCAAGCAATTGTTAATCTCGCTTAGGTTTTGTTTGGGACAGCTTTCTTACTACGTTTTAAAGTAATTTTTTAGTACAAAATTTTAATTTTTGTACTAAAAAGCTATTTTAAGAAGCAGTAAGAAAGTCGTCCCAAATAAAGCCTTAGACTTTATGAGTATGCTTATTGGTCAAATTTTTGAGAATAGAGATAGACTTGAAATTAGATGAAAGACTTAGGGTTAGGTGAAAGAGAGGCTCAATGGTGATTGATTATTTGCCTGGGCTTTCGATTTAGAGAGGAGATGTGTAGACATTGCATCATGTATTGGGTTGAACCAAGTCAAAGAGAGGAGTTAGTAGCCAATAAAACTAATGGAGCGGCAAGGAAAAAAACCATTAGTTAGCAGAGAAGCCATTGGGGAGCTAGATTTGTCAAGGATTTTGATCAATCATCCAACAAAGAACTTTACAATATCCTATAGTTAAAGTTGAATGCCACTCATAATTAGGGTTGCAAATGAATCGAGCTGAGCTGAGTAGGTGCTTGTTCCTATTTGAGCATGTTTATTATTAACTTGTTCAGGCTTGATTTGAGCTTTTTTGTTTGTGTTTAAAAGAGTAGATGCTCATGTTTGATTATATTTGGTTTGTTTATACTTATAGAGCTTTAAACAAATGAGATTTATCGAGCCTACTAATATACAATCACCTAGAGCCATTCACGAACATATATAGGGAGTGATTTCAATTTATCAAATGAGTCTATTCAAAAACAAGCAAGCCCATAAAATGATTCTGCTTATAAACAAATTTGTTCATGAACACTTTAAACAAAAAAATACTGCAAATATAAGTAAATATCTCTCATTTATGATCAAATTCATTATAATGAAATAGTATAACATAAAAAATGTAATTAATTTTTTATATAATAAGAATAATTTATTATAATAAAGCTAAAAATTATGTGAAAATATGCAAATATCGATTTAATCAAGCTTTTTAACAAGCTTGTTCACGAGCTTTAATTGATATTGTTCATGAACAAAAACAAGCCGAACACATAGTTGTTCATCTTTGTTTATTTAACAGCCTAGTATTTAAATAATTATTTAAACTTGTTTGATTACTTAAACAAACGATCATGAACGAGTTGTAATTTGAACTGTAATCTATATATTGAATAAGAGTCTTGACATCGATATTATTGCATACTGAATTAGAAGAAACTTGGCTCACAATGTCATAACAAAATATTTTGGGAGAATGGTAAATAATGATATTAGGAGCATGATTCTCACATGATCTAAAGAGATCCTTACGCATAGGTGGCAGATGACTAAGATGTCAATGCACAAAAATGCTGACGTATGGGAGGTAGGCTTGGTGAGGATCTTCAACAATAAACCAACTAAATACACACCAAAATATGTCACAAGCTAGAGTGATGTGACAAGGGTGATAACACATATCTTACCAAAGACAAGAGCATTGTGCTGGCCACCTTCTTCTCCTTGTCCAAACAATGTCCCCATTCCCAACATGCTCTCCAATTCCTAAAGGTACAAAATGTGTTGCGATTTTGAGGTGGAAGAGAGCTCTTCTTGATCTTTTTTGGATGAGAGGGAGGACAGAGAGAGGTTTTGGAAAAAAATTGAACTTAGCTTTATTCAATATTCCCTAACCTTTACATCAACTTATACCATTTATATATACGTATTGAATACTAGTGTGGTGTCTTGCAAAGCAACCTAATCTAAAACTGGACTAATCCTAACAAAATGATATATCACGACAGAAAATTCACTGTTTATCAGTAGTAATACCGGCAGACATTTGACCGCCGAAATTATCGGTTGTTAAACCGGCGGTTTTTCATAATAAACCGTTGGAAATGACGCCGGAAAACTGACCACCGGACATAGTACCTGTATTCCTTCAGGCGTCAACAATTACCAGCGGTTTGGTCGCCAGTTTTAAGTGACTTTTTTCCGACGGTCCAAACCTCCAGAAATCGCCGATAATTGCCCTAAAATTGGCCGCTCCGCCCCTACCTCCTCATTTCTTCGTGTTTCGTGTTTTCTTCCAGATTTCTCTCTCTAGGCTCCGACCTGCATCAGTAGCAATCCAGCCGCCGACGCCCTAACTCCGGCCGCTGACACCCTCAGTTTGCCCACCGACTCATTTAGTCTGCCCGTCGATGCCCTCAGTCTGACCGCCGATGCCTGAAGGTGATCTTCGTGCATTTACTTTTTTGTTTTTCTTTATTCATGGATGTTTTTCAGTAATATTTGCCCATATTATTTTGCTTTAGTCATGGATTGTAGGTTGATTTTGGACAAGCCTCAAGCCCATATCATTTTATTTTAGTCATGGATATTCTGGCTGATAAGACTAGAGAGGTTATACTTTGATTTTTTTTTTTTTTGCTTATGATATTATTCTTGTTGATAAGATTAGAGAGGGAGTTGAAGGTAAACTTGAATTATCGATGCTACCTTAGTTAGATTGTAAAGGTTCTTGCTTGAGTTGATTTAAAACATGATGGGGATATTAAGTGTCACATATACTTATCAAACATGAATGTGAAATATATGGGAATATTATGAACAGAAATCAAGTTTGATGGTTGAAGTGGAGTAATGTATTAGAGTTGTTGTGTGATAGAAAAGTCCCCCTCAAACTTAAGGGAAAATTCTACATGGATATGCTTATGACGGAAGCTCATTTATGTCAGTATTTTATGATGTTAGTGGAGCTGAAGAAACTGTAAGTCAGAAAGTTGCTGCCCTAACAAGAGAGATAGAGGAGGAGAAAAAGATTCAAAATGAGATGTAGGTGGAGCTGTGATTAGATCGAGATGAAAATCAAAAGAAGAGAGAGCAAGAGCCGACACCTGAATCACAGGGCACTTAGGACACGGAGGATGATTATTAATGTTGTTATTTGTTTGAAGAACTTTTTAGTGTATTTAGAACATCTGCATTGTTGATTGTGTGGATTTCATATATTATGATTAGTGTGGATTTCATTTATTATGTTGATTGTCAAACATATTGATTGTCGTTTGTTATTTCATATGAAATATTCTGTTGATTTTGGATTCTTTTTCTGTGACTTGTATATTGTGGTTATGCCCTTAAAGTTCATGTTTTACATATGTGTATGTGGATTCTATTTAATTTTTTGACTCTATTGTTGTTTTATACAAAATAAATAGAAATATTCCATTTTTGTGCAGGTATTGTGAAAATTGGTGTAAATAGAGGGGGGTGTCAACTTTTTTTTTACTAATGCTACAGGTTTCCGGCGGCTAACCAACATTTTAGCAGTTGGAAACTTCGATACCGGACGGCTTATTTAGCCGCCGGTTATTGCATTGTTTTCAAAGACCGGTACACCACCGTTAATTAACCGACGACAGCCGGCGGTTTGACCGCCGGAATTTACTGATTGTTAAGCCGCCGAAAAGTTTGACCGTCAGAAAAAGGTCGTCAGAATTCCTTTCCTATGATGTTTATTCTAATGGTTTTTGAAACGCCAGCTGACTGCCGAAAATTTTCAAAACCGCTGGAAAACTTACTTTAACCGCTGGAAAAGGTCATCGGTAATTGATGATTTTCATGTATTGTATATCTCTTTGGGATAGAACATAGCACCATACATTTCAGTTTCCCGTATGGAGAACACGAATCCCATCAATGTACCGATCAAGAAAGTTCACAAATAAAATAGGGGCATGAGAACCGACATATAAAGACTACATGTTACATGGCAGTAGAATGAAGGAACCAACACTTGACTAGTGCTGATTCTAATCATAATAATTTTTTTTCAATCGACCACTTAATATCATCATACAAATGACAATAATAATTTTAATAACATTAAAAAAAGACTGATGCTAAGTAACATAATAACAAATTTTAAATTAAGTGAAAATAATGATTCTCCTCCTAAAAAAAAAAATCCACCATACATACTTATACATAAAAGTTTGTTGATATGTAAGTTTCAGTCCGATTTTCTCCCGATTTTTTTTTTGTCAATTTCACCAACCTTGTGAACGTAATTTCCGTGATTTAAGCAGATAATGGATTAAGAAAATCATTAAGAAAAATAATCATGATTATAAGCTATTTTAATAATATAATTAAATATAATCGCGACACTTTATATTCTTGTCCGTTGTGGCCCTTTCAACTCGTTTTGCTTCGAATGTGGCTTCCAATAAGCGACGTGCGATGGAGAGCGACTTCCACACCTTCCATCACCGTCCGTGATGCGAGCGGATACCTCAGCGCGTGCAAAGATAATGAAAAATAAAAATGAATGACATAATTTATTAATTTTTTTTTATTCACGGCGCGTACGCATAAATTATTCTTTTAAATATTATGGTGCGGGATGTCGCAGGTGTTCAGGTGAAAGTTTAGTTTGATTTTAAATGCTGAGGTCAATAGCTTTATTTTTTTTTAATTCCAATATTAGGCAAAGAAAGAAAAAACTGACAATATGAATGAAGAAAAAATTATTATGTGCGTTCATCGGATGATCCAGAGATTAATCAGAACGTATTACGTTCTAGTCTTCGGATTGTCCGATATCCTCACAGAATAATTTCTCCACTATGAGGTCTAGAAAATTTAATTTAATTTTGTATTTGTTTAATTGTTTTTTTAATTTGGAAAATATAAAGCAACATTTTTTTTAAATAAAAAAGGATTTTATGTAGTGAGAACATATTGATTTAAATTTAAATTTAAATTTGATTGATTTAAGAATTATTAAGTAAATTTAAAATGAATGCAGTAGTTAAATAATTATTTAAAATTTATGATAAATATTATCTTAATTCAATTTAAATAAAAATATTATGATAAATTCTTTTATAATAATTCAATCCTTACATCATCACTTTAGATGTCAAAGATAATATCACAATTGATGATATCATTAGTGGGTTCTCAAAATTTAATTTTTTTTTTCCATTCACTAATTTAAGGAATCAAATAATAGCATGACATCATGAAATTATATTTCTAAATTTTTATTTCATTGTGTACTTGGATTGATTTAATTGTTTGTGTCTTTTAAGTAAAATTTTAAAAAAGAGATGTATATGCATAACATTTAAAATTACCACTTTTCCATATTAACACCTAAATTTTTATCTACTTACGTTTCACTCAATTCTTTTATGTAATGTTAAAATATCACTTTTCTAAATTTTATTGTAAGCATTCCGTTAATGATGCCTTATCGCGTAACGATTACCTCTCATCTTCTTTGTTGGTGAGCGTTCACATGCTTCGCTTTCAATCTTGTTAATAGCCTTCCAGAGAGATCTCATTGTAACTTCCCTTGTTTTTTTATCGTTGAGGATTTCGAGACAATAGAAGTTGCAAGTCCTGTTGATGACATTCCACCATTTGATCTTATTGTGACTTGCACTTTGCATACACATGCCACCACATGCAGTTGTCTAGTCGATAGCCTTTGGCAAGATCTCACTGTGAGATTGCACACGAGTTTCTCTTTCATCACGTATGTTATAGGGGTTACCAAAGTGGTAAATGTAAATAGTAAGATTTATGTGTTAAATACATAAATAAGAAGGTTTTGAGAGTTATGTATGTAAATTCAACTAAAAAAACTTAATGTTCCTTAAGTACTCTCAATGGGTCGCTGTGGACTTTAGTTAAGCTTAGTCAGTGAGCGAGTGACTTGTTGAATCTCTTGGATGAATTCAACTTAACGGCTCACTACTTACTTTAGGCGAGATTAATTAGTAATCATAGACGATAGCAGTGGACAAGGTCAGGGTGATCTATTTGTTAACTTGATATATAAGGGTCAAAATCTCATGATATCAACTTAAGGACCAATTGAGTTGTAATTCATTATATTTGAGATTTAATGTTAAATTAAGATATAATGGCAACACCACCATCATTTGGAAAGCCTAATAGGGCATTTATAGGGAACAATTTATTTATAATAAGAATAATGTAGATTGTGGCTTATTTGAGTGGAGCATATACTAAGACTAAGGGCCTTCAGTTTTTTTTTTTTTCTTACTCAATCATAAGTTTTCTAACCTTGGAGAACTTTTTTTGTCCATAATATTAAAGCTTCCTCATAGAAAAAATGTTTTAGTACCCTATTGACGAAGGCATCCATATGTGGTTATATTTTGCTTTCACTTGAAAAGATGGATATAAGCAACTTATTTGCAAACTTTTAGCTTATTAAAGATGATCTTTTTACCTTCTTGATCACTAAATTATGAGCGTATAATCCTTCTACCTCTTCACTTGGTTGGTTAGAATATCATTATTCATTTTTTTAGATTTCTAATGCGATAGAGGATTGGTTGAAATAGACCACAATCTTGAATATTAGGGGAATTGATAAGGTGGAGATTTTATAAGCATTTATTTGATAGCTATATATGGGATAATACATGAGGCATGTGTTTGACTTTTTTTTTTTGTAGTTTGAATTCCTTTTTGTTTTGATCTATGTATATTTTATCCATTATCATGAAAAGGGAGCTTTCGTTATGAACGAGCGGTTAAGCATAATGGGATATATTTAGAAAATTAATTAAAAAATATCATTCTAAATAGCTATTTAACTACTAACGGTTAGTTATTTTGTACAGACATCAGACACTGTCCGGAGGCAAATCAGAGCACGCAACTTCACCCCCTTGCTGTGTACCGCAACTATGTACCTGCTGAAGGAACTTGGCTAGACTTTGAAGACAGCCATGAGCAGGAACGATAACAGGGAGAAGAAAGACGATTCAAGAAGAAGAGAAAGTAATTCTTGCATTCAATATGTAAAACAGATACAGTGATAGCAATATATAGATAGATTGTACAGGTATTGTTGTAAATAAGTAATGGTTACATTAATGAACTGATATATGCTAATACCCCCCCGCAAATTAATCATTCTGAGTCTGAATGGTTAATTTGGATCTGAGTTCTAGGAACCGAGCGGTGGTGAATGACTTAGTTAGTATGTCGGCAACTTGATCCTTGGATGAAATGTGCTGGAGGAGAATGTTGCCGGTATGAATATGTTGACGGATAAATTGATAGTCAATTTCTATGTGTTTTGTGCGAGCATGAAAAACAGGATTCTTTGCAAGGGCGATGGCGGAAATATTGTCGCAGTGAATCGTAGTGGGTGACTGTTGTTCGGTGTGTAGCTCGGAGACCAGCCGTCTAAGCCAAACGACGTCCGAAGTTGCTGCAGCTAATGAGCGATACTCAGCTTCGGTGGAGGATTTGGCGACAGTTGGTTGTTTCTTGACGGACCAAGAGATAAGATTGGGCCCGAGAAAGGAGCAGAAGCCGGTGGTTGATTTTCTGTCCATGTGATCTGATGCCCAGTCGGCATCTGTATAGGTGTGTAAGTGTAGTTCGCCGGTCTTGATTGGTAGGCCAAAAGAAATTGTGCCTTTGATATAGCGAAACACCCTTGTTAAATTTTCGTAGTCTTGTATGGTAGGAGACTGCATGTGTTGACATACTTTATTTGTGGCGAAAGCTATGTCCGGTCTGGTGATTGTGAGGTATTGGAGAGAACCTGCGAGACGGCGATAGAGAGAAGGATTGTTGAACAGTTGGCCGTTGTCCGACGGCGCTTTGAGTGTCGGAGTGCTTGGTGTTGAGGCCGGTTTACAGTCCAGGAAGCCCGCGTCCTTGAGCATTTTCGCCGCATAGTGAGCTTGGGAGAGGAAATAGCCTTGAGCGTTTTGATGAATGTGAATGCCCAAGAACAGAGAAATCTGTCCCATTTGCTTTAGTGCAAAGGCCGCATGAAGATCACAGAGAAGTTCTTGTATGGCTTTTTGGTCATTTCCTGTCACAAGAAGGTCATCAACATAGATTAGAAAGAAGATGCGTGTAGTATTTTTGGATAAAAGTAAGAGAGAGGGGTCGGAGCGACTAAACCGAAATCCTTTTGATTTGAGAAAATCCGTTAGTTTTTGGAACCATTGACGAGGCGCTTGTTTGAGGCCGTAAAGAGACTTATGTAGTTTGCAAACCGAGGTTGGAGCTGCGGGATCGAGGAATCCAGGAGGCTGGCGCATGTATATATCTTCAGGAAGGTCACCGTGTAAAAAAGCATTGGAAACGTCGAGTTGTAGGACGGGCCATTTCCGATTGAGTGCGACGGTGAGAAGTATCCGAATTGTTGTCATCTTGGCGACAGGGCTGAAGGTTTCATCATAGTTTTCACCATGCTTTTGATTGTATCCCAGAGCCACAAGTCGAGCTTTGTAACGGTCAATTTGACCGTTGGGTAAGAGCTTAGTACGGTATGTCCATTTGCATCCGAGTATGGTTTTGTTCGGTGGTGCTGGAACGAGAGTCCAAGTCTTTTGCTGTTGGAGAGCTTGGAATTCGGACTCCATTGCTTGTTGCCAATGTGGTATGTGACGTGCCTGATTGAAATTGATTGGGGTATCATTGACAGGTTGTTTGCTGAGCAGGGAGTAGATCGGGTTGGGCTTATAGATTCCCGATTTGGATCTCGTCTTCATAGGGTGGTTCGGTAGAGTCTGAATGTTGGTAACAGAGAGCGGGGTTGGTTCGGGTATAAGAGGTTGAGATGCGAAGTGTTCAGATTGCGGAATATTGTTGGTGGGATTTGTTAGATGGGGTGTATGGTGGTGGATCATAGTTGAGGTGGGAACTAGTAGAAGCGGAGAGGTTTCTTGAACAGCAGTAGTTGTAGTAGTTGTGGAATTGGTATTGTAAGGAAAAATAAATTCAACAAAGACCACATGACGCGATATATGAATTTTGTTTGTTTGAAGGTTTAAGCATATGTAACCTTTGTGGTGAGGGGAATAGCCAATGAAAATACAGTCCTGTGATCGAGGAGCTAGTTTGTTGTCGGCGTAAGGTTTTAGCCATGGATAGCATAAACACCCGAATACGCGGAGATGATCGTAGGAAGGTTGTTTGTGGTAAAGGAGCTGATAGGGGGAGGTGTGACTGTTGGATTTGTTGGGTAAGCGATTTATAAGATGAATGGCGGTAGAGACAGCATCCGCCCAAAATTGATTTGGTAAGTTGGCGGCATGAAGTAAAGTCCTGGTTAGATCGAGTACATGACGATGTTTGCGTTCTGCCAAACCATTCTGTTCCGGTGTATGCGGGCAGCTAATACGTTGGTGAATACCTTGAGTATGGAGAAAGTTTTTGAAGTTAGTACTAGTGAATTCACCACCCCCATCAGATTGTAAAATCTTGGGGATTTTATTAAATTGTGTATACACTAATTTGCATAAATGTTGAAAATGCGAAAAAGTTTCTTGCTTAGTATGCATGAAGTAGATCCACGAGAATCTTGTACAATCGTCGGTAAAGATTACATAATAGCGAAAACCCGATAGGGAAGGAATCGGGGACGGTCCCCATACGTCCGAGTGAATGAGATCAAACGGCATATGGGTGACAGAGGTTCTAGTTTTAAATTTGAGCTTGTGACTCTTTGAAATATTACAAGATTTGCAGAAGAAACTATTAGAGACGGTAAAAGGAGGGGAAAAAGTTTTTGCTAGGCGTTGTAGTATTTGGATGTGTGGATGCCCGAGTCGGTCGTGCCAAGTCGTCATAGAGTTCTTGACGGTTTGAAGAGCAACAGGAGCTGTGTTTGGCAGCGTTTGAACATGATATAAACCATTACGAAGATGGCCACGTAGAAGTAGCCGATTGTCCTGAGAATCCTTCATTTCAAAGCCATTAGCATTAAACAAAATTGAAATAGAGTTGTCTTTGGTAAGCCTAGAAACAGAGATGAGATTGTGAGTTAAGGAAGGGACATGAAGAAGGTTATTTAAATGTAGCTTACGCGTGGAGTCAGGTAAGGGTAGTAATCCTTGCCCGGTGTGTTGGATTGGTGCGGAAGAACCGTTGGCAAAGGATATTGAGTCCGAGCCATTGTATACCGTTTGCTGATGTAAGTTGGCATTGTCCGGCGTGAGGTGAGTGGTAGCCCCGGTATCCAGAATCCAATCTTGAGTTGGGTAGGAGGTCGGTTGAGCGAGCATAGCACGAGGTTGATATGAAATCGTAGGCGCGAACTTAAAATTGCATCGGTGCCAGCAATTTATCGCTATATGACCTGTTTTCCCGCAGATTTGGCAGATGGATTTAGTTGAAGACGAAGGCTGCGTTTGTGGCTGGGTCGGTAGAGTTGAGGTCTGATAGTTGCTGACAGACTTGTTCTTGATGTACCGTTTTTGCTGCTTGCCCCGAGTGAAGTTGTTGTTGTTGGAGTAGAGTGTCGTTTGATCAGTGGTGAGTTCACGTTGTTGTTCTTGATTGACGTGAATCTCCTCACTGCAGAGGAGCGAGTACAGGGAGTCGAGATCAGCGGGCAGAGGAGATGTGCGAATGTAAGTCTTGAAAGAGTTGTAGGATTGAGGTAGCCCATTTAGGATGTAATGAACTATATCTTCTGGATCAAGTTTTGAGCCAGAAGCAGCAATACTATCGACGATGTTCTTGATCTGCATAAGATATTGCTGCATAGAGAGATTCTTGAGTTGAATATGGTGAAGTTCGTTCTTGAGTTGAAGAACTCGAGAACGATTGGTCGGTTGAAGGCGTCTTTCAAGGGTTGTCCAGACTTCTTGGGCGGTTGTGGCGGTGATGACGTAGGGGAGGATGGAGGGAGTAATAGTAGCGAAGAGTGCCGACATTAAGTTGCTGTCCACCAGTTGCCAGGTTTCGTATTCCGGCGAAGTGACATCGGTCGGAGGAGGAGAAGCGCCGGTAAGGTGTCCGGAATATTTGTTGGCTGTTACCTGTTGAAGAACTTGAATACGCCAGATTGCATAATTTTCGATCGTGAGGGGGTGGGGAATGAGGTTCTTGATATTGGAAATAAGAAATTTTAGAGGAGCCGGAATGGTCATCTCTGTGGAGGTAGTGCCGGGCAAAAGAGAGGAGGGAGGGTGGGAGGAAGAGTAGGTGTCTTGATCTCCCATCTGGGCGCTGATACCATGAAGGAACTTGGCTAGACTTTGAAGACAGCCATGAGCAGGAACGATAACAGGGAGAAGAAAGACGATTCAAGAAGAAGAGAAAGTAATTCTTGTATTCAATATGTAAAACAGATACAGTGATAGCAATATATAGATAGATTGTACAGGTATTGTTGTAAATAAGTAATGGTTACATTAATGAACTGATATATGCTAATACCTGCTATGTACCGGGTGATGCTGCGTGCTCTGATTTGTCTCTGGACACAGAGCTACGTCCGGTGCCTGCACAGAATAATTTCTCCCAACTAACAAGGCAACTCAATTAGGATAGGTGGATTAAATTTAACATAAATCTCAAAATTTTGTTAGGTGAACTTTTAGGGACAATTGTAATTATTTTATTTTAAGACACTTTTTATAGAAATAGTTGGCGCTTTGAACATGCTTGCGCAAAGGTAGCATGAAGGCTAAAGATTGGTAAAGAGATCCTGACTCCTTTTTAAACTTTTCGATAAATTAAATGGTTCATCGATTGTGATTACACAAATCTTAATATGCAAAATCTATTAAGTTCAACAATCAAATTTAACATAAAAAGGTCTCGCAAAGATTAAAAAAAGAGAATATCAATCTTAAATTTTAATGAATACCCCTCATTCGAGGTATTTTAGTCCTTTCATAATATTTGTAGAAATAAAAAAAATACAAATTTTAGTCTAAATATGGATATAAAGTCAAAATTGAATTTATGATGACTCTCACTAAATATATTACCTTTTTATAACTCTTATAAAAGGAAAATCATTAAAACTATTTAAATGCCATACTAAACATATTCGGAAAAAATTCTTTCCACTTAAATTCTTGAAAAATATTAGGTCTCCATAACCTAGTTGTCATTTAATTTTCGCTAAAATTAATGTCATATTTGATGTCTAAAGGCTCCATTAATATTACATAAATCCAAATACAATCAAGTCCATCATAATAAAAAAATATTCATAATATCCGGATGCAATTTTTTTTCTAAATTCTTTTATAATATAAATTAAAAAAATTATTTATCTTATTATCTAAACTCTTAGGTTTAGTTTGGGACGGCTTTATTTCTACTTCTTAAAGTAGCTTTTTAATACAAAAAAAGTTAATTTTGTACTAAAAAATTGTTTTAAGAAGCTGTAAAAAAGGCGTCCCAAATAAAATCTTAATCTTGATGTTATATTTGCAAGTTTAGTAAATGCAATTGCCCCATCATTTTAATGTTTCATATATTTTAATATTCCTTTATTTTTGCATGTAAATTACTTTGCGTTATTGAAAAACAAATTACTGAAAAATTTATACGAAAATGTAGAAGGAAGGTTAGATTCCAATCTTTCCGACTAAGAATACGGGAGCTGTTAGGTGGAGTCAGCGTTCACCTGTGAAATCACTCCCGTTAGGACAATTGGCAGGAAAATATTAGGCTCCCCGCGAAGGACAGATCTCCCATTTGTTTCCAAAATAAAAACCTTTAGGGAGTTTTAAGCCGCCATTGTGGTTTCTTACACAGCACATAATCCCCCTTTCTTCTTCCTCTGATTCTCACTAATTAGGTAAGATTTCAATCTCTCATAACAATATCTTTCCCTCTCACCTTCAGTTTACTTCCAATTGAATCATGCTCGCTTTTGCTTCATTACTTTCTCAGGTGGAAAGTCTACTTCCTTTCTTAATCCGAGGATTTTCATGGAGAAAGGAAAGAGAGCAGTTTCTTATTAAGAGGCCTTGGGGTAGATTAAGAGGAGGTGAATTCATCGCAGGAAAAGAGATGGGTACTGGAAAAACATCTTCTTTTGATGCCCATCTAAACTTTCTTGATAAAAAGGCAGTTGATGGAAATATATACAGAAAGATTGGGTTTTTTATCAGTTCTTGTTTGCTTTTTCTTGTGAATTCGGTGTTGCTCTTCTTTAGATTCATGGCTGGGCATCTTTTCAGGTAGGTTCTGTTTGTCAGATAGTTTCAGACATCTACTATTAACTTTTATTCTAATTCTGTTTTGCTTCTCTTTTTCTATGTTACAGAATCAAGAACAGTGATGCCTCTCACAGAGATGATTTTAGCTTCTTGGAATCAAGAGAATTGAAGCAAGTCAAGCAGTTTGATCAGAAAGGTGAATTCTTTGTGGATGAGAAGGATGAGAAAAGGATGCCAGCCTTCAGTTTCAAGTACCAAAGTCAGAATTTTGAGGACAAAATTGGAAAATTTGAAGAGGAAGAACAGGTTGATGAAGTAGGAACTATTGCAATTTCAGAGAAGGAAGATCAACCATATTTGAATGCTGCAGATGTTCACAATTATCGATTCTTATCGGAGGATAATTTCAGCGGCTTCGTGGAAGAGCCAGAGACCATGACTCTTCGTGTTCATGAATCCTTCATCGGCTTCGAAGAAGAAAGTTTTGAAGAAGTGGACAAAGATATGAGATTCTTATCTGTAGATGATTTTCTGAAGCCCCCTATGGGGTCTACCTTTGAAGAAGAGAGAAATTTTGACGATAACAAAATTTTGGATTCAGTATATAAGCAAGAGAAAACAGAAGATTTTATAGACTTTAAAAATATGATTTTTGAAGAGAAGAAATCCAATTCCTTCAGTTCTGAAACCAATTCAATGGGGGACAGAGAGATCAGATTAATCTCTGAGGATTTCCCTGGCTTTGATTTTGATTCTGATACTGAGTCATCTAGTGATGGCTACTCTGTGAAGGAGCTTATATACGATTCAGATATAGTTGGATTATTATCAGAGAAGGATTTTGATGAGAAAGAGCATGATTCAGAAAATAGAGAAATTTCAGTGAATTCTATCGATAAGCATGAACAATTGCAGCATGAATCTTTCTTTTTGGAAAGAAGTGATGAGGACGATGATGATGATGATGATCACGATCACCTTCATGATCATAATTATGATCATGATCATCTGAGTGACGAAGAAGAGGTCGATGAAGACATCATTGCAGAGAAGCTTCCTCTTCTTGTTAAAGAAGAAATCAATTCATCCAAAACTCATGCAGAAAATAAATTAACTGGAAAAACAGAAACCGAATTAGAATTGAATGGGGGTGAAAATCTTTTGATTGAATTTGCAAAACCAAGTGATGCTTCGTCGCCCGCTGCAAATTCTTTGCAAATAGAATTCATTGAAGATTCCAGCGATGAGGAGCTTTCTTCTGTAAAGAATGGTAGCGCAAGGTTAGATAGCTTCGGAGAAGTTCACTTTGTTAAAGATTTAGTTGACTCAGAACCAAAAGCTCAGGCTTTTGACAAAGAAGCGGGGGGCAAGAATGGAGATGATACATCAAATTTTGATTTGATAAATTCTGCAAAAGTTTCAGCAGAGACAGAGCAGAATAGCAAGGAATTAAATGTAGCGAAAAAGAAAACAGAAAAATCTAAACCTTTTAATTTCGATTCTGAAGAGTTGGATGAGCTCTGGGAACACCAAGATCTTATAGAACAACTTAAGATGGAACTTAAGAAAGTTAGAGCTGTTGGTCTTCCTACAATCTTCGAGGAATCCGAAAGTCCAAGAACAATCGATGATTTGAAACCATTTCGGATTGACGAGAAGTTCTTGCGTGAGGATCCACTGGATGAGCTCCAGAAGTTCTATAAAAGCTACCGAGAGAGAATGAGAAAATTTGATATTTTGAATTATCAGAAGATGTATGCAATGGGTAAGTACTCTCTGTTACACAGCAATGGAAACTAGTTTTAATTTTCATTTTAGGACTCACTGAGATTGTTTCTAAGCCTAAAAAAAAGTTCTGAAAATTTATAAAAAATTTCTACATTATAAAATTTGATTGGATGGAAAAAAAATGAAAATATTCTTTATCCATCCTGATCATTGCAAGGACCAGGTGCTGGGTCCTCTAGCAAGATCCAATTATTAAAATAATAATAAAGCACCAAAATACATTTATCCAACTAGCTTGTCTGAAATACATGATAAAATCACAAAAAAAAAAAAAAAATCACATTCACCTAAAAAAAAGGATTTTTAATTTTCAGCTCTTTCATTCAACTGTTGCAGGCTTTCTCCAATTGAAGAATCCTCTTCATTCATTGGGGACCCAAAGGCATTCATTCTCAACAGTCATGTCTCATCTATCTCAAAACATCTTTACTTTCTGCCAAAAGAAATCTGAAGATGATCCATCAGAAAAGTTATTTAAGGATCTACAATGTGATTTAGAAACAGTTTACGTTGGCCAGACTTGTCTCTCATGGGAATTCCTGAGATGGCAATACGAAAAATCTCGTGAGCTACCGGAATCTGATCCGCTCAGAAGACACCAATACAATCAAGTTGCAGATGAATTCCAACAATTTCAAGTTTTAGTTCAACGATTTACAGAAAATGAGCCATTTCAAGGACCAAGACTTCCCAATTATGTCAAACAGCGATGCGTTCTTCGCAATCTTCTTCAAGTACCAGTCATGAAAGGTGAGTTCTTTTACTGTAAAATCTGTATTCCTCTTTGATAAATGCATTTGCATATCATAAAGTTAAATATTTTTAAATTTTTTATGTTGCAGAGGATTCCTTCAAGGATAATGTTGAGAAGAAGGAATTTGATTATGTTGTCACCAGTGAATTGTTGGAGGATATTATGGAAGAAACAATCAGAATTTTTTGGGAGTTTGTAAAGGCTGAAAAACATGAAACACCTATATTAATCAGGGTTCTAGCTGAGAGTAATGTGGAGGTCCAAGATCCATCTGATTATGAGTTCATGGAAGAAATTCAATCAAATTTGCAGAAGGTAAATTGTGTGATTATATTCTAATATTACTAATATCATTACATGAATCAACCATTAGAAATGGTCATATTGATTTTCAGTTCTTATCTAATTAAAGTTTTTTTTTTTTTTTTTGCTTGAAATACAGAAAGAGAAGAAGCTGAAGGACCTTCTGAGGACTGGTAATTGCTTAGTTAAGAAATTCAAGAAACCACAGGAAGACAGATCGAACCAAGACCTCTTCTTCTCTCAGGTAGATTTAAAATTGGTGTCAAGAGTTCTGAAAATGCCAAGAATAACAGGTGATCAGCTAATTTGGTGCCATAAAAAGCTAAGCAAGATTACCTTTCTTGAAAGAAAAGTGCACAGGGAACCTTCATTTTTGTTATTTCCTTGTTAGAACAGAAGCAGGAATAGAGCCTGCAAAGGCCTAGTATTTTTTTTTTCTTCTTAAATTTATCATCTTTGCTTGTATATATGATAGAAATAAATTCTACAGTGATATGCGTTAGAGCATGGAGATTTTCAGGAATAAATTTCATATTATTTCTGTAGCAACCTGTTAGTTGCTAATTAGCTATTGTTACAGGTTGGTTAAGTATAGCTAACTATTTGATGTAGGAACATCTTTAGTTATATAGTCCTTAGGATTATTTTATCTTAGTTGTTACCACTAGTCTCTAGAATACTCCTTTTACCCTATAAATATACAAGCTATTGTAAAGAGAGGGATCATTGAATGATATATACACCTTTTGAAGCTTGAAAAGCTTTCTTCTTCTTCTTCCCTGGATTGGGAATTTTCAAATCCTTCTTGCAGGTATCGACTTCCGACGATCCACTACATCAGTTGGTATCAGAGCCTGGAGCTTGCGAAGATCGATGGATTGCAGAAGGTCGGCTGTCGACGACATTCGAAGCCGTAGAACCAGGGCGGTCGACGAAGATCGCCACCGAAGGAGATGGGTGATCGACGCCGATCGACGCCGAAGAAGACGGGAGATCGATGACTATCCGCCTCTCGAGCTTCCACTCCAATGGCGTGATCTGCCGCCGGAATACCCTCCCCAAGAACTTCCGCTCAAATGGCGGAATCCATTCCCAGACCATTTAGTTCGCAATCCCAATCCCCTCATTCCAGATTTCAACAGCCACCGAAGAAGAAGGGATGCCGATCGTGCGCAACGCCGGGAAACCCTTCGGTTGGCTCAAGTGGAAGCGTCAATCGATAGAATAGATGCTTTATGTGTTAATGTCTTGCAACCGGTGGATAGAATCATGAGTAGGCCGGCAACCATACCATCCCCGTCGCTCATCCGCTCCACCAACACTCAGGCGCAGTCGAACCTAATCCCGCCTGCATATTCGCCTGCAAACAATCATTCCGGCGCCGACTCCCTTTCCACACCTCTCAATCTCGCTCTCGTACCCACTGTCCGAGCAGATCTACAGCCCGACGCTGACTCCGACTCGAACGCAGAGTTCCCAGGTGGCTCCAATGGCGCCATCGCCACTCTGTTGATCCCTACTTTCCTCCGCCGCCGCTTCAATCGCATCCTGATGGGATTCTTCCTACACAACCCATTCCCCTCATCGGAGATCTATCGCACCCTCCCTGTGAATGAGGAGACCCTGAAAGCCTTTCTCAACTGCGACCTAGTTGTCTTTCACACCTTCAATTATGCCCGCCATTTCATCTCCTGCTACAGCCGAATGCTAGGCATTGAGTATCAGTCCAGGTGCGGCGAGAAGGTCGGCTGTTCCGACTCCGTCGAACAGCGTGATTCCCTGACCCCCTCCCGGAAGCCAACACCAGATCGCCAGAGGTCCACTACTGGAGATACGGCGGCAGGAAGCTCCACCAATAGCCAGCAGCGATTCGATCGGTACCAATGGCCACAGGACATTTCCAGCGAATCAGATCTGATCCTGGCATCACCTTCGCATCCTGCCATGTCAAGCCCAGCTCTGCTCCACGCCGTCTTCCAGCCCCACATTTCGACCAGCGTTCATTCGCCTACTACATTTAAATCCGGGAAGTTGTCCTACTTTGGGCTTGCTAAGATGGGGCCTTCGGGTGAAGAGACGCATGTGAGCACTCGGGTGATGGGGACACAGGGCTACACCACGCCTGAATATGTGATGACAGGCCACCTGACAACTAAGAACGATGCGTACAGCTTCGGCGTGGTACTTCTGGAGTTTTTGACGGGGCGGCGATCGGTGGACAAGTCGCGGCCAAAGAAGGAGGAGAAGCTGGTGGAATGGTCCGAGCCCTACTTGAGTAACAGCCGGAAGCTGCACTGCATCATGGATCCTGATGCGGATCATGGAGATGGAGAAACTAAGTTAAATGACAACTACAATGTTGGTGATGTGAATGATTTTACTGCAGGTGTGGAAATCCCAGGTTTAAATTTGGCTGACAAAGTTGATCATCGGCAATGCTCCTCAGCTGTTCGACATAATGTCAAGGTAGGCAACTTGAATGAAGCTAAGACGAAGCTGCTAGAGATGTTGGGAAAGAATAACACTTGGAACCCTTCTCTGGCTGCTGCACTTGGCTCAAATCAACCAAATCCAAATCTTAAGCCGCTGGAGAGTTTCAAGCTCTATGGCTGCTGCACTTGAATGAAGCTATGGCATCAGAGCTTGAGGGGCCAGATCGTATTTTTGTTAGACCCCCATATGATTTTACTAAAGTGCAGGTGCGAGGGTTGCTTGAATCATTTGGGGCCCTTCGAGTCTTTGATTGGGAAGCATTTACTGGGAACTACAATGACTATTTTGGTTTGGCGACTGATGAAGATGTGATAGTTTATGTGATGCTTGTGAATGATGTTAGTCATGGATTGTACACCGAGGCTATTAACATGGGTGAAGATGTCTGTGGAATGCCAACCGTGCTCCAAAGCATTCGTGCATGTCGTGATTGGATCACTCATAAGTTTGCCACAGATGCGTTGATTGTGGTTGCCCCTTATTCAGGCCAAGTGATTTCCAATGGGAATTCTACCCTATTTGAGCCTCTTAAAGCTTGCTCTTTTGATAAGGTAAAACCTGTGAGAGGTGGCCTGATAAAGGTATTGCCTGTTTGGAGAAGAAAATTCAGACAAGGGTGACACTACGGTACTTGAGGCTTCAATGGAAAGGAAAGTCGCTCATTTCGGAAATAATGAAAACAAAATCTTCGATCCGGGAATCAGTCTTCTGCAACTTCTTTGTCAATAATGCTTCTCGACGGAGTCGAGCTCTTTTTACACAAGGGAAGAATGATGTAGGAACATCTTTAGTTATATAGTCCTTAGGATTATTTTATCTTAGTTGTTACCACTAGTCTCTAGAATACTCCTTTTACCCTATAAATATACAAGCTATTGCAAAGAGAGGGATCATTGAATGATATATACACCTTTTGAAGCTTGAAAAGCTTTCTTCTTCTTCTTCCCTGGATTGGGAATTTTCAAATCCTTCTTGCAGGTATCGACTTCCGACGATCCACTACATCACTATTGGTGCTTATTCGTTGATTAACTATACAATATTGCTAACTATAATACTTAGCTGCAACTAATCATAAATTAAATCTGAATAATAAGATGCTAATTTTTTTGTCGATATTTTTTAATAACATTTTATGAAGTTATTTGGAAATTGAGAGAGGAAGAAGAATGAGTCGCATTTAGGAACATGAAGTAGTCGATTTATGAGGATGTCAAAACTCAAAAAGCTTTTATTTAAGTAACTATCATCATTACAAGAATTTTGAGCTATTGTTATTCTTTATAAAATAAAATGAGTAAAAATCATATTTTTAAGAAAATATAAGTAAAAATATTTCAGTTAGATTTTAAAATTTATTATTTATAATGGCATTTTCAAGAATGTGACTACTGATTATGTAGCTGAAAGTATTTATAATTACAAGCTAATGGGAGTAAATTAATTACTGCAATGCAACCTTATATATGGCTCTTCTTCCTCCTTTCCTCATCTTTTATTCTTGTAAATGACACACATTGGTCGAGGGGTCAGTGTCATTGCATGGCATTCTCTAGTCATCACCGCCGACGATGACCACCAACTATTGCCGCTGACAAACACGATTGTCACTAACGACCGGCATCATAAATCAATACAATCTCTATAATATTGATAAGATTTAACTCTGCTGTTGGATATATCTGTCCACCTATGAACATCGGCTTTCTATAATTCATATTGGAAAAATCAAATCTTGTTGTTGGGTGTCAACGTCTGTCCCTCTCTGCCGCAATCAACACCAACATTATCTATTCTATCATAAACCTCAAATAGAACTCCTAGATTAAGTCATTATATTATATAAACACATTCTTTGGCTTTCTAGAGAGGCACTCTCCTTATAACACAATATTTTACAAGTAAATATTTTTCACATAAAAATTTTGATGTTATATGTTCTTTTTGCATTTATTGATTCTATATTGAGATTCATTAAAAGCTAAGTAAAATAAACTCTTTCTCTATCCCCAAAAATAAAAAATTTATTTTGGAGGCAATATTAATTACTTATTTAATCACAAAAATTTTTACTTAATGTTCAAGCACAAGATCAAATAGAAAAAAAAAAAAAAACTACGATCAAATCTTTCTCTCGTTTTGGAGATGTAAACAAATTATTCAATATCAAGAACTCAATCATAAGTAGTCTAGGGGTTCGTTTGGAACAATTTTTTTACTGCTTTCTATAATAATTTTTTAGTACAATAATATCTTGAAAATAGTTAAAAAATATTAATCGAAAGCTGTCCCAGATGAAACCTAAATATTTAGTTAGACATGATTTGATTATTAATGTAATAAATTTAACAGTCCAACTCTAGATATTGTAACCATCTTGTATGTGTATGTGTATGTGTAAAGAAGGTTCCGTATCCAACTATACAACAAGGTACATAAACTTTAAGCTGAAGAATACGTAAAAAAGACATCTCTTCTATTAGAGAATTTCCAATAGAAAAGTTAATAATGGTGACATTGGGAGCATGCAAGTTTGGACAAAGCGCTTTAAAAATTGTCCAACCTTATTATATTGGTCATTAATATTGAAAAATTATTATAACTTAAAATTTTATGATATTTTGAAGAATTATTTATAAAAACATAAAAAAATATTTATAAGGGTGCAAAAATAATTTATTTATACATAATCGTTTTTCATAGACTTATTTGTTAGTGTTAGAGAAGTTCAACATAATTGGATGAAAATAGCGGGAGGCCAAGAGGCTTTTTTATTTTTGGAGGGGCAAATTGCGTGAAATTAAGGACAGCTAGGGGTAAAAAATAAAAATCAAAAGGGGTCATATTATATAAAAAAACCTTACTTACATTTTTTCGCCTGGTTGTGAGGTCTGAATGTGTTAAGTTGTTTCCTCATTTGAGGTAGGCTGATGCTTCTGCTCAGCCTCCTATGGTTTATGGACCTGTTCCCATTGTGGACCTTACTTCTTTGGCTCTAAATGATCCCTCTCTTCCTGTGAATTTCTTTCCCCCTACCACTGCTGCTTCCATTCCTATCGTTGTGGACCTGGCTCCAGTGCGTGTGTCTTCGGATGTGTGTTTGGGAGGGGGTTTTGTTTTTACTGCCCCTAATATCTATAGGGTGGAGAATGCTAATATTAATTCTGTGGTTTTGAATCACATTGGTGTTGTATATGGGAGTGTTGCTGATTGTTTGGGATTAATATTGTGATAGTGGACTCTGATTTATCTTTTAATTATTCTGTTCTTGTGGCAAAGGAACCTTCTCCTATTATTGCTCTTTTGGATCTGCCTAAGATTGCTTGCTGTAATGGAGTGAATGGAAATTTGAGCGTTAATAATTATGGTCTTAATCTTATAGCTAGCTATTTGTGTGAGGATGCTATGACAGATTTATGTGATTTGTCGAATGAGGTGGCTTCCGGGGTTAGTTTTACCTCTAGTGAGGATCTCCCAGGTTCTCCAACCCAAGCGTTGATTGTTTATGATGGCTTTATTCCTGTGGAGCATGTGGCACGGGATGTTGAAAGTTTAGATGTTAATTTGGTTTTTGTTTTACCTGTTAATGTTGAGTCGAATGTGTCTCCTTTTGTGAATGTCTCGAAGGAGAATATAGAGTATGTTGATATTTCTATTTTCGTTATGTCTAATGCAGATTTGAAAGCCCATCTATCCTGGCCTTTAAATAACTCTGTTTTGCTTCAATCTGATTGGATGGATATGGATGAGTCCCTATCCATGCCTTCTGTAGGGGAGAGTGATGATTTTGATGACCATACAAATGATGATAAGTATAATTTTATGGTGGGGTGAGTTGTTGATCAAGTTGTTCTCAATGCCGAGGCAAAAGATAGAACAATAAATCTAAGAAGAAATAGCTTTGGGTTTTCTTCTCGCTTTCATTGTCGTGGGCTTTATTGGCATTTTGGATGATGATAAGGCGGCCCCCTGCTTTTCTCCCTTTAGGCCTTGGCTTGTTGGCAACCTTGGTGGTGTGCCCTTTTTCTTGGTGGTTGCATGTGTGGGATGTTTATGAGTGGATGTTATCAATGGATGATCCGTGCTTGACTACGGGTTAGTTGCAAGCGGCTGCCACCCTGAGTCTGCTGTTGTTGTTGACTCATTTTGTTGCATCTTTCTCTATCTATTTTATCTAGGTTGCTTTCTTTTCTTGTCTTTTGATGTATTTCGGTTGCTAAATTTATTACTTTTAAAATAATTATCATACTAGCAAAATTCATCATATATGATTCAAAATTTTTCCTTGATTCATATAAATTAATGGGCTGGATTTTAGAATCTTCTAGACATCCACTGATGCATAGCTAAACAAAGAGAAATAATTTTGATTGCACATGAAACAATGAAATGGAAAATGAATAATGAAGAACCTTAGCTTGAGAGAAGAGCCATAAAAAATATATTGAATAGTTCCATGATTTCATAACCAAATCTACAATTAAAAAGATTTAAACTTCATTTGGAATAATTTTCTTATTGTTAATTATTAAAAAAATCGTGAAAACAATGACTAAAGCTGTCACAAGGTTTTGTTTGGGATAACTTTCTTATTGATTTTCAAAGCAGTTTTTTAGTACAAAAATTTTTAGACTAATAAGTTAGCAAGTGCTGTGATACCACAAAGCTTCTTCCAAACCCAAATAGCATTAGCTTTTATGGGAGTAATAGAAGATTGGACTTTATCACAATGCTTAGCATTCATGAAATTAGCTCATAAACTCTTATTAAATCTCAAAAGCCACTAAAGTTTTCAATGAAAAACTTTGAACAAATTCTTGGGGATTCCAAACCCCAAGCCACCTCCCTCAAAAATACTCAAAAGTAAAGTTAATCCCCATGGTAAATTCAGCTTCTACTCATCTGAAATATTAAGTGGAAGATTAAAGGGAAACCCCGTGTTCCTCACATTACCCCACTGATTATTACCAAGCAGGATATTATTCAGAGATTTCTTCACCATCATATCTTCTTCTTCTGTTCCCAAGTTGCCTCTCATCTCTAATGGATAATTTGTCTGCATAACCATTATAAGGCTCTTGTTGTCCAAAGTCTATACTACAACAAGATGGTATTAATGTTCCCAGTGATGAAAACACAGAACTTGTGGGCATTTCAGCTTTGTTGTTGATCAAATTGAAGGACCTGAAGCCATAAACATCTAAAGGAGAATGAGATTCATTACAATGTGAACTGTTCATTGCATTCACAAGAGAGAATTCTGAATCTGCAGAGTCTGTTAATGGAGACGCCCAGGACTGTGAGGCTGCTCTATTGGCTACTACGTTAATATTCTTCTTGAATATCCTGCAGATGGCCCACGAGTCCTGCACTTGGAAGAAAATCTAATCAATGAAAACTACTAGTAGTGTAAAATGGTATTTATAGGGGACTTTACATTGGTTAGAATGTTCTTATCAAAAGGTCTTGGGACATTTGGAGAAGGAAGTCTGAACTCATGCATCATCCAATCAGTTTTTGTTCCTTTTGCAGCCCTTCCCTTGTAGAAGACAAGAGATTTCTTCAAACCAATACATTTTATACCTTCAGAAGAGTAGATGGGTCTGTCTGTACCAGTAGCTTTCCAGAATCCGGCCCTGGTGACTCTATTTGGCCTGCTACTGTTTCTATATTTACGATCTCTTGGGCAGTAGAAGTACCATTGATTCTCCCCAGTTGCTGCAAGCTCTAATTGGAAGATAAGAACAGAAATAGCATCATTTATGTGATTATGATAGTGATAATTTATCTTCATTGAAACACATACTAATTATACTTCGGTTATTTATGATTTTAACTTTAATGGTGGCTTTTCCAAGTTTTTTTTTCCTTCAATTGTATAGTTTTTAAAGCTTTTTCACAATTTTATTATGGAAATTGAGATGGGCATAACTGTTCGGTTTTTTCTTTTTATTTCTGGATGCGGCTGTTTCTCTTATGGTTGATTGTGTTGTTGGGGTTTAGCGTTGCAGTTGTAGCTATTTTTTTTTTGTGGGCTATGATGTGGCTTTTTATTTACCACCTGGGCTTCCGTGGTTTGTTGGCAGTTATTGGTGGTAAATCTTTTTATTCTTTTGGTGGCCTTATTTTGGGGGTTTTTTCTTTACTTTGAAAGTTGAAAATAAACAACTTAACAACTTAGGTTTTGTTTGGGACTGCTGTCTTACTGTTTCTTGAAGCAGCTTTTCAGTACAAAAATTTTAATTTTTATACTAAAAAACTGCTTTAAGAAGCAGTAAGGAAGACATCCCAAACAAAGCTTTAATTAGCTCAAAAAATCAGGCAAAAAGAAGATATTAGTTTATATTCTAAAATGAAAAAAAAAATCATTGCTTTTTAAAAAATAATCTAAGAAATGAACGATTGATGCTTACTTGGAAGGTCCCATGGATCATATTTGTATATATTCAGTTGCCTGATTAACTCAATAGAAATTGGCTTCTGCTGTATCTTTCTCCTCAGGTAAAACTCCACCAACTCTTCATCTGTTGGATGAAAACGAAAACCAGGCAGCATTATCTCTTCTTCCTCATCCATGTCATGCTTCTCCTCCATGACTTCTTCGCTTAGGTTGTGCTCCCAAGAAAATAAGCAAACAAGCTTAATGAGCTAACTAGAAAAGACTGGAATGAGGAAACTCTTAACAGATTGACTGTAGAACTGGTTTCTATTTTGCCCCTATTAAGGAACTTCTCCTGCTTAATGCACTTCTAAGCATGTTTATGCTGCTTAAGACCATGGCCATATATTTATAAACTCTTAAATCCTTGCCATCAAGACTTAATTTTTTTTTTAAAGTCCATAAGGGTGATCTCAAAAAGACTTCAAATTTAGCTTCATATGGGGATTATCAAACCCATTTTCTTTTCACACCCATAATATTCAAGTCATGGAGTTTTGAACGAAATCTTTTAATTCATATTTAAAAAATTGTATGACTTGGGAGAAATTATTCTGTGCGGAGACCGAATTGAGAGAACGGTCCGAATTTGTTGTGTTTTAGTTGTCATTTTGCTGCGCTTTTGCAAATATTCAGCAAAGGACAGCAAAAGTGCAAATATGCATTCATAAATGTACTTTTGATGAGTACTTGCTAAAGCGCACCAAAAAAGCAGCTAAAGAGTAGCAAATATCCTAATAATTGCACTTTTGCTGCGCTTTAGCAAATACTCAGCAAAAGTGCAATTATGAATGCATATTTGCCGACTTTCTGCTGAGTATTCGAAAAAGCGTGGAAAAGGAGAAATTAAAGCGCAGCAAATTCAAATTGTTCTCCCCGTTCAGTCTCCGCACAGAATAATTTTTCATGACATGGAGCTATTGTTCTAAATATGCACAGAAGCCGAACTCCCTATTAGTACGGTGTGAAGGATCAATTAGGCCAAAGAGAGTTGTGTCCTTTCAGATTTATGCCCTTTAATTGTCAATATTTAGTTTTTTGGACTATATTTAGATTCATCGACGCCACATATAAAAGAGCAAATGAAAAAGGACATACATTACAAACAAATAAGTCGGCCATTTTAACTTGTTTTTAAATGAATTCGTCAAAAATGGCGGATCCAGCTTATTCACACGCAACAAAAATTTGTTGCAAACAGTGGAAGATCCGACTTTTTTTTTTTTTTGGGTAAAATTTTAATTAATAATAATAATAATAATAATAATAATAATAATAGTAATAATAAATAACAAATAATAATAATAAAATAATAAAATCAAATACTAATAACAATAAAAAAAATTAATCAACATAATATTATTAAATTTATAAGAGAAAATTTTTATAATTTATCTTCTATTTGCATATTTATCTTTAAATTTGTATAGAAATTACATATTTATCTTCAAATTAGATTGATGGTCAAAGACCACGCCAGGTCCGCAGGGCGAAGAGTGAACCGCAAGCGACCTCTACTTAAACGTCGAATGCAATTGGGAAGAAGATGGCTGCGAGACGGCGACATCTTGAATATCAAATGCGCGAATCTCGAAAGCGGTTGCGAAGTGTGAACTTGTATGATAAGCAACGATGCTTATGATGATAATATTAGGGAAAAAAGGTTCTTTTGAAGGGGAGGGGGGTGCAAAATATCAAAATTTCTATTGCTAATGCAATATTTATTTTTTTTTTAGGGTTGGCATTTGAAATGCCCACCTTGACATCAAGGAACTTTTATTACGTCCGGTGTAAGGATGTAGAGGAACGTTCGGTTGGAGTCAAAATCCCGTCAAAAAACTCGGTATTTGCTTGGTACAACTAGGTATTATTTGATATTAACGAGAAATACCGCTCTTTGAAGACCAATACCGAGTTATACCGAGTTGTACCAAGAAATACCGAGTTGTACCGAGTTTTTCTGGGAAAAACTCGGTACAACTTTTGTATAACTCGGTATTTCTCGATTTAGCTCAGTATAACTTGGTATTGGGTCTTCAAATGATGGTATTCATCGTTATTGTTTGGTATTGCTCGGTATTTGCTCGGTACAACTCGTTTTTTGGCGGGATTTGGCCTCCGACTGGACGTTCCTCTGCGTCCGGTCGGAGGACGTAATAATTGTTCTGGGATCAGCCCATGGTTGCAAAGATGAAAAACATGCATGCTAAATATTTTACCATTATTACTATTATTATTATTATTGTTGTTGTTGTTGTTGTTGTTGTTTGGGGTGAGGGAGTAAACACCATAATGATGAAACAAGTAAGAAAATAAAAACAAAGAATAAATAAATAAAACACCATGATTTAAGGTAGAAAAGCCCAAAATAGGGAAAAAGTCATGGAGCCACACTACATCATAAAATTCACTATGAAAATGGGTAGAAATAAGTGCTTGTTGCTCTTCTCTCTAGCTCTCTTCTTGCTTCTCTTCTCACATGCCCTGTTCTCTATGTTTAATAATATAGAAATACAAGAGAAAACAGATAACTAAATAACCCTAAGGGACGCAACCCTTCAAAAAAAAAAAAACATCTGATCCATCTCGCAGTGCTGCGGCACCAGTTTGGGAGTGTCCTCATGAAGCCAACTATAATGATTTCATTAAGGATGTTTTCAAACTAAAAGATAGTCAAATTACCTCCAAATCTTGTTTGAGCATCAACTTGCACTCTTTATGATTGACTTGTAATGAATTTATTCTCTTTAGTGGTTGATTAAATTTTCTTTGGCATATTTATTTCTCCATTTTTCCATCTTAAATAGTATGATAATTTGGTCACATAACTTTTTAATTTTGATCTTCCCATCCTTCATATTTGGATTTGAAACCTTTTTAGTCCAAGCTCTAATACTAATGAGGAGAAAAATAATAATGAACAATAAAAAACATCAAAGCATGAAATCAAACGAACAAAAAGAAATTAATCTTAAACATAAATAAACATATTTAATTTAGTGAGAACCATCAATATTTATGGCCACATATAAACTGAATTATCTATTCAGTTTTAAAAGGGGTATATTTAGATATTAAACTTTATAGAAAATTAGATATACGAATAGGGAGGTAACTGTGTGTATGTTAGAACATAGGAACTAAGAGAGAAGATGGCTACATGCTATGAAGTTGTGGTTTAGAAGTAGATTGTTGTTACTGATATATGTGATTTAAAATAAAATAGCTTTAATTAAATTAATTATTTAGTTAAGTAATTTACTTAATGAATTTACTCTTTATGTTTTATTATATATTTATTTATTGCCAAATTTTATTTTTGCTTTAGGTTTATTATTATTATTTCTACTATTGTTGGCATCCTAACTCAAAATCAATTCTTTCTATTTTACTGCCTAAGTGGAGCGGGAGTTGAAAAGGGCTGGGGTTTCCTATTCTTTGGTGTTCGGGTGTGTGAGAGAAAGGGTTTGCAAGGACATAGATTAGGGCTTGTGGTGTTGGGTTTCTTGTGTGAAAGAGAATGAATAAAAAGTTGAAATCGGTGGATTTCTGAGTGTGTGGAGAAGGTTAACCCTTATTGTTTCTCTCTTGTGTGTTCTTCTTCTATTAGAAAGACAATCGTACATGATTATCGGTTGGAAGTCGGATTTATGCGGTATGAGCTTGTTCCTTTGCAATATTATGTTATATGCTGAAATGCAGGTATATTTGTCCTATTTAGATTAGGAAGATTAGAGCCTTGCTTTGATGCTCTCGGTTTGTGGGTTTCGTTCCCTAGTTCACCCGATTTAGCTTGTCTATTTTTTGTTCTTGCTGTTCTTAATTTAAAGACCTATTTTAGATCTTATTTGTGGAGTTATTTGAGGCCATTAGTATCAATTTCTTGCGACTATTTTAGTTCATGAGGCTATTAGTGAAAATTTGTTATTATGTTTCAGTAGTTGGGTTATTTACTGCTATAAACATTCATTAATTTTGGTTCAGCAGATTGTAGTCTATTATTTTTTTGCTATTTGGAAAAGCTAGAAACAATTTCTTATATATAGAAGTTTAGTAACTGTTGCGTCCTGGAATATTCGCGGCGGTAGAGAAATATTTAGTTTAACGTCTTAGCATTGTACGAAGATCCAGTACACAAGCAGATAAGTGAGAGGGTGTAGCGTTCATAAGAGACACCAAAGTTTTTACGTGGAAAACCCCTGAAAAAGGGGGAAAAACCACGGGGCCTGGCCCGATTTGAATGAATCCACTAGTATTTGTAGTCGATTACAAATGAGGCCCTTCCTTAGGAGAAGGCCTTGGATTGATGTAGCAAATGTACATCATATAGATTGCATTACATGGTAAGAGTTACATATACAGGTTTGTTTGGCCTGAAGGACCGTGGTCGGCAGGAGACCGGAGTCGGCAGGAGACCGGGGTCAGAAAGACCGTTGCCTGTTGATGGAGGTCGGAAGGACCATAGTAGGCGACAAAGGCCTGAAGAACTGTAGTCGGCAGGAGACCGTAGTCGGCCGGAGACCGTAGTCGGCAGGAGACCGTAGTCGGCCGGAGACCGTAGTCGGAAGGAGACCGTAGTCGGCAGGAGACCGTAGTCGGCCGGAGACCGTAGTCCGCAGGAGACCGTAGTCGGCAGGAGACCGTAGTCGGCCGGAGACCGTTGTCTGGTTATGGAGGTCGGACGGACCGTATTAGGCGACAGTGGTCAGAAAGACCGTAGGCTGGGGTAGGAGATAAGGAGTCAGGTGTTAGTCCCAGTGTCGCTTGGAAAATCGGATGTTGATGGTCTGGCCTTGAGTAGGACGTCGGGTCTTAAGCAGGACGTCAGGTCTTCAGCAGGACGTCGGGACTTAACTTCAGGCCTTGAACAAGGCGTCGGGTCTTTGGCAGGAAGTAGGGACTGAGTGTCAGGCCTTGAACAAGACGTCGGGTCTTTGGCAGGATGTAGGGACTGAGTGTCGGGCCTTGAACAAGACGTCGGGTCTTTGGCAGGACGTCGGGGATGAACGTCGGGCCTTAAGGTGGTGGTCCGGCGAGGTTTTGTGGTGGTCCGGCGAGGTTCCTGCGGTGGTCCGGCGGTGGTCCGACGAGATTCCTGCGGTGGTCCGGCGGTGGTCCGGCGAGATTCTGCGGTGGTCGGGCGGTGGTCCGGCGACTGTCGAGGAGGAACTCCTTCCTTCTCTTCTCTTCTTCTCTCTCTTGCTTGGATCCCCTCTTGTGAAGAATGAGGGCTCTATTTATAGATTTTCTTGAGTGGCATGGCCCGTAAATAGGCGTGAGATCAGGGGCGAATAGGGAGTGGTCCAATGGACGGCCGATAGTGAATCCTACAATCATGCACCGTTCATTGGACATTTGAAGGCCTTAGTGATGTCGGAATTCAGTGATCTTGGGCTCGTTGGATTCGTCTCGTCGAGCCCTTCGATTCGAGTATAAGCTCGTCAAAATCGGAGTCTGTTTGGTAACTCAAATAGTGGTTTGAACCTTCCAACAGCGCTTTGGATCCATGATTTGGACCCATTTGGGCTCGGATTGGGTTGATCTTGGTGTCGTTGGGTTCGTATTTCCGAGACGCTCAGTTTGATTGTAAGCTCGCTGAAAAAGGAGTTCGGGTTCTCCCAGAATTAATTTTTTGAAGTTTCCAACTAGCTTTTGCCTCGAGATTCGTGCCCGATCAAGCTAATTTTGCATGACGTATCAGTTGCCCCCCTATTTTCGGATGTGTTGAAGCTCCAGCAATCCGAAAATATATGTGTCGACAATTTGTTTTAGGCGAAACGCAAAAAATTGCATCCCAAAAATTAAATGTTTGCTCAAACATGATCGTAGAGGCCCTATTGAGTTCCGAAAGTGTCAAAATTGAGTCCGGAACGTCGAAAAAAACGTGTCCGGGGACCCCAAAAAATGTCTGAATCAGACCGTCCGGGCCGGCCGAAAATTGGGCCCGGACATGTGTTGGCGGCCGAACCGGCCGGCCGGCCCGGCCGGCCGGCCGCCTGCGCGCCGCACGCCGCGGCCGCGCCCCGCGCCCCGCGCGCGAAACGGCGCGACCGCGCGCTGTACCGCGCGGTTAACCGTGCGGTTTGAATTTTTTTTTTTTTTTTTTTTTTTTTGGGCCCCACAAGGATTTAAAAAATCCGAAAAAAATCCCAGAAAAATCCAAAAAATTCCCGAAAAAAAATTCTGGAAAATTTAGAAAAATTCAAATTTTTTTGAGAATTCTAGAAAACTCTAGAAACTTCCTATCTTCACTCACTCACAGAAACTATAAATAGGCCCCATAGGCCTTTAGAAAAATTGTCCTTCTCCTCTTCTCTTTCTTTTCTTCTCTTCTCTTCTCTTTTTCTTTTTCTTCTTCTCTTCTCCCTCTGTCCTTTCTATTGAGGCATTCCCTCGATTTTTTTCGAGGCCCCTCTCTTGGCAAGGAAGTTCGGAGATTTCCCCTCATTCTCTTCTCCCTCTGTCCTTTCTATTGAGGCCTTCCCTCGATTTTTCGAGGCCCCTCTCTTGGCAAGGAAGTTCGGAGATTTCCCCTCATTCTCTTCTCCCTCTGTCCTTTCTATTGAGGCCTTCCCTCGATTTTTCGAGGCCCCTCTCTTGGCAAGGAAGTCCGGAGATTTCCCATCTTTCTCTTCTCCCTCTGTCCTTTCCATTGAGGCCATCCCTCGATTTTTCGAGGCCCCTCTCTTGGCAAGGAAGTTCGGAGATTTCCCCTCCTTCTCTTCTCCCTATGTCCTTTCCATTGAGGCCTTCCCTCAATTTTTCGAGGCCCCTCTCTTGGCAAGGAAGTCCGGAGATTTTCCCTCCTTCTCTCTTTTCTTCGAGAGATCTTGTGGAGTTCCAATGTTTGGTGGTTGACAATGGAGGTCGGATAGACCGTTGTAAGGAGAGAGGTTGGAATGACGGGCAAACTTCCAGCATCGGGGAGGAGTATGATGACAGGCATGAATTCAACATCGGGTAGTCATACAGCGTCGGGTAGAAGACCGACGAAAGTCTATTAACTGGTAGAAGTCCGACACCTGGTAGAAGTATGAAGTCGGGTAGAGGTAGAGGTGCAGCTTCGGGTAGAATACCGCCAAAGGTTTGTCGACGGGCAGAAGTCCGACGACAAGTAGAAGTCCGCTGACGAGCAGAAGTCCGACAACAGGGAGAAGTCCGACGTTATGTAGAAGTACGGCCTGGGGCAGAACACCGATGAAAGTTCATCGACGGGCAGAAGTTCGACGACGAGTAGAAGTCCGCTGACGAGCAGAAGTTCGACGACAAGGAGAAGTCCGACGTCGCGTAGAAGTACGGCCTCGGGCAGAAGACCGATGAAAGTTCGTCGATGGGCAGAAGTCCGACGACGAGTAGAAGTCCGCTGATGAGCAGAAGTTTGACGACAGGGAGAAGTCCGACGTCGTGTAGAAGTATGGCCTCGGGCAGAAGTCTGATGAAAGTTCGTCGACGAGTAGAAGTCCGCAAACGAGCAGAAGTCCGACGTCGAGTATAAGTCTGCTGACGAGCAGAAGTCCGACGTCGGGTATTAGTCCGATAACAGGAAGGATTTCGGCGTTGTGTAATAGTCCGTCGAAAGTCATTCTAGCGACGTTAACCAAGGACATGAGACTTTTCCGATGTTGTAAGTCGGAGCCCTGCTCGACGACGTTAACCTGTGTGGAAGAGTTCGGGAGAATCTACTAAGGATGTGAGACCTTTCCGAGGTTGTATGCCGGAGCCCTGCTCGACGACGTTAACCTGTGTGGAAGAGGGCGGGGGAGAATCCACCAAGGATGTAAGACCTTTCCGAGGTTGTATGTCGGAGTCTTTGCTCGACGACGTTTAACCTGTGTGGAAGAGGTCGGGAGAATCCACTAAGGATGTAGGACCTTTCCGAGGTTGTATGTCGGAGCCTTTGCTCGACGACGTTAACCTGTGTGGAAGAGGTCGGGAGAATCCACCAAGGATGTAGGACCTTTCCGAGGTTGTATGTCGGAGCCTTTGTTCGACGACGTTAACCTGTGTGGAAGAGGTCGGGAGAATCCACCAAGGATGTAAGACCTTTTCGAGGTTGTATGTCGGAGTCTTTGCTCGACGACGTTAACCTGTGTGGAAGAGGTCGGGAGAATCCACTAAGGATGTAGGGACCTTTCCGAGGTTGTATGTCGGAGCCTTTGCTCGACGACGTTAACCTGTGTGGAAGAGGTCGGGAGAATCCACCAAGGATGTAGGACCTTTCCGAGGTTGTATGTCGGAGCCTTTGTTCGACGACGTTAACCTGTGTGGAAGAGGCCGGGAGAATCCACTAAGGATGTGAGACCTTTCCGAGGTTTGTATGCCGGAGCCCTGCTCGACGACGTTAACCTGTGTAGAAGAGGGCCGGGAGAATCCACCAAGGATGTAAGACCTTTCCGAGGTTGTATGTCGGAGTCTTTGCTTGACGACGTTAACCTGTGTGGAAGAGGTCGAATCGGATCCCCCTGGGATCGATTTTACCTTGATTGGGAGGGGGCGAATGCCGCGTGCATCCCGAATCAAAGGTGAAGAATGATCTATTTTTAGACCGTTACTGCCTTTTTGAGGTCGAGGTTAAGACCTTGCTCGAGGAGTAGAAGTCCAACAATGGACTGTATAAAGTTTGTAATTGATTTGAAGTATCCTTGCATTTGCTCGGATATTCCTGAAATATCAACTTGATGTTGAAGGTATTTGAGGATCTATTTGACCATGGTTTGAGTCAAAGTTGCCCCCCAGTCCGCATATGCTTCTTATGATATTGATGCTATGTGTGATCTTTTGAGATTGGAGCAAAAGTTGCCCCCCAGTCGGGAATCACGTTTCCCACAGACGGCGCCAAACTGTTGCGTCCTGGAATATTCGCGGCGGTAGAGAAATATTTAGTTTAACGTCTTAGCATTGTACGAAGATCCAGTACACAAGCAGATAAGTGAGAGGGTGTAGCGTTCATAAGAGACACCAAAGTTTTTACGTGGAAAACCCCTGAAAAAGGGGGAAAAACCACGGGGCCTGGCCCGATTTGAATGAATCCACTAGTATTTGTAGTCGATTACAAATGAGGCCCTTCCTTAGGAGAAGGCCTTGGATTGATGTAGCAAATGTACATCATATAGATTGCATTACATGGTAAGAGTTACATATACAGGTTTGTTTGGCCTGAAGGACCGTGGTCGGCAGGAGACCGGAGTCGGCAGGAGACCGGGGTCAGAAAGACCGTTGCCTGTTGATGGAGGTCGGAAGGACCATAGTAGGCGACAAAGGCCTGAAGAACTGTAGTCGGCAGGAGACCGTAGTCGGCCGGAGACCGTAGTCGGCAGGAGACCGTAGTCGGCCGGAGACCGTAGTCGGAAGGAGACCGTAGTCGGCAGGAGACCGTAGTCGGCCGGAGACCGTAGTCCGCAGGAGACCGTAGTCGGCAGGAGACCGTAGTCGGCCGGAGACCGTTGTCTGGTTATGGAGGTCGGACGGACCGTATTAGGCGACAGTGGTCAGAAAGACCGTAGGCGGTAGGAGATAAGGAGTCAGGTGTTAGTCCCAGTGTCGCTTGGAAAATCGGATGTTGATGGTCTGGCCTTGAGTAGGACGTCGGGTCTTAAGCAGGACGTCAGGTCTTCAGCAGGACGTCGGGACTTAACTTCAGGCCTTGAACAAGGCGTCGGGTCTTTGGCAGGAAGTAGGGACTGAGTGTCAGGCCTTGAACAAGACGTCGGGTCTTTGGCAGGATGTAGGGACTGAGTGTCGGGCCTTGAACAAGACGTCGGGTCTTTGGCAGGACGTCGGGGATGAACGTCGGGCCTTAAGGTGGTGGTCCGGCGAGGTTTTGTGGTGGTCCGGCGAGGTTCCTGCGGTGGTCCGGCGGTGGTCCGACGAGATTCCTGCGGTGGTCCGGCGGTGGTCCGGCGAGATTCTGCGGTGGTCGGGCGGTGGTCCGGCGACTGTCGAGGAGGAACTCCTTCCTTCCTTCTCTTCTCTTCTTCTCTCTCTTGCTTGGATCCCCTCTTGTGAAGAATGAGGGCTCTATTTATAGATTTTCTTGAGTGGCATGGCCCGTAAATAGGCGTGAGATCAGGGGCGAATAGGGAGTGGTCCAATGGACGGCCGATAGTGAATCCTACAATCATGCACCGTTCATTGGACATTTGAAGGCCTTAGTGATGTCGGAATTCAGTGATCTTGGGCTCGTTGGATTCGTCTCGTCGAGCCCTTCGATTCGAGTATAAGCTCGTCAAAATCGGAGTCTGTTTGGTAACTCAAATAGTGGTTTGAAACCTTCCAACAGCGCTTTGGATCCATGATTTGGACCCATTTGGGCTCGGATTGGGTTGATCTTGGTGTCGTTGGGTTCGTATTTCCGAGACGCTCAGTTTGATTGTAAGCTCGCTGAAAAAGGAGTTCGGGTTCTCCCAGAATTAATTTTTGAAGTTTCCAACTAGCTTTTGCCTCGAGATTCGTGCCCGATCAAGCTAATTTTGCATGACGTATCAGTTGCCCCCCTATTTTCGGATGTTGAAGCTCCAGCAATCCGAAAATATATGTGTCGACAATTTGTTTTAGGCGAAACGCAAAAAATTGCATCCCAAAAATTAAATGTTTGCTCAAACATGATCGTAGAGGCCCTATTGAGTTCCGAAAGTGTCAAAATTGAGTCCGGAACGTCGAAAAACGTGTCCGGGGACCCCAAAAATGTCTGAATCAGACCGTCCGGGCCGAAAATTGGGCCCGGACATGTGTTGGCGGCCGAACCGGCCGGCCGGCCGGCCGGCCGCCGCCTGCTGCCGCCGCACGCCGGCGGCGCGGCAGCGGCCCGCGCGCGCGCGAAACGGCGCGACCCGCGCGCTGTACCGCGCGGTTAACCGTGCGTTTTAATTTTTTTTTTTTTTTTTTTTTTTTTTTTTTTTGGGCCCCACAAGGATTTAAAAAATCCGAAAAAATCCCAGAAAAATCCAAAAAATTCCGAAAAAATTCTGGAAAATTTAGAAAAATTCAAATTTTTTGAGAATTCTAGAAAACTCTAGAAACTTCCTATCTTCACTCACAGAAACTATAAATAGGCCCCATAGGCCTTTAGAAAAATTGTCCTTCTCCTCTTCTCTTTCTTTTCTTCTCTTCTCCTTCTCTTTTCTTCTTTTCTTCTTCTCTTCTCCCTCTGTCCTTTCTATTGAGGCATTCCCTCGATTTTTCGAGGCCCCTCTCTTGGCAAGGAAGTTCGGAGATTTCCCCTCATTCTCTTCTCCCTCTGTCCTTTCTATTGAGGCCTTCCCTCGATTTTTCGAGGCCCCTCTCTTGGCAAGGAAGTTCGGAGATTTCCCCTCATTCTCTTCTCCCTCTGTCCTTTCTATTGAGGCCTTCCCTCGATTTTTCGAGGCCCCTCTCTTGGCAAGGAAGTCCGGAGATTTCCCATCTTTCTCTTCTCCCTCTGTCCTTTCCATTGAGGCCATCCCTCGATTTTTCGAGGCCCCTCTCTTGGCAAGGAAGTCCGGAGATTTCCCCTCCTTCTCTTCTCCCTATGTCCTTTCCATTGAGGCCTTCCCTCAATTTTTCGAGGCCCCTCTCTTGGCAAGGAAGTCCGGAGATTTTCCCTCCTTCTCTCTTTTCTTCGAGAGATCTTGTGGAGTTCCAATGTTTGGTGGTTGACAATGGAGGTCGGATAGACCGTTGTAAGGAGAGAGGTTGGAATGACGGGCAAACTTCCAGCATCGGGGAGGAGTATGATGACAGGCATGAATTCAACATCGGGTAGTCATACAGCGTCGGGTAGAAGACCGACGAAAGTCTATTAACTGGTAGAAGTCCGACACCTGGTAGAAGTATGAAGTCGGGTAGAGGTGCAGCTTCGGGTAGAATACCGCCAAAGGTTTGTCGACGGGCAGAAGTCCGACGACAAGTAGAAGTCCGCTGACGAGCAGAAGTCCGACAACAGGGAGAAGTCCGACGTTATGTAGAAGTACGGCCTGGGGCAGAACACCGATGAAAGTTCATCGACGGGCAGAAGTTCGACGACGAGTAGAAGTCCGCTGACGAGCAGAAGTTCGACGACAAGGAGAAGTCCGACGTCGCGTAGAAGTACGGCCTCGGGCAGAAGACCGATGAAAGTTCGTCGATGGGCAGAAGTCCGACGACGAGTAGAAGTCCGCTGATGAGCAGAAGTTTGACGACAGGGAGAAGTCCGACGTCGTGTGTAGAAGTATGGCCTCGGGCAGAAGTCTGATGAAAGTTCGTCGACGAGTAGAAGTCCGCAAACGAGCAGAAGTCCGACGTCGAGTATAAGTCTGCTGACGAGCAGAAGTCCGACGTCGGGTATTAGTCCGATAACAGGAAGGATTTCGGCGTTGTGTAATAGTCCGTCGAAAGTCATTCTAGCGACGTTAACCAAGGACATGAGACTTTTCCGATGTTGTAAGTCGGAGCCCTGCTCGACGACGTTAACCTGTGTGGAAGAGTTCGGGAGAATCTACTAAGGATGTGAGACCTTTCCGAGGTTGTATGCCGGAGCCCTGCTCGACGACGTTAACCTGTGTGGAAGAGGCCGGGAGAATCCACCAAGGATGTAAGACCTTTCCGAGGTTGTATGTCGGAGTCTTTGCTCGACGACGTTAACCTGTGTGGAAGAGGTCGGGAGAATCCACTAAGGATGTAGGACCTTTCCGAGGTTGTATGTCGGAGCCTTTGCTCGACGACGTTAACCTGTGTGGAAGAGGTCGGGAGAATCCACCAAGGATGTAGGACCTTTCCGAGGTTGTATGTCGGAGCCTTTGTTCGACGACGTTAACCTGTGTGGAAGAGGTCGGGAGAATCCACCAAGGATGTAAGACCTTTTCGAGGTTGTATGTCGGAGTCTTTGCTCGACGACGTTAACCTGTGTGGAAGAGGTCGGGAGAATCCACTAAGGATGTAGGACCTTTCCGAGGTTGTATGTCGGAGCCTTTGCTCGACGACGTTAACCTGTGTGGAAGAGGTCGGGAGAATCCACCAAGGATGTAGGACCTTTCCGAGGTTGTATGTCGGAGCCTTTGTTCGACGACGTTAACCTGTGTGGAAGAGGCCGGGAGAATCCACTAAGGATGTGAGACCTTTCCGAGGTTGTATGCCGGAGCCCTGCTCGACGACGTTAACCTGTGTAGAAGAGGCCGGGAGAATCCACCAAGGATGTAAGACCTTTCCGAGGTTGTATGTCGGAGTCTTTGCTTGACGACGTTAACCTGTGTGGAAGAGGTCGAATCGGATCCCCCTGGGATCGATTTTACCTTGATTGGGAGGGGGCGAATGCCGCGTGCATCCCGAATCAAAGGTGAAGAATGATCTATTTTTAGACCGTTACTGCCTTTTTGAGGTCGAGGTTAAGACCTTGCTCGAGGAGTAGAAGTCCAACAATGGACTGTATAAAGTTTGTAATTGATTTGAAGTATCCTTGCATTTGCTCGGATATTCCTGAAATATCAACTTGATGTTGAAGGTATTTGAGGATCTATTTGACCATGGTTTGAGTCAAAGTTGCCCCCCAGTCCGCATATGCTTCTTATGATATTGATGCTATGTGTGATCTTTTGAGATTGGAGCAAAAGTTGCCCCCCAGTCGGGAATCACGTTTCCCACAGACGGCGCCAAACTGTTGCGTCCTGGAATATTCGCGGCGGTAGAGAAATATTTAGTTTAACGTCTTAGCATTGTACGAAGATCCAGTACACAAGCAGATAAGTGAGAGGGTGTAGCGTTCATAAGAGACACCAAAGTTTTTACGTGGAAAACCCCTGAAAAGGGGGAAAAAAAAAACCACGGGGCCTGGCCCGATTTGAATGAATCCACTAGTATTTGTAGTCGATTACAAATGAGGCCCTTCCTTAGGAGAAGGCCTTGGATTGATGTAGCAAATGTACATCATATAGATTGCATTACATGGTAAGAGTTACATATACAGGTTTGTTTGGCCTGAAGGACCGTGGTCGGCAGGAGACCGGAGTCGGCAGGAGACCGGGGTCAGAAAGACCGTTGCCTGTTGATGGAGGTCGGAAGGACCATAGTAGGCGACAAAGGCCTGAAGAACTGTAGTCGGCAGGAGACCGTAGTCGGCCGGAGACCGTAGTCGGCAGGAGACCGTAGTCGGCCGAGAGACCGTAGTCGGAAGGAGACCGTAGTCGGCAGGAGACCGTAGTCGGCCGGAGACCGTAGTCCGCAGGAGACCGTAGTCGGCAGGAGACCGTAGTCGGCCGGAGACCGTTGTCTGGTTATGGAGGTCGGACGGACCGTATTAGGCGACAGTGGTCAGAAAGACCGTAGGCGGTAGGAGATAAGGAGTCAGGTGTTAGTCCCAGTGTCGCTGGGAAAATCGGATGTTGATGGTCTGGCCTTGAGTAGGACGTCGGGTCTTAAGCAGGACGTCAGGTCTTCAGCAGGACGTCGGGACTTAACTTCAGGCCTTGAACAAGGCGTCGGGTCTTTGGCAGGAAGTAGGGACTGAGTGTCAGGCCTTGAACAAGACGTCGGGTCTTTGGCAGGATGTAGGGACTGAGTGTCGGGCCTTGAACAAGACGTCGGGTCTTTGGCAGGACGTCGGGGATGAACGTCGGGCCTTAAGGTGGTGGTCCGGCGAGGTTTTGTGGTGGTCCGGCGAGGTTCCTGCGGTGGTCCGGCGGTGGTCCGACGAGATTCCTGCGGTGGTCCGGCGGTGGTCCGGCGAGATTCTGCGGTGGTCGGGCGGTGGTCCGGCGACTGTCGAGGAGGAACTCCTTCCTTCTCTTCTCTTCTTCTCTCTCTTGCTTGGATCCCTCTTGTGAAGAATGAGGGCTCTATTTATAGATTTTCTTGAGTGGCATGGCCCGTAAATAGGCGTGAGATCAGGGGCGAATAGGGAGTGGTCCAATGGACGGCCGATATTGAATCCTACAATCATGCACCGTTCATTGGACATTTGAAGGCCTTAGTGATGTCGGAATTCAGTGATCTTGGGCTCGTTGGATTCGTCTCGTCGAGCCCTTCGATTCGAGTATAAGCTCGTCAAAATCGGAGTCTGTTTGGTAACTCAAATAGTGGTTTGAACCTTCCAACAGCGCTTTGGATCCATGATTTGGACCCATTTGGGCTCGGATTGGGTTGATCTTGGTGTCGTTGGGTTCGTATTTCCGAGACGCTCAGTTTGATTGTAAGCTCGCTGAAAAAGGAGTTCGGGTTCTCCCAGAATTAATTTTTGAAGTTTCCAACTAGCTTTTGCCTCGAGATTCGTGCCCGATCAAGCTAATTTTGCATGACGTATCAGTAACATATTTTTTTCCAAACATATTTAAATAAACAATAATGAACGAGGTTGCCCTATGGATGTAGATTTTGTAAGAACTCAAATCACGTAAATTATTTGTGTTCTTGTTGTTTCATTTTCTTTACAAGTGTTATTTGAAATGTTTCTTTGGGATTAAAATTTGTAAAAGCTCAATTTACAAACAAGTCTTTGAAACTACTATCAAACTGAAGGTTCAGAAATGTTGGGTGGTTGAATTTATTTCTTCCAAACACAATAGTTACTCTTTTTTACCCTAGCTCCATTGTAGGAGTTCAAATTAAGAAGAGTAGAACATGAGAAGGAAGACCAGGAAGTAGTTCTTGCATGTAGTAGAGAAGAGAAGAGAAGGAGAACCATAATCAATATTTTTCTCTCCACATTCAACCCCCTCATCTTAAATCCAAGTGGTTGTGTTCTTTCTTAGTATTTAACACGGAAAAAGTGGTGTTCTTTTATCTTATGAAGTTTAGTTTCTCTCAATATATCTACCCTTTTTGAAGCTTATTGAAATATTTGATTTATATGTGATTGTGGACGTATGTGTATCTAATTGAACCATGTAAACTTATTGTCTTGTGTTTGAGATTTTTGATATGATTATTTTCTTATCCTCATTAATCAACAATTTATCAGTATTCTCATAATTTTTCCCATAATTTTGCCCAAAATTTTCAAACACTCAACAAAATGATCTGTATTGACATATTGTTTATAAAAGATTGTGAAGATTGAATAATATAGACTTGAATATTCTATCTATGTTGTGGTACTAATTGTACGATATAGTTAACCCCAACTCAATTGCATGATGAGTATTTGAATGCTATGATTGAATCCATCAACTTTTGAAACTAACACATCTAATTATTGTTAGATTCAGGTTTTATTTAGGATAGCTTTCTTATTGCTTTATAAAATAGTCTTTAATATATTTTTTTAATTAAATTTTTTTGTACTAAAAGATTATTTTATAAAGAAATAAAAAAATTATACCAAAACATATATCAATCCCAACAATTCCAGATACATCTCACAATGGGATGAGATTATCTACAGTGATTTTTTTTAATAAAAAAAACAATTTTTATTAAGAAAAAACAGGATAGTACAAGCACAGATCGAAAACCAAAAAACAACAATAAAAGAAAACACAAGCTAAAGCAACAAAGAGATTATAAGCCAAATGCCAAAAGCAGACTCTGAGTGGTAGCCCCCCGCAACGAACCCATAGCCACCAAGGGCCATACATTGGAGACAAAAATCTGTAGAAACCACCATTAGCCTAGGTATCCAACAAGCAGAAAGCATACCACCAAGGTTGCCAACAAGATGACCAGCAAGGTGATGTAAGGAGCTGCCTCATCATTGTCCATAGCATCTAAAAAACCCACATAAACAAAAGCGACGGAGGGGACAAGAAGGTATTTCTTCTTAGCTTTACTTTTATGTTTTTTGACTTCCACATAGTCACCGAGAACATCCTCCTCAACCTCAACCGAAGGTGTAACTTTCTCATCCATAATCAACCTGTCATTTTGAACTAAAACTGAATTCTTCAAAGTACCGGCCAGACGGGCCTTCAACTCAGCATTAGACATAACATAAATAGGAATATCCACAAATTCCACATTTCTCTAGGAAAGATTAACAATAAGAGAAGAATCTGACACAATAGAGTTAATTGAAGCTTCGTCATAGAGGCGACAACCCACAGAATCCAACACAAGACGAACACCAAATGACACAGGAGTTACAATAGGAGTGGGAAAAACCAGCGCACCACAAGACACTATATTACCAACATTAAAAGCAGGACTTGCACCCTCCCCAACTGCAGCCCCTCCACTAACAGCACCAGTAAAATCACCAACCCCACGAGACAAAACATAAATAGCGACCCCAACATTCACAACCTCAGACGGGTTACCTAAAGGATTAGAAGCAACCTGCACCAAGGCAGCATAGTCCAAATTCACACAATCCAAACCCCCAACATCAATACAATTCACCTTACAATTGTTCAAGGATAACATATCCTCCTCTCCAACACCATGCAGCACGGGCAATGGGGAGCCACAGCCTTCATCAGTTAAAGGCACCACATTACCAACAGAAATTTCATGCAACGAAATGACATCACAATTCTCATTAAAAGGTAAAACCTTCCCACCCCCAGAATTAACAAAGCAGTCACAGAATCATGACAACCAGCCCCAGGAGACACAACATGACTAACAACTGAATTGACTAAACAATGATTCGACCCCACCTTGGTTCTCCGACAACCTCCACATTAGGCACACAATGCGAACTTACAATAATAACAGGCTCAGTAGCAGTAGGGGGAACATCCCTTTGCGAAGGGACTTAGCCAATTGCGGGTGCAAGAGTATACATTCCGATTTGGAATGACCTAAAGATTTACAATACAAGCAATACAAAGACATATCCTCCAAAATAATCGACTGGACATACCCCAAATTATCCGGACCAATCCAATCCTTGTCAGAAACTATTTGGAGACATTCAATTCGACCAAAACAAGAGCAACCGAGGGATGAGAACCAGTAGAGGTAGCGTGATCTATTTTAAGGGGCCGACAAAAAATAGAACCGAGACCATGAAGAATCATCGGGGAGAAGAGATGAGTCACAAATTCGGGTAAGACACCCAAATAGGAATAATAGATAATTCAACATCCACATCAAACGAAGGCGACCACTTGATCAAACGCATGTAACAATTATTAATGAAATAAGAATGACGCACAAAGACACGACAATAATCCAAATCATTTCCTACTACATAGTGTCGTTAATACCACTAATTAAGTATAAAAAATTTAGGTCTTCTTTATTCATATGTGTGCGTACGATTGTTTTATTAAAAAATCATGTCCTTCATAGCTCTAAGGAGAGATGGGGTCTATTTTTAAAATTTATAGCGATTAAAAAAAATTTAATGCTCTTTTTAAAATTTTGACTGCTTTGCAATGGGAAATGGGAATCGGATTTTTTTCCGGGCAATTTTTTAAACTAAGTACCGTTTAAAATTTAATTAAGCGATTAACCAACGAAAAAAAAAATTTTAAACTCGCCAAAGTCGCCCGTTTAACGGGCGACTTACTTCTGTTGAAATAACAACGGGCGACTTACTTCTGTTGAGTTATTTCTTGAAGTAACTGAATTATGTAAGTGTAGTAAGTCGCCCGTTAAACGGGCGACTTACTCTTGTGAATAAAAAAAAAAATTGCAATTAAATAGGATTATGATCAATTACTATATATTCTGTTTTATAAATAAAAGTTGGCTTTTTATTATTATTATTATATATATATATATATATATATATATATATATATATATATATATATATATATATATAATAAGAGGCTTAATTTATTTTTCAAGATTTGCCTTTTTTTTTTTAAAAAAAAAGAAAGCTTAAAAATTAGTTTGTTTGGAAGAATTTGTAGAAAGAACTTGTTTATCTGTAATTAAATAATTTTTTTTGAATTAATAAATATTTAAATGAATTATTAAAGTTTTAATAGAAATGTTCTAAGTAGACATTGGATTTATCTGTTAAAAAAATAATAGAGAACATTGGATTCCTCTGTTACTTAATGAGAACATTGGATTCCTCTGTTAGGAGATGTCATTGAAAGCATTGGATTCTTATGTCATCTAGTTGTACATGATTGGACAAATCATATAGCTGGCTATATCTAGTCCTAACAGATAGACTATAAAGTTGAAAGATCCAGTAATATGTTAATGTATATTTTGGCTGCATATGTTTGCACTCTCCTATTTAAAGAGTACATACATAGCATATGAAGCATTTTTGTTAAGTCACTCAAAATGAGTTGGACATATATGGAGATACTCAAAGGAGTACCCAACAAAGAAAGATTTGATGAAGAAAGTCGTAGGATTCATGCTTCTATAGCACGAGCCGGTGATACTCCATTAGAGCGAAAGGCGAATGCAAATGAGTTATTTCGGTGCTGTCTCCACAAATGGTCAGAAGAAGAGGATGATAGGCTATGGGCTATACATGCTGAGTTGATCGTGGTAAAACTTTTCAGCACTAAAAATTTTTTGAATGCTGCAGGTTGGAAATCACTTGAAATTAGGTTCAGAGAGTGTAACGGTCATTTTGTTAGCCCTCACTTCTTACAGATGCGATACCACGAGCTGAAACGCCACCGAGACGAGGGTTATTCACCACCAGATCTCGACTGTAGTCACCTTGATCATGAGCATGTCATTTTTTATCGTAGTTGGTGTACGAGTCATGACAAATTCATTAAAATTTTTTATAAAGATCGGATGAAGGAGGTAACAGTTGATGGTAAGCTAAGAGAGTTCTTCAAACTTGAGGATTGGCAGGACCTACAGTATGAGTTTGAGTGCAAGATGAGGTGTTGCCCAACACAGTCACAGCTCCAATCACGTATGCATATGCTGCTTAGGAATTAGTACACTTGTAGCATCGCTTATTCGATGCCATCTTTTATATTTTCATGCCTGTCGTACTTTTTATTTAGCAGGAAGAGTGTCTTTTTTTTAAATATGTTATGTTATCCTGTTTAAATCATTACGAAACAATTAAGCAAAGAAGAGTTCTTCATTGCAAATACGAAACAATTAAACAACATGTTATATAGAAGAGCATAATAAATATAATTCCATAATACGAAATAGTAGTTCCATAGTAGCAGAATAAGAAACATAAACAATAAAATATAACTAAAGCAACTAAAAGATACATGATACAAAAAACTAATGCCTCCTTTTATGTCGATGTGGAATCGCATCAGTGCCTGGAGTAAAATGCTGAGGTGCTCGTAGTGGCCTGGTACGTAGATGGCGCTGGTCCTGATCACTAACATCTTGCTGAGTAACTGGGGGCTCTCCCAAGGTGGAAGGTACAAACTGAGGTGTGGAGGCGACGTCAAACTCAGCTGTGAAGTGGCTCTGTGAGGGACCAAGATCAGGATAAGAGGATGGCCCAGCATCATATGGATCTGCAGTTGGAATGGCTGGACTAAACACCTGAGTATCTGCCTCATCAAAATAATGAGCATCGTCAATGTACATCTGTTGTCGTAATCTTTGGCACATATCTCCAACAATATTCACATCCATCTGTAAAGGTGTCCCCTCAGTACCGCCAAAGTGTGGTTGCAATCTTCTCTCCATGCTCACAAAGAAATCTCGCTGCCAGGTTAAGTAATTAAGTTAAAATTTTTCATATAATAAAATTTAAATAACTTAAACTTACCATGTGACGTTCAGCTGGTGATCTTGGATAATATGTACTCGGAGGATCCACTGGGGGCTTTAGCATGTATAGTGTAGCCCAAGAATGAAACCATGCTAAGTACTGCTTCACCTTATAATCAAAGTCCAACCCAGGAATCTCTCCAATAACAATGTATGCTCTCCTGCTCTCCCATAGTGCAATACTTGTCTGGTGATACAATGCCCAATCAGTATCTGACTTACCACGTCCATCAACTCTTACAAAACTAGGATCCATTGGCATGATATCAGTAGAAGGGCAGTATCCAAATTGTCGTAGTACTCGATCTGGGAGATGCCACTCAACCCTTTTCCAACTGATCAAAGGAACTCTAGAGAGCCAAGTGTCCTGACCTGAAGTGCATATCTCTGGAACCTGAGCACGAATCTCTGCAGTGTATGGTTCCCATATTACCTGTATCATTTTTATATAATAAATTAATCGTCATTATATGGAACAAAAATGATTTAAAATGTATCAATATAATTATACTTAACATACCTGACTCTCCAGTAAGCCATCCAGCTCATCCCTGTATGTCATAACATTTCCTACAGGTACCTCCCGAAGTCGTTCCTCATTCCACCTATTTAATATTTATTAATACTTTAGCAATAAAATTAAAATTAAGAAACAAAAATATAACATATTACCTTATTCCAACACTCAAACCATCAAGCTGAACATGAAATGGTACATGAAGCTGAGGTCTTCCAACATGCAGATGCTCCCAAGACCATATCTGTAATAAGTGGATGCACCCTGCAATGTTTGCGCGTTTTGGTCTAGTTGCTTCAGATAGCTCCCTATACAAATGAGCTAGTACTGCACCTCCAAGTGAGTATGTCCTGAATATCGCTATATCCTCCATCAACGGCAAGTACTGTAAATAAATTTCAGAGCCTGAAGTGTCTGGGAGCAGGTGACATCCAAGTAGAAATAAAATGTAAGCTCGCACATGCCTCCAAAAATCCATCTCAGATAGATCAATGTAGGAGTCCCTCCAAAAAATCCACCTCAACCATCTCAATGGAATACATGTCTGCGCATGCGCCTGACCCATCTTAAACTTTGCTGTAATCCGTGGATTGAATGGGTCATGATACAAAACATCTGGGTCCGGATGCTGGCCTAGTAAATCATCACAACAATCTGGCCAACTCAACCATCGTCTGCCTGTACCAATAACTGGGTGTCCAACAAAAGCAGGTCCATCAATCTGTATCCCCAATATCATGGAAACATCCTGCAGCGTAATACTCATTTCACCAACTGAGAGGTGAAATGTATTCGTCTGTGGCGACCACATCTCAACCAGAGCTGTAAGCAAGTGATGATCCATCCTCCTATACCTCATCTGACTGACACTGTCCAAACCCACAAAAACTAAGGCCTCCATAAACCTAGGACAATTAATGGGCCACTCATGGACCATCAATAAGTGTGAAGCAGCCTCCAATATAGTGCCCTGTAAATAATAAAATTGTTGACATATTTGAGATTATTTATTTGAACAATAAAGCAATAACTAATATATATAAATTTACCCGCTCAGGATGGGCTGCTCGGTGGCTGCCTGCTAGTGAAGAAATGCTAGGTTGGATGGTATGTACAGATGGCTGTGTGGATGCCTCCACACTAGAAGGGCGCCTGCGGCGCCCGCGTCCCCTATCTTCTGCGGCTGCCATAAAACCTGGTAGGAAAAGAAAATGTTAGGCAAGTATAAATAATATAAAATTTTAATGACATTAGCAAAGGTTCATTTTTTTTCTACAGGTAATGCAAAAATATTCTACGAATAATGAAAAGCACATTTATGTAAAGCATTCTTGATATGAAAAATTTAAAGCTAAAAACTAACCTAGTAGGACAAGTTGCTTTGTTATGTCCTACTATGCCACATGCACCACATTTTCTATTACTTTGACCAATTCCCTCATCCATTGTATTTCTAAAACGATTTGTTCCTGGTCTCCCAGAACGTCTTCTAAAATTTGGCGGTAGGAGTGGATGTATGCCACTTGCTGGATTATGTTGTGCCCAAGTAGATCGGTCTGGAATATTATGAAATGGATCAGTATAAGTCATCTTGTAATTGTCCAAGTTGTAGTATTGTGAGACATAATTGTAGTGACTTTGCCTTAGCATTGATATGCAACTAACTACGTGTGGGCACGGGATATGATATGTAATAGTCTTCCCACAAGTACAAATGCAATTTATATTGTCAACTAAATCAACCCTGAAAGACCGAGATGACATGTCAACCACTTGAAACTCACGCATATTTATTCGAATGGGTTGTGGTAACCTACGTGCTTCTTGCTCGATCTTTTGCAGTGTTGCTTGTACTCTTGGTGCAAAGGGCCTGGTTGCATCAATTTCGGAACCCTCTAGCATCTCGTTTCTTCTCAAGTGCAAAGCCACAACATTATAGTATATTGCTGTAATCAACGCTTGAATAGGCAAACCCCTGGCTCTTTTAAGAACTCCATTAAATGACTCTGATGCATTTGTCGTCATAACTCCATAACGAAATCCACCATCATAGGTCAGAGCCCATGATGTGACATCACGCTCTACCAACCACTGGTGAATATCAGCCTTCACATTTATCATATCTTTCATGCACCTATCAAATACCAATGGGTTCAGTGTTCCCGGCCATGTACATCTTCTGGCATAGAAACTCAACGTCACCAACACCCATTCGACGTACTGCTTTTTTTAAAATTTTCCCATAGGTGACGAAGACAGTGACGATGTGCAGCATGTGGAAAAATTTCACGACAACCTCGCACCAAACCAGCGTGCCTATCAGAAATAATACATAAATCAGGTCGGGTGCTAACAATTGGAAGTAGTATATGCAACTGGCTCAAAAACCACACCCATGAATCAACACATTCTGATTCTACAATTGCGAAGGCGAGCGGGTACAATCCATTGTTAGCATCAATTCCCACAGCGGTTAGTAAAGTGCCTCGATATTTGCCTAACAAGAATGTGCCGTCAAGGCAAAGTACAGGGCGACAGTAGCTCCAACCTTTTATCGAAGGCCCAAAGGAGAAAAATAATCTCTCGAATCTATGATTCTCAGACGTTTGTATCTTATAAACGGTTTCGGGCATTGAAAACACAACAGCGTCCATGAACAAATTTATGGTTCGGTACGACTCCTCCCAGCTACCAAAAACTATTTTCACAGCTTTTCTTCTAGCATCCCAAGCTTTCATATATGAAACTTTTATGTTGAACTTTGCTTCAATTTGACCGATAATCTCTCGCGGCTTGAGATCCATATGCCTTCTGATACTGGGCAATATGAAGTAGCTTATGAATTGTGAATTACATTGTCTATGTCCAGTCGTTAGAATCGGGGGTTGCGCAAGTATGTTGGTTTTTCATGGAAGATATTTTCCATATGCCCCCCCAGACGTTTGCTCACCCCCGCATGCAAACGCCATATACATGGTCTGTCTGACCTGCCACTCTAAGCACAAACCACTGTAAATTTCTGTCTATTTGAAGCTACAATGACATACTCCACATTATTTATTATTGACCAACCCTGTAATGCAAACTGAAGATCCTCTTTCTTGGGTAAAACACATACCCTCCATCAGTTCTACTGGAATTGAAAATTCTTCCTCGACTTGGCTACCAACATAAGCCCTATCATTTGCTACGTCCTCATCCCATTCTCGAGTTGAAGAATATGCCTTCACGAAATCATTATTTACAGTTATTCCTTCTGTAGTGCCAACATTCGTGAAACAATAACGTTGGACCATGCTATGGATTTCAGGATTCATATCAACATTAACTTCATCTAAATGATATTGTGAGTTATTTTCATAATCATCAGGACCTGGATCACTTGATCCACTACTCATTGTTTCATAACCATCATCAACATCAACCGATGGTCTCTCAGAAGATTCTGGAATGTCATGGCAAAAACTTCTATGCCGGTCACTTCATCACGTACAAAAAATATTTTAAACAATTAAAACTTTCTCAGCCGATAAATTTTAATTTAAAATGCATTAAAATAAACATATATGAAAACTTACTTAACATTTTGCGGCATGAAACTTGGATTGGTCGGACTGTATTCAGTCACCCCGTCGAAAGTGTATGGCTCGTGCATGTGAGCTGCTAGTTGCTCAACAGCTATATTTTTTGTAGAAATTTCTTTGACCTCTACATAAAGTAGAAGTATTTGCCCAACGGCATGTGATAACACCATCTGACACACCTCATCATCGTCCACAACCGGAGCTATGAACTCATTCCCCAAGGGTAAACGACAAACTAAGTTTACTGAGTACTTCGACGTATCATATTTTAGGGATTTCAGAATTCTAATCTTCAGTTGCTCTAAGTTCATATTTGCAGATACTTGCAACGGCCGATAACTACCCCCAACATATGTTGGTGAATATTTATCATCTAAAGACAAGTGCCCACCATACATAAGAATAAAGGATGCTCCTCGTCCAGACATTGTTGCACTATTAAATATAGTTTATGATTACCTACAATTACCCATACACAATCTTACTATACTTGAACAAATAAATTCACACATAGGAATTTAACTAAATATATTTAAATAGATATTTTTGTATTCACATAAAGATTAACTAAAGAAATTTGCATATAACGTTCGTATTTATATTAATTTATATAATCTAATCCTAACACGAACATATGACTTTCGTAGTCATATTTGTCAAAAAAATTCATGCTCTCTAAGAAACAAAAGGAATTTAACAAAAAATATCCTTATATTAATTTTAGTTGAAATATAAAATAAGAATTGAATCTCAAAATTTTAATTGTGTCTGTTATTTATTAATTTGATTAAAATTTTTTGTAAGCATGTCGGTCAATAATTATGTTAATTTAATTTGATTTCAATTTTTGGATGACTTAAACTCTCTAGTGGATGACTTTAATTTTTGGATGAATAGAACTTACCGTTGAATAGCTTCAATGCATTGATAAGTTAAACTATCCCCGTTAAAATTTTTTGTAAGCATGTCGGTCAATAATATTGTTAAGTAAAGAATAATTTAAAATGTCTAATAAAATCTCATAAACATTGAGAAAATTTGTTATTATCTCACTAATTAAAAAGTTTTAGTTTGTCTAATTCGACGATGTGACATTTAAATAAATAACTGCATTAGATTGACTCAGCTTACGTTGGAGTTCTTATCTTCATGAGAGTTATCTAGATTCACTATTTAGAAGGGACTTTTATAACTCTAAATGTATATCTTGTAGCAAAGGAGGAGTTTGAGTTCTATGTTTCGAGCTTTGTATCTTTAGTCTACTTGAAACATTTAGTATGATGCTTGACTTGTCAAAAGAATCCAAAAGAATATAATTTATTAAAGAAAAAATATCTCAAAATAATATAAATCTACATTTGTCCAAAAGAATCCTAGTAAAAATTAACTTATTTCCACAAATCAAAAAATTTCTCAAGCTTATCCTAAATAAAATACCACTTTGCACACACACAACCTAAATCTAAGCACTAAAGGAATCCTAAACTTCTAAAATAAGTCATTCAAATGAAAAAAATCACTAAAGGAAAGAAATTTAACACAAAAAAAGCAAAAAAAAACTCCAAAAACGAACTTACCTCGCGGATTCGCCCGGATTTGCCGAGAGACGCCGATGGTGTTTGCAGAAACGAGCTTTTTAGGGTAAGAAAAGGAGTCTGCGCGGCTGATATAAGTGAAGAGTAAGTCGCCCGTTTAACGGGCGACTTACTTAAAATATAAGTCGCCCGTTGAACGGGCGACTTTGGCGAGTTTAAAAATTTTTTTTTCCGTTGGTTAATCGCTTAATTATAATTAATATAATGCTTAGTTTAAAAAATTGCCCTTTTTTTCCTGTCATTCCGCTGAAATTTTTTTTTGAACATTTTTTTGTTTTTTTTTTTTGTTTTACTTGCGTTCACAATTCTGAAATTTAATACTAATTAAGCAAAGACTCTCGTCATTTTTAATAGATAAATAGCATTTGAGTCGACATTAATTATGATGAATTTTAAAATTTTAAGTTATAGCCATATGATTATAATATATAAATAATTAAATTCTGATCAAAATATCTTTGCATAATTTTTAAATAATATGGATATGTTGAATACCATTTTGTTCTTTGGTGACATCATACTTGTAAACAAGAGAGACAAAAAAAAAAGACTAAGAGTCCAAAAATAATAATTTTATATGTTGTGTTTTGCTGAAATTTATTGTTATATTAAAAATTATCGATGCCACCATAAATAAAGATATTTTAATTATATTTGTTATATATAATTATTTTTTACATGAGACCAAGTTCTCATAATTGATTGGATATTCTCGAGTTAAACCCGAACAGTTTTGATATATGATTAATGAAACATCCATTATTTTTATAGAGAAATTATTATGTGCAATCATCGGACCATCCAGAGATCAATTAGGATGCGCTACGTCACCATATACACAGCGGTACACAGTGTTTGTGCAGTCATCGGACCATACAGAGATCAATCAGGATGCGCTACATCACTATATATACAGCGGTACACAGTGTATTGGTGACGTGGTGTATCCTGATTTATCTCGGAACAGTGTTGGTGACCGCACGTAGCATATATATACAAAGTTTGAGTAATTTGTTTGTTCAAACTTTTAGTCTTTGAATTTTTTGTGTTTTTTTTTATTAATAAGGAGTGTTATTTAAGTTAGAAAAAGGGGTTTTCTTTTTGTTTAATTTTCAAAGGGTATAGAAAATGGGTCATATCCTTCAATTTCAAGCGAGTTTTAGTGATTCAATTATGTCAACCTCCTATTTGGTCCACCACAAACCCCATCCTTCCAATCTACATAACTAAAATTCAATATTTTGGATTAAATTATTATTAGTTGTGATACGTCGTCAAAAAATTATCTTAATTGGGCGCGAATCTCAATGCAAAATCAAATAGGAAACTTCAAAAATTAATTCGGAGACCATTCGAACTCCAATTTCAGCAAACTTACTGTCGAACTGAGCGTCTCGAAAATACGAACCCAACGACACCAAATTCGACTCAATCCGAGCCCAAATGGATCCAAATCAAGGACCCGAAGTGCTGTTGGAAGGTTCAAACCACAATTTGGATTATCAAACAGATTCCAAACATAACAAGCTTATATTCGAATCGAGCGGCTTGACGAGACGAATCCAACGAGCCCAAGATTGCTGAATTCCGACATCATTAAGGTCTTCAAATGTCTAAAGAACGATGCATGATCAAGGGATTCAACATCGGCCTCTCATCCCACCACTCCCCATTTACCCTTGATCTCTCACCTATTTACAGGCCATGCCATTCACAAAATCTCTAAATAGCAAGGTTGTGAAAATCGGACCGGACAACGAACCGGAAGAATTAGAGGTTCATGGTTCGACCGATTCGACCGGTTGAACCGGGGTCGAACCGGATGACATAATAAATAATAATATAATTAAAAGTAATAAAATTAACATAATAATAATGACAATTTATTCATAAAAATTTTATAATTCTAAGAATTTTTAGACTAATAAATAAATAAAATTCATACATATATAATATATTACAAAATTTTAAAATTAAATATAAATAATTATTATATTTATGTTATATATTTAAATATAAAGAATTACTAATTTTATATTTAAGCATAATTTACATATATGAATTATATATAAATTTTATATTATAAAACTATATTTATATAGTCATACAATATTATTTTTTAAGATTTTTGTTTTTTTATCATTTAATTTTGCATTTAGAAAATGTTTTAGAAATTTAAAAATGATAAATAATTATTTTTATTTGAATAATTATAAAAATCTAATTAATAATAAATTTAAGAAGTTTAAAAATTATTATGATGATTTTTTATTTAAATATTCTACAAAACAAATTTCCAACAAGTTCTCATTCAAACAAGTCTTATGCACACATCATTGAATGTTGAAACAAAAAATAACTAGTTGTTTAGTCCCACATCACTTAGAAGTTGTAAGTTGAGTTGTTTATATACCTTTTCTTGTAACCATGGTGTAAGAGCTTTTATGGTATTATGGCATCATGTGAGTTATATTATTTATATTTAATTTAATATAAAATATAATAAAAATTTTGAATCTTATTATTAAATAAAATATATGATATTTAAATTAATTTAATATTAATTAAAAATTTTATATAAAAATAAAATATTTAAATATATTATTGGTTGAATCGGCCGATTTTTAAAAAACGGACCGGTTCAACGGTCAGCAGGTTCAACCGGCGGTTTAAACCGGTTTTGGCCGGTTCGTTGTTAGACCGATTCTTAGGGAGGACCAAACCGGCTGTTAGACCGGTTCACGGTTGAACCAGTCGAACCGGCCGGTCCCATCCGGTTTTCAAAACAATGATAAATAGAGCTCCCTCTCCTCATGAAAAGGGGCCCCAAGCCAAAGGAAAAAAAGAGAGAGATCGGAGATCGCTCTTGCTTCCTTGCCTCCTCGACCACCGCCGGAGTTCCGCTGGACCACCACTTGAGGCCCTCGCCTCCACCAGACCATTGTCTGACGCCGTTGCTCCGCCGGACCACCACTTAAGGCCATTGCCTCCGCCGGACCACCGCCTGACGCCGTTGCTCCGCCGGACCACCACTCAAGGCCCTCGCCTCCGCCGGACCACCGCCTGACGCCGTTGCTCCACTGGACCACCACTTGAGTCTCTCACCTCTGCCGGACCATCGCCTAACGTCGTTGCTCTGCCGGACCACCACTTGAGGCCCTCACCTCCGCCGGACCATCGCCTAACGTCGTTGCTCCGCCGGACCACCACCTGAGGTTATCACCTCCACCGGACCACCGTCTGACGACGTTGCTTCGCCGGACTACCATCTGAGTCCCTCACCTCGGCCGGACCATCGCCTAACCCCGTTGCTCCGCCGGACCACCACTTAAGGCCCTCACCTCCGCCTAACCACCATTTGAGGCCCCGACTTCTACCGGACCGTCACCTGAAGCCCGGACTTCTACCGGACCACCACTTGAGGCCCTGTGCTCCACCAGGCCACTACATGAGGCCAGGACTTCCACCGGATTACCACTTGAGGCCCCGAGCTCCACTAGGCCACCACCTGATGCTCAAACTTCTACCGAAGTACCGCCCTCCAACTATGGTCTTCCAGACCCCAATTTCCTGTCGACTATGGTCTTTCAAACTTTCGTCACCTACTATGGTCCTTCTGACCTCCATCGCCAGACAATGGTCTTCCAGACCAGTCTCTTGCCAACTACGGTCCTTTGGACCATCATCGTCTACTATGGTCCTTCCGACCTCCATCACCAGATAACGGTCTTTCAGACCTCAGTCTCCAGCCGACTACTGTCCTTCAGACCTTCGTCGCCTACTATGGTCCTTCCGACCTCCATCACCAGACAACGGTCTTTCTGACCCCGGTCTCATCCCGACTATGGTCCTTCCGACCTACATCGCCAGACAACGGTCTTTCAGACCCGATCTCCTGCCAACTACGGTCTTTCAGACTCCTATCTTCTGCCGACTACGATCCTTCCGACCTACATCGCCACACAACGGTCTTTCGGACCCCCGTCTCGTGCTAACTACGGCCCTTCCAACCAAACAAACATGTATATTATTGTAACTCCCACTATGTAATGCGCTATATATGATGTACATTTGTAACATCATGCCAAGGCCTTCTCCCAAGGAAGGGCCTCATTTGTAATCGACTACAAATACTAGTGGATTCATTCAAACTGGACCATGCCCCGTGGTTTTTTTCCCTTTTCAGGGGTTTCCACGTAAAAACTCTTATGTCTCTTATGAATGCTACACCCTCTCACTTATTTGATTGTGTGCTGGATCTTCGTACAATGCTAAGACGTTAAACTATATATTTCTCTGCCGCCGCGAATATTCCAGGACGCAACAAGTTGGATGTGAAATATGTGTTTTAGTTTAAAATTTTATGAATATTTTAATATATTTTATATCAAGTTAAATTAAAACTTATTAAATTTATTTTTAAATTAGTGTAATATAAACTCCTCATACATATCATTAAGTACAAAATATATTTAATAGTTTTTTATGTATGACAATTCTTCAGAAAATTTTTTTGATGAGCTTAAATTTTGATATAATATTCAAATTAAAATTTTTCAAAATTAAAACTTTGATTTGAACAAACTTATAGCCGATCTTAATGTATTCGCAAGACAAAGCACTTGAACAAATAGAAATCAAGCATTAAAACATAAGACATAATTGAATAACTTTTGAATATTAATTGAAGGATCAAATGATGTCCAAATGATGTATGCCTATGGTCAAATGGAGCCTGCCTATAATCAAATATTATGTGCCTGCCCAAACATCGCTCAAGCACCATCATCGAACTAATATCACATGACTGCTATCACCCGATTATTTTCTTCTAATTGCCACTCCTTGGCGGTCTACTACTATCTCCTTGATTGCATTTTGCATTCATCAACACAAATAAAATTAAAGGTACAACTAATTGTCGTCCAGTTGAGGTAAAAACTTACTTTTAGATTAAGAGACTTTTTTATTGCTTCTTAAAACTATGTTTTAGTATAAAAAATTTAATTTTTTAACCAAAAATTTGTTTTAAAAATAATAAAAACACATCCCAAATGGCTAAGCCTCTTAACTTTTCTCTTCTCAAGATCTTTACTTAAAAAAATTGTTGTTTTTGAAAACTTCTGATATTTATGTTTACACAAATTTTTATGTAAGAATAAGGTAAAAAATCTTAATTTGGTGTAGGGGTGTCAAAGATGGCCTGGCCGCCAACCCCATCAAAAAAATTCTGATTCGGGTTGACCCTTTTAATAAACGGGTGAGACTCTAATCATGCATTTTGACCTGTTTATTAAATGGGCAGGATTCAGATCAGAAAAATTCTGATTCGGGTTGACCCTTTTAATAAACTGGTGAGACTCTAATCATGTATTTTGACCTGTTTATTAAATGGGCAAGGTTCAGATTGACCCGCCAACCTTATTTTGATCCCAAAATAAATTTAATAATTTTTATTAAACCTTTTTATTTATTGATGTAATCTTCTTATTTTTAGATAATTAATCTAAAATCTATGATTAATAAGCTAATAACAAATATTTGTTCAATTAAAATAGATTATCAAGTTAAGTTCAGATTGCTAGTTGATTGAATTTCGGTTGATCGGTTTGTGTCATGTCAAATTCAGATTGGACTCGAACCCGACCTCTTGACCTGTGTCGTAAATATTTCTTCACTACACAACAAAGATGAAAACATTGTTAAATGGAGTAGACTCGCATAATGTTTGATTACAAAGTCTACACCATTTTAATTATTTATAAAGCCATTGATTTGAATCTTCCATGTTGAAGTCTTTGCATTTAACGCCGTCATCAAAGTGTGTGTTTACACCAAGAACAAGAGTCTTAAAGTATATCATATATCAAAATAAAATAAAATAAAAAGCCATAGATCATATGCGGCATTCATATAGGGGAAATTATTGCGTCCGGTGTCCGGATTCGTCCGGCACCAATCCGGTGTTGCCACATCATTAAAATACATCGGGACTCAGTGTATTTGGGTGACGTGGTGTCACCGGATTGGATGTCCGGACATCCGGTGACCGGACGCAATAATTCGCCTTCATATAGAGAGAATGCTTCAAACTTACACTTAGCCAAAACCAATCGTATGAGACATTAAATTTGAAGAATAATATATTAGTTTAGGTTTAAAGGTTCAATTATAATAATATAATAAATATTTAAACTTTATTTAATATATATTTTTTGAATGGTGCAATATTTCTAAAAATAGTGCAACATGCATGTATTTAGATACATATACGATGTGTTAGAAAACTTGTGGCAATAAAGATTTTAATAAATTAATTCTGGTTAGTATTTGATCCAATTTGTAATTAGTTTTTGATTCTTAGTTTCAAATTTAGTGAGTTGGTCTAGTCCGTTTAAAGGAATGGGTTTATAAATAAGGGGATCGTATTTGTTACCTAGAGATGAGAAAAGAATAAATAATTGTTCTGTTTTTTCTCCAAAAAGTTGTGAGTCCGCCCCTCTCCTTATATTCCCCCACTTCTCTTAAAAAAAGTTCTCTTCCTTTAAGATTTTCACAATAGTTGATATCGGAGCTTGGCGGAGGTGATCAAGGAAGAAGTTTCTTGTAATAAAAAATAAGCCGCGGAAGACGGAAGTGTTGCTCAGGTGTGTACATGAGATGGTCACATGAAGAAGGATCGGGCGTGTAGCGGGAGGTGGTCGTGCAGCTCAGGCACAATAACAATTATTCGGTTCAGACGCCGGACCTAGCTCTACATCTGGAGGCCAATAACATGTCGCCACGTGCTCTTGCTCTTTACCGCGCGGCCAGATGACCCGACCCGGACCGGGACCTAGTATTGCTAGGTATTGCTTGACACTTATGAGAAATACCGCTCTGTCAAGACTAATACCTAGCAATACAGAACAATACTGAGCAATACCTAGCAATACCGAGCAATACCTAGCAAAATCAGGGTATTGCTTGGTATTGCTCGGTATTGCTCGATATTGGTCTTAATAGAATGGTATTTATCATTATTGCCGAGCAATATCGAGCAATACCTAGCAATACATCGGTCTGCACAATTCAGCCAATACATAGCAATCCCAGGTCCGATCTAGGTCTGGTCGTCGGGCCGCAGGGTAAAGACTAAGAGCACGTAGCACCATTTTACTGGCGTCTGAACATAGAGCTACGTCAGGACACCAGACCTAATAAAAATTCCAGGTGCACAGGAGAGTTGGTTGCGGGTGATGGACGCAGAAGCGCCGACATACCACACGAAAGCAAGTGGGTGGGCGGGCCAGTCATGAGCGTGGGTGAGCGATATAGGAGCAGGTGCGTCGACCGGCAAGAAGCGCAAGAGTGTTGCACGCGGAAATGGGCGCAAGCCGGACAAGGGCATGGTTGCAAACCTGAGACGAACGAAGGCTATTTTTGCAACCTGGGAGTCGAACCAGGTGAGAGGGGCAACTGGGAGGGAGACAAGGATGAGAGAGCAAGACTAGACTGAGCACATAGATCTTGTGGCAAGGAGGAATAAATCGTGAAAACTAGGAGGGGCTTCTTGTCTGCATTCTCTATAGTTGATAGAGTTGATCCATTTAAGTAGAGTGGTGACTGTGACCTGGGACGTGAATGAAGGTCTGGAGCAGGGGCAAGACAGAGCAACTGGTTCTCCTTGTGATTTCTGGCCAAAGATGATGCGGAGCATCACCGTCGTCCGCTTAGTTACCGTTTTATTTAAATGCTTTATAATATATTTTATCATTAGTTTTTTGTTATTACAGCTTTCTGTTAGAGGCGCATCCATTTCCTTTTATTAGTGCCATTTTTAGTAGTTAGGACAAGCACTCTCTTTTTATTGCAGAGCTATTTTTGGCTCACTGGTTTTGTATTTCTTCTCCTTGAGAAGATGAACTACTCAGTTGATGATATACAGTTTGAGGCCAAAGCCTTATTTGTTTTGCTGCCCTCCTAGATTGTTCTTGTGAACCTGCTTCTTCCGGTGCATACCACATCATCCTGGTATCAGAGCCTGCGGCTTGGAAAGATGGCAGAGTCCAGCAAGCGTGCGACGAGCGAGGAAGACCGAAGCTTCGAGGCACTTTGGGCTGCGCACGCTGGAGTTGAGAAGAGATTAGATAACATCGCAGCAGCGGTAGATCGTCTTGCTACCGTCTTACGGCGAGAACCACCATTAGGATGAACTGGCGAGGTGCCGCCACGAATGGTGAGGCCGGTACAACCCACGGTTACACCGATTGATGGTAACAAAGTTTTTCCAATGCGTCGACGACAACATCAGGCATTTTTCCCGGAACTCTCAGATTCAGACGAGGAACGCATTACATTCAACCCGGAGGGATTCACGGATTCAAACGCGGATCCGATGGAGCGTCGTCCCCGCCGATTCATGGGTCATGACAGGCATCCAGGCGAGTTTCGAGTTAAACTAGATATCCCCTTCTTCGATGGTCGCCTGCACATCGAAGATTATTTAGATTGGGAGCATGCTGTGGAGAACTTCTTTGACTACATAGAGATTGAGCCGGAGAAGCAGGTCAAATACGTGGCCTGCCGCCTCAGGGGAGGTGCCGGCGCGTGGTGGTCTCAATTGTTACAGTCTCGTCGACGGGAAGGGCGCGGACCAGTCAGAAGTTGGGCCCGATGTTGACCTCGTTTTTCGCTCGAATACTGTCGAGTGCATTCGATCAATTCGATTAGACCTCGTCGAGCCCAATTTGATCTCGAGTCGGCTAGAATTGAGTCGAATTAGACCCAACAATATTTAATTACCCTCGAACAATTTATCTCAGCCCCGACGAGCCGCATTGAGCCCGAGTTCATTCGAATTGAGCTTAATTTTGACTCAATTCAGGCTAAGATTATTTCGACTCAACTCCAATGCTTTTAGTGAATTTTGAATGTAATTCCAAATCAAGTAGTTGGATCCGACGACTCTCGTCGTGTTGAGATTCGGACTCTGCCATTGCCAGGCTTCTCAGTCGCATGGTACACTCATTTTAGAACGAGGCAGACCCTCGTTAGCAGGATTTTCAGCAGACAGGGGATGTTTTCATGTTTGGAGTGAGGCAGAACGTCGGGAGAGACGTTTAGAAGGCTCGGGGAAGCCTTCAGCTAGGGTATTCGAACTCGCCCCTCCTCTCTGCTAGTTCTCAGTCTTCCGCTCTCCAGCTCTCGCTCTCGCCCTCTCTTGGCTCTAGTTCGGAAGCAGCTCAAGGCCAAAATGGCTCTCGGCTCCCGATCCCTCTCCGGGCTTCTCATTTCTCCTCCCTGATCGCAAGGAGACCGAAGGCTCTCCTGTGCCTCCTTCGGTCGGAACTCAAGAGCCGAAGCTCTTGCCCTCTCTCCCTCTCTCGCGTGAGCCACAGGACCGACGCCGAGCCTCCCGTTCACGTGACTCCAGCCAGAGCTAGGACTTTGCTCCCGTCCTACCTGCAGTAACCTAGTCCAAATCCGTAACTCTGTCCGACGACCCGACGTCGTCTCTAGTCTCCAAACCAAACAGCAGCCAGCATCTCCGACTTCCCTGCTCTCGACGCCGACATCCCTCGCACGACAGGACTGAGCCCGATGGCAGTTAGCTATCCCGACGCCTCCAGCCAAGGTCCGAACGCCCTAGTTCCCTCTGTCTCTGTCATTCACGTACAGCAGGAGGTGAAAACCCCCCTTGCCTTGGCTGTTGACCGAATCCCCCATCTGTTTCTCTGGATTCGCGAGATCCAGACGAGGCTGAGAAGCTCCCACCCGAAGCAGGCTTGGTCGGAACCGAGCCCCTGCTTCCGCCGCCCTTTGCACGTCAAAAAAAGAAAAGGAAGGTCATCAGCTCACCTCCTCTTTCCCTAGTCGAACCTCTCCATAACAGCAGGAATGATAATGGTTAAGTGGTTAACCTATCAAAATGAGGTTGTGCAGTTTTTTCTTCTTTCTTTTCACTGTTATAGTTAACTTCTCATAGCTTGATTAGTGAAATGCTCTTCTTCTTGTGAATACCTCATTTGGAAGGTGAGGCTAGTTAAACTTCATGAGCATGACTCTGTTGGATGACAACGTTTGGGTTGTTTGAAGTTTTTTTTTTATGAGAAAGAAAGTTACGGAAATTTATGCTTAGTTTGTATCATGCAACATGTGGTTTAAAATGTTGGAGAAATGTGGAGACATTTCATGTACAAGTAGGAGAGGGGTCTTGACACCCTTCATGGCATGCATTCGAGATATTTGGAGAAATGTCTTTGAGAAGAAATCATGGTGTTTTAAGAGACTTAAACCTGCATCTGAAGTCTTCTAACCAAATGTTTTGCTGGCATGCATAGATACAAGAACTTTGCCTTATCTTTTTGTTATCATTGAGAGATTCGACATGACTATATTTGCTAGATTTCTCCCAAAATTTCTTTGATAAAGTGTTTGGAACTCTCTCACTATTGTTATTTTCGTTGCGAGTTTTGTTAACTCCTTTCCTAAGCTTGGGTAGCCATGTTCTCCCTTCACTAAGCATGCATATAAAGTATTTGATGGAATGTCTTATAGAGGTCTTGCTTAGAGTGAAATGGTTTGGATGCAAATTTACCCTTCTATGTTAACTGAAAGCTTTTGTTATTCTTGTTGGTGCTATGAAGGGTGCATAGTATGTGTATTTGGAAGGACATTGGGTTGATGGATTTGGTTGTCTTATTCTTATTTTGCTTTAGTAATGTGATATTGGAGATGGCTTGATCCTTGTCTAATGATCCATTCATGATATGGTTGACACTTAGCTTATAGTAAATCTTGATGACCTTTGAGTATACTCTTTGGTGATGTTTCCAACCAAGTGTATATTTAGAGATTGGTGAGACTTTGGTTTAAGACAAAACTTTGCTTTAATTACAACCCATGAATCTTATGATTGGCATTTTGTTCTTGATGAATATTGACGAATTTTAAGCAAGGTTTTGGTGATGCGTTACAATTAAGTGTGCACATGAACTTTTCATAAATAAGTATAGATGTAAAGTACTAGTTGTTATGCTCTCTTCAAGTATCTCTACGAAACCCTTTGTGCATACTTTGTGATGGCCATTGTTGAGCTTGCTATAATATACATTGAGTTGTCTTATTTTGGAGCGGATAGTGGATGTATGAACTTTACTTTTTGAATCATGTTATGTGGTTTAGTGGCCTAAGTGTGACATAGTCAAACATCTAAAAGAAATTGTTCTATATTATTTCTTAGACTTCGCATGCTAGTTGTTTAACCAAATGCCCTAGAGAGGTAGTCCTTTTCAATTACTCACTTTATTTTGGTATCATTCATGCAAAATTTCAATGCAAAATGCCACAAGCCCAAATGGTTATTAGTATGGTAGTTTAGTTGGCTCTTATTCTATGCATGTGGAGGGAGTGGGACAAAATGCATATGAGATCTTTATACTTACATTTAAAAGTTTCCTAAAATTATCAGCGAAATTGTTTAGTGATTGGTGACCACAAGGCACGCCTTGTGGAGTTTTGTTTTAGTTCTCTTTATCTTGTTTTCCTTTGTAGATATACAAAACAAAAAAATCTGAAATGTATGATTCCCCATTGAGTCATTGAATGCTTATTGTAGTTACTTATGTGATGTATCATCCTCATTAGTAGCATAGAAAGTGTTTGTATAAATGCTTATCATGAGTGCTATAAACTTTAACACCTGGGAAATGTTATAAGTGCTGAAATTATACTTCTTTTTAGAGGTCTATATGTTAACAAGTTGATTTCATTTGCCTTTGGACAATATATCTGTTTGTGGAAACATTAAGAATATGTTATTAAACCATCTGTTATGTGCATAGAAGTATAATTGTGCTGAATTTTATTTCTTGAATTTCCCTCTTGGAAAGCTGGAGATGCAGAGACAGTTTTTTTTTTTTGTTAAAGATATGCAAAGCCTGTTTGAGAAAGTCTAGTGACTCATTGTTAGCTTGTCTTACACTCTAGTGTTTACATTTCAAATGCATTGAATTGTTGGAGATATACATGAAAGTTTGCATAGTCTTTACCCTCCAATAAGCTTTATATTGTCGTTTTTGAAAATATTAGAAAAAGAGGTGTTTTATGAGATATAAATCTCTCCTTAGTAAAGGCTAAAGAGCATGTTTATAGATAAATTATACCCCTCTATATGTTGTTTTAGGAAAGGTCTCATATGTATGAGATAGAGCTTTATTGGCCTTAACCAAATGCAGTTTTCTTTTACTGTTTAGCGTCCAAATCGCATTGGGGAGCATGGTAAGTGCAGTTTTTTTTAAGAAAAGTGCAGATTTTTGCAGTTTTGAGTTTCCAAACTGTTTTGGGAAAGAGTCACGTGCAGATTTTTGCAGTTTTGAGTTTCCAAACTGTTTTGGGAAAGAGTCACGTGCAGATTTTTGCTGTTTTGAGTTTCCAAATCATTTCGGGAGCGAGATAAGTGCAGATTTTGGCTGTTTTTAGCTCCCGGTTGGTCGTAGGGATGCCATACGTGCAGTTTTTCACTACTTTGAGCTTCCGAATTGCTTTAAGAATAAGTTATGTGTAAATCTCTCGCGTTTTTGCATTCCAAGCCATGTCAAAATGAGTATTTGTTGAAAAAGGCAATCATAAATTTCTTAGATATGCGAATCACATTGTTGGAAGCATGCTTAGTTATAATATAAAGAGTTAATAGATTTTGAGATACCTTTACGCTTGTTCTAAATTTAGATCCTCCTTTATCCCTTTGAGCTTTACTTGAAATTATGTTGATAATTAATATTGGAATGTTTCTTGAGCATCGGAGGAACGAATTGGCATGAAACTATCTTTCTCTCATTTCTTCTTTCCAACAATATGAACTTGACTTTGAGATTTTGGTAAGATGATACATGTTTGAGTGCAAGGGCAAGTTTATAAAATTGAGATTTGAGAGTTTCTTAATTATTTGATGGCATGTAGTGTGAAGATTGAAAACTTGTTGGAAAGCATTTATTTTACTCGTGCGTTGAAAGAAAGAGGGCTTTGTGAATCGATTCATGTTAAAGAAGTGTTATGATTTGTTTTGTATTATAAAATCGGATTTCTTATAATGCGTTCCTATTGTTTCTTTGCATGTATTTACATTTGTTGAAAAGCTTTATGAAAGTTTTGTGAGTCGATTTGTGTTGAAAGTTTTTCACGATAGATTTTGTGAATGTTTTATATCGAAGGTTTTATGTGAATTATTTTCGTATTGAGATTTTGTGATTTTGTCTTGTGAATGTTTTCTTGATGAAAGGCTTCATAGTGCCTATTCATTAAGAAAATTTCTACAAGTCTACCCCACTCCAAATGAGAGGAGAGGCACTTGATTAGTGGTTATTTGGGTAGGATTTTGTGACAAAAAGGGATTTTGGTAGATAGCGTTTGAGGAGGTTTCGCGTAGTAGCCCATTTGAAAAGTCTTAGCAAGTTATTTCAAGAGGTATGACTTTATGATTGAACTTGTGTAGTAGGATCTCTTAGTATCCTTTGGGGAATAGTTAATGCTTTCCTATTTGAATCAAATTCTTTTAGTGGTTATGGCTAAGGATGAACATTGGAGGTTTAGACTTTAGGAAGTTTTGGGTTAGACCCTTTTAGAGTCTCTTTCCATAGGATGGATTTTTGGAGTTTGGAATCTTAGAGAGCTTGGAGTTAGAAAACCTCTAGTGTCTTTTTGGGAATAGGGTATTACTCACTTGTCTGGTTTAGATTCCTTTAACATTAGCTTCCATAGAGAAGAGGTATAGAATTTTTGAGAGAAATACAAAACAAAAGAAAACTCTTACTTTGGATTTAGAGTTGGGAATTTGTATCCCATTAGTAGATATAGATTTGTTTGTAGTGTGTTGTGGGTAGAAGTCTTAAAAAAATATCAAGTGCCTCGTTTGGAGTGGGAACAGCAAAGGGCATTGTTGATATTATAGGATGCACTTGACTTCTACGGAGTGTGTCCAAAACAACAATGCCTACATCCCTTTTATTTGTAATTTTCATTCTTTTCTTTCTACTGCTTTGCTATAGATTCTTAAGTTTAGTGACACATGTACGAAAATCTTAAGGGTTAGAAAACAAAACCTCCTTTCGTTCCCTACAACACTAGTGACATCTGAAGACAAAAATTAAGGACCGGGTCTTAGATAACATAGACTTAGGGTGCATGCTCCTTATAGGATAGAGACATTAAAATCAAACTTAGTGACACGTCTTCCTAGGTTCTAGTTTTCTTAATCCACTAATAATCAACCAACGGAAATCAACCCTAATTCAATCCTTTAAAATGTATTAAAACACTTAATTTTTATTCTAACCATAATTAATATTTCATAACCATTAAAAATACCAAATCTAAATCAAGTTCAACTAAATTAATAATAATCTCCTAACCAACCTAAAATTTAAAAAAGGTAGACTTTAATTAGGAAATCAAATCATAAGCTAAAATTCATTAGGATAAGAGACTCCTAAAATATCAGACTTTAGATCAATTTTTAAAATCAATTAACCAATTTGATTAATAAATCGCCTAATCTACATTTCTTTTCTAATTTATAACCAACTAATAATTCAACAAAAAAATTGGTTGTCACTGGGTAACCCAGGCCTACGAGGCTATTAAGTTAGCCCCAAGGAGGGTGAAATAAACCTCACGGCCTCGGTGTGAAACAAAGGTGGTAATCAATCAGATATTAAAATGAAAACTTTAAAATCAATCCTAAGACATTAATGTTTAAACTTCAATTAAAAAATCTCCTTTTTGGCCCCTCAACAAATTAAAAATGCAAATAATTTTAACTAAATCATCCTACATAGGATCTATCCAAAATTGCACAGCCTACACACACCCTAGACTTGTTTGGTTAGGACACGACTTCTAGCCCTAGGTTAGGCTGACATTTTCTTTCATTATTCAGTATTTACTACATACACATGCTTTATAATTGCTATTATTATGCTTCCTGTTTTGTTACATTCTTACTTACATGCATTTATTTTCTGAATGGCATCTACGCTCATTTGTGTATTTTTCTTTCACTTGTCTTGCGAGGTACATTGGATCATGATGGTTGAGAACTAAAGAAGAGCATTTGCTTAGGAGCTTTTGAGTGGCCGCGCCCCAATCAGGGAGTATTTGCTTATAAGCTTGTAAGTGGCAGCGCCACAATCAGGTATGATCTCTGCAACTTGTAAAGTAATTTTATTCTAATTATATATCGAGACTGCTACACTCCACACACAATTTGTTAATAGGTATTCTAGCATGTGTAGGTAGCCAGCCATAGGGTAGTTCACTAACGAAGCTTTGGCCCTATAGGTCAAAGCTTAACCCCTTCTGTGAGCCCTAGAGACCATTAGGGTCATTTAGGCCTGTAGAGTAGGCCACCTATTATGCCGGTTGGCATCGCTGTTTTCCCACACGAAGTGGGCATCATGGTTTTTCTGCTAGGATTTTGGCCTTCCGGTTTTGGGTACGATACCCTCCCTTTTTTTTCTTTTTTTTCTGTGAGCCTTAGAGACCATTAGGGTCATTTAGGCCTGTAGAGTAGGCCACCTACTTATGCCATTGGGCATCGCTGTTTTCCCACACGAAGTGGGCATGACTATGATGATTTTCTGTGCGGGTACCTTGCCTGGAGGGTACCCTTAGGGTGTGTTTATTTACTTTTTCTGTACTCTGAATGTCATGCACACATCTGTTCTTACACACTTTTCTCCACAATGCACCTTACATGCATGCATTGCATTAGTGGACCTAAGGACATCTCTTATTTATGTATCTTTTCATGCATCATACAACGATAGGTCTATTCATCCGCATATTATAGAGTCGTTGATTTGAGTCTTTTGAACTATTAATCCTTGAATCCTTAAGATAGAGCCTTCCCATCTTGCATACATATAGGGCGATTGGTTGTGCTTAGGATTTTAGCTGGCTTCCTTTTTCAGGCAAGGAATAAGTCCAGACTGCATTAGTTAGGTCGTAGGCGTTAATGTCGTATGTACGATATTACACCTCTTATAGATTTAGGGTCTAAAGGTGAGTGGTACGAGTGAACCACTATACACCTTATTGGTGGGTAAGCTTTCCTTCCTTCTGAAAGCTATAAATCCTACCCATCCGCGTCACACAGATGACGCCACCTCCCTCTTTCTCTCGTGCATGTCTGAGTGCGTTGTCCTTCTTCCTTTTCTCCAGTTTTTTTTCACTTCTTCTAGCCGGACGGATGTTGACTGAACCATGTGTGATTGATTGAGCCAATTTGGGACCTTCTTTCCCTTTGATTAGGAAAGCCTAGAAACACCTTTGCACTAAACCCAATTGAGAAGATAATCTAACATCCTTAATCGAGAGTTTTCCTAAGTCAAGGCTTAGGATGTAATTAACTACGGGGGCTTGCGCCCGTAGGAAACCGATCCCCACAATCAAATAAACCCTATTCGATGCTGATGTATCGAATAGGGGAAATCTCGTGAACTTTTGGGTTATAGATATTATTATCCATCGAGGTTGGTAGGTGAAAGCCGCTATCCTCTATGGTTAATCGTATCTATAACTCCATCTGCTCTTCCATCGGCCTGCTTGTGCCGAGTGTAAAGGCCTACGACCATTTTTGTCCTATGGGATAGTGTGATCGTATCCTTTGCATTCGAACCACACGAGCGGAATCCTTTCGGAGACCCACAGATTTCTGGCGACCACGGTGGGACAGGTTTCTCTCTCCATCTTTGGATGTTATATTATCTTCTTTTGTGTGCACTCTGGGTTTGGTGCTCTTTAGATTAGGTTCTTCCTACTCTTAGATAGGGTCCTTTTCTTAGTTAGGATTCCCTTCTTGGCTAGGCTTTCCCCTAGCTTTGGTCTCTTTCCTTCCGGCCTTTTAGGCTATTTCGTACCTTATCAATTCTCTTCTTTCCGTCGGGTTTCTGTGTTCGCTCGACTCTCACTCTGAGATCGTTGAGCAGACCCCGACACCTTCTTACCTTTCGTAGGTACTTGATACCTTAGGGTGGATTAGTTGTTGATAGTAGTTCAGACGAGGAAGGAGACTTCCGACGTCAGACTACTAGCAAGCAACTTATTCCCCATCAGATGTGTGGAATTAGAGTCAAGGATTCCCATCAAAAAATCTTATGACACTTCTTCCACTATTGTTGGTTGTTTTCCTACCTTCTATAAATATTCCTTTGTATTCGTATTCCTTGAAAGGATTCTTCTTACTTTTCGGCAGTCTGTGTGGCCACGACGATTTGTCCTCTACCACACGATGTTCGCTTTGAAGAGTATAAGACTATCCTTAAAGGGGATACACTAAGATGTCGTAAGGATATTTATCCTTATAGTTGTGCACGCCAATTATGTTGGTGCTAGCACAAAACCTTTTGATTTGTCCACCCCTTTGTTGTGAGGGGTTGATTCACCCAGTTTCGCTTGTCACTCCAAGCGTGGTCTGGGATATCAAAACCAATGAGTCAAACCCCCATTTTTAGAGGTGATATTGGGTCCATGCCCACCTACGCTAGTCAAGTGTGGTAATGTTGATCCATTATCCCCATATAAGTTTCCTTCTCTTATCGTTCATGATACGATAGTTGTCCTTTTCCTGCCGCTTGTACATATCCCCCTGTATAGATATAACTCCAAAGGATCTCTTCTACTTTTTGACAGTCCGTGGCCACGACGATTTGTCCTCTACCACGTGATGTTCGTCATGCAAAGTATGAGATTATCCTTAGCAGTTGTATGTAAATACGCCGTAGGGATGTTTGTACTTGCACTCATGCCCACCAACCGCTCTGGTGTTGTGACATGAAGTCTCCTTTTTAGTCCCCTTCGAGGGTTGACTTTCTCCAGTTTCACTTGTCACTTTCAAAGTGTGGTCTGGGATACCAAAACTACTAACTCAAATTTCTACTGAATGTGATACTGGGTCCATCATTGATCTATATTAGTCAAATATAGTGACGTCGATCCATTGTCACTACGTTAATTTCTCTACAAATTTTATTGTGATCTTTGCACTTCCCCAGTTCATTCATATGAGTTGAATGTGGCCTGGGTTACCAAAGCCAATGTCCTATTCCTTTATAGATCTTGTGCATGATATTTCTCTCTCCCCAGTTTTATTCATGTGGCGAGTATGGCCTGGGTTATCAAAGCCAACAATTTTCCTCTCTTTATATTCTAGTATACTTGATGTATAACTACGAATATAATTTGAAAATAAGAAAAAAAAAAAGATAAAAAAAAAAATAATAAAAAAAAGAGAGGGAAGCTCTTAGTTGGGTAGAATCGGTTGCCCTTGTCACAGGTGGAACCCGGTTCTACGCTCCAACAGTCCAAAGTCCCTCCTGTCTCTCCTTAAAACATTTTGATGATTGTGTAGGAGATGACTGTATGTTCATTTCTTCGATTATAGTTGTTCACTTTTAAAGGGATGTTGTTCTCCCTTACTTGTGATGTGGTACATCTGGATCTAGATGTTAGCATCACTTCTTGGTGGATTTTGATCTTCTAGCAGAAAGTCGATCCGCCACTTCTTTCAAATGATATATTTTCTCATTGAGATCTTGCTTTTAGTTATAAGAGCAGCCTCTTTTGAATGCATAAAGTGTTGCTTGTACTTCTCACAGGGTCCCATCAGATAGCATGGGTTCTACCACTGTGATTTCTTCTAGCGAGCATTGACCCTTAATATGATTACAATTCTGAGTGACAAGTGTGTCCCCTTGTCACTTCTATGATATTATCCTTTCTACACGGTCGTATATATATTCCTCTTTTTAGAGATGTATATCGATCGATTGCTTCATGATATGTGATTTCAATTTTACCTAAAGAAATTCTACTTATGTTTTAATTATACATGGCCACGACGATTTGTCCTCTACCATGTGGTAACTAAAATATAAGTTTGAGATTTCTTAGATGATGGATTACTTATTTCTTTGGCTTTCTCACAGCACCACGCATATGAGCGTTGGTTGGTTGTGGAGCTCTTGCCTCTTCTTATCGTCGCGGCATATGCGCCCGGTGGTAGTAGAGTGTACTTTTCCTCTTCTGATCGTCGCGGCATATGCGCCCGGCGGTAGTAGAGTGTACTTTCCTCTTTTCATCGCCGTGGCATATGCGCCAGACGATATTAGAGTGTAGAGTTCTCTTTTCTGGTTGAGAGAGCCCGACAGAGTCCCTGGGAGGCATTCCTCACCACCCTTTTCCTCTTCTGATCGTCGCGGCATATGCGTCTGGCGATAGTAGAGTGTACTTTCCTCTTTTTATCGTCGCGGCATATGCGCCCGACGATATTAGAGTGTACCTTTCCTCTTCTGATCGCCGCGGCATATGCGCCCGGTGACATTAGAGTGTTCTTTTCCTCTTCTTATCGTCGTGGCATATGCGCCCGGCGGTATTAGAATGTTCTTTCCTCTTCTTATCGTCGCGGCATATGCGCCCGGCGGTATAAGAGTGTACTTTCCTCTTTTTATCGTCGCGGCATATGCGCCCGACGATATTAGAGTGTACCTTTCCTCTTCTGATCGCCGCGGCATATGCGCCCGGTGACATTAGAGTGTTCTTTTCCTCTTCTTATCGTCGTGGCATATGCGCCCGGCGGTATTAGAGTGTACCTTTCCTCTTCTGATCGCCGCGGCATATGCGCCCGGTGACATTAGAGTGTTCTTTTCCTCTTCTTATCGTCGTGGCATATGCGCCCGGCGGTATTAGAGTGTTCTTTCCTCTTCTTATCGTCGCGGCATATGCGCCCGGCGGTATAAGAGTGTACTTTCCTCTTTTTATCGTCGCGGCATATGCGCCCGACGATATTAGAGTGTACCTTTCTTCTTCTGATCGCCGCGGCATATGCGCCCGGTGACATTAGAGTGTTCTTTTCCTCTTCTTATCGTCGTGGCATATGCGCCCGGCGGTATTAGAGTATTCTTTCCTCTTCTTATCGTCGCGGCATATGCGCCCGGCGGTATTAGAGTGTACTTTCCTCTTTTTATCGCCGCAGCATATGCGCCCGACGATATTAGAGTGTACCTTTCCTCTTCTGATCGCCGCGGCATATGCGCCCGACGACATTAGAGTGTTCTTTTCCTCTTCTTATCGTCGTGGCATATGCGCCCGGCGGTAGTAGAGTGTACTTTCCTCTCCTGATCGCCGCGGCATATGCGCCCGGTGGTAGTAGAGTGTTTCTTGTGGACTTTTGTGTTCGCCTTAGTTTTTTTAATATTATCTTGTTTCATATTCTTGTGAGCATGGAATCCCTGCTTCTACTCTGCCGTTGCGATGTGGTCAAGCAGATAGATGATTTCCTTACCATTGATTCTTCATCCTTATTGTTCTCCTTTGATTATCGCTTTGGTATTTTATATGATTTGCAAACCATTGTTGAATTCCTTTCTCCTCGCATCACCTTAGACATGTGCTTTGGATGATTGTTGAATTCCATCTGGTTCTTTGTGAGCTTGTTTCAATTCTACTCATGTGAACATGAGGCTTCCTTTTCCTATTCTTCCACTTTGGTTGGGCAGATAGGTTGAGCTGCTTTCTTTGACTCTTCCTCTTATTGTTAAGCTTGTTCTGTTAATTGACCCTAAAATTACATCTTCCTAGAGTTGGGGAGGTCAACGCCAACATACACGGTTCACTTGCTGTTCTCCGTATATGTTGGGGGTCCGTTTGTTGACCTCGTTTTTCGCTCGAATACTGTCGAGTGCATTCGATCAATTCGATTAGACCTCGTCGAGCCCAATTTGATCTCGAGTCGGCTAGAATTGAGTCGAATTAGACCCAACAATATTTAATTACCCTCGAACAATTTATCTCAGCCCCGACGAGCCGCATTGAGCCCGAGTTCATTCGAATTGAGCTTAATTTTGACTCAATTCAGGCTAAGATTATTTCGACTCAACTCCAATGCTTTTAGTGAATTTTGAATGTAATTCCAAATCAAGTAGTTGGATCCGACGACTCTCGTCGTGTTGAGATTCGGACTCTGCCATTGCCAGGCTTCTCAGTCGCATGGTACACTCATTTTAGAACGAGGCAGACCCTCGTTAGCAGGATTTTCAGCAGACAGGGGATGTTTTCATGTTTGGAGTGAGGCAGAACGTCGGGAGAGACGTTTAGAAGGCTCGGGGAAGCCTTCAGCTAGGGTATTCAAACTCGCCCCTCCTCTCTGCTAGTTCTCAGTCTTCCGCTCTCCAGCTCTCGCTCTCGCCCTCTCTTGGCTCTAGTTCGGAAGCAGCTCAAGGCCAAAATGGCTCTCGGCTCCCGATCCCTCTCCGGGCTTCTCATTTCTCCTCCCTGATCGCAAGGAGACCGAAGGCTCTCCTGTGCCTCCTTCGGTCGGAACTCAAGAGCCGAAGCTCTTGCCCTCTCTCCCTCTCTCGCGTGAGCCACAGGACCGACGCCGAGCCTCCCGTTCACGTGACTCCAGCCAGAGCTAGGACTTTGCTCCCGTCCTACCTGCAGTAACCTAGTCCAAATCCGTAACTCTGTCCGACGACCCGACGTCGTCTCTAGTCTCCAAACCAAACAGCAGCCAGCATCTCCGACTTCCCTGCTCTCGACGCCGACATCCCTCGCACGACAGGACTGAGCCCGATGGCAGTTAGCTATCCCGACGCCTCCAGCCAAGGTCCGAACGCCCTAGTTCCCTCTGTCTCTGTCATTCACGTACAGCAGGAGGTGAAAACCCCCCTTGCCTTGGCTGTTGACTGAATCCCCCATCTGTTTCTCTGGATTCGCGAGATCCAGACGAGGCTGAGAAGCTCCCACCCGAAGCAGGCTTGGTCGGAACCGAGCCCCTGCTTCCGCCGCCCTTTGCACGTCAAAAAAAGAAAAGGAAGGTCATCAGCTCACCTCCTCTTTCCCTAGTCGAACCTCTCCATAACAGCAGGAATGATAATGGTTAAGTGGTTAACCTATCAAAATGAGGTTGTGCAGTTTTCTTCTTTCTTTTCACTGTTATAGTTAACTTCTCATAGCTTGATTAGTGAAATGCTCTTCTTCTTGTGAATACCTCATTTGGAAGGTGAGGCTAGTTAAACTTCATGAGCATGACTCTGTTGGATGACAACGTTTGGGTTGTTTGAAGTTTTTTTTTTATGAGAAAGAAAGTTACGGAAATTTATGCTTAGTTTGTATCATGCAACATGTGGTTTAAAATGTTGGAGAAATGTGGAGACATTTCATGTACAAGTAGGAGAGGGGTCTTGACACCCTTCATGGCATGCATTCGAGATATTTGGAGAAATGTCTTTGAGAAGAAATCATGGTGTTTTAAGAGACTTAAACCTGCATCTGAAGTCTTCTAACCAAATGTTTTGCTGGCATGCATAGATACAAGAACTTTGCCTTATCTTTTTGTTATCATTGAGAGATTCGACATGACTATATTTGCTAGATTTCTCCCAAAATTTCTTTTGCCAAAAGTGATAAAGTGTTTGGAACTCTCTCACTATTGTTATTTTCGTTGCGAGTTTTGTTAACTCCTTTCCTAAGCTTGGGTAGCCATGTTCTCCCTTCACTAAGCATGCATATAAAGTATTTGATGGAATGTCTTATAGAGGTCTTGCTTAGAGTGAAATGGTTTTGGATGCAAATTTACCCTTCTATGTTAACTGAAAGCTTTTGTTATTCTTGTTGGTGCTATGAAGGGTGCATAGTATGTGTATTTGGAAGGACATTGGGTTGATGGATTTGGTTGTCTTATTCTTATTTTGCTTTAGTAATGTGATATTGGAGATGGCTTGATCCTTGTCTAATGATCCATTCATGATATGGTTGACACTTAGCTTATAGTAAATCTTGATGACCTTTGAGTATACTCTTTGGTGATGTTTCCAACCAAGTGTATATTTAGAGATTGGTGAGACTTTGGTTTAAGACAAAACTTTGCTTTAATTACAACCCATGAATCTTATGATTGGCATTTTGTTCTTGATGAATATTGACGAATTTTAAGCAAGGTTTTGGTGATGCGTTACAATTAAGTGTGCACATGAACTTTTCATAAATAAGTATAGATGTAAAGTACTAGTTGTTATGCTCTCTTCAAGTATCTCTACGAAACCCTTTGTGCATACTTTGTGATGGCCATTGTTGAGCTTGCTATAATATACATTGAGTTGTCTTATTTTGGAGCGGATAGTGGATGTATGAACTTTACTTTTTGAATCATGTTATGTGGTTTAGTGGCCTAAGTGTGACATAGTCAAACATCTAAAAGAAATTGTTCTATATTATTTCTTAGACTTCGCATGCTAGTTGTTTAACCAAATGCCCTAGAGAGGTAGTCCTTTTCAATTACTCACTTTATTTTGGTATCATTCATGCAAAATTTCAATGCAAAATGCCACAAGCCCAAATGGTTATTAGTATGGTAGTTTAGTTGGCTCTTATTCTATGCATGTGGAGGGGTGGGACAAAATGCATATGAGATCTTTATACTTACATTTAAAAGTTTCCTAAAATTATCAGCGAAATTGTTTAGTGATTGGTGACCACAAGGCACGCCTTGTGGAGTTTTGTTTTAGTTCTCTTTATCTTGTTTTCCTTTGTAGATATACAAAACAAAAAAATCTGAAATGTATGATTCCCCATTGAGTCATTGAATGCTTATTGTAGTTACTTATGTGATGTATCATCCTCATTAGTAGCATAGAAAGTGTTTGTATAAATGCTTATCATGAGTGCTATAAACTTTAACACCTGGGAAATGTTATAAGTGCTGAAATTATACTTCTTTTTAGAGGTCTATATGTTAACAAGTTGATTTCATTTGCCTTTGGACAATATATCTGTTTGTGGAAACATTAAGAATATGTTATTAAACCATCTGTTATGTGCATAGAAGTATAATTGTGCTGAATTTTATTTCTTGAATTTCCCTCTTGGAAAGCTGGAGATGCAGAGACAGTTTTTTTTTTTTGTTAAAGATATGCAAAGCCTGTTTGAGAAAGTCTAGTGACTCATTGTTAGCTTGTCTTACACTCTAGTGTTTACATTTCAAATGCATTGAATTGTTGGAGATATACATGAAAGTTTGCATAGTCTTTACCCTCCAATAAGCTTTATATTGTCGTTTTTGAAAATATTAGAAAAAGAGGTGTTTTATGAGATATAAATCTCTCCTTAGTAAAGGCTAAAGAGCATGTTTATAGATAAAAATTATACCCCTCTATATGTTGTTTTAGGAAAGGTCTCATATGTATGAGATAGAGCTTTATTGGCCTTAACCAAATGCAGTTTTCTTTTACTGTTTAGCGTCCAAATCGCATTGGGGAGCATGGTAAGTGCAGTTTTTTTTAAGAAAAGTGCAGATTTTTGCAGTTTTGAGTTTCCAAACTGTTTTGGGAAAGAGTCACGTGCAGATTTTTGCAGTTTTGAGTTTCCAAACTGTTTTGGGAAAGAGTCACGTGCAGATTTTTGCTGTTTTGAGTTTCCAAATCATTTCGGGAGCGAGATAAGTGCAGATTTTGGCTGTTTTTAGCTCCCGGTTGGTCGTAGGGATGCCATACGTGCAGTTTTTCACTACTTTGAGCTTCCGAATTGCTTTAAGAATAAGTTATGTGTAAATCTCTCGCGTTTTTGCATTCCAAGCCATGTCAAAATGAGTATTTGTTGAAAAAGGCAATCATAAATTTCTTAGATATGCGAATCACATTGTTGGAAGCATGCTTAGTTATAATATAAAGAGTTAATAGATTTTGAGATACCTTTACGCTTGTTCTAAATTTAGATCCTCCTTTATCCCTTTGAGCTTTACTTGAAATTATGTTGATAATTAATATTGGAATGTTTCTTGAGCATCGGAGGAACGAATTGGCATGAAACTATCTTTCTCTCATTTCTTCTTTCCAACAATATGAACTTGACTTTGAGATTTTGGTAAGATGATACATGTTTGAGTGCAAGGGCAAGTTTATAAATTGAGATTTGAGAGTTTCTTAATTATTTGATGGCATGTAGTGTGAAGATTGAAAACTTGTTGGAAAGCATTTATTTTACTCGTGCGTTGAAAGAAAGAGGGCTTTGTGAATCGATTCATGTTAAAGAAGTGTTATGATTTGTTTTGTATCATAAAATCGGATTTCTTATAATGCGTTCCTATTGTTTCTTTGCATGTATTTACATTTGTTGAAAAGCTTTATGAAAGTTTTGTGAGTCGATTTGTGTTGAAAGTTTTTCACGATAGATTTTGTGAATGTTTTATATCGAAGGTTTTATGTGAATTATTTTCGTATTGAGATTTTGTGATTTTGTCTTGTGAATGTTTTCTTGATGAAAGGCTTCATAGTGCCTATTCATTAAGAAAATTTCTACAAGTCTACCCCACTCCAAATGAGAGGAGAGGCACTTGATTAGTGGTTATTTGGGTAGGATTTTGTGACAAAAAGGGATTTTGGTAGATAGCGTTTGAGGAGGTTTCGCGTAGTAGCCCATTTGAAAAGTCTTAGCAAGTTATTTCAAGAGGTATGACTTTATGATTGAACTTGTGTAGTAGGATCTCTTAGTATCCTTTGGGGAATAGTTAATGCTTTCCTATTTGAATCAAATTCTTTTAGTGGTTATGGCTAAGGATGAACATTGGAGGTTTAGACTTTAGGAAGTTTTGGGTTAGACCCTTTTAGAGTCTCTTTCCATAGGATGGATTTTTGGAGTTTGGAATCTTAGAGAGCTTGGAGTTAGAAAACCTCTAGTGTCTTTTTGGGAATAGGGTATTACTCACTTGTCTGGTTTAGATTCCTTTAACATTAGCTTCCATAGAGAAGAGGTATAGAATTTTTGAGAGAAATACAAAACAAAAGAAAACTCTTACTTTGGATTTAGAGTTGGGAATTTGTATCCCATTAGTAGATATAGATTTGTTTGTAGTGTGTTGTGGGTAGAAGTCTTAAAAAAATATCAAGTGCCTCGTTTGGAGTGGGAACAGCAAAGGGCATTGTTGATATTATAGGATGCACTTGACTTCTACGGAGTGTGTCCAAAACAACAATGCCTACATCCCTTTTATTTGTAATTTTCATTCTTTTCTTTCTACTGCTTTGCTATAGATTCTTAAGTTTAGTGACACATGTACGAAAATCTTAAGGGTTAGAAAACAAAACCTCCTTTCGTTCCCTACAACACTAGTGACATCTGAAGACAAAAATTAAGGACCGGGTCTTAGATAACATAGACTTAAGGTGCATGCTCCTTATAGGATAGAGACATTAAAATCAAACTTAGTGACACGTCTTCCTAGGTTCTAGTTTTCTTAATCCACTAATAATCAACCAACGGAAATCAACCCTAATTCAATCCTTTAAAATGTATTAAAACACTTAATTTTTATTCTAACCATAATTAATATTTCATAACCATTAAAAATACCAAATCTAAATCAAGTTCAACTAAATTAATAATAATCTCCTAACCAACCTAAAATTTAAAAAAGGTAGACTTTAATTAGGAAATCAAATCATAAGCTAAAATTCATTAGGATAAGAGACTCCTAAAATATCAGACTTTAGATCAATTTTTAAAATCAATTAACCAATTTGATTAATAAATCGTCTAATCTACATTTCTTTTCTAATTTATAACCAACTAATAATTCAACAAAAATTGGTTGTCACTGGGTAACCCAGGCCTACGAGGCTATTAAGTTAGCCCCAAGGAGGGTGAAATAAACCTCACGGCCTCGGTGTGAAACAAAGGTGGTAATCAATCAGATATTAAAATGAAAACTTTAAAATCAATCCTAAGACATTAATGTTTAAACTTCAATTAAAAAATCTCCTTTTTGGCCCCTCAACAAATTAAAAATGCAAATAATTTTAACTAAATCATCCTACATAGGATCTATCCAAAATTGCACAGCCTACACACACCCTAGACTTGTTTGGTTAGGACACGACTTCTAGCCCTAGGTTAGGCTGACATTTTCTTTCATTATTCAGTATTTACTACATACACATGCTTTATAATTGCTATTATTATGCTTCCTGTTTGTTACATTCTTACTTACATGCATTTATTTTCTGAATGGCATCTACGCTCATTTGTGTATTTTTCTTTCACTTGTCTTGCGAGGTACATTGGATCATGATGGTTGAGAACTAAAGAAGAGCATTTGCTTAGGAGCTTTTGAGTGGCCGCGCCCCAATCAGGGAGTATTTGCTTATAAGCTTGTAAGTGGCAGCGCCACAATCAGGTATGATCTTTGCAACTTGTAAAGTAATTTTATTCTAATTATATATCGAGACTGCTACACTCCACACACAATTTGTTAATAGGTATTCTAGCATGTGTAGGTAGCCAGCCATAGGGTAGTTCACTAACGAAGCTTTGGCCCTATAGGTCAAAGCTTAACCCCTTCTGTGAGCCCTAGAGACCATTAGGGTCATTTAGGCCTGTAGAGTAGGCCACCTATTATGCCGGTTGGCATCGCTGTTTTCCCACACGAAGTGGGCATCATGGTTTTTCTGCTAGGATTTTGGCCTTTCGGTTTTGGGTACGATACCCTCCCTTTTTTTCTTTTTTTTCTGTGAGCCTTAGAGACCATTAGGGTCATTTAGGCCTGTAGAGTAGGCCACCTACTTATGCCATTGGGCATCGCTGTTTTCCCACACGAAGTGGGCATGACTATGATGATTTTCTGTGCGGGTACCTTGCCTGGAGGGTACCCTTAGGGTGTGTTTATTTACTTTTTCTGTACTCTGGATGTCATGCACACATCTGTTCTTACACACTTTTCTCCACAATGCACCTTACATGCATGCATTGCATTAGTGGACCTAAGGACATCTCTTATTTATGTATCTTTTCATGCATCATACAACGATAGGTCTATTCATCCGCATATTGTAGAGTCGTTGATTTGAGTCTTTTGAACTATTAATCCTTGAATCCTTAAGATAGAGCCTTCCCATCTTGCATACATATAGGGCGATTGGTTGTGCTTAGGATTTTAGCTGGCTTCCTTTTTCAGGCAAGGAATAAGTCCAGACTGCATTAGTTAGGTCGTAGGCGTTAATGTCGTATGTACGATATTACACCTCTTATAGATTTAGGGTCTAAAGGTGAGTGGTACGAGTGAACCACTATACACCTTATTGGTGGGTAAGCTTTCTTTCCTTCTGAAAGCTATAAATCCTACCCATCCGCGTCACACAGATGACGCCACCTCCCTCTTTCTCTCGTGCATGTCTGAGTGCGTTGTCCTTCTTCCTTTTCTCCAGTTTTTTTCACTTCTTCTAGCCGGACGGATGTTGACTGAACCATGTGTGATTGATTGAGCCAATTTGGGACCTTCTTTCCCTTTGATTAGGAAAGCCTAGAAACACCTTTGCACTAAACCCAATTGAGAAGATAATCTAACATCCTTAATCGAGAGTTTTCCTAAGTCAAGGCTTAGGATGTAATTAACTACGGGGGCTTGCGCCCGTAGGAAACCGATCCCCACAATCAAATAAACCCTATTCGATGCTGATGTATCGAATAGGGGAAATCTCGTGAACTTTTGGGTTATAGATATTATTATCCATCGAGGTTGGTAGGTGAAAGCCGCTATCCTCTATGGTTAATCGTATCTATAACTCCATCTGCTCTTCCATCGGCCTGCTTGTGCCGAGTGTAAAGGCCTACGACCATTTTTGTCCTATGGGATAGTGTGATCGTATCCTTTGCATTCGAACCACACGAGCGGAATCCTTTCGGAGACCCACACCCGAATGAAGCAACTTCTACGGGGGCATTTCCTCCCTACCGACTTCGAGCAGATGTTGTATTTGAAATATCAACATTGCATTCAAGGTGGGCATTCCGTCAGCGAGTATACAGAAGATTTTTATCATCTGTCAGCAAGAAACAGCCTTAATGAAACGTCGAACCAGTTGGTTGCGCGTTACATAGGCGGACTGAAGGATGGAATTCAGGACAAGTTGGAGATGAGCTCTGTTTGGTCATTATCGGAGGCCGTCAATTTTGCGCTCAAAGCAGAAATGCAGCTGGGAAGATAGCAGTGAAGTAATTCTCATAGAAGATCATTCGTGGAGAGTGGCAATGACAGCTCAAAACTACCAGGAATCACTAGCAGAAAAACTCCGGCCACAACTGAAGCCAGCGGACCGTCGAGTCCCGCGAAGCCGAACTCAGATCCACGAGCTCCAGTCAAACCAAAATTTCCCCTTCGAGAGAATCCATATCCACGACCACAAGGACTCAAATGCTTCAGGTGCTTTCAACCAGGACATAAGTCTAATGAATGTCCAAACCGGCAATAATTACAGATGTTGGAGGGGGAAGCCGATGAGGATGGAGTTCTTGTTGACGATGAGTTGCACACGGACGTTGAAGATGTTATGGGTGATGAAGGAGAACCAGAAGTCTGTATTCTTGAAAAACTATTGTTGGCACCACGTAAGTCTGGCCACTCCCAAAGGCATTCGATTTTCAAAACCAAGTGCACCATAATGAGCAAAGTTTGTGATCTACTAATCGATAGCGGTTACACGGAGAATGTGATTTCTTGTGCCATGGTGCATGCTTTGAAGTTAAAGACGACGAAACATCTCCAACCGTATAAAGTTAGTTGGGTGAAGAAAGGAATGAAAATTATGGTGACGGAAACTTGTCGGGTTCAGTTCTCCATCGGGAAGCATTACACTTGCGAGGTATTGTGCGATGTCGTAGAGATGGATGTGTGCCATCTTATACTTCGTCGGCCTTGGAAATTTGACGTGGGTGCTCTATACGACGGACGGGCCAATACTTACGCCCTGGAATGGAAGGGCAAACGGCTCCGGTTCTTGCCACAGTCTCCGGGACTAGGAGACAAATCAGAGGTGGCTACTCCTGCTTTGCACATAGTCACGGGCAATGGTCTTTTATCTTCTTGGACCGACGACACTCCAATGTTTGCCTTAGTTATCCGAGAGTCCATTCCAATCAGCAAATTAAATGCCCAACCGAGTGTGGAGCAGTTACTGGAACAATTTCAAGATCTACTAACGGAGGGGACGTCTTCCCTACCTCCTCTACGAAACCTTCAGCACCAGATTGATTTCGTACCCGGGTCTACTCTTCCGAATTTACCGCACCATCGCCTAAGCCCAAAGGAGCATCAAATTATGCAATAGCTAGTGGACGAGCTGCTACAGAACAACTTGATTCAGCCAAGCTTGAGTCCATGTGCTGTTCCCTCCCTTCTCGTTCCTAAGAAGGATGGTTCATGGCGTATGTGCATGGACAGCCGGGCAATCAACAAAATCACAGTAAAATTTTGATTTCCCGTCCCACGGATCAAAGAACTGTTGGAGAGACTGTCCGGAGCCACGGTATTCTCCAAGCTGGATCTCCGCAGCGGATACCACCAAATCCGCATCCGGCCCGGCGACGAATGGAAAACCGCTTTCAAGACGCGCCAGGGATTATACGAGTGGAGAGTTATGCCGTTTGGACTGTGCAACGCACCGTCGACATTCATGCTCTTGATGACTGATATCCTCAAACCATTTCTCAACATCTGTTGTGTTGCATATTTTGATGACATCTTGGTGTATAGTGCGACATTGGCAGCTCATGTGGTCGACTTAGGGAACATCTTCATGGTGTTACGGCAAAATCAGCTGTATTTGAATCCAAGTAAGTGCGAAATTGCTGCTTCGGCTGTTTATTTTCTTGGATTTGTTGTTTCGGGCACAGGTATAGAGGTAGACAAACGCAAAGTGGAAGCTATCGCAAATTGGCCAGTGCCCCAGTCATTCACGGAGGTGCGCAGCTTTCACGGACTGGCCAATTTCTACCGGCGATTCATCAAAAATTTCAGCTCGTTGATGGCCCCGATCACCAATTGCTTGAAGTCTAAAAGCTTCAGTTGGGAAGCAGATCAATCTCAAAGTTTTGAAGAAATCAAGCTGGCACTCTCGTCCGCCCCTGTCTTGGCGTTACCGGACTTCGACAAATGTTTTCACGTCGACACAGACGCATTCGGTATCGGAATCGGGGCAGTACTCAACCAAGATAAGCGCCCAGTTGAGTTTTTCAGTGAGAAACTCTGTCCGTCCCGGCAAAAATGGAGTGTATACGAGCAGGAACTCTATGCGGTGGTCCGAGCCTTGAAACAATGGGAACCGTATTTGCTTCACCGTGAATTCGTGCTATGCAGTGATCACCGAGCCTTACAATTCATCAACATTCAAAAACACATTAATCGTATGCACGCAAGGTGGGTGATGTTTCTACAGCGATTTTCTTTTGTGTTGAAGCATAAGTCGGGAGCTCAAAATGTGGTAGCCGATGCACTTAGTCGGCGCAATGCATTCCTGGTCCAAATGCAAATAGAAATCACAGGGTTGGAGTGCCTGAAGGATTTATATGACACGGATGCGGATTTTGCTAAAGTCTGGGCGGACTGTATGCGCGGTGAAGCTGACAAGGATTTCTCTATTCGGCATGGCTTCTTGTTCAAACTGAACCAGCTGTGTATTCCCGATTCCTCTTGGCGTCCTCAGCTGATCAAGGAAGTTCACTGCGGTGGACTGGCGGCTCATGTGGGAAGAAGAAATACTTATGTTCAACTGCAATCACGATTTTTTTGGCCACATTTGCATCGAGATGTCATACGATTCGTAGAAAGGTGCCCGATTTGCCAAAGTTACAAAACTTGCGGTCAATTTACTGGCTTATATCTGCCATTACCGACGCCGGAATCTATTTGGGAAGACCTCAGTCTGGATTTTGTGATGGGTCTACCGCGTACCAAGCGAGGCCATGACTCCATTATGGTGGTGGTTGATCGCTTCTCGAAGATGGCTCATTTTGTGCCGTGCAAGAAAACATTTGACAACTTAAATGTGGCCCGCATCTTCTTTGCTGAAGTAGTCCACCTACATGGACTTCCCCGGAGTTTCACTTTCGATCGAGATGTCAAATTCGTAAGCAATTTTTGGAAGGAGCTTTGGAAACGCTTGCAAACCGATATCAAACTCAGCTCGGCCTACCATCCGCAGACGGACAGGCAGACTGAGGTGATTAATCGCACATTGGGCAATATGCTCCGTTGCTTAGTGCAGGAGCACCCGCGACTTTGGGATGAACTCTTGGGGCAGGCCGAATTTGCCTATAACAGCATGACCAATCGGTCAACCGGAAGGAGCCCATTCAGCATTGTGTATACGAAATTGCCGAATCACACGGTGGATCTAGCCGTATTACCCAAATGCTCCAGTCAACCTGCCACGGACTTCGCCACCCAATTCTCTCAAATGCTCCAGGAGGTTCGGGAGAAGCTCACTGAATCCAATAGGAAGTATGAAGAAGATGCAAACCGAAGCCGCCAAGCAAGAGTTTTTAAGCCGGGGGACTTAGTTATGATCAGGATGAGACGGGAACGATTCCCTCAGGCTACCAGTCGAAATTAAGTCCAAGAAGGATTGGACCGTTTGCGGTGATCAAGCAGATTAATCCCAATGCTTATGTGATCGATTTGCCAAAACACTATAACACTTCGGCTACATTCAGCATCGGCGATCTGGTTAAGTATCATCTGCTCGACGAAGCCCCCACGAATCTCTCATCAACAGATTCGGATTCTTCTGATGGAGGGGGAGAATGATGCGGAGCATCACCGCCGTCCGCTTAGTTACCATTTTATTTAAATGCTTTATAGTATATTTTATCATTAGTTTTGTATTATTGCAGCTTTCCGTTAGAGGCGCAGCCACTTCCTTTTATTAGTGCCGTTTTTAGTAGTTAGGACAAGCACTCTCTTGTTATTGCAAAGCTATTTTTGGCTCACTGGTTTTGTATTTCTTCTCCTTGAGAAGATGAACTACTCAGTTGATGATATACAGTTTGAGGCCAAAGCCTTCTTTGTTTTGCTGCCCTCTTTGATTGTTCATGTGAACCTGCTTCTTCCGGTGCATACCACAATAAAAGATAGAGGGAGTAAAAGATTGAAAGCCCTATCTAGGTGGAGAGGAGAATGTTGAAAATATAAACCAAAATTAATGACCAAGTTGTTGGAAATATAAACCAAAATTAATGTTTAAGTTTTTTGTGTATCTAGTAAATTGTATGGAAGCAAAATCTAGAAAATGCAATAACTCTTGGTGGTTGGTTGTTGAGTCTTTATTATAGAAATATCTAGAATATGTTTCTAGAAATGTCTTTGTACTAGTATAAATATGCATTAAGTCTTGTCATATGGATGTAAGAGAGAAAATTTTATAATAGAAGTTCCTCTTGTTTTATCCTCTTCCACTCATTTGGAATAATTTCTCTCTAACAAAGTGGTATCAGAGCTAAGTTCGATGGCAAGTAGTATGAATCTACAAGTGCCTCGTCTCACAAAGGAGAACTATGAGAATTGGAGTCTTCAAATGAAGGCACTATTTGGCTCTCAAGATATTTGGGAGATAGTCGAGAAAGGCTATGTCGAGCATCAAGAAGAAGCAGCATTATCAACAGCCCAAAGGGAACTGTTGAAAGAAAGTAGAAAGAAGGATAAGAAGGCGCTCTTCTTCATTTATCAAGCACTTGATGAGGCAAACTTCGAGAAAGTGGCCAGTGCTTCTACCTCTAAGCAAGCATGGGAGATAATTCAAGTTGCATACAAAGGCATAGATAAGATAAAGAAGATTCGACTTCAAACTCTTCGAGCCGAATTTGAGGCACTTCAAATGAAGGAAGCAGAAAATGTGGAGGGCTATTTCACAAGAGTTCTAACTATCGTCAATCAACTACGAAGGTATGGAGAAGCATTAGAAGATATTCGAGTGATAGAAAAAATTTTACGCTCGGTAAATGATAAATTTGAGCATATTGTCGTAGCTATTGAGGAAGCTAAAGATTTAGAGACAATGACCGTTGATGAACTAATGGGTTCTTTGATGGCTTATGAGCAAAGAAAAAATAAGAAAAAACAGGATAATATCGAACAAGTTCTCCAATCAAAGCTCTCATTGAAAGGTGACAAAGACGACACAAAAAATGAAGATAATTCAAATGATCGAGACATTTATGGACAAGGCCGTGGTCGAGGTCGCGGTCGTGGTCGTGGATTTAGAAGAGGCCGAGGACGTGGACGAGGACGTGGAGGATATCAAAGAAATAATGAAGAAAATCACAACTCAAGAAATGAAGAGTGGAAGAAAGAGCCAAAATATCAAAGGTACAAAAAATCTAATGTTCGTTGTTATGTTTGCAAGAAATTTGGTCATTATGCTTCTGAATGTTATCATAATCAAAAGAAAGCCAATCTTGTTAAAGAAAAGGAAGATGATCCAGTCTTATTATTAGCATTAAAAGGAGAAGAAGATGAAAAAGAAAACAATTGGTATTTAGATACTGGAGCAAGTAATCATATGTGCCGGGACAAAAACATGTTCGTAGAAATGGAGGCGATGGAGAGTCAAATTTATTTTGGCGACTCTTCAAAAATTCCGGTAAAAGGAAAAGGTAAAATCCTTATTCTTCTTAAAGATGGAACCCATCAATTTATTTCTGAAGTTTATTATGTTCCGGATATGAAAAGCAATATTTTAAGCTTGGGGCAATTACTTGAGAAAGGATTTGACATTCATATGAAGGATAAAAAGCTCACAATTAAAAATAATTCAAATGAATTAATTGCCCAAGTGGAGATGACAAGAAATAGAATGTTTATTCTTAATATAAAAAATGGAGTGATGAAATGTTTAAAGTCATGTGTGAAAGATCAATCATGGCTTTGGCACATGAGGCTTGGGCATTTAAATTTTGGAGATCTAAATAATATGTCAAGAAAAGGATTGGTGCATGGCTTGCCAGATATCAATCATCCAAATCAAATTTGTGAAGGTTGTGTATTTGGAAAACAACCAAGAAAGAGTTTTCCAAATGAAGCAAGCTTTAGAGCAAAGAAGCCTCTTCAACTAATCCACACGGATGTATGTGGACCCATTGCTCCAGCATCTTTTGGTAAGCATCGATATTTCTTAACTTTTATTGATGATTATTCAAGAAAAACATGAGTTTATTTTTTGAAAGAGAAATCAGAAGCTTTCACTATGTTTAAGAAGTTCAAAGCAAGTACAGAAAAAGAAAGTGGATTTTTAATAAAATCCATCAGATCTGATCGAGGAGGCGAATTCACATCCAAAGCATTCAAAGAATATTGTGAAGAGCATGGCATTCGACATCAATTAACAGCACCATTTTCACCCCAACAAAATGGAGTAGCAGAGAGAAAAAATCGTACTATTCTCAATATGGTACGAAGCATGATCAAAAGCAAGAGTATGCCTAAAGAATTTTGGGCTGAGGCGGTGACATGTGCTGTCTATACACTCAATCGTTGCTCAACTTCAAGCTTACAAGATATGACGCCACAAGAAGCATGGACAGGAAGAAAGCCAAATATATCTCATTTGAAGGTGTTTGGGAGCATTGCATATGCACATGTCCCTGAACAAAGAAGGACTAAGCTGGATGACAGAAGCTCCAAACTCATCTTCATCGGGTATCAATCTAAATCTTATAAGTTATTTGATCCCAAAACTTCAAAAATCATTTTTAGCAGGGATGTTGAGCTTAAAGAAGAAGGAGCATGGGATTGGCAAAATAAAGACACACAAAAGGAAGAGCAAGTACCGGTGGAGCTACAAGATGAAGAGCAACTATCTACAAATTTGCAAGATTCTCCAAGTACTTCAGAAGATAATCAAAGGCAAAGGAAGACAAGAAATTTAAGAGAGCTTTATGAGGTAACTGACGAGCTTCATTTTATTTGCTTGCTTGCAAATAATGAACCATTACAATTCGAAGAAGCGATAAAAGATGAAAGATGGAGAAGTGCTATGAATGAAGAGATCAAATCTCTAGTAAAGAATGCAACATGGGAGCTCACAACATTACCAAAAGGATATGAAGTTGTTGGTGTAAAATGGATATACAAAGTGAAGAAAAATGCAAAAGGTGAAGTAGAAAAGTACAAGGCACGACTAGTAGCTAAAGGATACAAGCAGAAAGAAGGCATCGACTACAATGAGGTATTTGCTCCAGTTATTCGTATGGAAACTATTCGCTTGATTATTTCTCTTGCTTCACAAAATAATTGGTCTATTTATCAAATCGATGTTAAATCTGCATTTTTAAATGGAGTCATTGAAGAAGAAGTTTATGTCGAACAACCACAAGGGCATGAATCAAAAGTTTATAAATTAAAAAAGGCTTTATATGGGTTAAAGCAAGCTCCAAGAGCATGGAATGCAAGAATTGATTCATACTTCAAACAAAATAATTATATTCAATGCCCTTATGAGAATGCTCTCTATTTGAAGAAATATAATAATGGAGATATATTACTTGTTTGCTTATATGTGGATGATCTTATCTTTACTGGCAATAATCCACTTTTATTCAATGAGTTTAAGCAAACGATGGTAAAAGAATTTGAAATGACAGATTTTGGACTCATGTCATTTTTCCTTGGCATTGAAGTAAAACAAAACAAAGAAGGAATTTTTATCACACAAGAAACATATGCAAAGGAAGTTCTAAAGAAATTCAACATGGAGAATTGTAATCCAGTAAGCACTCCAATGGAATGTGGAAGCAAACTATCAAAACAAGAAGAAGGGAAGACAGTCGATCCAACAATGTTCAAAAGTTTGATCGGAAGCCTGAGATATCTAACAAGTACAAGACCAGACATTCTATATGCAGTCGGAATTGTTAGCCGCTTCATGGAAAATCCTACTGAGACACACTTGAAGGCAGCCAAGAGAATTCTTCGATATATTAAAGGTACACAAAATCATGGACTTCTATATTCTCATTCTAACGAATTTCAACTTTCAGGATATTCAGATAGTGATTGGGCTGGAGATCAAGACGACAGAAAAAGTACGAACGGATTTTTATTTTATATGGGCGACACTGCTTTCTCATGGAGCTCACAAAAACAACCTGTTGTTGCTCTATCTACTTGTGAAGCTGAATATGTTGCTGCATCATCATGTGCATGTCATGCAATATGGCTAAGGAAGCTGCTGAAAGAGATTGGATACTCTCAAGTCGAAGCTACAAAAATCTTTGTTGACAATAAGTCAGCAATTGCATTATCAAAAAATCCAGTTTATCACAAGAGAAGCAAACATATTGATGTTCGGTTTCATTATATAAGAGACCAGATCAAAGATAAAGAAGTTCAAGTGGAGTATGTGAAATCTGAAGATCAAATTGCAGATATTTTCACAAAGCCATTAGCTGCAGAACAGTTCATAAAATTAAAAATACTTCTTGGAGTGGTTGATAAAAATTTTGGTTTAAGGGGGAGTGTTGAAAATATAAACCAAAATTAATGACCAAGTTGTTGGAAATATAAACCAAAATTAATGTTTAAGTTTTTTGTGTATCTAGTAAATTGTATGGAAGCAAAATCTAGAAAATGCAATAACTCTTGGTGGTTGGTTGTTGAGTCTTTATTATAGAAATATCTAGAATATGTTTCTAGAAATGTCTTTGTACTAGTATAAATATGCATTAAGTCTTGTCATATGGATGTAAGAGAGAAAATTTTATAATAGAAGTTCCTCTTGTTTTATCCTCTTCCACTCATTTGGAATAATTTCTCTCTAACAGAGAAGGAATTCCAATTGCTCATTTTTTTCTAGTGACCGAAATAAGAAGCAGCTCATCTAGAGAGTGGTGGCACTTGGTATAAAGGCAAGAAAGCTACAGGTAATCGACAACAAAAGAAGAAGAACAAGGAGCTGTTGTTGGATAAGGGCAACTCCAATGGAGTGTTTGAGGGCCTGGGTCTGAAGAGGCAAGTCGAAGGGAGAAAGCCACATGAGGGAGAAGATCATGTGGGAGTTTGGGCCAGGTACAGGAGACGGGCTCATAGGAATGGAAGCTAGATCACCTAGCAGGGCTCACGTAGGATTGGAAGTAGAGTCAGGACGTCGTAGAAGGCACAGTTTGAGCAAACAGGTGGAGGAGAAGAGGCAATCGATGAGGAAGTTTTTTTTGGGCTGTTCTTTGTGGTTAACAGGAGTTTTTTCAGCATTTTAAAATTAGATCAAAATAAAGATTGTTAGTATTTGATCCAATTTGTAATTAGTTTTTGTTTCTTAGTTTTAGTGTTAGGGAGATGGTCTAGTCCTTTTTATATGAATGTGTTCGTGAATAGGGTGCTTATATTTATTTCCTGTTCAGGGGAAATAATAATGAATTGTTATGTTTCTTCTCCAAAAGCTGTAAGCCCACCTCTCTCCCTCTATTGTTCCACTTCTCTTTAAGAAAGCTCTGTTCCTCCAAGATTTTTATAACAGTTCTATATAAAGATCTAATACTTAAGTTATGTTAGGAATTGGCCTAGTTTTAGGATAGTTGTTTTCTTGGTTCATTTTTATCCTAATAAAACTCTATGTATATAGAAAGGTTGTAATAAGCTTTAAGAGAGCAAGAAAAGTGAATAAAATTTTCTCTTCTTATGTTTTCCACTCTTCCCTCTCTCTCTTCCAAGAAGCTCAAGGAGCTTCTTCTCCCTCCTAAGAATCCAACAAGTGATATCAGAGCTAGGTGAAGGTGGAGGGTTCTTATCCAAGAAAGAAATGAGGCATGTGTGCGAACAAAACCAGGTGGCTTCGACAGATACTACAACTTTGCGCTAGGAAACCGTTCGTGTGGGTTGTGTTCATGCATGGAGAAGGGTTGGGCCGAGAACGCAGAGGCTGGCGTTTGGGTTACGCGAGTGGTACACGTGTCGAGGAGCGGAGTAGACTTCCACGGTGAGGAGGGTTGTGGTTTCATGAAAGGTGGGCATGGGTGGATATGCGTTGGACACGAGGCACAAGGCAGAAGTGATGTGGGCGGGGTGTAGGGTGGATGCACGATCGAGACCAACGGGAAGAAGGCGGATGGCAGAGTATGCTGGTCGCTTGGAAGTGGGTGTACGGGCTGATACTATGCACAACAAGGCAACATGAGGAGGCTACATGGAGGCTAGGTTCACATAGGAAGCATGACAACTCGTTCGATTGGGAGAAGACTCGCTAATTGGCGGGGTAGCTAGTTGGTTCGTGAAATGGCTTTGGTCATTCGTAAGATCTTGGGTACAGGAGCAGCACATAGGTCTTTCTGAAGATTTTTTGGTGAGATCTTGTGCACGAGAGAAGGTTGGTGCCCTGCAGGTGTGGATAGAGCGTCAAGATCAGGCACGGATCGATTGGAATTAGATTTCCTTTCTATTCTTGATAAAAAATCTAATTAGATCTTTGAGGTGCAATATAAGCAGCTACGGTTCATGATCATGTCAACACAAAGATTCGAAATCAACAAATTTATCGATGAAAATGATTTCGACTTGTGAAGAATCGAAATGAAGGCTTCATCAAGGAACTTCTGAGGTGATTTCCAAGAAAGATTTTGATTCCGTAACTGACAGGGAAAGGACATTTCAAGAGAAATTGTCTGAATTTGTTGAAACGGCAAAGAGCAAGGCCCAAAGAAGACGCCAACTTAGCAATGGCGACATATTTGGGAGATGGCTGGATTGATTCAAATGTATTGTAAAACTTGGACCAATGTGAAGATTGTTAGGAATTGATCTAGTTTTAGGATAGTTATTTTCTCGGTTCATTTTATGCTAATAAAACTTTATATATAGAGAGGTAATAGGCTTTAGGAAAACAAGTCAAGTGAATAAAATTCTCTTTTTCTTCATTTGCACTCCTCTCTCTCTCTCTCTCTTCTCGAAGAAGCTCAAGTTCTCTCAAGAATCCAACAAATGTGAAAAACTATAAAGTCTAACATAATAGTAATACTCTACTACATAATTAAATATACAAAAATTCATTCTTCTCCATATTTGAAGGTGGGATTAAACAATTGAAAATAATTATATGACTCTCATTATAGGGATTGCTGAAATCGGATGTCCAAAAGTGGGTATTTTAAGTCAAATAATGTGGTTGAATGTCGATATTCGAATGATAGATGTTAGTCAATGGTGGAGACCATTGTTGTTGGAGGTCATTGATGGAGACTATTGGGAATTACAATATAAATTTTTAGCTCTCTTAGCTCCTATATCATCTTCTAAGTAAAAATTGATGATCTATTTATAGTTTTTTTTGAGATGAGTAGTTTCATCCTTTACATAAAGCATATTATCATTAAATATTTATGTAAAACTAAAGTGTATACTTTCATTTCTTTTTTAAATATCTTGAAATAAAAAAATATTTTAAGATTACATTATATTTAATTGAACTCGTGCAAAAGAGAAACGGCTGATTGAACCCCCCTATATGATGATTAAGGCTTTGCTTGGAATGGCTTTCTTACTGTTTGTTAAAGCAATTTTTTATTACAATTTTTTTTTGAACTTGTTGGGTCTTGAACATTTGTGGCGGCAAAGAGATTTAAAGTTAAGTGTCCAAACTTTATATGAAAATCTAGCACAGAGACAAATAAGAGATAGAGGTGCAAGAGTCATAAGAGACATATTTTGATGTGGAAAATCCTGACAAGTGAAAAAATCATGGGGTTTGACCTAGTTGAAAAGAATCCACTAGTGTTTATAGTTGACTACAAATGGGGCTCTTCCTTGGGAGAAGGTATTGTCTCAATGTAGAAAATATACATCATACAAAGCACATTATATGATGGGAAATGGAAGAATCTAGTGATATGAGAGTTGTTCTCAAGAGTTTGTTGGCCGGTAGGACCGTAGTCGACGAGTGACAGAGGTTGGAGGGATCATAGTTTGCTGGAAATGGTGGTCAGAGGGATCGTAGTCGGCTAGCGATGGAGGACGACGGCCGGGCAAAGGTCCAACAACAATAGGCGGAAGGTGTTGTAGTCCCAAGATAAAGTATATTATCATTATATGATCTGATTGTAAAATTGATTCAACGTCCATAGATAATTTTCGACTTTATTAGAGAAATAAAAATTTATTTTACATCAATCTTAGAACAGTTAAACTTATATAAAAAGCCTATGTAGCTCATCAAACTAAGAAATATCTGAAGCATTAAGGTTTGCCACTTCTTTATTTTTCAATCGACGAAGCTGGAAAGATGACATGCTCTGTGACTCCGATATGAGCGATTTGTCAAGTCTTATAAAGTTATAAGAAAATGCTCCAGATAATGTGCCAATAACTGGTCCCAAAAAGTAGACCCAGAGTGAGTTGAACCGCTTGCTAGCAAGTGCTGGTCCTAGAGTCCTTGCAGGGTTCATTGATCCTCCTGATACTGGCCTGCACAAATTCAAATTTCCATCAAGCCATATGAGAACTCAACATCTTTGCTACTTTTTCTTGTAGACATAAATTTAGGCTTCGTTTGGGACGGCTTTCTTACTGCTTCTTAAAACAACTTTTGAGTATAAAAATTTGAACTTTTATATTAAAAAGTCGTTTTAAGAAGCAGTAAAAAAGTCCTCCCAAACAAAGCCTTAATTTCATTTTCATTTGTTAGTAGCTATGTTGTGCTGTATATCTTTTCTAATTGATTAATTACCCTGCCAAAATAGAGGTGATGCAGACTGAGGAGCCAACTGCTAAACCTGCTAACTCTCCTACCTGCATGTTTTCCAACAGAAGAAGCATAATCAATGCATTGTAAGCTCTACTACTTGGAGCTTTTATTCTGTGCGGATTCCGGACCGTTCTCCTGTCCGGTTAAGTGCTCGGTACCGAGCGGTACTGAGGGCGGGTACCGAACTTGGTACTGAGGGCGACCGAGGGCAGGGTAGTGAACACGGTACCGAGTGTGGTACATTTTTAGGGTGACGTGATGTATTTTTATTGGTCTCCTGACACCCGCCGGACTCCGCACAGAATAATAAGTACGGGAAAGAAGAGTTTGAGAAGAAAAAAGTAGATAATATTGATGAAGGAACTCACTGCTCTAGTGTCAGTGGCAACTGCAGAAGCCACAAACATCATGCAGAAGGTGACTACAACCTCCATGATGAGTGCTTGCAGCGATGTGCCTGAAGGTGTTGTAGTCCCAAGATTTGTTATAGGATTCAGCATAGCCTTGAGGACGAACGAGGATACTGTCGCACCGCTTATTTGTGCTAGCCAGTAGAAGGGGACCTGGAGATTTGTAGTACTATTAAGTCACTACTACAAGAAAATTGTCAATTATCGGCAGCATTTTTCTTGCAGTTAATATCACTTTTCCGGCAGTTAGACAATATACCGACAGTTTATGGCAGTCTATTAACTGCCGGTATAAACCGCGTAGGAAACAAATTGCGGTGGTCATTTTCGGCGGCTAAACGTTCTGGCGACTTTCCGGCGACCAGAACATCCGGTAAATTCCGATGCCCAAACAAAAAAACTGGGGGCCTATCCTATGGTTATTTTACCACCGGCATTTCCAGCGGTTTATTATTAAAAATTGCCGATTAAACTGCAAGTTGAAACCGGCGGTCACACGGCCGTTGGTTGAAACCGGCAGTCACATGGCCGGTTCAACTATTTGTAATTCCAACGGCTTTTTGACCGTCGGAATTACCGCCGGTAATCTTAATCGGTGATTTTCAGTGAGCTATATGGAAGATCTAAGATTTCTGAAATATATTCTCATTAAAGATTAGCTATTGATCCCCACCACCTGAATCCAAGGAAACTGGCCATGCTTCGAGACCGCAAAGGCCAGCGTGACCGCCGGATTCATGTGAGCTCCAGAAATATGCCCCACAGAATATATCATCACCGTCACAATCAGCCCGCCGGCCATGGAGGCGCCCAACTGCGACACTCTAGCGCCGTCGCTCCCACTCAATGCAGCCGCACCACAAGTCACAAATACAAGCAGAAATGTGGCTATCATCTCTGATACAATCTACAACTCCATAAATAATAATATTTATATCGATAATAACTGACAAAACTCATGGAAATTGAATTATGATCTGTATCTTACCTTTCTGAGAAGGAAAGGAGGGAAAGTTAGAGTAAATCTCTTGGGAAGATGATAAGAATGGTTATCAGAATCCATGGCTATGGTGTTCTGAACTGTTTCAATGTCATGAATTTCATTTGAAGAAAAGCTATTTCTTGGTGGGTATGTGATCAGCTCTGCCATCTTTTTGTTTAATTCTCTCTCCCAATTCTTCTCAATCTCTAACAATTTGTGCTGTGATGAGAGAAATTTGCAGAACTTGGGTATTTATAGGTAGATAGGCAGTGAGTGTTAGAAGCCTTTTTAATGGTTATTTGGCTTTCTGTTAGCCAATAAGTGGGATTAATTTGAGAGATTAAAATTTTTTTTAAGCTTGTGTATCATTCTGATGATTCAGAAATACGTAATTATGGATGGGTCCTATTAGTGAAAAAGTTTAGGCTTTTTAACTTCTCCCACTATGGAGATTTATGTATTTGTAAATTAATTGAAGTTGGAAAATTAATTGACTGTTTGAGTTGGTTTTTGAATTGGATGTCGGCTCTATTTTAATACGAAAAAGAGTTTGTATGCAGGGGGGCGAAGAAAAATTAAGATACAGAGTAATGTATTTTAATTAAGATACAGTGTAAGGTATTTTTATTTGAGAACTATATGATTTGATCATTATAGTAAAATGGACCTTTGCCGAAATTATGCCCGTCGTCGAATTTCTGTCCGTCATCTGACTTCTATCCGTCACCGGACTTTCATTGGACCTCTATCCAACGCCGAACATTGGCCAATTGCCGAACTTTTGTCCATTGTCAGACTTCTACCCGATGTCGTACTTACGCCCGTCACCGAACTTCTGCCAGTCGATGGACTTTCCTCAGATTTCTACCCGATATCGGACTTCCATCCGCAGTCAGACTTCTACCCCACTCCGAACTTTCGACAGACTTCTACTCAACGCCAGACTTCCGCCGGTCACCAGATTTCTACCCGACGCGGAACTTCCGTCGGACTTCTATTTAACGCCTGACTTCCGTCCATTGTTGAACTTCTACATGATGCCAGACTTCTGCCCATCGCCGAACTTCCGACCTTCGTTGCCAACCGACTTCGGTCCTTCTGATATCCATCGCCAGACAACGATCTTTCTGGCAACTATCATCTGTCGACTACTGTCCTTCCGCCTATCAACTACTGTCCTTCCAACATCCGTTGCCAGACAACAGTCTTTTTTATCACTATCGTCTGCCGACTACAGATCTTCCGACCTCCATAGCTAGATTCCGATCCTTCCATCCTCCGTCATCAGACAACGGTCTTTTCTGATAATTGTCGCCCGCCGACTACGGTCGCTCTGACCACCATCACCAAACTACGGTCTTTATGACCTCGGTTACCCACCGACTATGGTTCTATCGACTAAACAAATATATCAATAGTGATTCTTTCAAGTCCCATCATGTAATGCATATTATATAATATATATTTGCCATATTAAGCCAAGACCTTCCCTACAATGAATGGCCTCATTTGTAATCAATTGCAAATAATGGTTTATTCATTCAAGTTGGGGTTACGCCCCATGGTTTTTCTCCTTTTCAGAGTTTTCCTAGTAAAAATTTTGGTGTCTCTAATAAATTTTCTCTCTCTATTTTAGCTGATTGTGTGATGGATCTTCGTATAAAGCTAATATGTTAAACTTTATATTTCTCTACCACCTCGAATATTCCAGAATGCAACTACATATATAATCTCAAATAGTCTTTAGATTATTTGTGTGTGTATTAATTTAGTCTCAGATTATCACATTGATCTAATTTGATCATTTGATTATATATAATCTAAACTTAACTTCTAGATTATATAAAATTAATCCCAATTAATTTAATCCCAAGAGACCCTTTTGGATTAATTTTGGTAGTCAAGAGACTAGGCCTTTGTTAGGGATAGCTTTCTATTCATTTGCTAAAATAATTTTTTAGTATAAAATTTTTTAACTCAAGAAATTTTTATACTAAAAAGCTGCTTTAGAAAGCAGTATGATTTTCCTACCACTTCATAAAGCAACTTTCGAGTACAAAACTAAAAAGGTTTTTTTAAAAATAGTAAAAAAAATTTTGTTCGGGATGTTTTTCTTATTATTTTATAAAGCTGTTTTTATTATAAAAATTTCCAAAAAACTGAGAAAAAATAGTTGTCTAAAATTTTTTTAATTAAAACTTTTTTACTATAAAGTTATTTTAAAAAGTAGTTAGAAAGCTGTCCCAAACAAACTTTATTAATTAGTCGGATTTGAGCACTCATCCTACCCTAAATAATAATAATAATCTTAGGCACCATTCTAACTAATTGATATATATATATATATATATATATATATATATATATATATATATATATATATATATATATATATATATATATATATATATATATATATATATATATATATATATATATATATGAATAAATTTGAAAAATTGCAGTTTTAAAAAGCCAAATCAAATCAGCAGACAAAAAGGTCCCAATATATGTTATTAAGATAGCTCAACATAGGCCAAAATTTAATTAAGCTTTTAATTAATCACATTGCTTTTACACTAATTAATAAATTGTGTTAAGCCGTTAATTTATCTGACAAAGATTAAATCAAAAGGATAATCCCAAGCAGAAAAAAAACTGAAAACATTGGCTTGAAATCGATTCAATAATAAATGAAAATTGTCGTCAGTTGTGAGATATTGTGCGGTTAATTATGGTGAGTTTGGCTTAGTGCTCCCATTTATGGCTGAGCTTTTAATTTAGTTAGTTGGGTTTTGGACTGAATGGAGAGAAGCAACTTTGGCAAGTTCAAAATGCATGAGCAAGTCATGTCATTTTCTCGGCAAGTTATTGCGTCCGGTGTTCGGATTCGTCCGGACATCAATCCAGCGTGACACATCAGCAAAATACACCGGAACCCAATGTATTTGGGTGATGTGGCGCATCCGGATTAATTGTCCGGATGTCAGGTGACCGGATGCAATAATTCGCCCATTTTCTGAGGTTTTATTTGGGACGTCTTTTTTATTGCTTTAACAGTTTTTTAGTATAATAATTTTTTTTAAATTAAAAATTTTTGTATTAAAAAGCTGCTTTAGAAAGTAATGAGAAAAATGCTTTAAAAAGTTTTATTTGGGATGATTTTTTAGTGATTCATAAAATTATCGTAGAGAAAGTAAATTTTAAAGTTTTGGTATAAATTTAATTTTAGTAAAAAATATTCTGAAAGTTATAAAAAAGTAACGACCAAGTAGAAAGTATGATTGTAATATGAAAAGTAAAGCAGTAAGAAAATTGTTTTAAATGAAGCATATGTTTAATAGCATTAGAATCATGATAAATTAATATGAACGTTACTTTATATAATTTTGCATCTATGGCTTCGTTTGGAATGGCTTTCTTGCTGCTTCTTAAAGCAACTTTTAGTTAAAAATTTTATTTTTTTTGTACTATTAAGCTGCTTTAAGAAGTAGCAAAAACACCGTACCAAACGAAGCCTATATGTTTGAAGTTCATTTGAGCTATAATTTTAAATTTTGGTGATTTAGATTATAACTGATTTTAAATTTATTATGATTTTTTTATATTTTTAAATGATTAGTTAAAATTTGATCATAATTTAAAAGTTTCAATTGAATGTTATCAAACTTTGATAGAAGTTTCGAAATGGCTTCCTTATTGTTTTTTAAAATAATTTTTTAGCACAAAAAGTTTTGTACTACAAAGTTGCTTTAGGAATAAGTAAAAAAATCATCTCAAATGAAGCCTAAAATTTATATAATTTAGTTAAATTTTAATTGAATTGTTAAGGAGCCTTCAACGTTATTTTCGTAAATTGACTACTGATTTTTAGTCAGCCAAACTTGTTGGGCTACTCCCACATAATAATCTTCAAGAGAATAGCTAGTTGCTTCGGCTACTCAGTACTCACTATAAATGGGGGATTTATATACATACCTCTTTATATATATATATAACATCTAAAATTTTAATATTACATGTGTACCACCTTATATTATTTTAATATCAAATATGTCACTCATATTTATTTCCACCGCCCATTTATTTAATTCATACCACTCATATTTGATATGAATGTGAACTATGGTGGTCTGTATGTAATATTAAAGTTTTAGATATTAGATATATAAATAGAGTAGTATATAGGGGTATGTAATTCCCCCCAAAAAAATTTACCTATATTTGTATTATTTACTTTGGATGATACCTATATAACGAGTCAATGATTTCGTACATATATATATATATATATATATATATATATATATATATATATATATATATATATATATATATATATATATATATATATATATATATATATATATATATATATATATATATATATATATATATATATATATATAGGGGTGTCAATATTTGACACGACACGAAAATCCAACCTGAAAAATCCGGGTTGGATCCGACCTAATTTCAAAACGGGTCTGGTTCAGGTTCCCGGATTTGACCTGTTTGAAAAACGAGTCGGGTTCTGGTTGACCCGCGAACCCGTTTAAAACGTCTGCCCAGTTACCAGTGGACCTGCCCGACCCTACTCGCCCCCTGCGTTGCTGCCCAAGGACCCCGCCCGACCCTGCCCGCGCTGCTGCCCTGCCCCCTGCCGCGAAGCTACCAGCCTGCCCACGTCTGCCAGCACGTTATAGCGCGCCCTCTGCTGCCCGCGAGCATCCGTACCATCGCGCGCTTGCGCATTTGCCGCTCGCCTCGCCAGCCCGCGTGCATCCAGCATCCGAGTCCGTGCCATCGCGCGCTCGCGTGCGTCCGAGTCTGTGTCGGGTCGGGTCAACTCAACAACCCTCCGGGTCGGATCCGGGTTCGAATTTCCAATCCGTTTTCCTATCCGGGTCGGATCCGGGTCAACCTAACAACCCAAATGCTCATCAAATGTTGTAGCAATTGATTCCAAACAAATCCTAGATTTCTTTTTTAATTAAGGATTTTTTGAATAATTTTAAATAATTTCATATTATATATATATTTAATATAGCTAGCTTATTCTATTAAATGCTTTTCCATTAATATTTCCATTATGATGAATATACACACATCTAATACCCCACAGTGGTAAAATTGCATGTTAACGAGGTCCCCAACTAGCACATTACAAGGCTCTTAAGAGACCATTCGCATGAGTGCCAACCCCATAAATCATCTTGTACATTGCCCCATGGCAATCCTCACCAACACGAGAAAATGACCTGAGATTAGGCTCATGAACTTCGCTTTGGGTGCCCAACAAACGGCACTTCCGAGAGAAAAGAGCTGAATGCACTAACAGCCTCACTTCTTGTTGGTGCCAAGTTTTATTTCTGAAAAAAAAAAAAAAAAAAAATTTATTTTTTATTTCAACATTCAAATAAAAAAAATAATATCACTCTCTCTCTCTCTCTGTGTATATATATATATATAATTGAAGTACGATTTGACTTACCCTTCTTTGTGTATGAAGTCAACTGAGATCGTTATCATGAAATAATCTCGACGCAAAAATCAAGTTGAAAACTTCAAAAATTAAATCTGGGAGCACCTGAACTCCGATTTCAGCGAGCTTATAATTAAACTGAGCGTATCAGAAATACGAACCCAACGACACCAAATTCAACTCATTCCGAGCCCAAATGAGCCCAAATCAAGCACCCGAAGTGTGGTTGGAAAGTTCATACCACAATTTGAGTTACCAAACAGTCTCCAATTTTAATGAGCTTCTAGTCGAATCGAGCGGCTCGACGAGGGGGACTGAAGCAAGAAGAAGAGAAGAAGAAGAGGAGGAGGAGAATCAGCTCCTCCTCGACCACCGTCGAATCCGCCCGAACTCCAAATGACGCCGGAATTATGCCCGACTTCCACGGGATGCTAAAATTCTTCTCAATTAACGACAAAGTTCCCTCCTGACGCCAAAACTCCACCCAAGTGATGCCGGAATTCTTCTCGGCCACCAACAGACGTGGGACTTCTACCTGACGTCGAACCTTCACTCTTCGCCAAGTTTCTACGCGACGCAGGACTTCTACTGGTTATCGAATTTTCGCTGGACGTATATCCGAAAATGAATTTCTTTCCATTATTGGACTTCTACCTAACGCTGACCTTCTTCGTTAGGCAACAGTTTTTCCGACCTCCGTCGCCCGCCGACTACAGTCCTCCTAACTTACGTCACTCGCCGACTACGGTCCTCCTGACTTATGTTGCCTACAAAGTACAGTCTTTCCGACCTCCGTCGCCAGACAACGGTCTTTATGACCTCCGTCGTCGCCCGCCGATTACAGTCCTTCTGACCTCCATCGCCTACAATGGTTGTTCCGACCTCCATCAACATACAACGGTCTTTCTGACCTGGTCTCCTACCAACTACGGTCTTTCAGACCCCCGGTCACCTATCGATTACGGTCCTTTCGACCTCTATCGCCTGCTACAGTCCTTCCGACCGACATCGCCAGATAATAATCTTTCTAAACTCTCTCCTGCAGATTACGGTCCTTCCGACCTCCATCACCTACAATGGATCTTCCAACCAAACAAACATGTCTATGTTGATTATTGTAACTCTCACCATGTAATACGCTCTATATGATGTACGTTTATAACATCAAGCTAAGGTCTTATCTTTAAGAAGGGCCTCATTTGTAATCAACTGCAAATACTAGTGGATTCGTTCAAACTGGGCTAGGCCCCGTGGTTTTTCCCCCTTTTTCAGGGGTTTTCCACGTAAAAATCTTAGTGTCTTATAAATACTAGACCCTCTCTCCTTATCCGATTGTGTGCTGGATTTTCATACAATGCTAAGACGATAAACTTTATATTTCTCCACTGCCGCGAATATTCTAGGACGCAACACTAACAATTTCCCAAAAAAAAAAAAAAAAAAAAAAAAAAAACATTTCTAATTAATTCAAGTAAGATTTTGTTTGTGATGCTTTTTTTAATATTTTGTAAAACAGTTTTTTAGGGCAAAAATTTTTTGTACTAAAAAATGATTGTAGAAAGCACAAAAAAGTAACCCCAAATGAAAACCTAAATATTTAAAATTTTACTATTCCCTTCCCAACTTTTACTTTCACAATTTCTTATTGGTTCTTTTAAATCTTTATAGTAGCTTGTACTTAGAGCTTTATAGTAACCTCAAATTAGAGCTTTGCGGTAACCACCAATTTTAAAAATTAAGCTAAAATTTTATTCAAATGAAGATAAGATCGAGCAGTGGGAACTCTAATCAGCCAAAAATGGACGTAGGCTAGCTTGAGGTCATATACAACCAATTAAGACTTCATTTGGGTCGACTTTTTTACTGCTTCTTAAAATAGGTTTTAAGTACAAAAATTTTAACTTTTGTACTAAAAAATATTTTAAGAAGCAGTATGAAAGCTATATCAAATGAAGCCTAATTCTTCTAAATACTATAATTACACCTCCCTATGAGATAGAACATTGGTGTTATGCACTTAGTATTACTTTATTATTTGAATTATACAACCTCTCCATAAGATATTAATATTATAGGGTCCTAATTGATGTTGAAATGAGTGATATTTGTGAAGAGCTTTTTAACATTTTGGCTTCTTTTATGATGTTGCTTTCTAAAATGATTTTTTTGTACAAATTTTTTTTGAATTAGAAAATTTTATACTATACAGTCATTTTAGGAAACAGTAAGAAAATTATCTCAAATGAAATCTTATTTGGGACGGCTTTCTTACTGCTTCTTAAATAGGGGTGTCAATTCGGGTCAACGAGTCGGGTTCGGGTCGAACCCGAAATTGACCCGGAACTGTTCGGGTCAACCCGAACCCGACCCGATTCGGGTCCGGGTCAACCCGACCCGACACGAATGACACGAAATTGACCCAAAATTGCTAGTTTTCGGGTCAAAAATCGGGTCAATTTTCGTTTTTCGGGTCAAAATCGGGTAAAAAACGGGTCAAACTCAGATTTTCGGGTCAAATATGAGTTTTCGTGTCACTTTCGGGTCAATTTTGTGTTTCCGTGTCAACCCGAATCCGACCCGATTTTTAAAACGGGTTGATTTCTTCAACCCGAACCCGACCCGTTTCGGGTTTGGGTTGACCCGAATCCGAATTTTTTCGGATCGGGTTCGGGTCGTGTTTCGTGTCGTGTCAAAAATTGACAACCCTATTCTTAAGCAGCTTTTTAATATAAAAAGTTTAAGAAACACATAAAGCCATCTCGAACGAAACCATATATATACAATTCACTTTCGGTGAAACCCAATTAATTAGGCAGGTTAGGTGAAATTTATCTAATTGATGGCATTAAATGACATCATTAGCGTTAAACTAAATTTATCATTAGTCACTAATCACTAATTTAATGGTGCTTTTGATGGAAACTCCTCTCATCATAATTTAGTTTGGTTAGGTAAATAAGGTCATTACAAAGTTTATTAGTATTTTTGCGATTAAATATTTAAATAAAAGTTCTTAAGCTGAAGTGCGAGAAAACAAAAAGAGAAGGCAACTAATTAAGTACTGATAGAGCATTAGAGCCTATGAGCTTAAACTCCAGTACATCATTAAACTGCTAAATAAGGGGCTATTAGCTAGCTGCATGGGGATATATGGTTGGCTAAATTAGTATGATTTTAAATTATATTTTAATATTGATATAACACTAAAAAAAATTATTAATTGAGTATGAATTTTGATGCAAATATGTGAATTAGAAATTTTTAAAATTGAATTGAGACTCTAAATTTCAATTTCAACAAATTTATAATTGCAACGTGCATATATGCGAAAAGGTTGGAGTAGCTCTAGTGCAAAATAAGATTAGAGAGAATGTAATGATAGCATTTCGATGACTCAGTTAGGAGAGTAGATGCATTAGATTTGTCTTATGTTAAGAAATGTAGAGGTAGATCTAAAAAGACTTCGTTAAAAATATTAGAAATGATATTTCTGTATTAGATTTAAATAAGAATTTGACTCTTAATAGAACAATGGAGAAAAAAGATTTATGTAGCCAATCCCACGTAATGAGATAAAGCGTTGATAGAACAAATTTATAATCGAAGCAGACTTTACGATGAGACGAATTCAACGAAACTATAAGTGTTTTGATTTGATCCATATGGTTTAAAATTAAGCATTAAAAGCATTGGCGAAAACTTCATGATATTGTTTGATAAACCAAACGATATTTGAATCTTGTGTGCTTAGAGTTAAAATGAGTGTCTTGATTAAAAGAATCCAGCAATCACAACATCATTTAATTATGAACTTAAAAATCTAAGAAATTATCTATGATCAAAATAATCAAGATAGGCTCCCCTATTTAATGCTTGAGAAATTTGACTACAATAACCAAAATGCCACATCAAAAAAATATAAATAAATTCCCATTCTATATATATTGAGACCTAAAAGTAGGAGAGCTTAGACATCTGAAGAATTCTAGTATGTAAAAACTTTTTTTAATGATTTTTTTGGCATGCAGTGAAAGTAAAATTTTGATGGATTTAAAATATCTCGAAGCTTATGTTTTCATGAGCTTGAAAATCCTTCAAATTAGGCAATTTTTAAATCTTGTGTTGTGTCTGCTCATCAATCAAATCACGACCTTGTTCCTTGTAACTTCCATTGGTGCTTACCATTGTCGCCAACCAAGGGTTTTGATTCTAGTTAAAGGATTGAGTTCGGGTCTGACCCGAAGTTGACACAACCCAAGTATGCTTTACCCAAATTATACATATTTATTATACAAGCCATAATGTTTGACCTTACCCTCTCAACCCAAACTGACCAAACACATTTATTATATGGATCATGTATTATTTGAATCAACACAACTCATATGAACCAAACACAAACCTTTGAACAAATAAAATGATAAATTTAACCTAAATCAGATCTACTTAATTGAACCTAAATAATATTCAGATCAATTTCGAATCAAGTTGAACTCGACCCAAATTTTATTGAGTCAAAATTTAAGATCCCAATCTTACTAGACGTTAATCGGGTTAACTCAAACTCCAATTTTTTTAGCTAGGTCTGTGTCATGTTACAATTTTAGGCCATTTATTAACATCTATATCGCCTACAACCTCCTACTGATTTTACCCAAAAATTAATTTTAGAAGCTTCAGACTCATATTTGCATCAAGATTCTTGCTCGATCATGATGATTTTTTAATGACATATCAGTCCCCAAACTATTCGTGTATGACTAATTTTAGTCTCAAAGTATCATGTTATTCCAATTTAGTCCTTCGGCTATACAAAATCGATAAAAAGCAGTCTCTCATGTTATAATTGTAATATAAAATTGATCACAATCTTTACAAAATCGATTCCAACTCGACCACTCCAGTTTACAAAATTGATCTTAATTTAGCCCCAAAAAGATCATTTAGATCAATTTTGTATAATCACGAGACTATATTGAAACAACGTTATACTCTATGAGTAAAATAATGATATAAAAAAGTCAGAGACTATTTTGAAATTTACTATTATTATTATTATTATTATTATTATTAATAGAAAATACGTAGTTGGTGTTTGTTTAGCAAATAAAATTTTAAACCTTTCTAAAATACATAATTTTGACTGTCCAAACAACTAGCCCACAGTGTGGCCGTGTTTCCAAGGATCTAACGGGGGAGACTGACCATTCTATATGAGATCGAATGGAGTGACGGCGGCCACATACGGTCAGTCGCCGCCCTCCGCTGAAACTGGAGATGTTGCTGTCTCCAGCGCCTCAATTCGCTCGCCGCCTGTCGCTCGCGGCAGCTCACCGCGGCTTCTCTATGAGACCCACATCTCAGACAGTATATCCCATGCGTTCATTGGCCAGCGAGCGCCGCTTTGTTGTAATTCAAGGTCAGCTTGATAATTTTTCTCCCCCTGTTAAAATTTTAGGGTTTTGTTGCGCGGGATTTGATATGAGCTTCCGAATTAGGCTTTAAGTTGCGATCTTCAATGTACAGATGCAGGTTTTATTGGGGGAATTAAAACGAGTTTTCTTAACGGAGTTCTAAAACTGATAACCTTAGTTGGTAGTCCTTGTTCTTTGTTTACATACATTTGACATTTTTTAAATTAATAAAGTAGCTTGTTCTTTAGCCGATACCAAAGAGGTAGGATAAAGCTAAAGATATGATTGTTATGATGTTGATTTTTCTTACATTTGTAACATGGAACTGCTGTGGGAATTTTTGCAAAAAGGCTTGACATAGTCTTTGACTTATACGGTGAACAAAGAAAGCAGGATATCTTGGCGAGTTGGTTGTTAGAGGTCTCACTCTGATCAATGTTGGAGGCTTGGTCATTTGATCTTAGCAAGTTGGTGCGGTGAAGGATTTTAGTATCAGTTTTGATGTCTATGTATGTCTCGCACATTATGACCTATTTGTTGTTGTTATGCACTTATGCTTTTTAATGTGCATGAGAGATTGGGTTTAGTCATGTATCAGATAGTAGAAAAACATATTAGTCTAAAAATATCATGTGGTTGGTCCTCGCTCTTAGTTTAAGATTTTGGGTTGAAAATAGAGTTTATTATCGGTGTATCAACCTTAACTCTGATTCTCTTTGTTTCACACTCCCTAATAGTGCTATTGTAAAACTCGGATGGTATTACAAGTCACTATAGGGAAATAAATTGTATGGTGCCCCTTTGCACCCTCAAAATGCAACGTGTTAGATCACATGAAATTCAACAAACATCTCTAGATTATCTCAATATGGATTGCTATTATCATACAAATTAACTACGAGAGATGGCAAGAAATCAAACACCATGTAATGCATTCTAGACAATACTACCATTAGGGATGCAAGCGAATCAAACATTCGACGAGCTACTCGTTGTTGGGTTCGATTAAAGCTCGTTCATGATCGTTTAATTAACTAAACAAACAAACTTGAACAATATTTTAAATACTCGATTCTTAAATAAACAAGCTTGAACACTAATGTGTTCAGCTCATTTATGTTCGCGAGCAACATCATTTGAAGTTCGTGAACAAGCTCGACATTAAGCTCGATTCGTGTTCGATTTTGAACTTGTGAATAAGCTTGATAACAATAATTAATATTTGATTATAGAATTAATAAATATAAATAATATAAATAGAGCTCGGCATTTAGTTCGCGAACATGCTCGATGTAATCGTTTGTTAGGAAGCTCGATAAAGCTCGTTTGTTAAGTTAATGAACATTTAAAAGTAGAGCTCGTTTATAGCTCGTTCATATTTGTTTGTTTAAAGCTCGATAAGCACTAAACGAACGAACATGAACTGAACATAAACCGAACATGAACACTCATTAATTTAAATGAACCAAACATGAACACAAACAATAAAGCTCGAACAAACATGAACCAAACTTGAACAACCTAATATTAAATGAGCACAAACATGAACACTCACATACTCGACTCGGCTCGGTTCGTTTGCAGCTCTAACTACCTTATGGATTTCATTGAACCATATTTCTATGAAGTATTAATTCATGTGGAATGAATCCCATTTAACATTGCCCAAAAAGTTTAATGATTCCTTTTATATTCTCTGATGAAATCGAAAAAGGAAAATCATGTATGCTACTTTTCTTTTGAAGAGATGCAGTGATTTGTGTTATTTTGAAATTTTGCTCGGCATGTTTCAATTTAGGAAGATTGTCCGCAATTGAGGAATTGACATAGTAGCAGAAATAGAGAAACACAACCAAGAAGAAGCAGCAGGAAAATAGAGTGTTTGTATATTATCAAAGGGTAAAAACAAAGTTTATTAATACATACCTTTTCTAAGAGACTTGTTAAATGTATTTATACTCATTTGCCAAAACTGAAAAATAAAGCACCATGAGCCATGGTGAGAATTACCTTTGCTAAAATTGAAATGATCCCCTAATAAGAGAAAAGATATTGGGCTGTATAAAATAAACAAACTAAAGATATGTGTAATGAAAAGAGGGTAGTGTGGTCTTGCATTAGCGCTCCTTCGCTTTAAAAGAACTTGACTCTAGTTTGTCAAGTTGGACGTTAATCACATCTGGTGAATGATAACTGTTTATGTTGGAATGTTGAATGTAGGGGAGTGTGCAAATCGGAAGGGAGAGTGTTGACATAAGCATTATCATTGAATTTATTTTCAATAGGTATGGGCCCTAACTTATGCGGGTTTAGCTTAGAGTAGGTGTTGAGAGGGAAGCATTCCTTTTGAAGATATAACATGATATAATCCTTGACATTGAAGGTTTTATTTTGTCAGTGGACATCTATGGGTTATTTGTATTTGTTGTTAGATTTTGGGAGTTTGGATTTAATGTTGTGTAAATTGTCCTATGGATTGATTGGCCACAGAATTGTATGCAAACTTAGCCTTTCTTATAACATCATCACCTATTTTGGGAGATCACCCATTAAACAGTGATGCATGTTGCAAGCTTGTGATTCATAACCTCCATTTGCTAGTCCGTCTATACCGATAAATTGAACTTGACCACAAATCAGTTAGCAATCATTTCCATAGTTCTTCTCAAAACTCCTAACGAACTTAGTGTCACGATTCGACTTGAGGCTTTCAGGTAACCTATGGAGTCATGATTTTGTAGAAGATTAGGCAAACGACATTGACATCTTCAAGGATTTTCTTATAGGAAATGAAGTATGCAATCTCAAAGAATTAATTCATAACGACAATTAAAGTTGGCTCCTCATTTAGTTTGCGGTAAGATTTGGACAAAATTTGAATGAGTTTTTTCCATATCGAATTAGGTATTGGCAGAGCCATATATATATATATATATATATATATATATATATATATATATATATATATATATATATATATATATATATATATATATATATATATATATATATATATATATATATATATAGGGAAATCCGCAGAGGTGCCTATGCGTTTATTAAAAAGGCGAAATACATGTCCTTAAAGAACCATAAGCTCCGCTAAAAATATAACATTTAAAATAAAAGTTAAGAGCTATCGGTCAATCTATTACAATTAAACAATAAAAAGGAAAGAAAAGCATCCAATCAAAGCCAGCCTAAAGGATGGAAACAACAAGATGGAAGCCACTTGCAACCATCATAACTAGAAGGAGCCACGACAAGGCAGCAACAAAAGGAGCCACACCAACGAAAGATGCACTTGCAAAGCCGCAAAAATAGAGACAAACAAACAAGAACAAGCAAAAAACCAACCAATAAAGGTCGACAACAACACCCAACAAAAGCTACATAAACAAATAACAACAATCACAAGCCAAGACCAAAAGACCAGCCTAAAACAACCAACCGAAGCAAAAAAAAGCCACCAAGGCAATACCATACCTCAACAACACTACATGTTAACACAACTAGCTTCTGAGAACCCTCAAAAGCCCCACCAAGAGGCCCGAAACAACCACAAAGACTAGCCAACAAATTTTATAGGCTTGTATCTACGACGCTTACCACCACAAGAGGAAGCATAGTCTAGCAAAAAATAGAGTGTTTGTATATTATCAAAGGGTAAAAACAAAGTTTATTAATACATACCCTTTGTAAGAGGCCTGTTACATGTATTTATACTTATTTGCCAAAACTGAAAAATAAAGCACCATGAGCCAGGGTGAGAATTACCTTTGCTAAAACTGAAATGATCCCCTTTAGAGAAAAGATGCTGGACTGTGTAAAATAAACAAACTAAATGTATGTGTAATGAAAGAGGGTAGTGTGGTCTTGCATTAGCTCTCCTTCACTTTAAAAGAAATTGACTCTAGTTTGTCAAGTTCGACGTTAGCACATTCGGTGAATGATAAGCATTTATGTTGGAGTGTTGAATGTAGCGGAGATGTGTAGATCTGAAAGGAGAGTGCTGACATAAGCATTATCATTGAATTTATTTTCAATAGGCATGGGCCCTAACTTATGCGGGTTTAGCTTAGAGTAAGTGTTGAGAGGGAAGCATTCCTTTTGAAGATATACCATGATATTATCTTTGACATTGAATGTTTTATTTTGTCAGTGGGCATCTATGGATTGTTTGTATTTGTTGTTATATTTTGGGAGTTTGGATTTAATGTTGTGTAAATTGTCCAATGGATTGATTGGCCACTAAATTGAATGTAGACTTAGCCATTCTTATAACATCATCACCTATTTTGGGAGATCACCCATTAAACGGTGATGCATGTTGCCAAGCTTGTGATTCATAACCTCCATTTGCTAGTCAGTCTATGGTGATAAATTGAACTTGACACAAATCAGTTAGCAATCATTTCCATAGTTCTTGCCAAAACTCCTAATGAACTTAGTGAATGTCTCGACTTGAGGCTTTCAGGTAACCTATGGAGTCATGATTTTGCGGAAGATTAGGCAAACTAAATTGACATCTTCAAAGATTTTCTTACAGGAAATGAAGCATGCGATCTCAGAGAATTGATTCACAACGACAATTAAAGTTGGCTCCTCATTTAGTTTGCGGTCAGATTTGGACAAAATGTAAATTTAGTTTTTCCCATATTGAATTAGTAATCGGTAGAGACATATACAAACAATGTTTTGTAAAGCTGTCTTTAATGATTTGATAAACAACGCACTTCTTTATTAAGCGTATGGCATCTTCCCATAATTATGGTCAACAAAATATTAGCTATAGATTAGCGAGAGTTTTTTTTGCGTCCTACATGTGCAACAAGCCGGTCTATATGAAAGCCTTTAATCAGTTGTGTACGTGGTAAAGCGTTCTAGATATAAAGTCGTTTTCCATTGAGCAGGTTATCATGTTGAATTGAGTAGTTGGTGATGACTAGATGATAAGCAACACATTGCATCCAAGGCTCTACAAAGTCATTGTCGTTGCAGTATAAGTTCTGTATAGAATCTAATCTAGTGATATTGTTTTGCAAAATAACAAGCAAAATATAATGCCTCCTGAGTGCATTTGCCACCTTGTATTTGGATCCTACTTTGTGAATATAACACAACGGGTATGCATGCTACTAGGGTTTTCTGAGAGTTGAGGAACCGTGGGCTTGGTGGTCTGTATAGAAAACAAAATTTTGTTATAAAATGTAATGTTCCCATTGATTAAGTTCCAGAATTATCACATATAACTCCTATTCATGTACGCTCCATTTTTTGTTGTGGTCGACTCACCTTATCAAAAAAAAAAAAAAAAAGCTTGATTAGTTTGCCTTCTTGTGAGAGCATAGCGCCGATGCCAGCAATAGAGGCATCTGTTTCAACTTGAATGTCCTTTTCGAACTTGGGTATAGCTAAATTAGGAGATGTACTCAATGCTCCTTGATTGTTTCAAAGCTCGTCGTTTGTTGATCAAAGGTCCATGAGAATTGCTCTGCCTTGAAATAATAGTGATGGGCGAGATAATTACATTAAACCCACAAACAAAATTAGCTAATCCATGGAAGTTGTGCATTTCAAATAGAGACTTGGGATTGACCAATCCTAAATTTGTTATAACCATCTTGAGATACATCTGAATGTCATTGGAACTGATGATGAAGCTGAGGAATCCGACTTTAGCTTTAATAAATTCACACTTGAAAATAATGAGGTATAGCTTGTGCTGTCAAAGAGCTTTGAAAATTCCTATAAGTTGTTGAAGATGATCTAATGTGAAAGTTTTGAATACAAGTATATCATCAAATTAAATTGTGCAAAAGGAGCCTAAAAAAGATTTGAGTACTTCAGTCATTAGTCGCATGTATGTTTTGGATGCGTTGCATAGTCATACTAGCATAACCTTTCATTCATAGAGGCACTCATGTGTTTTAAAAGCCATTTTTCATTTGTTGTTTGGGCGAACACGTATTTGATTCTATCCATTACATAGTGCCATCCAGTTTGTCCAACATATTCTTTAATCAGGGACCGGCGAAATGATACTTGATTATAATTTGATTTATGATTGTTTACACACATATGCCATATTTCATTTTTTTTTTGGCATAAGTAAAGTTGGGACTGTGTGAATAGGCTGAGACTATATTGAATGAGTTGCTTTTTGAGCAGTGCGTTGACCATTTCGTAAGATGTTGTGCTCCTTGTAACTCATCTCGTAGTGTGGCATGTTAGGTGGCTACGCACCCAGTGTCAAGTCAATCTAATGCTAAATAGATTTTAGAGGTGGCAATTGGGACAATAACTATTTTGGTCAAATATCTTCAAATTGTTCTTGTAACTTGCTCATGGATTTTGGTGGGGAAGGGGACTGAAACCCCAAAGACCTAAATGAGGAGTTTATATTCTCTAATTCTCAAACAAGTTATCATTTTATCAAAGCCAGCTAATAATCCAAACTAGAAAATAAAACTGAAAAGCAGAGCACTACAAGATAAGGTGGAAAATACCTTTTCTAAAACCGAATTGTTCTCGAAATAACAGAAAATATATTTGGTTGTATAAAAATAATAACATAAGTGTATCACCGAAAGGGGGCAGTGTGGTCCTGCATCTTGAACTGATTAAACAATGTGAGAAATCAATCTCGTTTACTATTAAACTTCAAATATAATATGCTTTTGGTTCTATTATGACTTAAGCTTTTTCATTTTCCCCCAACTTAACTCATATTGTTAAGAACTTTGCAGTGAGGTCAGTTGCCACCCCAGCAGGATCCGTTGCAGATTTTGATGAGATGCTTACGAGTACTAAGAGGAAATATTACATGCTTGGAGGAAAAGGTGGTGTTGGGAAGACAAGCTGTGCAGCTTCATTAGCTGTTAAGTTTGCAAATAATGGTCATCCTACTCTTGTAGTCTCAACTGACCCTGCACATTCTTTAAGTGATTCTTTTGCACAGGTTCATTGTTACTCTCTGATGAGATTTGATATTTAGCTTTAAAATGCTAATTATTTATTCGCTACCTTGTCCAAATAGGAGGGTGAAACTAATGTTGGATTTCGTTTGTTAATATATTTCTAGGACTTAACTGGTGGAACGTTGATACCTGTTAATGGAGTTGATTCTCCCTTGTTTGCACTTGAGGTCAGATATCTGATTGCCCATATCTCATATTAACAGAGAAATTTACCTTCCAGAAACTATTATTTTATTTATACGGCAACTATGTTTGGCCAGTTTACTAGTTATGCTTTTGGCTTTATCTTGGTGTGCTTTGCGGCATGTTCAATCAAAATGTGTATTTCACAGATAAATCCTGATAAAGCTAGGGAGGAATTTCGTAGTACTAGTCAAAAAACTGGAGGTACTGGAGTCAAAGATTTTATGGATAGTATGGGGCTTGGTATGCTTGCTGATCAGGTAAAACCTAGAAACCATCTTCATATTCATATTTGTCTATAAAACATGCCATATTTCTATGTTGCCTCTCTGTACAATGGTTGATGTTCCTTTAATTAATTTTCATTGACAACGTAAGGATTTAAAGATTGAGCATTATCCATAGATGCTAGAACTGTCAATTATCTGTGACTAGACCTGTTATAAATCGATTAATAGAGTGTCATTTTAGGCCTTTACCTCCTACTTGCATCTCTTCTTCTAACTGCATGTCTTGCATGTTTAGCATTAATTGATGATTGAGATGTACATTGTTCAGCAAGTGCAGTGAAAGCTCCTTTTTTTTTTTGAAATGTGCAATTGTAGCAATTATGAAATCACTGATGCTCTTCAATCAATCATCAATTGGATTTGCATTATACAATGGATCTTTGATTTTCATGAGTATTTTGTTAAGACATGTTAGAGTATTTTGATAGGAAGTGGATGTAATTTCAGCAAAATCAGAGAACGACACAAGTATAGCTGGATCTTCAATTGGAGAGGAAGATCTGGCTCTCTCAAATCCCTAGCCATCAGCTAGAGCCCACTCAACCTAAGCAAAATTAATTCTAGCAAAATCAAGCATAATAAAAAATCACTCTATAGTCAGCATTAATAGGCTCCCCTAATTCTCTCCCAAATCAGCCCCATTTCCTTAAATAATTCCCTCTCAGATTTGAGTTCAAATTAGATCTCTTTTCCTAATTAATTCCCTCCCAATTGTGACTAAAATTTTCCTAAACAATTCTCCTTTGATTCCTCCTCCATAATGAATATTAATTCCCATGGACTTTCCCTAAATAATTCTCTCTTAGATTTGAATTCAAATTAAAATATTTTCCTAATTAATTCTCTCTCAATTGCAATTTAAACCTTCCTAAACGATTAAAAGAGAAGAGGTTGCTTGTACTCCTCCCTTGCCTCGATTTTCGTACCCTCCACCGCCGATCCATCGATCTTCAAGGTATACATTTCTAACTCAAATCCCGCCCTCGACGTGCTTGATGCACTAGTGGACCTCTTATACGTGCTCTTGTAGCACGGTGAGGGGGATTCCAGTGCAACATGTGCGACGAGGCGGGTAAGCCCTATACACACTCTTGTAGCGTGGTGGGGACTGTTCTCGACATCGACACCGCCAACGACTGCCACGCAAAGGTATGATGTTCCAAATCCCATTCTCGGCATTTGCGGCGGACCGGAGAACCACCTATACGCGCTCTTGTAGCACGGTAGGAGGGAGCCCGATGCGACACATACGACGAGATGGGTAAGCCTTATACACGCTCTTGTAGCGTGGTGGGGAGAGTCACTAGTGTTCTCGTACGGGTACTGCTGAAGGCCCAATACACGCTCTTGTAGCGTGGTGGGATGAAAAGATGCACGACCGCGGTGTCTAAGGACACCTACCGTATACGCTCGAGTAGCATTGTGGCAAGACCCAGCTCCCTACATTTTCCCCAAACGGGGGATATGCTGGGGTGCTGCCGAAATTTTATCTGAAATGCACAAAGCCTGAACAATAAGAAGATCTCATTTGGTCAACAATACAGAAGACTTGTACTTGAACAGAAGTGCACAGAACTTGAACTAAATGTGCAGATGACTTGTATGAACAACAGGGGACTTGAACTTGAGCTCGAATTGGAGACTATTGAACAAAGCTAAATGAACTAAATTGAAATCATATGCAAGTGAACTTTAATATGAATCAAACAAGATTTTATAAGACTTGAACTCAAATGAGAACTTCATTGAAATAGAACCTGAACTCAAATGAAACACAACAGGTTTGAACTCAAAGCAGAAGCTTGTGAACATTGAATTTGAGTGGGGCAGCATCAAGTAGAACTTGAATGCAATAAACTCCTACAATAGTCTCTATAAAGTCAATGCACTGTACTTATAAGCAACAACAGACAACTGCAAGGTGCACGAATACTACCCACGTGTAGCAATCAAAGACCCACCACACAAACAACAGCTACCCTATAGATTGAGAGGGTGATGTTGGCAGGAGATGAATAAATACCTCAAGACATACGGATAACAAATTATTATCAAAATGAGTTACCACAAATGAGGATCAATCATCAGTACCTGAATATATGATACACAATGAATGATGCTAATAGATACAGTGGACTTCTACAAACAATCCTTACAAGTTTGCCTGTAGATTGAGAGGGCAACACTACAAATGATAATAGAAGACCTGTCCGCTCTAAACAAGTACAATCAGCAAATCACCTGACATTGGTGAAAGGTGGATGTGATGCAAGGACAATGGTTCTCCTATGAATATTTTCAGGAGGTCGTAGTGGATACAACAATTCCTTGCAAACAAATACTTGTGGATAACAACAGTGTATTGTAAGTACAATGAACCACTGTGGACACAAGTACGGATATCACCTGCAACAATGGTGATCAAGATCTTCAAGTACTCCGAGTACGAGGGCAACTCGATGTACGGAGAAGGACAGCCTTGGCAAAACGGAAGTGAAGTTTAAACAAATTAGAACTAAACTTCATGGTGTTCTAAAGTTTCATCTTAGTCCTATACTTAAGAAGAAAATCATTTTGGTGTCCACAAACATCTGAAGTAACAAGCCTACAACATTAAAGAGCTTGAAAGAGGTTCTCTTCAAAGCAGAAATCATTAATTTCAAAGCCTAAAAAGACCTCCCCGGTGAATGAGAAAGGGGGGAGTCAACATCAAGATGAGGAGATGCCTCATAACATCAAGACCATACCACCACCGTGTCACGACCCGACCCGACGGGGACGGATCCCGCCCGAGCCGGATCGCGACAGAACCTTCTTATCCAGGATCTGGCTTTGGAATTTGGTTCTGAACTGAATCTTCCAAAATAATTAACTCAACAGACACAGAACAACAGAGCTACTATAAGTCACCAAATGCAGCGGAACAAAACATCTATATTTTCTTTCTTTTCCTCAAAACAATCATCTACAAATACAGTACATGGCTTTTGAACAGAAAGAAAGACAGAACAGAAAAGCCATGACTGTACAAAAATCAAAAGTATACCTATACTGATCAGAACTCTGAACTCTAGTCCTGGACTTCCTTCCCTTTCCCAGAACCTGAAAACCACCAGAAAACAAGGGTGAGCTCAACAGCTCAGCAAAGCAACAAACCACCAATCTAAACTCTCAGAATCCAAAACCAAACTCATCAGACAGAAATCAGATCAGAAATCGGAACAGAATCGGACAGATATCAAATCGGACATATCAGAACGAAACAGAACAAATCAGAACAGATACGGACAGATCACATCAGAATCAGAAATTGTACACATCAGAATCAGAACGGATTAAATCAACAGAGTCAGAATCGTACAGAAATCAGAAATTCAGATAATATCATAACAGAACTGTACGGAAAGTCGTAATACAGAATAGAATCAGACATATCACATCAACAGAAACAGAAATCAGAATTTCAGATCATATCGTATCAGAATTTAATTTGCTTACAGAACAGATACGGAAAGCAGATATCAACAGAACAGATACGGAAATCAAATATCAACAGAACAGCTTCAGAAATCAGATATCAGATATATATATTTAATAGCTAAACTAAACTAAACAGAATCACTACGGATTCTGACCCTTATGTCTCCCATGTGCTCACGGCACCAGAAATTCGCTGAATAATTAATAGCTAAGCTAAATATGCTAAATGTGCTCACGGCACCAGAATAATCCTCGGATCCGGGACAGAACAGAAATTTCTCCAACTTGAGCTCAACTAAAATTTCCCCAGACACTAACTGAATCTCATAGGATCCAGGCCCCTTATAGCTCCCTTTTATAGCTTATACACAGAGCATTTCAATTCAGAAGAAATCCGGGCAATTTAGAAATCAGACAAAAATCGGGCAGCACAACGGCAGTAGACAGAATTTACACAAAATTTCCTGCAAAGAAAATTTACCAAATTCGCACAGAATATAGATAATCACATTCCAGAACACTTATTCTACTGCACAGAGAATTTACCATTTCACAGAAAATTGTAGTCTACGAAAAACACCGCCGAATCAAAAATACCCGGACAAAAATCTTCGGAAAATAACCAAAATGTGCACACTCGGCACGTCAACAATATACGGAAAGTTACGCGGTAAAAACTGAACCAATCAAAAGATACGGACGAAAAACCGTAACGGAAACAAAATCCGGACAGAATATACCTCCAAACTCGACGGAACTGAAAATTGAGAAAGGCGGAATGTGCCTTACCTCGCGTACAGCAATATTCTGAACAGTCACTTCGGACGAAAACGGCTCCGCGTCGTCCGAAAATCAACTTTTCTCCAAAAATCCTCGAGTTTCTCTCTCCTCAGATATTTTTATTTTTAATTTCTGATTTTCTCTCTCTTTAAAACGACTGATTTCAGCTTTATAACCTTCAGATCGGCCCGGTCGATCGCCAGATCGTCCCGGGACGATCAGACCAAAATTCGATCGTCCCGATCGCCCTGGACGATTCCCAGAACTATGCTCAGGCCGATATTTTCTACAGTGCCGATCGGCCTGGACGATGTCCAAATCGGCCTGGACGATGTGTACAGAAAATCACCTGGAGCAAAACTGGGCAAAATCTGGAGCAAAATTACAACTGATCGTCCCAGGACGATCCAGATCGTCCTGGACGATCCTGGAGCAGATTTTTGATATTACACACCGGATCTACAACACTTATGCAAGCAGACAGAAGACGTCTATAATCTACAACACGTCGCCACCGGATCTGCAACACTTATACAAGCAGACATAAGGCGTCTATAAATCTACAACGCATCGCCTCCGGATCCGCAACACTCGTACTAGCGAATAGAAGGTGTCTATAGACACTCAAATGAAATGTTGTGCATTCAAATGACAATTATCCGCATATAATCAAAATATGATAAAAACTTCTGTACGTGCACCATAAATTGTATACACATAGGTACAGTAAATGGGTATATAAAAATCACCCGCACGGGCCCCGGTAAGCGTGTTATCGGTACACGTGACGCCTAGGGATGTTGCACGGGTCAATAAGTGAATTCTAGTTCGAACCTGATCCTTCTATACGGATTAATAGGAGTCAACAGGGTTTGAACCATAAAACAAATACATGGTTGTGGCGACCGGTGTATTTATTTTAATACATTCATATTAGGCCTTCAAAGCCTAAAATCAAAAGAATTCACTAATAAAAGGCACGAAGCCTACGAAACCCAATCCTCCTAAGCATGTAAATAGGAGTAGACAAGGTTCAAACCATTGGATAAATATGTGGTCACGAAGTCGATCGGAATATTCATCTTATACATTCATATTAGGCCTTCAAGGCCTTTAACAAAGAAAATTCACAAGCAAAGGCACAAAGCCTACAAGAAACCCGATAATCGATCAACAGTTTGGCCGAGTCGACAGGTTTCAATCAACAAAAGGGAAATAATCCTATGAACACCCCGATAATGGCCGGGTTGAATGCAAATCTCAACCAGAGGGGTCCATTCCAAATATTTTTAAATGTTATCCTAAATTCCACAAAGGTCCAAAAAAATCTCAAAATCCCAAAAATATTTAAAATAGAAATAAACTATCAATCGCTTAAAGCAAAATCCATCCACCCTCCGTAACAGTTTGCCGGGGTGGACAAATCAAAATTTAATTCAGCTCACAAAAGAGCTAAATGCCTAGTCGAAAATATCACTAGGATCTATTCTCAAACAATCTCCTGCCATTAAGGACGTGGTACGTGTCCTCTAACCGGTGGTTTTGCCACCAAATGGCACCACGAAATATTGGTTATGGCCGAGCCAATACGCTCCTTATTGGCATCAAATCCTTGAGATATGAATCAATAGGATATGATCGATAGGGCACAAAGCCCTCTGTTAGCTAAGGTGGATTCAAATTTATCCTCTTAGACAAACATTCACCCCAGGTCTACAAGATCCCCTTGGACGTAGCAACCCATGGCTGTTGACAAGGATCCTTCTGTCAGGTTGGGTCGACTATCTTCTCTGACTAAGTAGACCAGGGACCACGATGGCCCGGGATGACAGAACCATGAGATCTTGTTCGGGTCCATCATCCATTTCCCCACCATCCGCTTTAAGTGGAAGATGGTGAAATTTCTATTTTAAATATCAAATTTTTCAAACATCCAAACTCTTCCCAAATTCCCAACTTCCAACCAATTTTCAAATCTAACATTTTCAAATACCAATGTCTATTGCTGCTACTATATGCCTGATACTACATATCTATGGATACAACGTATATGATCGATGACTAGTCTTAATCGAAAGTTCTCTCTCGTCACCGGGAGGGGTAATTAACTATAGGGGCTTGTGCCTATAGGAAACCAGAACTCAGATCATAAAGTCCTCACAAAATGAGGGTGAAATCTCTGGGTAGTGTCTTATCTACAATCTCATCTGCCTTCCACAATTTACCCCGGAACTTATTTCGTTAAAACTCCCTAGCCGAAAAGCCAAAAACAAATCAGCGCAGCGGGGAGGCTGGGGCCGAATTTTCGGAGCCCACATCAGATTTCAATTGTCTAATCTTTCCTACTAACAGTTCTACATTTCTTCCTGCCATATGTACCTGTATTTATACTCTGATACCAATTTAATAAGAAATTCTTATAGAAACAAAATAAACCCTTTTGAAATTAAATTTAGCAAGACTAGAGAATAAACACAAGTAAACTATGAAGAAGAACACACATAAACTCTTTTTTTTATTGAAAGAACTAAGAAGAAAAATACAAGCTACAGGTGGATCTTCAATTAGAGAGGAAGATCCGGCTCTCCCAAATCCCGAGCCGTCAGTTAGAGCCCACTCAACCTAAGCAAAATTAATTCCAGCAAAATCAAGCATAATCTGAAATCACCCTATAGTTAGCCTTAGCAGGCTTTCCTAATTCTCTCCCAAATTAGCTTCTTTTTCCTAACTAATTCGCTTCCAATTATAACTAAAACTTTCCTATACAATTCCCCTTGATTCCTCCTTATGTAATGAATATTAACTCTTATGGGCTTTCCCTAAATAATTCCTTATCATATTTGAATTCAAATTAGATTGCTTTCCCTAATTAATTCGCTCCAAATTGTAATTAAAACCTTCATAAACAAATCCCCCTCTCTTCTTGCTCATTGCCCACCATAGTGGAGCCCAGCGGCTCAGCCACCGGTCCATCATATTTGTGCTTAGGCTTTCTTCGGATAGGTAAACAATATTTTGGTGGGAAAGTATAAGTGTTTTGTTCTCACTTATGTACTTAAATTTTTGGGTTGAAAACCTATTTGATTGTTGATGTTATTAGACTCAACTTTCTCTGCCCTTTGTTTCACACTTGTTAATAGGTGATATCAAAGATGATGAATTAACTTGGATCAAGTGATTCATGCAATTTATGTCTCTCAGCCCTTGATGCCTTCAACATCGTTGAGCATGATTCATGTGGTCCGAGTGAGTTCTTGTTGTAGATATTTAATGATTTTGAAAAACTTCCATTTGAGGGGAACTAATGGCCGATATGCAGAGCTCTCACTTGAGTGGGATATTTTCAATACATTTGAGAGTTTTTGTTTAATCCCTCATTGGATAGGTGAAAAACATTTTGGTGTAAAAATACCAAATGGTTGAAGCTCACTCATAGGCCACAGCCTTAAGCTTTTAATTGAAAATGAGTTAACTATCAGATCCAACTTTGATTCCATTTTGTTCAACACTTCATAACATCTTTAATATATGATTTTGAGGGCTGTACAATAGGTCTTAATAATTGTAGCAAATCCTATCTTTTTTTTCCAGTAATTGCTTTAATTAGTAAGAGTAGTATTAGGAAAATGATGTTTCTTAATACAACTTGTCTAAATTCTTTTTAATTATTTGTCCATTTTTCTTTTTATCCTTGTGTCAAAGCTTGGAGAGCTAAAACTAGGAGAGCTACTTGACACACCTCCCCCGGGATTAGATGAAGCTATTGCAATATCGAAGGTATGAAATCCCGAAACAAATTAGTAGTTATTTAAATTGTTTTCAATGGTTATGTTTCTTTGTGGTTCCTCTCCATTCCTGATGGAACTCTCGCATCCAGGTCATGCAATTTCTTGAATCACATGAATATAGCATGTTTAGCCGCATAGTTTTTGATACTGCTCCCACGGTAAGATTTGTGCTCGAATTCTATTACTTGCATTAATAAACTATTTTTAACAAATTTTTTTATTTTAATTGACTAGGGCCACACTCTTCGGCTTTTGTCTTTACCAGATTTTTTAGATGCATCCATTGGTAAGATTCTGAAGGTAGTACTTCCTCAAAATTTTCTGTCCTGGAAGTTAATTTCTGCGATGAGTCAGACTTTATTTTGTTCAAATTGTTTATTATCTATGTTAATTACTATTTGACAGCACGGATTTTTCTATCATTCTAGGTATCATATAAGAAATAATGTGACTGGCTATGGCCATCTTTTTGGAGTAGTAACACATATATACACTTTTTCACTCTCTGTAATGTTCTTTATCTTGATCCTTTTGGATCACGGCTCACCCTATTAAGGAAATTTCCACTTGAATTTTAAATTAGAAATAGCGAATTTTCCTTCTCAAGTTGCTTGATGGTAGCTCTTGGTTGTGCTTTCTCTAGCTTTTCCTACTATGTTACTACGAATGTAGACTGTTGTTTTTTTCTCTTCTTCCTTATCATATTCGCCTTCATGCTCTATAAGGTTATTATCATATTGGGGCAATCTCCTGCGATCTGATAACCTCTTTCCATGTCGATGCTATTTATAGTCTCACTATATTCTTGGGTACTAATATGGCCCCTTTGGGTTCTTTGTTAGCACAAAACTTAGCTGTTCAGTGTTTTGATTACATGAAGAATCCATTGATGACTTTATTTGTGATTCAGCTCTTACCTTTGAACCATAAAGTTTTAGCTTCTTTATCCTTTCTATGAATATCAATCCTTTTATTACAGCATCAGAATTCACCCAACATATGCCAATTTTCATATTATTTTTTGATAGCTCAACAAAATTCTTGCTTGTTTCAGCTAAAAAAGAAGATAACTTCAGCAACATCAGCCATTAAATCTGTCTTTGGACAGGAAGAACCACGAGAAGATGCTGTAAGTGTGAGCCCTTTAAAAAACCAGAATATGATTTCCAAAAAGCTAATAAGTTTTGCTCTTGTATTGTATAGTCTGATAAGCTGGAGCAATTAAGGGAGAGAATGATCAAAGTGCGGGAGCTTTTTCGTGATACAGAGTCCACTGAATTTGTTATTGTTACTATTCCAACGGTATAGTACAATCTTCCACATTCCACCCAATTAATGTTAATTCTTTTTCACCAAAAACCAAAAAGAAAATTTTAATGCGACTCCCCTCTAATGTATCCTTTTTTTAAAATTAATTTCGAATTTTACTGTCCAATATTTCTATTACAAATTGTATTATTTGAGTTATTATTATTTTTTCCCAAAAGCTGCAGTTATCCCAAGCAAGCTCGATTTGATTTGAGCATGGTGCAATCTATTGAAACGTTATAACTGGACATATCCATTTTTGCAGCATAGAATTTTTACTTCTTCCTTTGTTCCTTTAGGTCATGGCAATTAATGAGTCATCCAGACTTTCTGCGTCTTTGAAGAAAGAGAGTGTACCAGTGAAGAGGCTTATTGTTAATCAGGTTCTACCACCATCTGCATCAGATTGCAAGTTTTGTGCAATGAAAAGGAAGGTAAGGCACTGAAAGTTAAAGGGCCATTTTAAATTTTTTTTTCGCTTTTTTAAAATGTGTAAGAAAAGATAAAAAATTAGAAGCTTTGTTATAAAAAATTGATTTAAGTGTAAAAGCTCGAAAAATTGGGAAATATATAAAGAGGTTCGTCAGGAGTCTAAAAAGGCAATTTGCGATGCAAAGAATTTAGCTTTTAATGATTTATATTGTTATATAATAGATTAAATACTAAAGGGGGCGAAAGATATATGTATAAGTTAGCCAAATAAAAAGAGAGAAAAGTAAAGTTTAAGTGAAATATATTAATAATGAAGATCAAAAAGTGTTTTTACAGAAGAGGATATTCAATAAAGGTGAATGAGATATTTTGATAAGCTTTTCAATGAAGGTTGTGAGAATACTATTGACTTTAATAATCTTAGCACCCTAAATAAAAATATAAATTTTTGTTTTTATTGTTGCATTAGTAAAATCAAAATTAAAGAGGCTTTAAAGAAAATGATATGTGAAAAAGTTGTTGAACCTGATGATATCCTATTAAAGATGTGGAAATGCTTAGGAGATAAAGGAATTTCTTGGCTTACAAAACTTTTCAATGTTATTTTGAAGATTAAAAAGCTGCCAGATGAGTAAAAAAAGAGTGTGTTAATTCCTATTTTTAAGAATAAACGTGATGCATAAGAATGTTTTAATTATAGAGGAATTAAATTAATGTGTCATACTTTAAAATTTTGGGAGAGAGTTATTAAGCATATGTTATGACATGATATTGATATTTCTCAAAATTAATTTGGATTCATGTCGGTTAGGTCTACTATGAAATCTATACATTTATTAAGAGGTTTGAAGGAGAAGTATAGAGAAAATAAGGACTTACTTATGATATCTATTGATTTAAAGAAAGAATATGATAAAGTTCCAAGAGAAGTGCTCCGAAGAGTTCTAGAAAAGAAATGGGCTAATAATATTTTTATTCAAGTCATTAAGGATATGTATGTTGGAGTTGTTACTTGTGTTGAAACACAAGGTTATTTGACCAAGTATTTTCCTATTTTAGTTGGATTACATCAAGAATCAACTTTAACCCATATCTTTTTTCTTTAATCATGGATGTTCTTACTAGACATTTGCAAGAGGATGTACCTTGGTGTATGTTTTTTGCTTATGATATTCTTCTTGTTGGTAAGATTGTAGAGGGAGTTGAAGATAAACTTGAATTATGGAGGTCAAACTTAGATTCTAAAGGTTTTTGATGTAGTCAAGAATTTACATTTTATGCATTTTACTTTTTTGAACGCTATGCATTTTATTTTGTATTGCCCTATGATGAAAAGCAACCCATGATCATGCTGGGTTCAGTGCTCTCATATTGGTTCACACCATGGTTCTTCCATTTGTGTCAACTTTACTTCATTTCTCCTTTGTGGCTAGTTGGGTGATTATCTTTGGATTGTTTTTCACTGGGCTTGGCCCATTTCTTTCCTTAGTTGGTTGGTTGTTTGGTTTTCCTTGTAGGCTGCTCGGTTTTTATTGTGGTTGTTTGGTTTCCCTACTATTGGCTATTCGATTTCCTCTTGCTGATTCCTGTGCAGTCTGCTTTGGCTTTTCCTTGTGAGGGCTGATTTGGGTGGTTCTTATTGGCTGATTTGGAGGCGCGTTTATGTGAGCAAATTAATGCTCTTTCCTCCCTCCTATTTTTGCTCCCTCCTATATATGGTGGTTGAGTTTCTATGGTAGGGAGTTGTTGAAAGTGAAAACAAAAATATGAGGGTTTCTTTTAACCTTGCAAGCTGTCGTCTTTTCTTAACCCTTATTTCCTCCTCTCGGTCTTACTTTCCCTATACAGTTTTCCTTCCACTTGTATCTTTTTTCTCAAAAAAAAATTGAGAGTTGTAAGGAGGTCTTGTGCCCTGTTCTGTTGGTATTTGCCAAAGGAGCATTGACTTGTGCTAGATCATAATTTCAGTGGTGGATCATTGGTTTATTCTTTCTTTTGAGTGTCTTCTCCTATTTTGTGATGTGCATGTGAGATGACCACTCGTGGTTGTTCTGAGGGTATTATAATTTATGTGTTTTGTTTTTTTGTTTTCTTGTGCGACTGCCTAACCATGTTCCTACATTTGATTTTCTACTAAGTTTCCATCATTTAGTGTTTGTTCATGCGATATTGAAAGGAAGTGTTTTTCTGCATGTCTAGTATTCTCCTTCTTGATTTAAGAACTTAGGTTGCATTAATTTGTTATCAGAGCCTTAGGTTGTAGGGAAAGTCTTCATTTCTCTTTAAAAAAATAAATAATCAAAATAATAAAGAATCTGATCGGCAACAATTAACAAAACTATTACAACAAATGGAAACAATTGCTAATACCCTGTATGTACTAAATCTAAACATTAAAATTGAAGATGAAGCATCAGAAAACCAAAATAGAAACAATAGACAATATCCCCAAAAGAATCTTTCTAACCCTCCCAGGAAAGTATTATGTGACATCATGCCACTCAAAGTATGTCATATTTTACTAGGTTGACCTTGGCAATATGATCATAAGATCATTCACAATGGTAAGAAAAATTCTTACACCCTGACTCAAGGGAACAAAGAATTTACCCTATATCCCCAAAAGAATCTTTCTAACCCTCCCACTAAAGTTGTTCAAACAACCTCAAATTCACCCACTCCTAAATTGCTTCTCAATACAAATGAACTCAAAAACTTTGAAATAATCTATCTTTTGGTAGAAAAAGATATTGATGAAAACCAAAAAATCCCTAAAGCAATACAACCTCTAATAAATGAATATGAAGACATAACTCTTGCAGATTTACCCGATTCCTTGCCTCCTCTGAGAGATATCCAACACCATATTGACCTTGTACCCAGAGCAAACTTACCCCACCTGCCTCACTATTGTATGAGTCCTACTGAACATGAACTTCGCAAACAAGTGACTAAACTCTTAATTAAGGGATTAATCCAAGAAAGCATGAGTCCATGTGCCGTCCCAGCCCTATTTACACCCAAAAAAGATAGAACTTGGGGAATGTGTGTTTGACAATCGAGCCATAAATAAAATAACCATAAAATATAAGTTTCCTATTCCTAGACTTGATGATATACTTGACATGCTTGGCGGTGCCAAAATTTTCTCTGAGATTGACCTACGAAGTGGATATCACCAAATTTGAATACGATCCATTGATGAGTGAAAAAATGCCTTTAAAATAAAGGAATGACTCTACGAATGGATAGTCATGCCCTTTGGTCTATCAAACGCACCGAGTATGTTTATGCGAACCATGAATCACATCTTACGTCCCTTCTTTAAAAAATTTGTTGTGGTTTATTTTGATGACATCTTGATTTATAGTACTTGTCACAAAGACTATCTTGAGCATGTGAAACAAGTCCTCCAAACCTTAAGAGATCAAAGCTTGTACAGTTGTACATCAACCTTAAAAAGTACTCTTTCATGACTCATAGTTTGACTTTCCTAGGATACATTGTCTCAAGTCGACCCCATTAAAATAGAAGTAATCCGAAGTTGGTCGACTCCAGAAAATATTAGTGAAGTTACAGGATTTTATGGATTAGCATTTTTGTTATCGAAGGCTTATGACAAATTTCAGTACTTTGATATCACCAGTCACTGATTGTCTTAAAAAGAATAAATTTAGGTGGACCCTTGAAGCTAAAAAAACATTTCAACTTATTGAAACAAAAATGAGCCAAGTACTTATTATTATATTATTAAATTTTAAAAATATTTTTGAAATAGACTGTGATACATCCCATTTTGGCGTAGGAGTTGTCCTTAGTCAAGATGGTCGACCCATTGCTTTCTTTAGTAAAAACCTCAATGATACCCGATTCCCATATTCAATGTATGATGTTGAGTTCTATACGATTTTCTAAGCCCTAAAATTCTGGAGACATTAGCTTATTCAACGGGAATTCATGTTAAACTCCGATCACAAAGTATTAAAATATTTTGGAATCTCAAAAAATTTTGAATCGAAGACGTACTAAGGTGGCATCTTTCTTACAATAATACACATTTTATTTTAAACGCAAAGCTAGAGTCATAAATAAAGTCGCTGATGCCTTAAACCGATGAGCCCACTTATCAGTAACTCTTCACCCAACTATGGTCTCCCTTGATTCTTGAAAGATAACTATGCCACACACCCAAATTTTAAAACTCTTTGGGAATCATGTTGTACTTCAAGAATTGAATTCCTGATCGTATTGCTCAATTTTTCATTCAACAAGGTTTTCTGTTTAAGGGAGCTAGACTTTGTATCACCCAAAGCTCTCTAAACGAAAAACTCATCCAAGAATTTCATGGTGAAGGATTAGGAGAATATTTTGGTCAAGGAAAGACTATAACCTTAGTTAAAGAATGATATTACTAGCCTCACATGTGAAAACATACATCCAAATTTCTAAAACAATGTAAAACTAGTCAACAATTCAAAGGAACATGTCAGAACATTGGTCTATATACTCCTCTCTCAATTCCAAAAAACCGTTGCGAAGATATCACCATAGACTTCATCTTAGGATTACCTATAACAGCCCGAAAATTTGATTTTGTGTTCGTTGTCGTTAACCGATTTAATAAAATGGCACATTTTGTTCCTCGTAAGAAAACCTCTTATGCATCTCATGTTGTTGATTTATTTTTTAAAGAACTTGTGCGACTGCATGGCATTCTTTGCACTTTTATATCTGATAAGGATATTAGGTTCTTAAGTCATTTTTGGAGAACACTTTGGTTGAAATTAGGAATTACTCTCCAATTCAGTAGTACATATTATTTTCAAACTAATAGACAAACTGAGGTAGTAAACAGATGTTTGGGATATTTGCTTAGGTGTCTTGTAGGAGAAAGACATTCTTAATGGGATTTGCTTTTACCCCAAACCAAATTTGTTTATAATAATTCCATTAACCAATCCACTGGAGAAATCCCATTTGAAATTATTTATGGTCAACCTATTCCCCACATCTTGGACCGCACTTCATTACCCATGTCTGGTCGAATCAGTGTTGAAGCTACTAAAATTGTTGAGCACATTCAATCGATCCAACAATAGATCCTAAAAAAACTCCACATGGAAAATGCCTAATACAAGACAGTAGCCGACAAGCATTGGAGAGAATTTTATTTTCAAGAAAGAGATTTAGTTATGGCTTACTTTCGGTGATAACACTTTCTCATTGGTACATTTAGCAAATTAAGCCAAAGAAATTTGATTCTTTCTGAATCCTTCCTAAATTGGGAGCAAATGCTTATCTATTGGATCTCCCATCTTATGTTGGAACTTCGCCTGTGTTTAGTGTAGCCGATCTTATTATATAAGAGAGAGCCGACTGATTCTGTGGACATAGAAACTTTACCCCTTACAGTTCCAGTTCAGACCAGTGATAATTTTATCGATGATATTGTAGATATTCGTACTACCCAAACAAGACATGGAGTGCACCGGTGATTCTTGGTTAGATGGAGTGAACATCCTCTGACTGATTGTACTCGGATTAAAGTTGAGGAGTTGCAACTTCGTTGTTCTGATATCTACTAGCATATTATATAGACTTTCTTGTCAGGAGATGAGATTCTTCCCCCAAGGGAGAATTGATGTAGTCAAGAATTTACATTTTATAAATTTTACTTTTTGGAACACTATGTATTTTATTTTGTATTTCCCTATGATCGAAAACAACCATGATCGTGCTGGGTTCGATGCTCTCAGGTTGGTTCACACCATGGTCCTTCCACTTGTGTCGATTTTACTTCCTTGCTCCTTTGTGGCTGGTTGGGTTATTATCTTCGGGCTGTTTTTAATTGAGCTTGGCCCATTTCTTTCCTTAGTTGGTTGGATGTTTGGTTTTCTCATTTATTAAGTAGAAAAATAAGATGGAAAACTAGAGAAAATAAATTTGATGCACCAACACATAGATCAAGTCAATTCTCCTCTCTCTCTCTCTCTCTCTCTCTCTCTCTCTCTCTCTCTCTCTCTTTCTTATATATTCTCTTATCTCTACTTCCATTCCACATGTAAGGACTATTGATATCTAACATCATAAAACAAAATACAGTAATAATCTCAAGATATATTTTCCTCCATGATTAACTCTCCATGTTTCTTATTCACTGCAGGATCAAATGCGTGCACTTGAGATGATTCAGAGCGATCCAGAGCTTAGGAACTTGAAGCTAATCCAAGCACCACTGGTAGATGTAGAGATTAGAGGTGTTCCTGCTCTAAGATTTATGAGTGAGATTGTGTGGAAATCATGATGCGATGAAAAACCAGCAAAATATTTTGCTTCAAAAGGAAATTTTGTCAGCTGTACTAAACATTCCTCAACGCCATCTCAAGTTGTGATCAGCTCTGTGAGCAAGTAGATATGGTTACTGGATGTGTATAACCAGTGAAGAAGAAAAACTGGGCATAAATTAACATACATTAGATTATTATTGGTAGATTCTGCCCCTTTTTTTTGGGAGTTTGTAAAGCAGTTTGATTTGCCTTCCCTCCCCCTTCAACCTAATGTGTAGCCACATAAGTTCGCCTAATTTCAAATAAATCAGAGCTCATAATGTTTTATCTGATTAGCAATTCCCTCAAAGCATTGGAGTTGATTTCAGTATAGAGGGGCAGTCTTCAATATATTCAATAGAGCATTTAAAATCTTTTATATTCTTCTTATGACTTAGGTTTTGTTTGGGATGATTTTGTTGTTGTTTTTTAAAACAGTTTTTTAGTACAAAAATTAAAATTTTTATATTAAAAAGTTGCTTTAAGAAGCAACAAGAAAGTTGTCCCAAACGAAGTCTTAGACTTCATTTAAGATTTCGTTTGTGACAACTTTTTTATTTTTTTGTGTTTTTAGACTGTAATCATAATTTTTATTTTGTCATTAATTTTTCACTCTTTTTAATAATGTATTATGATAGGAAGCTGCTTTCTCCAGTAGAAGAAATTATTATTTAGACATCAATTTTATAATCATTACATTATCAGTAAACTTCAACAGATTTTCTTGTAGCTGTTTAGTCTTCTCAACCAGTCACATCAATAAAGAAGAATATTTCAGCTAAGAGCTTTTAGCTTATCATCCTTGCTAATTCTTCAAACATTCTCAGTTTTTAATTAGAAAGATTTGTTTTGGCTTCTGCATCATGAATTCTGACTCAACAAACTTTTTGCGCTATGCCTTTGAGATTTTTGGCCTTCAATTTGGCTTTTATTTCAATTCGAGTGGTTAATTTCTTCCTTCATACATATATTTATACAACATAGATAAAGTTTCGACATAAGTAGTTCTTATATCAGAGATTATTTCAGAGTTTTGGTTGTCGCCAAATGCACGAGTCACTTGTTTGTAATTTTTTTAGATCTTTTTCGTGGGCTTTTCGACCCTCGATCTTCCCTGATTTAAGGAGAAGAATCATTTTAATTACTTTCTCTTACTTGACATCTATCACATTGATATTTCGTTAAAAAATCATCTTAATTAACGAATCTCGATGTAAATATGAATTGAAAGTTTTCAAAATTAAATTCGGGATCATCCAAACTCCGAAGAGACGAACCCAACAAAGAGCAAACGTATAGTCAAATTGAACATCTTGAAGAGACGAATCCAACGACACCAAAATCGATCAAATTTGAGCTCAAATGGGTCCAAGTTGAGGGCATGAAGTGCATTTGTTAGGTTCAAAACAGAAATTAGATGACCAAATGATATTCGAATATAACATGCTTAGCCAAATCGAGTGGCTCGACGTGACGAATCCAATGAGCTCAAAATCGCTTAATTTTGACATCATTTGAGCACATATATACTTGATAAATGCTTCACGGTGAAGTAGATCAATATGAGTCATTGTTGGAGCACTCCCAACTTGCTATTGATATTCTCCATATTTACTAGCTATGTCACTTTAAAATAATTATAAATAAACCCCTAAAAATTCTCATGAGTGCAAGGAGGGGGAGAGGAAAAAGGGAAGAGTTATGGAGTTTGAATTCCTTGTGCTCCACCCTGGCTTCACCGCCAACGAATCTGTGCCACAAAGCCACCATTGATGAACATCTGGCTGACAATGATCGTTGAACCTCCATATGAAAGCTAATAACGAGCCTTCCTCTGACCACTATTGTTTGCCTACGGTCCTTCCGACCACTGTTACCCGCCAACTAGTCCCACTAACAATTGTCACTCGCTAACTATAGTCCCTCTGAAAACCATCACCCTTTGACTATGGTCCACTCTGGCCACTGTTGCCTGTCGACTACGGTCCACTTCGACCACCGTCATTTGTTGATTACAGTCCTACTAACCAAACAGACATGTTAACACTCGTTTAAAAACAACTATCATGTAACGAGCTACATACAATATATATTGTTACATTGAGTCAACAGCCTCCTCCGAGTTTATGTATTATTTATAATCAACTATTAATACTAGTAGATTCATTCAAACTAGGGCAGTTCCCATAGTTTTTCCCCTTTTTAGGATTTTTCATGTAAAAATCTTGATGTTGTTTATGAATGTTGCACCCTACAATTTTATATGTATGTGTGTTGAATCTTTGTATTAGACTAAGACGTTAAATTTTTTATTCCTCTACCGCCGCAAATATTCCAAAATGCAACACACCTAATGTCTTATAGTTGTCATTTGATGACAATCATAATCAATGCCTATTTAATTAAATTCTAATAAATTGTTTGACATATATTTTCAAAATTTAGAATATAAATAAAATAGAAGGATGTGGGGTTGATAAATTTTTTTTATCCTATTTATTTTTTTCAGAATTATTTAATACAAAATTTAACTTTAAAACACAGAAATCATTTTAGCTTTGTAAACAATCAGCCCATAAGAGGCAACACAGACTGATGAAGAAGCAATACTTAACGACACACCCCGCGCACCAGCTTGACGTTGCTGCGCGCCGCAATTCCTCTTCCTCGGAGGCGACGACGCCGGCCGTGGCGTTCGTTTTCCTCGAGGACGACGCCATAGGTGCCATCGCCCCTTCCCCCTTCGAAGACTCATTATGTTACCGCCGCCGGCATGAGAAGCCTGGTACGTTTATCTTCTATTCGAACGTTCTCCGCCGCCTCTGCTGCCACCGCCACCGACACGGCCGCCGCTGGATGCAGACAGCAGAACAAGGCTCTCTCTGACCTTATCAGGCGAGGTCGCCTCCGTGAAGCTCGTCAGGTCTTCGACTCCCTCCCCTACCGCAATGTCTTCATCTGGAATTCCATGATCTCTGGGTACGCTCGACACGGCGAAGTTGCCCGTGCCCGTAAACTGTTTGACGAAATGCCTCGTAGAGACCTCATATCCTGGAACTGCATGATATCTGGCTACGTGAATTCATATGACCGCAGCGAGCTTATGGAGGCTCGTCGCCTGTTTGATCAAATGCCTGTAAGAGATGTCGTCTCTTGGAATACCATAATTAGCGGGTACACGAGGCATGGGAAGATGGTTGAAGCGATGCAGCTTTTTTGGTGGAATGCATGAGAGAAATGTTATTTCTTGGAATACGGTGATTACAGGTTTCCTTCGCGCTGGGGACATAAAGAGCGCTGTAGAGTTGTTTGAGATTATGCCCGTTCAGGACGCTGCATCACTGAATGCACTAGTTTCGGGGTTAATTCAAAAACAACTTTTTGGAAGAAGGCGACAAAAATTCTGCTAAGGAGCACTAAAGTATCTGAAATCGAGGGAGCTGTTGATGCTTTCAATACCTTGATTGTTGGGTATGGTAGAGTTGGGAGGTTAAAGGAAGCCCAGAGTGTGTTCAACTTGATTCCTTGCGAGCAAAATCAAAACTCACCGAGTAGGAGGACCAAAATCTTTCAGAGGAATGTTTGTTTCATGGAATTCTATGATCATGTGTTATGTAAAAAAGCCGGTGACCTTTTGTCTGCAAGAAAACTTTTTGATGAGATGCCTGTGAGAGATTTGGTCTCATGGAACACCATGATCACTGGCTATTCACAGGCTCTCGAAATGGAAGAGGCTGAATTTCTTTTCCGCCAAGTGGATGAACCTGATGTTCGATCATGGAACACTATGATTTTTGGTTTCACCCAGAAGGGCGAAGTGGAGAAAGCAAGAAACTTTTTTGACGATTTACCACATAAAGAGATTGTCACTTGGAACACGATGATTGCTGGCTATGAGCAGAATGGAGATTTTGAAGGGGCGATTGGGCTTTTCTCTGAAATGTTGCCTGCTGGTGAGAGGTTTGACAAACATACTATGTCGTCATTGTTAAGTGCCTGTGCGGCACTTGCATCTCTAAGGCAAGGTACTCAAATTCACCAACTCATCATTAAAGCACTTGTACCAGATACCCCAATTAACAATTCTTTGATCACCATGTACTCAAGGTGCGGGTGTGTGATTGAAGCAATGTGTGTGTTTGAAAACATGGAGCAAAGGGATGTAATCTCATGGAATTCTATGATAGGGGGATTTGCACACCATGGATTTGCTATGGAAGCACTTCATCTCTTCAAGGAAATGAAGATTGCAAAAATTCGACCAACGCAAATAACATTTGTATCCGTTCTGCATGCCTGCGGGCATGCAGGATTGGTGGAAGATGGGAAAAGGGAATTTGATTCAATGGTTAAGGAATTTGAGTTATTGCCTAATGTGGAGCATTATTCTGTGCTTGTGGACCTCATCGGGCGGCATGGGAAGCTTGATGAAGCTTTGGAGGTGATTAAAGACATGGTGATTCCTCCTGACCGGGCAGTTTGGGGGCGCTCTTCTTGGTGCTTGTAGGATTCATAACAAACCTGGTTTGGCTGATATAGCAGCAGAGGCCCTAGCAGCAATTGAGCCCAACGGATGTGCTTCTTATGTGCTGAGGTACAATATACATGCAGATGAGGGGAGATGGCAGGAAGCATTACAAGTGAGGGGAATCAATGGATAGGAAAGGGTTTTCAAGCACCCAGGATATAGTTGGATTTGAATTGCAGAATAAAGTTCATGTTTTCATTGCTGGAGATTGCTCTCATCCTCTATCAGAGGATATATACTCACTAATCGAGACCTGCAACAGGTTCATCAGAGATTCACACATGGATTGATTTGCTAAACAGCTAACTTGTTTTCACCCTTTCTATATTGGCATATTTAGATGTATAAGCCCCGACTATTTCATGCCCAACTGAACTCTGTCAAACTAGCATCACCTTATCTTACTATCAGCAGAATAATTTGGCCCCGTCAGAAACCAAAAATGATCTACTGTTATGAATTCAGCTTCTTCCAAGCATCTATTACTGACCTTCTCTCCGTCAGTTGAACCATGAAGATTACTTCAACGATGTAGATTTAGGCTACATTGACCTGGTTTCTGCCTCTGTTGGGATCCAGATCCAGTATAAGTAACACTGTTTTGGCGAAGCTTTGCAATTCTACACATATCTGTAGTAAGTTGTAATTGACAAGCGCAGAGCAATGTTTTTTTTGTAAATGACTAGTCAGTATTCATTGGCATTCTTTTGATAAGTTACTAGATTCAGTAAGAAGTCTCTTGCTGCCAAGCACCACAGTGGAGAGCTTACTGTTTAAAACAAATGCCCACCAAGTCTGTGCATGACTTACTTCCAAATTGGAATGTCACTTCAATAAATGCTGACTTTAATAGCGAGTCTCAAGGGATGCAGCAACAGCTTCTACTGGTTAGGAAGTAGGGAAAATTACTCGATGACATTGTTTTTTTATATTTTTTTTGGGATATTTGGTTTGGGGATTCAAAGAGATCGAGCATAAGGAGGTGAACGAACTTATCTGGAGAACTGAGACCATAGTGGAGAAAAACCTATGAAGGGAGAGGCGTTGATGCACTGGGGAGAAAAAGCAAGAATTTGAATTATGGTTAATGTTTTTTGGAGTGAAGATTTTGGAGATGAGCCTAGCAATTCGGAATCTTGCATTTAAAGGCTCTATTTCTTTGAAATTGATCTAGTTTTGAACGAATTTTACACTCAATTTAGAGTTTACCGGTTCATTCAAAAACCTTATCATTAGAATCTTCTTTCGTGGGTTGCTATTATTGTTCTTGTGATTTTGTGTTCGTTGGTATTTAATTGGTTGGCTTGCAAATGGCAGATGATAAGAACATGATGCTCTAGAGTTTCTTGAGCATATTGAGAGATTCATAATTTTCTCTTCTCATACATTTTTTTTACTAAAGCGGATGGTATGGTCCATGAAAAGGAAATAGTTATCCTCAAAACTCTCAAGTATACTACATTGTGAAGGAGCTTCATGAAGTAGGTTACAGGAAGGTCCAGAATTTTAGCTATTGGCAAATGAATATTTGAGGACAGGAAGGTTTTTTTTTTTGGAGCCGTTGAAGAATGGGATGAAGTTGACCTGCGAACTGTTAGCATAAAGCTTCCTCAGGCAGAAGGTCCAGAATTATTGGTTAACTGTAAGAAAATTCATGATCATTTAATTTTACTGATTTTAGTTTTGCGGATTGTTGTTAATTTGAGAAATTTCCTTGTATTACGTAGATCATCTTAAAGCTGCCCTTGTATCAAGATATGAACAGATTTTTATGTCTGTATGAGAAAAATTGTACAAGAGTGGGAAGAACTGAGTAGTTCGTCAAGGTTTGTGTGCTAAGTTGGGTCTTATTAGTCAAGCCGTTTGAAACTGGATGCGTACTGGACAGCTTTATCTTAGAGATTCGGCCATGTTCACTACCAACTTATGCATGTTAATTTGAGGGGTACGAGAGGAAAAAAGCTTGTTTTTATTCATTACAATCTTCTCAATTTATAGATCTATATAAGATATCTTAATGCGGAAATAATAGACTACAGATTTAATACATAAAAATCTTTTCTAAATTCGTTCCTTCATTATGGCGTGATCCATGAGAGCATCCAACGGATTGATCTATGTGTCCGTTGGATCCTTTGCACAGGGAACGGCTGGATTTCAACAATGCACAATTAGTCTCGGGTATGCCAATCTATGTGAGTTCGATTATGCTCAGATTTAACAAGATCGAGCAAAAGGACTAAAGTTTGTAATGGCATTTGCTTGGCTTCAGTTCGGAATGAATTTTTAGGAACATTCAAATTGATGCTTGAAGGCTAAGTTCATCAATTGGATTGAAATTGACATGAATATGACCTGTTCATTTATGAAAGAACTGGTTAGATTATATAAAATCTTGGACTGGTTTATGAGACTCTATATGTGTCACACCACGGATTCGAAAGATGGTACATCCTAGCAACATGGAATGCGATGAAGGGATAAGAAGACCCATTTTGTATTCACGGAGAGAATCATACATATACAAGAGATACAACATGATATATATATTCATCAAAGTAACATAGAAAGTAAAATAAGGAGCCAATTCATTAATAGAAGGTCAAATATCCAAAACATCCAAATTACAAGAACTCTGATGCAAGCCAACAGAAATGTAAATATAATGAAAAATAAGAAAGAAACTGTCTAACTCACATAAATTATAAACATAAACATAATAAACTACTATCAAATAATAAATACCAAAAACAGTCTACTACTGGTAACTCTGCACCTGAGGTGGCGGTCCATCAAATGCGCCTGCAGGACTTGCTGAAAAAGACAACATACGAGTTTGATAAATCAATCTCAGCAAATAACTACTATCTATCAAAAATTGTGATGAGATATGCTATATTTTCTACAACCTATCTAATATGCATGAATATATGCCAATTAGCTATTAATGTCAAATCACTTTAAAGTTTACAACTGTACCACACTAGATATTATTATACCTCCAAATGACCTATTAATCATTTATTACTTTTAATTCATGTTGCTTTTATTTTTATACATTGAAACATAGATATACTATTTTCGGTTTATCATATACCCATACCGGGAAGATAAACACCAACCCAAGAAAATCTAGTAATTTTATGTACGGTCTTCACTCTTGGGGCCCGTCGACCCCAGCTAGACAAAAATCAATAGGGTTATATCTATATACACATAATCACACAGTGCAAGTACTGTTACAAATAATCAGCGGATATTATGAAATTCAACATGATAATTACAATTTATATAACAAATATTTTTTTTTTAATTTTTTAAATTATGTTTTATATAACAAATATGATTTACAACATGTGAATCATATGATGCATTAAATAGAACTAATGTATATGAATTTAACCTTTTACAGCATGAACCATTTTAAATGTTAAAAGCTCGTGCATCAACAAATAATAATAATACTATTTCTATCCCATGATGGTTTCAATATGAGTCTGATAGGAAACACTTGGATTTCCAAGTGTTTCACACCAAGAACCAAGTAGATCTAGGATGAAATCTGTTGTCCACACAGGAAAACAGCCAAAAAACAGTGGATTCGGAGAGAAAACGAAGGAGAAAACGTAAGTGAAACGAAGCAAACACTTTTATTTAATGAGAAATGAAAAGCACTTGCAAGATACAACTTTCCTTCAATTCGAGAGGAAGGAAAAACTCTCCAAATCTCTAGCCGTAGCTTAGAGCCCAAGAACACAAACCCTAGATCTCAAAAAAAGATTCAAATTCAAGATAACCCCCTCTTCCCCCTATTCCTCCTAATTAAACATGAAAGGAGGATTACAATTTACCTAATTACCCTTCTCATTCAAAAATTCCCCTCCCAAAACTCAAAATACAACAAGTGGGCCTCCCTAGGAGTTTCCGCCCAGCCCCCTGGCTGGGTTTTTCCGCCGCGGGCGTAAGCCCTGACCGGTCCAGGGTGGACCGGTCCAGCCGGCCCAGGATGGGCCGGCGTAACATTACCGCCCTCCCAAAGAATCACCTTGTCCTCAAGGTGAAAATCAGGAAACTGCTGTTTCACCACCTCGTATGGCTCCCACGTGGCCTCGTAGTCAGGAAGGTTCTTCCACTGGATCAACACTTCCTTAGTATCATCTTCTTTCTGACGAACACCCTTCAGCTCCAAAGGTTCCATGGTCACCTCTAGCTCCTCCGTGAGTGTCGGCGGTAGCTCAGGACTGGCTATGTGATCTCCAATGACCCTTCTCAGCTGGGAGACATGAAAAACTGGGTGTATAGTCGCTGATGCGGGTAATTTCAGTCGGTATGCTACTGCCCCAATCTTTTCTGTCACTTCATAGGGGCCAAAGTACCTTGGAGCTAACTTATCATTCCTCCTGTTGACCACTGTCTTCTGCCTGTATGGACGTAGCTTCAAGAACACCCTATCACCTGCCTCAAATTGGATATCTTTTCTATGCCCATCCGCTTGCTTTTTCATGATCTGTTGTGCTCTCAGCAAGTGCCTCTTTAATTCTTCCAACACTCGGTCCCTCTCCTCCAAATACTCCTCCACTGACGAAACTGGAGTGCTTCTGCTCCCAAAGTGTACCAGGTGTGGGGGATCCCGACCGTACAACACTTTGAATGGGGTCATTTGTGAAGCCGAGTGAAACGACGTGTTGTACCAGTACTCAGCCCAGGATAGCCACTTTACCCATAGCTTTGGTGTCTCAGACACAAAACATCTGAGGTATGTCTCCAAGCTCCTGTTGACTACTTCCGTCTGGCCATCCGTCTGCGGGTGGTAGGCTGTACTTCTCTTGAGTATTGTTCCTTGTAATCTGAATAGCTCCTTCCAGAAGTGACTGAGGAAAACCTTGTCTCTATCTGATACGATCGCCTCTGGCACCCCATGTAATCTGATCACTTCTCTGATAAAGGCTGATGCTACTGTTGCTGCAGTGTAGGGATGTCGTAAGGGAATGAAGTGGGCATACTTGCTCAGCCTGTCCACCACTACCAAGATCACAGTGAACCCCTCTGAGCGTGGCAGCCCATCTATGAAATCCATAGAGATCTCCTCCCAAACTCTACCAGGCAAAGCTAAAGGCTGTAGTAATCCTCCTGGTGACATCGCTAGAGATACTTATTCCTTTGACAGACCTCACATCTGGCTACCATCTCTTCCACATCTTTATGCATCCCCTTCCAGTATAATTCCCCCGCTAGTCTTCTGTATGTCTTATGTATGCCTGAATGGCCCCCTATTGCACTCCCGTGAAACTCATGGAGTATGTTTGGGATGTGGATCGACGTTCGGGGCATCACAAATCTCCCCTGATACAGCAGCTTGTCTCCCTCCAAGGAGTATCCTGGGTGGCTATCTGGTTCCTTCAATAACTCAGTTCTGATCTTTCCCAACTCTCATCTCTGGCGCTCTCTTCTCTGATGGCCTCCCAATCCAGCATCCAGGGCACGGATAGAGCGACTGTTTGTAACTCCTCCATACATCTGGATAAGGCATCTGCCGCCTTGTTCTCCACTCCTGGCCTATACTGAATCTCAAAGTCGTACCCAAGTAACTTGGATAACCACCTCTGATGCTCTTCAGTCACCATTCATTGTTCTAAAAGAAATTTCAGGCTCCGCTGATCAGTCCTGACAACGAAGTGTCTTCCCAGTAGGTAAGGCCGCCATTTCTGGATGGCCAACACGATGGCCATCAATTCCCTCTCATATACTGATTTCATCCTTGCCCAAGCAGTCAACACCTGACTGAAATAAGCGATGGGCCTCCTATTCTGCATAAGTACTGCACCCAGTCCGTACCCCGATGCTTCTGTCTCCACAATGAATGTCTGAGTAAAATCTGGAAAAGCTAGTACTGGCACTGTAGTCATTGCCTTCTTCAGGCTCTCGAAAGCAGAGGTGGCTGCTTCTCCCCATAAGAAACCATCCTTCTTCAGCTGCTCTGTTAGTGGCCAGGCTATGGTGCTATACCCCTTCACAAATCTTCTGTAATAACCGGTCAATCCCAGAAATCCCCTCAGCGCCTTCAGACTTTTCGGTAGTGGCCACCTTAGCATCGCCTCAATTTTGGATTGATCAGCTGCCACTCCTTCTTTTGATACCACATGGCCCAAGTACTCTACACTGGCTTGAGCGAAGCAGCATTTCTTCAAGTTTGCCTTCAACTGATGCTCCTGCAGAACCTCTAGCACCGTTCTTAAATGTTCCCAATGTTCGACCTCTGTCCTGCTGTATATCAGGATGTCGTCAAAGAATACTAACACAAACCGTCTGAGATAAGGTTTGAAAACCTTGTTCATCAGGGCCTGGAAAGTAGCAGGTGCATTGGTGAGGCCAAAGGGCATCACCAAGAACTCATAATGGCCTTCATGAGTTCTAAAAGCTGTTTTGGGAACATCTTCCTTCTTCATTCGAATCTGGTGGTAGCCCGATTTCAAATCTATCTTGCTGAAGATCACGGTCCCACTTAATTCATCCAAGAGCTCATCGATAACGGGTATAGGAAACTTATCAGGCACGGTCTCCTTATTGAGGGCTCTGTAATCTACACAAAAACGCCAGCTGCCATCCTTCTTTTTTACCAAAAGAACGGGACTAGAAAAAGGGTTGATGCTGGGTCTGATGATCTCAGCCTCCAGCATTTCTCTAATCAACCGTTCAATTTCATCCTTCTGGAACTGGGGGTAGCGGTAAGGGCGTACACTGATGGGGGATACTCCTTCCCTCAACACTATAGCATGCTCACGCTCCCTCTCTGCGGGGGGTAAATCCCTGAGGTGGCTGAAAAAACCTCTGGAAACTGCTGGATCAGTGGCTGAACAGAGAGGGGTATATCTCCTCCCTCTTCCACTCCTTCCCCCTCCAAACTATGCAACTCCACCAAGTAGCCTCCTCCCTCCTGCTGAATGGTCCGGATTAGGGCTTTGAGAGAAACCCCAGCTTTTGTCAACCCTGCATCCCCCTGAATTGTTTTCCTTCTCTCCCCTATCACCAGTTCCATCCTCAATGTCCCCCAGTTGATCTTCGTCTCCCCTAGGGTACGCAGCCATTTCATCCCTAGGATGACGTCAGTACTCCCCAATTCCAAAGGAAGGAAATCTTCCTTCACCTGGATTCCCTGAATCTTCAGCACCACCCCTCTACAAACTCCCCTACTCATTTCCACCTTCCCCGTGCCCATCATCACCCCATAGCCGCCTGTATCCACCAGTTCCATTCCTAGCGACTCCACTATCTGAGTGGAAATGAAGTTATGGGTTGCCCCACTGTCGATCAACACCACCACCTCACGATCAGCTATCTCTCTGATACACCTTAGATTTCCAAATTAGGGTTTGCCCTAATTTTCCTTCAAGGGAGAAGTTTCTCCACCAAATCAAAGTTAGCTCAAGACAAAAGAATGAGAGGAAGAACAAAAGAGCTTTGCAATAATCTTCAAGACAAAACCAAAGACAAAGCTAGTCCACTTCGAGAAGGACCAAATCTCCCAAAAGAAACCCTAGAGAAAACAAGAGGGAAAAGAGAAAGAACTTTCTTCACATGATGCCCCAAAACAAATCCTAAAGGTTCCTTTCATACAATCTCACAACTTCCCCCTCATCCCTAAATTACCCCCCATCATCCACCCTCCATTTTCCCCCCAAAAGTTGGCCTCTCCCCTTGATGCCCAAGGATTTAAATAAGTGGGCCCAAAGGGCCCACCTTGACCCTCTCCCCTTTCTCCCCAAGTTCGGCCGCCCCCTCCCTTTGGCTCACCTGGGCCGGATGCCCCCCCCGCCGCCTCCTGTAGACCCGCGTGGGTCTCGGATGGACCGGCTCAGCGGTCCATCAATACCGCCCTCTAGAAGATCAACCTTGTCCTCAAGGTTGAAGTCTGGAAATTGCTCCTGCATGACCTCATACATCTCCCAAGTAGCCTCATGTGTCGGAAGGTCCTTCCACTCGATGAGTACCTCCCTCTTGCCTTGATCATTCATCCTTACTTCTTTCACCTGTAGTGGTTTTAATAAGAATTGCATATCTCCTGTGAGGCACCGTGGTATGGTAGGAGTGGCCATGATGTTCTCCCCCCTATGCTCTTCTTCAATAGTGACACATGGAAAACAGGGTGGATGGAGGATTGAGGTGGTAACTTGAGGCGATAGGCCACCATCCCCACTTTCCTTTCGATCTCGAAAGGCCCGTAGTATCGTGGGGAGAGTTTTCTCACTTCTTCTGTTAGCTAAAGTCTTCTGTCGGTAAGGCCGCAACTTTAGGTACACCATTTCTCCCACCTCAAATGTCACTTCCTTGCGATGTGAATCTGCCTTGGTCTTCATGATCTGCTGGGCTCGCAATAGGTGCTCCCTCAACTCTTCCAACACTCTATCTCTCTCCTCCAAGTATTGATCCACTAGATAGACAGGAGTCGTCCCCTTCTGATAAGTCACCAATGGTGGTGGATCCCTCCCATAAAGGATCTTAAAAGGTGTAAAGTGAGATGCGGTATGGTAGCAAGTATTGTACCAATATTCTGCCCAAGGTAGCCATTTGACCCACTGCTTAGGCCTCTCCCCAACAAAGCATCTCAAATAAGTCTCCACGCTCCGGTTCACCACCTCGGATTGTCCGTCTGTCTGTGGGTGGTATGCTGTACTCCTCTCAAAAATAGGTGCCCTGCATCTTGAAAAGCTCCTTCCAAAATGAACTCAAGAAGACTTTGTCTCTATCCGAGACAATAGAAGTGGGGATCCCATGCAATCGAACCACCTCTTTAATGAAAGTATGATGCAACAGTAGGAGCTGAAAAAGGATGCCGTAGAGGGATGAAATGGCTATACTTGCTCAGACGGTCCACTACCACCATGATGACCGTATACCCTTCCGATTTGGGTAGCCCCTCGATGAAATCCATGGTGACTTCCTCCCAAATCTTGTTTGGAAGCACCAAGGGCTGCAGTAAACCACTAGGGGCACAAGCTTGATACTTGTTCCGTTGACAAATGTCACACTTCCTCACCATGTCCTCGACATCACCTCTTAACCCCCTTCCAGAAAAATTCGGCTTTCACCCGCCGATAGGTCTTCTCCACCCCTGAATGTCCACCAATCCGGCTGTCGTGGTACTCTCGTAGAAGAATGGGGACGAATGCTGAGTCACGGTGTAGTACTAGCCTCCCTTTATATAATAAAAGAGAGTTCTCTAGGTGATACCCTTTGAACCCTCCTTCGCCCTTCTGGATAGCCACCCGAATTCTCTCTAACTCCTCCGTTTGTTGATTTTCCTTCACCATTTCTCCCCAATCAACTAATTGTGGGACAGATAGTGCCATCAGCTGTGAGCACTCCACGCGGGAAAGCGCATCTGCCGCCTTGTTTTGGGTTCCGGGCTTGTACTGAATCTCAAACTCATATCCCAAGAGTTTTGCTAGCCACCTCTGATGTTCTTCCGCCACCAATCTCTGCTCTAATAGGTACTTGAGACTCCGCTGATCTGTACGAACTATGAATCGTTGCCCCAATAGATAAGGCCGCCATTTTTGAATAGCCAAAACAATGGCCATCAGTTCCCGCTCATAAACTGATTTCAGCCTTGCCCTAGTAGATAAGATCCTGCTGAAAAAGGCAATCGGCCTATGATTTTGCATGAGAACTGCACCCAAACCCACTCCTGAAGCGTCAGTCTCCACTACGAACTGCTGGGTGAAATCTGGGAGTGCTAGCACAGGAGCGCTAGTCATGGCTTCCTTCAGAGTCTTCATGGCTTCCTCTGCCTTCTCTCCCCATTGAAAGTTGTCCTTTTTTAACTGATCAGTCAAAGGACCTGCTATGGAACCATAGCCTTTGATAAACCTCCTGTAGTAGCCAGTAAGTCCCAAAAATCCCCGTAGACCCTTAAGGGATTTTGGTGTAGGCCACTTCACCATGGCCTCTATCTTGGTGGGGTCCGCAGCTACCCCATTCTCTGAAATGACATGTCCCAGATACTCCACCTCCTTCTGAGCAAAAGAACACTTCTTGTGGTTGACATATAACTGATGCTCCCTTAAGGTAGTGAGTACCACCCCAAGGTGGGTGAGATGGTCCTGCAGAGACTTGCTATACACCAAAATATCATCAAAAAAAACTAAAACAAACCTCCTCAAGTAGGGCTGGAAGACCTGATTCATCAGGGCTTGAAAGGTGGAGGGAGCGTTAGTGAGCCCGAACGGCATCACTAAAAACTCATAATGACCTTCGTGTGTCCGAAATGCCGTCTTCTGAATGTCCTCAGTCCTCATCCTAATCTGGTGATAACCAGATTTCAAGTCCAACTTGGAGAAGATGGTGGCTCCCCCAAGTTCATCCAAAAGCTCGTCTACTACAGGAATAGGAAACTTGTCCAGCACAGTTTCCTTGTTGAGGGCTCGGTAGTCTACACAGAATCTCCAACTACCATCTTTCTTCTTCACTAAGAGTACCGGGCTGGAAAATGGGCTCACGCTGGGCTGGATCACCTGAGCCTCCAACATCTCTGCTACTAACCTTTCAATCTCTTCTTTCTGAGCATGGGGATATCTGTAGGGTCGCACACTGATGGGTGCCACCCCTGCCTTCAACACAATACTATGCTCTCTAGATCTGACAAGGGGTAGCCCTTTAGGCATCTGAAACACTGTGGAGTGTTGCTGTAGAAGATCCTGAACCTCCTCCGGTATGATTTCTGATTTCCCTTCGGTCTCCCCATCAACTTGTTTGTAGCTCTATCAGGTAGCCCTCTCCTTCATCTCTCAAAGTCCTGAAGATGGACTTTAAGGCCACTCTGGTTCTGCACAAGCTGGGATCTCCCTGTAGTGTCACTCTCCTGCTTCCCTTCCCATACTCCATGTATAACTTCTTCCAGTTTACCTTCATCTCTCCCAAGGATTGGAGCCACTGCATCCCCAGTATCACATCAGTGCTTCCCAAATCTAACAGTAGAAAATCTTGCACTATTTCCTCCCCTTGCAATGTAAGGGTCACTCCCTTACACTGCCCACTACAACGCTCTCCTTCTTCCCCGTGCCCAACATGACTCCGACACCTCTCCCTTGGGTCACCAGTAGCCCCACCCTATCCACCAATCTGCAAGCTATGAAGTTGTGAGTGGCCCCACTATCAATCAGTACCATCACCTTGCACCCTGCAATCTCTCCTTCTAGCTTCATGGTGGAATGTGATGTCAATCCAGCTATGGAGTTGAGTGAAACCTCCACCATAGCCAAATGAGGATGCTCTTTCCTCCTCCTCAGTTGCTCCTGCATCCCCTTCCTCCTCCTCTGAATCCCCCACTAGGATCACATGCAGGGTCTTCTCCTTACACCTATGCCCCGGTGTAAACTTCTCATCACATCGATAGCAGAGGCCCTTGGCCCTTTTTTTCCTTCAACTCTGAATCAGTCAACCTTTTGAACCCTCCTTGGTTCACTGCCGTAGTGGGTTTCTCTTTGGCTATCTCTCTAGGAGGAAGGATGGTCGTCGCCCTTGGGCCTCCACCCATGAGTGGTGGTCGGTAAGTGGGGTAAGACACCCCTGATCTCCTCGGTGGTTCCACCTTCAGCTTGTCCTCTACCAGCTGTGCCGTCTCCATGATCCTTACTAACCCATGTGGAGCCACTACTCTGATGGCTGCTCTGATGTGAGGCTTCAGCCCCTTCATGAAACTCCCCTCTAGAAGGTCATCTGGAATTCCTCTCAGTCTGCCTGACAGTAGCTCAAAGTGCTCTCTATACTCTGCCACTGTGCCCTCCTGCACTAGAGCCACCAACTGCTCATAGTGTGTGTGCCCTCGCTGGACACCCTGAATCTGTGCAGTAGAAGGTCTTTGAACTCCTCCCAGCTTCTAACATGTTGTCTCCCTTCAAGCCATTGAAACCATGCCAATGCCTTCCCCTCCAAACATACCGGGACTGCCATCAACTTCTCCTCTTCTGTGACACCATTCACTGCAAAGTAGCGCTCCACCCTGTAGATCCATCCATAAGCATCCTCCCCTTCAAAAATAGGGATCTTCAATTTCCTCATGCGATTGTCAGCTCGGTGAAAAGTTCTCCCGTCTCCCCAAGTCCCCTGAGTGAAGCCCTCCCCTTGTGGCCTTTCCCCTTCTCTCCACCGGGTAAGGATTTTGAGGCCCCCTCCATGGGGGTTCTCTTGTCTCTCCATAGCCCATGCCGTAGTCATCCCTTCTTCCTCCTTGCTCCCATGAGGCACGATTTCCTTCCGGAAATCCCCCCATCTGATTCGGCCACCCTTCACGTGTGCCGTGGGGCCCCCCCCGAGCCCATGTATGGCCGCCCCCTTGACCACCGGTCATTCCCCAAGGGCCACCTACTCCCGACCCTTCTCCTCCTTCCCTTGGCCATTGCCCTTTGTATACCATCTTCGCTTTGATTTTACTCCCTCTTCCCTAATTGGAAAATTAGGGTTAGGGTTTTGATTTGTCACCGGGGATTTCCCTTTTTCCTTAGGGTTTGATTGGGCAAGTTGAGCTTCTAACAATTTCCGGATCATCTCTTCCATTCCCCCAAATCTTTCTTCCAAGGATGAAAATTTTCCCTCCATCGACGAAAGTTTCTCACCTACCTCCTCTTTCAATTGGCCCATCTCTCCCTCCAAAGCTTCTACTTTCTTTGACGCCATGCCTTCTAGGATCAAGAGCTCTGATACCAAATTGATACACCTTAGATTTCCAAATTAGGGTTTGCCCTAATTTTCCTTCAAGGGAGAAGTTTCTCCACCAAATCAAAGTTAGCTCAAGACAAAAGAATGAGAGGAAGAACAAAAGAGCTTTGCAATAATCTTCAAGACAAAACCAAAGACAAAGCTAGTCCACTTCGAGAAGGACCAAATCTCCCAAAAGAAACCCTAGAGAAAACAAGAGGGAAAAGAGAAAGAACTTTCTTCACATGATGCCCCAAAACAAACCCTAAAGGTTCCTTTCATACAATCTCACAACTTCCCCCTCATCCCTAAATTACCCCCCATCATCCACCCTCCATTTTCCCCCCAAAAGTTGGCCTCTCCCCTTGATGCCCAAGGATTTAAATAAGTGGGCCCAAAGGGCCCACCTTGACCCTCTCCCCTTTCTCCCCAAGTTCGGCCGCCCCCTCCCTTTGGCTCACCTGGGCCGGATGCCCCCCCCGCCGCCTCCTGTAGACCCGCGTGAGTCTCGGATGGACCGGCTCAGCCGGTCCATCACTCTCCTCTCACCTTCATAGTGTGATTCGGAGTGAATCCCACTACAGAGTTCAGAGAGACTTCTGCCACATCCAGGTGCAATTTCTCTTCCTCTTCCTCCTCAGTCTGGCTCCCACCTTCCTCCTCGTCTTCCTCGTTGTCACAAACAAGGAGGACCTGAAGAGTTCGGTCCTTGCATCTATGCCCAGGCATGTACTTCTCATCACAGCGGAAGCACACCCCCTTGGCCCTCTTTTCTTGCATCTCCTTCTCTGTCAACTTCTTGAACTGTCCCCCACTTCCACCACCACCTGATCTCTCCTTGGGCACCTCCCTCTGGTTCCCGGGGGCTACCCCTTTTGAGGGTAACACAGCAGTAGTCATCTTGTAGGATCCCCCAGAGTAGTTGCCTCGAGCTACCCTTTCCGACTTCTTTTGGTCTTCCACCAGTTTTGCCAATTCCATGGCCTTGCCCAAATTCCGTGGCTCCAGCACTCTGACCGCTGTTCTTATCTCAGGTTTGAGCCCTTTCATGAAATTTCCCTCCAGAGCTGATTCCGAGATATGATCCAGACGGCTCGCCAAGTACTCAAATCAGTCTCGGTAGTCGGCCACGGTCCCCTCCTGAGTCAGAGCAAAGAACTGTTCATAGAAGTCTCCTCCCCCATCGGCTCTTTAACGCTCTAATAAAAAATCCTTGAACTCTCGCCAGGTCCTGATAGGCTCTCTTCTGTCTCTCCACTGATACCATGCCAGCGCATTCCCCTCCAGACACAAGCCTGCTGCCATCAGTTTTTCGTCATCTGTCAACCCGTTGACAGCGAAATAACGCTCCACCTTATATATCCAGCCGTGGCCATCTTCACCCTCAAAGATGGGCATCTTCAACTTCCTCACCTTCGGATCCCTTCCGTTACCCCGGAACTCTCCATAACCTCCCATTCCTCGAAGAGGAGGTGCTCCCCAAGTGTCCCGATCCTCCCTCCGACGTTGGTAACCGAAATCTTCGTCATAATCTCCTCTTCCCCTTTCAAAATCAGCACCTCGACGCTGAAATTCAGCACCTCGACGCTGATATTTCTTCTCTCCTTTCTCCAAAATCCGCACTACCTTCATATTCCACCCTCCTGCTTCCAAAATCCACACCTCGACGCTGAAATTCAGCACCTCGACGCTGAAAATCAGCACCTCGACGCTGAAAATCAGCACCTCGACGATCATTCCCCATGCTCATCTCCTCTCTAGAGAGTGGCTCTAGAGGTGGCATGTCGTCATCTCCTTCAAGAATCTCCACTTCCGGATTCCTCCTCCCGGATTGGGTTCGGATTTTTCCTCCTACGCCATGGCCGTCAGTGGTCTCTCTCACTTCCGATGTGTCTGGATGGGTTTTCATCTCCAATAATTTCTTCATCATTTCTTCCATCGCCGCGAACCTCCCTTCCAACCTCTCATTGTTGGTAGAGATCTCCAAGAATTTCCCCTCCAGATCTGTCTTCAGTTGACCAAACTCGCCTTCTAAAACTTCCACCTTCCCGGCCATCTTTCTTTTAACGGATCCACAAAAACCTTTTTCCGGGGACGACGATCTTGCTGAAATTTCAGAATTTCAGCCGCCGGTGGTCCTGAATCGGTGCTCTGATACCAATTTGATAGGAAACACTTGGATTTCCAAGTGTTTCACACCAAGAACCAAGTAGATCTAGGATGAAATCTGCTGTCCACACAGGAAAACAGCAAAAAAACAGTGGATTCGGAGAGAAAACGAAGGAGAAAACGTAAGTGAAACGAAGCAAACACTTTTATTTAATGAGAAATGAAAAGCACTTGCAAGATACAACTTTCCTTCAATTCGAGAGGAAGGAAAAACTCTCCAAATCTCTAGCCGTAGCTTAGAGCCCAAGAACACAAACCCTAGATCTCAAAAAAAGATTCAAATTCAAGATAACCCCCTCTTCCCCCTATTCCTCCTAATTAAACATGAAAGGAGGATTACAATTTACCTAATTACCCTTCTCATTCAAAAATTCCCTCCCAAAACTCAAAATACAACAAGTGGGCCCCCCTAGGAGTTTCCGCCCAGCCCCTGGCTGGGTTTCTTCCGCCGGGCGTAAGCCCTGACCGGTCCAGGGTGGACCGGTCCAGCCGGCCCAGGATGGGCCGGCGTAACAGAGTCATAAATATGCTTTTTGACAAAACACAATAATAAATATTGGGAATATAACCGACAATATAATATTCTAAAACCTATCACAAGCAACAAGATTATAAAGCCCCTAATAAAGAAGGGTGCGTTTTTCCCAAAATAAATAATAGTCAATTACAGTGACCGCTACTACCTCCAACCTCGAAAGTTGTTATCGTCTCCATCAAGCGACAATCCTTCAAGTAGCAAAACCAAAATAACATTTAGTATTGTCATCGATGCATAATGAAGAATATTCCAATCAACCTTTGCCATGTTATAAACATCAAAATTAATTATGAAATAATACAATCTAAAAATATGTAAATAAACTATGGTTTGGTCAAATCCGTAATAAACGTCAAACCTATAATGAGGACTTTTCTAAAAACAAATTAAAATCTATCATAATAATGAATCAAGGCAACATCAAATTAAATCTAGTAAAAGTACTACAAAAAAGGATATCTACTTCTATATCTTGAGAATAAAATGGAGGAATGAAGGAAGGAGGAGAAAATAGAAGAGTTTGGATTCAAAATTGAAGGAGAAACTCACTCGAAGCTGTCGTTGCAAGCATTGAGCGAAGAGGGAGGAGAAGAAAGGATTTCGGCGGCTCCAACAAGGGAGAAGAGGAGAACATAATGTCCTAGGCATTTATTTGCCTCCCTGAATGGAGAGAGAGAGAGAGAGAGAGAGAGAGAGAGAGAGAGAGAGAGAGAGAGAGAGAGAGAGAGAGCAGGAGAATCAAAAGGAGCAAGAAGAATCACGTGAGTAGAGCGATTGGAGAGAGGGAACCGCGGTTGGGAGTCGCTCAGGTCATTCGAGTGCGAGAGAGACGAAGATTGTGGCTGATTGCGTGCGTGAAAGGAGGCAGGGCGGCTTTCATGCGTTCATGAGAAATCCCGAACCGGTTCGGTCCGGTCCGGGTCGAGATACAAAAATTTGTGCTTTATTTTTCTGTGATGTAGGTCAATTTTTAACCAAATCATAAATATTTTATTTTCATGTCTTTGTAGTTAATTTAATCATATTTCTGCAGTGGTAGATCTGTTTTATTGTGTTGATTCTTTGTTCTCTTAGGCGATCTCAAAGAGATTTGGGCCATATCACAACTATCTGTTATGGTCATTGTTTTATTATCTACAACTTACTGAAGGAAAACTAAATTGAAGACCTTCTCTTAGGAAGTTCCATCTAAAAATGTATTAATAAAAAAAACCCTTCAGAAAAATCAGCCATTAAATCTTTCTTTCAACGAGAACTGTGACATGATGCTTTGAGTCAGTGCAAAAGTACAAGAGCTTGTCTATGAAATAGATTAGTAAATGAATCTAAGCTTGTTTCTTCATCAACTGATTATTTAATTGGCAACGCATTGATGAAAAATAATATATGAATCTTTGTCCTATTATCTTAATAGTGCTACTAATAGCTATCTTAAGCAAGCTATTTTTGTTTAGAGCAAAGGTGGGTCACTTAAATTTTTATAACTGAAGGTCACTATTTGCGTTACACAAAAAATTAGGGTTCATTGGCTGTTTATGAAGAGCTTTAAATCATTTATACCTATGATAGTTAGCGAGTCATCTAGACTTTCTGCTTCCCTGAAGGAGTGTGTTTATTATGAATTACATTTAGTAAAAAAAAAAAAAAATAGTCCCACATTTTGGGGTGGGGGAACCATAAGGAAACTAACATAATAATCATAGTTCCGATCGTCTTAAAATTTTTTTTACACATTTAAATTAAGCTTCAAAGCATTATAGATAAATATCTAATATGAGCTATATATGGTTTACTAAAGTTAGTGATTTTTAGCTTTTCTTATAATTAGCTCCAAATGGGTGAGAAGAAAAGTAGGAGAGGTTAGTGAGAACCCTCATTTGAAAGAACTTTGGAAGAAGATTCAATCGTTGTGATTTAGGGTTTGGAATTTAGAATTTATTGCCAAAAAAAAAAAAAAATGAGAGAAAAGAAGTAAATGATCTTACCAAATAGTTGACAAAACACCGATTTTAAATTATTTGTGACTCATTTTATGGTCTTTAAAATTTGGCACATGAATATTGTGGATTGCTCTCTACACTCTAGTTCTTTTAGTCTTAATTTTTGTTAAACTTTTGATTATAAAGTCTAAGTTGTGGAGTTTATTTTTTTCTTGAAAAGAAATTGCACCGTAGATATTTAGGCTTTATTTGTGACGACTTTCTTAATGCTTCTTAAATCAACTTTCTAGTTTAAATATTTTAGTTTTTATACTAAAAAGCTGCTTTATGAAGCACTAAGAAAGCTTTCCCAAATGAAATCTTAGTCATGGACCTGATCAATCGATCAAGAAACTCAGGGGAGTGACTTCGGGCAATTTGGAGGGGCCATGCCCTCAATGCTCATAATAGATTCATCTATGCCTACATTAGAATTGAAACTAGAGCTGAGATTTTAATATACTGATAGTGGCCCCTAATCATTAAAATATTGGATTAAATTTGAGCCTGAGTTCTCCACACTCCTAACATATTCTAACACCATCTGAGTCAGATTGCAAGTTTTGTGAAATGAAAAGTATGGTAGGACCATTTTTTTATTCCAACTTTGATTGGGATAGAAATCTTCAGCAGCTCATTTGCTTTATAGGTGATTTATACACTATTAGGTTTTAAAATAGGGGGAAAAGTGCCTCTGCAGTTATATCATAATGCAGCACATATTGCTTCATGATTAGGACTGATGACCACATTAACCATTCACTATTTCAGGGGGAAAATAAGAATAATCTGAACTTCTGCTATTTCACATCCGTTGTGATCCATCTTATGAGATTACAACAACAACAACAATATCAAGTCTTTGTCCCACTATGTGGGGTCGGCTACATGAATCCTTTTTCGTCATTGTGTCATGTTAAAATTCAAGTTCTCATTTAAATCTAACTAAGAAAGATCATTCATAATATTTTCTAACTAAATCTTTTTAGATCTACCTCTACTTTTCTTAAAATAAGTCAAATCTAATACCTCAACTTTCCTAACTGGGTCATCGGAAGGCCTCCGTTTAATGTGACCAAACCATCTAAGGCGACTCTCTCTAATCTTATCTTCCATTGGAGCTACTCTAACCTTTTCACGTATATGCTTCCATCTTATGAGCATAATTAGTAAAAATTAGCTATTTGTGCTGTGATCATTATATGATAGACCCTGCATTAGATCGAAGATTTCATATGGGAGCTTTGTTGACTTTCCTGTGCTTGTAAGGTTTAGGCTATGATGCACCGACACTTCTCCTCAAAGAGGCGTGCAGTGTCCGACACCGTATCCGACACGATACTCGTCCGACACTCCTCCGACACGTGTCAGACACACCGAAAACGTGTCCGATTAAAAAATATTAAATACAAATTGGACACGCGTGTCTGACACGCGTATCTTAAATATTTTATGAATTTTTTAAATATAATTTCTTGTATTTGAAAGGATTTAAACTAAATTTCTTATTTTCTATCCACAACACCAAATAAATGTCCGCACTTAATACCCAATCATCGAATATTCTCATTTTCATTTCTTTTTGGCAGTGAAGGTATTTTCATCTCCTCTTTCAGAATGATAATCAACATCGACGCCTAACTATCAGCATCCTAATACTAATCATTTTAAGCACAAATTCTAGTTAAATGACTTATTATTTTCAAATTATTTTTAAAATTATATTTATTTAATTTTTATACACTATTTTTTAAATATAAAAATTATAATACCATGTCCAACCCGTGTCCGTGTCCTATATTTTCAATAACTGATGTGTCCCGTGTCCGTGTCGTGTCGTATCCGTGTCGCCGTGTCCATGTCTGTGCATCATAGGGTTTAGGAGATTATGGAATTGTAACTAATCCAAGCTTGACTGGTTGATATAGAGCTTAGAGGTGTTCTTGCTTTAGTATTTATGGGTTAGATGATATGGAATTTATAATGAAATGAGAACCATGAGGAGGGGAATGATACGGCCAGTGCTATTACTAAATATTCTTCATCATGATATTGCAGCCATAGTGCTCTGAACTTGGAATATCGGCTGAAGCAAAAGGTCTAATGAAAGGGAGAAGTCATGTATGTACTCTTATGTACTAAATTTACAGCCATTAAAAATTTCATTGTTTCAGACATTTTTTTTAAAGTTCAATTAGGCATTGATGATTTTCATGTATGAAGGTTGAAAGGTGTTGGTGCCCATAAAACACTTCAGTGCCCTCTGTGTAGGGGTGCAAATGTGTCGAGTAAAACTCGAGTCAGCTTCGGCTTGAGTTTGAACTTGATTAATTATTTTAGTTCAAATTTGAAATCGAGCTTTATTCTATGAGTTCGAGTCAGTTTAAGAGTCAACTCATTTAGTATAAAAGAGAAAATATTATTCTTATTCAAGATATTCAAATCAGTTCACGAGCTAGCTCATTTATATAATTGTTTTATCTCTAATCCTCTAATGATTGCTATGAACATTACCTTCAGAATGAGTCTTTCATGCTGGTTCTGACGGCTTTCTTACTTCTTCTTAAAACAATAAGAAAACTGTCAGAAACGAAGCCTTAGTCATGCATTGTTATATTATTCTTCCACACTTCAGAAATTTGAAAACAAGTTCATTAATGAATGATGGAGCTTTCTACTGCTACTTGTGCTTTCAGAATTTGAACTAACAGCTTCATGTGGTTGCCATCTATTCACACCAAGATTAGAATATTATGCTTATTGCTCATTGCCTAAATAGATATATTTCAAGCTTTTTACTCAGTTGCAGTCTACACAAATTCAATTTTGGCTGACTCTGTACAAGCAAGCAGTGCTCATTATCCAAGATTCTTGAGGGGTATTCTTTGTAATTTTTCTACCTTGGCCAATTGGGTTACAGCAACCTGTTAAACCTTAGTGGAATCTTTTGCACACTCCATACAAATTGATTTGTATGGTGGTGGAAGATGCATTCTCCATCTGCAAACAGGTATCAGAATATTTTTTTTCCCATTTCTTTTTGCAGGTTTAATCCTGTAGCCATTTTTTGTTTATTGAAATATTTAGCAAAATATTATAGGGGGAATTCAAAAAATATCATTTTTTAGCTCTTTATAAAATTAACATCTTTAACACGTGTATTTACGTATGTCGCAATTAGATCATCGAGATTTTGATAGAAATGAAAAATATGAGTTGAGATTTTATTTTAATTTTATAAATTATTTAAAATGTTTTTCATATGGCTTTAAAGTTATACTCTTTTAAAAGAAAGTGAAATCCTCAACTGCAAAAACGATCAAGCAACTACGAGTTTAAATGTTTATGAATATCAAAACACAACAAGAACAATAATAACATCAAGCATTTATCTCACTACGTGAGGTTTTGTGAATATCTCGAACATGAACAATATCAGGCTTTTATCCCGCAACATAGGGTTGACTACATGAATTATTTTTCTTCATCGTGTCTCGTTAAGAGTTAAATTTTCATTTAAATTTAATAAAAAAGTCATTTCTAATACTTTTGAACGAAGTTTTTTTTAGATCAATCTCTATCTTTTTTAGCATAGATTAAATTTAATACATCTACTCTTCTAATATGGTCATCGGAATGTCAGCGTTTTATGTGACCAAATCATCTAAGGCAAATTCTAAAGTGTTTATGAATATCCCCAATGAAATTAAAACACTATTAAACCTAAAAATAGTTGCAAGGATTGATTTAAGTAGGGTTTTATGAAATTATGAATTATATTTTGAATAATGGTGAAATTTGTGTTGTCTATCATTTATTTGGATATATTTAAACATTAATGTGGTTTTAAAACATCATAATTTTCCTCAAACTCCCCCTCAAAAATGTTAATTTTATTTTTTCATTCAAAATGTGTAAATTGTAAAATCAAGCAATTTCTAAAATTTATTTTTTATTTGCAAGTAGACAAATGATTCCCTTAAAGCAATGAGATTTACAACATCTAGACTCTTTGGAAGAGTGTTTTTTTTTTTTTTAATAAGCCAGTGATTTGAATTTATTTGTTTTTTTTATTTGCACAAAATAATTTTTTATTAATTATGGATTATGCTAATATCAAAACAAATTCAATGAACAGGAAAATCATCTTATTAAGTTTAGATAAAAATATCTTGACTTTTTTTTTTTTTTTTTGCAATAATTTTTTAGGCAAAGAAGAGGTTGACTAATTATCTCCACACCAGAATAATTTGAAGACTATTTTATTTTATTTTATTGAAAGTAGACATTTATGATATAAGAAAATTGCAAATCAAATACTGATATCTTAGCTAGTCATATACATATATATTAGGCCAAAACTTTTACCTAACAAATTAAATTTGCCATTAAGTTAAGGATAATGAAAAAATAGCTTCTTACATAAAGAATGAAAAAAAAAGATTTCCCAAAATTGAGATTTATCTTAATTAATTTATACATAAGTTGATGCCAATAATATTTATTTTTGATTGAATGAATGTTTTTTATTTTAATGATTGTATCATACATGAAGGGGTATTATAACTATATTTGAGTTTAGTTTGTATATACTTTCATAGTTTCATTGGTATCTAACAAGTAGTCGATGGTTTGTGATGAAAGAACTTGCCCACATGTGAACTCACCTCACAACCAGCAGGAGCTAGGGGTGTAAGTGAGCCGAGCCGGCTCGAGCTCGACTCATTTATGGGCTCGCAAGTCGAGCTCGAGTTAGAGTTCGAGCTCGAGCTTGAGCCGGCTCGGCTCGTGAGCTCGCGAGCCGGCTCAAATAAATATTAATATTTTTAAAATAATTTTATCTCCCACCTAACCCACTGCACACGCCTGTCCGGACTGTGCACTGCCCTCGCCCACCTGAACGGTTGCCCATGCCTGACTAGACTTCTTGTGCCATCCCCACCTGATCGGCCTTCCCGAGATTTGAACATGCTCCACTCATAACCCATCTCCCTTCTCTACTCGGCAGTGGAGACAAAACACATAAGAAAGTTTTTTTTTTTTTAATATGATATTATAACTCAGCTTGTAGCTGATTTGCAACTACAATTTCCACCACAAATTGGCGGAAAAAATTCTATTGCAAATCCGATCCAAAAAAAAAGTTAAAAATTTTCATCGCAATCTATCGCCATTTTCAACATAAAATAATCCGCCATAAAGTCCGCCGCAAACTTCTAACATTTATGTAATAAATTAAGACAAATTCACACACACATTACATACACAAGACTCGAATCCAAAATATCTTAGTTAGTAGTCAAAGCTCCCAACCAACAAACCAAAGAGAATTGTGTATCACTTACTTAAAAATATTAGTTATAATGACCATGTCAAATATGATAAACCTTTCATTTTAATACTCTCGGTTATCTATAAAGCATGCTTTTTTATTACTTAATCCCCAAAAAAAATGAAGTGGCCATGTAGCATGCATTAGAGATTTGCACAATATGTAGCACAAGAATGGATAAAAATCATTGTCATTCCACCAAGAAAAGGATAGTGGAGGCCCTTAACCTTGAAAAATTATTATTAGGTCCGGACACCTGATGTAGCACTACATCAGAATGCCAATAATATGCCGCCACGTGCTCTTACTTTTTACCGCGTGCCCGACGACCTGACCCAGACCGGAACCCGGTATTGCTATGTTTGGGAATTGCTAGGTATTGCTCGGTATTGCTTCACAATAATGAGAAATACCGCTCTTTCAAGACCAATGCCTAGTAATACCGAGCAATACGTAGCAATACCTAACAATACCTAGCAACAACCCGGATTTTCTAGGTAACCGGGTTGTTGCTAGGTATTGCTCGGTATTGGACTTAACGGAGTGTTATTTATCATTATTGCCGACCAATACCGAGCAATACCTAGCAATACACAAATCAGCCAATACATACCAATACCAGGTCCGGGTCTTCGGGCCGCGCGGTAAAGAGTAAGAGCACATGACGACATGTTATTGGCGTCCGGATGTAGAGCTACGTCAGGTGTTCGGACCTAATAATTTTTCCTTAACCTTAGGGTGAGAAATCTCGAAACTATAGGTGCTAACTAATTTAATCGATTAATATTTCAAATTTCTCTCATATCATATTTATTTTTGGGCACTTGGTCAAAAAACTCTCAACATTTTATGGGCCCCACTAGCTTCCTTTCGATCATTCGGATGATTTGATATACAAATTAGCTAATTCAAGATGAAATTCATAAATCCGATCAATTATTTTTCAAATCAAATTAAGGTTTCATTTCAAATAGCATTTCAAATAGCATTAGGCCACAGTTTTTTCATTAATTTTAATTATATTAAAAAATTATTTTATAAAGCAGTGAGAAAGTAATTTCAAACGAAACCTAAATCAAATTAAATTTTAATTTATTCAATTTGATTTAGTTTTAAATAAATCAAAAAATAATTAATTTTAATCATGAACTTAATTATCATTAGCTTACATAATATATTTAAAGAAGAGAACCAAATAATTTTTATTAAACTCGAAATAATTAAAGTCCAAGTTGATCCTTATGTCATTTATTATTTACATAATTTTATGGATTTAATATTTGAATAGATTAATAAATTTTTTTTAAACTTAGATAGAATATTCTAAAATAAAAATTAAATTAATAATCAAAATTAAAAAAAAAATAAAATAAAATTACAATCTATAGTCAAACTCATGTTTTAAAAACTGAATCAAACTAATTAAAAAAGACTAATTTGATTCAATTTTATCCTAATAGAGCACAATGGGGACAAATTTTTTAAATAATTACATTAATAAACTTTATTATTAAAATAAATCTAAAATAATAATAATAATAAACACGCTATAGTCGCTAGCAAAGCTAGAGGGTCTCTGAAGTGGTATTATCTTGAGACGGAATGACAGACAGCAGAGCGAATAGGTAAACTAAAAAAAAAAAAAAACTAAGTGGCTGACAAGTGACAACAGCTGTGATTGGCTTTTGAATATATATATATATATATATATATATATATATATATATATATTAAAATAATAAATAGATAATTAGGTTAATTTGAAATTAAAATTATAATTTTAATTTTGTGTAATCTAATTAAATTTTTTTATAATTGTTATCAGATAGTTCACTAAAATATTTGATGGGTAGAGTTCCAGGAGTGTGTGTGCTACAAGATAAAAAATTATTGCGTGAGGAGTTTGAATATGTTCGAACTCAAATAAAAGCGGGGCACATGTTCTTGTACACAGAGTATACAACTGTACACACTATGCACAAATTATAAAATTATGTACATAATGTGTTCAAATTTATATACATAATATACACACTGTGTACACAGTTGTACATAGAGTGTACAAAATGTGTATAAATTGTGTACAAAACTTGTGTCATATTTTTATTAGATTCCAGACGTAACTCTATGTCCAGACTCCGCACGTAATAATATGCGGCTACAAGATAGGCCTATCAGACCTCTACATCATTCAGGCACAGATGTCATACCACGCAGGCCACGACACAGGGTTGTACTTTTGTACTTGTATTTGTCTCATGAATAATTCTATGTAATTCAATTCTTAAAATAATGAAAAGCTTAAAACTTCAACATGCTCTCTTGTCGATGGCCCTTATGTTATTCCGCAAAGAAAATTTATATTCAACATTAATTCAAATGCACATCTCATAATCTCAAAATTAAGATATTTAATTTGTTTAATAACTTAATTTTACTCCCAGAAAAAATGACCTTTACTGAACTGTCTCACAATAATTATAGGAAAATTAATTAGATTACACTAAGTTAATGTTATCAAATATAGTAAGTAAATATTAAATTTTAATTATTATTTTTTAAATTAACTTTAGTTAATTATGCATAAATTAATCAAATAATCTATATTTTAATCTAACAAATTTAATTATTCATAAAATATTTTAATTAAATTTATATCTAACTTAAGTTAATACAAGACCTCAATTAAGAGTTAACTTAATTTAAATATATTATCTGAAATTTAATTTCATATTAACATAATTATATATCTATTATTTTAATAAATATAATTATTCATATTCTTACAAACTTTATATATATATAAGATTCAAAAGCCAGTCTCAATTGTTGTCAAATGTTTTATTTTTTATTTTTACAGATTTATTGTAATAATAAAATTTATTAACATAATTATTTTTAAAAATTTGTCAGCACAATGGCAACTTAACATTTCAATTATTTTTATTCTTATATTTATTTTTTGGCATAAATGACTATCTACTCACCCTCAATAACACAGTCCCTGCCTGTAAATCACTTCCATTATATCATGGCGCCTTCCTATTGCGCATTATATAAGCAACCGCTTCTCAAGCTCTGAACCGTAACCTTGTACAATCCAACGGCTAAATCAAGTAGTAATGGATCCCCATATGCCCTCCAAAGCTGGTAGTAGCTTCTTTAGAACTTGCTTCAATGGAGTAAATGCTCTCTCAGGTTTTAGCCTCTTCTCTTATGTGTATAAATCATCATATATATATATATATATATATATATATATTTGTAAGTTCTTCTTGCATGTATTTGAATGAATATACTCTGATCAGTACCAAAAGCTTATAATTTGCATGCTATAAGAGCATCTCCAACCAAAAATCCCATTTTTCACTCCAAAATACAGTGAAATTAAAAACTATTGTGATTCATCTCCAATCGAACTCCATTTTGTGGGCTTTTGCGAAGGGTGACCGTCTTTCTCCTCTTCGCGCATTCCTTCGGCAAATCCGATGAGGCAGAAAAATCGCGTTGGTAAACAATGCAACGCCAATATTGGCGTCGCACTGTTCTCCCGCAATCAAATAGCAGAAGATTTGGAGTTCGGCTGGAGCGACCGAACGATGTCATACGCATGTTTGGCGTTTGGTTGGAGATGCTCTAAGGCATAAAGTGCATGCAATTACAATTCAAAAGATCTGTGAAATTGTTCTATGGAAAGTTGAGAGAGATATAGCGAGTTTTGAATGGAAAGCTGTTTATTTGTGTCTTATCCTAAACAACTTTAGCGTAATATCGATGTTCTTCAGCTGAAAGAATCCTTTTTTTTTCAGAAGATGGGCAGTGGATAAGGAAAAGCTATAGTTGTAAAAAATAGTAGTTTCCATGGTAATAAAAGAAATGTTTTTTCACTTCTGGTCAGTAATACCATCACAAATAAAATGATCTGATTCAAACTTACAGTTTAAAACCTAATACCAAAACAAAAATGTCTTATTCTCAGGATTTGGAATCCTGTCAATTCCATATGCTCTAGCAGAGGGAGGATGGTTAAGCTTAATGCTTCTTTTTGTCTTGGCTGCTATCTGTTTCTATACTGGGCTACTCCTTCAAAGATGTATGGATTCAAATTCTCTTGTCAGAACTTACCCAGACGTTGGAGAACTAGCATTTGGCTTGAAAGGAAGAATGTTGATAGCTTTCTTCATGTACCTTGAGCTCTATTTCGTCGCGATTGAATTCCTTATACTAGAAGGTGACAACTTGGGGAAACTATTTCCACAGGCAAAATTTCACATTGCAGGTCTAAAACTAGGAGGAAAATCAGGCTTTGTTATTTTCTCAGCACTTGTGATATTGCCCACAACATGGCTGAGAAATTTGGGAGTGCTTGCCTATGTGTCGGTTGGCGGAGTCTTGGCTTCTCTTATTTTGGTTCTCTCTGTTATGTGGGTTGGAGCAGTTGATGGTGTTGGGTTTCATGAAAGAGGAGTTGCTATCAATTGGAGTGGAATTCCTACAACATTGAGCTTATTTGCTTTCTGTTACAGTGGACATTCAGTCTTTCCTACCATATATTCATCAATGGCAGATAAAACCAAATTCTCTCGTGTAAGTAAAATATATGTATCAACCTTGTTTCTAAAATCTGAGAAGAGAAAAACCATACTGAAGTTCATTAATCTCATATAAATAATTCATTTTCCTTGATTAACTTCTCAATCTTTCTTATTGCAGTTTTTATTTGTCAGTTTTGTTATCTGCACCATTATCTATGGAGTAATGGCAGTCATTGGGTACCTAATGTTTGGTGAAGCTACAAACCCCCAGGTGACTTTAAATCTTCCAGTGGAAAAAATGAGCTCCAAACTTGCAATCTACACTACTTTGATCAACCCATTAGCAAAGTATGCGCTGATAATTACTCCAATTGTGAACGCCATTGAAGAGTGGCTCCAGGTCACAAAGAACAGATTCATTGGCATTCTGATCCGGACTCTCCTCCTGATTAGCACTGTAATTATAGCATTAACTGTGCCATTTTTTGGATATATCGTAGCTCTTACTGGTTCTTTTCTCTGTAGCAGTGCTACAATGGTGCTGCCATCTTTGTGCTACCTTAAGATATTCAAGAGCTCGAGACGTTGGAATGTAGAATTAGTGATGATTTTGGCTATTTTGGTGGTGGGAGTTCTTATTGCAGTGATTGGAACTTATGTTTCCATGAAGCAAATCATAAGAAGTTTATGAAAATCAGTCAGATTATATATCTGAGTGGATTTTCATATTTATACTGAAACTTATTAGTTGTATGCATACTAGAGATATAGATATGAGAATAATATTATTGGCTTGACGAGGACTGAGAATATCTTGCATTTGTTGAAATCTCAGTCTTTACTGGCTCTGATTTGTGGTTTGCTTGTTGGTTCTCACCCGGAAAGACTCATAGAATGCTGAAGAACAGTGTCCTGTTCACCACTGTGGGTTGGTTCAGTTTGAAAATAATCCAATGTAAACTAAAAAACCGATTTCAAATGAATTCAATCTATTGATTTTGTGATTTATAGCTTGAGAACTAAAAATAAACCAAAATCAAACAAAGTGGTTCAGTTTGATTCAGTTTTGTGTCTGCTAGCTTGTTTAGTTCTGATTTTTGTTGTTTATGGTCGATTTTCTTTGAATTGATTTTTAGCTATGATTGGTTTAGAAACAAAATTTTTGGAGTGGCAATTTTAGTCTTTTTGGAATATTACTTGTAATAGTTTATAATAGATGATAGAAACATTAACTCAAAGCTTTTAGATCTGATTTCTCAGCAAAAAGAGCATATATGTAGGCAAGTTTTGAGGGTGTCAATAAGTGGATCAACAAGAGGCCTAAACTTGCTCAAAATAGATATTTCGATGCAGTATTCTAATTTCTGGTGGATGACTATAACATCTATAAAATCTAACTAGAGGCCATCATTTTGAAGAGGCTTGGAAGAGACCCTACAATTAATTCTAAAGAAGAGAATCTAGAGCTATGTCTAGTAGTACCCAAAGCTTGTTGTCACCAAGACCAACAATTATTGTTGCCGCTCGCTATTATTAATAAAGCCATCACGCACTAAAGTAAAAAAAAGTGATGGCTATCATCGACACTAACACCGATTCTCTTCTTCACTAATAACATTGACATCCATAATCGTTCAACATCACCAACAAGGTTAACATCATTACTAAGTTTGATGTCCTCCATCACCATTAAGGTTGATACCCATTATCACTACGAAGGCTGGGTGTTGCTCTTCTTTGATTAAAATGTTGATGCCCATGATCACTAATAAGGTCAATACACATCCATATTGACATAGTTGGCGCTTGGTATCGTAAAGAAAGCTATTGCTCACCATTGACACCAATGTTGATTCCCCCCATGGCCAATAAAGTCAACACATGTCATCAACACTAACAACAACAACTGACATCACTAGCAAAGCTAACGCTTATGGTTAACATCATCACCATGCCCGCCATCACCAACAAAATTGACACCCACCATTAATATCAAGATCACACCACACTCTTGAGTTTATATATAGTCACAACCAGTAATGAGACGTGTCATCACCATTGAGTTTATATATATTATATTGTATAAATAAATTTCCAATTATTAGAAATGATATCATTTATAATGATGAAAAATACTAGCCTAATAATTTTAAATGAGTCATGCTTCATAATTGTTTTCTTTTCCATGTTTTCATGTAAAAATTTTGTTACATTTTGCAACCCTTTTTTATGGGTATGTGTATTAGATATTAGTCTTGTTGCGGGCTAGAATATAAAATGGTGATAAAGTTATAATCCTACGTTTTAACATTGTACAGATATCCATCTCACACACAAAGAACACAAGATTTGTACATGGAAAACCTTGGAAAGGGGGGAAACCACGAGGCCTGGCTCAGTTAAAAATGATTTCACTAGAATTCAAGTAGATTATAGTGGGCTCACTCATCCTTAAGGGCGATCAGATTAAAAATGCCAACCGTATGGTTGAAATATAGTGACAAACAGGGATGAAAATCTGGCGTCACTTGGTGGTCTGTCGGAAGTCCGGAGTTAGTTGAAAATTCAGGTGTTATGCTAGTCCAATGGTGGTTTGGCAGAACTTCAGCGTCAAGCGGTGATCTGACAGAATTTTTGTGTCGGCAGTGGTCTGATAGAACTCTGGTGTCGGGTAGTGATCTGGTAGAACTCCAGGCATCGGGTGGTGGTCTGGCAGAACATCGGTAGTCTGGTAGTGCTTTGGCAAAGTTCTGGGCGTCAGGTGATGGTCCGGTAGAACTCCGGGCATTAGGAGATGGTTTCGCGGAACTCCAGTTGTCGGGTGGTGATCTGGTGGAACTTCGGGCATCATGTGATGGTTATGTGGAGCTCAAGGCGTGAAGTAGAGGTCTTGAGGAACTCTGGGCATCAGATGGTGGTCAGGTGGAGCTTAAGGCATTAGGTAGTGGTTTAGCGGAACTCAGAGCATCAGGTGGTAGTCCGGTGGAGCTCAGAGTGTCAGGTTGAGTTTCTGCGGAACTCTGGGGGAGTTAGGTGGTGGTCTGGTGGAGCTCAAAGCGTTAGGTGGTGGTCCAATGGAACTCAGGGCATCAGGAAGCGGTCCTACGGAACTCAGGGGTGTCAGGTGGTGGTTTGGTGGAACTCAGGGTGTCATGTGGTGGTCTGGTTTAGATTTTGGTCCGACAGTGGTCGAGGAGGCAAGGAGGCAAGTGTGATATCTGATCTCTCTGTTTTCTCCTTAGTCTTAGGGGTCACTTTTCAAGAGGAATGATGGGTCTATTTATAGATTTTTTAGAGTGACATTGCCTGTAAATAAGGAAAAAGATCAAGGGTAAATGGGGAGTGATTTGGATAGATGGCTGATATTGAATCCCTTGACCGTGGACCGTTCACTAGACCAGGGGCAGAATCAGCCCTAATTTTTAGGGGGGGGCAAACTTATAAGACATATATGTCGGGGGTCTAAGGGGGCAGAGTCCCCTGGCGGGATTCGATCTGTTGGGGGCAATTACCTAAAGACCATAATATTTTAAAATTTTTAGGGGGGGCAATTGCCTAAAAATTCTTGTAATAAAAACTAAAAAATAAATGAAAATGGGTAAATTAACTAAAAAATCATATAAATAAATTTTTTAAAATTTTTTGAGGGGGGGCAATTGCCCCCCTTGAGAGCCATGGGGTTCCGCCCCTGCGCTAGACATTTGAAGGTCTTAATGATGTTGGAATTCCATGATCTTGACCTCGTTGATTCATCTCATCTAGACACTCGATTCTACTATAAGCATGTCATGTTTGGAAACCGTTTGGTAATCCAAATTGTTGTTTGAACCCTTGATTTGGACCCATTTGGGCTCAGATTGAGTCAAATTTGGTGTTGTTAGGTTCGTATTTTTAAAACGTTCAGTTCGACTATAAGTTCGCTGAAATCTGAGTTCAGATGATCCCAATTTTAATTTTGGAAGTTTTTAGCTTGATTTTTTGTAGAGATTCTTGCCCCGTCAAGTTTTTTTTTTTAGGATGTATCAAGTCTAATTTTAGAACGTCAGACTCTCATTCTATCACTAGGAATCTTCTATGAACCGCTCAATTACAATGTTACCTGTATTTACTGTTTTACCTGTGTACTCTCTATTTAAACATCCCTGTACCTAGTTTAATATGATGATAATACAATTTCTCTCTAAGCTTTGTCTGTCTTTCTTCCGCCTCTCCTGAGGCCTCTCGCCTCTGGTTTCATGGTATCAGAGCCAATCATGGCTGATCAAGAATCAACCACTTCTCTTCCTCCCTCCTCCTCCCTCCTCCACTCCGGCAATCAACCTGATGATCTCGTCATCCCTGCGTCGCTCAAATTCTTGATCTCAAACATCAAGAATCTCATCTCCAACACCCTTATCTCCGACAACTACGCAATATGGCGGATTCAAGTTCTTCAACAATTCACCGCCAACGGGTACGCCGGTCACCTCACCGGCGCTTCTCCCTCCCCCACCGATCCCACCACCTCCGCCTTCAACCGATGGCAACTGGTGGATAACAATCTGCTCTCCGCCCTATTCTCCACCATATCACCCTCTATCTTACTGTAATATCAGTTTTTGCTCCAGGTTCGTCCGGGACGAAGTTGGATCGTCCGGGACGATCGGTACAGGTTGTGCAGAAAATCAGTTTTGGCTGTATGGTTCGTCAGGACGAAATCAGGATCGTCTGGACGAAAATTCTCCCGTGAACCCTTCGCCTGGGACGATAGGTCATTTTTCGTCTGGACGAAATTCCTCTCTTCATGGATCGTCCGGTACGAAGCTCGATCGTCCAGGACGATCAGTTTGGATATATATAGAAATGAGATATTTTGAAGAGAGAGAAAAAGCTGAGGAGAGAGAAAAACGAAGGAAAAAGTGGAAAAGCGGATTTTCGGACGACGCGGAGCCGTTTTCGTCCGAAGTGGCTGTTGAGGAAATTGCTGTGCTCGAGGTAAGGCACATTCCGCCTTTCTCAATTTTCAGAACCGTCGTGTTTGGCGGTATATTCTGTCCGGATTTCGTTTTCGTTAATGATTTTTGTCCGTATCTGTTGATTGGCTCAGTTTTTTACCGCGTAACTTTTTGGATATCGTTGCCGTGCCGGGTGTGCACGTTTTGACTATATTTTGAAGATTTTCGTCCGGGTATTTTTGATTCGACTGTGTTTTTAGTCGACCAGATTTTTCTGTGAAATTGGAATTTATCTGTGCAGTAGAATAAATGTTCTGAAATGTTGATATCTGTATTCTGTGCGAATTCGGTAAATTTTCTTTGCAGGAATTTTTGTGTAAATTCCGTATACTGCCGTTGTGCTGCCCGATTTTTTTGGGTAATTTCTGAATTGTCCGTATTTGTTCTGAATTGAAATACTATGTGTATAAGCTATAAAAAGGGAGTTATAAGGGGCCTGAATCCTATGAGATTCAGTTAGTGAAACGGGAAATCTGAAATGAGCTCAAATCTGAAATTCTGAAATCAGTTCTGTTCCGGATCCGATGAATTCTGTTTTGGTGCTATAAGCACATCTGTTTTGGTGCCGTGAGCACAAAGGGAGACATAAGGGGCCTGGATCCTATGAGATTCAGTCAGTGTCTGGGAAGGGAGGCATAAGGGGCCGGAATCCATAGAGATTCCGTCAGTGTCAGGGCATTTAGCTATATGCATCTGTACTATTTTCTGTATCTGTTCTGTTCTGTACGAAATTGTGATTATGATATGATATGATCCGTACGATTCTGATTTCTGATTCTGACTCTGTTGATTTGTTCTGTTCTGATACGATCTGTACGACTCTGATGTGATCTGATTTCTGTCCGATGAATTTGGTTTTGTTTTCTGAGAATTTAGATTGGTGGTTTGTTGCTTTGCTGAGCTGTTGAGCTCACCCTTGCTTTCTGGTGGTTTTCAGGTTCTGGGAAGGGCAAGGAAGTTCAGGACTAGGTTTCAGAGTCTGATCAGATTAGGTACTTTTGTACTTTTGATTTTTGTACAGTCATGGCTTTTCTGTTCTGTCTTTCTTTCTGTTGAAAGCCATGTACTGTTCTGTAGATGATTATTTTTGAGAAAATGAAAAGATAGATGTTTTGTTCCGCTGCATTTGATGTTTTTAGTAGCTCTGTTGTTCTGTGTGCTTCTGTTGAGTTAAGAATTTGAAAGATCAGTTCAGTAACCTAATCCAAAGCCAGATCCTGGTTAAGAAAGGCCTCTCGTCGCGATCCGGCTTGGGCGGGATCCGTCCCCGTCGGGTCGGGTCGTGACAAGCCTTTTTTGTGGTATCAGAGCATTGGTTTTGGAAACAGGTTGAATTGTAAAACAGAGCTCTAGGAAGTGATCAGTGAGTCTGTCTGGGAGGTAGTTTTGGGTCGTTTGGCTTTTTATTGTGTTATTTTGTGTTGTTTTTACTGATAGATTTTTTCCGGATTTTCTGGATTTTTTCTGTATGGATCAGCCAGACCCAGACATGACAGACGGTCAGAGTGACGATCAGGCAGCACCAGTGGGGAGTACAGCCCCAGTGGTCGGTGCTGATACGCTTTCACAGTTTGCTTCACTTGTTGCTCAGATGATGAGCGAGACTCAGAGCAGAGCTTCGACTGTTAGATCTGAGGACATTGATCGACACCTGCAGTTATTTTTGAGGTTGAAGCCTCCGAGGTTTGAGGGCGCTGTTGAGCCCAGAGCAGCCGAGGAGTGGCTGAGGAGATTGGAGAAGACTTTTGACGGGATGCAGTGTCCTGCAGACAGGAAAGTTCCGTTAGCTGTTTTTCTGTTGGACGGAGAGGCTGAGCACTGGTGGGATGGCCAGCAAGCAGCCAGATTTCAGGGCAGATTGAACTCTTTGATTACTTGGGAGGAGTTCACCGAAGTATTTCGGGATTGGTTTGTTCCCCCTTCTGCACGACAGCAGATGCAGGAGAGTTTTCTGAGACTTGTTCAGGGGAGCAAGACGGTGATGCAGTACGAGGCTGAGTTTACTGCATTAGCCAGGTACGCTCCGCAGCTGGTTAGCACGTCTGCTGAGAGGTGCTACAGATTTCTGAGAGGCTTACGAGACACTTTGAGGCAGCCTCTGATACCGTTCCGGATTACTGATTTCTCTGAGCTTGTGGAGCGAGCTCGTCTGATTGAGAATGACATGACGGCTACTCAGCAGCGGTGGACTGCGAGTAGGAAGAGGTTTGGAGGAGAGACATCTGGCAGTGGTTCCTCTGGAAAGAGGAGATTTGTTCCTGGATCTGGATCTGGAGATTCCAGGAAGAGCGGAGGATCGTCTGGTACTGCTACCAGTACGACTAGTTCTGGATCTGTCAGTACGGCACCTGTGTGCCAGAGTTGTGGACGGCGACACCATGGCCAGTGCTACAGGATAGCTGGTCTTTGTTTCAGATGTGGTCAGCCGGGACATAGGATTGCAGAATGTCCGCAGATGGGATTTGATCAGCGTTCTGAGCAGCGATCTGAGGGCTTTGTCAGACCTGTTGGTTCAGCAGCAGGAAGACCGAGGACTGTTCCTCCTCGCCCTGAGGGATTTGCTGGTAGAGGTGGTGGTTCTAGTTCTGCACCGCGGAGACCACCTACGATTCAGAGGGAGCAGAGTAGTTCTGTTGCTTCAGTTCCTGCTCCAGTTCAGCCACGAGTTTACAGTCTGAGTCAGCAGGAGGCTCGTGATGCTCCGGATGTTGTGACAGGTACGGTTTACATTTCTGATCAGCCCTGTCGTGTTTTGTTTGACTCTGGAGCGAGTCATTCTTTTCTGTCCGAGCATTGTTTTGAGATTTTACATTTGGATTCGATGGTTTTACCGGTTTCTTTGTCTGTGATTTTACCGGCTGGGAATCCATTGATTGCTCGACAGTTTTGTTTGTGTGAGATCGAGATTTCTGGCAAGAAGTGGAAATCGAGTTTGATTCGATTGCCGATTTCTTCGTATGATGTGATTCTAGGCATGGATTGGCTGAGTCAGTATGAGGCTCAGATTGACTGTCTGAAGAAGCAAGTGAGTTTGCTTGTGGCTGGAGAGAGAGTTGTATTTCAGGGATTACGAGGTGTTCTCTCCAGTCTGGTTTCTGTGTTGGAGGTGAGCAGGATGTGGAAGAAAGGATGTCCGGTATTTTTAGCTTCGGTGCGGGATCTGAACCTGGAGGTTGGTTCTGTTTCTGAGATCCCTGTGGTACGGGAATTTGCCGATGTTTTTCCTGAGGAGTTGGTTGGTTTACCTCCGGATAGAGATGTGGAGTTCTCTATCGATGTTTTTCCGGGTACAGCTCCTATATCGAAAGCTCCGTACAGGATGGCACCGAAAGAACTTTCTGAGCTGAACCTTCAACTTCAGGAGTTGGTTGACAGAGGTTTTGTACGTCCTAGTGTTTCGCCCTGGGGAGCACCTGTTCTGTTTGTGAAGAAGAAGGACGGTACACTCCGTATGTGTATTGATTACAGAGATTTGAACAAGGTCACGATCAAGAACAAGTATCCTTTGCCTCGGATTGACGACTTGTTTGATCAGCTTTCCGGATCTTCGGTATTTTCGAAGATTGATTTGAGATCCGGATATTATCAGGTGAAGGTGAAGGAAGCTGATGTGGTGAAGACTGCTTTCAGTACTCGGTACGGGCACTACGAGTTTTTGGTTATGCCTTTTGGGGTAACCAATGCGCCTGCGATTTTCATGGATCTGATGAACCGAGTATTCAGGGAGTATTTGGATCAGTTTGTGATCGTCTTCATTGACGATATTCTGGTATATTCTGCATCTGAGGATGAGCATGCCAGACATTTGAGGATTGTGTTGGAGACTTTGAGGAGGCATCAGCTGTATGCCAAGTTCTCTAAGTGTGAATTCTGGCTGAAGAGCATTTCTTTTCTGGGGCATGTGATTAGCGGAAAAGGCATTTCTGTAGATCCCCAGAAGATTCAGGCAGTTGCTAATTGGCCAAGGCCGACTACGGTATTTGAGGTACGTAGTTTCTTGGGCATGGCCGGGTATTATAGGAAGTTTGTGAAAGGATTTTCACAGATTTCGACTCCTCTGACGAGACTGACTCAGAAGTCAGTACCTTTTGTTTGGACACCGGAGTGTGAAGCTAGTTTTCAGAGATTGAAGGAGTGTTTGACTTCAGCTCCAGTGTTGGCACTTCCGTCAGGTACGGAGGGTTTCCAGGTGTTCAGTGATGCTTCACTGAAAGGACTGGGATGTGTCCTGATGCAGCATGGTCAGGTAATTTCTTATGCTTCTAGACAGTTGAAATCACATGAGAAGAATTACCCGACACATGATTTGGAGTTAGCTGCAGTAGTTTTTGCTTTGAAGATTTGGCGTCATTACTTGTATGGCGTCAGGTGTGAGATCTTTACTGATCATAAGAGCCTGAAGTATATTTTTACTCAGAAGGATCTGAATCTGAGACAGAGGAGGTGGCTCGAGTTGATCAAGGACTACGATTTGACTATTCAGTATCAGCCTGGGAAGGCGAATGTGGTAGCGGACGCTCTGAGCAGAAAGTCTTCTGGATTCTCAGGTATTCAGCTTACCTGTGATGACTTTCTGATTCGTGATTTGGAGAGTTTGCAGTTGGAGGTGGTTTCCTCCAATGATTTGGAGTTGGCTCAGATGAGTATTCAGTCTTCTTTGGAAGCACGGATTCAAGAAGCCCAGAAGTCAGATTCTGATTATTCGAAGTTGATAGCTCAGATTGGATCTGGTAAGACTCCTGAACTTCGAATTTCTGATTCTGGTGTTATTTTCTGTAAGAATAGGTTGTGGGTACCTGTGTTTGGAGACTTGAGGCAGGAGATTCTGTACGAATCTCATCATTCAGGCTACACTGTTCATCCAGGCAGTGGTAAGATGTACGCTGATATGAAGCTTTTGTTTTGGTGGCCTGGGATGAAGAAGGATGTGGCAGAGTTTGTGTCGAAATGCGAAGCCTGTCAGTTGGTGAAGGCAGAGCATCAGCGACCAGGTGGACTGTTGCAGTCGTTGCCTATCCCTGAGTGGAAATGGGAGGAGGTAACGATGGATTTTGCGATGGGTTTTCCTCGATCACGACAAGGACATGATGCCATTTGGGTGGTTGTAGATCGATTGACGAAGTCAGCCCATTTTCTTCCGATCAGACAGACGGATTCAGTTGATCGCTTGGCACAGATTTATGTGAAGGAAATAGTCAGATTGCACGGTGTGCCTCGTGTGATCGTATCTGATCGAGATGGACGCTTTACTTCCAGACTTTGGAAAGGCATTCAGCAAGGCTTGGGTACGAAACTGCATTTCAGTACAGCCTTTCATCCTCAGACCGACGGACAGTCTGAGAGGACGATTCAGGTACTGGAAGATCTGTTGAGGCTTTGTGTTCTGGACTTTAGCGGAAGTTGGGAGGATCATATTCCGCTGATTGAGTTTGCCTATAACAACAGTTTTCAGTCCAGTATCGGTATGGCACCGTACGAGGCTTTGTATGGCAGGAAGTGTCGTACTCCTTTGACTCTGACGGAGGTCGGAGATAGGCAGGCTTTGGGGGCCACTTTTGCTGATGAAACTGCTCAGAAGATCAATTTGATAAGAGAAAGATTGAAAGCCGCTCAAGATCGTCAGCAGAAGTATTACAATCAGAAGCACAGATTTGTAGAATTTCAGGTCGGTGACTTTGTGTATGTCAAAGTCAGCCCGATGAAAGGTGTGAGCAGATTTGGTCAGGTAAGCAAGCTTAGTCCAAGGTATGTTGGACCATTTGAGATTTTGGAAAGAATTGGAAAATCTGCTTATCGTCTATTGCTTTCTGATTCTATGCCTGACGTGCATAATGTGTTTCACGTATCCACTCTGAGGAAGTGGGTTTCAGACTCTGGGAAGAAGTTGTCAGCTGATGAAGTGGAGATTCAGGAGAATCTGGCGTACAAGGAAGAGCCAGAGCTTATTTTGGCATACGACGTCCGAAAGTTAAGAAATAAAGAGATTCCGATGGTTAAAGTTCAGTGGAAGCACCGGACTGCACGGGAAGCAACTTGGGAGAAGGAGTCTGATATGAGACGGTCGTACCCGTACTTGTTTTGACTGAGTTTGGATTGGATAATGTCGAGGACGACATTTTTTTTTTAAGTTGGGGAGATTGTAATATCAGTTTTTGCTCCAGGTTCGTCCGGGACGAAGTTGGATCGTCCGGGACGATCGGTACAGGTTGTGCAGAAAATCAGTTTTGGCTGTATGGTTCGTCAGGACGAAATCAGGATCGTCTGGACGAAAATTCTCCCGTGAACCCTTCGCCTGGGACGATAGGTCATTTTTCGTCTGGACGAAATTCCTCTCTTCATGGATCGTCCGGTACGAAGCTCGATCGTCCAGGACGATCAGTTTGGATATATATAGAAATGAGATATTTTGAAGAGAGAGAAAAAGCTGAGGAGAGAGAAAAACGAAGGAAAAAGTGGAAAAGCGGATTTTCGGACGACGCGGAGCCGTTTTCGTCCGAAGTGGCTGTTGAGGAAATTGCTGTGCTCGAGGTAAGGCACATTCCGCCTTTCTCAATTTTCAGAACCGTCGTGTTTGGCGGTATATTCTGTCCGGATTTCGTTTTCGTTAATGATTTTTGTCCGTATCTGTTGATTGGCTCAGTTTTTACCGCGTAACTTTTTGGATATCGTTGCCGTGCCGGGTGTGCACGTTTTGACTATATTTTGAAGATTTTCGTCCGGGTATTTTTTTGATTCGACTGTGTTTTTAGTCGACCAGATTTTTCTGTGAAATTGGAATTTATCTGTGCAGTAGAATAAATGTTCTGAAATGTTGATATCTGTATTCTGTGCGAATTCGGTAAATTTTCTTTGCAGGAATTTTTGTGTAAATTCCGTATACTGCCGTTGTGCTGCCCGATTTTTTGGGTAATTTCTGAATTGTCCGTATTTGTTCTGAATTGAAATACTATGTGTATAAGCTATAAAAAGGGAGTTATAAGGGGCCTGAATCCTATGAGATTCAGTTAGTGAAAAACGGGGAAATCTGAAATGAGCTCAAATCTGAAATTCTGAAATCAGTTCTGTTCCGGATCCGATGAATTCTGTTTTGGTGCTATAAGCACATCTGTTTTGGTGCCGTGAGCACAAAGGGAGACATAAGGGGCCTGGATCCTATGAGATTCAGTCAGTGTCTGGGAAGGGAGGCATAAGGGGCCGGAATCCATAGAGATTCCGTCAGTGTCAGGGCATTTAGCTATATGCATCTGTACTATTTTCTGTATCTGTTCTGTTCTGTACGAAATTGTGATTATGATATGATATGATCCGTACGATTCTGATTTCTGATTCTGACTCTGTTGATTTGTTCTGTTCTGATACGATCTGTACGACTCTGATGTGATCTGATTTCTGTCCGATGAATTTGGTTTTGTTTTCTGAGAATTTAGATTGGTGGTTTGTTGCTTTGCTGAGCTGTTGAGCTCACCCTTGCTTTCTGGTGGTTTTCAGGTTCTGGGAAGGGCAAGGAAGTTCAGGACTAGGTTTCAGAGTCTGATCAGATTAGGTACTTTTGTACTTTTGATTTTTGTACAGTCATGGCTTTTCTGTTCTGTCTTTCTTTCTGTTGAAAGCCATGTACTGTTCTGTAGATGATTATTTTTGAGAAAATGAAAAGATAGATGTTTTGTTCCGCTGCATTTGATGTTTTTAGTAGCTCTGTTGTTCTGTGTGCTTCTGTTGAGTTAAGAATTTGAAAGATCAGTTCAGTAACCTAATCCAAAGCCAGATCCTGGTTAAGAAAGGCCTCTCGTCGCGATCCGGCTTGGGCGGGATCCGTCCCCGTCGGGTCGGGTCGTGACACTTACCCTATGTCATCACGGCCAAGACCGCCCAAGAAGTTTGGCAAGTTCTTGAACGTCGGCTCCAACCAACCTGCCGCTCTCGCGTCATTCAGCTCAAAAACGAGCTCCACCGCGTTCAGATGAAAGATCTTACGATGCAACAGTACCTCAGCCACATCAAAAGCATCGTCGACAACATTGCGGCCTCCGGCTCCACCGTCGATCCGGAAGACATCATCATCCACATTCTTAATGGCCTACCCACTTCATACAACCCTTTCAAAGCGGCGATCCGCACCTATCCCGTAAAACTTGAATTAGATAATCTTTACTCTCTTTTGTGCAGCGAAGAAATAAATGTCTCTCAAGAACAAGCCAAAGAAACACCTCTGACTGCCAGCAACACCGCCCTTTACACCTCTTCCTACAACACTCAACGCGGCAACAAATCCAAGAAATACCTCAAGCCCAAACAGCCTACGCAAAATCAGCATTTACCTATGACCTCTCAGGCTCCGCAGACTCAGATGTCCACCACAAGAATCACATGCCAAATCTGCGGGAAAACAGGCCATATCGCCATTAACTGTTGGCATAGATGCAACTTCAAATATGCACCAACTTCTTCCCCGACCCCAGCAAGCTCTCAGCGCACAAACTTCTTTTACCAACTCCGCCGACTGGATTCTTGATACGGGCGCCTCCGCTCATCTTACGCCTGACATTCATAATGTTCAATATCCAAATTCCTACTCCGGTCATGACAGCGTCTCAATTGCCAATGGATCAACGGTACCAATACACAATTCCGGCCAAGGTCTCCTCCCGCTACCGGATACACCCCGTAAGCTCCAATTACGTAATATCCTTCACGTTCCCTCTCTCGCTCATAATTTACTTTCCGTTTCGAAATTAACTGCCGACAACCCCATTTCTATTCGATTTGATGCAACTGGCTTTGTTATAAAGGACAAGCAGGCTCGTCGTCCGCTACTCCGTGGACAACTTCGTGATGGGCTCTACAGAATTCAACATCAACAAGCACCGTCTCCGGCTGCCCTTCACGCCAATGTTCAAAATGCTCAGCTATGGCACTGCAGGCTCCGGTCACCCTCACCGGCAGATTCTCTCTACTCTCTCTCACACTATACCGGACATCAAGAATGTCTCTCCTAATTTTTCTTGCATATCTTGTAGTGTGGCCAAGAGCCACAAACTTCATTTTAATAGAACTACTTCTTTTACTAATCGTCCGTTTGATCTTATACATACAGACGTTTGGGGACCTGCCCCAATACCGTCCACGGACGGATTTCGCTACTATGTTTTATTTACTGATGATTTCACACGCTTTACCTGGATATACCTGATGAACAACAAACACGAAGCTTTTGCTAAGTTTAAAATCTTTTATAAACTCATCAAAACTCAATTTCTCTGCAAACCAAAATTTCTGCGTTCCGACGGCGGAGGTGAATACCTCAGTAACGAATTTACAAATTTTCTTCACTCCCATGGCATCCAACGTCAACTTAGTTTCCCACACACACCTGAACAAAACGACGTCGCCGAGCGTAAGCACCGCCATCTTCTAGACCTTACCCGCACTCTTCTTCATGCCTCCAATCTGCCTCCCACATTTTGGTCTGAAGCCCTTGCAACGGCGAACTACATCATCAACAGGCTGCCCTCCACCGCCATTAATCTTGACATCCCCTTCCAACGACTTCACGGCCGCCTACCCGACTACAGCATTCTACGAACCTTCGGTTGCCTCTGCTTCCCCTGGCTTAAGCCATACGCCCCCAATAAACTAGCACCCCGATCACACAAATGTATCTTCATTGGCTACTCCTCTGCTCACAAAGGTTACCGCTGCTATAATTTAAACCGATCACAAAACCTACATATCCCGGCACGTCGTGTTCCACGAACATATTTTCCCCTTCAACACTCAGCCAACCCAAAATCTGCACCTCAAAACCACAATGCCAAACCCCATTTCTCCCTACCTCCTCACACCAGCCTCTATCCCGTTGCCAACTCCTCATCCTACCAACTCACAACCTACTACCACACAAATCACACCCTCTCTACCGGAACATCAAGACAATCCAATTCACTTCACTTCTCCGCCCATCCCAGAAACATCCATTGCTTCGTCTACGAGTCATTCCATACAGCCGACCCATCCAATGCAGACTCGCTTAAAATCGGGAATCACTAAACCAAAACACATTTTATCTTTGTTAAGTGACACTTCTATGCAGGACATACCAACCACCTACACGCAAGCGGCAAAAATCAATCCACTGGCAGCAGGCCATGCAAGCCGAATACCAAGCCTTGCAACAACAACAAACCTGGATTCTTGTACCGCCTCCGCCCAATAAGAAAATTTTGGGATGCAAATGGACATACAAGAAGAAAACTCTACCAGATGGGCAATTAGATCGATACAAAGCTCGGTTGGTAGCCCTCGGATACGACCAACAATACGGCGTCAACTATACTGAGACCTTCAGTCCCGTCGCAAAGATGACAACGATACGCATTCTTCTCACCATCGCACTCAATCGAAACTGGAAAACAACTCAACTCGACGTATCAAATGCTTTCTTGCACGGCGATTTACATGAAGAAGTTTACATGCGACAGCCCCCAGGATTCATTGACCCGAAGGCACCACAATCGGTCTGCAAACTACAAAAATCCCTCTCTATGGTCTTAAACAAGCGCCTCGGCAATGGTTTGATAAGCTGACACAATTTCTTCAAAGCCAGGGATTCAGGTTTAGTCGTTCTGACCCGTCACTTCTCATTCTAAATACAAATAATGCTCAGATTTTTCTCCTAATCTACGTTGATGACATTCTCATTACAGGAAATAATGAAGAGGTCATCCGGACTCTACTGTCCGCACTTCAATCCAAGTTCGCACTGAAGCAACTGGGAGAAATCTCATTGTTCCTTGGCATTCAGATCATTAAACAGCCAACTGGACTTTTTCTGTCTCAACGTCACTATGCCGAACGTCTTCTTCAGGACGCCGGTCTCCTAGACAGCAAACCGGCTTCCACTCCCATCTCTCCAAAGACGAAACAAGCACAAGCTGACGATCAACCATTCCACGATCCCACCCTCTACCGCCGTCTAGCCGGATCAATCCAATACCTATCTATAACTCGTCCCGACATAGCATTTGCAGCAAATCAAATTTGCCCAGCACATGCATCAACCGACCAACACAGACCATCAGGCCATCAAACGTTTACTTCGATACATCAAAGGAACCATTTCGTATGGTTTACCCATCAAAGCCGGCGATCTCAACCTTCGCTCTTACACAGACGCGGACTGGGCCTCCGATACTACCGATCGAAAATCTATTTCAGGATTCTGCACTTTCCTAGGACCTACACTTGTTTCTTGGACTGTCAAGAAGCAAGTCACTGTGGCCAAATCATCCACCGAAGCAGAATACCGGGCACTCTCGGCGGCGACCTCAGATGTCATTTGGATTCGGCGATTAATCGAAGAACTTGGAGTAGCACAACCGGAACCCACCATCATCTACTGCGATAACATCTCTGCTATTGCTCTGGCCAAAAATCCGGTATTCCACGCCCGAACAAAACACATCGAGATTGACTATCAATTCATACGACAACACATACACAACGGCGTCATTCAACTCAACCACATTTCCTCAACTGATCAGATAGCAGACATTTTCACCAAATCTTTTACACCAGCTCGGTTCCATGATCTTCGACGCAAATTAATAATTCAAGATCAGAATTGTTAATTTGAGGGGAGCTATGAACCGCTCAATTACAATGTTACCTGTATTTACTGTTTTACCTGTGTACTCTCTATTTAAACATCCCTGTACCTAGTTTAATATGATGATAATACAATTTCTCTCTAAGCTTTGTCTGTCTTTCTTCCGCCTCTCCTGAGGCCTCTCGCCTCTGGTTTCATCTTCCTAACCTAAATATTTAAAAATAAATTAAATCAAGAAAATATTTATATAAATATCCGAAATAAATGAGGGCTCATTTATTTATTGTTTGCTTGTTTAATACCGAGTGTGAACAGCCAAGTCCTAAACCAAACCACCAGGCAATCGGGCAGCATGATATTTGAACGTCCCAACGGTCGGGAACCGCTTTTTCCCTTCTTCCATGAAAAACAAACCCGCCTTAAGCTTTGAGCTCCTTCCTTTGTCCATGGCTTCCTCCCTTGTTCACCTAGCTTACCAAGCCCCGGCAAGAAACATTATTTCCCTCATCAGCGCCCATTCATCTAATAAGTCTCATCTCATCCAAATCCACGCCCAACTCCTCCGCACCTACCTTATCCTCGATATCATTGCCTGCAACACCATTCTGAAAACATACATGCAAACTATCTCGCCTTCCAAAACACTAACCTTCTACAAGCACATGCGGAGCCTTGGTGTTCGTGGTAACTCATTCTCTTCCTCCTTTGTTCTCAAATCATGTGTCAAACTCTCCTCTTTATTTAGTGGACAGCAGGTTCACGGAAGAGTTGTCCAGGATGGCCACCAATCTGATTCCGTTCTTCTGACGTCCTTGATGACCCTTTTACTCTTTGTGCAGGGACCTGGACAGTGTCCGTAAGGTGTTTGATGAATTGCCAACTAGAGACACTGTAACGTGGAATGTGCTAATTTCTAGCTTTACTTGCAGTAACCGAACGAAGGATGCATTGCTTCTCTTTGACGCAATGCAGAGCCCAGAATATGGGTTGGAGCCCGACGAGATTACTTGCTTGCTCCTGCTTCAGGCATGTGCCCACTTGGGCTCGCTTAAATTTGGTGAGCGCGTGCATAAATATGTTGAGGAACATGGATATGGAAACCTTCTCAAGATTAGGAATTCTCTAATTGTAATGTACTCAAGGAGCGGGTCTATGGAGAAGGCTTATAGAGTGTTCTGTGATACATCTGAGAAGAATGTTGTTACTTGGAGTTCAATAATTTCAGGGCTGGCAATGAATGGCTATGGAAGGGAAGCTATCAATGCTTTCGAAGAGATGCAGTGGGAGGGTGTGGCTCCTGATGAACAAACATTTACTGGGATTCTCTCAGCTTGCAGTCACAGTGGGTTAGTTGATGAAGGGATTAGTCTATTTGACTTTATGAGATTTGAGTATGGACTTACTCCTAATGTTTGTCATTACGGATGTATGGTCGATCTTTTAGGCCGTGCTGGCTTGCTTGATCGTGCCTACAATTTTATAGTAAATGAAATGATAGTTCTGCCAGATGCTACAATTTGGAGGACTTTGCTTGGGGCTTGCAGAATCCATAAATATGTTGGGCTCGGTGAACGTGTTATTGAGCACCTAATTGAGTTGAAAGCTCAGCAAGCTGGGGATTATGTCTTATTACTCAATATCTATGCTTCTGCAGGCCATTGGAATAAGGTGGCCGATGTAAGGAAGTTGATGAAAGAGAGAGAAATTCAAACAAATCCTGGTTGCACTACGATGGAACTCAATGGAGAAATTCATGAGTTTGTTGCGGATGATGGCTCTCATCCAAGGAAGGAAGAAATCTATGCAATGCTTGAAGAGATTGGAACGCAGATTAAAATTGCTGGTTATGTTGCCAACATGGCGTCAGAGCTGCATGATTTGGATGTGGAGGAGAAGAAGGGTGCACTCTCCTATCACAGTGAAAAGATAGCTCTTGCTTTTGGGATTCTTGCAACTGCTCCAGGTAGAACTCTTAGAATTGCAAAGAACCTTCGGATATGTGTAGACTGCCATGATTTCACGAAGGTTTTATCTAGTGTTTATAACAGGGAAGTGATTGTCAGGGATCGTAATAGATTCCACCATTTCAGATATGGACGCTGTTCTTGCAATGATTACTGGTAGGATATCATAGTTATTGGGCTTTCAAACTCAACGGACAGCCTGAAGTGGAACTGTTTAGTGAAAGTGATAATGGAATTTAGGTATTTGCGTCTTATAAATGCTGATCAAGGAATCTCCCTCAGAATCTCTGGAAAGACTAGTAAGAACTTTTGCAATTCTATTTTCTTGGTTACTGCAAGGTATTGATCTTTAAACAAATTTCTTAAACATCCTAAAGGGCTGTTTGGTATTGGATTGGATTTAACTTTAGTGAATTTAGTAAATCCCGTAAATCCAGAGATTTAGTAAATTTTGAAGGTATTAAATCCTGAAATCTGTTTGATATAATAAATGTTAAATTTTGATAAATCCCTAGAAACTATTTGGCAACTTAATTCACGATTTAAAGGGGTTGGTTCATTTAGAAATTAAAATTAATGTGTTTTGGATTTAATTTGTACGACTGTTTGATAATTAGATGATTTGTAATATAATAAATGAATTGATAATTAAAGCATTAATAATTAATTTGATAATTAGTTTTAATTAAGCTAACTTCTAATTATATTGCTAATTATCTAATTTAATGATAATTATACAATTAATATCTAATTATCTAATTATATTATTAATGATCTAATTATAGTCTTAACTTCTAATTATATTAAACTAATTTAATGATAATTATACAACTAATAATTAGTAACTAATAAATTATAAATATTAATTAAACTAATATAATGATAAGTAGACTATTAATTATTTAAATAAACTTAATTAGATTACTTATTTATACGAAGTATTATTAGATTAATTTATAATCTAGGGTTTGGCTTCGTCTCTAGGGTTTGGCTTCGTCATCTATGGTATTAAAATCTCGTTTAGTATTATTAGACGAAGCCAAACTCGGTGACCACCAATCATGATCGGATGCTTACAATTATGTCGGGCTGATATACTTGAAATTCTCTATGCCTTGCTAAAATATTTCTTGCTTGATGCATGTAAGCGCCACTTGCATGGTTGAAAATAATAAATTAAAAATCACACAACAAACAACACGACGATTTATGTGGCTCGGCGAAGTTGTCTATGTTCACGGAGAATGAATGATGATTTCATTATATTGGAGAAAAGAATAGGTTTATAATAAGCTTTCTAGCTCTCTTATTTTAATGCATATAACAACTCATATGCCCTATTTATAAATTTGAAACAAGATCTAATAAAAAAATATAATTAATGTAAAGATCAAATCATGCCAATTAGATCGCCAAATCAATGCACTAATTAATCTTATAATTAAAGCCAATCAAATCTTTCATAATTAATGCATTAATAAAATCTTGAATCAAATAAACTAATAAGGAAAATAATCAACTCCTTAATCAATTATATAAATTTCCTTTTAAGCTTTAATTAGATTTGGAAATAATTCTAAATCAACAATCTCCACCTCATATTTCACTTCAGAAAGTGAAAGATGACAAACTAGGCTCCAATATCAAAATGATTGCACCTAGATGGTTGTCTAGGTACCTCCTCCTAAGGGATCAGGTCGAGAGTAGTTCTTCAAAACAAATGAACAATCAATTATGAGCTTTAATGTTCACCAAACTCCTACAGTATGTGAACCTGCTCACTACTCCAACAAAAGAGTTGTCCAATCTGCAAACTAACTCTTTTGAGGCTTCATATCCAGGCGGTTGTAACATGTGGATCTCCTTTTGCAATTCTTTGTTAAGAATGCAATCTTCACATTTAGCTACTCCAAAATTAGACCATATTGTGCTATAAGTGCTAAGTGAACACAGGTTGAGGGATGCTTAACCACTAGGAAGAACACAACATTATAAGCAATCCATTCCTGTTGCAAAAAGCCCTTTTCCACCAACCTAGCCATATACCACACATCAACTCCTTGAGATTTTTTTTCTTTGCACACCCCCATTTGCACTAAATGGATTTTCTTTCTAGAGGAAGCTTCACCAATATCTAAGTAACATTCTTTTGAAGAGACTCATTCTCTCCCTCCATAAACTTCTTCCAAAGATCATCATCAGGATGTCCACTGCTTCATTATAGTGACTAGGAACTTCAACTTCTGTGGCCGAAAGTGCAAATGCAATTTGATCCCTCAACCAAGCTGATTTTGGGATATTTCAGCAATAAATTCTCGAGAAGGAATCTTATCCTCAACATCATCTTCTACCTCCTGATCTACAGTTGAATTAGGTACCTAACCTAGAAATGATAGGCTTCCCAAGAAGAAATGGAATTACATCAAACCCCAATTTCTATAGTGCATCTGTGGTCCTAATAAAACCCTGAGGCTTTAACCCTGCTTCGAGTCCTATAGCTTCAACATGCTCGCCTCATCAAAAGTAGCATTCATGTTAATGATAATCTTCTTCTCTACTAAATAATAGAATTTGAAGCCCTTGACTCCACACCAGAAGCCAATAAAGATCGTCTTCTTCGTGCGTGATTTGAATTTATCATTCTAAACATGATAGTAAGTTGGAAACCCAAACACTCTCAAGCATTCATAATCTCTAGCATGATGCATTGACCACTTCTCATTTGGGGTCTTCTTCCCAATAGATGCAAAAGCCAAATGATTCACCAAGTGATATGCATAGTATATTGCCTCAGCCCAATAAACTCTATCAAACCCAGTATTGGATAACAAACACTGAACTTTCTCCACCAAAGTCTGAATCATCCTCTCTGCCATCCTATTCTTTTGCAGTGTCTCTCTAATAGTGAAGTGATGCTCAATCCCAGATCTTTGACACTCCTGTAAGAATGTATTGTAAGTGTATTCACCCCTGTTGTCTGATCTGATACACCATATCTTTTTGCCATTCTAAGCCTCAATCCACTTCTTCATAGTTCTGAAAATCTCCAGTGCCTCTCTTTTGTGTCTCATTGTGTACACACAAATATATTTGGAGTAATCATCAACATAAGAGACAAAGTATCGTCACCCGCCAAATGATGTTGTCTTTATCGGGTCCCAAACATCTGTGTGAATATTGTTATAACTCAAAATTTTAAAAAATATATCCTTACCTATAACAATAAAAAATTATTTTGATTGTCATTATAAGTCGAAATCAAAAATCGTATTCATCAAAAATATATATACTATTATGTTTTCATTAATACTTAATATGTTCTATATATCATCAATCCAAAATTAAAGAATTAGTCAGACATAAAAGAAAAAATAAACAAATTTATTTTCATTTGAATCATAAAAGAACAAAAATATTAGCGAATAATATCACCAAGAAGGATCAATGTATCTCTTCTACACTTATTCTTCCTTAATGTATTGAGTTGCTCAAACAAACATAGACTAACACTCTAATGATTATGTATAATACTTCCCTAGTTTCTCTTAAATAGAAGTACTAAAATTATACAAGTGATTGAATTATCATACAAACATAACATATTGACTATTTATAGGAAAACATAAAGTAGGAAACTGACATTGCGGCACTTGAAAGAATGGAGCTGTTGTGCCCATAAAATAAACCAACGCCGCTACACTACTTTTTTAGCTCCTTCACCGTGCTTGCTGACATGAATCAATTAATTAGTGATCAGTCACGTCGTTTCGTTGACAGATCGTGTCCTTTGGAAGTCACAATTGCTACGTCGCGATGTTGGTGACTTTCAAACGCTGCGGTGCCGGAGTGGAAATTTTGGCACTGAGGCGTGATAGATAATAACGCCATGGCGCTTGAAGAAAGTGAACATGACACTGCAAACGAGATTCGTTTGGCCACATTTGCGAAAGATGTAACTAGATCATTGAAATATGTGTTATCTATCAGATGTATAAAGGAGGATGACAAAATACTAGATTTTATACTCCTCTTTCAATTTTGGACTCCATTTGGGAGGACCTAAGCCTAGATTTTGCTCTTGGCTTACCCAAAACAAAGAAGGCATCTGATTTTAGCATGATAGTTGTCGATCATTGATGTGGGGGGTATCACCAAAGAAGCATGATGGAGAAGAAGAAGAAGAAGAGCTAAACAGCCCTAAGAGACCAAAACAGCCAAGCTGTTCTAAAATCCAAAAATATTCATTCATATTACTTCCCTCTTAGAACTCTTATATTTATAAGCTAACAAAGAAACCTAGAGAAATCAAGAACATTCTAGAATCTTATAACAAACTTGTAACAAACCAATAACATATGTCTAAGGAACAATTTTACTAATAATGCTCTGCATCATTCTCCCCTTGCGTTAAAAGGCCTCGACTCCATCAGGGCATGTTGTCAGGAGAGAGATAGCATTTCTCCTGGACGGATAGCCTCTATCCCCAGAACTTCAATAACGCCAATCAAACAATTACTTGTTGTCCTGGATGCATCAACATTTTCATGACACATGACAGCCAACAGATTAACACCTTATGTGTCAAGCATCCATCAACATCAGGTTTGAAACCTTCATCCTCATCAAACTTGTTTATCTTTCCAGATTTAATAAAAACTTTGTTAATGTCCAGAATACCTCCAAGAGCCATCTTAGTCAACATATTGTTTCCTCTCAACCTCGGTACACCCATAGTAACATTCTCAGCATAGTGAAAAGCATTTAAGGTCATCTGGGTAGTTAGTTTTCCAAATGATTGAGCAACCACATACCCGATTATTTCTCCAAGGGCAACCAGAGACCGTTTGCTTGCAAAGGTATTCCATAGCTTCACATGTAAGGCTGTTCGGGATGCAAGATGTACTCTGACTTTGGAGAGGAAACCTTCACCAGTTGCCAGACCATTCTCATCGGAGTTGTTCCTCATAAAGGACACTTTGAGGCGGTGGGAATCGGAGCAGATAACGGAGGCTGCAAGTGCGACAACAACTGCATTTGCAATCCCTGCAACTGCAAGTGAGATCTGTGCCTTCATGCTCAGAAAATCATCACCGGGCACAACTTTAAGCCTTTCTAGCAGCTTATCAACAACAGTTCTATCAGACATTCCATCAAACGTCTGACGTGCATCCTTCATGCTCATTTAAGATCAATTTCCTCTGTCATTTCATCTTCGGAGACATGTTGCAAGAGAGTTGTCTTTCCCGTACCACCATGCCCCACTATAAATAGAAGACAAATGTTTCTGTACAAATCAGTTCCCAGATGCTCATTTGATGGCTTCCTCAACCACTGTATAACAAACTCCTTATCCTTGTGATGCACTATGTTGTGCCCGCGGCACAACACATCCAGGAATAACGGCCAGATACGCTCCACTATCGCTTTTACCTTTTCGCCTCTCTGCTTCATTAGTTGGCTTTATGTTATATTGCTCTTTTATAGCATTTTCCAATTTCTTTTAGAAAATATAGAATTATACTTATAGGAGAAGAGAAGGGCTTGGCAACTCGGAAAATTGTTATCCTTTTATCAATATACAAATTCCCTGGAGCATATCGCTCCGTTTCCCTGTTCCATTGCTTGGCTTGCGATTCTTTCCTACAGGTTTTCGGAGATCCCAGCGACGGCATCAGATTTGGTATCAGAGCTCACCGGAAACATGGAGGATCGCGACAAAGCGGCAGCCGAAGAATCGCGGACTATCGATTCACTTTGGGTAAACCAGGAGAACATCAATCGCCGACTTGATGACCTCACTGCCGACGTGCAGCGATTGACGGTAGAGTTCCGCCGCGAGTTCAATCTCCTACGGGCGAGACCTCCTCTACCACATATTCACAGACCTGATCCTCACGCGAGAGCAAACGGACCAAGACGAAGAAGGGAAATGGCGATGGAACGACAATGGCATCACGATCCGGCAATGATACAGGAGCTGTCGGATTCGGACGGCGAGCTTCCACTGTACAGAGGTATTCCACCTATTGATTCAGAAGAAGGTGAATATGGTAATCAATTCGACCCTGAATTCCGTGACCAGCATAGACAGAGGCATTATCGTCACAATGACTTCAAAGTTAAACTTGATATTCCTTTTTTTGATGGTCATTTGCACATCGAGGATTATCTCGACTGGGAAAAGGCTGTCGAAAATTTTTTTGACTATATGGAAATCGATCCTAACAAGCAGGTGAAGTATGTTGCTTGTAGGTTAAAAGGGGGAGCAAGCGCTTGGTGGGCTCAAACGCTACAGTTGAGACAACGTAGTGGAAAAGGGCCGGTTCGACATTGGAACCGTATGAAGCAACTTTTGCGCGCCCAATTTTTGCCCACAGACTATGAACAAATTCTTTATATGCGCTATCAACATTGTGAGCAAGGGAGTCGCTCTATCAGTGAATATACTGAAGAATTCAACAGATTGAGCACAAGGAACAATCTTAGCGAGTCAGCCAACCAATTGGTAGCTCGTTACATTGGTGGTCTCAAGGAAAGCATTCAAGACTAACTCGAGTTGAATTCGGTGTGGTCTCTACTTCAGGCTGTGAATTTTGCCATGCGGGCGGAAATGCAACAAAGCCGGTATAAAACCCCTTACAACAAGAAGCTGTGGAATGAATCTAGAACTAATGCTGACAAAACAGTCTCGGTGACTGATAAATCCCAACAAGCATCAGCAACACACGCTAATCCAGTTCTCGTTCCAAATGGCAATGTGGAACACAGCAACCAACAGAAGATAAAGTCACAAGGTAGAGACAATCCATATGCTAAACCGTCCACTATTAAATGTTTTCGTTGTATGCAGCCGGGTCACAAATCAAATGAGTGCCCTCAACGAAAACAAGCCAACTTTGTAGAAGTTGGAGACGACAACGGTTCGACAGAAATTGATTCAGACAGTCAAGGAGAAGCGGAAGATGTATATGCAGATGACGGAGAGCCCCTGCTGGCAGTTCTCGAACGACTTTTATTAGCACCGCGGCAGGATTTGAAATCCCAAAGACATGCTCTATTCCGGACACGCTGCACAATTGCGGGAAAAGTTTGCGAACTCCTCGTCGATAGTGGTTGCACTGAGAATGTTGTGTCACGTTCTGTGGTGCACAAGCTACAATTAAAGACTTCTAAGAGGTCCAACCCCTATAAAATTAGTTGGGTAAAGAAAGGTGTGGAGATTGCGGTCACAGACTCATGTCGTCTCAGTTTTTCGATAGGCAAACATTATGTGTGCGAAGTGGTGTGCGACGTTGTCGATATGGACGTGTGCCACCTCATTTTGGGCCGACCATGGCAGTTCGACGCGGGGGCTCAATACGATTGTCGTGCCAATATCTACACTATCGAATGGAAGGGCCGCCGATTACGTCTATTGCCTAATTCAGGAGAGCACCTGACGGGAGCTAATTCCTCTAATACTGGCGCCTTACATCTGGTTACGGGTCCAACACTGCTGCAATGTTGGAAGGAGCAATCGCCCATGTATGCGTTGCTAATTACTGAGAATGTTGCAACTCCTGATAATAGAGCTTGGCCAGCATATATTCTGCAACTTATCCAACAGTATCCTGACATCACGCAAGAAGACTTGCCTGCAAAACTGCCGCCTCTCCGCAACATTCAACACCAAATTGATTTTGTTCCGGGCTCCAGCTTACCCAACCTACCACATTTTCGGCTCAATCCAAAGGAGCTGACTATCTTGCAAGAAATTGTAGACAATTTGCTGGACAAACAGCTTATCCAGCCGAGTGTGAGCCCCTGCGCCGTGCCAGCATTACTAGTTCCAAAAAAAGACGGCACTTGGCGAATGTGCGTCGATAGCAGGGCTATCAACAAAATAACGGTTAAGTACCGTTTTCCAATGCCGCGTGTCGATGAACTGCTTGACCAGCTAAATGGAGCTTCTATCTTCTCGAAACTAGACTTGCGGAGCGGATACCACCAAATCCGCATTCGTCCCGGCGACGAATGGAAAACGGCTTTCAAAACGCCGCAAGGTTTATTTGAATGGACGGTCATGCCATTTGGGCTATGCAACGTCCCCTCTACCTTCATGCGCATGATGAATGAAGTCTTAAAACCGTTCTTGGGCAAGTTCTGTATTGTCTACTTCGACGATATTCTTGTCTACAACACCGCATGGCAACAACATTTGGAACATTTGGAACTACTCTTCAGGACACTACAGACACAGCAGCTTGTAATTAATACCAAGAAATGTGAATGGGGAGTCTCCACAGTTTATTTTCTCGGTTTTGTGATTTCCGGCATGGGCATCCAGGTAGACACAAAGAAGGTGGCAGCCATCACAGAATGGCCTGTGCCACAAATTTTTTTTGAGGTTAGAAGTTTTCATGGACTAGCTAACTTCTACCGCAAATTCATCAAAAATTTCAGCATGATAATGGCACATATAACCGACTGTTTGAAAACTAAGATGTTTGCTTGGAATGATGAGCAGCAAAACAGCTTCCTGGCAATTAAAAAGGCTCTCAGTACCGCCCCTGTGTTAGCATTACCTAACTTTGATAAGGTATTCACCGTTGATATTGACGCCTCGGCAACTGGTGTGGGTGCCGTGCTTTCGCAGGAGGGCAAACCCATAGCATTTTTTAGCGAGAAGTTATGCTCATCTCGCCAAAAATGGGCTGCGTACGAACAAGAACTATATGCCGTCATCCGTGCCTTAAAACAGTGGGAATCTTATTTACTTCATCAAGATTTTATCTTGTGTAGTGATAATAAGGCACTACAGTACCTTCATAGTCAGAAATCGATAAATCGCATGCACGCTCGCTGGCTCATGTTCCTTCAGCGCTTCTCATTCACTATAAAGCACAAGCCCGGTTCTGACAATAAGGTAGCGGATGCATTAAGCCGAAAAAGAACTCTGTTGCTCACTTTACAAACTGAATTGACGGGGTTAGAGCTGCTTAAAGAATTATACCCTAATGACCCAGATTTTAGTCTAATTTGGCTTCAATGCCATGAACAGACTGAGAGCAACGAATACTCCGTACGCCATGGCTTCCTGTTCAAACATAATTTATTATGTGTGCCCGTGTCATCTTGGCGTCCACACTTGATTAGAGAAGCTCATTCGGGTGCCTTGGCTGCTCATGTGGGCAGAGATAACACATTGCGACAATTACAGACACGTTTCTTCTGGCCGCGCCTCCGGCGTGATGTTTATCGCATTGTTGATAGTTGCCCCATCTGTCAAAGCTTCAAAGGAGGTGCTCAAAATACAGGTTTATATATGCCCCTTCCCGTGCCGGATTCCATCTGGGAGGATCTCAGCCTTGATTTTGTATTGGGACTACCACGGTCTAAGAAAGGTAATGAATCAATCATGGTTGTCGTTGATCGTTTCTAAAAAATGTCCCATTTTCTTGCATGTAAAAAGACATCCAATGCATTAGTAATTGCTAACCTGTTTTTTGAGCAAATCGTCCGATTACACGGAGTGCCCCGTAGCCTTACATCCGATCGGGATGTAAAATTCATAAGCAATTTTTGGAGGGAATTATGGAAACGACTTGGTACCGACATTCGTCTCAGTTCAGCATACCACCCGCAATCAGACGGACAAACCGAGGTCGTCAACCGCACGCTGGGTAATCTGCTTCGATGCTTGGTCCAAGAGCATCCGCGCCAATGGGAAGACGCACTGAGTAAAGCGGAGTTTGCTTATAACTCGATGACCAGTCGGACCACCGGAAAAACACCGTTTAGCATTGTCTACACGAAGCCTCCAAACATAGTTCTTGATCTTTCTATTTTGCCAAAATGTAAGTCACAATCTGCTGCTAATTTCGCTGGAAACTATGCTGACATGTTGTCCGAAGTTCGTCGCCAAATTATCAACTCCAACTTGAAATACAAGGAAGCCGCAGATAAGCACAAGCGACAGCGTTTGTTCAATGTTGGTGATCTAGTCATGGTAAGACTTCGTCGAGAAAGATTTCCGCCGGGCACGTATTCTAAACTTTCTCGTCGTAAGATTGGACCGATTCCCATTACGGCCAAGATAAACGACAATGCATATTCCGTAGCTTTACCGGCGGGATGCAACACTTCCTCAACCTTCAACGTCGCTGATATTTGGTCATACTCCCCACCAGATGGGGGCATCATCAACCTTAGCTCGTCGGAGTCGAGCTCTTCTGAACCAGGGGAGGACTGATGCACTATGTTGTGCTCGCGGCACAACACATCCAGGAATAACGGCCAGATACGCTCCACTATCGCTTTTACCTTTTTGCCTCTCTGCTTCATTAGTTGGCTTTATGTTATATTGCTCTTTTATAGCATTTTTCAATTTCTTTTAGAAAATATAGAATTATACTTATAGGAGAAGAGAAGGGCTTGGCAGCTCAGAAAATTGTTATCCTTTTATCAATATACAAATTCCCTGGAGCATATCGCTCTGTTTCCCTGTTCCATTGCTTGGCTTGCGATTCTTTCCTACAGGTTTTCGGAGATCCCAGCGACGGCATCTGTGAGACCTCGTTCCTTTGCTGTAGCTGCTGGGAAAAGTGATTTTTTCCCAGGATCGGCCGGGACGATGGTGAGATCGTCCAGGCCGATCAGTGTATTGAAAACAGTTGATTTCTGGAATGTTCTCTGGAGTGATTTCTGGACTGAATCGTCCGGGACGACAGTGAGATCGGCCAGGCCGATCTGCACTGTAGAAAATATCGTCCTGAGAATAGTTCTGGGAGTCGTCCAGGACGATCGATTTTGGTCTGATCGTCCCGGGACGATGTGGCGATCGGCCGGGCCGATCCCACTAATGATATAAGAAAATGAGCTCGTTTTGAGGAGAGAGAAAACATTTTATAAAAATCAGATATTTTGAGGAGAGAGAAAGAGCAGAAAAGAAAAGGAAGAAGTCCGATTTCGGGGCCCGCGAAGCGATTTTCGTCGTTCGTTGCTGTTGGATATTTTGTTTGTCTCGCTGTAAGGATTCCGAACCCTACTTCTGTTTTCAAAGATTTTGAGATTTTGTAAAATGGTGCTCAGATTTGTGTTTTTGTAAGTGATTTTCGTACCCCGTTTGGTACTGGCGAAGATTTCACCGCATAACTTTTGGTATGTTGTAGATGTCATTATTCTGCACATTTTGATTAGTTTCTGGCAGATTTCGTCCGATCCGTTTTGATTCTACGGAGTTTTATTTTGACTGCAATTTATTATGATGTCTGAATTGGTTTGAGCAGTAGAAGAATAGTCTTATATTGTTGTTGTGCACGTTCTGTATTAATTTGGTGACTTGTAAATTTTGGAGATTTCTGTGTAAATTCTGCAGACTGCCGTTACTCTGCCCGATTTTCGTACGATTTCTGATTTTTCCCGGATTTGATAGATTGAATTGATATGTGCATGACTATTGATATGATCATTTTAGATTTCTTTAATATTGCTTATTGCATCGATTATTGCATTGCCTATTGATTGAATTGAGTGATACTGAAAGACAAGTGGGAACCTGGTTGAACGTTGGTTGGAGATAGACTTGACCTGTACAGGATGGTGGGCCGACGGGCTTTCCTTTAAATCATAGACCACAGATTATCGATATAACGATTGGGAGTTATAAGGAGTTTTATATGCCGACGGGCGGCCGACGGGCAAAAGAGTGACGACTCTTCTTGATAGAACCAACGTGCAGATATCTACAACAGCAATATGGATTCTACAACAGCAATATAGATTCTACAACAGCACTATTGATCATGACTAGTGTTTGTGCTTGTCGAGTAAGACCATTGTATGGATTTGCATGTATACGATATGACATTGTATGGATTTCCTGATCTGCATTGATTTATTGATCTCGATTGGATTTATCGAATTGATTTCTTATCGTACGGATTCATTGACTTAATTGATTGATCATTGAATATGAATACTATTGATTATTGATTGTTGACATCGATATGGACATGAACGGCATAGATTCATTGATACCATTGATTCTGCATTGATTTGACTTGCTACAATTGATTTATTGTATTGCTTTTCCGATTGATTTTATCGTATTGCTTTTTCGATTGATATTCTCGACTTGATTTATTCATAGATATCGGTACCGACATTGATATGGATTCTGCGTATTGATTCATAAATATTGACACACCGACATTGATATAGATTGTAGCGATTGATAGATACCGACATCGACCTTGATATGGATATGATATGGACATATGGATATTATCGATACGACAGATCCTGACATGATATTGATACATTGATACATTGATTCGTCGTACCGATTATAGATTGATTGATTGAATGGATTGCTGCCGTATGGATTTGAATTATCGTAGAATAGATTTCTTTATGAAGCTAATTGTATTGATTTGATTTCAATTGATCTTTCGCCGTATTGATTTGATCGTTTATTGGGATTTTGAGTCGCTTGGTACTATTGACTGGCAGAATTGATTGATACGATTTCACTGTTGTAGCATCGTTCGTGGTCGTCAATGGATGGTTCTTTTTATGGATATGGATACATACACTGCCGTATTGATAAGAAGAAGTAAGAGAGATTGAACGATAGATTGATTTGCACGTATATGTTCCATTTGACTGATGTGATACGATAAGTAAGACGACTAGACGATTGTATTGATGTAATTGATGTTATTGATTGCTATGATAGAGATTGTTGAGAATGGATTGACGCATTGATTTTTGAGCTTTATGGATTTCCTACTGGTTATTGATTTTATCGATTTCTGTTCCGTATTGATTTCTGTATTGCATTGACTCATTGATCATGTACGATTGATTGATTTGACTTGATTTGATTAACCTGCATATTGTTTTCAGTATCGTGCTTTGATTTCAGTTGTAGGCTTTGGTGACCTGCTGGGCTTTGTAAGCTCATTATATGTGGTTAATAATTTCAGGTGCAGGGCCTCCAGCTTGAAGATCTTTCTGCCGTGTTCTGTAGTTTTTGTTTCTTTTGTAGCCTGTACGGCTAGTGTAGATTTCTCTTTTGACTGTACTGTGACTGTTGTACTATATGTGAATTATAGTATCCGCTGCTGTTTCTTTTCTGTAATGTAATTATCTCTGGCTCTGGATATATGTATGTATGGATTGATATGAGGAAACCAATAGAAAAGAAAAAAAAAAAAAAAAGAGGAGGCAATAGAACGATCAGATGAATCCTTTGGCCTGCCGGTTACAGTTCGACTGAGAACCGTTTTCGCATCGAACCGGTCTCGGACCGTTTGAACCGCCGGTTCGACCGTTGAACCGGAAAACCGGCTCCGGTTTCTCATAACCGTTTTCGCGTCGAATGGCTTCTTGATCGACGTCGTCAGCTGTGCAGCCTCTTCGCCGGAGGTAGGGGCGGCGGGATGCAGCAAGGGGGCGCACGTGCCCCCACTGACTTTATTAATAATTCTTAATTAAGTATATTTATGAGTCCATTAATTATCTATTAATTCAAAATGGTTTTATTATATATTTATATGTCCTCTTTCGTCACATACATTAGCCATATACAACAACCGGCGGGCCATACAACCTATTTTCTAACTCTGTCAACATGTCTTATTATATAAAGCAAAACATTTATGACTTTCACGGTGTGGGACTAAAAAGTTGTTTTTTTTTCTTATGAGGGAAGGGTAGCGGGGCAAGGCTTTTTTTTTTTTTTTTTTTTTTTTTAAGGATTAGTCACTTTTTTTTTCTTCTAAGTTAATAATTATAATTAATTAGTTATATTACTAAAAATAAAAGTTAGAGATTTGTCTAATGTATACTGTTAAAATTAAAAATATTAAATTAGTAAAAAAAATTACTAAATTAGTAGATTTAATTGTATTTATTTTTAAAACTCTAATTGATCCTATATGATTTTCCTTTAGATTTAAATGTTTGAATTTATTTTACTAACATTTCACTATTATATAAGTAAAAGTATTATAATTTTTTTCAATTTTTGTTATATATTTATAAATAATTGTGTTCTTATTATAATATTTAAATATAATAAATATTTATTACGCCTCCAGCCTCTTTACGTTAGGATCATTTTTGGAACTTTATCCCGTTCCACGTGTCATTCAACTCCCACGTGGCGCTCTCCAAATCCCCATGAGCAGGCATTTTGATTTGATTTTAAATCTTAAATTTTTATATAATCCAATTAAAATATTCTCCCCAAATCATTGTCATGCCGCATGCACCGTAACTATACATACAGAATTAAAAAAGTCACAACCTTCCACCCTTCTCGATAACGTACGTATTCCTCGCGGCATCAAAGGCCGCGTGTAGTACCCGTTGTGCTGTTCTCCTCCACCATGTCGTCTTGTCTTCTTCCTCTGGCTGATTGCTTTGCGAACGACAAATTAGTTTAAGTAAATTTTACAGCCTCGGTGCTAATTATTGAAGTTGAAAAGGTAAATGATGTGTACATTACTGAAATTTCCAAACTTTTTCTGTTTATAAATAGAGCTTTCAATAGTGAATATTCTGATTTCTTGTAAGATCAGAGCAACATGAAATCCGTTTTGATTTTCTTCCTGTTTGCTCTCCCTTCCTTTTCCTCTGTGTTACAAGTTCAGGGCTTTGATTTCTTCTATTTTGTTCTTCAGGTAAAGGCAGCAGCTCAGCTTTGGCTTACTGCAATCTCTGCTCTTTTATTCATTCAAATACTATCACTATATTAGGATTCATTTGAGATGATTTTCTTTATGCTTTTTAAAAAGTTGCTTAAAAAATAATAAGGCTTCATTTCTTCTGAAAGCGACTTTCTAGTACAAAAATTTAAAATTTTGTATAAGAAAATCGTTTTAAGAAGCAATAAAAAAGCCGTCCCAAACGAAACCTAAGACATCTCATAGAACTAGTTGTTTATAAAGTGATTATTTATTTAAAAATAAAAGCTTGTAAGTTCACTCCAACAATCTGATAATTGTTTTTATAATGTTAGTTTTTATTGCTTTATTTTTGTAATTTGAACCATTTTTTAATTTTTGTAAGATAAATAAATAAGCTTGGATGCTAACTTGTTTATTTATTTATGTTCATCAATATATTGGCTTGTTATTTAACAAGCTGGTCATCAAGAATTTTATAAGATGCTCATCAATTTTCGTATGTCTTATATTAAATAAATAATCAGATATGTATATCAAAATAATTTCTTACTATTATTTAATATTTATTAAACAACTTAAAATATATTTAGTAAATTATATTTAAATCTATCAATTGAATCATATCGAATAATTATGCTATATTTTAAGTTATTAGCGTCAAATATATATAATATATTAGGCTTGATTATCACTTGAACTTGATAGAAAAAAACTAATAAGCATGTTAGATTTTATAATCTGAACGATGCTCATGTTCTACTCAAATCAGGGGTGGATCCCTCTCAAACCCGGGGGTCAATTGTCCCCCCATAATATATATATATATATATATATATATATATATATATATATATATATATATATATATATATATATATATATATATATATATATATATATATATATGATTCTTTAAGTAATTTGTTATCATTCATCTATTTTTTAGTCTTTCAAAAAATTTTTAGGCAATTGTCCCCCTAAAAGTTTGAAAATACTATAGTCTTTAGTCAATTGCCCTCAGGTCGAATCCCGTCAAGAAGCACTGTCCTCTTGGACCGCCGAAAATGACACACACGCACGCACGCACGCACACACACACACACACACACACACACACACACACACACACACACACACATATATATATATATATATATATATATATATATATATATATATATATATATATTAAAAAAAAAATCTATACAATTTTACTTATAAGTTTGCCCCTGTAATAAATCTTCAGCTCAGTTCTTGAGTCTTACGAAGAGGATGAAGAGACAGAGCAATTGAGAGAAAACTTATTTTATTAAAGTTATTGTTTCTTGTACAGCAACAGAGAGTATATATAGATGCCTAAAATACATATGAAGCTATATACATGGCCACATAGTGTATATTACAAATAACTATTTATGCTATACTAATATCCCCCCTCAAACTGAGGGATCTTGAAGAACCTTCAGTTTGGACCGAAGCTCATGAAAACAAGGTGTGGAGAGCGATTTCGTTAGTATATCTGCAATTTGATCCTTTGTGCTAATAGGCAAAATCCGAATTGTTCCTTGCTGAATATGATCACGAAGAAAGCGATGATCAATTTCTATATGTTTCGTCCTTGCGTGGAATACGGGATTATTTGCCAATGCAATAGCTGATGTATTATCACAGTAAATATCTGTTGGCGTGTCTTGGGGAATACCAAAATCTGTAAGTATGCGACGAATCCAGATGACGTCTGCTGCAAGGGCTGCCAACGAGCAGTATTCGGACTCCGTAGATGAGCGAGCAACTGTCGTTTGCTTCTTTACAGTCCAGGAAATTAATGTGGCTCCTAGATAGGAGCAATAGCCAGACGTGGATTTCCTAGAAATTGGATCTCCTGCCCAATCTGCATCAGAATAGGCAGACAACCGCAAGTTAGATTTATGAATTGGAATCCCATAATGAAGCGTACCTTGAATGTAACGTAGCAGTCTTTTGAGAAGAAAAACGTGGTTCGGTTGAGGTTGATGCATGTGCTGAGATAGAAGATTGACGCTGAAAGAGATATCGGGTCTTGTTATTGTCAAATATTGAAGGGAGCCAGTGATACGATGATACATTACCGGGTCGTCCAGCACAGGATCGGGAAGAAAAACCTGTGGTAGTTTGGTACACGTAGGATTTGAAAGAGGTTTACATGCTTCGAGTTTAGCCGTCTGCAATATTGACTGAGCATACAATTTCTGTCCGAGGAAATAGCTGTCCGTAGTTCGGGTAATTGAGATGCCCAGAAACGAACTTACCGGACCCAAGATTTTCATGCGGAACTGTTGTTGTAGCTGATTGATAGTATTATTGAGAGCAGTTGGATCGTTCCCCGTTAGAAGAATATCGTCGACGTAGATTAACAAGTACAGCTTGATATTACCTTTAGTTAATATTAGCAAAGAAGGATCCGATGTACTATGGGAGAAACCGAGAGAGACAAGAAATGAGGTGAGTGTATTGTACCATTGGCGAGGTGCTTGCTTAAGGCCGTAGATGGCTTTGTGAAGAAGACAAACATGATCAGGATGAGTAGCGTCTTCAAATCCTGGTGGTTGCGACATGTATACCGTTTCAGAGAGTGAGCCATGAAGAAACGCATTCGCTACATCTAGTTGTTGGACCGGCCAATCATTGTGCAATGCGATAGTTAGAAGAATGCGAATTGTGGGTAGTTTGGCCACAGGACTGAAAGTTTCAGTATAGTCCATGCCATATTCCTGATGATTCCCGAGAGCGACCAGACGCGCCTTATGCTTTGCGATCGAGCCATCCGAATGTAGTTTGAGACGGTATGTCCATTTGCATCCGAGAACCGAGGAATTTAGTGGTGGAGAGACGAGGCTCCATGTGCCTTGTGTTTGTAGTGCAAAGAATTCATCCGCCATTGCTCGACGCCATTCAATAGATTTGTTTGCTTCAGAGAACGTAGATGGAGCGATCGGAGCCTCTGGTACACAAGTAGAGTGAAATAGATTCAGTTTTTGCGTGGGTTTTAGTGAACCTGTTTTACCTCTAGTAACCATCGGATGAGAATAATGCATAGGATTGCGAACTGGTGGTATGGATGGTATTGCAGTGTTGGACGGAGGAGGTCTCGTAGGTGCAAGTGATGAAGACTGGATGGTGATATCTGTAGACGCTACAGCATTGGTAGCTGGCTTGACCGAGGTTTGGATTACAGAAACCGGAGTCAGGAAGAGAGGAGAGATCGAATCATTTGCTTTTACTGAAGCAGTATTGTGATGAGCGAAAGGAAAGACCGATTCATCGAAAGTAACATGCCGAGAAAAGGAAATTTTGTTAGTATCAATACATAAACATTTGTAGCCCTTGTATACCTCTGAGTAGCCTAAGAAAACGCATAATTTAGCTTTCGGAAGAAGCTTGTGACGGTGAGGAGGGGGAGTTAAGGGAAAACACGCACAGCCAAATATTTTAAGCATTTTGTAATCAGGTTTAGCCTTGTACAACAATTCATGAGGTGAAATACTATTCGTGGTAAAACTCGGCAATCTATTAATAAGATGAACCGCAGTTAACATGGCATCGGGCCAAAATGTTAGTGGCATAGAAGCTTTGTGAAGCAACGTGCGAGCCATTTCAACAATAGTCCTGTGCTTACGTTCGGACACACCATTTTGCTCTGGTGTGTATGGACATGAAATGCGCTGCCTTATGCCATTTTCTTGAAGAAAATAAGTGAACCGAGAGTTAGTAAACTCACCACCTCCATCCGACTGAAAAGCTTTAATTTTAGAAGAGAAAGCATTTTCAATAAAAGCTTTAAAATGCAGAAAAACAGAAAACACTTCAGATTTAGATCATAAAGGAAAAAGCCAAGTGTAGCAAGAAAAATTATTAACAAAGACTACGTAATACAAGTAACCCGTATGCGATGAAACAGGAGCTGGACCCCATACATCAGAATGAATCAATGCTAGTGGAGTTTGTTCCCTGTTCTTAGAAAGTTCAAAGGGAAGCTTATGTCCCTTGTTCATGTTACAAGAATGACAAACAAATTTATGCTTATTAATTCGCAAATCAGGATTACTAGAAGCGATACAATCAATAGTTTGTTTATTGGGATGACCAAGACGGTCATGCCATATAAAATCGCTGTTCTTGGTAGCAAGAAGAGCACTTGGAGAAGAGTCCGACGCCGGTACAGAGATAGGATAAAGACCGTTCTTGCAAGGTCCTTTAAGCAAGATGCGATGAGTCGTCAAGTCCTTCAAAACAAACCTGTTAGGATCAAAAATGATAGAGATATTGTTATCTCTTGTTAGCTTAGAAATGGATAGCAAATTGTAATGTAAATCAGGTGTGTGAAGAAGCTGAGAGAGAGAAAGCATACGAGAGGGAGTCGGTAGTATGCCTTTGCCTGTATTGGCGATACTAACAGAGCTCCCGTCACCAATGGTAATTCCATCAGTCCCTTGATAGGAATTGGAGACAGAGAGATTCTCAAGCGATTTCGTCATGTGCGACGTTGCGCCGGAATCAAGATACCATTTGCTATATGATGGATTTGCGTCGGCCACCAATGCCTTCGGTGGTTGCTTCGGTGGAGTCGGGACATACTGGGCATTAAGTCGATGCCAGCAGTCTGATGCAGTATGACCCCTTTTCAAGCATATCTGACATGTGACTGGAGGCTGTGAAGAAGTAGTTCTTGATCCTGGAACTCTGTTCTTGCCGCGACGCCCACGGCCATGAAACGAATAGAGTGCAGTATCCTGCATTGCTGGCGTTGTAAATCTAGCAGCATCCGATGCAATGTGAATCTCCTCACTAATAAGAAGAGAGTACAGCTGATCCAGCGTGAATGATTGAGCCAGTGTCCGAATAGTAGTTTTGAAAGATTGATAGGCCGGAGGGAGCCCGTTTAAGATATGATGAATAACGTCTTCGGGTTCAATTTTTGAACCGGCGGCAGCAATTTGATCGACGATATTTTTGATCTCATGAAGATACTGCGTCATTGTAGAATTTTTGAGAGTGGTATTGTAAAGCGCATTCTTGAGTTGAATGACTTTGGATCGATTTGTAGCTTGAAATCTTGTTTGAAGAACAGTCCATATCGCAGACGTAGATTCAAGGTCAAGAACGTATGGCAGTATTGAGGCGGAAATCGTGGAACAGATGGCCTCCGCAAGATTTTGATCGTTGAGGCGCCATTGTGAAAATAACGGATTAGGAGTTGAATGACCGTCCGAAGAGAGAAGAAGCTTGTCGGGTACCGCCGCAGACGGATCAAGATATGAGTCAAAATCGTTAGCGCGACATATCTTGAGAATTTGGGATCGCCAAAGTGGGTAGTTGTCCGGAGACAACTGGTTTTGCACAATGTTCTTGAGATTAGAGAGGATGAATTTGAGGGAAGAAGACAGAACCGGATTCGGCGGGTAGAGACGTCGTGAGATGCGGAGGTAGACGACGAAGCGGAGGAAGCCATAAGATCACCGGGATCTTCAAGCCGTATCTGATACCATGTAATAAATCTTCAGCTCAGTTCTTGAGTCTTACGAAGAGGATGAAGAGACAGAGCAATTGAGAGAAAACTTATTTTATTAAAGTTGTTGTTTCTTGTACAACAACAGAGAGTATATATAGATGCCTAAAATACATATGAAGCTATATACATGGCCACATAGTGTATATTACAAATAACTATTTATGCTATACTAATAGCCCCCCTCCCCTAAAAATTAAGAGCGGTTTCGCTCTTGACTCAAGCTCATTAAAAAATAAATGAACAGACTTGAACACAACAATAGCCTGGCTCAAATCATTTTTCCCACCCGAAAAAAAAAATTGTTGCACTATCAAAACATAAAAGATAAAATGCATAAATATAAAAGAAAAAAATCTAAAAATAAAACCCATTTAAAAATAATGAGACTTTTTTAGTTTTTTTTTTCTTACAACTTATATATATATATATATATATATATATATATATATATATATATATATATATATATATATATATATATATATATATATATTTATAAATTTTACTTTCTTAAATTGTAGCAAAATATCACAGTACAATCTAAAAAAACTTAGACTTCATTTGGGACTGCTTTCTTAATATTACTTTACAAAGTAATTTTTTAGTTAAGAAATTTTAATTTTTTACCAAAAAATTATTTAAAGAAGCAGTAATAAAGCCGTCTCAAACGAAGCCTTAGGCTTAGTTTGGGACAGCTTTTTTATTGCTTCTAAAATTCCGTTTTAAAAAGCCATACAATGTTTAGAGAAGATTTGTTACTGTTTTTTAAAATATTATTTTAGTACAAAAATTTTTAATTAAAAAAATTTGCATACTTGAAAGCTGTTTAAGAAAACAGTAACAAAGTTGTCCCAAATAAAGCATTACTTAGAAAATATTAAAGATGACATTTTTTTATTATATAAACGAGAATTTGACTTTTAATTAGACATAATTGAAAAAAAAATTATATACTCAACCCGATGTAGTAAAATAAAGGCTGATATTGTTGTTGTCATTGTTGTATATTTCTTCTTTGAATTATTCATTCTTCAGTGACCCTTTTAATTTTATAATTTTTATAGGATTAGGCTGCCTTAGTATGAGTTTATAATGATTTTTTTTTTTTACTTAATTACTATTTTTTAAATTAATTACTTGTAAGTCAAGTAATGACTGGATATTATATATATTATATATTTATTTATATTTATTGCAGTGGCCAGGATCATTCTGTGACACCGGTAAGCAGAGCTGCTGCTACCCTAATTCCGGCAAGCCAGCTTCAGAGTTCCTAATTCATGGACTTTGGCCTAATAACAACGATGGATCTTTTCCTTCCAATTGTGATCCCAATAGCTCCTTCGATTCATCAGAGGTTGGACTTTTTTATTATATGTTCAAACAATAAAGAATTTGTTAAAAAAGAAACTCAAATTTAATGAAGATGAATCTTACATTTCTTTAATTTAAGTGTAACAATAAATGATCAATTAAAATGAATATTACACTAATTTTAAAATAAATCTAATGATTATAAAAATTTATATATTATAAAATCTCAAAAAATATTTTAAAAATGTATTTAAGGTAGAAATTAACAAAAAACAATCTTATTTCACATAAAAATATTATGTGCACTAGGTATAAAATTTGAATAGTTTACATATTTTTTCCCGAGAGATTAGGTAAAATTTCAATCAAAATTGTTGCTTACTTGAGTTACTTCACTTGAATCAAATTGAAATTTTCTAAAAGAATATTGACATTTTTTTTTTTATTTACTACTCAATTCAAATATATATATATATATATATATATATATATATATATATATATATATATATATATATATATATATATATATATATATATATATATATATATATATATATAGGAATCAACGCAAATAAGTATAATATTCATGTTCTAATGGTGGAGAAATTATTATGTGCGGAGATGAGACACAACGCCGTTCGAAGACCAACCAAAATGTATATGTCAGCAGTACCGAGCAATAACTGAGGCACGGTATCAAACATAGGGGTGATATGACGCATTCTGATTAATCTTCGAACGACGTTCGGCATCCGCACATAATAATTAATCCTCATTCACCGTGAACAAACAGAATGAAATGATTTGTGTCCCTATGTTCGGAGAAGAATTAAGCATTGATTGATTCTTTATAACAAAATTTAATGCAGATAAGTGATTTGATCAACAGCTTGGATACAGAATGGCCATCAATGGCCTGTCCCAGCAGCAACAGCCAGTCATTTTGGGCTCATGAATGGGCAAAGCATGGAACTTGCGCTGAATCTGTATTTAATGAGCATGATTACTTCAAAGCTGCACTTAATCTAAAGGGGAAAGCTGATGGTATTCTTCATATGCTAAGTAGTTCAGGTACGAGTAGTTACTGTCAAAATGAATAAATTTAGGTTTCGTTTGGGATGACTTTCTTACTGTTTTTTAAAGCAACTTTTTGGTAAAAAAATAAAAATATTTTGTACTAGAAAGCTGCTTTACGAAGCAGTAAGAAAGCCATCCCAAAAAAAGCAGCAACAAAAACAACAACAACATCAAGCCTTTATCCCACTACGTGGAATCAGCTACATGAATCATTTTTCTCCATTATATCCTATTAAAAGTTAAATTCTTGTTTAAATCTAATAAAGAAAGATCATTTATAATATTTTCTAAACAAATCTTTTTAGGTCTGCCTCTACCTTTCCTAACATAAATCAAATTTAATACCTTTACTTTCCTAAACGGGTCATCAGAAGGCCGCCGTTTTATGTGACCAAACCATCTAAGGCGACTCTCTCTAATCTTATCTTCTACTAGAGCTACTCCAACCTTTTCACGTATATGCTCATTTCTTATCATATCTCTAAGGGTTAAGCCACTCATCCACCTGAACATCCTCGTCTCTGCCAAACAAAGCCTTAACCCAAAAAAAAAAAAAAAAAAATTTCAAGTACATATTGATAGAACTTTTGGATGAAACTTATAGAACACTTAGTTATTTTTGTGATCAGGTATTGAGCCGAATGATAATTCCTACAGCTTAAGCAGCATTGGAGAAGCAATAAAAGGAGGAATTGGCTACACGCCGTTTATAGAGTGCAACCAAGATGAAGCAGGGAGCAGCCAATTGTATCAAGTTTACCTGTGTGCTGACACTTCTGCAGCCAATTTTATTACCTGCCCTGTTTTTCCCAAAGAGAGTTGCTCTTCCGAAATTAAATTTCCATCTTTCTGAGAGATGAATATCATATTACTGCATGTTTCCCTTATGTTTGTATATAAAGTTGGCGCTGATTGAAATTTGATGGTTATTCAGAGATGATATGAGTTTATTTTAAATTGGATCAAATTTAGACCGTTTAGATCATCACCAACTGAACTACATATCACTGTATGCAGTCGACCATTCGGTACATTTGGATTTCAAATCTCATGCCAAAGTTCGGCAGGTGAATAGAACGACGTCAATATTGGCATCGGATTGTTCACCTACGCCAAAAACTGGGCTATGGGATTTGCGGAAGAAGCGCGCGAAAGAGGTGAAAAGCGCGGAAAAGAGGAGAAAATGGTTACCTTCGCAGGAAGCGCATGAAAGAAGAGAAAAAATGCCGTTCGATTGAAAATGAATTACTGCATTTTGATGTTTTGCTGCATTTTGGAGTGGAAAATGGGTTTTTCGGTTGGAGATGCCCTTAGTAGATTATGGTTTTGTTTGGAACAGCTTTCTTATTGCTTTCTGAAATAGCTTTTTAGTACAAAAGTTTATAGTTCAAGAAATTTTTGTACTTAAAAACTATTTTAAGAAACAATTAAAAAACTATCCCAGACTTTAACGAATTGGCCGTGCTTTGGAACACTTTTACCCATAGTGGCCTAGTAAGGAATAAAAGGAGTCTTTAACTCCATGAAAATTCAACGTGAACTATATATCAAAATAAATCTTGTATAATTATTATGGACCTTATAGCTTTTATTTAATTTGCTGAGCTAAGGCGATCTCAATTATCCCAAAAACACAAATCTTTGAAATCATTTAAAATTTATGTAGTTATTTTAAAACACCCATTTCCTACAACTTAGAATGGGTTTTAGCCTTTTAGGGCATGCACCCATGACAGTTATTGATACTGAAAGAACACAAACAACAGGAATATATAAATCTAACCATACCTCTCACGCAGTAATCTTAGCCATCTCCCTCCTCAGCGCGCTAGACCTAACCAAGCACCCGATAGTATTAATGGCGAGCTTGAGATCATCCAACGGGTTTCCGGGCACCACGCGCTTGTAAAGGTAACTATCGAACGTCATCTTCTGCACGTAGTCGTCGGCGCACATCTCAACGAACGCTTCCCGCGCCGAGTTAGACCGGTAAAAGACCTTCTGCAATACGTCGAGCACCTTGTAGGTCGGCCAATACGCCTTATCAAATTTCTCCAAGTATTTGCGCAGATCTCCCTCGTCGATCATCCGGGTGCCCTTCGCCGAACCCTCCACGATCGCCTCAGCGCACATTCGACCGCTCTTCGCCGCGAAGTAGATTCCCTCGCCGGAGCACTTGGTCACGTAACCGGCCGCGTCACCTACCAGCGCGACTCGATCGAGAACCCTGCAACGAAGTTTAGGGTTTGATCATTTTCTCTATCTGTTCAAGGATTAGTAGTGGCGATGATATGATACCTGCGAGGGCGGGGGTGTTCGGGGATAGGATGTGCTTCGACGCGGATGATCTTGCCGCCGGCAATCTTATCGCAGGCACGGAGACGGGTTGCGGCTTGGAAACGTTTGATGTCTGATTTGTGGGTGACGGTGCCGGTGCCCACGGCGACATGGTCGCATTTGGGGAAGACCCAGCCGTAGAAATCGGGTGACACGTCGTCGCCGACGTACATTTCTGCCCTGTCTTTGTAGTATTCCATCTTGGCTTCGGGGATTTTGACTCGCTCCTGGAAGGCGATGGCGTACTCGTAATCGCCGGCGCCGATTTCCTTTGCTACACGGGAATTAGCTCCGTCAGCTCCGACCACCGCATCGACTTCCATCTCCTTTTTCTCCCCTGTTGCCGACTTTTTGCTGTTGTACTCGTTGTAGTAGATCTTGTACCTGGTGGTGGCACTGAGATTGTCAGTCAAAGAAGAGAGGAAGAAAAGCGTTCTAGTGTTTCTCCACAAACAGATTCGAATGCTCATGTTTATATAGCCATTATGTTTTCATGCGTTTTGTGTTCATCAATTTTTAAGCTTATTTTCTCATAAAAATCAAGCCTGTTCTCGTCTGATGCCTGCAACTGATATATTGCACTTGCAGTCATCGTGCGAGCTTCGTTGCTCAATAAAGCCTTAGCCTTCATTGATCAAAATAAAAAATTTGTCTGATTTTTATTATTTTCAATCAAATACATTGCATTTGATTTATATTATGCTTAGAACTCTCTTAAAATTAGAACAATTGCAACCAAACGGACCCTTAATAGAATGCACTAGGAGATATTAAGTTCAGCAATAAGCCCATTTTCAACCAAAAAAACTTTAAATTCATAAATGCATGCCAGATGATATATTCCAAACTAGCTGAAATTTCCAACTTTTAAGAATTCACAGAGAAAAAAATTGAGTTTGATAAAGAAGAATAAGAGCAAATATAAATTTTCAGTTTCAGTAAGGATTAAGATTCAGCATCAAAAGCATAGCCATTGCATGCAATTCAGCTGAAGTCTTCAAGTTCTTCATAGCATATCCAAATTCGCGTTGGGAAAAGCAATACGAATTATGCTCACTTTCCTCGTTATATTCTTCATTTCCAAACTGATTTAGTTGAGACAGAAATAACCTCCAATTTTCCCTATAGATTCTGCTCTGTTACTACAGTGTTTAGGGTTAAATTAGGGCCTCGCCAACAAAGATACATCTTAGAATTCTAACACCATACCCGCAAACACTCACTCGCTTACTGATTACTGCTAATTTGAAACAAATTTATACATACCTCTCGCCGGAGCCTGCTGGCGGGGAGTCCATCTTGAGGAAGAGGCCATTAACGACGGTGGCTCCGGCTTCGGCAGCTCGCTCTCGGAGGTAGGCATCCAGCACTTCACGGCGAACCATCCCAATGTACTCATGGGGCTTCAGCGTGCGGCCAATGTCGACGGAGACGTTTGACGGAGATATCATCTTCATCTTCGTCACCTTCCGATCGATAATATCCAGCGGTAAATCGAATTCCCCCACCATGCAAAGGGGGATCGCGCCTCCGCATGGCTTGCTGTTGTCGAGCTTCCGCTCGATCAGCACTGTTTCCACGCCTCCCTTCGCGAGGGTTTCTGCAGCAGCTCCTCCAGCTGGGCCGCCGCCGATGACAGCCACTCGGAGGGGGCGGCCGGAAAGGCGGGGGCTTGACTTGCTGGCGCGAATCTGGAGGGAGAGACGGCGGCGATTGGCATTCCGGGCTTCGGAGCTTGTGTACGCGAGCCGGAGGCCGAGGAAATCGGAGTTCTGGCCGGCGGCCATTGCTGAGGATATGGCGGCCATTTTTAGGGACTCTCGAGGACCGCAATGGGATTTCTTTGTTAAGGGAAGAGGATAAGATGGGGGAGATTCTGCGATCGGAGAGCCGTTGGTTTGTGGGGATCCAACGGACGGTGATGATTCTAGATGAGGCTTGGGATTTCCCTTCGCATTTTTTTATGGTATTTTTTATATGCTCTTTAAAAATGTTATTTTTGATGTGGTTGAGAGTTCGTCATAAAAGATGATTAAGGACGTATGCCACGCGTTCTTCGATGGGATACTTGACCGTAGTCTTAAAAAATTATTCATAATTAATATTAAAAATTTTTAAAGTTTATTTTAAAATAAATATAATATATAAATAATTGATATTACATTTTTCTCAAAAATAAAAAATTAAAATAAAAACTTTCAAAATAAATTCTGATAAAAATTTTAATAAATATATATTGACATAAATTTTTTATTTTCTCTTGATGTCATTCTATTAAATTATGTTAGATGCAAGTTAGTTAGCATGAGAGTTTATCAATATCAACTAATAAGATAATGAGGGGCATTGAGGGCTACATGCACTTAAATAATATGTATCTTCTTTTGCATCATTACGTAATTTAAATTTTATTTTTATTTTTTGGGTTTTCCTGTACAACTCAAATCACTAGCCTCTTTTTCTTTTTTTTTTGTCCTACTTGTTAAAAAAAACTTATTAATTCAATTAAAGAAATAAATATATGTTAACTCATAGTTAATGTATATATTTACTTTAAGCTATCAATGTAATAATTCAAACTCTTAACTATTAAGATATTATCTGTTTTGGCCTAAGGGTCCCACGATTTTGTCTTGTTGGTATAACTTTCAAGTAAGTCATACACCTTAGAATTGCTCCGAGATGAGCACGATTAATTGTAGAGTTTCTTTCAACTATTACACCAAAATGTGTCTCAAGATTTAAAAGTTTAGCTTCTTTTTTACTTAAGAGTTTCACAATCTTACTCACTTAAGTAATTGATGTTCTCTTCAACTTCTTTATCACAGAATCATCCACCAGGTTTATAGGATTCTAAAAGTGACTCGTACAAGTTCAAGTGGTGGCTCTCATCATATAACACTTTGTCTAATATGGGGTTCAAGATGTGGCTCATATGGTGTAGTGTTATGTCTTGTACAACACTTATTTCTCATCTTCCGGCTGTTATATTGTTCTGCTACCATTTGTAACAGCTCAAACTCCTAACTATCTATATATTATCCGCTATGACTTAAAGGGCCTAACAGATTTGTCATGTTGGTGTAATTTCATAATAGGTCATCTATCTCAGAATTATTCTGGAATGAGCATGCTTAACTGCAAAGTTTCTTAATCAAATTTCAACTATTACACCAAAAAGTGCCTCAATATTTCATAATTTAGTCTTTTGCATGATATTAGGGAGAGATCAGTTAGCTACAATGATGCAAATCAGACGTTTCTTGAGGGCAATTGATGGATGTTGGTTAATGTTATGTATCATGAAACAAGCATGAAAATAAAAGCAGCGGAAAAATAATGGACATCGTGAATGAACATGAAAAAAATTCAAAATAAAAAGTCCACTATGAAAATTTAAAAAAATAACTACATATCTCTCTTTTTTCTCGCTCTCTTTTTGCTTCTCTTCTCACATGTACCGTTCCAAATGCGTTAACTAACATGAAATACAAGAGAAAGTCAGTTATAACCACCAAAGGACGCAACCTTAAGAAAAAAAAGAGAAAGAAAACTATCATGTCCATCTCGCAACATTGTGGTGCTAGTTTCAAGCGCTGAAACTGGCACCATGGTGTTTGAACCTATCTTGATTTGATGCAACGTCGTATATAGATTGTTGTGTTGCTCCGCTCTCTGTGTTCACAACATCGGGATGCTCGGGTACGCAACTTCAAGCACCTGAACCCAAACAGGGGATAAACCCCAGCACCTCCCAATAAACACGATAAACTTAAAATCTAAGGCAACGAAACAAATTGATTTACCAACACAATCAGATTCCACATATAACACTGCCAAATATTTGTCAGACCGGTTAGCTCGATCACCAAGTATCACTTATCAGCTTAACAATTGGCCTAGATATAGCATTCTAACAGGATGACGATGACGACAACCATCTACTATCCCAACCACGTTGTCGCGATATAATTACCCTCCCCACTTCAAGAACCACATTATTAACACGAAGTCCAGACACGTCAATCATGATATCACTCTCTATAGTAGTCATGCCAACAATTAAGATAGAGAATATTGAAGTGGCCAAATTTTTAAAAGTAACGTGTTTAAAATTTAATTAAGTAAAAAATATGGTTATAAAAAATTTTTAAAAAATGAGTAAATTCATCAAATTATTTAGCCCACTCAAAATATGTCAAATAATTTGACAAATTCAAAATATGTCAAGTCATTTGATGTATTCCTCTAGAGAGAGAAGAAGTGGGAGGGACGGGAGAGGGCAGCAGTCTAGGGGTGTCAATTCGGGTCAACGGGTCAGGTTCGGGTCGAACACGAATTGACCGGCTCTAAACAGGTCAACCCGAACTCGACCCGTTTTTGTAAACGGGTCATCTTTTTCAACCCGGACCCGACCCGCGTGGGTTGCCGGGTTGACACGACCCGACCCGAAAATAAATCTCAAACGCCCGAGTCAACAGCCGGGTCCAGCGAGACTCACCCGTGACACGACTAGCCGTTCGAGAATCGGGACGCGCACCGCGAGACTTCGGGTTCGGTCGTTTAGGAGGCGCGAGATTTGCCGCTTCGGAGTTCGGGACTCACGCGACTTGACAGCTGATGCTTGGGGCAGAGCAGGTAGCAGATCCGGGAAGAGAAATTTCGAGTTGCCGGGTCAACGCGAACCCGACCCATTTTTTGAAACAGGTCAGTTTATTGAACCCAAACCCGACCCGTTTCACAAACGGGCCGACCCGAACCTAGATTTTTCCAGGTCGTTTGGGTCGGGTTTTAGGTCGTGTCAAAAATGTGAGAGAGAGAGAGAGAGAGAGAGAGAGAGAGAGAGAGAGAGAGAGAGAGAGAGAGAGAGAGAGAGAGAGAGAGAGAGAGAGAGAGAGAGAGAGAAAGTGAGTGAGTGAGAGAGAGAGAGAGAGAGAGAGAGGCGTGTTAGCCTCTATTCGAGAGAATGGCGCTCTGCTAGGGTTTCGCCCCTAGCGGCACCTCTTTTCGGCCACTGGTGTCCATGTTGTGTTTTTCTTCTTTTTTTTTTTTGCTTCGCATTGTCCTTCCTCTTGGTGTTCTGCCTTTCTTTGTGATTGTTTACCTCTGGTCATTCTCCGGTTGGCATAGCGGTTAATCGCATGAAGGATCCTGGTTTCTTAAACTGTAACTCGTCTTCTCGTTCTATTCTTGAAGCGCTTTCTGAGGGTTCATCTCCGATGGTTTTTCCTGAGCTTAAAGCTGTTACTCACCGTGGTTTACCTTCTCTTTGGATATTTGAGGAAGAGGTGCTTGCTTTGGCAGCGTCGTTCGAGTTTTCCTTAGTTGGTTTCTCCCCGGATCATCGACCGTCCATCGATGCAATTCGTAAATTTTTCTTTAATCTCAAACTGAATAGTATTTTTTCTATTACGATGCTTAATGTTAAGCATTTGTTGATCAAATTGAGCAACGATTTAGATTATAGTGGGGTCTTCTCTCATTGCTCTTATTTCGTGTTTAATTATTATATGAAGCTTACCAAATGGTCCCCATTCTTTGATGTTAACGTTGAATCTCCTGTAATACCTATTTGGGTCTCTTTCCCTAACTTGCGCCCCCATTTCTTCTCTTTCCGTATTCTTCATGGATTGAGGACCTTGTTTGGAAGGCCGTTGAGAACCGACAATGCGACTGCTGTCGGATCCCATCCATCTGTTGCTTGTGTCCTCGTGGAAATTGGTATTACCAAATGTTACCCTGACCATATCTGGCTTGGCCCGAATAAGTTTGGATATGTCCAATTGGTTGAAATTGAGGATATTCCCACATATTGTGGTCATTGAAAATCCATTGATCATTCAAATTTGGAATGTGATAATTTGCCGCCTAAGCGTAATGAGAAGTCTAAGATTTCTTCCAATACTCAACAAAGACTTCCAATACATCTGGCCATGTCTTCAAATAACTCTATTTTGGTTCAATCTGATTGGTTGGATATGGATAAGTCCCTCTCCACGCCTTGTGAGGGAGAGGGGGATGATTTTGGTGACCAAGTAAATGATGATATGTATAGTTTCATGGTAGGGTGTGCTGTTGATCAAGTAGTACTCAATGGTGGAGGCAAAATGCATAAAAGTAAATCTAAGAAGAAATAGTCTTTAGGTACCCTATCGCTTTTGTTCCCATGGGCTTTATTGACGTTTTGAACGATGATGACGTAGCTCCTTGCTTATCACCTTCGTGGCTCGCGCTTGTTGGCAACCTTGGTGGTAAGCCCTTCTGCTTGGTGGTTGCCTAGGTTAATGATGTGGTTTTTGAGTGGTTGTCACCAATGGATGGTATGTGCCTAGCTGTGGGGTGGTTGCGGGAGGTTGCCATCCTGAGTCTGTTGTTGGCTCCTTTTCCTGCATCTTTGATTGCTTGTTTATCTGTTGTGTTGAGTTTGCTTTCATCTCCTGTTATCTGATGTATTTTGGTTTCGGCTGTTTCCGACCTTTTGTTGTAGTTCATTTATCTTTTTTGGAATAAAATTTTGTTTAAAATAAAAAACTATATACATTAGTGTATGAGTGGAAATTAGATTAAGAATTTATCCAATAAGACCAAAAATCAATCAATTATCACTTGAAAATAATTGACTTAGAATGGAGATTAGATCTCGTTGATCTACAATTATACTTAGACTTGATTTGAAATTATTGTGTGCTTAAATATTTATGATGGTAGAAAGAAAGAGTATAATATATTAACTTTGTACAAAAATCTATCACAAACGCAAATAACAAAATGTTGTATATAAAAAAATTATGAAAATAAAAAAAGGGAAAGATGACAGGGCATGTCTCAATTAAAATGATTTCACTATATTAAGATTAAAAATATCCGCTCTTCAATCTCTTCCATTTATTTGGAGAAGATCCATTTACAAAATTGAAAAAACTAGTTTAATCTTTTTTTTTGTATATTAGTTTAATCTTGTGTGCCTTTATAACCTGTGGTGTCCGGATGCATCCGTAGACTAATACGGATTGACCCCTGGACATCACATCCGGATTATTGGAGAAGCAACTCGCACTAAAAGAAAACAGCTCATTTCAGGCAGAATTTTCGGCGGAAATAAATTCGTCACTAATTCCGGCGACTTTTCCGGCGGATTTCCGACGGTTTTTTTGACGGAATTTCCGACCAAAATTAAATTTTTTCTAAAAAATGATATAATAAATATTTATAATTAATTATTTCATTAAATCAAGTTAAATAATTTAATAACTTATTATGAAATAAAATTATTTAAATTAGATATTATTAAATTAAATTAATTAAATAATAATTAATAATTCATTATTAAAATAAATAAATTGAAATATTATTAAATTAAATTTATCAAATAAATTATATTAATAATTAATTGGTAAATTAAATTAATATATCATTGTTAAAATAAAAAATTGATTTCAGTTTTAATATAAATAAACAAAAAACTGATTTCAGTTTTAATATAAATTAAAAAAAAAATCTCAAAATATACAGATTTACTTAGGTGGCGCATTAGATGGACTGATTATTCCGTCAGGTTACCGAATGCATCCGGAAGCCAATAACAAAACGCCACGTCACTAAAGTACTCGGTACCGCGCTCGGTACAGGCGCTCGGTACACGCTCGGTATTCTTTACCGGACGCAATAAAAATTCCATTAGATGAGGGCAAAATGGTGGGGAGGCGGGGGATCGAATCCGTCGTAGGCAGGGTTACTCGCGCGGGGGGGGGGGGGGGGGGGGCTCGGCCCGCATTTGAGTGGTGGGCTTGCCGGTCTTAGAATGGCGAGGCTAGCTGGGTATGGGCAGGGCTAGCTGCAGTGGCTGCGTGGTCTATTTTTACACAGATTTTATAGTTTTTTTTTCTTTTTTATTTCCGGCACAAAATAGTTCGCCAGAAATTTTTCCGGCGGAATTAGTCGGCCGGAAATCCGTTGTAAATGCTTCCGACGAACTATTTTGCGTCGGTATAACTTTTCCGACACGCGTTTTACCGTCGACAATACATGTACTGGTGAAAAATAGTTTCACCCAAAAATTAAATAATAATTAAATTCTCAATATATTATTTATGAGCCTAACCTTATTGCTTAAGCTTTTGAGTTGATAGCTATAGATCTACTAGTACAATGGAACCAACTTGAACCCGTTTATAGAAACTGATACGATCTAATTTGACTGAGATCAATTACTTCACATAATTTGCAGCTCTAATAGTTCTTGATTGCTTTAGTTTTATAGAGCAAAATTTAAGATCAAATGACTCTTATGTTGCCACCCTTACACTTCCAGTTGCTGCCAACTTGCTTCTGAGTTCTAAACATCCTCATCTCATCAAAATTCAAGTAACCGGTGTGACAATACGTGTAAAATTCTGAAAGATTTCAAGTAATAGCTGATATCATTCTTCCTACTGACTAATATTAATCTAGATAACACTCAACTTCACACTGAAACAAATGTTCTATATTTTTCTGAGCACAATTTAAATTTTGTTGGGATGGTTTTCTTATTGCTTCTTAAAGCAATTTTTAAGTATAAAAATTAAAATTTTTCATTAAAAACCTGCTTTAAGAAGCAGTAAGAAAGCTGTCATAAACGAAATTTTAGACTTCGTTTGAAATCTTTTTCGTATTGGTTATTATTTTTTTGCTGTTTTCAAATAGAAAGCTACTTTGTACAACAAGCTTTTAAAATAATAATTTTCTCCACAATAATTTTACAATCACCTTTATAAAAAATTACGTGTCAGACCCTTAGTGTAAACATATGGCATGTTCTCGCATTACTTTACTCCAGCATCACTTACCATGGATAAACTAAAATGTAAAACCAAAGTTTGAAGAATGTCTGACCAACCAAATCTACTAAGCCAACTCCTCCGATAGCAGTCATAACTAAAATGTCAGTCACAACTTTGTTGAAGTTAGGTCAGGGTTTGTTGATCCAACCCTTCTAATTCCACTTTCCAGCTTCCGTTCCCTTCTCCTCCTCTTCAACTCTACTCTCAACTGCAATACAAGTACTTCCTTAGCATTTTTCTTTACTCTTCTCTGTTTAAATAAGACCAGAAAAGCTGTTCCGAAATCTCATCAGAGCAATGGATCAGTTCAACAAAGGAGTAAAGGTAGCCATTTTCATTCTTATGGTTGCAACTATAGGGTCAGAAGAAAGGAGATGTTATTGCAAGGTTGTTCAGTTCATCTTTGGTGATTCGCTCTCTGATGTTGGGAACAATAACTATCTCAGTAAGAGCTTGGCTCGTGCTGCTTTGCCATGGTATGGGATTGATTTCGGTAGAGGAATGCCCAATGGAAGGTTCACTAATGGCCGCACCATTGCTGATATAGTAGGTAAAGTTCCTGAAGTTATTAGATTGATTGGATAGAATCTGAGTAGTTTTGTAATGGATTTGGATCTTATTCCTCCTGCAATCATCTAAATCGATTGAATTGCTGCCTATGATTAACTAGTTCAGTATTAGAATGGTTAATAGTCTTCCAAAATCTAAGCTCAATGAGCCTTAAAAACAAACCAAACAAGACATATATAACATTTTAGCATAATCAAACAAGGGACAAGATTAAACTAAGCAAAAATTGAATGGGCCAAGTTTGAACACAAGCAAGCTCACTCAAGCTTGACTCTTTTACCAGGCTCGCCTAAGAGAATTTAGAAATAAATAATGCTAACACACACATTAAGCGTGCAAATAGTCTAATTAGTGAAATAGGACTCAGTTCAATACACAATTCAAATAGAATAACTATAAATTTTTTGAGAACTATAGGTGAAGGACCATAGCATTTTCCTTATAGCAGAAATAAGTTGAAAAGCTCTTCTGTTTCAGGTGACAGAATGGGTCTCCCAAGGCCGCCAGCTTTCCTAGACCCTACACTGGATGATGAGACTATACTCAATAGTGGAGTGAGCTATGCATCAGGAGGTGGTGGCATCTTGAATGAAACTTCATCTCTTTTTGTAAGTTTTAATCTTGTTTTTTTTTTAATTTTTTTAATAGACCCATCTCATTTGATCGATTAGGTTTCTTGTATATTTAAAAAAATGAAAAATTATGAATTGATATAAACACTAAAATCAACAGACTAAGCTCTAACAAGTGACTGGCAGCTGGAGCTTTCTCAAGCTCTACAAATAATATAGATCCAAGCAATCAAAAGAATTTAAACAGTCAAATTCTGTGTTTCTAAACACAGATTCTGGAATTTCACTAACTGTTTAAACTTTATCTAGCCAAATGAACCTTAATTGAATCAAACAAACAGTTACTGAAGATCTGCAATGATGGATAAGAACTTCGTATTGCAGATTCAACGATTTTCACTTTCCAAGCAAATCGAATTGTTTCAAGGAACTCAAGAAATGATAAAGATGAAGATTGGCGAGACAGCTGCAACCAATTTCTTCCAGCAAGCTCACTATGTTGTAGCTCTGGGTAGCAACGATTATATCAACAACTTTCTCTTGCCAGTCTATGCTGATTCATGGACTTATAATGGAGAGACCTTCACAAACTACGTCATAGCTTCACTTGACGGCCAACTAAGAGTAAGTTATAAACTCAAACAATCATTGACAAAATAATTCAACTTTGGGAAAAATAAACATTTTCCTGTAAGGTTTTCATTGAAGATTCAAAAATTTGAATAAATTGTGCAGCTTTTGCACTCTCTTGGTGCGCGGAAACTTACTTTCTTCGGTTTGGGGCCTATGGGATGCATCCCCTTACAGAGGTTCTTGACATTATCAGGAGAGTGTCAGGAATCTACCAACAAACTATCCATTATGTTCAACAACAAAGCCAAGAATGTCCTTGAGACTCTATCAAAAACTCTTCCAAATGCTACTTATCTATTTGGAGATGCCTATGATATCTTTCAGGATCTTATTAATCGCCCTGAGATATATGGTTTGTAAATTATACATGTTACTGATCCTATTGTAAAGGGTAACGTTTGACAAACAATTTTTTTCTTACTTGCAGGTTTCTCAAACTCAAATGAGCCGTGCTGTAGAGTAGCCAAAATTAGGCCTACACTTACGTGCACCCCATTGTCATCATTGTGTAAGGATAGAAGCAAGTATGTGTTCTGGGATGAGTACCACCCTACAGATAAAGCAAATGAGGTGATAGCAAATGCAGTTGTTGCAAAGCTTGGGCTTGCAAAGCCATCAAATGGAACACATAATTCGTAGCTTCCAGACTTTGTAATTTTGATGGTAATGTAGTGTAAGTCTGTATGCAATGAGCGTTTTCAAACAGAGAGTTTCATATATTGATGTACAGTAGTGCTTAAATTTAAACACGTAAAAGTTGCCCAGTGTTGATGCAACAAGTGTTTGTGAGGGGTTTTTGTCATATTGGAAAAATGGAATGGTTGCTTATTATAATTTTGTAATGTTGGAATATATGAATAAAAAATGTAAACTTTTTTGTTTATTTTCCCTTACCTAATAATTCTGCTGGTGCTGATTTTCTGGGTACGAAGTGAATTAATGACTAAATGTTGTATTTTTGTAATGTTAGAATGTTTGATAACCTAAAGCTAAACTTCAGATCCCAACCATGATGTGTAGGTTAGATAACGCCTTTAAAAAGGAAAAAAAAAAAAAAAAACTAGAAGTTGTGATCAGGTAAAGTTTCCACTTGTTTGAAATTTTGGTGAGTGAGCAAAGTATTTTCAAAAAAATATTGACCAATGTTGAGTGTTAGGAACGAAAGCTAAAGAACAAAATAAAATATTCTAAGTTTATACATGATAAAGATTTTATAAGCTTAGGAGATTTAATCTTCCAATATCAACGGCAACACAAATTCCACAGTTTAGGAGTTGCAATTATAGGTAGGTGATGTACTTTCAATATGATAGGAAATACTTGAGTTCGCAAGTAACCCTAAGGAATACTTGAGTCCGCAAGCAATCCTAATCAAAACTGGAGAGGGAAACAGCAGGAAAAACTGCTGTTTTCAACAGTGGCAGCAGTCAAACACAGGAAATCAGCGAGAAAACTGAGAGAAACTCAAGTAGAGACTTGTATATCACTAATGGATGAGTAAACATAAGCAAGATACAATTGTTCTTCGATTCGAGAGGAAGAACAACTCTCCTATCTCCGGCAACGCCAAAAGCCCAAGCAAGAAAACCTGGATCTCAAATTCAAGATTCAAATTCAAGATCCGAATCAATTTCCCCCCAATCCTCCTAATTAACAATAAAGGAGTTTTACAAAATACCTAAAAGACCCTTCTATTTCAAAATTTCCCTCCCACAATGCATTTTAACCCATGCTAGGGCCCACCAAACTTCCGCCCCCCTCTCTGTTCTCCGCCTGGTTCCGCCCGGCCTTGAGCCGCCGGGTGTAGAACCGGACCGGTCCAGCTGGGACCGGTCCAGGCGTAACATTACGCCCCTCCCAAAAACTCACCTTGTCCTCAAGGTGAAAGGAGGGGAATTGCTCTTTCACTCTTTCCAACGGCTCCCAAGTCGCGTCGAAATCAGAGAGGTTCTTCCATTGAATCAACACTTCCTTGTTTCCTTCTTGATCTAATCTTACCCCCATAAGCTCTAGGGGTTCTAACATCACTTCCCAATCCTCCGTCATTATTGCTGGTAATTCGGCGCTAACTGCGTGCTCCCCCAGGGCTCTCCTCAGCTGTGACACATGGAACACCGGATGTATAGTAGCAGGGGGGGGGCAACTTCAGACGATACGCTACTGCTCCAATCTTCCCCAGGATCTCATAGGGGCCAAAATATCTTGGGACCAGTTTCTCGTTCCTCCTGCTAGCCACTGATCTCTGTCTGTAGGGCCTTAGCTTCAAAAACACTTTCTCCCCCACTTCATATTGTATGTCTCTTCGGTGTGTATATGCTCGCTTCTTCATTATTTGTTGTGCCCTCTCCAGATATTTCTTTAACTCTTCCAACACCCGGTCTCTCTCTTTTAAGTATTGTTCGACTGAAGAGACAGGTGTGTTTCCCTTCCCATAATGTACTAAGTGTGGGGGGTTCTCTTCCATAGAGCACCTTGAACGGGGTCATTTGGGATGCCGAATGGTACGAAGTGTTATACCAGTACTCCGCCCACGGCAACCATTTAGCCCATTTCCTGGGTGTTTCAGAAGCAAAACACCTCAAATATGTCTCCAAACTCTGGTTAACCACTTATGTCTGTCCATCTGTCTGTGGATGGTACGCGGTACTCCTCTTGAGAATTGTGCCCTGCATTCTGAACAGTTCTCTCCAAAACTGACTGAGGAACACTTTGTCTCTGTCCAACATAATTGATTCTGGAATCCCATGTAATCGAACCACGTCCCTGATAAATGCTGCCGCCACTGACACTGCGGTGTAAGGGTGTCCTAGGAGGATAAAATGTGCATACTTATTGAGTCGATCCACCACAACAAAAATGACTGTGAACCCTTCTGAACGGGGTAGGCCGTCGATGAAATCCATAGACACTTCCTCCCATACTCTGTTTGGGAGTGCTAATGGTTGGAGTAATCCCCCTGGCGCCATTGCCATGTACTTATTTCTCTGACACACCTCACACCTTGCCACCATCTCCTCAACATCCTTATACATCCCCTTCCAGTAGAGCTCCGATGCCAACCTCCTATATGTCTTATGTACTCCTGAATGATTGCTACTGCCCTTCATCAAACCTTCCCTGATCTTCTTCAATTCTTCGTTCTGCATACTCTCTTCCTTGATGGCCCCCCAATCAACCATCAAGGGTACTGAAACTGCCACCTCCTAAAGTTCCCCCACACATCTAGACAAGGCATCAGCTACCTTATTCTCCACCCCCAGCTGATACTGGATCTCAAAATCATAGCCTAACAGCTTTTGCAACCACCTCTGGTGTTCCTCAGTCACCATCTTTTGCTCTAGCAGGTATTTCAGACTCCTCTGATTGGTCCGAACAATGAAATGTCGTCCCCAAAGATAAGAGCGCCATTTCTGAATGGCCAAGACTATGGCCATCAGCTCTCTCTCATACACTGATTTCAATCTAGCCCTGGTCGATAGCACTAGACTGAAATATGTTATAGGCCTGTGATTCTGTATCAACACTGCTCCTAAGCCATATCCTGATGCATCGGTCTCCACTATAAAGATCTGACTGAAATCTGGTAGAGCTAACACTGGAACTGTCATCATCGCTTTTTTTAACTTCTCAAAAGCTTGGGTTGCCGCCTCTCCCCATAGAAAATTATCCTTCTTCAGTTGCTCGGTCAAGGGCCAGGCGATGGTGCTGTATCCCTTCTCAAACCTTCTGTAGTATCCAGTCAATCCTAGGAATTCTCTCAATTCTCTGATGTTCCTAGGAATGGGCCATTTCTGCATTGCCTCAATCTTTGACTGGTCGGCCGCCACTCCCTCTTCAGAAACAACGTGCCCCAAATATTCCACCCTGAACTGGGCGAAACTACACTTCTTTCAGTTAGCCTGTAGCTGATGGGCTTGTAGGATGCTAAGAACCTCCTTTAAGTGCTCCAAGTGCTCATCCTCTATTCTGTTGTACACCAAAATGTCTTCAAAGAATACCAACACAAACATCCTCAGATGCTGCCGGAACACTCTATTCATCAAGGACTGAAAAGTAGCCGGAGCGTTAGTGAGCCCAAACGGCATCACCAAAAAATCATAGTGCCCTTCATGCGTTCTGAATGCCGTCTTCTGAATGTCCTCCTCCATTCTGATTTGGTGGTAGCCAGACTTCAAGTCCATCTTGAAAAATACTAAGGTTCCGTTCAACTCATCTAGTAACTCATCGATCACTGCAATGAAAAATTTATCTGGTACTATCTCCTTGTTTAGTGCCCTGTAATCCACGCAAAACCTCTAACTCCCTTCTTTTTGACTAGTAAGACAGGACTGGAGAAAGGACTCACGCTGGGTCTGACAATCCCTGCCTCCAACATCTCTCTGATCAGCTTCTCAATTTGATCTTTCTGAATCTGGGGGTAGTGGTAGGGTAACACTAATCGGCGACACCCCATCCTTCAGAAGGATGGCATGCTCCTGCTCGCTGGGTGGTGGCAGGCCTTGCGGTGGCTGGAACACATCTTTGAACTGCTGTATGAGTGGTTGCACCACCAGTGGGATGTCTCCTTCTTCCTCCACACTGACCTGCTCCAAGCGTTGCAACTCCACTAAGTATCCCCCTCCTACCTCCTGTATGAATATGATCATGGACTTGAGAGATACTCCTGCCCTCGATAGCCCAGCATCCCCCTGGATCATCATCCTCTGTCCTTCCACCATCAGTTCCATCCTCAGAGCACCCCAATTGACTTTGGTCTCCCCCAAGTCTGAAGCCATTTCATCCCCAGGATGACATCGGTACTTCCCAATTATAAGGGAAGGAAATCCTCCCTCACCTGGATCCCTTGAATGGACAATACCACTCCCCTGCAAACTCCTCTCCCCATCTCCACCTTCCCCGTGCCCATCATCACTTCATATCCTCCCGTGTCCACTAATTTCACTCCTAACAGATGTACAATCTGGTTAGAGATGAAATTGTGTGTGGCCCCACTGTCGATCAACACCACCACTTCATGATCCCCTATTTCTCCCCTCACCTTCATGGTGTGATTTGGTGTGAATCCTAACACAAAGTTTAGTGAAACCTCAGCTACATCCAGATGTAGTTTCTCTTCTTCTTCCTCCTCTATCCCGCTCTCACCTCCCTCCTCAGTTTCCTCATCATCACAGATGGTGAGAACCTGAAGAGTTCGGTCCTTACACCTATGCCTTGGCATGTACTTCTCGTCACATCAAAAGCACAACCCCTTAGCTCACTTCTCCTGGATCTCCTTTTCTGTCAGATTCTTAAAATTTCCTCCAGGCCCCCTCTTCCTGTTCTCTCCTTTGGTGCTTCTCGTAGTTCTCCCTGTGCAGTTCCTTTGGGGGCTAGGAAGGTAGTCATCATCTTGTAGGATCCCCCGAAACTACTGCCACGAGCTCCCCTCTCCAGGTGCTTCTGGTCCTCCACCAATTGTGCTAACTCCATGGCTTCTCCCAAGCCTCGTGGTCTCATCACCCTGACAGTTGCCCTGATCTCTGGTTTAAGGCCCTTCATGAAGTTCCCCTCCAGCACGGTCTCAGAAAGACGATCCAGCCTACTCGCAAGGTACTCAAACCTGTCGCGATAATCTGCGACCGTCCCCTCCTGTGTCAGAGAAAATAACTGCTCGTAAAAGTCTCCTCCCCTACTGGTTTCGAAAACGCTCTAGCAGACAATCCTTGAACTCCCTCCAGCTTCGAATGGGCCTCCTCATGTCCCGCCACTGATACCACGCTAATGCTTTCCCTTCCAAACACAGTCCTGCCGCTGTCAGTTTCTCCTCCTCTGTCAACCCATTGACCGCAAAGTGTCACTCCACCTTATAGATCCAGTCATGTACGTCTTCGCCCTCAAAGATGGACATCTTCAATTTCCTCACCCTCGGATCTCCCCCATTTCCCCTAATTCCTCCATAACCTCCCATTCCCCGAGGGGGAAAAACTCCCCAGTGGTCACGACCTTCCCTCCGCCGGTCGTACCCCTGCCTTTCCTCATACTCTTCCCTTCTCTGCTCCTCCTCAACACCTCGACGGTAGAACTCATCCCTTCTCCCAAAAAATTCAACACCCCTTATGTCATAGCCCATGCTCATCTCCTCCCTAGAAAGCAGTTCTAGCGGAGGCATTCTGTCATTCCCATCAAGGATCTCCACTTCAGTAGTCTCCCTCCCCCTCAATGGGTTCGGGTTCCCGTTTCTCCTATTGTCGCCAGTAGCCTCCCTTGCTTCCACTGTCGTCGGGCTTGGTTTGCCCTCTAACATCTTCTTCATCATTTCTTCTAATGTCGTGAACCTCCCATCCATCTTTTCATGGATGGACGCAAATTGATTTCGAAATTCAACGGTTCTTTCCTCCAAATCGGTCTTCAGTTGGCCGATTTCACCCTCCAAAACTTCTACTTTCCTTCCGGCCATCTTCTCTCCCACGGTTACCGAGAATTTCTCTTGCGGACAACAGTTTCTTGCTGAAATTTCTGAGTTTCAGCCGCCGATGGTCCCAAGACAACGCTCTGATACCAATTTGATAGGAAATACTTGAGTTCGCAAGTAACCCAAAGGAATACTCGAGTCCGCAAGTAATCCTAATCAAAACTGGAGAGGGAAACAGCAGGAAAAACTGCTGTTTTCAACAGTGGACAGCAGTCAAACACAGGAAATCAGCGAGAATATGCGAGAAAACTGAGAGAAACTCAAGTAGAGACTTGTATTTCACTAATGGATGAGTAAACATAAGCAAGATACAATTGTTCTTCGATTCGAAAGGAAGAACAACTCTCCTATCTCCGGAAACGCCAAGAGCCCAAGCAAGAAAACCTGGATCTCAAATTCAAGATCCGAATCAATTTCCGCCCAATCCTCCTAATTAACAATAAAGGAGTTTTACAAAATACCTAAAAGACCCTTCTATTTCAAAATTTCCCTCCCACAATGCGTTTTAACCCATGCTAGGGCCCACCAAACTTCCGCCCCCCTCTTTGTTCTCCGCCTGGTTCCGCCCGGCCTTGAGCCGCCGGGTGTAGAACCGGACCGGTCCAGGCATAACACAATACAAGGCTAAGTTAGCCATAAAAATAAAAATTATCATACTTAACCTGAAGATGTTTCACAGAATATTCCATAAAATTGCATCAACAATAAGGATAAAACTCCATAAATAATCAACAATAAGACCTAAGATATGATGATCCAAAACATCAATGTCAAGCATAAGTTTCTTGCTACATGAAGAACTAAAGTTAAATAAGACGATTGCTTAAACATTGTAATTATTAAACCTATAAAAATACCTATTTTATGGAAAGCAGGCATCTTAAGATAATGCAAAAGGTCTGAACTCGAGCCCAATTTGATTTGATTTGGCTGATCAACTGATCTCAAGATAAACTAAGAAAAACATTAAAACGTGTAAACAAGATCTGATGTACACAAAGTCCGTAGTCTCTTAGACTGCTTGAGATAAGGCCTAAACTGCCCAAAATTGGCCAACCCAAGTGAAACTGGATGGCCACTCTTGTCCTTTATCACATGTGGCCATGTTCTACGTGTAAAGAAAGTAGTTTTTTGGTGGCAGTGGAGCTTTAACACCGTCATGATTAGAAGAATGGGGCAATTGGATGGTGTCAAAAGACTTTATGATGAGACTGGAGATTGGAAATGGATGTACATGATTAGTTTATAATGTGAAGTATGATCTAGAATTTATGGTGGAATGAAAAGGCTTTTAAAGAGGATATGCTGGTGGAGAGCCAAGATTAACCTGCTTGAGCTAATTTGGACTGATTTGATTTTGCTCCTTCAATAACAAGTTTAATGAAGGTTAAATGGAGGGAAATGGATGTGAATGATTAGTTAGGGTATGAAGTTATGATCTAAAGGTTTTGGAGACATTTTATAAGGTTTGAGGGCTGATGGAGAGGAGGAATATAAGACCAGACAAGAGTGCACCTAGTCTTGATCGATAGCTTCAAGGAGGAATTTGGTGGCTTGGGTTAATTGGCTAGTCTTGGGAGATAATTAGAAAGCAGGAGAAGTTGTTAGAAAGATTTAGAAGACCTACTCTCACCAAAGATGATTGAGTATGACCCATCTAACCACAAGAAAATAACTTTCTCCAAATTTTTTCTATTAATCAAACAAGAAAGTTTATATTAAATACAAGCACTAATAATAGAGTTTACTATGACTATTAGACTATTATCATTCAAAAAGAAGAAATAGATTTTAGAAAGAAACAATGCGGGTGGTCATTACTAGAGGAGGGTAACAACTACCAATAATTTATTTTCTCTTCCATAGTTCATTAATTGACCAACCCATACATATTCCTCAAAACAAAAAAGGCAAACTTCTAAATCCTAAATTTGAAATTTAATTATTAAAATTATTTTTTTTAGTAGGCTCTTGTGATGGACCCTGACTAGACTCCGCTTGGGATCTTATAATTGGACATTTAGATTATTTTTTTTATACACATAATGTGCTACATCATTTCCTCTTAAGTCCATTTGAACTCAACATCGTGGTCCGAAAATTTTGCGCCCCGGCCTCTCCGCACCATCTCTTTCTTGTTTGTTGATGGGGAGGGTTTTAACGAGTTTAGATTTTGGGGTAAATTTTCAGAAGGAAGATTGGGTTTTAGATAAGATACTACTAAGAGATTTCGCCCTCATTTTGTGAGGAATTTACGATCTGAGTTCTGGTTTCCTATAGGCGCAAGCCCCTATAGTTAATTACCCATCCCAATAACGAGAGAGAACTTTCGATTAAGGCTAGTCATAAGATAGGTCAAATAGGTTGCAAATCCAGCGTATAATAGCAACAATTTTAAGGTTTGAGTTTGAGTTTGAATTTTTAACTTTATTACCATATACTTAAAACAGGTGATGGGGGTAACGAAGATAAGCCCAATCAAGATCTCATGATTCCGTAGTCCTAGGCTGTCAATTGTCATGGTCCCTAGTCTACTTAGTTAGAGGAGGTAGTCGACCCAACCTGACAGAAGGCACCTTATCGGCAATCATGGGTTGCTTCGTCCAAAAATACCTTGTAGACCTAGTGTGGTATTTGTCTAAGGGGGTACATTTGAATCCACTTTAGCTGACAAAAAAGGATTTGTGTCTATCGAATATACCCTATGATTCATTACTCAAGAGTTTGACGTCATTAAGGAACGTATGAGCTTTGACCGTGATTGTAATATAATGGTGTCATTTTGCTGCAAAACTACTCGATCAGAGGACATGTGTTACGTCCCTGCTAGCAAGAGGCTATTTGAGGATGAACCTTAGCTTTACACCTGACATGACATTTGCTCTTTGTGAGCTGAGGTTAATTTCAAATTTATCACCCTTGACAAACTGTCGCGGAAGGTGAATGGTTTTAGTTTTAAGTTTTTAAGTGATAAATTTCATTTTAAAAATTCAAACTTTTACTGGTTTTAAGATTTGACCCCTCTGGTTGAGATTATTTGTCAACATGACCATCATTTAAAGTCATTGTATATCTATATTTTGTATTGAGGTTTAAATATGCTGAAAATAAGATCTCCTCCGGTTGAGATTTCATTTCAACAGGGCCATCATTGTGGTTTTTTGAAGATTGGTTGTTGGAACCTTGCCAACTTTGTTCACCCACTGACAAAGGATTGGGTTTAATAATTGACGATTATACGAATGTTAAAATCTAATATTAGTGTTTTATGATGAATTTCATTTAGAAACCTTTATGATTGAGATTAGACATTTATTAATTCAAATCAGATCGACTCCAGTCCTTTCAAGGAGGATGATGAAACTTAAATATTTAACCCGCAAAGCATTCTCAGATCGTTAGATTTAAGAATCAAATATGATAGTCGGAGCATTTGCCGGTTATATTTTAATGTTTTGATCGATAGTTTTATTTTTATTATTTATATTGATAAAAAAATTAGATAGCTCTGTTTGTGTAAATTAAAAGATAAAAGAATATTTTTTTCAAATTAGAATCTGGAGCACTATAATTGGTATCATAAATAGAGTTTTCAAGCACTATCAACCTCCTTCCTTATTTGGCTCATATGACTGAGAAGTACGGCTGCAAATGAACCGAGCCGAGCAGAATATGTGCTTGTTCATATTTGAGCTTATTTATTATTAGATTGTTCAAGCTTGGTTCGAGCTCAATTCAAGCTTTTTTATTTGTGTTCAAGCTTTGTTCATTTAAAAGAATAGATGTTCATGTTTAATTCATTTATGTTTATCGAGTTTTAAACAAATGAGCCTTATCGAGCCTACTAACATAGAATTACCTAAACTCAAGTCAAATGCATAACTATTCAAGTTTGTTTATTTAACAGTCGAGTATTTCAAAAATTGTTCAAGCTTGTTTGATTACTTAAACAAATGATCATGAACGAGTTGTAATCAAGTCGAGCCACAAGCAGCTTATCGAATGCTCTTTTCATTTGCAGCACTACTGTAAAGACTTCTCTAATTAAAATTTTAATATGAATTTGATCGAATCGCTTACTAAGTCATGTAAGAAACTCAAGAACCTTTTGTCTTTCAACAAACTATTTGAGAATCATCAAATCATTGCTACAGTTCACCTTGAGATCTTAGTAATATCCTAAATCAAGCTAATAAACATCCAATGTATTAAAATTTTCAATAATATGTAGGTTAAATTACTTGATTGTTGATATCTTAATTTTAATCTCAAATATCAGAGCAATATCCTTAACTTTTAAATCTATCTATTTGACAGAGTCCCAAATATCTTTACAATTGTTAGGAACATGTATGACCCACTTATTGAAGGCATTATGGTGTTCCATGAATATATTATGATCATAAAATTTGCTTAATCATTAAATATAAACATGGATCTTTCGAATCTAGAGGTTGATCTAAAAGATGATGGAATTTTTTGTTTTCTCTTACGAAGATTTTCATACTTTTTGATTGCTTTAGATAGTTTATTCCATTCAAGCTATATGAGGCATGTATCCCTTTAAAGCTTTTTTTTTTTAATTTAGTTTTCATCCTTTATGATAGTTGACACCTTAAAAGATAAGTCAAAGAAACATGATATAATTAAAAGAATAAATAATAAACGAGAGAAGAAGCAAGTTTGGAAAAATATAACCCTAACATTACTCTGATTCCATATAGAAAATAAGAAGTGAATAAGAAAACTTAAATTGTTTATTCTCACGATGAATATTTATGCACAAAGATACATGATTTAAAAAAATAAAATAAATAATCGAGTAGATTCGCCGGTTTGATCCATTTAAAGTGTATTGATTGATGCCAAGAGACGAATTAGTGGACTCTTTCTTTCCTTACTACCACATGAATGGGAGAGGTATTTCGTTGTAAGTAATGAAACTGTGGCTCTAAATTTTCTTATCTAGCATTCCCGCTGACTTCTCTTGATCTGATGTCTCTTTAACAAGGTCCATAGTTAAAGCAAGAGGAAATAGGGCAGCTTGGTTCATAAATTGAATTCTAGCTTGGGGAAAGAAATTCAGATGAGAACGATCGGGGATTCCTCATTTGTGTCAAATAGAGGCGACCATTTCAGCAACCACATAACAAAACCGTTGATGGCGTAGGTTTTTCAAGGAAACAGACGCGAATGAACCCCAACCAAGAGGAGAATGTACGAATGATCAAGATATGCGTCCTGCCAATTAATCCAATGGTGTCGTTATCTGCTAAATGCAAATCTATGATGCATTTCCGGGTAATGTTTATGCTAGATCATCCAAACGAAAATGTACCCGTAAAGAAGAACTCAAAGAAAGCTGCCAGATTTTTTCAATTTCTTCCTTGAGTAAAGGATCTCCGGTTTTCCATTGAATGTAGAAGACTGCTTGGGTAGGAATGAATCAGAATCATAGTTATTTCTAGTTAGGACGTGTTTTAAGAATTTGGAAGGCCTGAGTTACCTGCTGGTCTCTTGCCAAAAGCCCAAGAGGATTTACATGAAAGATGTTACCAGCATCCTATGGAGCAGATGAAGGATAAAGAAGACCAGACCAGGATCCTTCCTCGAGAAGATCTGGGGACGAAGCCCTCAAGCGCTGGCGAGGAGAGCTAAGGAGAGAAAGGTAGCGACAAACCTACAGTAACAGGGCCGACGATCGTCGCCGTAGCACCACAAATGCGACCGGAGACGGCGAACTTGCTAGGGTATGTAGCTGCCGACATATGCTTAGTTATACTGAATATATTATTAAATCTCTTAATTAATAAAAATAAACTTAATAATAATATGATCAATATTTTTCAATTATTTTTTAAATATTTATTACAAATTTAATTAATTTAAATGATATCATGAAATATATCTAATTATATTCATTAAGCAAATTATATGTTAATTATGATTAAAAAGTAATTTATTATAATTAAAATGTTGAGCTTTATTCTTGATTAAGTTTTTCATATTACATATATAGTATATCTATCATAAAATAAATTAATTATTAATTTATTAAAAAATTATTATAATTACATTATCTATTAGATTGTCCAAACTTATCACGTTGGGCTCTTGACGTTGTTTAATTTCCCAATTAACGGGCTTAATCATATAATGACTAATTTATTAGCTGTTATATCTAATGCTTATTTTTGGATAGAAAATATTTTTATTGGATATTTTAATATCATTTGAAGTAATTTTTATTATTTCATTGCTTATTTTGAATATAAAATATATTTCATTGTTTTATCAAATTCGGACAAAAGGAGTTTAGGAGAAAAATCAAAACCTTTATGGTTGCTAATACATGACCTGATCCTATGACTTGACTTGAAAAATTCAGATTTGGATTAACTTGTTTAATAAACAGGTCGAATTCAGGTTGAATTTTTAAACCTGTTTATTAAATTGATCGAGTTTAATTTGACTCGCAACTCACTAATGATAAAAAATCACCCGATTAATATATATATATATATATATATATATATATATATATATATATATATATATATATATATATATATATATATTACTTGTTTAACTTGTGAGCATAATCTTTTATTGATTATCAAATATTCTAAACTATGTGATTAAAAAGTCATAAAAAATATGTGTAGCCAAAATATCAAAACCTAGCTACCTTTCTCCTCTTTCCTCTCTTTCTTCTCATTTCCCAAATCCATTTCTTTGTTGCACGAAATGGGCTAAAATGGCTTAAGGGAAATAGAAGTGCTTTTAGATTTCTTATAAAATAATAATATTCTATTCATAAAAAATTTTTCAGGATTCCAAAAATTATAAAAAAAATATTTATAAAATAGTCCATTTTATTTAAAAAATTCTTGTAAAATCGGTTTGTAAAACAAACATCTAATGATCCTAAGTGTCAGTTTCTTAAGGACTTTCACTAGCGCCAAAAAATTATAAAAATTTGGATAAATTAATACACAATAATAGAGATGTTTTGAAAAAGACGATTTATGATTTGTACTTATAATGACTCTTAAATATATTCTTGATTGTTATAGATAAAAATGTATTTTCAAGTTTTTGAGTTATAACATGGGTTGATCTGGTAACCCGAAATGACTCAAAAACTCGCCTGCAAAGAGATCCTGCATTCACGAGTCGCTTCCACTCACAGGCTACAACACTTGATCCCGTGTCGTGCCCGCAGTGCTCTCCCATCGCGCCTGAAGTCTACCCTCTACACCGCAACGCCACTAAGCCAGTGAGCCCTCCCGCGAACTCGCCCTCAAGTATGAACTCCTCCCTCCACACCGCAGGGCCAGTGAGCCCTCTCACAGACCCTCCCTCGAGTTTGAACTCCACCCTCCACACCGCAGTGCCAGTGAGCCCTCCTACGGAACCGCACTCATGTCTGGACTCCCCCTTCGCACCACAGCGCCAGTGAGCCCTCCCGCAGACTCACTCTCTTATCAGGACTCCGCACATGCACACCCTAACTCGAGCTCCCGTCTGAACTCCACTTGCTATATTTTGAGTTTGCAGGTGGTGTCGAGTCAACTCGATAACCTGACTGGTAGGATTCGGGTCAACACGTTTGGACCTGGGTCAATTTCTGGCTCGACCCGAACACGACCCAAAATCCTATTTTAATGCCCTTAAGTGTGAGAATGATCAGGTTTCTACAAGTTTACTTTTAATTTTTTTTATACTTATTCTTTTATATTTATGAATAAAATGATAGATTATATTTGTATGACTCATGAGTATTATATATGATATTGGAGAAATAAATAGAGATGTATATGTATGTTTTGATCAATAGAATTTGCTTTCGCTGATATTAAATTTTATTACTGATAAATAAAATTAGATAGCTCTAATTGTTATATATTAAAAGATAAAAGAATAATTCTTCCAAGTTAAATTCTAGAAAGTCACACCACTCTTCAAAAATTATAAATAGACACACACTTCGCACATGAATGGGGGGCTTGGAGTTTTAGAGGCTCGGACCCTATGTTGAAGACTCAAGAGAGTTTTGAGGCTTAAAGCATCTCGGAGCTCCACCCAGGAGCCATAGTCGACGAACCCTCGTCACCAACCCGTCGATGCTGGATCTCTACTAGGCTAACGCCATCAGATCTCTGTTTGATTATCATCGTAAGAGATATGTCCGGCTACCAAAGTACACCTCTATCTGGCCATTGTGGCTTACCAACTACAATCCTACAACCTCCACTGCCCACCAACTACGACCTCCAAGCACAGTCGCCCGTCGACTAAGGTTATTACAACCCCCATCGCCCATCGACTATGAATCCTTTGACCTCCGTCGTGCCCCGACAATGGTCCCTCTGACCTCCGTTGGACCGACCTTCATTGCTTATTGTTTACGATCCCCGTCCGACTTTTGTTGCCCCCCGTCTATGGTCCATACCCACTGACTATACGGTACCTCCGACTATGGCTGCTCGTAGATTACGGTCTCTCTGATCACTACTGCCCACCGACTACGATCCCTCTAATCACTATCACCCGCCGTTATGATCCATCCAACTATTGTCCCCCGACTATAGTCCCTTCGACCTCAGTTGCGCGACTACGATCTCTCCAACCTCCATCTCCCAACTACAGTGATCCTACCAACCAAAATAACATGCCAACATTCTCTTGAGAATAGCTCTCAAATCATTATATTCTTCCAACCCCGACTATGTAATGTGCTTTATATTTTTTATATTAAGCCAACGTTTTCCCCCCATGAAGGGGATCGTTTGTAATCAACAATACACACTAGTGGATCCATTTCAACTGGACAAGACCTCGTGGTTTTTCTCCCTTTTCAAGATTTCCCATGTTAAAATTATGTTGTTTCTTAAGACACTTGCACCCCTCTCTTTTGATCTGTATGTTAAAATTATGTTTTGTTTCTTCGTTCAAAATTAAGATGCTAAGCACTTTATCTATTTACCGTCGTAAACATTCCAGAACTCAACAAATAGTATTGTACTTCACCTCGACCTATAAAGAAGAGGTCATAGGATAAATTCATGACATATGGTATCGTAGAGTTTCTCCCTAAGCTCTCTCTCTTTCTCCTTCTATGTTATTTAATCTTTCTTATCTGTATAATTTTACTCATGAATTCAGTGAGTTCCCTGCCTGAAGGTTGGAGTTGGTCACTCAGCCTAACCTTAAATAATGATTCATGTTGTATTCGGTCCTTTCAAGGAAAAAAAAAACATTATTGAGATATTATTTTTGGTCGGTCGATAATAAAACAATCTATCAGTACGTAGATGTTGAAACGGCAGCATTGCTTTAGCTCACAGATCAAATCATTAAACATCAATCACATACAAAAGTATAGAACGGTCCAGCTACACCTTCGAATCAAGATGAACTCCCTTTCTTGGTGCATTATTAGAGGATCCTATGTAGGAAAAACTATATTCTCTCTCTCTCTCTCTAAATTTATAAAATAAAAATATTCATAGACTATCAGTACTGTTTAAGCTTGTTTCAGATGCAGACATTTCAACGTTCATTTCTTCTTTTATAAAGAGTTTCATTCCTTCAACCAAGCAATAATTTCCATCGATCATTACAAGAAAACAATAATTTCTCAATCATAATTTTATTATTCGAAGAACAAGCTTCAATAATAAACACAACTGCAAGGTCTATACTCCCTCATGTGTTCTAATTTCTATATGAGCAAACCCATCTGCTACATCCATGTCTACAAATATTCAGCATTAACATTAGCAAGGCAGGAGAAAGAAGAATATGGAAGGTTATTAAAATTAGTTTAAGTTCCTCAGCACATTCTATATAATTATTTCCTTTGTTATGATTATACACTGATTAGCAATAATTTTATTTTTCTATCTCAGGTGTAATTACATTTTCGCTCTATGAGCATATTCGTATGCTGGTTGACAGGTTGTTATATCACATATGGATGACACTATTATGGATGAGGGTGATCGTGATTTTACCGATAGCGAGAAAGATTATAGTTGCATTAATGTGGACGAGGAGGGTCATGATTTTACCGCTGATGAAAGCAATGTTAGTAATTTGTTTGGTATTGTTGGTATTGGTAATGATGCAGAAGACAACGATGGGATTTGCGAGTCTTTATTCCAAAATATTTCGACGAAGGCCGGAGAGGATATACAAGTGTCATTCTATTGAAGAAGATGAAGAGCATGGGAGCTTGGCATATCCATTGGTTCTTGTTCAAATACCAATGTACAATGAGAAAGAGGTATTATACATTAAGCCTAACATATATGTTTATTTTGATAAAGAAGATGCTTAATGTTTTCTTATATTTATGATGGACAATTCTAATGCCATTTTCTTCTTCAAACCTTTTGCTTTTTTTTTTTTTCCTTCATTGTTTTGTTAACATTTAAATGTACTAAATTATTTCAACAATTATAGGATTGTTAATTCTAAATCAAGACAAATTATGTAAGTTGGCTTAGATTCGGTAGGCTGGTTCAGAGAATTGGGCCAAAATTAAATTTTATATATGCTAACCTTTAAATATAATATCAAAGTCTTACATTCTCTTTAGCATCTTTGAGTAATACTTAGACAATATTTTAGTTTGCATAAATATTAATATAGTATTAATCTGTTATAAAGAATTTAGGTTGATTGAATATATATATATATATATCTTGACTTAATTTATAACTTTCAAAAAGTTCAAATATTTGAATGAAAAATTTTCAACATCAACTCTAGGACCATAATTTGAAATTAGTTTTCAATATGTTTATACTTGAAACGAGAGTTTTGACACGAGATATCTGAAGAGCCCAAGATCACTAAATTTTGATTATAGCGAAGCACTGAAATGTCTAAAGAACTTAAAAATATCAAGGGGATCAACTATTACCATTTGATGGAGTACCCAAATTTTTGGCAGAAATAATCAGGATGCCACTGCAAAACACTATAAAGAGAATTTTTACATATTCATTGAAGATTCTTATGGAGAGAGTTACAACGATCTATCTATCAACATTCAACATCTGCATCATCCACTAATGTCAATCATTAATCTTTGACATTTACTGCAAACACCAACCATCGATTGTTATCATCAATTGCTAATGTTTGAAGTAAACCACCACTTAAACCTATCATTGTTAGCTAATGATTTCTGCTCATGCCTCCCATTTACTGATATCAATGACCACCATCAAATTCCATTAACATACATCATCATCAGTCACTATAGCATGTTAATGTACATGATCGGCCACCAATGGCATCCATGTTAATTGCTATAAATGCTCATTGTTGACTATTACTAATCTATGCCACCCATCATCACTTACTGTCAAACAGAGTTGATGTCCATTGTTGATTAACACCAACACCAATGTTTGTTGATTACCTTATCTTGTTATCATATCTTCTCTTATGAAATGATGGTATGGTAGTTCATTGTAATTTTTGATCATTACGGTGGAATCATTTCAGTTGGGTCAAACTTCATAATTTTTCACTTATTATAATGTTTCACTTGAAAAAATCTATGCAGCTTGGACATCGTGGTTTATTTATCTATGTGTGAGCTGAATATTTTTTTTGCAATAATAAGATGATAAACGCATCCCTTGCCATCATGAATATTTGAGCATGCAATAGTTTAGCACCTTATACAAGACAATCTCATAATCATGGGTTTTATAAACATCTGCCCAATGGACGATAAGCATGGCACCAATAACAATTGAGACCCTTCTGCTTCAACTCTCTATACTCTATAAATAAGTCATTTAAATAGGAAATTTAGGCTTATGTTGCTCTCCTATCCCCACAGGCCTAACCACAAAAGCAAAGGCTTTTTGGCTTTTTATCAAAAGACTACTTTCATAATATAGATAAATTTCAAGATGAAATCATTTAGCTCCAACATGGATGTGCAATCCAACATCATGATAAAATAATCAAGCTAAGGATTTCCCTCTTCATTATCAACCACATGCAATGGTTGGAAGATTCAAAGACACCAACATTATGCTTGCTCGTCACCAAGATGATAATGTACCCCATCTAACTGATAATGACATGGCTATCTCAACTCACTTTTTCCCCCCTCCCTGCAACCCATTATCAATTGGTTTCCACAATGAATTCACATACAATCCCTTTCAATAATGTCCCTTAAGATACTCTTCATAATGAACTTCGATGACTAGTTCAGAAAGAGTTTCTCATGGGGACAAACACTAATAGCTCCTCAAAACTTTCAAAAGCCTCTACCCATGCTTATGTTCTTCTGTGATAATCCTTACTAATATGGTTTAAACTTCTAATTATGAACTTCTATGATGGCTCATTAAACCCTTACTAGCATGTGGATCATTATAAGACTATCATGCATATCCATCTTGCACTTGATGAAAAACTTTGTCAAGTCTTACCAACAACTCTAAGAATTAATCCGGTGTAAAATTAATTCCCCTAAAAATGACTAAATGTCCATAATCATTATCTCTATAACATTCGAAAATTACACTAACAATTTTGGGGGTGAAAAGTTATCCAAGCTTTTTGGTTAGAGAAATATAAATTTAATTAAAAATTCTAATAAATTTTCATATTTTTTAAATCTGAGTTGGGTAAAATGAAACCTACATCAATCTGGATAACTTTCAGAACTGGGCTGTCAGTCGAAAATGATTCATAGCAGCCCAAAATCAACTCTCTCTCTCGCTCTCTCTCTCTCTAAAATTCTCCCATATCATTCTCTACAATTGGCTGCCTAAGGGAAATGAACTAATAGATTTTTGATATTTTTATTATTAAAATTTGGCCCAGTGTCATGGCGCAATGAGATGCTAAACAAGGTGCTCCCTTCAGGAACCTACGGTGTTGTGGTGCATGGCTTACATCAGAGCACAAAGTCAAATTCCTAAAACCCAAGAGCACCATTGCCGAAGAACCGCCAATCCCAGAGTCGTGATGCCCCTAAGAAAAAAAAATTAAATTTTCTAACTCAGAAAAAATCTTGAGACCCGCTTTAAAACACATGCATACAAAATATCAAACACGTGCAAAAGAGCTCAAATGCAAAAAATTAATGAATTACCTTTAATTTTATTAGGCCAGAACATGTTGAACTACACAATGACTTTATAGACGTTACATGAGAAATTTTTTACCATGATGTTGGAGGAGCTAATCATGGGTTGATTCTAAAAGGAATTTAATACTAACATTCTCAAGGAGGCCCTACATATTGAACATCACATGTAATCGAAACTATTAAAAAAACCCAAATTATGGGGCCTAGATTGTATTTTTGTCGTCTAGACACATTCAACATAAAAATATTTTTATTTAAAAGAAACAACAAATGAATATTTGATTCACCAAGGATACTTGCATTGAGCCATTATTCATATGACCATGATACACGCTTCTAGCTTAATGATAAAGACATGATCATAAGAAAGCCATTGGGACAATTCTTACTATTATAAGTGTTCAACTATAACCTATTTATTCTCATGGTTAATAATATACACTCTAAAATAATTAAATTATTATTGAAAACTCTACGATTGATGGAATATACCACCTATATCAAGATTATCTCATCAACGTGACTTGAATTATTATCTCTTTCACTAATATTATAAATATTCAGGGTTGACATGAGCATCATTTTCTATCTCTCACTGTCCTCATAAATCCTGTATTAATAAACAAGGAGCTTTAATCTAGCTCATTCTCATTACATTCATAACTTTAAGGATTTGATATAAAAATTCTTAGTATGGTCTCCCTTCAAATGACCTTGGATGAACCTCCTTTGTAATTAAGCAAATTTACCCAATCTATAGTAATTTAGATTGGATCATTCAATGGTGTAATATTTAATTTGTGAAACCCCTTAGCAAAGAAGATAAACTCTTAAAACATCAAGGCGCCTTTTAGTATAATTGTTAGAGTTTTATTTAAGAAACTCCGCAATTAAGCGTGCTCTTCCCGGAGCAATTTTGAGATAGGTGACCTGCATGGAAGTTGCTCCAATAGGACAAAACTGTGAAGCTCTTAGGTCAATCCGGATAAATTCTTGATAATTAAGTATCATACAAGACAAAGTGCTACATCATAGGAGCCACCTCTTGAATTCGGTATAGGACAAAATGCTACATGACAGAAGCCACCACTTGAACTTGTAGGGGCTACCACTAGAATCATATATGTTTGGTGGATGATTCTGAGATAAAAAAGCTGACAAGGATATCATTTATTTATATGAGGGAGATTGTGAAACCCCTTAAGTAAAAGAAGCTAAACTCTTAAAACATTGAGGTGTCTTTTGATATAATGATCAGAATTTCATTTAATAAACTTCGCAGTTAACTATACTCATCCCAAAGCATTTCTAAGAGGGGTGACCTTCTAGGAAGTTACACCAACAGGACAAAACTGTTATGTTCTTAGGCCAAAACGAACAATATATTGATTGTGAAGAGTTTGGCTTCTTTTACTAGAGGAGTTTCATAACTCAAATTAACCACAATATTTAAAGGAAAGTCTTAGGCCAAAGTGAACAATCTCTCCATAGTTAAGAGTTTGAACTATTAAATAATTAACTCCTCTTATTCAACATCATTAAAGTCATAATTATTCCCCACATGACGACCAAGTTTTCCATGTCCAAAGGCATAAGAGAACTAAGAGAAACTCAATTGTTTGCTCCCTCATGTTTCATCCAACATATTGGAATCTTATCATGGATAATGACCTTAGTAAGAATTTATCCTGTATTGATCAATGCTAATAAATTGACAAAATAAAGGATTATCTTGGAGGAAATATCTAGCATTTGTGAGCCTTTAAATGATTAACCATAATATTTAGAATTTGAGGCATCTATATGAGAATGATTATGATTCTCTTATGGGTACTTAATTATATTATGCATTTTGAATATCACTATTTTATCTTTTACTCAAAAGCTTGACTCTCTTCTTTGAATATCAATAAGGGGTTCTAGTTGCTAGAAATGATCCTACAAATATGATGGGAATCTCTTTGTTTTCTTTCATATCCAGCAAAATACAATTAATAGGAAAAATAAATTTATCCACCTTTATGAATAACTACATCCTCAAAAGTTTCTTAGGGATAAGTCCATGATCTACCAACTTGTTATAGTTATAGGTGCAAGTTTTGCTTCTTCTAATCCTAACTTGCTAAAAATAGACCGAGGCATTAAATCGATGCTTACTCCTAAGTTACTCAATGATTTATCCAATAATTTATCATGAATAGTATATATAATCATAAAACTCCTGATATTTTTTTCAAGAGGATTTACCTATATACCACTTTATTTCATGTTATTTATATATCTAACATTCAAATTTTTAATATTTCATGCTTTAATATCAAATATATCAATTGAGTGGTAGTCATAAAATATTAAAGTTTTAGGTATTAGATATGTAACTAGCATGATATAAAGTAGTATGCATATAAACCCCCCCATCTTTTATTTTTTGTAAAAGTTTTCTTTGAATGATTGCGTTGTATTCCTTAGTGAGGGCTATGGTTTCAAATCTCCTAATTTTCACCTTTAGGATGATATGTCCTTCATGAATTTTATATAGCTAGGCATTTATTCAAAAGCTTAAGCAAAAAGAATATTGTTGATTGCTAATTTTTTGCAAATTTTAAAAACCTAGCACATTATTTATCCAATTAATACTTTTATAACCTATGAAGAAACAATGGAGATTGTTTGTCCATTTTCTAATTGCTTATCTCATTATTAGTTTTATATTTTCTTACTTTCAATGCTTCACTCGTTTATCACTCTTCATCTATCTATTATTCAGGCTTTTGCCTGTCTTACTCATTTCTTTAATTTTTTACTACTCATAAGCCTAGTTTCTTTTAATATTCTATGACATTTTTTAACTAGGGATTACTTCTATATTACCAGGTAAAGTTCATGGTGGTTTGATAATTAATGTATTAACTAATATTATCCTAATTACACTCAAATAATTCTTATTATTTAGCTTTATAATCATTTTAAATATAAAATAATGAAGTCTAGAGGTCATAATTTGAAATATAACGGTTCATGCTACATTCATAAAAATAAAAAATTATTTTTTTTTCAAAAAATTATGATTAATATGCTTTAGACATAAAATTTTCTTTTCCTATAAATTCTTACCCAATATAAAAATAAAAAATTAAGAAAAATGATATTATTTAAGTAAATTTATTCAATAATACTTTTTTAGAAAGTGAAACAATACTCTTTTTATAACTTGAATATACTGCCCCAAGAGTTAAAATTTGCAAAATATTTCAAAATTCAGCATAGAAAAAACTCTTTTGTGATTGAGGTTTCATTTAGGATAGCTTTCTTACAGTTTTATAAAGCTGTTGTAGAAAGTAATTTTTCAAAAGCACAAAATTTCTTTTGAAAATAATAGCTTAATAGAATTTGTGGTTGCGGTTTGAAAAGCAAAACAGTAAGAAAGCTATTCCAAACCAATACTTAAGCTTACAAAATATCCCTTCCACCACCTTTCTACAATTAATGCCTATCTTCTCTTCACATGTACATGCATTTGTTTTTGAATACTTATGAAGCAAAAGTAATATTGCAGGTCTACCAGCTTTCCATACGAGCAGCATGTAATATTATGTGGCCGGCAGATCGTGTAATAATACAGGTGCTTGATGATTCAACAAATCCGATGATAAAGGTAACATTTCGTGTAACATATTGAGATAGGCCATCTCAACATCCTACTTTCTTCAGTAAATAATAATATGTTTGTATTTTTTATAAGTTTTTATGTGTGAAACAATCACTTGATAGTTGATATAACATTTTTTCTTACTAACAACATTATTTTAATTTGCTTGATGTAATAATGTAGGAGCTGATTTATGAAGAATGCAATAGATGGCTGAAGAAGGGAAAGAACATAAAATACGTGAGAAGAGATAATAGAAAGGGATATAAAGCTGGTGCCCTAAAGATGGGAATGAAGCATGACTATGTGCAAATATGTGAATATGTCGCTATGTTTGATGCTGATTTTCAACCTGAGCCTGATTTCCTCATAAGAACCATTCCATTCCTTATTCACAACCCCAACCTTGCTCTTGTTCAAGCTCGATGGAAGTTTGGTAAGTTCACAATAAATAAATAAAAAAGTTATTTGTAGAAACAAAAGAGAATTTACAGTGGGTATTATTTTTCTTCAGTATTGCATGTTGCTTTTCTGTAAGTGCTCATTATTAGGATTAATTTTATGTTATTATCCATTAATAACATAAGCAATTGTAAAATTATTGACAAAAAAAAGTTTATAAAGGATAAAAATTAATGAATGAAAAAGCACTTTTCATCATACTTTAATAATGATATTTTTTACTATACTATTTTAAAAAATATGACATTAAGGCTTCATTTGGAACGACTTTTTTATTGCTTCTTAAAACAGTTCTTTAGTATAATTTTTTTAATTTTTAAGCTCAAAAGTTGCTTTAAGAAGCATAAAAAAATCACCCCAAATGAAACATATAAAATTGAGATTATGGTTATAATCTCAATAATGTTTAATTAATAATAATGATTTTCTTAGCTTTCGATCGAGATTGTAATTAGATATGGTTGATTACTCTACTAATGCTTCTTCTTTTGATTTTATAGTAAATGCAGATGAATGCATGATGACAAGGATGCAAGAAATGTCTATGGATTATCACTTTAAGGTGGAGCAAGAATCAGGATCAACCACTTGCGAATTCTTTGGTTACAATGGTATGGTTTTCTTCTTCTTCTTTTTTAGAGATTCTATATTGGACACACCAATTTAGGTTGAAATTGAAATTGACTATTATTTATAATTGTTGCGACCTGGAATACTCGTGGCAGTAGAGAAATATAAAGTTTAACGTCTTATCTTTGTACAAAAATCCAGCATACAATCAGATAAAAGAGAGGGTATAATGTTCATAAGAGGCACTAGAGTTATTACGTGGAGACCACCCTGGAAAAGGGAAAAACCATAAGGTCTAGCTCTTTTTGAATGAATCCACTAGTCATTATAGGAAAATTATCTATTACCAACGGATTTTCCGACGGCTTTCCGATAACTTTCCGGCGGTATTTCAAAGGCCTAATCTTTCAAAAGAATTTATGGCTATTTTTCTGCCGGTTTTTAATTAATTCTGAAAAAATTATATATTCATAATTTAATTAATTAATAATTTATAGTTTATTTTAATTAATTGTTAATTTAATAAATTAGTCTAATTAATTGTTATTTTAATAACTTATTTAATTAATTATTAACTTTAATATTTTATTTTAATTAATTTTTAATCATAATTTTTATATAATTATAGTTTAAATAAATAATAATATGCATTTTAACTCATTTGCTCTTCCAGCAAAATGGTTGGGACTTTATAATACATATTTTGGACTCAGTTAGAATCTTGGGCAGGCTGCGCGAGCGGGTAGCAGAACACAACCGGTCAGGCAGCGCGGGAGGGCGGGCAAGCAGCCGGGCGAGTGGCTTGGTGGGCATGTAGCTTCTTCTTTTTTTTATTTTTTTTGGCAGCCTTTTTCCGCTGGAAATATTTTTCATGCACTAGAAAATACCGACGGTAATATTTTTCCTGCGCGGATTTTACTGACGGAAAATTTACCGTCGTAAAGTCACTGCTAAATTCCAAAAATGTCGGAAAATGAACAATTTCTGCCGAAAAATGCCACCGATAATAAATAATTTTCCTGTAGTGAGTGTTTGTAGCTGGTTACAAATGAGGCCCTTCCTTAATGGAAGACCTTGATTTAATGTAGGAAATATACATCATATAAAATTTATAACATGGTGGGAATCGGAAGAATCAATATTTATATGTTCGTTTAGTCGACAAGACCATAGTCAGGTAGCGATGGAGGTTAGAAGGACCGTAGTTTGGAGACGGAGGTCGGAAGGATCGTAGTTGGCGGGGGATAGAAGTCGGAAAGATCGTAGTCTTGCGATGGAGGTCTGAAGGACATAGTAGGCGGGCGACGGAAGTCGAAAAGACCATAGTCTGACGATGGAGGTTGAAAGGATTTTAGTCGATAGGCGACGGAGGTCGGAAAGACTATAGTCTAGTAACATAAGTTGGAAAGGCCGTAGCCAACAGGTGATGGAGGTCGGAAGGATCGTAGTCTAGCGACTCAGGTCGGAAGGACCATACTCGGCAGGCGACGGAGATTGAAAATATTATGGTATGGCGACGGAGGTCGGAGGGACTATAATTAGTATGCGACGAAGATCGGAAAGACTGTAGTATGGTGACGGATGTCGAAAGGACTGTAGTCGATGGGAGACAGTGGTCAGAAAGACCATTATCTGGCGATGGACGTCAAAAGGATTGTAGTTGACGGGCGACAGAGGTTGGAAAGACCATAGTATGGCGACCAAGGTCAAAAGTACCATATTCGGTGGGCAACAATGGTCAGAAAGATTGTTTATTTGGTGACAGAGGTCAGAATGATCATAGTCGGTAGGCGAAGAATGTTGAAAGATCATTGTCTGGCAACAAAGGTCGGAAGTACTATAATCTGATGATTAAGGTCAGAAGGACCGTAGTCAGGGGCTAGGTGGAATCCGACATCAGTCGATGGCTGGGCAAAAGTTCGGCGTTAGTTGGCAACCAAGTGTAAGTTCAACAATAATTGGAAGTCGGGTGGAAGTCCGGCATTAGTTGGTGGCCGGACAAAAGTTCGACATTACTCGATGGCCCGACGGAAGTCCGGCAATAGTCTAACGACGCTCAGTGGTCCGACGGTGGTCAAGGAGGAGTTTGGTGGCATGAGAGCTCTAGTTTCTCTCTCTTCCTTGCTTCCTTTGCTTCATCCTTTCTTGCTTGGCCTCCCTTCAGGTGAAGAATGAGGAGTCTATTTATAGTTTTCTGAGAGTGACATGGTCAATAAATAGTTGGGAGATCAAAGGTATGTAGTGAGTGTTTTGAATGAAAGGCCAATGTCGACTTCTTTGATTGTAAATCGTTTATTGAGTATTTGAGTTCCTTAATGATTTCAGAATTCAATGATCTTGAACTCGTTGGATTCGTCTTATCAATCCGCTAGATTCAATTATAAGCATGTCACATTTGGAAACCGTTTGATCATCTAATTTATGATTTAAATCTTCCAAATGCGCTTCATGTCTTCAATTTGGACTCATTGGACTCGGATTGGGTCGAATTTGGTGTCATTGATTTCGTCTTTTCGAGACTTTCAGTTCAACTATAAGTTTGCACAAATTAGAATTCGGATGATCTCAAATTTAATTTTGAAAATTATCAACTTAATTTTGCCTCCAGATTCATGTCCGATCAAGTTAAGTTTTTTATGATATATCAAAGAGTAGCAAACAAAATTCCTAAGTAGACCTATTAATCCCCACAAAACTTGCTGCAAAACTGAACAGGAACAGCAGGAGTATGGAGAATCCAAGCCATTAATGATGCCGGAGGTTGGGAAGACAGAACTACTGTTGAAGACATGGATTTGGCCGTGAGAGCAACTCTTAGAGGCTGGAAATTTGTCTATGTTGGAAGCATCAAGGTACTTGTCTTTTTCAATGAAAATTATCAGTCTCTCTCTCTCTCTCTCTCATGCTAACTTTTTATCTGGTTGGTTAATGAATTAAATAGGTAAAAAGTGAATTGCCAAGCACTTTCAAGGCTTACCGCTATCAGCAACATCGATGGTCATGTGGCCCAGCTGTTTTGTTCAAGAAATTATTTTGGGAAATTTTGTTGGCCAAGGTTCATCTGTCATCCATTAAGCTTATTTAATTAAGAATATCTGTAATTAATAGTATTATGTCATTGAATTAACACTTTGTCCTTTTGAAAAATGCAGCAGGTCTCCTTCTTGAAGAAATTCTACATTATCTACAGTTTTTTCATTGCCCGGAGAATTATAACTCATTTTGTCACCTTTTTCTTCTTCTGTGTGTTCATCCCCCTTTCCATTTTCTTCCCAGAAATTAAAATCCCCAGATGGGGCATAATATATCTGCCTACAGCAATTACCCTTCTAAATGCCGTTGGAACACCAAGGTAATTTGCATTAATCTTCCTAATTTCTGTCTAATTACGACCAACTTTGTTTTCTATATGATTTTCTTTATATTTCTAAACGTTGCAGCTCGATTCATCTACTGGTTTTCTGGGCACTTTTTGAAAATGTGATGGCACTTCATCGATGCAAAGCAGTTCTTATTGGATTATTCGAAGCTGGAAGGTCGACTGAATGGATTGTCACCAAGAAATTAGGAGATATATCGAAGACAAAAACAAATACTTCCAGTTCAAAACAATCAAGAGAGAAATTTTGTGAAAGGTATGCATTCAATTGATGCACTGCAACAAAATTCTCAATTTTTCTGAAAAAAATTTGTGACCAAAATTCAAAATTTTGAGGTGGAAAGGAAAATAGTATATAATAGTCGTCATTGAACTTCATAATTTTCTACTTTTGCACGCAAGATAAACGAGTTTCAATGGCTTCACTGTTAAGTTTTCAGTTCAACTAATTTATGTCTTATAATATCTCAGGTGCTATCCTCTTGAGCTTTTGATGGGTGTCTTCCTGTTACTGTGTGGGTGTTATGATTACAAATATGGAAATAATCACTTCTTCGGCTTATTCTTCATGCAATGCATCGCCTTCTTCGTCATTGGGTTTGGTTATATTGGAATAAGAGTTCCAAGGGACAATTAGCCATTCTTCTCTCCTTCTTGTTCTTCTTCTTCTTCTTATTCCATCATTACTAAGTGAAATAATAATAATATTATTATTGTTCTTATTAGATCTGTTCTATTTGCTGTGGTTTTCTGTTCATTTAGAAAATTGCAACAAAGAAAAATGATTTCACAGCATTTCAAATAACACTAAATCAATATATGCCTCTGTGGTATCTTTCTTTTCAGAGCAAACCAGAATCCATAAATGAACACCAAATGAGTTCGCAAGCATACTCTGAAAGACAGAATCAGACATAATGTAATCAAACGAGCTCAAAATGAACAACTATGCAATTATTACAATAATAATCCATTCACCAATAGAGACATGAAAAGCTGTATCCGAGTAGTTTCAAATCATCCATGCATGGCCGGAGATAAAACTTATGTCAAATATCAAAGATTGAAATGGGAACAATTACAAAATGCTACGCATAATTCCTTGAGGCAAATTAAACTCAAATTATGGTACTCCAGAAAGAGTGCAACTCCTTGGAAATATTATGCAAACTCACTTCTTTGGTAAAAGAAATCATCATGATGCGCTCATGTGCTTAAGTGAGGTGAGGTTGAGAAATGCTAGCTCTTGATACTTTGATTTGTTGCCAAAGAAAGAAAAAGAAACATTAAATATTTATATATAAAGGTTGAGATAAAATTCCAAAATTCTTGTTATGATTCTTGGAGGAAGATGAGCTTTTCTTGAGCTAATTGGAAGAGAGAGGGAGGAGACAGAGCGAGCTAACAAGAATTCCAAATTACTTTATTTAATGGGCGCTTTTTTTATGTCAAGCTATACATCCTATTTATAAACTAGAGATGATTGTAGTGTCTTGCAGAACCAGTTAAGCTGAAACTGGATCAATCCTAACAATTCTTTTAAAGAGATCGTGGACTCCCTGTATATAGGATAGGGTCATATTTCTTCAATTTTTGGCTTGTTCTCCATCAAATAGATGTGGAGTTGACACGACTATTAACCCAATAACATCTTAAAATTATAAAAGTTTTACTCATATGAACCATTCTGTCTATAGGACTGGATTAAGACTAGAGTTGATATGACCCACATCTGTCGAAGACGTTGATGACTTGTTGTTTTGTGTTACAATTGCTGTGTTTTTTCGGATAATGCCTTACTATGTCCTTGCTGTTCTTTTTCCGATTTGTTCTGGGGCTATGATGTGGCCGGGGCTCGTGCCCTCATCTTTTTGCTGGTGGCAACCTTTGGTGCTTTTCGTAGTTGGTCGAATACTGGACGCTTTTATCACCTTACTGGACGGTCCGTGCGAGCTATTGGGGCACTAGAAGTCTCGACCAAATACTTAGCCCAACTATCAATGTATTTTGTCTTTTTATTTCCTAGTTTGCCATCTTTTGTTGTAACCTTTCCTTTTATTAATAAATTTGTTTTTGTTAAAAAAAAAAGTGTTGATATGACCCACAATCTAATAATTGTTTATGTAAATAGATGAATATTCATAAAATTTCTTGATACAACCCTAATCAAATAAGTTGCATCATGATGAGATAAGATTCAAATACTCAATTACAAATCTTATTATGATATTTTATTTTATATTTTGCAAATAAGACCTTCAAGATATTTCTTAAATAGAAAAATATTTAAAATTGAAAATCCTTAAGGCCATCTTCAAACATGGCTGGCCTTAAATCTCAAAATTTAATATTCGATCCGCTGTATACATGCATAGAGTTCAATATCAACAATCTGAAAATACTTGAGCAATAATAATCACTTCATACTTAAAAAAGCCACATATCCATCCTTCGCATTATTTTATAAGGATGGTTACAAATTTAAGTTTGACAAAAACTAACAAATAGTCATTATCATGTTAAGTGTATATGTATATTAATGCTCAAATATTTTTTCATTAAGAATGGGCTTGTGTTTCATGATTTGGTGGTTCACCAAAAAATGATTTCATTATATTATGATTATGACCAAAATTTGAATTTTTCCCATCAACTAAATGTAATAATCGTAAGCTATAAGATGCACCTAACTTGGAATGTAGCCCTCTCTCTTATTTACAATTTTAGCTTAAAGTAGGACCTAAAGCAAAATTGTAACCTAGGTTTACAATATGCCATTAAATGGTACAATACATAATTAATTCTCAATTGATTACAACATGTTGCCTCAAGATGGGCTCTGTTAGGGTTTTTCTGCCCTAATCGCCCACGTCGGTGTTGTCCAGTCTGAGGCCCTCTTTGCTTGATGTTCCTTAATTCAAAGAAGCCTTCTCTCTCCCTCTCATCTTATTCTCTATGATTTTATCATTTGTCTATGCTTCATTCGATTCTTCCACCTTTGTCGGTTATTGGCTAGAATGACAGTTAATCATTTAAATAACCCAGGCTTTCTCAATTTCAAAAAGAATACTCGTTCCTACTTAGAATCTCTGTTCGGGGCTTCCCCTTCGCCTAGTTTTCTTGTCCTAAAAACCACTACTCATCGTGGGTTACCATCGTTACTGATTTCAGAAGAAGAAATACTCACTCTTACTGCTTCTTTCGAGTTCACTTTGGTTGGCAAATTTCCTATTCGTAAACCCTCTCTTGATGATATTCATAAAATTTTCTTTAATCTCAAGCTTTTTAAAGAGTTTTCAGCTACTCTATTGAGCCCAAAGCATGTTTTGATTAAGTTAGTGAATGATTTGGATTATAGTAGAGTGTTATCTCATCGTTCTTATTTTGTTAGCAATTGCTACATGAAATTATGCAAGTGGACGCATCTTCCTGACATTGATGTAGAATCTCCTATCATCCAAATATGGATTTCATTCCCTAACCCTCGACCTCACTTATTTTATCCTCGTGTCCTTCACGATTTGGAAACCATATTTGGGCGCCCTTTTAAAATGAATAATGCTACCTCTATTGGCTCAAGGTCCTCTGTTACTTGAATCCTGGTTGAATTAGATGTCACTAAACATTACCCCTATATAGTGTGGCAAGGCCTTAAAAAATTGGGATATATTCAACATGTGGAATTGGAGGAGTTCCCTCCTTATTGTGCTCACTATAAATCCTTAGGGTGCTCCAAAATGGATTGTCACATTCTTAACCCCCATTTAGCCAAAGATCCCACAATCATCCCCGTTCTGGAAAATGTTGTTTATGAGGTTAACAATAATTTACACCCTAATCATTTTTCTGAGTTTGCTATGCAAGAAACTGTGGAGAATATGAAATATACGGCTTCGAAACCTTCGTTAATACATGTTGATGATGTTGTTGGACCATCTGATGCTTCCGATACGATAGATCTTGAGGGAAATTGTAATTTTATGGATGAAAAAAATATGGTAATTCCTATTTCCAATAGTTTGGACAATCATTTAGCTAGCACTCCTATTTTGGAGTATGAGGATCTTCACATTGGTGATATCAATGTGAGTGTTTGCACTAGTGTTGAGGGACCGCAGGGAAAAATAATTCCTTCTCATCCATCCCCTATGAATGTCCCTTTAAATTTTTGTGATGGCTTGGATGCTTCTAATAAGGTCCCCATAATCAATTTACATGTATCTCCTATACCTCTTCTGGTCAACCCTATTGAACATTTTGATTGGTCAGCACTCAATCTTGTGATAATTGGGATGCTTAGGGATCTTGTGAGGATCCCTCCAACTTAGAGGAGAGTAATTTAAATGTCGTGCAGATGGTTTATGAAGGAAAATTTGTGGGGCTCATGCAAGAAATCAAGAAAAAAAAATAAGCGTGTGTTGAATAATTTTAAGTATATTGTTGGTATACCTACGCACACTAATGCTCTTCTTAATTTCCATATTAATTAGCTTGTTTATTTTTGTTGTTCGGGCATTTTCTTCTTGTTTATCTGGACCTGTGCTGTGCTAGGGGTCTCCCATTGTTTGTGGTGTTTTTATGTTGGTGTTCTACTTTTTTCTGTTTTGGTTTGGGTCCTCTAGGTGTATCATGGTGTTAATCTTGTCTTGGGATGGTGGTGTTGGTTATGCGGTTGGGGTCATGGCTCATGTAGTCTTTGTTACAAAGCCCTATAAGAGGTCCTGGTTGTGTACCCATTGGGTACCCATGTTTTACTCGGACGGGCTTCGCCCACCCACACCCACCCATGGTGACTTCCGGGATTTCGTACCCACCTATACCCACCCACTTTCCATATTTTTTAAATGTAGTCTGTCACAGACTGATGGCCTTGAGTCTTGTTGTCATTTGCTATGATGGCAAACTTTCAAGTCATATATCAAAATTTATCGTACTCGTATCGTGGTTAAGTGTTGCACAATACGTAGTGATGGTTGCAGTAGTATAAGTAAGATATACGGTGATTATCAATGTAAATCGATTTATCCCTCGATGTTTAGTACCCACCCATAAGGCCATGGGCGTACCCATACCCAATGGGTACATGGGTGGGTGTGGGTATGGGTACCCAATACAGGGCTCTGCTATGTTGGTGTTTGGGGTCTTTAGCCTCAGCTCATTGGTTGGGTCAGTAGTTTGGTGGTATGTCTTTTACGTCGTTGTTCTTTTAAGGCTTTGTTGGTGATAATTTGTTTCTAGCTTGGTTCAGTATTAACTGTTTCTATTTGGAAGTTATTTTATCTTGCTGATCCTTGGAGTATGCTCCCTTTGAAGATCCAACTTTTTTAGCTTGTAGCTAGTGCTATGCCTTTTAGAGGCTCCAGCTTCTCCATCCTTATGGATGATGCTCCCTTTGTTGTATTTGTTTTTTTTTTTTCTTTATTTTTTTTTTTTTTGTATTTTTATGGTAATGTTATGCTATTAGGTTTTTTTTTTTTTTTGACTGTAGCTCTTTGAGCATTAGTGTCTTTAGTTCTCCTTTTAAGGACATGTATCATCTTTTTTAAATTAACGTGTAAGCCCCAATGTGGATTTTAACTAAAAAAAGAATTTTTTTAGTTATGTTGGGCTTATTATCTTTGTCAATTAAGTAAAATAGGATCCATGATGGACAAAAATTAAAAAATTATGGTTTATTATTGGGTTTGTTACCATTCCTCAATCATTCATTATAAGCAAATGATGATATATCCTTTTCTAAAGTAGCTTATTAATTACTACTAAGATTTAAATATTATGGAGTCTAATGATTAATTAGCTTCAATCAAATTTCTCTCTCGTGATCAAAAAGCCTGGTAATTAATCATTGGGGATTGGGCCTAAGAAAAATCTTGAATAGAGTTCATATTAGAAGGTTATATTTCTAGGTAGTGTATTATATAATATCAAACCAACCTTCTAGAAGTTTAATCAATAATCATATACATGATTAAAACTTTTTACTAGGAATTTTACATATGGCATATTTTTTTAGTTCCTCTTGGGCTTTCACTTTGATTTAATATTGATGCTCTTAACAACAAAAAAGAATTTAAAAGCATTTCTTTATTATGCACATCATAAATGTAATTTTCATATTTTTGATGAATCAAATTCTCTCCGTAATCTTATGAATGTAAGCTTAAATTTTGTTAAATAAAAGAAAATTATTTTTATTATTTTAATAAAATATATAAAATAGGAAAGTTGAGTCAAAAAAAAAAAGAACAAAAAGGAATAAAGCAAGATAGATTAGAATCTGATTCAAAATGTTTTCCATAACCAAAGGCTAAGAAGAAACTAACAATAGTCATATTCGTATTTAAATGACGAACTACTATCTAATAAACTAACTAAGGCTTCGTTTGGGACAACTTTCTTTATGCTTATTTAAGCAGATTTTTAGTATAAAAATTTAATTTTTGTATTAAAAAGTTGTTTTATGAAGTAGTAAGAAAGTTTCCGGCGATATTTTAAATAAAGACGGGATGTTTTCGGGTGTCGCTTTGCTAGGGTTTTTCCTCCATGGCGATTTTTTCCTGCTGTGAGCGCTAGTCTCCGGTCAGGGAAGTGGTTTTTCGCTCCTTTTTGCGATTTTTTTTGTTTTGTTTCTCTGCTTTTCTGTATATTTGCTTTGCGATGGCCGGTTCGCGTTTGGTTGATGGCGGTTTTCTTGAGGGCAAATCTTCTAAGTCTTTACGTGAGGTGCTTTTGGGTAACCCTTCCCCCTTCCCTGATTTGAAAATCTCTTCCCATCGAGGGATACCTTCTCTGTGGATTTCTGAGGCTGAGATTCATACTCTTGCTCAATCATTTGATTTTGCCTTAGTTGGAAAATTTCCTTTTCACCACCCATCCCTTGATGATATTCATAAGTTCTTCTTTAATCTTAAGTTGAACGGTGAAGTCTCTATTACTGTGCTTAATTCGAAGAATGTTCTATGAAACTTGCAAATGATTTGAATTATTGCTGCATTTTTGCACATCGTTCATATTTCATTAACAATTGCTACATGCGTTTAATCAAATGGTCTCTGTTGTTTGATGTGAATGTTGAATCTTCTATTATCCCCATCTGGTTGTCTTTCCAGAATCTGCGACCTCATTTGTTCTCCCCGAGAATCCTTCAGGGGCTTGGCTCCATTTTGGCCGCCCTCTTAAAATTGACCATGCTACTGACGTGGATTCTAGACACTATATTGCTCGTGTGTTGGTCGAATTAGACATTTCTAAAAAGTTTTCGAACAATGTGTGAATTGGGCCAGACAATCTGGGGTATGTCCAATTTGTTATCTTTGAGGATGTTCAATTTTATTGTGATCATTATAGCTCTTTAGGCCATTCCACAGCGGAATATTTATCCCTGCACCTGAACTTGGCCAAAGCTTCTTCTTCTAATTTGGTTAATGCTTCTGACCCGGTTGACAATGTTGTTCTGGTTATTGGGGTGGACCAGGGGGTGAACCTGGGGGGTGTGTCTCCTATCTCCCTAGGGGTTGTCGGTCATGTGGGTGTTGCAGTTGGTGTTGGCTCACCCGTTAATTGTACTGAGACTGTGTTGCCTAATTCCCCTGCTCCTGTTGAGGTTTCTGTGAACCCTGTTGTCTCTGTGAACTCAGTTGTGTCGGTGCCTGAGGTGTAGGGATTGGGTTGTGACGTTGGTAATTTTGAGGAAGATGTTGTTGTTTCGATTCCTGTTAATGGGTTGGGGTCTCTAGTACGGATTCTCCTAACCCTTTGCATGTTATTTCGTTGAACAATAAGATTTCTGTTGCTGAGGTTGGTGTTGTAAGGTCTAATGTGAAGGTTTCAGTGGATAAGGTGGCTAGGGTTTTACCTTCTATTCAAGTTTCACGTGCTTGTGCTAGAGTCATTGGTTTTTTGGGTTGTGATTTTAATGAGCATCTTATTTAGTCTGTGGGGGATGTTGTGTCAGCTCCGTGTCTTTTAAGTGCTAATGAGATGCATTGTGTGGCTGTGGAGGATTCTGGTGACTCTGGCATGGTTACACCTTTGGGAGTGGTGCGAGAGGGACCTAGTGCTGATCCTAAGTGTATTTCTCCAGTTACGCCTTCTATAACGGGTCATTTGTTGAGGACCCTGTTAATTTAGTTTCACCTAAGGCATTGGTTGCATAGTTGGGTGCCAATTCGGGGGAGGATGTTAAGATTCAACATGATTGGCTGCAGTTAGGGGTGTCAATATTTGACACGGCATGAAAACTCGACCAGGACCCGACCCGGAAAATCCGGGTTGGACCCAACCCGTTTGAAAAATGGGTCGGGTTCGGGTTCACAGATTCGACCCGTTTGAAAAAACGGGTCGGGTTCAGGTTGACCCGGCGGGTTTCCGGGTCAACCCGAAAACCCGTTTATATTTGAATTTTCTCGTGCCTGTCCACTTCCCGCGACGCTGCCCCACCTGCCCGCGAAGTTGTCCCGCTGCCCAGATTGCCCGCGAAGCTGACCCTGCTGCCCGCGCCTTCCTGTGCCGGCGCAACGCGCGCGCTCGCCCGCGTGGGCACCCGCGCGCGCGCTCGCTCGCGCGCGCACCCGCACTCGCCCGTAGGCGCACCCGTGCGCTCGCCCGCCGGCGCACCCTCGCTGGCTCGTTCGCCCGCGCGCGCACCTGAGTGCTCGTCTGTCGGCACACCCGCCCTCGCCCGCCGGCTCACCTGCTTCACCCGCGCGCTCGCCCGCTTTGCCCGCACCCCGCGCGCACGCGCTTTGCCGGCTTTGTCCCCGGGTTCCGTGTCAGGTCGGGTCAACTCGGCAACCCGCTGGGTCAGGTTCGGTTTTGGATTTTCGACCCGTTTCTCTACCCGGGTCAATTTGGGTTCGACCCAAACCCGACCCTTGACCCGAAATTGACACCCCTAGCTGCAGTGTTCATCTGATTCGTCTTCGGAAGCTAGTGGGGAGGATGAGCCTGTGGCTGTTTTTCCCGCAAAGAATGATCGTCCTGTGGTTTCAGCTTCCTCTCGTGGGAGGGGTAAACGTGGGAGGAAATAATTTGTGGGTTGGTGCTGGTGTTCTTGGTTGTCTTTGATGCCTCTCGTTGATGGTTGGTTTTTGCATTGGTCGACTTTTACTTGTTGCCTTTTCACTAAGGCCTCGATTTGGTTTTAATGCTGGCCGTTGGAGTTGTTGGGCAATGATGTGGCTGAGGCTCACTCCTCCGTAGCCAAGCCTCATGAAAACCTTTGGTGTTGGTTTGTTGCTTGGTTGGGTTGGCTGCTTCGCGCTCTACTGGTTTCCACTCCAAATTGGATTGTATGTGCCTGGCTACGGTGTGGTTCGTAGCCTCGGTGAATTACTGAGCCCGATAGATTGTAACTCCCTTTTTTTCTTTTGTTGCTTTTTTTGCTCCTTCGCTATTCTGCTCCTTGTACTCCTTTATTATTTTAAATAAAAGTTATGTTTTTTGTTTAAAAAAAATGAAGTAGTAAGAAAGTCATCCCAAACGAAGTCAAAATCTCTAATGAAATAGAGAGACTTCTCATAACATTTATTTTTATGGTGCCTTAATAAATGATAATGATTATAAAATTCAAAGACCTTTTCATTTATCATTCTTTGATAATAGCCTCACTTCTTCAAATCAATCACTTTTAAGTTAAAAAGTTGTTGACTCACATACATCTCATCCAAGACTCTTGATATGAAACATTTTAAGGGAACTGATAAGCGTTTACATATGTATTAGTTATCCTCACAAAAAAATCCCTCAATTTTCAATACCCATGACATAAACATAGCAAAAAACTCTTTCATGTTTTTTTTTAGAATTTAGCAGACATTATTGGAGTTAATAAGAGAAAAAGAGATTATTTCTTCAGAGCAGTAGCCTTTACACTCTTCGATTACTTGTAATGGTGGCCTTCCATCTAAGAATTTATCAACAAGAAAAAAACTAGGAGCAACTTGTCAATTTGCTCATGAATGCAGGCTTAGTTTTATACTAATAAATCTTAGTATCTATGGACCTCATAAGTCTACGTAATGATCTTACTAGTACTTTCCTTTTAAAATAAACTCACAAGAGGGCTTATGCGTTAAATAATAAAAAAAAGGTTACAATACCTTAAAGGATCAAGAGCTCTATAAAATTTAATATTTGAATCAAAACCAAATGAGCATATGATCCTATCTATTGCAATAATCAAAAGAAAAAGAAAAACCATTGAGACAATAAGCCAGCCCTCAAAAGAGGAAACCAATCCAAAAATTCAATGAAGCGTCAAAAGCCAACCAACAAATAGCTTCCAGCACATGGACAAGCAGGAGATTAGAAGCGGGGAGCACCAAAACAACCTACAAGAGAGAAACAACAAGCATGCAGAGAACATAAGAGATAAAAAAAAATGCTCGAATAAGGACACAACAACACGAGGCGCCAACTACGGGAGGGGACCGACTGAGGGAAAAGGCACAAACAACAGAGGCCGGAAACTGCAAACAAACCAAATTAATCAAAAGACAGCTCCACAAACCTATCCAAGAACAAGATAGACAGCATAAAACAACAACATGACAGACTAACTAAACCTTCCACCAATCCCAAATAATAAATACTGATTTTTTCTTATTAGTACTTATTTAATAATAATAAATCTTGCATTGTGTATGTGTCATTTAAAAATATGCTTAGTTTTTTTATGAGCGATTCATAAATAACTAAACTGTAAAGATGATGATCATTTCCACTCGACTAACAGACGCATTGATCACTTAAAGATAAACTCAAGATGAATAATTCATGAAGATTCAAGAAATAAAAGTAGAGAGCAATTTGATCCTAGATTTATTTCAACCAGCAATAGCCTCACCAATTGAAATTAAGATAATAAGTATGTGAGATTCTTGTTGCCAAACCAAGCTTAAGGGGTTCTAGAATTGGTCCCTCAACCTCTAGCATCAACAACATCAAGATAGGAAAGGCAGGGCTGATCATGCTAGGTATTTAAATTAGCTAGGCTATTTTAAAGAAAGAAAGGAAGATGTGGGCGATTAATAATAAAAGCTCTTCGACTTCATATCTTCTTTGTAAACACATTATTTTACATGAACTCTAAAAAATGTATCTCAACCTCATATTTATAGTATTAGGACGGCAACAAAAAAGGATATACGCTAGGAATAATAAAATATGTTATTTGACTAGTACAAATATGTGGGCATGACTCTATAGCTACACATGAACAACCATCTTCGATATCTATGTGCACCTCTGATGAGTAGTTCCAATGAGTGTCTTTGGTATGTTACTCTAACAAGTGAGGCATTTAATTGAGATACTTATTGGATTGGTGAGGTTGTTGTGATTTGAACTAGGGGTGTCAATTTTGGGTCAGGGGTCGGGTTCGAGTTGAACCCAAAACTGACACGACACTATTTGGATCAACCCGAACCCGACTCATTTCGGCAAACAGGTCAATTTTTCGGACCCCAACCCGACCCGCTTCGGGTTTGGGTCAACCCGACACGACCCGAATGACCCGGGACGAAAATTGCTAGTTTTCGGGTCAAAAAAGGGCAAATCTTCAATTTTTAGGTCAAAAGCGGGTCAAATGGGTCAATTTCATGTTTCCAAGTCAAAATGGGTTTTCGGGTCAAAACGGGTCAATTTCGATCAGTTTACTAGGTCAACCTGAACCCGACCCGATTTTTGAAACTGGTCGATTTGCTGAACTCGAACCCGACCCATTTTGGGTCCGTGTTGACCCTAACCTGGAATTTTTTAGTCTGGGTCGAGTCGGATTTTCGGGTCGTGTCAAATATTGATACCTCTAATTTGAACGAGCATCTCCTCTTACTAAGTGTATGCCCCTCTATTTGGAGCAATTATTACGTCCGGTCACCGAATGCGTTCAGAGACCAATAACCACGCGCCGCATCACCTAAAACTCAGTATTGATGACTCGGTATTACTCGGTATACATTCGGATACGTTCGAATTCCACCGGACGTAATAATTCCTCATCTATTTGAGGCTAGTTTTTGTCGAAGTAGAGTGTCTCAAACAAATGAGTTCTTCTAACAAGAATGTCTCAATTGGGGAATTTCTTTTGTGGCAAATACCATTGAGGTTGATCCAGCCTAGTTGGGGCAAAATTTACTCTAGGCAGATCCCCAATGGCCGCTTGATTTCCTTTGATTCCTCAATGAGCCTATCTAATCTCCATAAATTGATCAGATCGGCATATTGGGGTATATACTACTAAAGATTCTGTCTCTTTTCAAAATTATTTTTCCATGCCAAATAATAATACCACCGCTATAATCTATTATGCTATAATTGTTAATTAAACAACCAAAGCTTGCTTCTGTAAAAGCCAAATGCATTTAAATGATTCTGTTGTTATTTTGTCCTTTGCAGAAACATTATTGAGTTATTATTTGCAGTCAGTGGGCAAATAAAACGAAATGGGCATCATTTTTTTCAGCAAACAGACCCAAATCATTATACATTACTGATAGTAATCAGCAGAATTTTCCAGCTACGCATTCGAATCAAAATGTCAGGTTCACTCTCTCTTATTGCATTATGAAAAGATCCTATGTTACAAATTTGGAAGATCTGGAGATGAATTTAATAGCACGTTGTTCGTCATTTTTTCGTTTTGGCGTTAAGATTTCGTTTGGGATAATTTTTTTACTAATTTTTTATATAAAAAGTTGTAATAAAAATAAATTTGCACTAAAAAATTGTTTTAAAAAGCAATAAAAAATTATCACGAACGAAGTCTAGGATGGCTTTCTTACAGATTATTAAAGTAGCTTTCAAGTAAAAAAAATTTTGAATTTTTTGATTAAAAAACGGCTTTAAGAAGCAATAAGAAAGTCGTCCCAAACGAAGCCTAAATTGCCGAACTGAGAAGTAGAAATAGAACCAAAATCTCAGTTGATCTGGTTAAGTTTTTCTTCTTTGATAGGAAGCTGGACTCGCTTCCTAAACGTTGTATTTAGCTCCACCTTACATAATAAGAAATTAGAGAAGGAAGAAATAACAGGCTATGACAGTGAATTGTATTAATTAGGATTAATGCTAAATTAATGAAGCATTAAAATTCCATCAATTTCAATGCAAATTCATTAAAAATAAAACAAAATCATCTTCGTATGATTACTGATTTTTTAAGGAAATTCTAATAAATTTGTTATGAGATTTTTTAGATAAGTATGGGACATTCCTGTTGTCATAGAGAGTTGCTAGTTTTTTTCCCGTAGAATTCGATTGTGTTGATCAATTGAGTCGTGTTATTGATTCAAATTAAATTTCAATTCTATAGATTGAGTTTAACGAGGAGTTTGTTGGGGAGAAGCGAAGCCCTGAAGAAAAAAAATTTTCATGGCCAGACAATGTAGTTCTAACACCAAAGCATTGCGGACGTAGTTGGAGATAAAAGGAGTCAACACCAAGGCACTACGGGTACAACACTAGGGTGTTGCGAGTCGTTTGAGTCAAATTTTTCTTCATTTTTGAACGAATTGTAACAAATTGGGGGTTGCACTCTCTTGTATATGTCTCAATTTAGGGAGGTCAATTTCGGGTCACGAGTCGAACCCGAAACTGACCCGGGTTCAAACGGGTCAGAAATTTGAACCCCCCCAACCCGGGTAGGTAAACGGGTCGGAAATTCGAACACGGACCCGACCCGGCGGGTTGCCGGGTTGACCTGACCCGACCCGCGCGGCAGGCACCAGGGCAGAGGGGCAGCAGACACCGGGGCAGAGGGGCACCGGGGCAGTGGGGTAGCGGGACAGCGGGGCTGCAGCGCGTGGCGTGCGGGGCAGCGGGCGGGGGCAGCGAGCGAGAAATCCAAATTTTTTTAAAATAAACGGGTTTTCGGGTTGTCAACCCAAACCCGACCCTTTTTTCAAATGGTTCGAATCTGCGAACCCGGACCCGACCCGTTTGTCGGGTCCAACCCGGATTTTTCGAGTCCGATTTTCGTGTCGTGTCAAATATTGACACCCTCTATGTCTCAATACGATGGATTTGAGTTTGAAATAAATAATAGAGTACTATTGTATAAGATCTATATAATTTCACTCTTATTTCATAGTGAATTTTTAAATGAGGTGTGGATCATATTTCATAGTGAATTTTTAAATGAGGTGTGGATCTATGATTTTTTCCAATTTTTTTATATTTTTCACATTAAATAGTGATATTCTTTCTCCGTAATTTTGTTTCTTGTTTGTTTTGCTTTTTGTTTATTCCCAACAAAAAAAACATTTATTGTCAAAAAGAAACTTTAATCATGAGTGTTTGCATAGCTTATGTTAACTTGCATTAAAAGAGTATTATAGCTCACAAATAAGCAATCATTGGTAAAAAGAGAAAAAAACATGTCTCTTTAGCAAATTGTGCTGGCATATTTACGAAATAGGAGAATATTTATAAAACTATGTAAATAATTAAACCGGATTTTGATCTCATAACAAGGTCTTTTATATCGTGGCAGCACTAATAACTTAATTATAATGAAATCATGATTTCACTACTATAATTTATTTTATATAATATACAAATATTTCAAAAGAAATCTTAATTATAATAAAAATTAATTGTTGTCTTGCACCGCTTTATATTCCCATGTAAATAAGAAACCATAAAAGAGAAGTATATAAATGATATTGAATTTGAATGATTTGATTATTAGGGATATAATAATTAACTAAATAGAGGTTTACATACATATCATAAAAAAGTTATGAATTTACATATCTAATATTACAATTTTTATATTTAGTTATATGTCCAAAATTTTTTAAAAAAATATCACTAATACTAACTAGTAGTTATGTGTGAAATATGATTATGCCGATCAATCAAGTTATACTATTGACTTAAATCTCATTTTCGTCGAGCTTCACTACAGAAAAATTGTCTATTATTGACAGTAGTTTCTGGCGGTTTTGATATATTTTCCGGCGGTTTGGAAAATTCCAGGCAGCTTATAAACTGCCAGAATAAACCGTGTAGGAAATGTAAATTGGCGGCAAAATTTTTCGATGATTAATTTCTGGCGGCTCAAACAACCCAAAATTTAATGAACCCAAAACTGCAAGTAAACCGCCGGAAAATTCTGCGCAAAAACTGTCGGTGAACGTCGGTTTATTACCGGCGATAAGAACACCTGATATTTCTGGTGGCCAAACTGATGGGTACCCGCAATTATTACTGGCGTCAGCTTCACGCCATATGGTATCTCTACAAAACTCAACTTAGTATTATGCTTCTCTTTTAATGACGAACATTTGGCACTATAAAGCATTGTAGGTCACACCCCCATTTTATAGAATTTTCCCTTAAGTTTAAGGGGGACTGTTCAGTCCCAGAACAAGCCCGATGCATGCCTCCACTTCAACCATCCAACTTGAATTTTGTTCATAATAACACCATCTATTTCACCTTCACTCTAAACAATAGATTCAATATATCTAAAACATGTACTCTTATTAATGACTTGAACGCCCAAAGTCATAATTCCCTCACTATGTATATTACTACTAAAATTACACTCCATATATTATGTTTTAGATCTACTCAAGAGAAAACCTTTTAGACTCTAAGGTTGACCTTCATAATTCAAGTTTAACTTTAACTCCCTATCTAGTCATATCACCAAAAAGAATATCTTCCCCAAAAGTATAAACTAAGGTACATCATCTTGCAAATGTCTATTGAGAATATCCATGACTAAAGCAAAATGATTTGGGCTTAAAGCTTTCTCAAAATCAATCTTTAGTTTCAAAGGTAGACCTCCATAATTCAAGTCTACCTTCAACTCCCTCTCTAGTCTTATCAACAAGATGAATATCAATAGCAAAAATTATAAATTAATCAAGGTACATCCTCTTGCAAATGTCTACTACGAATATTCTTGACTAAAGCAAAAAATCAAGGAGAAGAATGGAGATCACCTTCGGCTAGGGCAGTCAAATGCGAGTGAGGGCGTTAGGGGCTTGGGCGGCGTTCGATGAGCGGAATTCTGTTGATGAAACGAACGAGCAATGTTCGGCGAGGGCTAGGGCATCTAGTCGAAAGAGAATGAGCCACGCGAAGAATTAAGGAAAAAGTGAGGGGTATTTAATTTTAGGGCCCTTTTCGACGGTTTTAAACACCGGAAACTTTTTACTTATAAACGTCGGCTAAACCACCGATAAAAGCCGCAACAAAAAGAAAATATCGGCGGTATTTTTGACAGTCAGTTGACCTCCGGAAGTTCCAGTGATTTAGCGTTTAATACAGTTGGTTGAACCGCCAGTTTATAGTTCCAACCATCAACTGACCGTTGGAAATACAGCGGTATTCAGCAATTTTTTTGTAGTTCTTGCCACGATTGCAGAGGCAGTGCTCCCCCTACTTAGGATTCGGGGTCTATACAGTTGTACAAAGCATCACTGTTGTACGCTCCAGTGCTACAACACTATAGTCTCAGGTTGGAGAGAGAGAGAATAGCTCTATGATTCACTGTAAACTATAGTGATATGGTGCTACAGGGTGGACTCAAAAATTGTGGTGTTACGAGTTGGGCTGAGCATTTTGTCCCCTCTTTTTCTTGTTTCACATGAAGGGTTGCATCATTTAGTGTATTGAAAAGTGTATCTTATTCTATTCTATATTTAGAATGAATGGAGACGAGAAAAGAGTATGAGAGAAGAGATATGCTCAATTTCTCCAAAAAATTCATTGTGAATTTCTTGGTGCGGTGTGGTGTGGCTCATGCTTTCCTTTTTTCAATTTTTTTCACAATAAATATCCATGTGTTCATTTCCGCTATTTTCTTTTCTTTTTTGTTTCGTTACATGGTTTTACTTCCCAACACTAACTTAAATAAATAAATTATATTTTTTCACATATATATTTGAAGTGATTTAGATGCTAAAGTAATATGTGATCTGCAAGTTTAAATTTTTAGATGTTAGATATATAAATATATAATGATTTTTTTTGCATGTATGAAATTTCCTCATAATTAAACGAGCTATATGATTCTCGTGAAAATCATTTTAAAAAAGCAATTCTAGTCTATCACTTATTTTATAAAAAGCAAAGGTCCAATGAAATCGGAGGCATACAAAGCTGAATTTTGTAGTTTACTTATCTTTCCCATTAATTACACATATAACCTTTGAAAATGAGCATATTTAAAGACAAATGTAATACAGCTAAATCATATTAACAATAGTAACATCAGAAACAGTATATACTATAGGAAAATCATACAATATTGGCGGATCTTCTGACGGGAAATTGTTAAGCTTCTGGTGGAATTGAAAGTTTTTCAGTTGAATAAATTTCGACGGTAAAATGAGCGTCGGAAAAATTTTGCGTCGAACAAAAACCCCAGAAGAAAAAGGCTGCCGGAATAACAAAAAAAAATTAATTTAAAAAAAATAGACTGCCCAGCTGCCCCGACCAGCCTGCCTGCCCATTCGAGCAAAGAATCAAACACGGGGCCTCTTATGTTTTGTTGCACGGTGTCAACCACTCTGCTGTGATGTAAAATGTGTTAAGTTATAAAGTATTTTATATTTAAATAAGTTAATTCCATAAAATTTTAACAAAGATTAAAATAATAAACTATTAATATTAAGATTAAATTTTTAATAAAATAATAAGTTAAAATTATTAATAAACAAGTTATGGTTATTAATAATAATATTAATACTAAAGTTATTAATATAATGATAATTTAAAGTTATTAATATTAATATTAATATTATTAATAGAACAATAAATTAAAGTTATTAATAAATAATTAAACTAATTCTTACTTTAACTTGTAAATTTGAATTATTTAAAGTTATATTAAATTTATTAAATTAATAATTAATTAAAATAGGCTATGAAATTATTAATTAATGAAATTACGAACATATAATCTTTCTAAAAAATTATTAAAATTCGTCGAAAAATCCACCGGAAACAAATTTGTTAGAAATCCGCCGAAAAATCTTACTAAAAATTGGTCGGTAATATTTCATCTTTATCTGCCGGAAATTTCGTCGGTAATGAACGATTTTCTTGTAATGATAGTAGCAGACAACTTTTCTTCAAGTCTGTAATTCTTGTACAGTTGTTGCTTTATATAGAATGGGCTGGTACATGTGTAATAAGGCTTGATTGCAAATGGTGTGTTAGGCATTAAGACCATCTCCAACCGTTCGACAAACAACCGAATGGAGGCCCTCAAATGTCACAATCGAACGTCATTTACTCTGCCATTTGATCGCAAGTGAACAGTGCGACGACATATTGGCATCGCACTGTTCACTTGCGCCATTCTTTTCCTCTACCGAACTTGCCTAAGAATGGCGCGAAAGAAACGAAAGATGGTTAGGGGGCAAAATGGCGTTCTATTGGAGATGAATCACGTCACTATTTGATTTTACCACATTTTGCAGTGAAAAATGAGAGTTTCGGTTGGAGATGCCGGTGGATGAGCTACTCGGATTGTTACTGTCAGGGTCTTTAATGGTGGTAGTGCTAGTTTGCTCCTTTAATATTCCATGTATCAATTGTCGAGTGAGTAAGACATCTACACAAAAACAATAGAATATTTTGTAAAATTGCAAGATAAACGAATTGCATACATAGTAATTAAAAAATTTACAAAATTATATATCTTTTATCCTTTTATGTGTTTTACGATGTTTACAAAAAATTCCATTAATTTGATCGTTACATTTTTAAACGAAAAGTATCCAATAAATCCATCAATAGAAAGATACCAAAAATAATGAAATATACCCTAATAAAAAACAAGCAAACAAAGAGTGATGTCATTTCTTTTCCTTTCAGCAGCAAAACTTCTCAGACAATTAACCAAGCAATAATTCATCCTTTCATGCCAACAATAATTTCTCAATTATAATGTAATACAAGAAAGGGCTGCAATAATAACAGAGCTCGGATCCAAGCTGGCTTATAACTCCTCGTGTCTAATTTCTACATGAGCTAGCAAGCCCATCTGCACAATATAAATACGTCCAAAACTCTGCAAAGCTTCAGCATTGCCATTTTCGGGGCAGGAGAGGAACAATATGGAAGGTTTGAATTAATTAAGCTCTCTCTTAGGCTGCACTTCTATATAATTATAAGGTAATTAGCAAATTTTTTCTTTTACTAATCAGGTTCAACTAACCTCTCGCTCCAAATATCACTGGCTCGTGCCTATCAGTATATTCTTGTGCCGACTGATAGGCTATTACTTCGCATATGGGCGGCATTATTATGGATGAAGGATGTGGTGATTTTGCCGGCAATGAAGTCGGTAATGGCGGCATTGCTGTGGCTAAAGGAGGTCATAATTTTGCCGCTAATGAAAGTGATATTAGCAGTTTGTTTGGTGATGTTGGTGTTTGTGTTTATAGAGAAAGTATTGATGGGATTTACCAGTCTCTACGTCAAAATATTTTGTCGGAAGCCTGAGAAGATATACAAGTGTAGTCCTATTGAAGAAGATGAAGAGCTTGGGAGCTTGGCCTACCCTATGGTTCTTGTTCAAATACCAATGTATAATGAGAAAGAGGTAAACTTTATCGAGATTAGTCGCTTCGTTTGGGTCAACTTTATCATTGTTTTATATAACAACTTTTTAGTAAAAAGATTTCTAATTCAAGAAAATTTTTAACTAAAAAGTTGTTTTAGAAAGCATTAAGAAAGCTGTTTCAAACGAAGCATAAATATTTATTTATGAAATTTATTAGTTGTCATGTTTTTGAATGAAAATATGTAAAGTGTGAAAAAAAGAAGAAGATATTTTCGACCATATTGAGTACTAAATATTAAATTTTAAAATAATCTGCATTCAGAAGATTCTTATTTTGACATGGAATATTATATTAAGAAAAGAAGACATTTCTAGCTCTTTAATTTGAAGATAAAACAGTGAAGTTTGGACATATTTATATAAAATATAAAGACCAACAGTAGCATAGAAAAATCAAAAATAAATTTTTTTTTTCATATTTATTATTACATTTGTACATATGCAATACTTATACTCATGAAGCAAAAGTAATATTTCAGGTCTACCAACTTTCCATACGAGCAGCATGTAATATTACATGGCCAGCAGATCGTTTAATAATACAGGTGCTTGATGATTCAACTGATCTGATCATTAAGGTAACATATTGTGTAACATATTGAGATAGATCATCTCAATATCTCACTTTCTTCAGTAAATAATAATATGTTGGTATTTTTGATCAGTTTTTATGTGTGAAACAATCATTTGATAGTTGATATAACATTTTTTCTTACTAACAGCATTATTTTAATTTGGTTGATGTAATAATGTAGGAGCTGGTTTATGAAGAATGCAATAGATGGCTGAAGAAGGGAAAGAACATAAAATACGAGAGGAGAGATAATAGAAAGGGATATAAAGCTGGTGCCCTAAAGATAGGAATGAAGCATGACTATGTGCAAATATGTGAATATGTAGCCATGTTTGATGCTGATTTTCAACCTGAGCCTGATTTCCTCATAAGAACCATTCCATTCCTTATTCACAACCCCAACCTTGCTCTTGTTCAAGCTCGATGGAAGTTTGGTAATTTAAACAATATAAAAATTCAACTTATTACTTGCAAAAAATTATTTTACAATAAGTTAACATATAAGAAAATCATTAGGATATTATGTTATTAACCTATTAATTTAATTATTTGAAAAGCATGATTAGAATTATAATTTTTAATTATAATCATATCTTATCATGGATGGAATCAGAAAGAACTAAATATATATTTTACTATTTCATATATAAAATTATGCATTTCATAATTTTATTTTGGTTGATTTTTTCATATGGGTGGAATTAGAAGAATCTTGAATTTTTAGAAATATTTGTTTAACTTATTGTGACTTTTATTAGAAAATGTGACATTACATATTTAAAAATATTTAATCACATTTTTTAAAATATAACTAATTATAGATATTTAGTCATATTGCTTTATATATATAGATGAACTATGAAATTTTGTAATAATAATAAGATTTCAAGCTTTTGATATATAATAACTAGATATTGTTGAGTACTCTAATAATTAAAGCTTGATCTTATTTGGTTTTGTAGTGAATGCGGATGAGTGCATGATGACAAGATTGCAAGAAATGTCTATGGATTACCACTTCAAGGTGGAGCAAGAATCAGGATCAACTTCTTGCGGGTTCTTTGGTTTCAATGGTAGGGTTCTTCTTTTTCAGAATTCTTAGTTATTTGATTTCACTGGTCGAAATATATTTTTTGTTAATATTGAATGCCAAAGCATAAATTTGGAATTTTTATTCTAATTTTTTAGCAATAATTTGTAATATTTTAGCATTTGAATCTATTACCGTACTCTCAATTTCTCACACATGGATTTTCTTCTTTTCTTTTAGAGCAGAAATTTTTGAACATATAATAGAAGTTAACAAATTTAGTAAAAAAATTTAAAACTGAGATTAAAAATATAGATTATTGAATCAAAATTTAAAATATTTAACTTATTTTAACTGAAGTTTATTTTTAATATGTCAAAATAAGATATATGAAACAAACATATATACGTACATCTTTAATTTTTAAAATTTGTTAAGACAAGAAAATTATTTTATCAGAATATAATATTGAAACCGACAAGACTTGCTTGTGGAATTTAACAGGAACAGCAGGAGTTTGGAGAATCCAAGCCATTAATGACGCCGGAGGTTGGGAAGACAGAAGTACTGTGGAAGACATGGATCTGGCCGTGAGAGCAACTCTTAGAGGCTGGAAATTTGTCTATGTTGGAAGCATCAAGGTTCTTACTTGTCTTACTTCACTGAATATTATCAGTCACTCTCTCTCTCTCATGCTAATTTTTAATTATCTGGTTGGTTAATGAATTAAATAGGTAAAAAGTGAGTTGCCAAGCACTTTCAAGGCTTACCGTTATCAACAACATCGATGGTCATGTGGCCCAGCAGTTTTGTTCAAGAAATTATTTTGGGAAATTTTGTTGGCCAAGGTTAATCCATCATCCATTAAGCTTAATCACTTAAGAATATCTGTAATTAATAGTATTATGCCATTGAATTAACACTTTGTCCTTTTGAAAATGCAGAAGGCCTCCTTCTTGAAGAAATTCTACATTTTCTACAGCTTTTTCTTTGCCCGGAGAATTGTAACCCATTTTGTCACCTTTTTCTTCTTTTGTGTGCTGATCCCCCTAACAATTTTCTTGCCGGAAATTAAAATCCCCAAATGGGCTTTGGTACACGTACCAACTGCAATCACCCTTCTAAATGCCGTTGGAACGCCAAGGTTTGCAATATTTCATCTTAGTTTCTCTCTTACGACTAACTTGGTTATGTATATTCTCAACTGCTATATATATATGTGATACAATGGATCTAAACAGTTATATTTAGCTACAAATCCTGTCAGCCAAACAAGATCCAGCCATAATTTTTGGATAAAAATATTCTTCATAGTTACAGTTCTTTCTTCTCGTAACACTAATAAAGATTTTCTTTTTAATCCTTTGATGTCACAGCTCTATTCATCTAATTGTCTTTTGGATACTCTTTGAGAATGTGATGTCGCTTCATCGTTCGAAAGCAGTAATTATTGGATTATGTGAAACTGGAAGGGCGACTGAATGGATTGTCACCAAGAAATTAGGAGATAAATTGAAGGCCAAAACAATTACAGCCAGTTCTAAACAATCTAGAGTCAAACTTTGGGATAGGTACGTATAAAATAAAGTTCTATATATTCTTTAGATAATAAATGGTTTACCTGTATTACTTGAATATAATTTCAAAAATTCTCACTGTTAATCTTTCAGGTTTTATCCTCTTGAGCTGTTAATGGGCGTCTTCCTGTTACTGTGTGGATGCTATGATTTCAAATTTGGAAATGATTACTTCTTTATCTTCATCCTCTTGCAATCTATCACCTTCCTCGTCGTTGGGTTTGGTTATGTTGGAATTCGAGCTCCAAGGGACGATTAGATATTAATAGATGCTTTATATACATTTCTGTTTTATATTTTTCTTCTTCTTCTTATTATTATTACTATATATTATTATTAATAAAATATAATTATTATAAAGTTATTATTGTTCTTATTATTTGAAGAGACCTGCTCTATTTTGATTCTATCATATTTTTATCGAGCAAGGAATAATTCAGCAATAAGAATCATCATCTACCGATATGCTGTGGGAGGAGACAGCTCTGTAAGGAGTTACAATGGAGATGAAAAAGCTTAAAAAAAAAAAAAGCCATTGCCTTCAATGATGATAAGGAGAGATTTCTTCTGTATGTGGGAAAGGGAAGGGCTCATGAAATCTTGGAGAGGAAGGTTGCGACTGTTGTGAGGATATAACAGTGGGATCAATGGTGTATATGCAGGTGTTGCAATAAAAATTGGTTATATTTCTTTCTGTTGAGGAAATTTCAAATTTGGTTTAAGAAAATATTATTCGCTTGTAGAAAAAATGAATTTCTATTGATAATGATTTTTTTTTTTTTTTTGAAAAAAATTTAGCTCAGAATGTTCTGATCTAAATTTAAGCAAACTAATTTTTTTCTCATTAAATTTATTTTAAGATGAATATAATATATATTTTAGTAGTTAATTAACTCTAAAAATTATACAAAAAGTAAATTTTTGGGCAGATATCATAAGCCTTGTTTTTCATACATGTGCAATGGTTAAAATAAAAATGATGAGTTTTTGGAACGTAATGGTTATGTAATTCTTTCCCAAAAAAGACTAAACAATTTCATTCATTAGATGCATCCACACTACTTATCGAAGTTTTGTTTGGGACACATTTCTTACTACTTTTTAAAGGAAATTTTTAACTCAAAAATATATAGTTTAAAATTTTTTTTTTACTAAAATACTGTTTGAAAAGTATTAAAAAAATTATCCAAAATAAAATCTTATTTACAAGTGGCCAAGTGGGCATCTCTTCTCTTATTAAGAGTTAAAAAATTTTAGAATGTCAATTTAGGGCTTACAATATTTGGAGAAAAAGAATTATAAATTAAGAGTTAGAAGTTACAAAGGAGTTTAAGACCTTTTTTTTTTGTTAAAACATACAGAGGGGCCTACGCATTAATACAAAAAAGGATTACAATGTCCTTAAAAGGAATCTCCAGCTCACTAATGCTCAAATGAGCTACAAAATAAAGCAAAATAAAACCTAATAGCTGGTGGTTCCTTATACTAATAGTTACAAAAATACTTAAGAACATACTAGGGCTGCAAGGAGATATCACCCAAAAAAGGAAGAGCAAAGGATCAACATTCAGCACGAACTTCCTGCAAAAAATGTGGACCGAGCCGTAAATAGCAAAATTGGCTTGTGCGTTTGACGCGTAAGCAGAAGTAAAAATACTAGTGGAAAGGTGACAAAAACCTTGAGCCTAAGAGTCACAAAAATTGAAGAAGGTATTGAGTTACACATAATATCTATCATAAATATCTCTCATGATATGATCCGCCTTTTTTTTATCATATATATATATTCATCGTAGGGCCTCCTTGTTAATAACAAAAATATTACAAATCTTTAAAGGGATCTAACAATCACTAAACGCCCAAAGAGCTATAATTAAAAAGCAAAAATAAGACCTACGAGCACAAGATCCTATATCAAAGAGAAAAGAAAAGGTTGGCAAGCACCCAAAATCCAAAAAAATATGACAGAGCTTAAATAATCATTAAGCATCAGGTACTGACTAAATACTTGCAAAAAGAATTAAAACCTACACAAAACAAATTTTAAGAAGAAGCATAGTCAAAATTTAAATTATGTGAAGGAGCATAATTTTACAAAAAATTAAAAAGAGTCAAACTAGCCAAACTGTTTGGCTAATTTTAAAAATGCCAAACTATTGGCGCATTACATGAAAAATGCCAAACAGTTTGGCTAAATTAGTTGTGTTAATTTGTCATTTTTTTTATTTAAAATATAATATAATTGTTAATTAATAATTTATGAGTAATTAAATATATATAATATTTTTGGACAAAATAAGCTCATTGAACGTTCATAAATTTAACTTTGCCAGAAAAAATTTAACGTAAAAATTATAAACAACATAAAATTTTATAAAATGTTTGAATTTGGAAGCAACATTCCAACAACAATAAGAACATTGTATTGAAAATCACATTCAAAGAGATTATCTTTGTATTAAGAATTAGCCAAAAAATACATAATTATTTTAAATTATTCATTCATTAATTTACAAGTATTTTAATTTAACAAAATATACAAATACAACTAATTTTATACAAAATGTTTGGGTATCAAGAATTAACCAAACAGTTTAGCTTTTTTCATATAATGCGTCAAATATTTTGGCATTTTTAGAATTAGCCAAACTGTTTGGCTAGTTTGGCTTTTTTTATTTTTTTGTAAAATTATGCTCTTTCACGTAATTTAAATATTTTTGATCATGCTTCTTCTTAAAATTTATTATTCTCTTGCATTAGTTTGGCGTTCTACTCCCTCTTCAAGTTGGCTGCAAGGGTATCTCATGCAAAACCACAACCATGTTTTTATAAAAAAAAGTTTTTCTTGTAATTATTTTACAAATTTTTTATTCAAATATATTTTCTTGATCTAGAATTTTATGGCTTCCTTCTTTTGTTCCTCAATATTGAGGTTCTAATTGTTTGAACTGAAGTGCTTTGAGTAAAATATATTTATATTTTTTTAGTTAATATTTTTTTTACCTTATTACCCTTATTCTTGGACTGCCTAAGAGTTGAAAGTAGTTAAGCAGGTCCTTAAACTTGATTAAGACCATAATGAATCTAATGACCATAAATTAATACTTTTGGAAGGGATAAGCCTTGACCATTTTTAGATAAAAAATACATGTATTTATGCGTATATTTATGCATGATTCGATTCGATATAGAGACAATTTTATTTGATTCATATCTAACTCAATTTAAATTTAATTCTAGTTGAACTCATGTAATAACCCAAAGACTTAAAACATAAATTATCTTTAATGAATGGCATATAAAATGAATTAACTAAGTTGAGTTAAATCTAAGTGAATGGACTGAGTTGAGCTAAATTGTGCCATAATAAAGCTATAAGTAGCCTACCTAACTAACTAACTAACTAACTAACTAACTAACTATATATATATATATATATATATATATGATGCTCATGACTTAAAAATAGTTTTAATACTAACAATAAATGCAAAAAATTGAGAAAGGATGGATGCTAGCTATTCATGATCCATCTCACTGAATAGAATTAAATGGTAACCCATTTTCTAATTAGAGCTTTAGCTTAAAATAAGCTTAGAGTTTAGTGTCATAAACAAGTAAACTTTTATGTTATTCCGCCTTCATATGCGGATATTAAATACATTATTATTTATTACAAAAAATATATAAATTAATATATCTGACAAAATTATATTTGATAAGCCCCACATTGCAATAATCACATTCCTAAAAAATATTAAAAATAAATAGTATGCACACACAATGCTCTTACAAAATTCTTACAGGTTACCACAACATTGTAAATATCTATATATATATATATGCATTGTAGGCTAATATATAATTTGGAAAAAATTTAATAATGCTTTAAGAAGATTTTTCTCCTAAAACCTTTCATTTCTCCCTCTCATCCCTTCTCTCTCTCCCTCTCTCTTTCATGAAGATCAAGAAGAGCTCAAGAACTCCTCCCAATTTTGTTACCACTCATATATTTATAAAATCTATAATGACATAGAACGATCAATTTATTTACATAATTGAAGGTACACAACTCAACATTAAGAGCTTAATGGGACTGTGTAATAGGAATAAGCAAAGAAATCTATAAATACCCAGCAATGCATAATAGCCAAAAACTTATAGGATATTTGATTTGCTGAAAAAAGAATATAGGCTAAAATGAATGTAGTGAATTTGAAATGTTTGAAGTTTTTTAGATTAGAGTAAAAGGAATGAAGGTGATTATTATTATTATTATTTGTTTGATTTGATGTAAAAATGAATGCAACGTAAAGTCAAATTATAGTTGGCGGTAGCAATGATGACCAATAGTTGCACCCGCGGTCGGTGGCATCAACAGCAAGGGACAACAATGCAGTCATCTTACGGTAACTGTTGCGGGCTAAAATATACGCCGCGGTAGAGTTTGTAATTTTAGGTCAAAGAGTTGTACGAATATTCAGCACACACACAAACAGGAAAGGAAAAAACGAACACCAGGATTTTTACGTGGAAAACCCGAAAGAGGGAAAAAAAACCACGGGGCCACGCCCAATTGAAGTAGTCCCACTAGTGTTCGTTTGAAGTACAAAAGTTGATTCGTCCCACAAGTCAGGACGATCAAATTACAATCAGTTTCTTCTAAATTGAAAGAAAAGTTACAAAGTTTTGCAGAATTCCGACATCTCCCGAAAATCCGGCAAAATTCCGGCCTATTCAGGCGGCGGAAAGAACTCTGGCGGTGGTCGAGGATGAGTTGATTCTCCTCCTTCTTATCTTCTCTTCTTCTATCTCTTCTCACTTGAGTCCTCTTGTGAAGAATGAGTGCTCTACTTATAATTTTTCTGGAGTGACATGGCTTGTAAATAGGTGTGAGATCAGGGGCGAATAGGGAGTGGTCGAATGGACGGTTCATGTTGAATCCTTCGATCGTGCACAGTTTGTTGGACATTAGAAGGCCTTAGTGATGTCGGAATTCGGTAATCTTGGGCTCGTTGGATTCGTCTCTTCGAGCCGTTCGATTCAATTATAAGCTCGTTAAAATCGGAGACCGTTTGGTAACTCAAATTATGATTCGAACCTTCCAACAATACTTCGAGTCTTCGATTCATACTCATTTGGACTTGGATTGAGTTGAATTTGGTGTCGTTGGGTTCGTATTTTCGAGATGCTCAGTTTTACTATAAGCTCACTGAAATCGAAGTTCAGATGCTCCCGGATTTAATTTTTGAAGTTTCCAACTTGATTTTTGTCTCGAGACTCGTGCCCGATCAAGAAGACTTTTGCAAGATTTATCAATGACAAAGAAAGTCGATCAAAATTGAGCTAGTTTACAATACATCAAAAATAAAATAGGAAGTTAAAAGAAATTCAATGAAAGTTTACACTATATATTTTTTTCAGCATATTAAAGACTCAAAATTTAAATCTCCTATATTTTTATGATTTTGCATTCATTTTGCAGCAAATCAAACAAATCCTTAACTAAAAAAATAAGCGAGAACAAAATGACATTTAGATTATTATTATTTTTTAGTGCAGAAATCTACATATAATTTGTCTTTCATAAACTAAAAGGCTTCGATTGGGATGGATTTTTTACTGCTTCTAAAATCAGTAAGACAAACATCCAAAACGAAGCCAAAGTATGGAATGGTGCAAAATGTTCGCCACCAGCCATTTTATCACATAATCCCCTTTATGTATGGGTGTCGATATTTGACACGACTCGAAAATTAAACTCGAAGCCAACCCAAAAATTTCGGGTTAAGGTCAACCTGTTTGAGAAATGGGTTGGGTTTGGGATTCCGACCCGTTTGTAAAATCGGGTCAGGTTCGGGTTGACCTTGAAACCCGAATTAAGCCCGGGTTGACCCGGGAATATCGCGTTAGTCGGCATCATCCCATGGCCGCTAGGCCCGGCTTCATCGCCGCGTCTGGTCGAGTCGTCGATGACTCGGCATCGACGCGTCGTCCTGTCTGTGTGCTGCCAAAGCCCAAACACATTTCGAGTTCGACGTCATCCCACCTTGTGACGCTGCCGTAGCAACCTAGCCGGCTGCCTAGCACTGCCTGTTTGTTGCTCATGCTCAGCAACCTAAGACCGCATGCTGGCTGGAAATGTCGTCTGCGATTTTGTTTGTGCCATCGTCGACTCGTCGTCCCATCGTTTGTGCCGTTGTCAATAGTCGTGCTGTTGTCGACTCGTCGTTCGGGATTTCAAATCTACGGGTCAGGTCGGGTGACTCATAACCTGTGCGGGTCGGATCTAGAATGGGATTTTTTGACTATTTGTAAAATCTGGTCTGGTCGAACACTAGCTGGTCGAAGTCAGGTTCGGCCCGAGCCCAACTAGTGACCCGATTTTTTATGGTAGGTTTTGTCAAATTATTAAGTATTATTATGATTTACGGGGTCGTATTACGACAAATGAGACGTGGAATTTTTATTAGGTCCGGACACCTGATGTAGCTCTGCTTCCGGATGCCAATAAAATGTCTCAACGTACTCTTACTCTTTACCGCACGGCTCGACGACCCGACCCGAAACGGAAACCCGGTATTGCTATGTTCGTGTATTGCTCGGTATTGCTAGATATTGCTCGGTATTGCTCGGTATTGCTAAGTATTGCTTGGCAATAACGAGAAATACTGCTCTGTTAAGATCAATACCGAACAATATCGAGCAATACCTAGCAATACCGAGCAATACCTAGCAAAACTGGGGTATTGCTCGGTATTGCTAGGTATTGATCTTGACATAATGGTATTTCTCGTTACCGAGCAAAACCTAGCAATACCCTGGTTTGTACAAATCAGCTAATACATAACAATATTGGGTTCCGATCCGGGTCGGATCGTCGGGCCGCACGGTAAAGAGTTAGAGCACGTTGCGACATTTTATTGGCGTCCGGACGTAGAGCTACGTCAGATGCCCGGACCTAATAAAAATTTTGAGACGTGACTTAGTTTTTATTTTTGTCTTTTTCATAATTTAGCAATTATTTAACTACGTTAATGGTTGTGGTAATCAGCCGACGGCTAAAAAGAGATCAAAATGGCATCTATAATTTCTCACAGAAAAAATCCTTTTAGTTGTCTTATTCCTATTTTTTAATGAACGATAATAATAATAATAATAATAATATAATTTTCGAGTTGTGTCTGGTCGAGTTGTCGATGACCCGGGGTTGACGCGTCATCCTGTCTGTGTGCCGCCAATGCCCAAACATGTTTCGAGTATGACATCGTCCTGCCCTGTGACGTTGCCCTCGCGGCCTAGCTAGCGGCCCAACACTGCCTGCTTGTCGCTCAGGCTCAGCGACCTAAGACCGCACGCTGGCATGGAACATCGTCCGCGATTTTGTCCATGCCATCGTCGATTCGTCGTTCGCGATTTCAAATGCACGGGTCGGGTCGGGTCGGGACACCCGTAACCTGTGCGGGTCGGATTCGGATTGAAATTTTTGACCTATTTATAAAATCGGGTCGGGTCAAATACTAGTGGGTCGAAGCCAGATTCGACCCGAGCCCGACCAGTGACCCGATTTTGATACTCCTATCTTTGTGATAGGCTTTGTCAAATTATTAAGCATTATTATGATTTACGATGTCCTATTACGACAAATGAGACGTGACTTAGTTTTTATTTTTGTCTTTCATAATTTAACAATTATTCAACTTCGATTAATGATTGTGGTAATCAGCCGACGGCCAAAAAGGAGATCAAAATGGCATCTATAATGTCTCACAGAAAAAAGCCTTTTAGTTGTCTTATTCCGATTTTTAATGAGCAATAATAATAATAATAATAAATATAATTTTATTTCATTTCCTATGTGTATTTATTTGACGACTATAACTTCACTTCCATAAAAAATAAAAAGCCAACTTCAGAGAGTGGCTGCAAAGGAATCCAAAGAAGCATAAAGGAAAAGAAAAAAACAATAAATTGTGTAGTGGGTGAATATGGCTTGGACTCAACTTAGTATTATTGATTGGCAATTAAGTTCTTTTGATGAGAACCTCTATTATAACTTGCGAGTACACATAATAAATAGCTGAGTTATTTGGGCGAATAGGTGAAATTATGCGTCAATGGACAAAGTAGTAAATGATGAGCTCATAAGAAAATGCAAAAGTTTGAGTGTCTTTCAAGATCTATTGCAAATGATGAATAGGTGAAATTATGTGTCAATGGTAGGAGCTGGACCCCACCCTAAAAATCCGGATTGGACCCGACACGATTTCAAAACGGGCCGGGTTCGGGTGCCGGGTCAACCCGAAAACCCGTTTAATTTAAAAAATTTGAATTCTCGCCCGCTGCCAGCTGCCCCTGCCCGCGCTGCCCACTGCCCCCGCCAGCGCTGCCCGCACACCCCGCGCCGCTGCCCTGCGCGCGCCGCCGCCCGCAGCCCCGCGCGCCCGCGTCCGCAGCCGCGCGCGCCCGCGCCCGCGCCCGCAGCCCCGCGCGCGCCCGCGCCCGCAGCCCCCGCGCGCCCGCTGCCCCACGCTGCTGCCCCCGCCTGAACCCCACTGTCCCGCTCTGCTGCTTCCGCCCTCGCGTCATCCCCCTCGCCCGCCGTTCGCCCGCTTCCATTCCGACTTTCTTGCGCCAGCATAACCCAAAATCGGGTCGGGTCCGGGTTTGAATTTCCGACCCGTTTGTTTATCCGGGTCGGGTTAGGGTCGACCCGTTTGAACCCGGGTCAGTTCCGGGTTCAACCCGAACCTGACCCGTGACCCGAAATTGACACCCCTAGTCAATGGACAAATATAAAGAAGTTTGAGTGTCTTTCAAGATCTATTGTAAATGATGAGCTCATAAGAAAATGCAAATGTTTGAAACGCATAAATTCACTATCTTTATAAGCATCACTAGTGATTGATGCATCCACCATAGAAAGTTATGATCGAACATGATCTCAATAAGTGTTGGATCCTATAGTAAGGCTTCGTTTGGGACGGCTTTCTTAATGCTTCTTAAAACAACTTTTTAGTATACATATTTTAAATTTTTACTAAAAAACTACTTTAAGAAACATTAAAAAGTCCTCACAAACAAACCTTAAGGCTTCGTTTGGGATGGCTTTCGCCTTTCTTATTGTTTTCTAAAATATTTTTTTAGCATACAAATTTTTAGATGCTTAAAAAAACAGTAAAAAAGTCATCCCAAAAGATGCAATAGCTTTCTTAATGCTTTCTAAAGCAGCTTTTTAATACATTTATACTAAAAAGATGTTTTACAAAGCATTAAGAAAGTTATCCGAAATAAAGCCTAAATTAGATGGATGCTAAAGAACCATTTATATATATATATATATATATATATATATATGTAATTAAATAAAATGAAGCTCATTTTTATTTTTATATAAATTTATTTGAAGAGTTTGGTAATACTCTTATGAAAAAAAAATTACATCTGATCGAAAAGGGATCCAAAGATTCAGTTAAAAATAGCAGACTGAGGGAAAAGGAATCCGAAGATTCATTAAAAATAAAACGAAAAACTTTTTCTTACCCAGATTTAAAGCAATCGTACGACATCTCAACAACCAAAGAATCAAGAGAAGAATATCATCAGGAATTCCTAATCAATTTTTTTTTCTAGTTTTAAAATTATATTTTTGATATTTTTCTTTTGAACAACACATGAAATTGAAACATATCATATAAATCAATATTAATTTACAGTATTTATTACATAATAATATTATATTACACATGTTAATCAATTTAATCAATTCTACTAGTGACATCTCACATATTAACTTAAGTGTATGATAATTTTTGGGATAATTTTTTTAATGTTTATTTTAACATATGTTTTTTAACAAATAATTTTATTTTTTAAATAAAAATAAAAAATAAAAGAGACCCAAATATATTTATTGCATGCTGAAATTTTGAGTCAATAAAGCATGTATTTCACATCTTAGCAGTGTACAAATATTCAACACATACAGATAAAAGTAGTAGGACCAGAAAAAACTTTATGTGGAAACCCCAAAAATGAAAAAAAATAAGAAAGATACAAATATCATTCTTTTTTCACTGTTTAAGATGAGGGTGTGTACAAAAATTAAGCGTCCACAAAGGGATAGTTTATACCCAACAACAATGCTTATTTTTCCCAATACAGATCTTTGAAAGTTGATGTTCACAAAATGACAAATGTACCCAGCTGTGGACAGTGTCAAATTTTGTTTGTATTCTGGAGATGATGGTGATTTTTAATCATGGTCATCAGTGATGATGATGATTATATGTGGAGATAGCTGGTGATGCTCTTCGGCAACGTCGTTACGAAAATAAAAAGAAGTTTTATCTATAGCTCTCTTTCTCCTCCTTTCTTTCCATCATGTGATGGATGAAGGCATATTTATAGACTTTTGATAGTAGCATGTTTCATAAATATAGAGAAAATATAATGTAAAGTTGGAGTGTCCATCAAACGATTCATATTGATTCATTCGATTATAGAGATTTCATCAAGCATTTAAATGCTTTTATGTTGTTAGAATTGTAGAAACTCTTCTTGTGCTCAGCTTCTTGAAAACGACAACACAGAAATGTAGAAGTAAAGTATATTATTATTACCTATATATTACAGAGTACACCTATGCTTATATAGAGCCAGAGACTAAATGATTAATTACAAAGAAACCAAAGACTATTCTAGAAGACAAGAAATACAATGGATATATATTTATATATGTGTATTCTAATATGCCCCGTCAAATTGATGGGTCTTGAGTGACCGTCAATTTTGGAACGAAGATGATGAAAACATGGTGTTGATAGAGACTTGGTGAATATATCGGCTATTTGATCCGTAGTAGTGATCGGATGAAGAATGATCTGGTTTTGTTGAATGTTATCACGAAGAAATTTTTGATCAATTTCAACATGTTTTGTTCGGGAGTGGAAAACCGGATTGTTTGCCAAAGCTATAGCCGACATGTTGTCACAATAGAGATTTGTGGGGTAATCTTGCTGAATGCCGAAGTCCTTGAGGAGACGCCGGAGCCAAATGATGTCCGACGTGAGTGCGGCAAGGGCCCTGTATTCCGATTCAGTAGATGATCTGGATACCGTTCGCTGCTTCTTAACTGTCCATGATATGAGTGTATCGCCCAAGAAGGAGCAAAAACCGGATGTAGATTTTCGTGTAAGAGGATCACCAGCCCAATCCGCATCTGAAAAAGATTTTAATACCAAATTAGTCTTAGTGATCGGCAAACCAAATTGTAACGTACCTTTAATGTAGCGAAGCAATCGTTTTAACAGGTAGAAGTGTTGCGGAAGGGGTTCGTGCATATGTTGCGAGAGAAGATTGACGCTGAAAGAAATATCAGGACGAGTTAATGTGAGGTATTGGAGAGCTCCCGTAATGCTTCGGTAAAGGGAGGGATCCGACATGAGATTTTCTGTATTGAACGTGGGTGGAAGCTTGGTGCATGCTGGGTTTGAAAGGGGGTTACATAGCATAAAATCCGCCTGTTGTAAAATTTTAAGTGCATACCTAGCCTGCGAAAGAAAATAAAAATCATTAGATTTTGAAATTTTAATGCCCAGAAATTCATGAACTTCTCCCAGATGTTTCATGGAGAACTCATTATCCAGTTTTGCTAAAATATTTTTGATGCAAGAAATATTATTTCCGGTGATCAGAATATCATCTACATATATAAGGAGAAAAATTTGAACTTGATCTTTTCGGTAAATAAGTAGCGACGGATCAGCTTGACTGTGTATGAATCCGAGAGTTAGAAGGAAAGAGGTGAACGTGTTGTACCATTGATGAGGCGCTTGTTTCAACCCGTAAATGGCTTTGTTTAGGCGACATACGTGATGTGGGTGAGAGCGATCTTCAAAGTCTTTAGGTTGTTTTATGTAAATGGTTTCCGCCAACGTGCCATGTAAGAAAGCGTTCGCTACGTCCAGTTGCTCTACCGGCCAGTTGTTGTACAGTGCCAATGCGAGCAGAATTCGAATGGTTGGGAGCTTTACGACAGGGCTGAATGTTTCAGTATAATCCGTTCCAAATTCCTGGTTGTTACCTTGAGCTATGAGTCTAGCTTTGTATTTTGCTATTGAGCCATTCGTATGAAATTTGGTTTTGTAAGTCCATCTACTTCCGAAAATGGAAGCGTTGAGTGGAGGTTCGACTAACGACCAGGTAGCTTGTTTTTGTAATGCAAGCACTTCAGCTGCCATCGCAAGACGCCAATGTTCCGATTTGGACGCTTCTGTATATGACGTGGGATCAGTTTTGAGGTCCGCATCTTTGAGTAGATGAATCAGGTTTAAACGTTTAGACGGTTTCAGAGATCCTGTCTGGCTTCTGGTGGTCATGGGATGCGACTTAGGCTGTTATAAAATAACTGATATTGCGTGCTTACTGAAGGAGCAGTCGCCTCAGTATCACATTGACGAGAGGTGTCTGTGTGAGAATGAAGACTAGACTCTGCCAGAGAGTGTTGCATATTAGTGTTACCTGCAGTGGTTGAAGATAAACTAACCGAAGCCGGTGTTAATAACAGAGGACAGATGTCCGAAGGATTAGTTTGAACGGATAATGATGATTTTAAAAATGGAAAGTTGAGTTCATTAAAACGAACATGTCTAGAAACAATTATCTTATTTGTATGAATATTAAGACGCTTGTAACCTTTGTAAATTTCAGAGTATCCCATGAATACACACTGAAACGATGCTGGTTGAAGCTTGGTGCGATGCTGCGTTGGAAGAAGTGGGTAGCATTCACACCCAAAAATCTTGAGATCTGTGTATACCGGTTTCTTGTTGAACATAAGCTCCAACAGAGATTTGTTGTTTGTTGTAGGAGAGGGTAACCTGTTAATGAGGTATACCGAAGTATGGACCGCATCTGGCCAGTGTACATGAGGCATCGAGGCTGTGAGGAGAAGGGTACGAGCTGTTTCTATTATGTGCCGATGCTTTCTTTCGGCCAGTCCATTTTGTTCCGGAGTGTATGGACAAGATAGTTGATGCGTGATACCGTGACCTGTTAGGTAGTTTTTAAACATCGTGTTTACAAATTCGGATCCCCCATCTGTACGTAAGATTTTAATGCGATGCGAAGTTAATCGTTCAATTTGTGTATGAAAATTAACAAACGTATGAAAAACTTCCGATTTGTATCGTAAGGGAAAAATTCACGTATATCTAGAAAAATCGTCAACGAATATAACATAAAATTTAAATCCTTGGAAGGATGGCGACGGAGCCGGGCCCCATACATCGGAGTGTATGAGATCCAGAGCTTGCCGTTGACGTTGAGGAGAGCTGTTAAAAACAAGTTTGTGCGATTTTGCAGCATTGCATGAAGCACATTGATGTTCTAGTTTATTCAATTTCAGAAGCGGATTATATTTGGAAATACAATCAAGAATGCGTTTATGGGGATGTCCTAATCTATGATGCCAAATGTGAATGTCCGAAGAAGTAGTCGCAAGAGCTTGATGACTCCTTGATTTCGAGGCCATGGGGATGTTGTAGAGGCCTCCTTTACAGGGTCCTTGGAGTATAGTTTGCTGCGTCGTGAGATCCTTCAACATGAAACCAGATGGATCAAATATAATAGAGATGTTATTGTCTCTCGTTAATTGAGAGATAGATAATAGGTTAAATTTTAACGACGGAGAATGAAAAATTTGCGATAAATGCAGCTTACGGTTTGGGGTCGGTAAGATATCCGCCCCAGTATGTGAGATATTGATGGACGAGCCATCTCCAACTGTGATGTTGTCCTGACCGTGATATGGCTGGGCTAGAGATAAATTGTCCATCGAGTTTGTAATGTGGGACGACGCGCCATAATCCAAGAACCAGAAGGGTTCAGATGACTCCGATCCAGCCAGTAGCGCTAGATTCGCATTCTTGGTCGCAGATATGTATTGAGGATTGAGCCTGTGCCAGCATGTTTGGGCCGAATGACCTTTCTTGTAGCAAATTTGGCAGTGAGTGGCTGCATTTGGATTTTGACGATTCACAGGTGGAACCGAGGTATGATCAGCAGGGTTGTTACGCGTGGTGGAGGTGGAATAGTTCTTGTTTCTTGATCTGCGCCCACGACCTTTGTCAATGTACAGAGCCATGGTGTGATCAGGACCGGTGGAGTAGCGAGCCGCATCATATGCAAGGTTTATTTCTTCGCTTAGAAGAAGAGGGTAGAGCTGATCGAGAGAAATAGAAGATGAGGTAGTGCGGATCGTAGTTTTGAAGGATTGGTAGGATTGAGGAAGACCATTGAGAATGTAATGAATGATATCCTCAGGATCCACCGAAGATCCAGCGGCAGCTATTTGATCCACAATAGCCTTGATTTCAGAGAGATAAACTGTCATCGAATTGTTCTTGAGCGCAACGCTGTGAAGAACGTTCTTTAACTGGATGATTTTGGATCGATTTATGGCCTGAAATCTTGTTTCAAGGGCAGCCCATATTTGAGCTGTGGATTCCAGAGAGATGACGTAGGGAAGTATTGAGGTAGAAATGGTAGAACAGATAGAAGCAGAAAGGTTTTGATCTGTTAAGAGCCATTGAAAGTAGCTAGGATTGATAGAGGAGGAGCCGTCCGCCTGATACAAGAACTGAGACGGAGGGGGAATAGTAGAATCGAGAAAATGCATGAAGCCGTTGGCTTTCAGAGTTTTGAGAACCTGAGATTTCCATATGAGGAAATTTTCGGGAGCTAAAGGAGATGTAACCAGGTTACGAAGGTTAGAGACAACAAATTTTAATGTTGCCAGAATCGTTGAGTCATCCGATTGATGACCGGAGCTCCGATCATGAAGGCGCGAAGAAGCAGAGTCATCATTTGCTCAGGATTTGAAGCCTATTCCTGATACCATGTAGAAACTCTTCTTGTGCTCAGCTTCTTGAAAACGACAACACATAAATGTAGAAGTAAAGTATATTATTATTACCTATCTATTACAGAGTACACCTATGCTTATATAGAGCCAGAGACTAAATGGTTAATTACAAAGAAACCAAAGACTATTCTAGAAGACAAGAAATACAACAGATATATATTTATATATGTGTATTCTAATAAGAATTAAGTCATCTTGAGTTCGTTGGATTCATCTTGTCAAGCCGCTCGATTCGACAATAAGCATGTCATATTTGGAGATTATTTGGTCACTCAATTAGTGTTTTGAAGCTTCCAAATATGCTCTAGTCATTTGATTCGAGCCCATTGGGACTCGAATCAGACCAACTTTGATGTCATTAGATTCATCTTGTCAAGACGTTCAATTTGACTAGAAGTTTGCTGAGATTGGAGTTCAGATGGGCCGAAATTTAATTTTAAAAGTTTCTTATTAATACACTTAATAATTTATTAGATAAAAATTCATTATAATCAAAATAATAATAATATATATGAGCCATATTAGTTGATGGGATCAACATATTATACACTAATATTGTCAAAAATGTATGTATATATAATAAATGAAAATTTATTTGATAAATTATTTAAAAATCTAAAATTAAATATATGTATATTAGACATATATATATATTAATACCATTAAATATTTTGCCTGTTTTTATTAATAAAAATTGTGAAATTATATTATGACACTTTTCAATGGCGACAATATAATTATTTTGTCAAGTTCCAACGCACGTTGAATAATTATAGATTTGTTTGGAGGAAATAATTGTGAATGGATTCAATTTCAAAGTTCAATAATTCTGAGAACTCGTGGTATTTAAACCAGCAATCATTAATTAAATAATTTACTCGAGGTTCAGACAGAAGAAAATAATCCGTCATGTAATAATGAATTAAAGGCCGAAGGAGCACGCGACTTTCTTTGCAACTTCGACCGAAAATTCCTACAAATTGTTAATAGCACACCACGTGCATTATATTCCACGTGTCGCTTTTTCCTTAAATGGGTACCGGTTTGGTCGTAAAAGCTGGGTTGCGCTGGTTGGGAATCGATATTACGTGAATGTTGCTGGCCGGCGCTGCGAGTTTCTACACCTACATATCGCTTGGTACCCAGCACGACCCACCAATCACGGATCAACACATTGCCCATCCATTACCTGCCACGTATCCAACGTGTGAACATTGGTCCCGAGCACGTGCAAAACATTAGCCACGTGATCGCGCCCACTACAATTAACGCCGCTGTCCTGCTGTCACCCAGATGATCGGTTAATATTTATAACATGATCATTCTGTTAATATATTTTAGAGTCTTTTTTTTCTTTTTTACCCGATTAAAATCAAAATCATACACACATTTTATATATATATATATATCAAATTCAAAATCTCTTCATCAGAGGCGGAACAGCTTCAATTTTAAAGGGGGCAAATACATCACAAAAATAAATAAATATTAAAAAAATAATATTATATATTTATATATTACGAAAAATTTTTTAAGGGGAGGTAAAAGTAAATTTTTAGGGCAAGTTAGGTCAAAAGAATTATTTTGTATATTACGAAAAATTTTAAGCTATTATATGATCACATAAAAATCCATCTCTATATAAGTTTATTTACTTATGAAAAAAAAAACTTATTTATGACCTTTTTTATGTTGAATATTGAAGTATAATGCTTGCACACTTGTTCTAATTTTAATAAATGATGCATGAGAATGAGGCTTAAACACCAGTAGTGAGATCCACAACAACGTGTTCACGAGGATGAGAAATATCTATTATAATTTTTTCCTATAAAATCAACCATAAAATAAATTTAAATCTTAAGGAAATAAGGCTAATTACAAGCCAATAATATAAGTTGGGTAAGAATTTCAAATATGGAGAGGTATTCTACTATTCTCATACAAGCCCTGGTCATGGCTTTTACAAACTAATTCATCCCTATCACATAGCACTTCTATCCATGAAAACTCTCCTCTCATGCATAAGAGTTCGACTCTCATTCTTAGAAAATTTTCTGCAAATACGTGCCTTACATGCTAGGCCTAAAAAACTCACTCAAATCATATATAGAGATCCATCTGTACATCATCTTATTACTCCATATGATGTCTTATTTTTTCTATTTATTCTAGATGATGTATTTTATGTAATATTTTTAATCCTATAAATAAGAGAAGAATAGATGTATTTTGAATATTGTGTTATGTGATTTACATAGAGAGATAATAAAACTTTCTAATTACTTTTCATACAATAATTTTTCTCATTTGGTTATAGCCCTAATCTACCAAAAAAAAAAGAAGTAAAAATAAACTATTAGTAAAATAAAAAATAATATTAAATTCACCATATTAAATCTATTTTAAAATAAAAATTAAATAATTAAAATTTATTTGTATTTAAAAATAAATTATTAAAATATATCACATTTATGATTTATCACGTTTGAGTTCGATACCAACTTTATTTTTATTTTTTGAGCAAAAAAAAGAACTTCCAACAGCGGCTTTTCCCCCGTTAATTAATATTAGCCGCCGTCACGTGCTAGCTGTAAAATTCTGGATGGACAAGGCACCCCGTCGATTCCCTTGCCTTTTAGTTTTTATACCATACAATGCAGAACATCCAACCGATTTTTAATCGATAAAAGGAAATCCTTGTGGAACAGAAAAGCAGCTGGGAGATGGAGGCGTGGCCATTAAGAGCTGCGTTCCTCATGCTGCTCGTCTCCGCCGCCGCCACCGCCGCGGCCGGAGAAGGCGGAAGGGAATCGACGGCGGTTGGCGGTGCTCTTTTCCTAGCCGGCTCGATACCTCGAGGAGTGGAGGCGATGGTTGTGTCGACGGAGAGGATGCTACCGCATTGGTATCGTGTGGCCTGGGCTACTCTCCGGAAGGCGGCAGTGGTGCCGGCGATGAAGGTCGCTGTGTCACTGTGCCTAGTGCTCTCGGTGATGCTGCTCGTGGAGGTGGTTTTCATGTCATTCGTGAGCCTCGCCGTGAAGCTGTTCCGCTTGACTCCGGAGAAGCGGTACAAATGGGAAACGATCAGCGCCGATTTGGAGACCGGTAGCTCCGATTACCCCATGGTTCTCGTTCAAATCCCTATGTATAACGAGAAAGAGGTATTTATCTTACCCTGTCATCCCTCTATTATTTTCTTATTCGACGAGATAGAGGTTGATTTGGTTAGGCGAAATGGGGAGCAGGTGTACAAGCTCTCGATTGGGGCTTCGTGCGGGCTATCGTGGCCATCGGATCGGATGATCATTCAGGTGCTCGATGATTCAACCGACCCGGAAATTAAGGTGAGATTTTATAGAATACGCCTAATTCCGTGAAATGCAGAGTAGGGTCTCTTGTAGAAAGACATGCCATAGAATTATAGAAAATTGGAAATGACTGGGAAAATAGTGCTCGACGCTTAAATGGGCGTGTTGCGGTTTTGAGCAGAGCCTATTGGATTTCTTCTACGTGGCGAAAGTTCGGTATATGTTGGTGGCCGTTGGTGTGGCTCATAGATTTTGTATTTTTTTAGGGAGGACCGTGACCTCAACGGCGTGCATCGAATGTTGTATACAGTATACCTTGATGAATATTGGACGGCTCAACCCCCCGCCCCCCGCGTTCAGCGTCAAGAACGCTCTTTGAGCTTGGTGCCTTAGGGAAATCTTCCTGGGTTTCGTGGTTAGAGGACTACGCGGTGGAGTAACTTTGTGATGAATAGATTCAATGGCGGATTTAAAGGGGGATTAATTTCACCATTTGGGTTGAGGATGGACGGATCTAATCAGTTCGAGCTTTCTAATTGTGATTTTGTGTTTCATTAACCCTAATTATCATGTTTTATTGCTGTTGAATTCAAATTTGCACGTGGGCGACACTTGACCTTAATAACAAATCTAAATAGGCTAGTAAGAGAATATGAGTAGTCCTTCAAGATGAACACCTTGCACGAGTTTATTAGGTGAGTGTGGCTGTGAGCTAGGGATGAACGCAGTTAATGAAGCCATGCTTATAAGCTTTTTAGGTGTGTCTCATGTAGCTTAGATGAGGATATTTGTGGAAGGTCAATGGTCTTGACTGGGGAGAGCTATTGAAAGAACCAAGTCCTTATAAGAAGAGTACTTCTTTAAGTGAAGGCTTATTGAGGCAAGTTCTTTGGCCAAACTTGCTCGAATCATGTACATCCTTGATTGAACTCCTCAAGGTTGAGCTCCTATAATGCGAACTTTATTGGGGCAAATGCTTGCATATCCCTAATCTTGCTCTGGTGAATGCTCTTTCCGGGGAGGCTCATTTTGGGAAAGTTAGTGTCTTGACCGAGCTCCTTAGAGGTGAACTTTCTTGGTACCTTTGAGTACTTATATCAATACATTTGAAAATACATTTACTTTCTGATTCACTTTCTCCTTTCAAGAGTTTCTTGCAAAAATGATAAAGGGAATTAAAAAGGAAAACATTTGATATCTCAATTAAATGACAAAGAGAAAACTTTGTCCAAGATACTAATGATGAAGTTGATTTGATCTCTGTACTATCTTTTGGCTATAAAAAAGGCTAGGGTCTATAGTTCATCATTTTCTATGCTTTAGTTTAGTTCCTCTAGTTCGCATAAGAGATGGCTGAGATGAGTACCATAAAATATGTCTACTTTGATGATCGTAGACTCCGAAAGGCTTTCCTTCATAAATTTAAAACCATGGAGTATGAGAAATAGAAGTCTAGTCAATTTATTGAGAAAAAGTAGGCGGCGGCAGGGCCACATAAGGTAAAGGCATCTTCTCGTTTGGAATCTGATTAGATCCCCTTGTTGAGAGGCACACTAGGTGAGGTACTCACCAAGTGTCATGACCCTACCCATCTTAACTCATACTCTTAACATGTTACCTTGGATTGGATGTGAGACGACATACATACCCAAGACGTAAGTGAAAAGAATTATCTTTTATTTTCTAATTAGTTACCAGGTCACTAATTATAAAAGAATAAGGCATTGAGAAAATAATATTTTATTCCATTTTAAAACATCAATAGATGTATTTTTATTTTTATTCAAAATATCAGATACAATAGCTAAAAATTCTATCTCATCGATTTATACAGAACATTCTTGGCTGCAAAAATAAACAACACAAAAATATCTATAACTATAACAACTCAGATCAACCTAACTCTATTGAGTCTTGACCCTTAAAAATATGTAAACCATGGAATGAACTAATAACCTAGTTGGTTATCTGAACCTGCAACTGTAATCAATGCACGGTAATAGAAATAATATGCATGTGATCATTCATCATATAAATATAAACATATAATAATAAGAACACGTGATAGTCAATATAAACAGTAAAAATTAATGCATCTGTTACAACTCAGTGATAAATGATCAATATCCATATAAAAGATCAGCACATTCTATCATCTCTATGCTCGTATTAGTACAACATAATAGGTGAATTGATGAATTTGGGCATATTTATTAAGAAGTACTATATTTAGCCTCTATACTATATTATCTATGCGGACATGCCTATTATATAATTATAAATATTTCATATATGTCTAAGCATGTTGTACATTATCAATGCATATGTATCATATTCTATATCAAGTATAATATAATATGTAATGTGTATCATATAATAATAAAAAAAAATTTAATGTGTATCATGTGTTCTTGTATTAGTAATATCAGTCTTATCATATGCATGTATCAATTATATCCTATATCATATTTATATCATAACATATGATTTATGCACTAATAATATCATTCTATATCTATTAATATATATACAATTCCATGATGTTTGCATGTCATCTTATAAGTATGGCAAGACATCCGGCTCATGTGGTGTTTTTCCTATATTAAGTCCTGTAGGTCAATCCTGCAGGAATCAATCTCAACCATATTAATGATGTAAATATGAATAACTCATATCTTTCTCAATCACAGTTATATAACTTTCATGTAAGAAGTTATCAATTGAGTCTATCAGCGTATCATATCGTATCAATTAATCTCTTTATGCTCTATTTTCATATTTTTGAGGATCACACCACAATTATTATTTAAAGAAAATTTTGTTGGCTCACTCTCTTGTATAGAGTAGCATGCCTCTAGTCAACTTGAATCAATCAATTATTTTTAATTCACCTTTCTTGCTTTTATACACATGCCAAATTATATTCATCATATAGTAGCAATTATCATGTCATTCAAAACAATTATTTTAATAGGTAAATCAATCTAGTGTACTTATCAAAATGTATGTTGGATCAATAAACAATATTTTAATGCATGTCATATATTTCATACATACCTTTGAATACATTAGCTCATATATAGTTTATGCATACTTTTAGTTCATTCATTTCATTGAAAATGACACACACACATATGATAGAATTTCAATATGCTATCGCCAAAATATTCAGGATAATGATATTTTTCACACATCAAAAGTTATAAAGTGGAAATTATCTAGATAAGGAGAAATACATTTTTATCGGGTTTAGGGGGAGAAAAGCCATAAAAATTGAAATTATTTGAAATAGATGATGGATAAAGGTTACCTAGCACGATCAGAACATTTTTCATAATTAGAGCTAAAAAAATACTAGCTTGAACCTCGCTTTCTTTCTCCTCTCTCTTTATCTCTCTCTCTCTCTCTCTCCCATTCTCTCCTCTCTTCTCATTCTCTTCTTTTGGCTAAAGAACAAGAAATTTGGGGGGGGGGGGGGGATGGCTGCTGATGAGTTCTATTAAAATAGATTAAGATATTTAAAAAATATATTTTGATTGTGCTAGCATCACAGCACTGGGGATATTATCAGCAGAATTCAAGTTGGATGGTTGAAGTGGAGGAATGCATCAGACTTATTGTGCGATAGAAAAGTCCCCCTCAAACTTAAGGGAAAATTCTATAAGATGGTGGTGAGACATGCAATGCTTTATGGTGCCGAATGTTGGCCATTAAAAGAGAAGCATAATACTAAGTTAAGTGTTGCAGAGATGAGGATGCTTAGGTGGATGAGTGGCTTGACCCTTAGAGATAGGATATGAAATGAGCATATACGTGAAAAGGTTAGAGTAACTCCAGTGGAACATAAGATTAGAGAGAGTCGCCTTAGATGATTTGGTCACATTAAACAGAGGCCTTCTGATGACACTGTTAGGAAAGTTGAGGCATTAGATTCGACTTATGTTAAGAAAGGTAGAGGTAGACCTAAAAAGACTTGGTTATAAAATATTAGAAATGATCTTTCTTTATTAGATTTAAATGAGAATTTGACTTTTAACCGGACACAATGGCGAAAAAGGATTCATGTAGCCGACCCCACGTAGTGGGACAAAGGCTTGATGTTGTTGTTGCTGTTATTGTTGTAGCATCACAGCACTCCAGACATTATTGTTGCAATGATCTATCAAATTGCTATAGAACAGAGAAGATAGCACCACTCCCCACCATTGCTGTGCTCTCACAATTAAAACTCCATATCATATACAGAGAGGCCAGCGCCGCTACGCTTTCAATAGAAATTTCATGCATGTAGGAATTTCATATGGATCGTTAATATTCTATTAACAAGTTTTTAATCACATGAAAATTAAGACTATTACATCAAGATCCTTCCACGACCGGGGCTATGCTTGAGGTGATGAGCCTTGTTCACAAAGAAGTCAGCTCAACCCCTTTGACTTGTTCTCAAGTGGCATTATCAATCAACCATGAACTTATGTCGGAGGAGGTTTGGTGACATTGAGCTGTTAGTAGAGATAAAAATAATCCCTTTCAAATTTTGAGATGTTTATGTTTGGGGATCGAGTGTTGTCGATCTCGAGTGAAGCTAGGGTTTATTTGATTATAAGTGAGTTTTTAGGTCCTCTGTTCAGTGTGTTCGAGACATTAGCTCTCATGCAGAGCACCTGATTTATATATTAGGACACGAGATCTTCATGTTCAATTACTAGAGGCCCCCTTTAGCTTTTTGGATAAGGAATTATCCACCCTTCACTTCATGCAACAAGGGTGACTCCAGCAGTGCAAGTAGAGGATATTGCTGGTTAGCATATGACAACCTTTCTAGAAGCCCGTCCCATGATTATTTTTGGTGTGCCCTTAAAGATGTGTAGATAGAGAAACTTACAGAGTGGTCACCTGCTTAGGAGCTTCTTGCTACCTCTCTTTTGCTGCGTCTAGTTGTTTGTGAGCATACTTCCTCACATAATCATCAAGAAGTTGGAGCCCCTGTGCCTTTGGCATCTTCATTAAAGGCTTTTTCGGGGCTAGTTTAGGCCTTAGAGGAGGAACTTGTTCACATCCGGATTGAGTTTGAGGAGGAGAGGAGGAGAGGAGAAGAGGAGAAGAGGAGGGTCTATATCACAACCCAATCCGAGAAGATCCACATACGGGATATGTTCTATCGTGTTGGCTTGCAACAAGCTAATCCAAGATTTGAGTTTTTGAGCCCAACGATAAAGTCCGCTTTGTGATCGGGATGTCATTTGGACAGTTTTGTGCGATGCCACATTGAAATTCATGCCAATTTGTCTTTTTTGCATTGTACGATGCTCTGGGAAATGTTACGACATTTTCTATATGATTTTGACGTTCTGGACACAACAACAAAGTTAGTTTTGTGAGTGGACGATATTCAAGCAACATCACATAATATTTCATTTGTAGTCTGTCGATTTTGATCGTCTTTGCTCAATTCAATTGCGAGGAGCCCCCTTAGATTAATGCGAAGCTTTGATCACATCGACGTAGTCTGTTTAACGATCAGAAGCCATTCGAGCAATTTTGTGAAACATTGCACCCTCTAGCTTTCATCGTTGATTTTTGACTAAGTCGCACATGAGTGGCTCTTCTTTGATAAATTCGGTGTCCTGAATGCGCTGATGCGATCCGCTTTATAATTAGATGAAGCTTGATGGTGACCATGGATCGTAATTGGCTTCATTTGCATCAGTAGTGACACTTATATGGAAGTCAACTACGTCTACTTCAAAAGTTTTTCAATAGTTGGCAAAGAATATGTTAGGCGCCTCACTTTTGTTCCACTTCAAAAGAAGAAATGTGCCATCATGCTTCTTCTCTCGGATAAACTGTTGGTTGACCTTCATCAGTGCTGTAGTGTTGCAATGAGTATTAACACTATGGATAAACTTGCTTATGTACTAGCAAACTCTCATAAAACTTTACACATTAATCAAATTTTATGGTTGAGGCTAATTCTTGATTGATTTGATCCTTGATCTATAGACACCAACTTCTAAGCCCAATTAGATTAGATTTTTTCTTCTTGATGTGAGACTTCTTTAGATTGAGTACAAGTTAGTGTTATTTCAGGAGGTCGAACATTTTATACACATCTTCAAGGTGTTTAACCCATGTCTAGATGAGGATAACATTGAGATGGACTATCACAAACTCCTCCAGGAATGTCCTCATGATATCACAAACCCCATGGCTCTATTTATAGATTTGAGCCAAAGTAAATTAGGAAAGAGCTACCTAATCAAATCCCTAATTAATGCAATAATTAGATTCCCTACTTAATGTATCAATCAAATCTCTAATCAAATCCCTAATTAATGAAATAATTAGATATCCTTATTAATGCATCAATCAAATCAACTTAATTAGGGAAATAATCTATTCCCTAATCAATTACAATAATGAGCCATTAAAAACTTTCCAAATAAAAGCTTATTCAAATTTAGAAATAATTCCAAATCAATAGACCTGTCCACTACAACTCTGACTTTTATTTTCATTTTTGCTTTTTATCGAATCACATAATTCAAGAAATTGAGCAAAATTTTATGATATAGCCATTTTCATATGTCTTACATTTGCAACAACTATCTGTTGTGATGACACACAGCTTTCCTTGGCCTGTTGGTTGAGAGCTTATGCTTCCAATTAAGAGGTATTGGGTTCGAGTCTTTGTGTATGCGTTGTGTGTGTGAGTTTGCCTTAAATGGCCTAAATGTCCAAAAAAAAAAGTTGTGATGACTTGCATTAAAAGCCAATCCAAAGTCATTATCTCCGTAAAATATAATGCCTTGCTAACCAGGGACCTTGTTTCAAAAATCTTTGGTTCATCCATGAAAACTAAACATCTAGTGGTCAAATAAAACAATTCTTAAGTGGCCTTTCCCCACTAACTATCAATTAGACCATTATTCTCCTAGATGGTTTATTTATCTAGTATATTTTATATGTTTTCCTATATATATTTGTTAATTTATTCTTCAACCATAGGATTTGGTGGAGCTTGAATGCAAGATTTGGGCAAGCAAAGGCATGAATATAACATACGAGGTCAGAGACAACAGAAAAGGATACAAAGCAGGTGCCCTGAAAGAGGGGATGCAGCATAGTTATGTTGAACAGTGTGACTATGTTGTCATTTTCGATGCTGATTTTCAACCAGAATCTGACTTTCTCATGAGGGCCATCCCTTTTCTTGTTCATAATCCGAAGCTGGCTCTTGTTCAAGCACGTTGGGAATTTGGTACGTTTTCTCATTGTTGAAATTATACATATTGCCTGCATCTCATAGAGCGATGCTATCAAACATTAGGGCTTGGTAGACTTGTCATGATGCTGTCAGTTGCACTTGACTCTGGTTTAATGGACATTTTTATTTAGGTAGAATTTTCTTCCTGGGACAATGAAAGCATATATCTGTCTTATTATTTTCTTATGCTTAGTTTGGATACTGGAATTTAGAATGTTAGATTTTATCCAATCAGGTTATCAAGAATAGTGGAAATCCAATTTTAAAGAACCATATGAATGATTTGGTCAGGGATCTATTTGCAAGCCACACAGAATTGCTGCACCCTCGTACTGGCCTACTGTGGTCTTGGTTGTAATGCTACTTTTTTTCAATTACACTAAAAATATCCTTCACACTCGTACCATAGAACTCCATACGACCTACACTAACTTATATAGGCAGCTCACTTAACCAAAGCTCTCTTCCCATGTGAGTCCCAGTAGCCATCCAAACCTACATAATACACTTCAATTGACATCTCCATAACGAAATTTATCAAGTTGAAGAAGCTGTCTTAGGGCGAAATTTGCTCGACTTGTTTTGAAAAACTATAATATTAATCTATCATTTGTTTGAATGTGGCTAGAAACTAAACATTGATTTCAAATTCCACAAAAGTCTCTTAGGTGTAACCATTTCATTTTTAAACACAAATAAAGAAAATGAATGCATCATTTTCTATAACATATTTTCTATCTAAAAGCAACAAGGGAGTCCTTTCTCCAATCTAATTTTTTTCAATGCATCAAGAGTGAATGCAAGAATGTGTGCTTTAAGTGTTGATCTAATTCAATGTTCATGAACAACTTTGAGTTCAACTCGCTTATTAACTAATGCGTTGAACTTAAAATCATTTTTTGGGCTTGATTCATTAATGAACAAAACATAAATAAATCTTTGTTCATATATGTTTATTTCAATAAAAAAAGTTTTTTCAAGCTACATATTATAAATTATATGCAAACACACACTGATATATATATATATATATATATATATATATACACACACACAAATTAATGTCTGAACCATGATGTAAGGGTTAGGGAGTTTAACTATGTTGCCTAGCCCATGTTTGAATCCCCACCCTATCTTATCTTTGGGATTTTATAATAAAGCTAATAATTTTTGCAGTGCTTGTCGTACTCTTTTGCATCATCCTAGAGAGTAGGCCAATAATATTCTTCTGAAAGCACCTTGCTAGATTTTCGAAGAAAATGTGACTGTTGCACTAGTCTTATGAATTTATTTCAAGACTTTGATTTTCACATGTTAAGAGACATCATAAGCTAATGCCAAACAGCCAAAGTAACACTTTCTAAACAAGTCCTCTTCTAATAGAAAGTAATGGGTTGATTTGTATTTGAGTGATATGGCTTCATTTTTCTCCTTGGTTAGTGACTTAGTGCTCCTTCTGAGAGGTTCTTGATGATGGGTGTAACTTAACAATAATTTTTTATGACGACATGCAACACCTCTTCTTTGGGAGCAAGAAGGGAAGCTTCATGGGCAAAGGACATTTGCATAATGATTGTGATCTAAGTGATTTGCTGGCGAAGGCTAACTAAGCGAGAGTCAAATTGGTCTCGGGTAACAAAATTATTTCCACCTAAAGATATGCCAAGTTAGAAGTTAGGTTAAGGAGATATAGGTTGGGCACCTGGTAGGAAACAACCACAAAAACAGAGAAAAACGTGCTGAATTCCAGAGAAATTCAGCAAAAACCAAGCAGGTTTTACAACATCTGTAGAGAAATTGCAAAGGCAAGCACTTGAAATTCAATAAGAGATGAAAATAAACAATCCAATACAATGAATCTTCAATTAGAGAGGAAGATTCAGCTCTCTAATCTCTAACCGAAGTGTAGAGCCCAAAAACCCACAACAGAGATCTCAAATTTCAGATTAATTCAAGATAGCCCTAACCCTAATAAGAAGGAAATTACTTAAAACAAAACACAAATCATTAATCCCTAAAGAACCCCTAATTTGAATTTTCCCTCATGAACCAAAGTCTCCATTAATGTGTGGACGCAAGCCCTGATTCCGTCCTAGCCAGGCTTCCGCCCCTCTTGTTTGCCCGCCTCCTGTATACGTGAACTGCTCCATCCTGGACCAATTCGGCCTGCTCTTGGGCCTGTGCCGGTCTAACATTACTTACCTCTCTCCCAAAGACTCACCTTGCCCTCTTGCCCTCAAGGTGAAATGAAGGAAATTGCTGCTTCACCCTCTCATATGGTTCCCACATAGCGTCAAAGTCGGGTAGGCCCCACCATTTAATCAACACTTCTTTGTTCCTTCCTTTTTCTGATCTCACCCCTTTTAGCTCCAATGGTTCCAACGCCACTTCCAACTCCTCCATCAGTGTCACCGGTAACTCTGCACTAATTGCATGTTCCCCCAGAGCTTTCCTCAATTGTGATACATGGAAGACTGGGTGTATTGTTGTGTTAGGGAGTAACTTCAAGCGGTACGCCACTGCTCCAATCTTCTTCAAAATCTCGTAGGGATCGAAGTACCTTGGGGTCAATTTCTCATTCCTCTTGTTGGCCACTGTCCTCTGTCGGTAGGGTCGCAATTTTAAGAACACCATATCCCCCACTTCGAACTGGATGTCTTTCCTTGTGCATTTGCTTGCTCTTCTTGATATGTTGTGCCCTCAACAGGTGTCTCTTCAATTCCTCTAACACCTTATCCTGCTCTTCCAAATACTGCTCTACTGAAGATATTGATGTGCTTTTTTGCCCAAAATGTACCAAGTGTGGTGGGTCTCTTGAATCTGAGCAGTTGAGTGGTGCAAGGTGTTATACCAATATTTAGCTCACTCTAACCACTTGGCTCACATCCGTGGTGTTTCAGAAGCAAAACTTCTCAAGTCTCCAAGCTTCTGTTGACTACCTCCGTTTGTCTATCCGTTTGAGGGTGGTCAGTGGTGATTCTCTTAAGAATTGTACACTGCAACCTGAGCAGCTCCCTCCAAAACTGACTGAGAAACACTTTCTCGGATAGAGACTATCGACTCTGGAATCCTGTGCAATCTAACCACTTCTCTGATGAATGCTATAGCTACTGTGATTGGTGTGAGGATGTTGTAAGGGAATAAATGCACATATTTACTCATCCTGTCAACCACCACCATATTCACTTTGAATCCCTCAGATCATGGGAGACCATCAATGAAATCCAAGGGCACTTCTTCCCATACCCTATTTGGAAGTGCTACGGGTTGTAGTAACCCCTTAGAGCCATAGTCATGTACTTATTTCTCTTGCACCCTCACACCTTGCCACCATCTCCTCCACGTCCTTATGCATACCTTTCCAGTATAATTCAACAATCAATATTCTGTAAGTCTTCTGTATCTTGGAATGGCCTCGAACTGCTCTCCTGTGGAACTCCTGTAGCAGGTGGGTAATATGACTGGAGGTTTGTGGTATCACAAATCTCCCTTGGCACAATAGTCTCTCTCTTTCGAGGGAGTAGCCTAAGTGGCTGCTCCTATCCTTTAGTAAATCCCTCCAAACTTCCTTAGCTCCTCATCCTGCACACTTTCTTCCTTGATAGCCCCTAAGCTACCATTAGGAGTACAAAAATGGCCATCTCCTAGAGCTCTCCCCCACACCTAAATAAGGTGTAAGCTGCCTTATTCTCCAATCCTAGTCTATATTGGATCTCAAAATCGCATCCCAATAGTTTGGACAACCACCTATAATATTCCTTAGTCACAATTTTCTACTCTAGCAGATATTTCAAGCTCCTCTGATCTTTCCTGACGATGAAATGTCGACCCAACAGATATGGACGTCACTTTTGATGGCTAACATAATGGCCATCAAAACTTGACTGAAGTGGGATATGAGTCTATGATTATGCATAAGCACTGCCCTTAACCCATATCTTGATGCATCTGTCTCCACCACAATGGTCTGGCTGAAATCTGGTAGAGCCAAAATTGGTACTGTGGTCATGACCTTTTCTGTCTCTCAAAAGCCTGGGTAGCCCCCTCTTCCCACAAGAAGCTATCACTTCTTTAACTGCTCTGTCAAAGGCCAGAATATGTTTTTGTACCCCTTCACGAACCTTCGGTAATAACCCGTCAAACCTTGGAAGCCCCTCAACTCTCTCAAATTCCTAGGTAGAGGCCAGTTATGCATTGCTTCAAATTTGGCTTGCTTGACTTCCACCCCCTCCTAAAATATCACGTGCCCCAAGTACTCAACACTAGTATGTGCAAAGCTGCACTTCTTCTGGTTGGCCCTTAGCTGATGCTCTTGTAGAACTCCAAAGACCACCCTCAAATGCTCAAGATGGTCCTCTTTGGTTCCGATGTACACAAGTATGTCATCAAAAAAAATTAGAAAACTAAGACAAACCTTCGAAGTACGGAGGTACAGGCTGAACACCCTGTTCATGAAGGATTGGAAAGTTGCAGGGGTGTTTTTAAGCCCAAATGGCATCACCAAGAACTTGTAGTGACCTTCGCGTGTCCTGAGAATCATCTTCTGAATATCCTTCTCTTTCATTTTGATTTGATAGTAGCCCGACTTCAAGTCCATATGGGAAAACATCATTTCTCTATATAGCTTGTCCAGTAGCTCATCAATTACCAGAATGTAAAACTTATCCGGCATCATCTCCTTATTCAAAGCCCTATAATTCGCACAAAACCTCCAGCTCCCATCCTTCTTCTTGACCAATAAGGCTGGACTAGAGAAAAGGACTTACAATCGGCCTGATGATCCCCGCCTCTAACATCTCCCGGATCAGCTTCTCAATCTCATCCTTCTGAATTTGGGGGTAGCGGTATGGTCATACACTAATCGGTGACACTCCTTCGTTCAAATTGATTGCATGCTCCTGCTTTCTGGGTGGCGATAAACCTTGATCATGGGAATGTCTCCCTCTTCCCTAGTCTAACCCCTTCCAAGCATTGCAGTTCCACCAAAAATCCTCCTCTCACCTCTTGTATGGTTTTGATCATGGGTTTGAGAGATAGCCTAGCCTTGGACAGCCCTGCATCGCCTTGGATTATCATCCTCCTTATTCATACCAAATTATTGGTTCTGGACTTCACATGGAAATCATGAGTCACATTTTGACACTTAATGCAACCTTCAATAAGTTTCACAATATTACACGAAAAAAATACAATGATGCATGAAGAGATGATATTGAATGCACTTCATCCCGATGGAAGAAGGATGGTAATCCAATGGAAGAAAATTCTCCCACCTGAATCCCTTGAATCGTCAACACTACTCCCCTTTCACACTCCTCTACCCATCTCCACCTTTCTTGTGCCCATCATCACCCCATATCCTTCGGTGTCCACTAATTTCACCCCCAACAGTTTTATGATTTGATTGGAGATAAAATTGTGGGTAGCCCCACTGTCGATCAACACCACCACCTCTCTGTCAGCTATCTCTCGTTTCACTTTCATGGTGTAATTCAGGATGAATCCTACCGCTGAGTTCAAAGAGACTTTCGCTGTGTCCATATGCAGCTTCTCCTCTTCCTCTTCCATGGACCCACTCTCACCTCTCTCCTCAGCTTCCTCATCATAAAAGATAGAGAGAAATTGAAGAGTTTGATCCTTACACCTATGCCCCGGTGTCTATTTGTCATCACATCTGAAGCACAATCCCTTTGCCTGCTTCTCATACAACTCCTTAGTGAGCTTCTTGAAGTTTCCCTCGAATCCCCTCCTCCAGTCTTCTCCTTTGAGGCTTTCCCCAGACCTCTTGGTGCGGGTCCCTTAGGAGCCAAAAAAGTGGTGGTCATCGTATATGATCCCCCAAGCTTCTGTCTCTAGCCTCCCTTTTCCAGATACTTTTGGTTCTCTACCAACTGTGCCAGCTCCATGGTCTCCCCCAAGTTACGTAGCCTCATCACTCTAATAGCTACTATGATATTTGGTTTAAGCCCCTTTATGAAGTTCCCCTCTAGCACCATCTCAGAATGCCAGTCTAGCCTACTAGCTAAGTACTTAAATCTATCATGATACTCTTTCATGGTCCCCTCCTTCGAAAACGTTCTAGTAAGTAGTCCTTGAAGTCCCTCCAACTTCGAATGGGTCACCTCATGTCCCTCCACTGATACCAAGTCAATGCTTTCCCTTCCAAACACAATCAGGCCGCTGTCAATTTCTCCTCCTTTGTCAACCCATTTACTGCAAAGTACCCCTCTACTTTGTAAATACATCCATGTGCGTCCTCACCCTCAAAGATGGACATCTTCAGCTTTCTCACCCTCGGGTCACCCCCATTTCCCCCGGATTCCTCAATAGCCACCCATTCCTCGAAGAAGAGGTACTCCCCAAGTGTCATGCTCTTCACTTAGGAGCTCAAACCCAAATTCCCCTCTCCTCTTTTCAAAATCAGTACCCCGGTGATCAAAATCCTCATCTATTCTCGCAAAATCAGCACCCCTTCATCCGTACTCTACACTTATCTCCTCACCAAGCATGTTTTACAAAATCTGTAGAGAAATCTCAAAGGCAAGCACTTGTAATTTAATAAGTGAAGAAAATAAACAACCCGATACAATGAATCTTCAATTCGAGAAGAAGATTCAGCTCTCCAATCTCTAGCCGATGTCTAGAATCCAAAACCCACAACAGAGATCTTAAATTTCAGATTTAATTTAAGATAATCCTAATCTTAGCAAGAAGGAAATTACTTAAAACAAATCACAAATCATTAATCCCTAAACAGCCCTAATTTTGAATTTTCCCTCATAAGCCAAAGTCTCCATTAATGTGTGGACCCCAGCCCTAATGTCGCCCCCCTTGTTTACCCGCCTCTTGTATCCTTGACCGGTTCGGCTGGCCCTTGGGCTTGGGCCGGTCTAACAGTACCATTGTGTAATATAATAAGGAGAGGTTACATTCTCTATTTTTTTTGTTAGGCACCAAAGATTTTAAGAAGAACCTTTATGAGTGTAGGAAGAACTATTATTGAAAGCATTAACCTCGGACAATGCTACGAAAGCTTGAGGTGAAAGAGGCAGATCCTTGATCAAAACTGTGAAAGCTATAACAAGTTAACTTGTCTTTTGCGTGAAGGTTGGTGGTCAAATATATCAATGACTTTAGCAGCATGGTGCATGACTAAAGATTGTAACCTCTAGCATGCTCTATAGAGGGGATATTTATAGTGATTTCAAGTAAGTGACTTGTAACTTCATGATGATTATGCTTGGTGGAGAGAAGATAGTTGTGGCAAGTGAATTCTGGAATGCTTTGACGAGGAAGCAATGGCATTACACGCGCTGATGTATGAGCGAAAGTTGTGCTTAACTTTGAATAGGTTGCATGATATGGCAATAAAAAGGTGGGGTTTGGCAATTGATGACACAAATCTCTTAGGGAATGAATGTGTGGTATGGGTCCCCTTAGCATGCTTTGCCAATGGTGATTCAAAATAAATGCGAGTACTTATTGCGCTCTGTTATGCAACAATTTTTTGGGGATAATCAATAAATACTTTTTGGAAGTTGAGTTAGAGGTGTGCTTGATAAGATCATGACTTAAGAGAGCTACTGGATGAGGCAAAGGTTAGCGAGACTACTAATAGGACTTCCTGATAGGTATCTAGGGATGGCTTTCCCAGGAGACACCCCAAGAGGGCTTCTTGAGAGGACCCATCAAAGTTTTTCTTTTGAAAAAAAGTTTCTTGCTGATAGGACACAATCAGGCTAGTGATGAGTAATTGTGATGGAAATGTGGTTGGTGAATATCGAATCAAATCTCTGGGCTAACTTTTTTTATTTATACACTTCTTGAAGATGCACTTTTACTAGTCACTACTCCCCACTTCTCTTACAAATACTAACCCAAGTCTCTTCATATTTTCCAACCTTCCATCTTAACTAAAACTAATCATGGACTATGTGGCTTAAGTTATATTTAATCTTTCCTAGTTTCTTGCTTAGTTCATATCCGAAGAAGTAATCTAGTTTTGCTAATATTATTTGCAAATATGTAGTCAAAAGGATGTGTTGTTTTGTTCTTGTTGGTTTGACTACTGCTCCGTATTTTAACTATGCTAGATATTGTGGTAGATATTGTGGTCTATGACTCTAATCTACAAACTCTCTGTTGACTATAAAAAAAAAAATACAGAAAAAAAAAATTCAAAACATACCTGCCTCCAAGCGGCCCCACACCACGAAGCCAAGCAACTGTTCGCTAAATAACCGTCGCTCATCTCTTATAAAAACGACGGGAAAAGAGCAAAGGAGGACATTTGAAATCACGCAACTCTCGCTCTGACTCCTTCGACGTTGCTGTCCGACTTCGTTGTTTTCGTAAGAGAGGTCTAGGGTTCGCCTTTCATCTTCTCTTTCTCGTCGTCGCTGTTTAGCGACGTTGCTTCGCAAGAGAGTAGGGAGCGCACGGTCGCTCCCTCGGCTCCTTGTTGCCTTTCGACTTCGTGCTTCGCGGAGGTACAGAGATTGCACCGTCGTTTTTGCGGCTCCTTCATTCCCGTTCGACTTCGCTCCTTCGACTCCCGTGGCTGTCCGACTCTCCTTCTCCAACCCCCGCCGGTCGACTCCAACAGGCCGAACCTGGACACCCGACGCCGAACCCCTCCCCCGTGCGTGGCTTCGGCCTCTGACACATGCACGATCGGGCTCCCTTTCTCCTTCTCTTTGTTATAGTACATAATATATAATATATATATTATATATTATAATATGATAATATAATGATATAAAAGAGAAAAAAAAAAAAAAAGAAAGAGAAAAGAAATATTTTTCAAACATATGTTGAAGACCCTGGGCCGTCGTACCTTAGGTCCGGTCGGGATGGCTTGAAACTGAAGACCGGAGCCATCGATCTTAGATCTGGGCGGATGGTTTCACAATTTGAAAATCCGCGTCGTGATCTTAGACCTGGGCGGATAATTTTTAAATTTGAAGACCCAATGTAGTTGATCTTAGATCTTGGTGGGATGGTTTTAATTCAAAGACGCTGCACCGTTGACCTTAGGTCCGGGTAGGAAGAAATTCCGGCAAAGGCCGTCCCGATTTCTCCCTCGGCGGGGAGGTGATGCCGGGAGGTTGTCGAAATTTTCTTGAAAATTCTGGACTTAGCAAATTTTGGAAAAAAACATAGATCTCTAAGAAATTTTTTGAAATTGGAGAGCATTTAATTCGCCGATTAAATTAATTGATGAAATTATAATATTGAGTTGTTCGTTAATTAACTTGATAATTAATTAAACATCTACTGTGGAGATTGATAGATTTGACCGTACATTGGAGTTGTAATTATTCAGGCAACATCAATTTATAGATGGTGTTTGATAACCTTCAGCCATAAAATTATCTAAAGAATCTAAGCATATGATATTACATAAGTGCAAGTTGTGCAATATGGATGAACAACGTCAATGGGATCTTCAATAAAAAAAAAATTAAATTGAAACATTGCATGAAAGGGAAAAATTCTTCCACATTTAGGCAACTTCCCTTCCTCAAGTCTCTGAATTTTTCTTGCGGGTTGAAGGTAAAATAAATTTCTTGAGAATGATAAATACTTGCTTACTGCCTGAAGTTGAAAGAGTGCTCTCTTTGCTTTCTAAGCTAGGGCATCTCCAACCTAAAACTTCATTTTTCACGGCAAAGTAATGCAAAACTCCAAAATGGCACGGTGATGCTCCAATCGAACGCCATTTTAGGTGTTTTTGAGAAGGTAACGATCGCTCTCCCTTTCGCGCGTTTTTCCGGTTGAGAGCAAAAAATGGCGTAAGTGAACAGTGCGACGCACTGTTCACCTGCGATTAAATGGCGGAAATTTTCGCGTTCGGTTGGAGCGACGGAACGACTCCATACACTCGTTTAGCGTTCGGTTGGAGATGACCTAAGCTAAAAATTTTAAAATTATTCACATTGATCATATATATATATATATATATATATATATATATATATATATATATATATATATATATATATATATATATATAAAATTGTTGGAAACAAAAACTCACATTTTATGATAAAATGACTTTGTAATTTCATTTTTATAAACATGTTATAATAAATCAACATCTTTACTAATCCAATGTATGTACAAGCTTTTTAAACAACAAAACTCTCCAATAATAATACAAACTCTCAACACAATCCTCACCAACTCTCCAACTCACTCAGGTCTCCCAAAATCTGTACAAACAACTCAGAAATCTTCAAACCCCTTTGCAAGCACTCTAATATTCCTCTTGTATGAGTTCCTGCAACTATCTTTTGGGCTTTATCCTCTGCAACTGCAAGCCTCAACTACTGCATAGTACATAATATATAATATATATATTATATATTATAATATGATAATATAATGATATAAAAGAGAAAAAAAAAAGAAAGAAGAAAAAAGAAAGAGAAAAGAAATATTTTTCAAACATATGTTGAAGACCCTGGGCCGTCGTACCTTAGGTCCGGTCGGGATGGCTTGAAACTGAAGACCGGAGCCATCGATCTTAGATCTGGGCGGATGGTTTCACAATTTGAAGATCCGCGTCGTGATCTTAGACCTGGGCGGATAATTTTTAAATTTGAAGACCCAATGTAGTTGATCTTAGATCTTGGTGGGATGGTTTTAATTCAAAGACCCTGCACCGTTGACCTTAGGTCCGGGTAGGAAGAAATTCCGGCAAAGGCCGTCCCGATTTCTCCCTCGGCGGGGAGGTGATGCCGGGAGGTTGTCGAAATTTTCTTGAAAATTCTGGACTTAGCAAATTTTGGAAAAAACATGGATCTCTAAGAAATTTTTTGAAATTGGAGAGCATTTAATTCGCCGATTAAATTAATTGATGAAATTATAATATTGAGTTGTTCGTTAGTTAACTTGATAATTAATTAAACATCTACTGTGGAGATTGATAGATTTGACCTTACATTGGAGTTGTAATTATTCAGGCAACATCAATTTATATAAGGTGTTTGATAACCTTCAGCCATAAAATTATCTAAAGAATCTAAGCATATGATATTGCATAAGTGCAAGTTGTGCAATATGGATGAACAACGTCAATGGGATCTTCAATAAAAAAAAAATTAAATTGAAACATTGCATGAAAGGGAAAAATTCTTCCACATTTAGGCAACTTCCCTTCCTCAAGTCTCTGAATTTTTCTTGCGGGTTGAAGGTAAAATAGATTTCTTGAGAATGATAAATACTTGCTTACTGCCTGAAGTTGAAAGAGTGCTCTCTTTGCTTTCTAAGCTAGGGCATCTCCAACCTAAAACTTCATTTTTCACGGCAAAGTAACGCAAAACTCCAAAATGGTACGGTGATGCTCCAATCGAACGCCATTTTAGGTGTTTTTGAGAAGGTAACGATCGCTCTCCCTTTCGCGCGTTTTTCCGGTTGAGAGCAAAAAATGGCGTACGCACTGTTCACTTGCGATTAAATGGCGAAAATTTTCGCGTTCGGTTGGAGCGACGGAACGACTCCATACACTCGTTTAGCGTTCGGTTGGAGATGACCTAAGCTAAAAATTTTAAAATTATTCACATTGATCATATATATATATATATATATATATATTTATAATTGTTGGAAACAAAAACTCACATTTTATGATAAAATGACTTTGTAATTTCATTTTTATAAACATGTTATAATAAATCAACATCTTTACTAATCCAATGTATGTACAAGCTTTTTAAACAACAAAACTCTCCAATAATAATACAAACTCTCAACAAAATCCTCACCAACTCTCCAACTCTCAGGTCTCCCAAAATCTGTACAAACAACTCAGAAATCTTCAAACCCCTTTGCAAGCACTCTAATATTCCTCTTGTATGAGTTCCTGCAACTATCTTTTGGGCTTTATCCTCTGCAACTGCAAGCCTCAACTACTGCAACAACTGGCTACGAACACCTACAAGCAAACATATGAAGAGTCAATACATCATGAACAAATTGAATGAACGCTGATAAATCTAAGCTACTACAGGTAGAACAGAGTATTGGAAAGCAAGGAAAGCTAAGTATGAAAAAAGCTAGTAGAGTAACAGTGCTAAAAAATGGGTTGTAAGACTACTGTAGTAGGAAAGAACCTACGAGCACAGAACAACTAAAACACTAACAAAGTGTCAGAATCATAAACTCAAATCAACTCAAATAAATACGGAACAAATTTTTAAACATTGGGCAGTCTGATTTATAAGAATTAGGTTGTAAGACCCACTACCCAGCAACTTTCGTAGGAAAGTCGTAAGCCCGACCTTAGGGGGAAGTTTTAAGTAAAAATTGACCTAACTCCTAACCCCTAATTAAAACCCTCAGCTACTTCTAATAGAAGCCATAAGTCCAACATTTGAGGAAAATATTTAGGTGATAATGCAACCTTAAACCCCTCATTTGGCATCCTAGTCTATAGAGCTAGGTTGTAAGACCCATCCTCGAGCCACTTAGCTTAAAGTGCTAGGTCGTAAGATCCATCATTAGGAAACTTCTAAGGAAGCACTAAGACCTAATCCAAATCCAATTCAAGCCAAATTTAAACTTTTGGGCATCCTAGTCTATAGGATTAGGTTGTAAGACCCGTTATTGGACAACTTCTAATTGAAGTCGTAAGCCCCAACATTTTAGAAAAATTACTAAATAAATTGTAATAAACCTAAAACCCAAACAATCTAATTCAAACCCTTGGGCATCTTAGCCTATAAGGCTAAGTTGTAAGACCCACTATTCAGGCTACTTCTAAGTGAAGTCATAAGACCCACATCTTAGGAGAATTGTTAAATAAATAACAATGATCCTAAATCCTAAAAAATTAAATTTAAACATGTGGGCATCTTAGTATAAAGGATTAAGTTATAAGACCCGCTTTTCAGGCTACTTCCTAAAGAAAGCCATAAGTCCTACCCAAATAATTAAAATTTTCGGGCAGTCTCTGTGACACCCCAGGCATCCATAATGAAAGGATTCGTCGACAGTCTTGATCAATAAATCCATTCCAGTTGCCTTGCTCGGACCTGAAATTTTAAACCACATATAATGAGCTTACAAAGCCCAGCAGGTCACCAAAGCCTACAACTGAAATCAAAGCACGGCGATGCTATCAATATGCATGTCAATCTATCAATCTGAATCAGTCAATGGTCAATGAGTCTATGCAGTGGAAATCAAATCAGTAGTCGATGCAATCCGAAAATCAATAGTCAATAAAACCAGTCAATGCAGCGGCAGGCAAATCAATCATTTCAATTCAATCAATCAATATCCGTCAATCAAATCAATACAGTCAAATCAATGAAATCAGTCGAGAAAAGCAATACGGAACAATGAATCTATACGACAGTCAATACGGTACAGAAACAGTAGGCAGTAGTACGATGTCCATGTTCATGCTATCAATACAGTATCTATATCTATCAATGTCCATATCAATGCTCAGTAGTATCAATGTTCAGTAGTCAATCGATGAAATCAGTGAAATCGTACGATACAGTAAACCCGATCAAATCCGTAAAATCCGTAAATCAATACATTAAACATGCAATCAATACGATAATACTGAACAATGTATAATCAATGGTCATGTTGCTGTTGTAGAATTCATATTGCTGTTGTAGATATCAATACATTGGTTCTATGAAAAGAGTCGTCACTCTATTGCCCGTCGGCATATAATCTCCTTATGACTCCCATCGTTATATCCATGATCCATGATCTATGATTTAAAGGAAAGCCCGTCGGCCCACCATCCTGTACAGGTATCATCTCCAACCAATGTTCAACCAGGTTATACATGTTTCAGTATCAATAAGCAATCAATAATCAATATTAGAGCAATCATATCAATAATCATAGGCATATCGATTCAATCTATCAATTTCAGTCAAATCAGGAATCATACAAAAATCGGGCAGAGTAACAGTAGTCTATCGAATTTACACAAAAATCCTGCAAAAAGACAAATTCTGAATTTCTCCAAATTACAACAGAATAACCACGGCATCAATGCAAGACTATCAATCTATATAATCCAAATCAAATCAAGTCCTGATAATTTTCTATTCAATTAAAATCGCGTAGAATCAATTCCGACCAATAAAATCATCGTAGAAAATAGTCAAATCGTGTACAATATTCATATCTATAACATACTAAAAGTTGTGCGGTGAAAGTCGTGTCAATACAAAATCAGGTCAAAAGTTCGACTACAAAAACACAAAACAGTGCACAACTCGATCAAAATACAAAATCTTCGAAAACAGAAATAGGGTTCGGAGTCCTTACAGCGAGACAAACAAATCTTCTAACAGCGTCGTCGGACGAAAAGCGCTCCGTGGCCTCCAAAACCAAGCTTCCTTCTTCTCTTCCTTCTCTTTCTCTCTCTTGCCTTTTCTCTCTCTCCAAAATGAATCCAAAATATCTAAAATCCGATATTTATTAACACTGATCGTCCCGGACGATCCAAAATTTCGTCCTGGTACGATGGGTTCTCTGGACAAATTTCGTACAGACGAAATCCAAATTCGTCCCGGGCGACTTGCTCTCTGGACAGATTTCGTACAGACGGATCGTCCCGACTGCTCCAGGTTCGTACAGACGAAAATGGCAGATTTCTTCACAAATTTCTTCAGTTCGTCCAGTACTAAATCCAGTTCGTACAGACGAACTGCACTAAAAAAAATCAGCTTTTTGAAGGGTTTTACAATCTACCCACCTAAAAAAAATGTCGTCCTCGACATTTCTCTTAAGGGATCGAATGCAAAATCGATAAAAAGCAAATCCGTCCAATCAAAACTCAAATCAAAATCAATTCGAATCAAAATCAAAATCAAAACTCGTCGGAATCCATACAAATCACACAATCCAGTCAATCACATGTCATTCAATATGTATGCAAAACGATACACTTGAAACAATCCATTCTATCAAACTATCAATCAAATCCTTTCACTACACTTGCTCTGATACCAATTGTGACACCCCAGGCATCCATAGTGAAAGGATTCGTCGACAGTCTTGATCAATAAATCCATTCCAGTTGCCTTGCTCGGACCTGAAATTTTAAACCACATATAATGAGCTTACAAAGCCCAGCAGGTCACCAAAGCCTACAACTGAAATCAAAGCACGGCGATGCTATCAATATGCATGTCAATCTATCAATCTGAATCAGTCAATGGTCAATGAGTCTATGCAGTGGAAATCAAATCAGTAGTTGATGCAATCCGAAAATCAATAGTCAATAAAACCAGTCAATGCAGCGGCAGGCAAATCAATCATTTCAATTCAATCAATCAATATCCGTCAATCAAATCAATACGGTCAAATCAATGAAATCAGTCGAGAAAAGCAATACGGAACAATGAATCTATACGACAGTCAATACGGTACAGAAACAGTAGGCAGTAGTACGATGTCCATGTTCATGCTATCAATACAGTATCTATATCTATCAATGTCCATATCAATGCTCAGTAGTATCAATGTTCAGTAGTCAATCGATGAAATCAGTGAAATCGTACGATACAGTAAACCCGATCAAATCCGTAAAATCCGTAAATCAATACATTAAACATGCAATCAATACGATAATACTGAACAATGTATAATCAATGGTCATGTTGCTGTTGTAGAATTCATATTGCTGTTGTAGATATCAATACATTGGTTCTATGAAAAGAGTCGTCACTCTATTGCCCGTCGGCATATAATCTCCTTATGACTCCCATCGTTATATCCATGATCCATGATCTATGATTTAAAGGAAAGCCCGTCGGCCCACCATCCTGTACAGGTATCATCTCCAACCAATGTTCAACCAGGTTATACATGTTTCAGTATCAATAAGCAATCAATAATCAATATTAGAGCAATCATATCAATAATCATAGGCATATCGATTCAATCTATCAATTTCAGTCAAATCAGGAATCATACAAAAATCGGGGCAGAGTAACAGTAGTCTATCGAATTTACACAAAAATCCTGCAAAAAGACAAATTCTAAATTTCTCCAAATTACAACAGAATAACCACGGCATCAATGCAAGACTATCAATCTATAGAATCCAAATCAAATCAAGTCCTGATAATTTTCTATTCAATTAAAATCGCGTAGAATCAATTCCGACCGATAAAATCATCGTAGAAAATAGTCAAATCGTGTACAATATCATATCTATAACATACTAAAAGTTGTGCGGTGAAAGTCGTGTCAATACAAAATCAGGTCAAAAGTTCGACTACAAAAACACAAAACAGTGCACAACTCGATCAAAATACAAAATCTTCGAAAACAGAAATAGGGTTCGGAGTCCTTACAGCGAGACAAACAAATCTTCTAACAGCGTCGTCGGACGAAAAGCGCTCCGTGGCCTCCAAAACCAAGCTTCCTTCTTCTCTTCCTTCTCTTTCTCTCTCTTGCCTTTTCTCTCTCTCCAAAATGAATCCAAAATATCTAAAATCCGATATTTATTAACACTGATCGTCCTGGACGATCCAAATTTCGTCCTGGTACGATGGGTTCTCTGGACAAATTTCGTACAGACGAAATCCAAATTCGTCCCGGGCGACTTGCTCTCTGGACAGATTTCGTACAGACGGATCGTCCCGACTGCTCCAGGTTCGTACAGACGAAAATGGCAGATTTCTTCACAAATTTCTTCAGTTCGTCCAGTACTAAATCCAGTTCGTACAGACGAACTGCACTAAAAAAAATCAGCTTTTTGAAGGGTTTTACAGTCTCGCTGTAGAGTTAGGTTGTAAGGCTCATCTTTGGGCAACTCGTAAATAGAGTAATAAGCCCCAATTCCAAATTCAAATCTCGGGCTACTTTCTACGAAAGTTGTAAGTCCCAAACTAGATCTAACTACCTGGGTTACTTTCTACGAAAGCCGTAAATTCCAAACTAAACCTAAATCCCTGTGCTACTTCCTAAAGAAGCCATAAGATCTGCTCCAAACTAAATTTCTGGGTTACTTTTAAACGAAGTCATAAATCTCAAACTAAATAAATCTCTGGGTATTCTAATAGATGTAAACCCTAAAACACCTAACAAAATTAAAACCCACACCTAAGCACTTCAGTCTACTCGGGATCCCTGAGAGGAGGCAACCCATGGCTGCTAATCATATTCCCTGGACACTACGATCAATGATTGTTAGTGTTGGTGGATTGGAACTACGGTATATCCGGGACGACTGAACCATGGGATCTTGATCGGATTTACCTCTATCTTTCCCACAATTGAGGCTAAACACCTAAAAATTATTCATCCTTAGTCGAGAGTTCTCTCTTACGCAGTAAGAGGGGTAATTAACTATGAGTGCTTGCACTCATAGGAAGTAAGAACCTCAGATTTTTAAACCCTAATACTATACTAAGGGAAAATCTGATTAATTTTAATCTGACTTAAGGGAAATGGAATCCTATGGCTGCAAAGCGGGATTCGTGCATTCGTGCCATTTTTCTTGAGCCAACACTCTCTATATGGGCAAATGTTCCATTCAGTTCTAATTTACTCGCTGATTTTGTTTTTGGTTATGGCAAGGAATAAATGACAATGCTATGTTCATGTCTTTGGCTTTAAATATTGTGTTTTCCCAAATAATAAGTTAACCAAGATGGATATTGTCCTAGATTTGAAGCCTATGCAACTTCACAAGTATGATATATTTTGTGGAGTTGTATAGATAATATTTCTTGTGTTATTTTGTACAAAATTCAAAGTCAAAGTTCTGCTTGATTCCAATTTGTAAATTGAAAGTGGATAACGTTACTCTATTATTCAGTATGCATAGAATTAATGTGCAATGTATTTTTATTTTTGTTGTAAGAATTTATCTCTGAAATAATTACTTAACAATCTGTTTGTTTATTATATATATTTTTAATTTTTTCTTGATTGTGGTTTAAAATACAATGCAAATCATATTTAGTTTGATATGTTTGTTTTTGTTTGTTCATGTTCGATTCAAAAATAGCTCGTTAACCTTAATGTTCTATTAGCAAGTCGAATATGGACAACTTAAATAACAAATAGCTATGCTAATTGCTAAAATAGAGAAACATCAAACATGAGTGAGCACTATTTAAACATAAATAATAAAAAATAATGAATCAGTCGTGAATAGAACCACTTGCATATTAACATGGTTCGTTTACACCCATAAGCACCATATTGTATAGATGTTGAATTATGTTGATTTTGTACTTTTGAAACTCGACTCAACCGTTTCAATAAGTTGTGTGCATTTTTTTTTTCTGAAGATACAAATCTTGATTCTGTATGATAGGTTTTTGGCGTTCAATTTCTATTTTGAAGCCTAGTTGGAAGTTTTTTGTTAGGTACTTCAGGATACTACCACCAAATTGGTTGTAGTATTGGAAGAAGAACTAATGAATATGCTCATATGGAGATAATGATGGCTATACCAATTCATTTTTGGTGCTTCTTGATTTTTTGTGGGCAATTTCTTACATAAAACATTCATATTTTGACTATTTATAAAATTAAAACCGTCTTCTCTCAATTTTTTAAAATCTCACTGAAATATCAAATTTCACAATAAAATTCGAACTCATATTTTTGGCTTGTCAAACTCTCAATAGTTTGATAATGGCATGTATAAATATATGGGTTGTTTGGTAGTTTAAAAAATGATCTATATATTAGTTTTGTAAATAAGGATGATTTCAATGTTAAGTGCAATTCTTTTTTCTTTGGCTAAAACTAGTATTTTTTTTTTTGGTTGCTTGAAAAGTAAGGCCTTTCCAGCTCTGGCCTTGAGAAACGCCACCCCACCGTCTAAATGTTCCCCATTTGTCCCTTTTTTTTTCTCATTTTTTGCTTCATCTTTCTCAGTCTCTACCTTTTATAGTCGATAATGCTTCATTTAGCAAATCATTCGCCTCGCTCTAGCAAGCTCCACATGAACTTGCACATACGATATCTTCTACGTGACACCTCTTCATGAAGCATTATCTTGAGGGCCAAACGTAAACTTGTTCTTTTCCTGAGCTTGTTCTTTAGATAGGAAGATTAAATTCATTCTTATATATGTATTTTTCAATTGACAGGAAGTTGCTGACGTGGCATTTCACGGGCGCTTTTTGCAGTGAACCCATATGAATGCCTGATGACAAGAATACAGAGGATGACACTAGATTATCATTTTAAAGTGGAGCAGGAAGCTGGCTCATCGACTTATGCATTCTTTGGATTTAATGGTAGCTGCTGCTAACCCTGGCCCATCCATTTTTTCAGATAATATATTTGTTAACAAAACTTAGTGAAGCATACTAGAAAATTAATATCTTTAAATTCGTTGTTTTTAGGAGCAATAATACCCTGTGCATTGCAAGGACAAAAGAAATTTTCTGCTTTAGAGTTCAAGAATCGTTCACTAATTTCTACTTTTGTAATGCATTAAAAATTAAACTTGGTACTTAGAAATTTTAAATCTTGATATTTATTTAGCCTAAAAGACATAATCCAAGTTGATTTTCGGAGAAAACTGATTTTTTAAAATTATTTGGCAAAAATTAAGTTGCAACTACATCCAAATATGAATCCTTGTTCAAAGGCGCATTAATTTCTTCTGAAAAAGCCAGAGATTAATAACATCATTACCAACAGCAGTCCTTACCTCTCTCTTCTAGTCTCCACCACACTATACAAACAACTTAATCAATCCCAACCATTGAAGTGAAACCACCTCTGCTATCTTCAATAGAAACAGGGCAAAATAGTCTTTGTATGCAAATCTCATCAGGTTTACCTTTTTGTTGAAAAAAAGGATTATTTTTCCTATTATGCAGTATTTCATTTTCTGCATTTTCCTAATGCTTTAGCAATGAAAGTTATCTCCAATGTATTTCTCTTCCATTCTTTAATTTATCATGGTATTCGTGCAAAATGCCCAATTATTCTCCACAACTGCGCTACTATTATTTCCTATTACTCGATTAGATTCCTATGCAGAGATTTGGTCTACAAAGGAGAAGCTTTTACAATCTACAATCAATCATTCAGTTGAAGAATGAACTCAAATATACATTACAACGCATGGTTACTCATTAATTAGAGTTTGGTCGTTGCGCGATTCTCTTATGTATTTCTTTCCCGTTCTTTACTTTATCATGGTATTAGAGGAAAATGCCCAACATCACTCTTTTCCACAAATATCAGTGTTAGTCTTCTTGTATTTTCTTTCTAGAAAATTTCTGTGATAACTATGAATCAACCATCATCATCTACAATGCACTCTCCTGTTCCTACAAAGAACTCTCCTCTAAAACAACAATAACAACAACAACATCAAATCTTTATCCCACTATATGAGAGGCAGCTACATTAATCTTTTTTCTCCATTATGTTATGATAAAAGTCAAATTTTTATTTAAATCTAATAAGAAAATGTCATTTCTAACATTCTCTAATCAAGTCTTTTTCGGTCTACCTCTAGCTTTCTTAACATAGGCCAAAACTAATACATCTACTCTCCTAACCGAGTCATTGTGTGGGCTCCAAAAATTCGCGCCCCGACTCCCTGTTGCTTTCGGGAGTTTTAACGGATTAAGTTCCGGGGTAAATTTTGGGAAGGCAGCTTGGGTTTGAAGATAAGTCACTACCCAGAGATTTCACCCTCATTTTGCGAGGACTTTATGATCTGAGTTATGGTTTCCTATAGGCGTAAGCCCGTATAGTTAATTATCCCTCCTGACAACGGGAGAGAACTTTCGATTAAGGCTAGTCAGCAAATGAATACATCATATCCTTAGATACATAATATTCAACATATAGTAGCAACATGGTTGAAATTTGATATTTAGAATAAAAACTTCACCCTCTTGCACTTAAAGCGGATAGTGGGGGAGTGGATGATGGACCTGATCTAGATCTCATAGTTTTGCCATTCCAGGCTATCGTGATCCCTGGTCTACTTAGTCAGAGGAGGTAGTTGACCTAACCTAAGAGAATGATCCTTGTCGGCAGCCATGGGTTGCGTCATCCAAGGGTACCTTGTAGACCTGGGGTGGGTATTTATCTAAGGTGATAAATTTGAATCCACCTTAGCTAACAGAAGGCATTATGCCCTATCGATTATATCCTATTGATTCATATCTCAAGGATTTGATGCCATTGGGGAGCATACAGACTCTGGTCATAATCTTAATTTAGTTATGTCATTTGGCGACAAACCACCTGGTTCAGAGTGCCCCGGTCATAACCGTTTACCTGCGATGCCATTTGTTCGAAACCGTTGGTTAGAGGACACGTGCCATGTCCTTACTGGCAAGAGATGATTTAGAATGAATCTTACTGATATTCTCGGCCAGACATTAGCCTTTCGTGAGCTGAAGTAATTTTCAAATTTGCCTACCTCGACAAATTGTTGCGGAGAGTTGATGAATTTCACTTTAAGTGTTTTGGTTGAATTTCAATTTTAAACGTTTTGAATTTTTTGTAATTTTTTTTTATTTTATAGGCATTTGAGTAGCATTTGGAATATTTAGTTGACCCCTTCGGTTGAGATTTTTCATCAACACAGTTATCATCGAGGTAATGATGTCATTTAAAAATATTTGTATTTTGTAAAAGTTTGAGGGTATTTTGAATATTTGATCCCCTTCGGTTGACATAAACATTCAACACGGCCATTATTGGGGTACTTATGGGCAATTGTATTTATCGGTTGAACCTTGTCAACTCTGCCTACCTGTCAACAGATGATCGGGTTTGTCTTTGGCTTTTATGTTCTGTTGGTGAATTTTTCTTTTTGAAGGCTTTGAAGGCCTAACATGATATGTAAAACGAATATTCTGGTTAACGCCATAATCATATATTCACTTGATAGCTCGAGCCGTGTCGACTCCTATTGATCCACATTAAAGGATAGGACTTGAACATGAGTTCATTTATTGACCCGCACAGGTTGGATCAATTACCTCCTCTTAGTAAGTAAACAAGGGACCACAATAGCCTGGAACGACGGAACCATGAGATCTTGATTGGGCTCTTCGTCATTCCCCCAATCTCCAATTTTAAGTTTATGGTGATAAACTTTAAGTCTCAAACTTTAAAATTCATATCCAAAATTCAAACCCTAAAATTGTTGTTATTATATGCTGGATTTACAACCTATGCGACCTCTTTAACAACTAGCCTTAATCAGAAGTTCTCTCTTATTATCAAGAGGGGTAATTAACTATAGGGGCTTGAGCCTATAGGAAACCAGAACTCAGATCATAAAGTCTTCGTAAAATGGGGGGGGGGGGGATATCTCGGTAGTGTTTATCTAAACCCCAATATGCCTTCTGAAAATTCACCCGGAACATAAGCTCGTTAAAACTCTTCGTCGTAATATAAACAAACAAGAAAAGAGACTGGTACGGATAGGTCGGGGAAGCTCGTCGAATTTTCGGAGCCCATAAGACCTATTTGTGATGCTTTATATAGGATATGTCGAAGTGTTGGGCAAAGTGAACTACTTGGGCCAGGTATTGATAAAACACTTCATACCATTCAACAGCATAGACCGCCCTTTCAGGATTCTCTATGTCAGAGATCCACCTAATGACTAAAAAGTTTTGAGTAACGAATCAAAGGGTGTAGTCGATAGGGCATGAAGCGTTTTATTAACTAAGGTCAACTCAAATTTTTCTCGTTAGACAAATATACATCTCATGTCTATAAGACATCCTTTGACGAAGCAATCATGGTTGCCGACAATGGTTCTTCGGTCAGGTCGAGTTGACCACTTCATCTAACAAAGTATATTATGTACTATGATCAACCTTGTTTGACAAAACTACGAGATATTGATGAGGTTCGCTATCATTCCCCCACCATCTATTTTAATGCAAAGTGATAAAATTCAAAGTTTACATTAAGTTTTTTGTAACTATACACTTAGTATTTAGTTTCTATCAAACAACTAGTCTTAATTAAAAGTGTTCTCTCATTATTGGAAGAGGTAATTAACCATAGGGATTGTGCTTATGGGAAACCTGGAACCAGATCTTTAAGAGCAAGGTGGTAAATTTCAAATTCTATATTAAATTTGTGGCTAGTATACACTCGGTATTTATTGTCTATCTATTGACTAGCCTTAATCAAAAGTGTGGTCTCGTTATTAGTAGATATAATTAAATATAGGGGTTCATGCCTATGGGAAACTTGAAATCAAATCTTAAAATCTTGTAAAATGAGGGCAAAATCTCTAAATAGTTTCTTATCTCAAACTTAATCTGCCTTTCAAAAATTTGAACCATAACATTTTGTTAAAATCTCTCATACAGAGAGGGCAGGAGTGCAAATTTTCTGAGTACACAGCTATTGTCTTCCTAATTAATCGTTTACCCTTTCAAAGAACCGATATTTTTTCTCCATATCAATGGCTCTATATTAAACCACCCCAATACTCACATCTCAAGGGGTTTGGTTGTAAGTGTAATCCTTGGTTATAATCTCATTCCCTCGATAAATTAGCCCATAGATCTATCTTTTGTATCTTCAATGGCTATGCTTCCTCTCACAATGGCTACAAATGCTGCAATCCAGTCATGAGCAGAGTTTTCACCTCTTGTGATGTTAAATATGATATGCAATGCTTATTATGGTCCCTATTTCTAGTATAACTACTGAGCATCTGATTCCACCACCCTTCAATTTTTTGTTCTCCTTCTCACTCTGCAATACTCTCACAAAGAAGACGACTTCTAATCCCAATTTAGTCTTTTCTACCTCTTCTTTGACGCATTATATGATTACAAGATCAAAATCGGGATATATTTTGCCCATATTTGAATTTTCCACGTAAATCTTGTGTTCGTTTGTGTTTTGCAAATCATGATTTACTATTTCTCTTTGTATTTGGTTCATCGTTCCCTAACAGATGACTATTCCTATTGTGCTTTAGTTCATCTTCTACATTTTTCCTAATGCTTAAGCAATTAAAGTTATCTTCCCTGTATTTCTCATGTGCTTAATTTTCTTAAGAGATAACCATTGTCTTTTCAAAATTGCTTTTTGTCTTTGCAGGTACTGGAGGGGTCTGGCGAATATCAGCCATCAAAGACGCTGGAGGTTGGAATGATCGAACTACAGTAGAGGACATGGATTTGGCTGTCCGAGCAAGTCTGCAAGGTTGGAAGTTCGTGTACGTTGGTGATCTCAAGGTATTGGATTTAATTGTTGCTTTGAAGGTTATTAGTCTGTCATTTTTTAATACGTTTACCTAACTCATGTAATTGTGCTTAAACGTGGTTTTTATTGGAAGATTGCAGCTATGTCTCATATCCAATCGAGTGCGGGTGCAATGAAGCACCATTCGCATATTGCGACTGCATTCACTGCATAATATTTGAATTTTTATGCTGCATATGAAAAATTGTGGTGCTAGAAAAATTGGCATCTCTAGCCTTCTCTTATATTAAATTTATTGTCTTGGCAAGAAGTCAGTAAATTTAATGAGAGATTTAGGCCAAGTCAAATTAAATATTGAAAGTCCTCGATTGTTTAAGAGGAGAAAACATTTATAGGACTGATTATCTGAGTTTCTTCTTGCTCTCATATGATTATCTAAAGTTCTATCAGTTTATAACATTGTGGGCTCAAAAAACTCATTGGTGTTAATTTTGTGATCATTAGGTCAAAAGTGAACTACCGAGTTCTTTTAGTGCATATCGTCACCAGCAGCATCGCTGGACATGTGGGGCCGCAAATCTCTTGAGAAAATCAGTCTTTGAGATTTGGATGACAAAGGTGAAGCCTCTGCATTTAGAAAAATTAATCTGTGTGGACGTCGAATGCCGTCCGGAGAGCAATCAGAATGCGTCACGTCACCTCTGTGCTCGATACTGCTGACGTGGCACATTCTGGTTGGTCTCCGGACGATGTTTTACGTCTAGTCTCCGCACAGAATAATTTCTCTTGCGTTTAAGTGTTCTCTATTTGTATATTGCCATAAGGAATTTGAGCTTGTCCTCTGTCTTAGCAGGACGTATCTTTATGGAAGAAGCTTTATCTTCTATATAGCTTTTTGTTCGTGCGGAAGGTTGTTGCGCATATTGTCACCTTTACACTCTACTGTGCTGTCATTCCTGCGTCTGTCTTTATTCCAGAAATTAGCATTCCTGCATGGGCAGTAGTCTACATTCCAACGACAATTACCTTTCTCAATGCAATCAGAAACTTTAGGTTTGCAAATTTCACAGATTATTCATGGTTTCTCTTTTCTTAGTGCCTTATTTTTACTCTTTTTTTTGGATCTCAATACGTCATATTTTTTCTCCTCTTTTGTGCAGCTCTATACATGTAATACCCTTTTGGATTCTTTTTGAAAATGTTATGGCTATGCATCGTGTGAAAGCCACCATCGTTGGTCTATGTGAAGGTGACAGTGCAAATGAATGGGTTGTTACAGAGAAGCTTGGTGGTACAATAAGGGAAAAACTTTTGCCTGACGCCACTTTAATTGAAAAAGCTTCCCCAAAGTTCAGTCACAGGTAGGCCAGATTTATAAGACAGATCGTTTCATGCTTCGTTTGAGACAGCTTTCTTCTTGCTTCTTAAAGCAATTTTTTAGTACAAAAATTTTAATTTAGTAAGAAAACCGTCCCAAACGAAGCCTCATTTGTCATTTATATAATTAATTTCATATAAACTTTGTATTCTCAGGTTTTACTTTGCAGAACTTGGATTTGCTGTCTTTCTCTTCTTATGTGCAAGCTATAATCTGACCTATGGAGAGGATTACTACTTCATATACATCTATCTACAGTCTATTGCATTTTTTATTGTGGGTTTAGGTTATGTTGGAACTTTCATCTCCAGTTTCTAGCTTCCAAGTTATCATTTTCTGCCATTGTATTAGTTTTAAACTCATTTGTTGGTCTGAAATATATGTAATTCCACTTGAGGATAGAAGTTCTATCCACGTAAAAAAGGAAAAAGAAAGAGAAGATATCAGGGAACATCGGATCATCTTCACATTTCATGACATATAAGTTTGATAGGCTATAGAACGGCCATACTTTTTGGAGGCCTTAAATGCTAGTGAAGGCACATTTAGATTATTTATTTATTGAAATGCCTTCTGTTCTTGTGTATTAAATGTACCTCGCCTGTCTATGATTAGTGAAATTTGCTATGTATTTTTTATGGATTAGAAACTGTTTGAAATTGGCTATTAACTGTTTGAAATTGGAGAAATTATTCTGTGCAGAGCTGGACGTAGCTCTACGTCCGAAGGTGAATCAGGTGAAGCCACGTTAGTGGCACCGACAGTACTGAGCCGTGGTATACAACAAAACGGTGATGTGGCACATTTTGGTTGGTCTCCGAACGATGTTCGGCTTTGTTGGCTATCATGCATTATTCAAACTCATCATTCATCTCCTATACATTGATCAAAGAAGCCAACGGTTAGTCTAACGATTATTTGGACAAGTACATTAATTTGTCCTTCTATAGGGTTTATTTTTATCAGTCAAATAACATATCGTTACATGATAATCATAGCATTTCTTTTCATGTCATAACATTTTTCAAAATTAAGGAACATTTGAATTTTGTTTAAATAATACATTGATAATTTCTAGTTAAGTCATAATAACTACTCAACATCCTAAGTCAAATTTTATTCTTAAAAAAATTTCTTTTTAAATATTCAATAATTTTGTCATCTTAATATTTAATTATATATATATATATATATATATATATATATATATATATATATATATATATATATATATATATATATATATATATATATATATATATATATATATATATATAATTAAATAATATTACTTTAATACCTAATTAGATATGTCCTTCAAAATCTTATTTTTTTTAATCTTTCTTCACTTCATTTTCCCACATAATGTAATAAGAAATGCAAGAATCATTCGTTCTCCCAGTTGAAAATGATAGAATTATTTGAAAACAAATATCTAAGTTTCATTGTAGGGTTTAAAGAAATTAGGTGTCCAAAAATGAATAGCTATAATATAACAACAAAGTTAAATGTTTGACATTTAAAATTCAAGAAAATTATTTAGTTCACTCAGTTCTTGAACCTGTCCTTTCTGTAGAGAATGAAAATATATTTATAAATTTTTTGAGACGAAGATTTTGATTAATTTGTCCAAAATTTAAAGCACTCAATTGTACAATTCATATTGATCCCTTTGATCATAGGCCATGTATCCAACATTTGAATGTCTTAGCAATGTCAGAATCGATTGATATTAGGCTTTTTATATTTGTCTCGCCAAGTTGTTCGATTTGATTATAAATATGTCAATTTGGATATCATTGGTCCCTTGATAATATTTAAAAGTTTTCAAATATATTTCATGTGCTTAATGTGGAGTCAAATCTGATCACTTGTAGTGTCGATGTATTCTCGTTAATACGTTTAGTTTGACTGTAATTTTGTTGCAAACGGAATTTATTTAATCCTAAATTAATTTTAAAATTTTCAATTTAAATGTTTTCTCATGAATCATGCCAATCAAGCAAAATTTTTGTAGACCTATGATTCATACCAGCAATTTTCTTTTTCCTTTAGAAATATTTTCATTCTTTTTAACATATTTGTTCACAACTTTCATATAACTAAAAGGCATGTAAAAAACTTCTACTCTCATACAACAACAACAACAATACTATCAAATCTTTATCTTACCACATGTGATTAGCTACATGAATTCTTTTTCTCCATTGTGTTTTATTAAGAGCCAAATTCTCATCTAATATAATAAAACTTTTCTATTCTTATAATAAACAAAATTTTATTGGCACAACAAAAGAAAATTAGTTTTTTTTTAACTCCACCAAAATAGTAATTTTTAATTCCATATACATAATATTTCCTTAATCTCTAAAATAGGTACCCCTCATATTTCCCACACACCAATAACTCAAAGAGCCTCTTCTCTCTCTTCTCTTATATTTATTCCACATCTATACATCGAACTTGTTACCATCAATACAAAGCAAATGTAGTATAAATCTTAATCTTCAGTCAAAAGTATCCTAAAAAATCAAATTTAGTATAAATCTTAATTATCCAAAATTAAAATAAATCAACGTTAATTTCATCAACTGATCAAGAAAAATCTCTATATTAAATCTTATAATATCTACATGAGACCTCATATTTTCTCAACATTAAATTTATTGAAGTCCTAAAGAGCGATTGATAAAAAAGATGGCACCACCAAGAGCTCATAAGCACTTACAGAGCCCCATAAAACGAGAAATTATTGTGTATGCAATCCAAACGCAGAGTAAGGTTCGGATGCTGCGTATTTACTGCTTATTTTATTGTGTATTTTGTATACATAATTTTTTCGTGGCAAATAAGCAGCAAATAAATAATACTCACTAAATACATAATAAATAAGCAAAAAATACACAGTAAAATAAGCAGTAAATACGCAGCATCCGAACCTTACTCTACGTTCGGATTGCGTACACAATAATTTCTCTCATACGGATTGCGTACACAATAATTTCTCCCATAAAACAAAGTGTAGCTTTTTTTAACAAAACACATCATACAATATAACAAAAAACTGGATAAACTATCACTGTATTCAGTGTATTGTATTAAAAAACCACCTACCTACATTAGTATATATAAGCAAGTGTTTGTTATTCAGTTTTTGAAAGGACATGATGTGCAGGTGAGCTGTTACTGTTGTCATTGTTTCGGTTCAGCTTTGTGTTATGCAAATTCTATTAATTTTGTGTGCAATCTGATTGTCTCGATCAATTACGTTGTATTATTGTTTTGAACATCAATTTTATCGGTCGAGCTTGTTGGGGGGTTGCAGGCCAGGAGCCCTCCCCAGCTTGGGTTTATTTTTTTTTATATATACAGTTGTACAACGTTGTGACGCTGTGTACCCTAACGTTGCGATGCTGTTTAATTTCCTTGGAGACAAATAGAGAGTGCAGCACTGCGGCGCTTCAAACTATATATAGTGCTATGGCTCTATCATGCAGATTGTAGACAGAAAGTGGAGCGCCACAACATTCCAAACATGGTGCCTCAATACTACAAGACGAGTTGATAGTTTTTTTCTCGTTTTTTATTAAGGGTTCATCCCTTGGTGATTTTAGACTTTATCATCTTTTTTCAATTCAATATTTCTTGCGTTTTTAATATAGTGAAGGAGGGATAAAAATATGTTCAACTAAATTTAGATTAGAATATACTAATTCAAATTTTCTCTACTTTAAAATGTATAAAAAAAATAGAGGTGCGATTGAGTCAATTTAAGAGTGTCAAAATGAATTGACGGACCGAGTTCATGTCCAATCCAAAATTAACCTAACATGAAATCAATCAATCAAAACCTAACATGTTTAATAAATGAGTGTAAAGACCAGTCCGAACCTAATCCGCTAACAAACTGAATGGCCTAAGCTTGACACATTAACTCATTTTGGTTAATTTTTTTAATAACTTATTAACTTTAATTTTAGGATGTTTGAAGATTATACCTGCATTACAAAATTAAGAAAAAAATATTAAACGAGTTATTTTTCAGGTCAAAAATGAGTTTACGGTCAACCTGAATCCAAACCCATACCATTTAATAATTGTATTGAAAAACACAACCCGAGCTCGAGCCATTTATTAAACTGGTCAACTCAAAACAAGAATTTTCTAATCGGTTGGGTTCAGTTTAGCAGGTCAAGCCATTTATTAACACCCATAATCAACTATAATCAAGAGTCAGCACAAGCTCGACTTGATAAATGACTCATGAGCTGAACTCAATGAGCTAACAAATCAAGCTTGATCAAGCCAGCCCCAACTCAGCACATCAACTTGTGTGCGAACTCATTAAAAAAATGTTAATATTAAATACACTTAAAAATTATGAAAAATCAAATAAATTCAATAAAAAATTGCTAAAAGTATTTAAAATTTTATTTCTCTTCCTTCTTTTAAATAGTTTCATATTATTTCTCATTATTCATTCCATCATATTACTATAATAATTACTTGAATGATAATTCTTCTTTCTCTTTTATTATAATAATCGAGCTTGTGAGCACAATTAGTTAATTAAAAAATCCTAATATAAAGTCAATAATGACCCGACCTTGACATGACTTCTTAACACCCTCAATAAGAATATTTTTGCAATAGTTTCCTCTACATATGTTGCCAATATTGCTTGACAAGCTTTAGAAAATAAATAGATCTTAGTAATGAGAAATTATTCTGAGCGGATGCCGGACGATTTAGAGATCAATTAAAACGCATCACATTATTCGTATCGAGTGGTATCGAAAACCGATACCAAACAAAAGAAAAGTGATGTGGCGCATTTTGATTGGTCTTTGAACGGCGCCGTTCGGATCCGCTCATAATAATTTTTTTCCTCGGAGAAGAAATTAGTACATAAGAAGTCAAAGTCAAGCCTTATATTAGTTAGGTATGCCGTAACTCGTAAGCTTTGACATTTTATAAGCAAAACTATTCTATAAATACAATTCCAGAAGAGCTGGCTGAAGCTTTCTGCATGATGCTAACAGTCTTTGAGAACCTTGTCAACGCACTGCGTACAAGGTAAAGGGCTTGTCTATGAAATTTATTATTTATTTATTTATTTTTTTTTTAAAATACTTAGGTGGATTGGGAGGATTGTCGTTGGATGATGACTTCTAGAGAGATGGTGGACTTAGGACGAAGAAGGATTTGTTTGGGTAGTTTTTTGCTGTTTTCTAAAGCAGATTTTCATACAAAAATTTCTTAAAAATACTAAAAATTAGTGATAAAAAATAAAGTTGAAGAATACTTTAAATAATTTTCGAAAATTTTATTTTATTTAAATATTTTATGATGTCCTAATAAAAATTATGTTTGGATAATGTGTGACTAATATAAATTATCTATCATTTATTATATGACTCATAAATATTCATTATTTATTTTTAATATCCTCACTAAATTATCGATCATATCAAACTATTATAGAATATATTTAATCTTTTAATAAATTGAGCAATAATTTTATTAGGTTATCAAATCTAGTTGATCTAATTTTAAAAGATAATTAAGAGAGAGAGAGAGAGAGTATTCCTATCAAAAATATAAAATATTATTTTTTGGATAGAAATTTCTTAGTGAGTAAATTCACACATATTATCCATACACAACAAAACAATGAATAAAATAAAAAATATATTATAGCATAATAAAAATTTGGTCAGTAATATAATAACATAATAATGAAGTATAAAAATAAAATTATTATAAAAAATATCGTCCTCACCGCTAAATTACTTAATCACCCTTCTCACTTCCTTCATATTCCTTGCTTTATTTCTTATGATCAACTTCTATTGTTGCAACTTTTAACTGATTAAATCCCAGCTGAATTGTAGCATACGCATGATCTTCTATTTGTCTTTGCATTCATGCCAACACTATAAAAAATGAGATATTTTTGTAGCACTTTATAATAGTGATTTTACAACCGTTGCTATAGGTTGTTTTTCTCAATAGTTTTAACTATCACCATGAGTGACAGTTTAACCTGCAGCTAATAGTGTCGGTTTAAACAACCACAATTAGTTGTGGTTAAAATTGTCGTTATAGAAGTTGTAAGAAATGCTTCGGGGGCTCTAATATCTCACATACACCACATGAACCTCCCAACATGTTTCACATCTCTTCATCTGTCATGCCCTAGTTCCCTCTATTGCTGCCTCTCATTTAGCTTCTAGGATTCTCTGTTAACAATGAGATCACCATTCTTGCATTCGACTCCACAACACTCTGATTTAGTAACCACAACTTGTAATAGTCCAAATTATTAATTATCGAAGCATTATCCACTTTGGCCAAAGAGCCTCATAGTTTTTGACCTGTTCCCACTCAGAAATGCTCCTAGATGAGCATGCTTAACTGCATAGTTTCTTACGAAAATTTCAGCTATTATATTAAAAAAACACCTTGTTGTTTAAGAGTTTAATTTTCTTTTACTTAAGGGGTTTCACACAACTCTACCTTCGTCTCCACATTTCTCATGCTTGATAAATACAACCGCCAAGGGTATGAGGACAAGAAACGACCAGACGTCATAAGCTATGCCTTGAGAGTATAATATAAACATCCTCCCTTTCTTCTTTCATCCAATTGTATGTGCCAATAGTCCATAATTTGATAGTTGAGACAATCCACTCAAAGACCCTACTCCTTTATAGAATTGTATCTATGCATATCGCGCTCTCATATATATTTGTTCTAAGAAGAATAATATTAATTTGTTTAAAAAATATTTAATAATCAATTTTTTTTTTGGGTGCAACACGAGGATTTTTCAGGAGGTCACCCATCCTAGTACTACTCTCGCCCAAGCACGCTTAACTGCAGAGTTCTGATGGGAACTGGTGCACTGGTGCTGATATGGTCGCACCCTAATAATCAATATTCTTATCAAAAGATGTCCATAATTAGATGCTCTATGATCTATTATCTACTCATTGCTTGCCTTCTTGCTTCTCATGGATGCATGCGTGTATCTATCTCCACCAAGATATGTGCTCTCTTCCTAGCAAGCTTCACCTTATATTAAAATATTAAAAAAAATAATGAAAAATATAATTAAAATAAAAGTTTATATATAAATTTATTCTTATCATCCTCCTTTTATATTTTATGTGCAACTAAGATTTCATTTAGGACGACTATAGTATTTAATAAAATTGATTATGAATTTATTGAAAAAGTAATTTGACTATTATGATCATAAAAATAAATTTTCAACACAAAAAAATTTTAAGAAATAGTGAAAAATAATAAAAAAATATTAGCCACATAAAATTATAATTATTATCTAAAAATAAAATACCAAAATGTTATCCCGAATAAATCTTTGACCTAAGCGTTCGGACACTTAAGCAGCCAATACATTATTTACTAGAGCATGTCAGCGCTTAATTTGCTTCCTATTTTTGGGGAGGATACGCTTTGTCCAAATCATTTTCAAGTAAAGTCTTCTCTTTGATTATTTTGGAAAAAAAAAACACAGAGACAAAAGAACCAACAATTTTGCAAGACAGAACAAATTATGGAAAGAAAATAAGAAAAACAGAGGCGGGAAGCAGACGGCAGAGACAATGGGTGCTGAGTAGGAGCGAGTCCCTTTCTCTGCTTTCCTCTCAGCAAAATTTTAAAAGGCGAAAGTATCAAATAACGCTCTCTAAAGGCTACAAAGGCAAACTCGTGGCTGAGGATCCCCTTCCCGTGCTGACGTAGGAATCCCAGTCCCCACCTTCCCTGTTTAACTGAGAGCGGAGCAGGCCAAAACAAGGCAGCAACGAGCAAGGAGAGAGAGACAGAGAAAGAAGGCAATATAGGAGAGGAGAAAGAGAGAAAGAGAGGAGAAAACAGGGGGGATGGATCCAGTGATCAAACTGTTCGGAAAGACAATTCAGCTGCCGGCGGCGAGACAAGGTCTGGCGGCTACTGCCGGAGAAGACAGAAGCGGATATGAGAAGAAGGTAATTAATGGCTGCTTCTCTTATTCGGTCTGCAACGTACGGTTGAGGTGTTTCAAGTGATAAAAATGGGATTTTTAATTGGTATAGATATGGGCCCCTCGTGCTATCAGACGGCCTTGGGATTTGGTGATTGCTTTTCTTCTTTGTTTTTCGTTTAACTGGAATTCCTTATCTTGGTTGCCTAAAATTTTAATTTTTTTATCGCTGTGCATTGTCCATCCCTGAAGAAAGCAAATTTAGGATCGAGATCAAACCAACGATGATCTATAATTTTGATTGAGCAAAAAGATCTTTTTTCGTGTATAAAAGTTGCTATTTTTTTCTTTTTATATGATTCCTTCTAAGATTATTCGTCAAAATGGTCAGAGATAGAGGTATTCTCTTTCTATTAATTTGTTAATTCATAATTAAATTCTTTAACAATCTAAGATGAGTCAGCGTTCAATCCCATGTAATTAACTTAATTTTACTGTAACGTCATGATTTCCTTAGTAGAAACTCCATTACAAATAAGAAATCCTCTCCATAGATCAAGCTTTCAGACAAACGTCTGGATTGTGCTCCATATGATCCAAAAAACTTCTTTTTTTTTTCGGGCTAACTTAGCGTCTCTTAACTGTACATATTCTATTGTTGATAAATTGGTTCTCTTTTGCTAAATCAGTAAAGACATGGCTAACGCAGTTTTCTCCTACGATCCTTCGGGCTTCCTCAAAAAAGCAGGGCAACCATGAACCCAAACACAAAAACGAGGAAACGCGATTTTCTCAACAAGAAGAGGGGATTGACAAGAAAAATATGTCAGAGGCAAAGGAGGAGAAGAACAATCCAATGGATAAAACACTCAAAAAGCCTGATAAAATTCTTCCCTGCCCTCGCTGCAAAAGCATGGACACAAAGTTCTGCTACTTCAACAACTATAACGTTAACCAACCCCGACACTTCTGCAAAAACTGTCAGCGATACTGGACTGAAGGAGGCAGCATGAGAAACGTTCCTGTTGGCGCGGGTCGCCGGAAAAGTAAGAGCTCCACCACCAACCAGTACTACAACCACCACATCAGAATCCCTGATTGTGCTCAAGCTGACTTCTATGAATCAAACAACAAGCTGAGTCATCTGAAACACAATGGAACAGTACTCAGCTTCAGCGCTGAAGCTCCTCTCTTAGAATCCATGGATTCCAATCTTGAGAATCAGTTTAGTAGATCATTGGCTACTCCTTGGCCTAATCCATGGAGTCAGACTCCTTTGTACCCAATGGCACCATACCTGGCCATGCCATGGCTGTGCTCATGTCGGCATTCTACAGTTCCAAAGAGATTAAGGATTACTGAAGACCATGAAAAAGCTACAAAATGTTCAGTATGGCAAAAACTGGGATTCAAGAACGATAAAACGGATAAAATCTTCCAGACCAGATCAGCTGAGGCTTCACGGGTCTTGTGTGCAAACCCTGCTGCGCTTTCTCGGTCTCTCAACTTCCAGGAGAGATCATAGTGAGCTTCTACAGTTCATGCAGTAAGCGGTTTTAACAGATTGGTAGGTTTAGATTTTGTAGAAATTAGCATATGGGGAAGGATTTCTCTAGTTTTTTTTTTTTTTCTTGAGATATAAAGATATGAAATCATTTAAGAGGTTGAATAAGATTGTACCTAAATAGTTATAAAAGTAGTTGCCTTTCTTTCCTGTTATGTTTGGAAATGAGAGACCTTTTTAAGCCAGCCTGGTTTTTCTTGGCCTCTTCTTCTGGTTGTGAACGTCGTGATATTGAATGACCAATAAACTTTATCAGAATTTGGGACATGGTCTTATCAGCAGCTGAGATATGATGCCATTTGATAGTGGTTTCTGAGAAAGCTATCACTTGCATTATGTGTTGGAAACGATTGAAAGAAAGGAGGCGTGGAAATTGTTGAAGTTTTTATTTAATTAAGTATTTAATTTAGAATAATAAATATGAAGTCATAATATATACAACCTTAATTAGAGTGTAAATTAGCAAAGTGTTGTTAATATGCTCTATAAGTAGGGGTGTCAAAATGGATCAATAGATTAGATTTGGCTCCTACTCGAAATTGACCAAACCCGAATCTGATCAACTTGAATCTGACCCATTTAATAAACGGGTAAAAACTGTGAACCCCAATCCAACCCGTAAGTAACACGAATGACTCGAACCCAATTTTATAACCCATTTTGATTTATTAAAAAAATATTATTTTTATATATTTTTAACCATATATTTTAGATTAATTCAAAAAAAAGACAATATATCACACCAACAAATAAAAAATTTATGAAAAAAATAATTTAAATAGTTCATTTCAGGTTAAAATTAGGTTGGCGGGTCAAACTAAACTCGACCCGTTCAATAAACGGGTTGGACCCGAACCTGTATTTTTCTGGTTGGGTCTAGATTGGATTATTTTTTGACATCCTTATCCATAAGTTATCCGACTAAATAACAGCTGTTCATAAATATAAAATTTAATTGAAAGTCATTAATAAATGAGAAAATTTATCAAAATAAAAATATAAACATTGTAATCTATTTTTATATATAATCAAATATGTTCTCTTTCATACTTAACTCAGTTAAATAGAAAGATTATAAAATTAATCAAAATTAATGTTAAGTTGTAATGCATCATAAAAACTGTCTTGATTGGGCGTGGATCTTGATGCAAATATGAATTGAAAATTTTTGAAGTTAAATTCACGATAATCAAAACTTTTATTTCAATAATCTTCTACACACTAAATGTTTTAATGAGATGAACTCAAAGATATCAAAACTCCTAAGCGTTCAAAAGTAGTCAAATCCGAGTTTGAATGAGCTTAGATCGAGCACTTGAATTATAATTGAAAATTTTAATGTATTATATTGGATGATGAAATGATTTTCAAATATTGTATGCTTATAGTCAAAATGAGCGTCTCAACAAGACGAATCTAAAGAGTCCAATATCACTTAATTATGAAGTCACTAAGATGCATAAATACTGAATGATATGACTATAATTGAGGGAATCAATACAAGAAGTACGATAAAATGTTCCAAATTTGCTCCATATATGCAAGCCATGCTACTATAAAAAAAATATAGCTAGACATCTACTTTGTATATTATGATGCAGCACTCAAGCACTACTATTGAGCCAGCATCCTATTATTATTGTCGGACCATCGCTTGACAGTGACCATCTTTTGAGTTTGCTAAATATGGTCCTTTTAATGATTGTTGTTTTATTGGGGTCCTTCGACCTCCGCCTCATTGTTGTCATTTGACCTCTATTGCCCGACTAAGATCATCTGACCTATAATCTTCTACATATTATCATTTAATTAGCTACTCCAAAACCTAGAGATGTCAATGCATATTGCCAATTCTAAGGCTGAAGTGTGCCATTGATATCAATTGTAATGATAAACATCAACACTAAGATGTATGTTGAATTTCTTGATCTCTAATCTTCTCTTATCAAATGAGTAGGACAAAAACATACAAATAAATGATCTCTGAAAGATAAATCTTATGCCACAAGAGTACTATTCAAATTTGAACCATATAATATATTCTTTATATTATATCAATGTCTTCCCTTGAAAAGAGCAATATTTATAATCGATGACAATACTAGTACTTTAATATTACATACATATCACCCATAGGTTGCCTATAGGTTGATATTCATGTAATATTAAAGTTTTAGGTATTGGATATATAAGTAGGATGTTATAAGGTGTTATGTATGTAAATTCCTCAAAATCATTTTAACTTGGTCAAATTCCATAATTTTTGTAATTCTTATACTGCTCTCTTATTTCTATATACTGCTCTCTTGTTTCTATATACGCTAAATTTTCATATAAAATTAATATGTTAAGTTCTCTTTATTGCCTCATATATTCCATCATGCAAGACAAACACAAGAAGAAGGAAGTACGAGCTCTTTTTATGATCTTTATCCTATCAACAACTGACAAACATAATTAATAAATGGCCAAACAAAAGTCAAAGCCGGCCAGCTGAAGAGGACGGAGGAAATGTGAAGATATCATCAAATTATTATTTAACGAGTGGATGGGATCAGTCATAGGGCAAAAGTAGGCATTAAAGCTTCAACTTTTTTCCAGGTCTTCGGGGAAAATCTTGCTTTTTATTAATGTAATCAGTAATCCACGCTTGAATATTTCGTAGAATTTTGACTAAATAATTTGTTTACATAAACATTAAAGTTAAGGTTAATTACATACACACCATTTTATTTTATAATATTTATATATGTAATACTTAAAAGATTAATATTATATAATTATCATCCATAGAATAAATATATGTACATTGAATGAAATATTAAAATTTATAAGATGGTATGAATGAAATATATGAGTGATATATTTGATATTAAAGTTGTATATGAGTAATAGATATTTAATATTAATTTTTTGGAAGTTAGATATGTAATAATATAAAATAAAGTGGTATGCATGTAAATTCCATAATTTAAAATATAATTATATTATTATTTATTGGATAAAATGAAGTTTGACATTCAGTTTTTTTTTTTCAGACCCGTTTTTTCAAACGGGTCGAAGTTTGACATTTAGTTAAGTATAAATATTTATTTTGACTTGCTTGAAATTTTATTTAAATGTAATTAAGATTAGTCATGAAAAACACACACAACACACACACACACACACATATATATATATATATATATATATATATATATATATATATATATATATATATAATGAGCTTGAAAATCGTAAAGAGCTTGAAAATCATCTGATTAATATTAAGATTAGTGCGTGCACTAATCTTAATATAAAATGGACGGTATCTAAAATTATTGGGGTAACAATTTGTTTGTCAATATAACTTTTTTTGTTTTGCATGCATGAGAAAGCTGGCGGTGAGAGCTGTGCTGGAAAGAGTGATGATGTCAAGAGGTAAAGGAAGCAAATAAATAATGGAGAAGGGAATAAAAGGGTAGAAGAAAATTTTATTTTTCTTGGTCGCCACTTACCATTATCACTATATTTTATGAATTTATTTTTTTGTAAAACAAATAAAAAATATATATTTTTTATTTATCTTACACTCAACTAAGTATATTAGTAAGTCAAAATGTAGATATGTTATAATTATGACTTGATAATTGGTTAAGATGAGCAGAAATTTAAATAAATGATTTATGAGATAAGTATAATTAGATTTTACTTTTAGTTAAAATTCGGTTTATAATTTATGAAATTTTTATTATTTAAATTTCTTCAAGTAAAAAATTAAATTGGGTTTATATTTGAAATTCTATAAATAGAATGGGAATTTCATTATGTGTACCACTGAAAAGTGCAAGCATGAGAACATAATACTAAATTATGTAGATGAAAAAAAGTTAAGTGTAAAGAAAAAGTGGAAATTAAGGTACAAAGTTTTGTGCAATTTTAATTAATTTTGCATATATCTATGATCATGGAAAAAGATAAATATTCCATTTATATATATATAATATATATATATATATATATATATATATATATATATATATATATATATATATATATATATATATATATATATATATATATATATCATAAAAATGTAAAATATAATAATAAGCCTATTGTTATTATATATATCTATGCCTTCTCATACCTTAATTTCTTATTGAAAAGTTCACTCCCTCTATGTTTTTACATTTCAATTCAAACCAATTAGTTTCTCTTTGTTCAAGATGCCAACCATAGAAGCCATGCATCACTTGAATACTATAATTGTTGTGTTTTGTCATCTTCTTCTAGCTATCGGCCCTCTAGTTCCTAATGCTAATCATTTGTTGTTGGTTGCCTTTTAGTGACTTTGAAGCATGGAAATTCAAGAGAATACTATATTGCCCTTTCTTGTCACAAAGATATTGGCCCTCAATCCCTTAAGTTTGAAACTAAGCCTTATCAAAGTCAAGCAAGCTGACATTTGAGTTATGCAAAATCAAGCCAATCTATAAAAACTAAAGTAAAAGGCTAGAGCAGACAAGAATCCTTTAGGGATGTGACTTAATTAAGAAAATGAAGTATTATTAATCTTTTTTTTTTTTTGGAGCAGGTGAACTTCAAACCTACTATTGAGCCTTATATATCAAACTTAAACTAAGTTGTGGCATAGGTTGCACTAGAATGCATGGTTAGCACCTTACGGCTCTAGATAATACTAGAACCCATCCATAAAATCATATGACAAATTTAAACCATTGAGCTCCTATTGCTTTGATTATTTGGGTGGGAATCAACTGACCTAGATTCATTAATAAATGATCTTAAGAATAATTAGAACATAGGATGCTTAATCAAACATGGACTTCAGGTAGTTACCCACTTAGCCAATGCCTAATTAGACTCTATTGCTTAATAAGGCTCAATAGAACCTTAAACTGGGCCAAGTACCCTATTTTAAATACCCTTCAAACCTTTTTTTTTTTAGTACCCTTCAAACCTAGATAATCCTATGCTAAGGAAAACCCTTATACTTAGGGCTGCAAGCGAACCAAGCGTTCGACGAGCTACTCAATGCTTGGTTCGATTAAAGCTCGTTTGTGATCGTTTAACTAACTAAACAAACAAACTTGAACAATATTTTAAATACTTGATCCTTAAATAAACAAGCTTGAACACTAATGTGTTCGGTTCATTTATATTTACGAACAACATCATTTGAAATTCGTGAACAAGCTCAACATTAAGCTCGATAAAAGCTCGAATGGAGATAAATGCAACATGTATGCTTCATTTAAGAATATATTCATATGGATTAATCATATTTTCATTTTAAATAGATAACAACTTTTATTATAAATTTAATTTTCTGAACAAAAGACATTTCACATTTGTCCATGTTTGCTAGATTAGTTGTTCATTGTTTAAGATGTTCATGAACAAATTTAATATTTATTTGTTCAATAGATTATTTGTTAAATATGTTCAAGAACATAGCTCTTTAAGGCTTGTTTGTTTAAAGCTCGATAAACATTAAATGAATCGAACATGAACAAAAAATGTCACCCTTAAATTAAACGAACCAAACATGAACACAAACAATAAAGCTCGAATCAAACATAAATCAAACTTGAACAAGCTAATGATAAATGAACTCAAACATGAACACTCACATACTCGGCTCGGCTCGGTTCGTTTGCAGCCCTACTTATACTTTGTTTGAGCATATGGCACTCATGTGATTGTGAACCTATAATTTGAACACTTGATGATCTACGCACTCTAATTGACTTAGCATTTATATGCTTAGATCCATTTATATACTGTGGCTCTAATAGACCCCAACTTTTTAGATCGTAAATCCCCTAAATTTGACCCAAGTACAGGTGTAAACCACTCAATCAACCTTCACTTCCAACTAGACCAAGTTGACAAAATTCAGGTTAATTAATTGAGTTCATCTAGACATGTTCTCCTATAAAGCCCTCCATATTCCACAAGTGAGCCTAATTAGATCCCTAACCTAATATATTTGATTGACATATATGTGGATTGAACTGGGCATAATATTGTTCCCCTTGATCTCTATCCAACTTATAGAATTTACTAGGTTCAGTTAGTCCTGACTAGCTAGCTATAGATTGATTGGATTGAAGTTAACCTAATCCAATATGACTATTTGTGGCTCAATAGTGATATTTGGCCTAGGGAACCCAATAGACAAATAACTTGGAAGTAATCACCGTAATTCTCATTCATCAGACTCATTTATATCTTCTTATAAATGATACATTCCCGAAACACTTGCAAATAGAGATAACTTAATAGTTATACAATTAACTACAACATAATCTTGTCTGCTCTCGCCGTGATGTAAGTCCAATGAGGCCCATTCATTATGTTGCATCAATCTTAGCTTTTACCTATAATTAGTAGTTCTAAAGTCACACACAAAATGTGAAAATGGAACACATAATTCCAAGCAATTCCTAGTGAATTATAAACTCTCTCACACATACATAATTCTTATATTTTTGTCAAGTTTGGTTCATGCTTTCTTAAAGGGCTTTGTAACATCTCATTTAAATGTTTTGATTAATTTTCAATGACCAACAATCTCAAGTAGGATTCAAAGTATTTTTTATTAGATGAACCAACAAATAGTATACCATCATAATATTAACTCTTATAAATATAAAAATTTAACTTCTTGGTATACTAGTATTTTATATGTTTTAAATAATTTTTAAAAATAAAAAAATTTAAAAAATCTAAATAATCTATAATTTAAAAATAACAACACTCTAAATAACCCATTTTAAGTCAAAGATCAAATCCAACCCATAAGTTCCACCAAAAAGATCAAATAATCCTAAACATAAGTGCAATAAATGATATTTAAATTTATTCTTCCAAGTTTAAAACTCACCCAAAGTCAATCATTAAATGATTAAGGGTTTGTTATTAGGGATAGCTTTGTTGATGTTTTGATTTTCAGACAACAAATATAATTTTGTTTTAATATTACTTTCTTGTTACTTCTTCTCAATATTTTTAAAACATTTCTACTTTGGAAAGTTACTTTTGTAAACAACATAATTTAGTTACTTTTCTCGCAACAACGCAATCAACTTTTATAAAATATTGCAATCGTACCAAATAAATCCTAAATTCTAAAACCCCTTCATAATCAAGTCTAGGATTACTTTAAAATTAAAAAAAAAAAAAAAAAAGTCTAGGATTACTTAACTCATCAAATAAATATTTAGAAGGTAGTATTTAAAAATGATAAATTAAGGTAGCATCTTTAATAATACAAAAAAATTATTAGACTCTTCATATAAATTACGGTAGCATCTTTAATAATGTATAATGAATTCATATATTTTAGGTATTATATAGGCAAAGTTCCATTATCTTTAAACGTAAATAATTTATTAGACTCTTCAGATAAATACAATTTTTTTAGCTTAATACCTTTAGGACAGGTATATATTCCTCAACCTGTCTGTAGACCTGTCAATTTCGGGTCACGGGTCGGGTTCAGGTCGAACCCGGATTGACCCGGTAATATTCGGGTTCAGGTCAACCCAACCCGTTTTTGTAAACGGGTCGATTATCCGAACCCGACCCGCTTCGGGTTCGGGTCAACCCGACCCGACCCGCGGACTTCGCCTGGGGACGCGACCCGCCGCTGGACTTTGCGCGGAACGGTTCGCCTGGCGACGCACGGACTTCGCCTGGCGACGCGCAGACTTTGCCTGAGGACGCGCGGACACGGCGTGAAAACTGAAAATGCGCGGTCCGCGCGGACACAGTGACGGCGTGAAGTGTGAACGGACTTCGCCTGGCGACCCGCGACCGTCAGGCAGGCTGGCCTCGGTGCAGGCAGGGCAGGCGGCTCGAGGCAGCGCCGCAGGGGATGCTGGGCAGCGGACGCGGGCAGCGAGCAGGACGGGCTGTGGCAGCGGGCAGCTCGGGCTGGGGCAGCGGGCAAGGGCGGGAATAAAAAATTTTTAAATTAAACGGGTTTTCGGGTTGACCCGGCAACCCGTCGGGTCAACCCGAACCCGACCCGGTTCGGGTTCGGGTCAACCCAAATCCAAAAATTCCCGGTCGGATTTTCGAGTCGGGTCAAATATTGACAGGTCTACCTGTCTGACAAAAAACTCATTGAAATACTTTATTGACTTTTTTTAGCACACTAAGCTCTCTCTCTCTCTCCCCCTAGAAGACAGCAAATTGAGGACATAAGAAGAGCTTCAAACCGAGCACAGCAAAGAGCTTCTCCAGGCGGTCCTATCTTTCAGTTGGCTCACATTTGTACCAGTTACTAGCTTCGAGGAGAGGATTACTACAACGTTTGACTCCATTTCCTCCAAAATGATAGGAAATCCCTGTTGAACATTTGAACCTTATTATTTTGAATCTACTTTGTTATTTCTGTTGGAAGTTAATGTTCATTCCATTTGCTGAGTTTTGGTGCTTTTGAGTGACATAAGAGGGAGAGATTATTCTGTGCGGAAGCTGAATGTATTCGGAGACGAATCCGGATGCGTCACGTCACCGGATGCACTGGGCCCGGTGATGTGGCATGCACGGATTCGCCTCCGAACACGTTCGGATTCCGCATAGAATAATTTTCACATAAGAAGAGGTTCTAATAGTCCTCAAATGTGCTTGAATTAAGTGTTGCTTTATCGTTTATGTGCAAATTTAGGCTTCGTTTGAGACAGCTTTTTTGCTACTTTTTTTTCTAGAAAGCTGCTTCGAGAAGAAATAAAAAAAGTCATCCCAAACCAAGCCTTAATTGTCCCAGATTGTGCGAGCGTACGTCCTGGAGTGTGATTGTTATTAGCATAATTAAACCTCTTGTATTTAGCTTATTACTCAACTTCCATTTACACGGTATAAAATACTGTCCCTGTACTCGATATTAATTACACATGAATATAATTTTTCCTTTTCTGCTTTCTCTCTCTGTGCCGTCCGTCTCTTGCCATTCTCTCATGGTATCAGAGCCATGAGGGGAGATCAAAATTCTGTAAATTCTCTCCCTCCTCCCTCCTCCTCCTCCACCCAGTCCGCAAACAACACCATCCACATTTCAATACCCCAACATCTCAAATTCCTTATTTCGAACCTCAAGAACTTGGTGTCGTATTCTCTCACGCCGGAGAACTACACGATATGGAGGATGCAACTTCAGCAGCAATTCATAGCCAATGGCTGTGCCGGCCATCTCAACGGCACAAACACGGCTCCCGACGACACCGCTTCCGCCGACTACGCCAACTAGCAAATTGTCGACAGTAATCTTCTTTCAGCTCTTTTCTCCAAGATTGATCCGGAAGACATCATCCTTCACATTTTGAATGGCTTGCCACCCACGTTTAATTCTTTCAAAGCCAATTTTCGCAACTCTCTCCTGCCCATTGATCTTGACACCTTCTATGCACTTCTTTGCAACGAATGATAGGGGTGTTTTCTTATAAGATATTACATATTTTTGTCTAATTTCTTATAAGAATTTAGAAGGCAAATCATATTACATATTTTTCTCTTTTTTTGTCTAATTTCTTATAATTTCAAAAAATTTAAAATACTTTTCAAATTTTTAATTATAAAATATGTGGCATAATCTTAACCCCAAAGATATGTGGCTTGACAAATGAATGATAGGGGTGTTTAAAAAATAGTCTAAATAGCCAACTCCATTAGAGTCCAGCCCAAAAATTTTGAATTTGAATTGACCTATTTAAAATATGAGTTGGGTTCAGATTTACACACTTGATTTTGATCCAAAAGTAACAGGCTTAATATTCTTTCCTCAAATTCTTTATTTGTTGATATAATCTTAATTTTTTTATCAAAATTTCTAAACTCTATAACTAATATGTTATAAATATTTTTTTTAATCAAATTCATCATTTTGACATGTTTGGGTTATTCGAGTTGCCAGCAGGTTGGATCTAAATCCATCATTTTGACCTATTTCTTAAACAAGCTGTGGGCAATATGATTTCGAGCCGGGTCAAATAATGATTGAACTTGAACTCGAATAATTAACCCATTTCAACGACAAATTATTACGTGCGGCGTTTGGATTCGTCCGGAGGCGAATCCAGAGGCACCACATCACCCCGACCCAATGCTTCCGGGTGATGTGGCGCGTCCAAATTCACCTCTGAATAATCCGAACAATGTACATAATAATTTGCCCATTTCAACACCACCTCTGAACAGTGCGCGTACCGTTAGGAGTGGAGTTGTGCTGAACCGCAGGTGCTCCCTTGTAATCCGTTGCATCAGATCACTCGCTATCGGAGCTGATGGCCGCTTTGAAAGCGGCCCATCCCATTGAGCCTCACGACCCACTTAACAACAAAGTCATGACTGTACCCTCTCTCTCTCTCTACCTCATTGCCGTGGCCCTTCACCTTCTCATTCCTCTTTATTGCTTGCTTTTCATCTACTTCTCTTCTATATAATTCTCTGAACTTTATTTTTTTCCGGCTTGTGGACCTGTGGACCTGTGGTGGTGATTCACTCTCATTTTGGAGAGTAATAAAGGCCAGCATTTTTTCTCAATCTTATCAGCGTGAAGAAGAAGAAGAAGGCCCCTATCTTTCTCCCTGCTTCAGATTCAAAGCTGAATAATTCTTCTCCATGACTCGACCTAATTTTCTTGTGTTTTTTCTTCTTGCTATCCTTCTTTCCTTTTCCTATATTGGTAAGGTTTTCCCTTTTGAATTTTTTTCCTTGTTTTTTTGGTGTGTATATTTATTGAATGATTTTTTTTTTTTTTTGCTGCAGGGTTTGGAAGAATGGTGAAGATTTTGAGGCATCCTCAAGAAAAGTCTCTCCTCGAGGTATTTTTGTCAATTTTGTTGTTTTTTATTAATTTTTTTATAGCTAGTAAATTTTCATGTGTTTTCCTTTTGAGGATTTCAACCAGTTGTTGGGATTACAGTCGTACTGGAAATTTTTAATGAAAAAATAAAAGAGAAGTTTAAATAAAAAATATCTCATCTGTGAAGGACAATGGGGATTATCTCTATGAGGATTACTTAAAAATAATAATTATAGAAGCAAATGAAAATCACCTCTAAAACTAAGATTTTTTTTTTCTTTTTGTATACTTGATTCATATTTATATGAGGAAACTTGATTGATAATTAATATTTGGACATTTTATTAATAAAATAGGAGTTTGACTGAACCATTAAAAATTCAGTCTTGATTTTGATAGAGAATCAATCGAATCTGCTAAAGCTCAACTTGGTTTTAACAGAGATTTTTCATATCCTTTTTGTCTGTAGCAATTGCGATTGCTTTGAATTGGAATTTAATGTTAATATTATGTTTTGAAGATGTCATTTAGCGTTTAAGAGTTTGGGTTGACAGGTTGATCCTCAACTCAATATCATTTTGTGCTTCAGTTAGTAATTGAGCTTAAAGATTAATTAGTAAGAGCTGAAATCAGTTCAGCTGAATTTTTTACTTTGAAATGTAAGAATCAGAGAGCTGGCAAGAGAGTAATGGAGAGGACTCTTATCTTTTAGGGGCATTTATAGGAGAAATTATTATGTGCGGATGCCGGACGTAGCTCTATGTCCGGAGGTGAATCAGGTGCAGTCATGTCAGCGGTGCCAAGCTGCGGCACCGAGCAGTACTGAGCCGCGGTACAGAGCGAAGGGGTGACGTGGCGCATTTTGGTTAGTCTCCGGACGGCGTTCGGCATCCACACAGTATAATTTTCCATTTATAGGGGTTATTATGAATAAAATTATTGTAATGTTGTGAGGCATATGGTGGATAAACAATTCATATCACCTCCAAGATCTTTGTTGGATAGAATTGACCATTTTTGTTTTCAGTCAATCAAAGTTGGACAAACAAGCCACAGCATCTTTGAGATCATGCCCTTGGAGATAATGAATAGATCCAAGGCCCTGTTTCTCAAGATTAATGTAGAAAGAGAGATGAATTAGACGTCTGCATCAATATAGATTGCTTTGAGATTGATGCTTTGATTATTTGAATTGGATGAGAAAATTTATGCTAGAATTTTGATATTAGTGCATATGTAACTTGCCTCATTTGGGTTGATTAGTATATGGACACAAATCTTGAAGCAATCAAGCAGTGTATGAATTAAAAAATTCATTTTCTCATCCAAATTGTGTTGGACAAAGATCATGTAAACATGAATTTGATGTTATTATTCAAATGATTAGAGATAGCCAAGAGTTATGCTTTAGGATCATATTAGATTATTAGTTGTCTTTTATTTTTGGATTCTTTTGTAAAAAGTTAGTTCAAAATATTTTCTTTTCAACCTTAAATAGATTTTTGCACAATTTGCCACATCATGTTTGTAAGGCTGGATATGATTTGAGTGATTCTTCCAAATTATAATATGAGTCTAATTTCCTTGATTGTGGCAGATTTACAATTTGACTAGTTGCTCTGATTGCATGCTTGGTCAAATATTGTGTTGTCCATATGAAATTCTAACCCAGTTAAAAAACACAAAATTTGGACTATGGCAAAAAATAAAGGCAAAATTATAGATTTTCTATTAATCTTATTTCTGTGTGAGCCAATGAAAAATCAAGGCTTCTAAATGAGTTTAAGATATTTATTACTTTGCCATGTAAAATGGATTGAGAGACATAAGTCGTCTTGAAATTCTTGACCCGACCAAAATAGAAAAAAGTCCTAGGCCAACCTTGGATGCGAATCCTGCTTCAATAAGGTGGCAACCTAATTTTAACATCTAATTAGAACAACTTATTGAGTGGTGGTTCTGGAGGAGCTAAATTTCCAATGATGATTTTTTTTTTTTGCTTTTTAATAGATTTTATTTAAAATTTTAAATAATAATTTTGGCATCAATTAGTTAAATAATTTTTAGTTGATTCCATTCAGCTGATCAAGGGCACCAAGGTTTGTGCTATGAAGATCTTTGATATCATGGTTCGTGTTGGGTGCTGGTCCAGGAATTAGTTTAGGTTGATTCGCATGAAGCCTCACATCATGTGTAAATGTCTATAAATAGACATTGTGTGCTCATTGTAACAAACCTCTCTTGTATGGCCATTGAATAAAGGAAATAATATTTCTTGTCTGTCTCCCTCTTTCTCTCTTTCAAGAATGCTCAAGAAGAGCTTCTTCCTCATGCAAGAAGTTTAACAAATGGTATCAGAGCCTTGTTGAGGCAATCTCGAGGAAGGAGGAAGGTGATATTATTATCAAGAAGAGGGAGGAGGTCGCATGGCTCAAGCATTTGGTCAGAAAAATCCATAGTCGGGTGCAATCGCTCGTGCATAGGATCAGCAGGAGCGGTAGAGGGAGTCGCGGGCATAGTCGGGAGAGCTTGGTTTCGCGTAGGTCGGAAGTTGGGCTGATGCAACAAAACGCGCAGGTGGGTTATTACGCGCGGAGGTTGATCGTGCATGAAGACGAAGTGGAAGGATTAGGTGCTAGTGTGAACAATCGCGAATGCGAATGGGTAGTCGTGCACAGGGCCTCAGTCATGCGTGAGCACGGGCTTGCCATATATGCGAGCATGTGGGTGGGCCGTAGTTCGTGCGAGTATTGCGCTAGGTGCGAGAAACGAGATGCGAAAGTGACCTTTGAATTTAGGGATCAAAGGAGCTTTGTGCAGGACGCGGTCGGTCATAAGACTGTCCAGGGCGTGTTGTCCACGCGAGATCACACGGGGCTCGATTCTCGTACAAATGAGAGGGAACGAAGGGAGGTCGTGGCAGTTGGCCATATTGCAGGCTTCTTTATGCTGAAGCAGAGCGCATGGTTGGGTCATGTGCACAAAGGAAGGAGGCGAGGCCTGGGCATAGAAGCGTGTTGAAGCATCAATATTGGGTGTGGGACTAGTTGGAAGCATGATATTTCATTTCTTGATTAAAGATTGGTCAAGATCTTTGAGGTGGAGCCTCCGAGTCAAATTGCGGGTTGATTGGCGAGAAGAGTCATTTTGGTTGTAGTGTGTTGTAGTAGTGAATCAAAACATGCAAGATCAAGAACCTTGGCGGCATGTTGGTCGCGGACATGAAATTGGACAGGTGTTGTGCAAGGTCGCGGGTTGGAGCTTGCACGAGTTTTCAAAGAAAATTGGTGAGTCAGGGCTAGAGCGTGGGTGTGCTGCAATGTTGCAAATGCATAGGCCAAAAGCATGCAAAAACAGGCGATGTGTAAGGCACGAGCGTGCGGATCACGGGTGGAACAATAGGAGTTCAAGATGGTGCCGTCGACCGGAACGCACAATGTAGGCCATTCGGGAGCGAGATTGGGCTTGGTTCGACAGGATTGCTCATGGAGTTAGTGCAGGGAACCAGTAAGATCGTAGTTGGTGCACAAGTGGTTCTTAATTTCATTGTAAATTTAGACCAAAGTGGAGATTGTTGGGTGTTGGTGCAGGATTTAGTTTAGGTTGATCCGTAGGACACCGTACATCATATATAAATGCTTATAAATAGGCATTGTATGCTCATTGTAACAACCCCCTCTTATATGACCATTAAATAAAGGAAATATGATTTCTTGTCTCTCACCCTCTCTCTTTTTCAAGAAGGCTCAAGAAGAGCTTCTTCCTCATGCAAGAAGTCTAACCGTTCGGATAAACGATGGACTTTCTAGCACCTACACTACTCAATTACTTGAAGATTCTTGTCAACCCATTGATTGACCCTAATGAAACACATCTCATGAGCAATATTCTTAGGGATTTATTCTAAATAAATTTCATTCAATTTAGATCAAAATTAGGAGGAAAAGATTAGTGTGGTATCTATTGAATGCGATGTAACAAAAATAGTCTTAGGTTATTTCGTTTTAACGAATAATAAAAAATATGTTTGTTAAACAAGTTGATAAAATTGGTGTTAAAAATCGTGAATGAAAATAGATAGATTTAATATTACTTGTATAGAAGTTGTTCAAAATAATTTGTAAAGAATATATTTAATACCTATGCACAGCACTCAAAATAAATCAATGAAAAATATGAATTCATAATTTTGAGCCAAATATTTGGGATAAGACTGATAAAGTTTACTATATATATCTTATTCATATCTCCATTAGCATTCAACTGCGATCCACTCATTGCTAAGGCCCTTAAAAATATAATTACCGTTAACAATGCCCCTTCACTTTCTTTTGCTCACTTCTCTATCATCCCAAAGGTGAAATACTAGTAAGTTTGGAGGGCCTTTTGGGACAAAAGAAAATGTCAGTATATTATGATACCAAACAAATCAATATGGGCTTTTAAAATCTTTTGATTTGCAATGAGATTAGTACAATTTAAGATTCACAATTATAATATTAATCTCAACATATAAGAATTTTAAAGAATCATGATATGTTTTAATATTTTTTTCCTTTAGAGAGTTTCCTACTCGGGCTGCAGCTTTTTTGTTTTTCTTGAGGTTTTGTTTGGGACAGTTTTCTTACTATTTTCTTGTACTAGAAAACTGTTTTAGAAAGCAATAAGATAATTGTCACAAACGAAGCCTGAATATACGTAGGAGATGATATTACTCAACGACATTTCATCATCTCAAATTCTACCAATATTGAAATTGTTTCCGACATGCTTGTATTTTAGGCTTCGTTTCAGAAGACTTTTTTACTGCTTCTTAAATCATCTTTCTAGTACAAAAATTAAATTTTTTTTACTAAAAAATTACTTTATTAAACAGTAAGAAATCCATCATAAACATAGCCTAAAGTTCTAGCACAAATTATTTCCATACTACAATTGCATTATCTTACAAAGTTAAAAAAACTTGATACCGGTAATATCAATTTTCATGCAAGAATGCAAATATATCAATATCTTTTTTTTTTAATGTATAGCTTTAAATACTTACAAATTTATTTCAGGAATTTCCCAGTTTGGGAAGGACGATGCAGGAGATGACAGCAATGGACTACCAAGAGCCTGGACCAAATACCAATCCAAGGAGCAGTCCTCTTCTCACGTCACCACCACCTTCACCTCCTTCTCCATCCCTGCATTAATTAATGTCCATTAATGGAGAATTTTCAGTTTGTTAACGCCTTTTTCCCTATAATTATTTTATTTACCAGTGGCCCAGTTCCATTTTGTTTTTGGAATTATTATGTGAGGATGCCGAATGCTGTTCAGAATCTAATAAAAATGCGTCATGTCACCTCTATTCAGTACCGCGGCTTGGTACTGAGGTCGGTACTGGGGATGATATGGCTGCTCCTGATTGGTCTGTGGATGGCATGCTGTGTCTGGTGTCCTTTACAGCTTTTGATCTTGTATTAAAGAATTTATGTCATGATTGTTCAATAAATTTTATGTTGATTAAATAACTTGATCTTGTATATGATAAATACACTAATGGCAGTTATTTGCATTATTTATCTCGACTTAATTAGATTGATGCAATATATTACACAGTTAAGACTGCATATTTAGGAGTTATTTGATTTGATGAAAGTGAGTGTGAATTGTTTCAAGTATGAGAGTTTTAAGACAAGACTACTAAATATAACCTTGCATAACCATCATTTTTGCTTTAGAGCTGCAAAAATATTCAAATTAGTATTTGTGCATATGAACAGGGGCGGAACCAACCTTAAATTTCAGGAGGACAATCTTATAAATAAATATATATATATATATATATATATATATATATATATATATATATATATATATATATATATATATATATATATATATATATATATATATATATATATAATTTTAGTGACTAATGATTATTTGTACTTGAATATATAATACATTTTATATAATGACAATTATTCTTAAACAAAAATTATGTAACATTTTTACACAATGTGTTGGGGGTCTAAGGGGGCGCGGCAGTACCCCTTGACGGGGTTCGACTTGCCCGGTCAGGTCGCAGGGTTAAGGGGAAGTGCCCTTGTGGGGATTTTCGGGGGCAGTGTATCATATTCTATTTTTACTATTTCTCTTTGTATTTAGTTCATCGTTCCCTGACAATAACACCTCTACACAATGTGTTTAATTATGCTCTACATAATGTGTTTAATTATACTGGAAGTAATTGCCTAAAGATTATAGTATTTTAAAAATTTTAGGGGGTCAATTGCCTAAAATCCCTTGTAATATCCCCTCTACACAATATGTATAATTCTGTTAGGGGGAAAACGCGTAAAAATCATAGTATTTTTTTTTTTTTTGGAGGGGTGGGTGGATTTTTCCGCCCTTGCATATGAACTCAAACCTTCTAGGCATTATAATAGTTCATATTCGAGCATGAGGTGTTGTATAGTTTGTTTGGAGATAGACAGCTAGTGAAATACTGTGGCGCTCCAAATCTCGTTGATATCAGGCGGATTGGAGACGAAGAGTAGATTGCCGTGTAGCTCCAAATCTAGTGTCGCTGCACTGCGAGGCAGATTGGGTAGTTTTCTTCTTTTTCATGAGGGTTTTGTTCCGTGGTGTTTTTTAAATGAGTTTCTCTTTGTTTGTTTATGTATGAGAATGAAGTAAGAGTGAAGAGAGATAAAGAGAGAGTGGTAGGGAAAGATATTTATATAAATTTATTTCAATTTTCAAAGTGAATTTTTTTTATTTGGTATGGTTATGTGATTTTTTTTCTCGATTTTGAATTTTTCCACATTAAATCTTGACGTTCTTTCTTTATGCTATATTTTCTCTTTCTTGTTTGTGTTTATTGTTGTGTGGTTATAGTGCAAAGAGATGCCTTTTATCTATAATAAGATAATGTTTGTGAATTTAATTTTTTATATTTGATAGATAAAGGTGCATGATTAAAAAAGGGGAGATTTACTAACATAACATATTATATCACTATTTATATATCTAACACCTAAAACTTAAATATTACATGCATACCACTCGTAGATTAAATATGCGTGCTAAAAATGAAATAATATGAATAAAATATAGGAGTTGTATATTTGATATTAAAGTTATATATGATTATATGAATGAAATATTTAAGTTTTAGACGTTAGATATATAAATAGAGTGATATACGGTGGTATGCATGTAAATCCTCCTCCAAAAAAATCAAATTACTGAGTAAAATAAAAAGAAATTCAATTAGTTCTCATTCAAAATTGGATAAATTTATTTGCCAATTTATCTATATTAGAGAAATATGCTTGACCTCAGTTCACATCAAATTATCTCTCTTTTATATTTAAGGACTCTCTTCGATATTCGGAAATTATTTATTGAACCTAATCCTGAGAAAAAAAAAACAGAGTCGAATTAGTTTGAATTTTAACGTTAAATTGAACTTTAATTTTCACAGTGATTTGAACATGTTTAAACCAAATTTTCAAACACGTCAATGAAGCTCACTGGAGCAAGAATTTTGGTCGCATGGGTGTTCATTAGGGGTTCACGAATAGGAGTAGATGAGACTATTGAAGTTGGGGGCTTGCAAACAGGACCAAATGGGATTGGGGAAGTTTGGGGCTCATGGTCAAGACCGGCTCACGAATAGATGATTTTACGATGAGAGGGCTCTGTCGACTCATCCAATTGCACTTGAGGGAAGAATATTTTGCAATGGGAGCTAGGGGTGCAACCGAGTCAAGTTTGTTTGCGAGCTAGCTCGAGCTCGACTCTGTAACAGGCTTGACGAGTCGAGTTTATCGTGCTCGAACACGATTTTGAGCTCGATAGTTTATCGAGCTCGAGATTGAAAAGCGCATTGCTCGACTCTCGAGCTCGTCGAGCAGCTCACATCGCCAGCCGGGAAAATGAAATCGTGGTCGGGAACATGAAATCAAGCGTGGGAAACTGCTCGACTTGCGAGCTTGACAACGCGGAAGCTGGAGGGGATTCGCGACCCGGAAACTGCCAATGCGGACGCGGATGCTGGAGACAAAAGTGGAACTGGTGACAGAAGCGGATGCTGACAGCGACGAGGGAAGCTATCAAAGGACGAGGAGCTGGTGACGGACGCGGCACTGGCAACGAACATGACTCTGGCGAACATATTGAGGTCAAACTGTTGCTAGAGAACCTCGACGGCTTTATTTCCTCTGTCTAGTCAATCTCGAGCTTGACCTTTGAGCTCGACTCGAGTTCCGACTTGAGCTCGAGCTCGGTATTTGACAGTCGAGCTCGACTCGAACACCCTCTGATTCGAACTTGACTCAACTCGTTTGCACCCCTAATGTGAGCTAGACATGAAGGCAGCGAATGGATCGACAATGTGTGAGAAGAAGAGGAAGCTCAATGGGATCTTGGAATCAAAGATGTGAAACAAACCCACTACTAGGGGTGCAAACGAGTCGAGTTGAGCTCGAGCCGGGGGTTGTTCAAGTCGAACTCGACTACCAGAAATCGAGCTCGAGCTCGAGCTCGAACTCGAGTCGAGCTCAAAAACCGAGCTCGAGCTCGACTCATCCCATGTCGAGCGGCTCGTCGAAGCTCAATTCGAGCTCATCGTGTTCGCTGTCGAGACACGTCCGCCCGATCTCCTCAGTCGAGACACGTCCGCCCGAGCTCACCGTCGAGATCTGCTCGCCCGAACTCGACGTCGCGTTCGTTCGTCGTCATCCTGAGCTCCGCCGTCGAGATACATCCGCCTGAGCTCCGCCGACAAGATCCGTCCGCCCGAGCTCGACTCTTCATCGTCCTGAAGCTTTTCCGTCGAGATCCGCCTGAGCTCCGTATCTTCGCAGTGGAGATACGTTCGCCTGAGCTCGTTCGTCGTCGTCCCCAGCTGCGCCGTCGAGATCCATCCGCCTGAGCTCGTTCCGCATCGTCCAGAGGCTCTGCCGTGGAGATCCGTCGTTCGGAACATCTCGTTCACGTCGCCCAATCGAGCTGCTCGTCGAGCCGACGAGCCGAGTCTGAGCCCTGTTCGAGCTCGAGCTCGATAAGCTATCGAGCTCGAAACTGTGTTCGAGCTCGACTCGCGAGATCAATAAGCTCGGCTCATCGAGCCTGTTATCGAGTCGAGCTCGAGCTGGCTCGCGAGCCGGCTTGACTCGGTTGCACCCCTACCCACTACGAATGGATCGCAAGACATTGCACGTGAAGGAATGTTCAAATCAAATTCAAATAAGTTGAGCCTTATTCAAACTATGTTCAATCGAACCTAAATCAAATGTTGTTCGACCTTTGTTCAAGTAATATTTAAATTTGAAGCAGTTCCAACCAAATTTATTTGTGAATATGTTTCAATTTAAAATATTATACTGCTGACCTAACATCCCCTTTACCTTAGTATTGTGAAGTAGCGCGCTGGCTTCCTCCAACAAATATGATATTATGAATCGTTTACTATATTATTTTTTGCAACTTCAACCTCATTTCAGACACATCCACGCATGCGAAGACAAACCAAAAAAGACAGATTCGCAAAGCATAAATTAACATAGAAGAAGAGAAGCAGGCGCGACGGTATTTCGCTCGCCTCTGCACCTTCCATGAAACTTCCTAAACAAAATAATTTATTCCTCCTCTCTTTCCGCGAACCTCACCTCCCCCATATTTTCTATGTTCTTTCAACGCGATCTTACCAATGTTCCTTCAGCTTTGTATTTGGACCACCACTACGATGCCATTTGTCTTCCTTATCTTCCCTTCAACAAACCCAAAACCATTCTATATAACCCAACTTCTTCTCTCCTCTTTCAACAACAAAACCAATACAAAGTAATCTTCTTCTCCTTTTCCTGAACTTCTTCCTCTCTTTTCAAAGCTAAGATTCCAATGGAGAAGAGCCTATTGTCAACGGAGCTTGTTGGCTTCATCATCCTTGAGACAATCATCTCTTTTTTCGCCAGATTTCTTAAGCTGTCCAAGAGATATTTCTCTTTCCCTTCCCGTTTTTCAAAGACTACGAAGAGTCAGCTCAGAGCTGAAGAAGAAAGAGCAGAGGCTGAGAAGCTTATCACGAGAGAAGAAGTGGAGCTTGTTATGGAGAGGATGGGGCTGATGATGAGAGGAAATGAAGAAGGTGAGCAGAAACTTAAGGAGTTTATGTTAGAGGAGGAAGTTGTGGCCATGTTTGATGAGAAGGAACCGAGCTTGGAGGAAGTGAAAGAGGCTTTTGCTGTGTTTGATGAGAATTGTGATGGCTTTGTTGATGCAGGAGAGCTGCAAAGAGTTCTATGGAAGCTGGGTTTTGAGAGAACTGGATTGGATTCGTGCATGGAAATGATTGGAGCTTATGATGAGAATGGTGATGGGAAGATAGATTTTGGGGAGTTTGTTAAGTTTATGGAGAGCAGCTTCTGCTGAAAATTATAGCTTTCTTGTCATCTCCAATTATCTTCTTTTTGTTTTTTTTTTTCAAGTTGTTCATACGTGTACACAAAAGAATTGAAAAAGAAATTGTGTTAAAGAGAAGCAATGAAAACAGTTCGATTCTTAAAAAGATATCTGAAATTTTAGTAGTTTTGAGGCAATTCTGAATTAGATATAGCAGCATAGTGTGATCTCAGACTACTCTTCTAATAAATATTAGGTTTACATTTTTCATAAATAAGTTATTGTTGTTGATCATTGAGTGAAGAAAGTTTTTTAGCCATATATCACCTAAAGTTGCCCGCTAATCTTGATGCAAATATGAATAAGAAACTTCAAAAATTAAATTAAGGATCATCTGGATTTCAATTTCAGTAAACTTATAGTCGAATTGAACATCTCAAAGAGATCAACCCAACGACACCAAATTCGATTCAATCCGAGTCCAAATGGATCCAAATCAAATGACCAAATCCTACTGGGAAGCTTCAAAACATTAATTGGATGGCCAAAGGATATCCAAATGTGACATGCTTATAGTTGAATCGAGCAACTCGAGGACATAAATCCAACGAGCCTAAAATCGCCTAATTCTAACATCATCTGGGCACATAAATGCTTGATAAACACTCCACGATCAAGAAAATCAATATGAGCCATCCGTTGGAGCACTCCCAACTTGCCCATGATCTTCTCCATATTTTCTAGTCATGCAACTACCAAAAAATTATAAATGAATCCAACATTCTTCACAAAAAGGGAAGGAAGGAGAGAAGAGCTCTAGATCCTGAAGAATCCTAGAGCTTCACCCTGGCACCACCATAGATAAATATGTGCCACTAGGCCGTCACTAATGAACCTCTAGCCCACAATGGTTGTCTAACCTACATATGGAATCAATTAACAAGCTTTCCTCCGACCACCGTTGCCAATTATATTTCTTCTGACCATCGATACTCGACTACGTTCCTTCTGACCATCGTCACCCAACTACGGTCCTTACGACCACTGTAACCCGAGTACCGTCTCTCCGACCTCCATCACTCGACTAAGGTCCTTTTGACCATCTTCATATATCCGATTACAGTCCTTCGACCACCGATGCTCGACCGCGTTTCTTTCAACCACCGTCACCCGATTAAGGTCTCTCCGATCTCTATCGCCCGACTATGCTCCTTCAGACTATTGTCGCCTGACTACGGTCCCTCCGATCTCTATGGCTCGACTACGGTCCTTCTGACCACCGTCGCCAGACCACAGTCCCTTTGATTGCCATGGCCCTCATACTACGGTTCACTCCGACCACCGTCGTCTGCTGACTACGATCTCTTTGACCACCATCTCTAGCCAATTACGGTTTCTTCAACCTCTGCCTCCCCGGACTATGGTCCCAGCAACCTTCGTTGCCTACCTACTATGGTCCCTGCATCCTCTGTCGCCGCCGGCTATGATCCCTGCAACCTCTATAGCTCTCCGACCACCGTCGCCTACCAACTATGGTTTTACCGACCAAACAAACAGTCCAACATTCTCTTGAGAATAATTCTCATATCATTGAATTTTTTTCAAACTCTCATCATGTAATATGTTTTATATGATGTATACTTGCTACATTGAGCCATGACCTTCCCTTGAGGAAAGACATCATTTGTAGCAGACTACAAACATCAGTGGAAATCATTTTTAACTAAATAAATTTTCCCCTTTTTCACGATTTTTTCCGCGTAAAAGCATTTGTGTCACTTATTACTCTCGCACCCCTCTCTCTCTTATCTAAATGTGTGCTAAATTTTTATTCAAAATTAAGTTATTAAATTCTTTCTCTCTACCATCACCAATGTACAATAATGCAGCACTCAGGGTAACGATGATTGCAATCTCGAATATATAATCATATATAGGTGACGGACGGTTCTGCATGAGCTCCCAAATACCTATAAAAAAGCACAAGAATATAAAAGTTTAAGGGGGTTTGACCATTTGCCTAAACTAGTTATCATGAACTATCTATAAATTTTGAGGGAAAAAGATACCAAGAACTTTCCTGGAGGAGGTTATCATGGGTGTGCAAAAGCTATTTAAAAACTTGAAGAGTTGTATGAGTATTATATGAATTTTTGAATATATATTATATGAATTTCTATAGAGATGAATTTCTTTTAGGATTGTCAATAAATAATGATCCAATTCTATCTGAATTTGACCTAAAAAGATTTAGGTTCAGATTGACCCGTTTAATTAATGGGTCAAATTCTCATTGAATTTTCTGACTCATTTATTAAACAAGTCAAATTCAAGTTAACTCATGAACATATTTTTTAATCCAAAAATAATTTGTTTAATATCTTTTTTTTTTTTCCTTTTAAGTATAACCTTTTTATTTTTTTATCAAATATCTTAACATTCTGGTTATTAAGTAAAATAAAATTAACCAAAACAAATTAACTAGTATGATTCGGATCATTCGGGTTGCTATTGGGTCGGTTTATTGGGGATGTGAAAGTAAATCACGTAACAAAAACAACAAGAAAAAATAGAATGCAGCGTAAAGTAAAGAACAGCAGGATTTGATGTTGAAAATCCCGAAATTTGAAAAAAACTACAGAGGCACACCATACCAAGAAACCATAATGAAAATAGAAGAAATTTGTACGATCTCTCTTCTATCTTGATCTCTCATTGTTTATCTTCTCTCTTACACTGTTTACACACACAAAACACGGTAAAGCCAATTAACACCAAGGGACACCACCCTTAAGAAAAAACGAAAAAGAAAATTGTTTAGTCCATCTCAAAGCGCAACAACTCTCAAACCTCTATCATCAGTCCATCTAATAGCGCTGCGGTGCAGAATTTAGAGTGCTGCGACACTAAGCTCTCTATCGCTCCTCCTAACACTACAGGAAAAATGGCTATTACCGACGGTTCCAACCGGCGGTTCATGGACTAGGGTGCTCAGGAACATATCAATGCTGTGAAACCCCTTAAGTAAAAAAAGATAAACTCTTAAACATCAAGGCGCAGTTTGATGTAGTGGCTATAATTTATGTAAGAAACTCCGCAGTTAAGCGCACTCATCCCGAAGCAATTTTGAGATGAGTGACCTATTGCGAGGTTACACTAACAAGACAAAACCGTGAGGCACTTAGGCCAAAGCATACAAGATCTCGATAGTTAAGAGTTTAGGCTGTCACAGTTGGGGCGCTCAATTACATAGTGCCAAAGCGCTTGGGTACATAGCATCAGGGCATCCGAACCCAAGCAGGGGGAGGACCCCTTGCACTCCCCCAACGAGCATGAGAAATTGACTTGAAGTCCAAGACAACAGTACAATTCGATTGATCGACACAAACTTATAACACGAGTTTAGGTTAACTGGATTTCTGTTAGCTCAATTTCAAATCAGATCCAAACCCAACTTGTCATCCCATCTTGACACCCATAAGTGTGAAATCTTGGAGTTTCATCAAGTAGTTACAGTGATCTAACTAACTACTTATTTACCTTTACATTTTGATAAAACTGACTAATTATTTCTATCATTTTCATGGTGATCGATTGTTTAAAATCATAGAGTTTTACTCAATTTGTAGACTCAGTTCTCACATCATGTAACTTTATATTTTTTTAGTTCATTCATATAAATATCCTTCAAAGTTCTACAGAAAAATGAACCTTTTACTTAAACCGACGAAAAATTTTCATTGTAGTTTACTTATTTCTTTTGAGCATCTTGTGATTGTATAAAAGTTTTGTTTGGGATAATTTTTTTACTGTTTTTTAAAGTTTTCTAGTAGAAAAATTAAAATTTTTACACTAAAAAACTATTTTAATAAATAGTAAGAAAGCCGTCCCAAATAGAATCAAAGTCCATACCTAAATATAGAGTGAGATGATGGCTTAGCAAATACAAGAGGGAAAATGAGATTAAGAGATATTGATGACTTAACTTGGAATGGATTAGATTTTTCCATTTTGTTATACTCAACTCATTAACATGAGGATAAAAACTAAAAAACTTGAACAAAATTTTTTTTTTCCTTTATGTAAATAATATGAATTTTCAACTCAAATAAAATATTAATATTAATTTAAAAAATGATGATATTTTTAAAATTTGTTTTTTTAATTTGATATATGTACAAATTAATAAACTCTACAATAATACTTGATGGGGGATGTGGAGTAACCGATAAAATTGTGAAATGCTTTAGAGCTCTATCAACCCCTAATAATGCTTAGATTTTTTTTTTATATATAAAAATTATAAAAACTTCAATTAATATACGTAAGTATACGTGCAGAATCAAATAATACAGTGATATAATAGAGTATCAATCCCACAATGAAGATATGCTGACTTGCAATTCACTAGTATTGTCTATTAAAATTACAACAATTATCCTACGCAAATAAAAAAAGTAGTCATGGAGATTCAATCACTTAAATAAAATTAGATAAAGATAATGAATACACTATATAAATATAATATTTTAGATATTTGAATATAAATAACATATTTTTCCTAATAATTTTTTTTAATTGTGATACTATTCAGAGCATATGCATTTCTAACTAGATCTCTGTCGAGCTTATAGGAACAAATGATGTCTATCGACTTTCTATAGTTATTTCATCTCCTTAAGAATTTAGTATGCTTCATATACTATGCCAAAGAATGACACATACTAATTCAATAATCCTGATTTTGCTTGCTTCTCTGCATCGAGGCTCCACATTAAACCTAATTTTAACTACACATCTAGCCACTATGTGCATTAGATTAAGATCTGGTAATATTAAAAAAAAAATCATTTTAATTAATCAATTATGAATAAGAGAATTCATTAACACTTCATATGATATTTACTTCATCAGTTCAAAACTAGAGAATTTTGTCAAACATGAAAAAAAGTTGAAGCAAACTCATTTTTATTAATAACATGATAGAAAAAGTACAATAAATAGATATCGTCAGATAGGTTCAATGAATCTACTTGAAACTCCTTTTCACGTACAACATTACTTCCACAAATATAAGTAAAACACTCTAATGATGATATCAAGTACTTCTCTAAATTTCCTTAGATGGTCACTTTAAAAGAAATTCAGAGTCTCGCTCTAAATTCAACTAAAATAATCTAAGTGATTGAACTCTAATAGAAATATAACACAACACCTATTCATAGGAAAACATACATAGGCATCTGATACTGCGGCGCTATGAAGATTGGCGTCGCTACACCAAACAAATGACCTAATCCTGCAATGTTATTTTCTTAGTTTCGCTGCGATGCTTAATGACATTAATTAGTTACTTACTGAACAGTCGTGTCACTTCACTGACAGGCCGTGTCCTTGGAAGTTACAATTGCCACGTCGTGACGCTGCTAACTTTCGGACGATGCAACGCCTGAAGGGAATTTTGGGTGCTGAGGCATTATTGATTGTGATGCATGACGCTGGACAACATAACACTCGGTGCTGAAAAGTTAATATTTGATTGTTATGGCACTGTTGTTGACCCTATTTTTTCACCTAAACTCGGGTAAAAGGGTTGATCTTGTCAAATTGATCAAACCAGATCCCAAGACCACATTCTTTGGGTTCCATGGATTATACCAAGTCTCTTGAAATCCGACCCATGCCCTGGGTCAACTTGATTGACCAGGTCAACCCGGGTTGACCCAATTCCCTTTCACTTGATTTCAAATCAATTTTAGTGCTTCTTGGGCTCTATTCTTTTTTCCCTTGGACCACTACAGGAAAATAGCTTGTTACTGGCGGGCAAAATTCATCGGAAAATGCCTAAAATCTGTCAGAAATAATCATTTCCGGTAGATTTCCGACAGAAAATTATTCGACGGTAAAACACGCATCGAAAACATGTTACCATCGCAAAATATTCCGACGGATAAACTCCGCCGGGGAAAAAAAATTATAAACCCAGCTAGCCCTCCATACCAGCATCCTCGCCCCGCGGGACCCCGTAACTTGCTGGCCCGCCATGGCTTCACTCCGTAACCCAGCGGCCCGCCATTGCTCTGTACCCCTCTGGCCCGCCCTTGCACAGTGTCTCCAGCTCATCCCGTAACTCGCTAGCCGCCGACCCATTACAGCCTTGCGTGACCCGCTCGAGCCCGCCACGCCTGTGCCTGGCGGGGTTCCAACTCCCGCTACCCGCCAGAACCACTATGCCACCACCGCAAAATAATACAAACAGGTGAGTTCATTTTTTATTTATATTATGAAGTACAAAATATGTTATTTAAAATAATTAATATATTCAAAGATCAAAATAATTAATATATTTAATATAATATATTTAAAATATTTAAAAACTGAGTTTATAATTTATTTAAAATATAAACTTTAAAAAAATTAAAATAAATAATTTAATTTATAAAAGTTGATTTGGTTTAATTTAATTTATATTTTATTTAAAATAATTACTATATTTAAAAGAAAAATTTTTTCTTAAGATAAAAATAATTATTATATTTAATTTAAAAATAAATTATTAAACTTTTAAATTTATTTTATCTTAGCAATATTTAATTAAATTTAACAAAATAATTAATTTTAAATATTTCTTCTTGTCATTTTCCAGAAAATTTAAAATTCCGTCAGAAATCCGCCGGAAAAGCCGCAAGAAAATTCGCCGGAAATACCTCCAAAAAATCCGTCAGAAATCCGTCTTAAAAGCCACCGAAAACATTCCGTCAGAACTCGTAAAAAAATATGTCGGTATTTCAGACGGATTTAATTCCGTCGGAAATTCTTCCGGAAATCAGCTTTTTTCCTGTAGTGGACTCAATGGGTCAAATCTAACCCATGGGGCCCAAACCCATGCCTTGGGTCAACTTAGGTTGACCAGGTCAACCTACCCAATTAGCCCAAATGAGTCTAATTTGATTTCAAACAATTTTATAAAACGATTGTTCATAAATTTTCTATCCTATCAAACAACAATATTTTCATTTAAAAAAAGTTAATAACTTGAGATCTATTACAACTAAAAAAAAATTTAGAATAATCTAAGCCATTTTTCTTATTTTTAAATTTATTTTAAGATTAATATAATACATAAATTAAAATTTAATCATTATACGCTCATTATAAAAAAAAATAAAATTATATCAAGCTACCCTAATATAAACTGTATTAGAGTGAGTTCAAAACCTATTGAATATATTTTGAGATTAATATTATACTAATTTTAAATATTTTAACTCTATTTAGTACAATTTATCTCAAATTATGCCGACATAATTTTTATTATTGAGATAATTAAGTACCCACTTGATAAATACGAAGTCCCCTCAGGCACGTGGGATAAGAAACTAACAGAGGAAGACAAGGAAGCAGCGCGGTCCAAGCGAGCAGTGCCAGTTAGTTGCAATCCATAACTCCATTAATGTGAACGAGTGGAGACGGAGAAGAAGAGCCAAAGGGAGTTGGCCGGACCTCCCTTATTAGCAAGCAGCAACAGCAAGAAGGCAAATACTGAGCGAAGCGAATTATGAATGAAGCCGGGGGAAGCTGGAGACATGGCGGAGACTCCGTCGAACGCCCCATTCCCGGATCACGCGCGCAGGCACCCGCACGTGACTTGCCACTGCCTGTAGCTAGATCCATGCTGTCAGCTCAATCAAAATGTCCACTTGGCTTTTATGAAGTAATTTTCTCTTCTAATTGTGGATTTATGCATCCTTTTATTATTTTCGTTTTTTACTTGACTTCTTTTTGAAGTAAATTATGTATGCAGTGTTAAGATGGGTCAATGGGTCGGGCTCTGATTCGATTCGAAAGTGATTTGACATGAATCACATCGATTAGAATCAAAACTGATCCGAAAACTCATTTTGAGACCCCTAATTATATTGATGGAAGCAGCCAAATCAGATGAGACCATAAATTCATATAAGTTTTCTAAGTGACATTCATGTATTTTCTTAAATTTATTTCTATTATTGTTAAGTGAAATTTTAGGAAAAGCTAAATATTCTAGTTCCGTTATGTTTCATTTATTTTATCTTTTTAAAATATCAGAAATTTTTTAAGCAAAAAAATCAAGAAACAGAAAAAATCGCTGTGTCTGACCTTGATAAAAAAATCCATTAAAATTAGATGATATAAGAATTGTTCCTTCCTTACACTTGAATAAGAAGATAATTATTTGAGAATAAAATGTTTGATTTCTCGATTGCTGACGATGATTGTCAGCAGCGATGATGGTTGTTAGTGGCAATAGATGGTGGTGGTCATCTATGGTGATGATTGGAAATTACAAGAGAATTCTCTAATTCTCTCCCTTCTCCTTTTAATGTGGGAATGATGCTCTATTTATAGGTTTTTTGAGATGAACATTTTGGTAATTTGAACCATAATTCAAAACGTTTTATCATTCGGTTAATATCGATTCTCTTGATCATGAAGTGTTTATTTAGCATTTAAGTGCCTTAACGATGTAAGAATTGAGTGATCTTAAGCTCGTTAGAATCCTATCATCGAGCCGCTTGATTTGACTAAAAGCATGTCAAATTTAGAGATCATTTGATCATCCAATTAATATTTAAAGTTTCCAATAATTTTTCAAATGCTTGATTTATTCTAATTTAGGCTTTGATTGTATCACTTTTTTATATTGTTGGGTACATCTAATTGAGATGTTCAATTTGACTATAAATTTATAGAAATTAAAGTACATGATCTTGAATTCAACTACCAGAAGTTCCCGATTTAACATTTTCCTTAAGATTCGTGCCAAGCAAACCAATTTTAATAGATATATTAATATTACATATTAATTTTTAGTTTACATTCTGCAGTCTGGACGTATTGGCCCTTTGTTTTTTCATAAATTATAAGTATCGAACATTACGTTCTTTCCCTATTTAAGTTTGAAAAGAAAATATTTTTTACACATTCAAACTGGCATTTGGTGGAACCTTAATATTCTCAAATAAGGGGTTTTTTGTATAAAATACGGATAAATCAATTTATTAACCTAATAATTAATCCAATGCCTACACTTTAAATTCTGAGTTTTTGCTAAAGTCAACCAAGATTAAAATACAGAGTAAAGTTGAATTTTTTTTTAAACAAAGAATCCTGAATTTATTTTCTCTATGAATGCATATACAAACAACAACAACAACAACAACAACATCAACAACAACATCAAGGAGCACATTATCGCCTCCCGCATGCTCTGCTAGGGTTGCGCTTTTGGGGGTTTTGTGCCTCCGTCTCCCCGCCTTCGGGGAGGGGAATCTTGCGCCGGAGATCGTCTCTGTTCAGGAAAGTTCTTTTTTCCTGCTGTTTTTCTTCTTTCTGGAGCTTTTGCGTGTGTTTTTTTTTCCGTTGGTTTTTTGCCGGTCTTTTCCGGTATGTCTTCTTCTAAACTTAAGGACCCTGGTTTTTTGGGTGGGTTTCCTCACTCTCGTTCGTTTAGAGAGGCTCTTGATGGCTCAAAACCGATTTTTCCTGATCTTAGGCGTTCGACTCACCGTGGATTACCGTCTTTGTGGGTCTCGGATCTTGAGATTTCTGAGCTTGCGATCCCTTTCCAGTTTTCTTTAGTAGGTTTTTTTTTTTCCTTCTAAAGAGACCTTCTCTGGAAGCTATAAGAAATTTTTTTTTTTAACCTAAAGCTTAAGGGTGAGGTTTCTGTAACTGTTTTAGATCAAACCCATATTCTGATTAAGTTAGCAAACGATCTTGATTATTGCCGGGTGTTTTGTCACCGATCTTACATTGTGTTCAACTGTTATATGAAGCTAACTAAGTGGTCTCCGACTCTGGATATTGGGGTGGAATCTCCGATTATTCCGATTTGGATTTCTTTTCCGCGCCTTCGTCCCCATTTTTTTGCACCCCGCATTCTGTTTGGTTTAGCTGAAATCTTTGGTAAACCTTTAAAAATTGATGAAGCGACTTCGGTGGGTTCTCAGCCCTCTAATGCTCGTGTTTTAGTTGAGCTTGATATCACGAAATCCTACCCTAAACAAGTTTGGCTTGGTTCTGATTCTTTGGGCTATGTTCAGGATGTCATTCTTGATGAATTTCCTAATTTTTGTTCTGTGTGCAAATGTATCGGGCATGCAAAATGGGTCGTGCAGAACGTTTTTGGTTGTTCCTACTCCAGCTGGGGGGAAAATGGTTACTGATGCTCCGGTTTTAGCTGAGTTGGTTGGGGTGGAATTAAATGTTGGTGGTAATAATGGTGGTGTTCTGTCTGAACCTGTGATTACTGAGCTTAACGCTTCGTCTTTGCTTAGTGTGGGGGCGGAGGTTGCTTGCGTTGATGCGATTGATGGACTGAATCCTGTTATTATGCCTTCAAACTTAGATACTGCTAAGTTGGTTGATTCCGCTCCAGTTGATGCTGTTCCAAATGTATTAATTGACTCGGTTTCTGATTTGGTATATAATAGGTTAATTAATGGTGTTGGAATCTTGCCTGAGGTTGTTGGATGTGTTCTTTCTCCCAATGCTACCCCTTTTGTTCCTAATGTTGCTACTGCTGACTTGGCAATTATTACTTCAGAGAAACTTAATACTTTAGTGGAGGGTGCTGTTGTTAACTCTGATATTGTTTTGGATTCGGAGATGGGTGAGGCGGTGCCTTTCCTGCCTAACGACAGTGAGAATGGTGTTCCGGCTTTGGATACGATTGTTGATGTTCCCGTTAATCTGATTAATCCGCAAGCTATTGCTCTGGTTTGGAAATTAGGAACCAAACAAAATGGTCGGCTGTTGATTCAATTTCGGAATCTACTGATGATGAAGTGTATTCGGATACGGACTACGACTTCTCTGTGGTTAGTGCTAAAATTGAGCAGAAGCGGGGAAAATTTTGGGGGAGACGACGTCGCCGACATTGATTTTCCATGCTTTTCGTTCGTTTCATCGTTTGCCGAGGCTTTGTGGTTTTATGGGCTATAGCAATGATGTGGTCGGGACTCGCGGCCTGGTCGTCTTGCTTGTGGCAACCTTTTATTGGACGGTCCGTGCGTGGCGACTGGGTCGCTGGGAGCCTCGGCCGTCTACTGAGCTTTTTTTCGCCTATAATTCCTGTTGTTTTTCTTTTACTTTGTTTCCATTCTGTAGCTGTTGTAACCTTTGTTGATTGAGTAATGAATTTATGTTTTGTAAAAAAAAAAAAAAAAAACAAACAAAAAACAAAAAAAAAAAGAAAAAAGAAAAACAACAACAACATCAAGCCTTTATCGACTACATGGGGTCGGCTAAATGAATCTTTTTTATCACTTCAATCTAATAAAGAAATGTCATTTCTAATATTTTATGATCAAGTCTTTTAAGGTTTACCTCTACCTTTCTTAACATAAGTCAAATCTTATTACATCCAGGAAAGTTCGTAGCGGTAGGCAGATATATAATTTAGCATCTTAATTTTGTAAGAAGATCCAGCACACAAACATATAAGATAGAGGGGTCTAGCATTCATAAGAGACATCAAATTTTTTATGTGGAAATCTCGAAAAGAGGGAAAATCACGGGGTCTTGCTCAATTTGAATGAATTCATTAGTGCTTGTAGTCGATCACAAATGATGTCCTTCCTCAAAGGAAGGCGTTGGGTCAATGTAACAAATTTACATCATATAAAGCATATTAAATTGTTGGAGAATGACACAATAGTTATTCTCAAAATATAATGTTGTTCTGTTTGTTTGGTTGGCAGATCCATAATATGATGATGATGACTAGAAGGATCGTAATCTGTAGATAATGGAAATTGGAAGGATCATAATCGGGCAATGGTGGTCGGAAGGGCCGTAGTTGGTGGCACTACAGGAAAACCTGTTATTACCGGCGGACTAAATCCGCCGGAAACAATGTAAAATCCGACGGAACCTGTAGTTTCCGGCGCATGTTCCGGCGCAAATATCTCCGCCGGTTTTTGGCGCGTCGATAATTTTTTTCCGACGTATAAGTTGCGCCGGAAACTGTTCCGACGCCGTTTCCGACGCATCACCGGCGCATTAACGCTTTGTCTGCCGACGTGAAGAATATGGGAATTCCGGCGCCTAATGCGCCGGTATTTCTAGTCGTATACTGCGACGGTAATTAACGGCGGATTAGTCGCCGGAGTTGTGCCATCGAAATTCCACGGTTCTTTTACGACGCAATTGATGCACCGGTCAATACCGGCGGAATATCCGCCGGACGTGCGACGGTAGTGGCCGACGGATCATATTCGCCGGTACGTACGATACATTTCGTTGTATCGTATTTTCCGACGGATTACCGGCGCATAATCCGCCGGTACGTACGATTTCGTTGAGTTTAAATAAGCCGGCGCATAATCCGCCGGAACTGTTTCGTTGAGTTTAGAAGAACGTTTCCGCCGTAATCTGCGCCGGAAATAATCCAGAGCAGTTTTCACCGGCGGTATTGCCGGCGCAATTGGCGCCGGTAAATTTCCGGCGTCGGTTCCGCCGGAAAGAACGCCGTAAACGTTACGTCGCATTATTCCGCCGGAAACTGCGCCGACAATGCCGGCGCAAACAAATCCGCCGGAAATTCCGACGGTAATCACGTGTTTTCCCGTAGTGTGGGCGGCTGTGGCTTGAAGGACTATAGTTAGTAAGTGATAGTGGTTGAAAGGATCGTAGTCGGCGGGCGACAATATTTGAGAGCAGATCCGACATCTGTAGCATCCAGGAATAGTTCCGGATATAGTCGGAGAACGGGCAGAGGTCCAGTCACGATATTTGGTAAGGAAGAACTCTGGCTGTGGCAACGTTGAATGGAGATTGGAAGAGAGCTCTAAAGATTTATCTCATCCTCCTCCTCCTTTTATATAAAAAATGGGGGGCTATTTATAATTTTTTTTAGAGTTACATGACTAGTAAATATAGAGAAAATTAATGACATGTTGGGAGTGTTCCATCAAATTTGTAGTATTAGCTCCCTTGATCATCAAACATTTATTAACCATTTAAGTGCCTTAAAAGATGTTAAAGTTGAGTGATCTTAGGCTCGTTCGATTCATCTTGTCGAGTCGCTCGATTTGATTATAAGCCTGTCATATTTAAATATCAGTAGTCATTTAGTGCTTTGAAGCTTTCAAATAGGCTTTTGTTCTTTGATTTGGGCCCATTTGGGCTGAGATTGACCTGAATTTGGTGTCATAGGTTCGTCTCCTTGAGATGTTCAATTTAAATATATGCTTGTTGAAATCATAGTTTGGATGATCCAGAATTTTTATTTAAAGTTTTCAATATAGATTTGCAATGGTCATATTCATGCCTGATCAAGGTGATTTTGGTGACGTATCAAATATAATATATCAACTATCCTAACCTGGTCATTGGAAGGTAGATGTTTTATGTATCTAAAGCGACTCTTTCTAATATTATTTTGCACTGGGGCTACTCCAACCTTTCCAAGTATATCGTTGTTTTGTATAATGTCTCTAAAAGTAAAGTCACTCATCCATATGAGCATCCTCCTCTTTGCAACACTTAACTTAAAATTATACTTTTCTTTTAATGACCAACATTCTGCACAATAAAGCATTTTATATTTCACCATGGGGGGTTGGGGGGGGGGGGGGGGGGGGGGGGGGGGGGGGGGGGGGGGGGGGGGGGGGGGGGGGGGGGGGGGGGGAGGTGGGGTGCTTTAACCATCCAACTTGAACTAAGCATACTAAAAATATCCTCATCTATTTCACTATCACTCTGAACAATAGATTAAATATATCTAAAATATGTACTCTTATATAAATGATATAGAAGAAAATAAAATCACATTTATTGTACATAAGATGATATCAATATTTTTTCTAAATTCACTAAAACAGGAGAGAACGCAGCCAACTGTTGAATTGAAGCCGCCGGTCAGCAACAGATCTAGGAATACCACAGAGTGGGCAACTACCCCACTAAAAAATAATAATAATAATAATAAATCCTTTAACAGAATACTCACCTAAATAAATTCATTTGCCTATTATTAATTAGGAGAAAATTGTATCATCAGGATCTCATCATAAGAAGTTTTATGAAGATGATTAGATGAAAGACATACCTCCCATACTAATAAAAAAATAATAGAAATACATGTGATAAGATTGTGAAAGACCGAAAAAATTTATGTCTTCTATTATTTTAACTTTTAAGATGAAACGTGTCTTCTATAATTTTCATCATGTCATGTCTTTTCCTTTCTTATCAGACCATTTTTTTTTTTTAATTCAGTGAGATATGTGTGATTCTTGTGGTCCATCCTATGTAAGATTTGTATGAGAAGGTTCTGTTAAAATATTTTTTTCAATAATCTATGTTGCAAGTGAGAAGTTGAGCCATTAATTAGAGAAAGAGATGTTTTGATTTATTTTAAGACAATGGATCGACATCCCATTAGATATAAAGTCACATTGACTTGCATGGGTGAAATAAATTTCACTAATAACAATTTAAGTTCGAAGATCTTCCCTTCCATGAGCTCGAAGGAATTAATATAAAGTGCATATAAATTGGTTATTACCAATTCCCCTAATGATTATGAGTTTATGGCACAATGAGGTCGGCTATATAAAATAGAGCTATGTTTAAAGAGGAAGGGGAGATGAGGGAAGTCATAATAGTTCTCCTTTTAGAGATGGAAGGTAGCAATGCAGTATGATCGATGAGGCCATTAGTAGTTGTTGGGTCGATTCATCCCCTTGGTGGTGATGACACTATTTGAATATAATAACAAAAAAATTTTAGAAAGTTGAGAAGGATATAAAAGGGGGTTAGATTAGACTTATTATATACATTGATAATGGGAAACCCGGAGGCTTATGAGTTGATGATGTATGATGGTAGTGATTAGGAGAGTCCATAGTCTAGAATAAGGGGGACAAACCAAACAAAATTATGAAATCATGTGATGTAGGGGAACATTATATGTTGAGTGATGATGTATGTCGAAAAAAAGACAAGCTCCTTGAAATATTTAATTAATGACGAGTGATGATGGGCACCGTGTTATGATGGACATCTAATAAATAGTGCTTAGGCAACCAATATAAGACTGATGACCATAATGAAAAATAAGTAGTCATTAAAAATTCAATATTGAGCGATATTAGATGACAACAACAATTGGTGTTTGGTGATAATTGATATCAAGCAATTATGAATATAAAATGTTAGTGTATATAGGACGATAGAGAGTATCAAGTAATCCATTAGCGCTAGGCATAGATTAATGATAAGCATCTCCTAATGTTGTGTGACTCATAAATATTGGGCATATATTCAACAAATAATAGGGAACTAGTAGTTTATGGGTGGCTAATAAAAGATAGGTGTTCAAAATGTGTGGGAGACTGATGTAAAAATGCAAATTGGAGGGCTGTGAAAGAAAATGAGAGTATCAAATGATGGTAAGCATTTGGTGACAAACTAATGACTAATTGACATTAGGGGTGTCAATTTCGGGTCACGGGTCGGGTTCGGGTCGGACCCGGAACTGACCCGGGTTCAAACGGGTCGACCCTAACCCGACCCGGTTAGGCAAACGGGTCGAAAATCCGAACCCGAACCCAACCCGGCAGGTTGTCGGGTTGACCCGACCCGGAACCGTGACCCGAAGTCGCCGCACCGCGAAGCGGCAGCAGCGCATTCGCGCGAGCGCGGGCGGAGCGCTGGCGGAGCGCCGGCAGTGCGGGGCAGAGCGCCGGCAGCCCGGGTGGAGCGGGCAGCAGCGCGCGAGCGCGGGGCGGGCAGCAGCGCGCGAGAGCGAGCGCGGACGCGATCGGGCGCGAGGGTGGACGCGGACGCGGTCGGGCTGGCTCGGACTCGGACTGCGTGTTTCGGGTCAAACGGGTTGACCCGGCAACCCGTCGGGTCAACCCGAACCCGACCCGTTTTTCAAACGGGTCGATTTATGGAACCCGAACCCGACCCGTTTTGAAATCGGGTCGATTTATGGAACCCGAACCCGACCCGTTTTGAAATCGGGTCGGGTCCAACCCGGATTTTTCGGGTCGGGTCGGGTCTGGGTCGGATTTTCGTGTCGTGTCAAATATTGACACCCCTAATTGACATCAATACCTATAGCAATTAGAGACATGTGACTAATGGGCACTTTATCAATCTCCTCCTCTAAGATATTTGTTTCATTCATCATTGTTATAGTGCCCTTGTCCTTGATCATGTTCTGGACTCTTCCTCAATCATGATCACTTCAGCTTTCTCCCCATTTATTTTTTAAATCTAATTCGACCTTATTCAAGAAGACCTTCATTTACATAACTTTTTTTTTCAAAGGTTCTTGTTTTTTGCAAGCCATTGTTCATAAGCTTGTAATGAACTCATAAGCTCATCAATTGATATGACTCCAAGTCCTTTGACTTTCAATAGCCACTACAATATAATCTAACTTTTCATCTAATGAGCATATAATTTTTTCTACTGTATAGATGACTTTGAAAATCGCTTCACTCATCCCCAATTGTTTAATGATGGATAAAACTCTTTTTAAATAGTCCTTTACTTTTAATTCTTTAATGCGTAGGGCTTAAAATTCATTTCAAAGAGCTTGAAGGGATTGTAGAGTTTAACATGCACGTTCATGCACCAAAATACATAACATAAATATTACTCCTACAAAGATAGAACACGACCCTAAACTACCAATTGCTAATATTAATAACTTTAATTTCATTGAAAGGAAAGCAACATCATAGATTATGAAAGTAGAATTAAAAACAAGAAAGTTAAATGAAAGGAAAATTTGCACGATGAAAATTGATGATTATTAAGTTCAAGTTTATAATCCCCTCCTTTCACTATTTTCCTATGTGAATCAAATTGAAAATATATTTAGTGAGGCCAAACACTCTAAATGATTTCACATGTCATGCAACATGACTCTTATATTAAGACATGCTATTCCATCAATGGTTAAAGCATAAATAACTCTTTTAAGATTAACATTATGGTTTATCAAATCAATTCAAATAATGACCAATTAAATAAATTGATATAAGCATAAGATTGAATAATCAATTAGATGCATTACAAACGGCGAAAGAGTTAGATTTTGTTGTCTTAGCGTTGTTCGGATGTCTAGCACACAAACTGAACACTTTTGATAAATACTTAGATAGCTAAATAAATAAGCTTGAACAACTTAACGTTCGGCTCGTTTATGTTCACAAACAATATCATTTAGAACTCACGAACAAGCTTATTAAGAAGCTCGATTAGAGCTCGACTAAGAAGCTCGATTAGACTTTTAAAAATAAATATTATTAGATTTGCTAATTTAATAAATTATATTTACTAATTCCAAAATCCAATTCCCACACATGTTAAAAAATGAAAAACCCACACCCTGCTAGCTCCTGAGCATTTTCAGCTTTAGCGAAGTTGCATGTTTTCCATTCCCGGTTACTGCTCGGAACAAAAAACAAAAAACCCCACACCATCTGCTTCGAAAAAATTCCTTACATTACTCTATAAAATGAAAAAAAAATGATTACCAACTAACATAAGCGGAAAGGCATAAACAAGGCCGCCAAGGCATATTCGTCTGTTGTTCGCGAGTCGGCTCACTAAGAGGGCTCGATAAGCTTTAATAAATGGGCTTGATATTGAGTAAAATTATTTTTGTTCACAAACAATATCGTTTATGTAAAATTACTTTTTGTTAAGTGAGGGTAACTGCTTTTGCCTTCATATTAACATTCATCAATAACTTTCCAATTATATTGATATAGAAGCAAAGTCTTCATTTAGATTATCCAATTCTAATAATTAGTCATAGTAAAATGAAGAAATGATAATTGTATAAAATTATTGTTAATTATAAGCATGTTTTGATACCATTTGATAGAAATTAGAATGAAAATAATAAGTAACGCAAAATTGGATAAGAACAAAAAATAGAGTATTAAAGTCAAATAACTTTGACTTATTATTTCAACTTATTGTTCTGATGAGTATATGTATAGACTTCATGGACATTTTTAAGACATTTTTTATGGATATTTTAAAGGCATAATTAGAAGATCTATGACACAATTACATGATAGCTATATACTAAAATTAAAATCACTCTTAATATCAAGATTGTGAAAATATGATCAGACATAGAACTAGAAGGAGTAGTTCAGAGTTCAAGGGTTCAAATAAGGTCGAACCAGATGATTTAATAAATATGAAAATTATTTAAATAAAATTTAAATGCAAGAATAATCATGCTTGTAATAATATAAATTTTTTATTAAAGAATAAATTGGATTCACACATTAATAATATTTTATATAATTTTAAATTTAAATATATTTATTCTTTATATTTAATTCAATTTTTTTAAAAAAATTAGCTTACGTATAAATTTATAAATTTAATATAAATTATAATTAATTTATATTATATATTTAAATATAATTTACACCTATAAATAATTTATTAAATTTATATTTATAAATTATTAATATTAGATCATTTATTATTAACAGATAATTAATTAAATAATTTTATAATACATAAATAGTAAATAAATTATATATTTATTTAGCATTGGTAATTAAAATAAATGTTATTTACATAATAAAAAAAATTATTTAAAAAATGACTTATGAAGTAAGAGCTTCATCTTATTTAGTCCCACATCACTTTAAAAGTTACTCTTAATATTGCTTATATTGCTTTTTTGAGTCTGTATAAGATTTTAACTCACTTGAGTGATGAAGCCATATTAAATGTTTAATTGAAATTTCTTTACTTAAAAAATTAAGTATTTTAAATTTAAACTAATATATTAAATTATAAATATTATTTAATATTTTATTCTAAATGTATTAAATTAATTTATTTAAATAATTAGAAATTCTGACATTGAGCCGGTATATGTCTGTCTAAGTTTTTAAACCTGATATTCAGAATTCTTAAATAATGATATCTAATTTTAATTCAAAAAAAATAATGTTTTTAATTAACATTTTCAATTAAATATATCACATATTCTCTTAAATCACGATTAACATTTTTCCTTAATATATAACATACTGTCACTATTTTTATTAATTAAGTCTAAATAGTACCCTTTTATCTTATTTAAATAATCATCAATTATAAAATAATTTAAAATAAAAACTAATGAATGAATTCTTCCTTATATTTTTTAAACATGACTAATGACTATTAATATAAATTAAAAATGTAAAAATAAATCATATTTCGGTAGCATTTGTATAATAATAATATTGCATATGCAAAATTGAGCTTCTTTAAAATAATATTTATTTACATAAAAAATTATGTCAAAAAATAGTTTTTTTATATAAAAGTAATTTTTTATGACCACTTATATTAACTGGAATGGGTTAAGAAAAAAAAATATTTTTTCATTAATTCCATGCGATTTGAACTCAAGAAAATGAAAAAGGTCATATCTGCAAATAAGACAAATTAAAAAAATGGCAGCATTTAAAATAAATAATTAAATAACAAAGCAATATCACCAAAGAAAGATGAGGGCAAGGCAACCATATAAATTAGAAGTCATTAAAATCTTAACGTTCTTCTTTGTTCATGGCTTCATGCCTTCCCACCTACAGCTAATGCCTGAACGAAAACATAAAAATAGGAAAGAACACCCAAAGATATTATTTCCTGGTTGCCCTAAAACAAACCAGTAAGAATACCCTCTCTCTTTCTCTCTCCTTCCAGGTTTATTCCCTAGAAGGATCTTAAGCAGTTAAGAGGCCTCAAATGTTTCCTTCAAGTAGCTCCTACTCCAAGAAAGTCTATGAAAGTTGGTGAGGAAGAAGAGAGAGATCTTTCAATATTTCCATGGCTTCCATCCATTCTAATTACCTCAACCTCAGCAGAATGCGCAGGAGTTTCTCCTGATGAGGATGATGAAGCTGCTGAAGTATTGTAAGGAAGATATCTAGGTGATTGATGCATTGCAAACAAAACTGAAGCTTGATGGCTATAAGAGCCCTGCAAGATCTGAATCTCATGATCGTTTTGCCTGAACATATCCGTCCTCTCTTGATCAGCATTGTGGCCTGGAAAAGTTTGCGTAAGCTTCCAAAATGTATGATGGCTTTCCATTAATTTAATTTAATGGAAAGTAAAGTTAAAAACTTCAACTTATTAAGTGAATCAAAAGTCTAATGTTTATTAAGAATAGATTCAGTCCTTTCAGCTTTCCATGCCATTTTAAGCTAGCTTCACATGGTGCTCAATGGCGAAGTGTTAAGAAAACTATACCAAACTAGTCCATATTTATTGGGTAAAGTTTCATGATATATAGAAACAAGAAAAGACCGCACAGAAGCAACAGAGGGGGATCACATGTACTGTATATTCAATGTTACAGATGGAACAATATATGCACGTAATTTTATGTCAGTGGCAAATGCCAAGTCAGAGATATCAAAAAATTCACAACCAGGGTAAAACCAATCAGAAGAAACAAGAAAACTATGTCAGTATTGAATTAATGGCAGATGGACGCAGTACTGGTAGAAATTAAAGAAGAGGAACTAGCTAACTAGAGAAGAAAGGTAACATACCAGAAATGATGAAATCAGAGGGTTTTTGCTTTAAGGAGCCCATTCCCGCAGTTGGTATGTGATAAGCTGGGGGAGTGCTTGAACTGACCATGGAAGAAGAGAAATAGAAGGGGGGGTGAGGCCTTGAAGATGTAGTATTCTCGTCAAGCCTCAAGTGCATGGCTTGGCTTAGCTTCCTCCTCCTATAAGCAGTAGATTGCTCCCTGTACTTCCTTGCCATGATTACATGCCAGTGATTCTTCACTGCATTATCAGTTCTGCCAGGAAAGAGCCTTGCAATCATAGCCCATTTGTTACCATAAAGTCTGTGAGCAGCCATGAGTTTCTCCTCCTCTTCTTCAGTGAAAGCACTTCTATTGATCCTTGGATCCAGTTGATTGAACCATCTAAGCCTACAACTTTTTCCTGGAAAAAAGAAAAAGAAAAAGCACAAGTCACAAGACAAAATTAAGAAATAGCTAGCAAGTATGTATTCTTATGAGTAATTATAATAAATATGCACCTGATCTTCCCTCAAGCTTCTCGGCTATGAGATTCCAGTTCTGAGGGCCATAAATAGCAACAAGTTCTTTTAGCTTGGAGTCCTCTGCTGGCCGCCAATGGCCTCTAGCGCAGAGCTTGGACTGGTCACTGCAGTCATTTGTGTTCTCACCTCCTCCATCTCTGCTGATCTCCTCCTCTGCAACATCTATAGTGTGTTTTTCCCCAAACAACTCACTTGTATCAGAGCTTGCCGTGAAGGGAAAGAAGTGATGAGTTGAGTGAGAGGACGAAGGATTAATGGAGAGGGAAACCATTTGAGAAAAGAAAGATTTTGTGGAGGAAGGAGTGGAAGAGTGGGAGTCGACTTGCTGAGGTTGAGCTTGGATGAATCTGTTCACCATGCCATGGGCAGTGCCACTGCAGTGATGCAGGGCCATGCTAAGGGAAAGGGAATTGGAAGAAAAAAAAAAAACGAGAAAAAGATGAAAGTGAAAGAGAGAGTTTACTTCTCCTCCTAAAAGAAACCTAGTAGAAGTCTTCTTATCTTTCACCAATCACCAGGCTGACTCTGGCCCAGCTCTTTCCCCTTGCCCTTCTTTTACTTCCCAACCTCTCTTACACACGTGTGTTCAATTCATATACATGTGTGGCAGTACTGCTTTAAGGCAAGACACGAAAACATTAACTTTAACCTACATACTAACATAAAAATAATAAATGATTAGGCTTTTATTCATGAACTTAGTTCAGTCACTATTATATCATATCTGTATTTCAGCTTTGTTGGTCCAACCTCGCAAAAATAGGAGAGATTATTTTGTGCGGACGCTGGACGAAAAGAATCGTCCGATTTTATTTCTATGAATGAGAAAAATGCAGCATAAACAGTAAAAGCGCAACTGAGTTTTTATTGTTCAAAGAGACAAACCGGACGGTTCTCCCAGTCCGGTGCCCTCACAGAATAATTCATCCAAAAATAGGGGCCTCTTACATGGTTTCTCAATGCTTTACAAGGTAAATTTAATGATTTACATGATAACTTAAAATATTTTTACTGTTAGTAAAAAAAATTATGCCCTCCCAGCTTATCTTCGGAACAAGCTTTTATCTCAAGTGTCCAACTGAATTTTTTTTCTAATAAAAGCTCTCACTCACTTTCACACAATACCGCCTCTCTCTCTCTCTCTCTCTCTCTCTCCTATGTAAAGAAAACCCACTGTGCTGGCTGGTTGCGTGAGAGCAGCAGATCTCCAACCACACCTTTCTTTTCAAATGACAGTAAGAGTGGAAATTTTGTTCTACCACAGTAAATATCTCAGAAAAACCATTTTTTTTTCTCTTGCAAGTTGAAACTCCTCATTTCTCTCTCTAGTGTTGCAAATGCAGACAGAAACAGTATGTCTCTATAATTGAGTTCACTTGCTTTCGGCTAACCACCTGAAGACGACCGACGAAGGAAGAATGATGTGAATATGTTATTTTATCTAATGGGAACTGTTCGCAATAAGACATCAATTGTCTATCCTTCTTCTTGTTACTTTCATAGCCTTTTAGAGTTTTGGCACAAAGTCATTTATGGAAAATTTGTAAAGAAGCATGCAGTTTGGTTGTCAATTTTTTTTTTTAATTTTTTTTTCTGCAAATTCAATCAAGGCATTCGAAGTCTGATGTGTATGTTATGCCTCGGCACTTATCATTTCAATAAATAATAAAATAAATAAATATTAATTTAAAAACCACTTCATCTGAAATGCACTTATGTATCAATGTTTTGAAATCAATATTTTTTTTAATTTTTTTTTCCTTCATTATTCATGGATCAATTAGTCATGTACCAATTTCTAGCTAAATAGTATTATATGTATCCCACTTTGTTCTGGGTGTTAGGTGTTTTGGCTCTAATCATAAAGTCTTAAATTTGAGGTTTAAGATATAAGAGAGAGTTTGTAATTAAATTCTCTCGGAGTTCTACCAATTTTTTATTACTATCTTTGCCAATTATACGAAAGTATGGACTTTTATAACTTCAAGTATAATAGATTATCTCATATGGTTCAGATCCCATGATAATTTCCTTTTCGAGTTTTCCAAATGAAATTTTTAGTATATTCTACATTCTTTATTTTCTACTCCCTGGAATGTCATTTGAGGCTTCGTGCATGTTGGTCATGTGACAAATTCAGGATCTTATCTAAATTATCACAATTCATATCCTAATAGCACTAAATAAATCTTATGATTGGCTCTTATCTATAGACTTAAATTTTAGATTGAAATGAATTTACAAATGGTTTAATTAGCTCAACTTTAATCACTATTTATTCTAGATTCACTAGCAAATAATATAATATGTAATGCTACAAATTAGTAGATATATACAACACGTTAGACTATTCCATTTCACTTATGTCATAAGTCACTCTCCATTATGTATACTAGATGACTTAACAAATTAAAAACAATAAGTCTGTGTCCATATGTTGGAGAGAATCCATGATGATGGATGGTGATCTCTATTGATAGAGATGATGCCCCCCAAAATGACTTTGGTTAGTTACGATATGCATGAAGATTGGTGGATGTGAAATGGCAGATCGGACAAGCGACCTTCTCCTTCATATCAAGTCTAAAGTTTCTTTGGGAGAGTAGACAAGGGCACGTTTTTGGTCTCCAACTATTTAGTTTAACCAAAGAGAGAAATGGACAGAATACACCACACCAGCCAAAGACAATTTACAAGCAAGTACTTCATTATCCTAGCTGACATCATATTATCTTCATCTTTGGCCAAATTTATGAATGATTTGTTAACTAGTTTACATCACATTTACTGCAAATGATCTAATACAATGCTATCATATTCTTATAAAATATATTCTCAAATACTTTATATTTATCAACAATCCATTTTAGTCAATCATAAAGAAGAGAAAACAAATTGATGTGACCTTCTTTACAACACTAACATACAATGAGATCTACAAGAAAAGAAACCTACTATTTATTTAGTGTTTTGAAAATAGTTGAGTGCTACCCCCACTATTAAATAAGTAGGCCATGCAATTTGAGAAATTAGAATAGGTACATGCATGATAACATTAGTTAATTCGATGCAACTAGTTCATATATAAATCTATGGCTTAGGTTTGTTAACTAAAGTAAGTAAACTAGTCAAATCAGTTGCTTGATGTCAGGAGTTTGTTTGTTAATAAAGAGGTTTCCTAAAGGTAGAATCTAGCTAGTGGCAGCCTACCGGCAATTTTTTGGGTAATCAACATTACTTTGGCCCTTTGTTTTACACTTTCATGAGCATAAATAGAGAGTAACATTTTTTTATGGTAATTAGGTAGGTTAGAGTAGCACTCGAGCTAGCTTAGCTTCTATAGAAGTATAACGATGCTATCTAATTCAATTATTTCAATTTTTTCCCCTTTTAGACTTGTGGGACATTTGTACTGTTGTAGTGTTTATTTAAAAAAAAAAACATTTTAATGGAAAGATGAGCTCTTTTGACTATGATTGATTAGGAATTAATAAATTAATTCACTCAAGTGCAGGCCAGGATGAGGAGCAAAAATTCCCAACCATTCGTTCGTATATATATTATAAATCATGTAATTTCTATCAATATATCTATGCAGAGTAAAATTACGAGAATTTAAGAACTTGGTGAGATAGTGCGCGCAGCTCGCTGGTTGAGTGAAGCTTTTCCTCCCATGCGGCTCATGTTCGAATCCCCTAATTGTCCAAAAAAAAAAAAAAATAGAATCTGGAGAGAATAATTGAAAGAAATGAGGGGACCAACTGGCACATTAAGTCATAAAACTAATTTTGTCTAAGCGGCCAAGGACATTGTTGCAATATATGTCGTACATAAATAATAATCTTTATAGAGATACTTTTATATGAATAAAGTTGGTTTAAACTGATTCCAAATAATTCACTCTCAAATGGGTTAATATCATTTTCAAGTTAATTAAAACTCAAAGAAAAAAATCAATAGATCTTCAATTTTCGAATAAAATGGTAAGCTTGTCTCTGATTTTTGAGAGATTATTATGTGCGGTGTCCGAATGCATTCGGAGGTCAATTCTGATGCTCCTTGTCGTCAAATACACATTGTATTGAGTGACGTAGCATATCAAGATTAACCTCTGGACGCATCTAGGCACCGCAAGTAATAATTTTTTCTGATTTTCTAGTAATTTCTCTTAAAGCTATTGCTGGTACTCTAATTAGGAAGCATAAGGGAATACAAAACCAAACATCAGAAAAGAAGAATCCCATAGAAATCAGTGCATTGGGTAATACACTAATACTTATCTCCTCGTGTAGAACACAGACAAATCCTTACACAGAAAGGCTGTGTAAGAAAATCAGCCAATTGTCAAATAGAATATGTTAGTTTGCAGATGGGCCCTCCATGTAAAAGAAAAGTCTGTAGCACAAGATTGATTTGAAGCTCTTCCTTTGGATTTATTTAGAAATGATAGGTTCAAATTCGCCATCATACTTGATGATGCTTCCCCCTAAATTTTATTCTAACAATAGAGGACAAAGCAACAGCTGCAAAAGTACTGAGAAACTATTGAGGCAAAATAACATAGTAGCAAGAGAAAGCGAAGGGCATCCAGTATTGAACCATAATAAAGAAGACTTGTTTTCTGCTTTTCCACACTTTGCAACTTTTGCCATCTATCAACCTAGCAAGTCATCGCAGCATCCAATGTTTTGAAGCTGGACAAAGTCCATCTACATATTGTATTAGTGGTGTCATTGATCAGTTGAGCTCCCGTGATCTGGTTAGCTATGGCTAACTTGAATATCAAATTTTTTTAGTTCAGTCTCACTCGTACCCAAAATGTCCGAGTCAACTCTAAGATTTTATTTGGGACATTTTTATTGCTACTATCTAAAACGGCTTTTAAGTACAAAAATTTCTAGTTCAAAAAAAAATTGTACTGAAAAGTTGTTTTAGAAAGCATCCAAAAAAATTGTCCCAAACGAAACCTAACGTATAACTCAAAAACCAAATCCAAAATTGCTAGCTTGAAATGACTTCAAATTGACATGTGTTAAATATAAATATATTCAATATTTAATGAATAATATACATACATAAATCTTTATATATTGCAATAATAATAATTTTTTAATATTTTATATCAAGATGATCAAATAAAAAGGTTGTGACATGACTTGACCTGTAATGACTCCATTTTTAGCTGACTAAAAATCAACATGACTTCGATTTTTGGCGAGTAGCCGAGTACTGCCGCCCATTAGTTTTATCTATTACAACCTACACAGAGGCAACATAGAAGCAATCTTTTAAATGTTTTTTCCACTACATATATATATAAGATGAAGTCTTTGAAGAATGGTTTAATATTGAGTTTATTCATAGAATCGACAATAAAAACAAACTAAGATCTTTATGTGTTAGTATTAATTATGCCCTAAAAGAGCATGTTATTTCTCTGGAGACATCAGACAAAATTGGAACGATACAGAGAAGATTAGCATAGCCTCTGCACAAGGGTGACACGCCATAAGTCGAGAAATGGTCCCTAAAAGGGAAAATCATTAGGTCCGGTCATCAGACGTAGAGATACATTCGAACATCAATAAAGTATTTACATGTGGAATGTACACGTGTCCGTGGAATTTTAAGTCAAGCGCGTCAAAAGCACAGGTAAAGCGCAGGTGAAGTGCAGGTAAAACGCAGTCAAAGCGTATGTAAAACACAGTCAAAGCGCAGTCCACGTGATAAGTTTTAATTTGATGTATGGACTTATTTTTAGGTCTAGTGATCAGACCTAATAATTTTTCTTCTAAAAGAGCCTGTTTGTGTTAGTTCATTGACCTTTCTCTTCTAATTAAGGGATCTTGAATCAAATATTTCAAGCACCGGAGATGTACTGAAATATCTCCACATGGCGCATGACCTATGATTATAGATTTTTATCTCATCATGAAAAAAAAATTGCTTTATTACAATATTCCTCATCTTTACAATTACAATGCACGGAATATACTGAAGGGGATGAAGACACATGCATATTTTTACGTGTATGTGCATCATTTTCCATGCATTTTGCATGTCCAATTTTTTTATGGAAGTGTGGACCTCCTAAGCAATTTTTGCAAAGGAAGTATGCATAGCCTTTTGAAAGAACTGAATTGATATGTTGGTTGGGAGGATTTTTTTTTTCTGAAATTTGCATATATAATATGAATAAATTTATAATTAAAATTTTGTTTGAAATAATTTTCTTACTTCTTTATAAAATAGTTGTAGGGAGAGTAAATTTTTAAAGTTGTTATAGAAACAGAGTTCTAGTACAATTTTTTTTTTTTTAAGTAGTAGACAAAAAGCAGTAGCCCAACCGAAATTATGGTTGCGATTTGAAAAACAAAACGGTAATAAAATTGTCTAAATGAAGACTAAGGCTTCGTTTGGGACAGCTTTTTTATTGCTTTCTAAAATGGAGTTTTAGTACAAAAAAAAAAATTGTACTAAAACTCCGCTTTAGAAAGCAATAAAAAAGCCGTCCCAAACGAAGCCTAAGGTCTCACTTGGGCTGGCTTTTTACTGCTTCTTGCAGCAGCTTTTTAATACTAAAATTTTAATTTTTATCTTGAAAAGTTATTTTAAGAATAAAAAAAACTGTCCCAGACGAAGTCTAAATTGATTCAAAATTATATATGACTTTCCAAACTCTCGTATTTTTATTTAATTATTAGTATTTTTTAACAATAGAAAATCTATGATATTATGATAAGTAAGATTTTAAACATGTGCCCTTAAGACTTTGCTTTGAAGCATAATTGAGATAATTATAGGGCTTTCAATAATATATCAGTCTAGTACAAACTGTAAATGTTATCTGATACTAAATGGTAATCAAAATTGAGAAAATAGCTGCTTTCACCTTAAAAATAAAGGGAAAATAAAACAAAAAAAGTTGGATGAAATGGAGAATGTATAGAGGATTAGAGGGGTCAATATTTGACACGACACGAAAACCCGACCCAGAATTTTCGTGTTAGACCCGACCCGTTTGTAAAACGGGTCGGGTTCGGGTTCCCAGATTCGACCCGTTTAAAAAACTGGTTGGATTCCCCGGCAACCCGCCGGGTCAACCCGGAAACCCATTTGAAGCCCTGCCAGCATCGCTGCCCGCGACTGCCTCGCTCGCCCGTGACTGCGACCTCGCCCGCATCGCACCGCCCGCGACGCTTGCTCGTGTCGCCCGCGACCTCGCCCGCGTCGCACGGCCCGCCCCATCGCTGCGTGTGACCATGTCGCACCGCTCGCCCGTGACTGCGACCTCGCCCGCGTCGCACCGCCCGCATCGCATCGCTGCCCGTGACAATGTCGCACCGCTCGCCCGCGAAGGCTTGCCCGTGTCGCACCGCGCGCGCCGCACACCGTGTCTCCCGTGCGCCGTTTCGTGTCGGGTAAACCCGGCAACCCGCCGGGTCGGGTTCGGGTTCGCATTTCCGACCCGTTTATCTATACGGGTCGTCGGGTTAGGGTCGATCCGTTTGAACCCGGGTCAGTTCCGAGTCCGACCCGTGACCCGAAATTGACACCCCTAGAGGATAACGGCCTAGCAAATTTTCTAATTAATTAAGCATATTTAAACCTTACTGAATTACAAGACAATTTAATAAAATATATATAAAAAAAAAGTCTAGAGAAATTCAATCACTAGATATGAGATTTGACCACATTCCCGAACTTCATTAACAAAAAAAAAAGGTTAAATCAAAGTAACTAATTATATCGCTATAGAAAGATGAACAAGAAAGAACATTTTATTTTTTTGATAGAAATATATGAAACAATCTATCTAACACAAATTGATTAGAACCACTCTAACCAACTATAAAAACCCAAAGTTCTTAAAATGGATTTATTTGAAAATTTTGAAATTTCTCAATTGATGGGGAGCAATGCTGGGGCGCTGGAATTTGACACGATGGTGCTAAGCTGTATGTTTTAGAATAACTCTGGATTGAGCATATAGTGTTGCGGCAGTGGATCATAAGCAGTACGATGCTATGCACTGAATTGTATTATATATATAATTTTTTTTCTACTCATCCATTTCCTTCCCTCCTTGTTAGGCTTACCAGGGAAGGAAGAGAAGAATGCAGAGATGAGAAGTGGAGAAGGAGAGGAGAGTGAATCAGTAGTTATTTTGTGTGCCTTGTGGTCATCCTCCACTACAAGAAAATCACTTAGTACCGGCGGCTTGTTCCGGCGGTTATCATAAGCTTTCCAGCGGTTTTTTAAAAAACTAGCGGCTTTGCGGTGGTTTAAAAGTCGCCGGTAAAAACCGCGTAAGAAATCGTTTCCAGCGGTATGTTTCCGACTGCTTTAAGCACCGGCGGTTTACCAGCGGACCATACCGCCAGTAGTTTTCTGGCGGTCATAACACTGATGACCGTCGGTTATTTACCGGCGGCATACCAGCTGTTTAACCGCCAGTTTGGTTGGATTTTTTCGGCGGCCAAACCGCCAGAATACCGTCGGTTTACCGGCGGTCATAATAGAAGGAATTACCAGCTGCGCCACCGCCAGCATATCACCGGAGAACCACCGGTGAGTATCGTCGGAGAACCGCCGGAAACTACCGGTGGTTATAGTGAACTTCTAGTGGCTGACGTCCAGTATCAAGGTTTCCAGCGAACAAACCGCCGGTTGGCCGCTGGAAACCTGTAGCATTTGAAAAAAAAAAATTATTAGCTTTTTCCTTCTGTCCTTTAAGTGATGAGGTGTGCACTTTTACCATATCTAAGATGCTTTTAATGGAACTAATACATTTAAATTATTTTTTAAAATCTTTTAAAGGTCATGACAAATTTTTTTTTGTTGGTTACACTAGCTTTAGACTTTCTTGTGTAGGATGTTTATTTCTTGCAATTTAGTGAAATTAACCCAAAATCCTAAATCATTAACCCAAAAGTTGTCCTACTAGTTCCATGAATCTTTTGTACCACCAATTTATATTATCTTTGAAGAAGGGTCAAAGAAAGTTTCATCAATAGTTCTAATAAGATTCAAATAAGTTCAAGAAAGGCTTTGACATTTCAAAGTTGGTTCAAATAATACTAAATTGTTGGTTTAAAATGTTACTAAGATTCATGAAGGTTCGGTCATTGTCAACTATTGTTTGATCATGCCCTAATCATATTCAATATTGGTAGAAAAAACATGACCTTTAGGATTGCAGAGTTTACTGTAGTGACTGGTTTGAATCTTTAAGTATTTATAAATGATGCTTAGTTCACGAGAATGACAAGAAGTAGCATGCTATTTGAAAGGTACTTTGATGGGGGTAAGAGTCTCAGGAACATAGACATGGAAAACTAATTGAATGAAGTGAATTAACAAAAATGATTTATGAAATCTTAGGTAGTGCTTCTTTAAAGATGGCATCCTTCTTAACCATGAGAAGCACAATGTTGTCTTCGTTAAAATGATTCTCATGGTAACAGCTTAGGATGTACTTTTTTAGGTACCTGTGAGATAGGATGTCATATGAGATGATATGATGAGGACCAAAAAGAGACATGTTGCACTATGAGGCATATATAGTAGGGAAAAGTGCCTTAATTAGCCCAATACAATGTAATTGTACATATATTATCACTAAGATAGTTTGCTTATGAAGAGATGAAATGGATTTTATTTTCATTTTAGAGTTAAGAAATAGTTAAATAAGGTGGAGAGTAGCTAAATAATATTAAAGAATAAATAAGATTAGAGTAGAAGTAGATGCATTACCAATCTTCCACAGAGCTTTTTTATATTGGCCATCTCAAGAGAGGACGGATGAGGATTAAGAAGAAAGTGAGAAGGTGCCTACCATTGACCCAACCTTTGATTATGAAAGAACAAATCATAGGAGCAAAATACCCATATTTGAAAGAACAAATGATTAGGAGTATCATTGATACAGAGGTGCCTACCATTTCCCTTCCATATACCCATTGCACTACCATTGCTAACATAGGAGCAAAATACCCATTGCCCTTCCATATATTCACAAAATCCTAACCTGTGAATATGAAAGAATAAATGATTAATTTAAAAAAAAAAAAACTCAAACCTACGGGACTCGGATACCAGTTTCATGCAGGAGTGGGGGCGAGATCTTCGACCTTGCTTTGATGCCAGAGCGGGGACCAGATATTCGGCCAGAGGAAGCTTGTCGGCGGTCGGAGGGAGTGTCTCAATCGCGAGAGGGCGGAGAAGACGGCGGCTACTGTCGGAAGGGAGAGAGAGGACGATGCAAGCAAATGAAATGGAAGGCTGGAGATGGCTAATTTTAGGGCTTTTTTGGTCGGCGTTTTGGTAGTTCTGTCCGCCATAAAAAATCACTTAACACTGACGGTTTAAACCAATGGTAAGAACTAATGCCGGCATACTAACCGGTAGTTATTTGACCACCGCTAATTCCGACAAAGGTCAATTAAATAACCGTCAGTTAAACCATCGATATACACTGGCGGTCTAACCACGGGTTAAACCACCGTTAGTACCAGAGGCTACATAACCGCCGGTCCGGAACGCCAAAAATTCATGAATTTTTTGTAGTTCTCGCTCCCTGGTTTCAATTCTTCTAGTTGTTCTTTCTGCCCCAGCCTTGCTCTCAATCGAATGGAGCTATCTCCTTCTAATCCATGGGGCTCAACCGAACCATCCTCCACAGTTAAAAATCAAGGCCTATTTTTTTTTCTGGTTCTAGTATTTTCTCTAACTTATATTCTTTCAAAGATTGGTTGTCGGTATGAGCTCTTCCTCATTTCTTTCTTTTTTCCTTTATGAATACTAATGTTAAGGGTGTCCCTATTGTAATTTTTATTGAGGATGTGTTGGAAAAGTTTCCTGCTCTATTTGAATTTACTTTGGTTGAAAATTTTGTTATGTGAACGACCGAATCTAAATGTTATCAGTGAGTTATTCATAAACCTTAACTATATGGTATGTTTTCTGTTGGCCTTATGGATATCAAACATATTGTCATTCAACTTGCTAATGACTTGGACTATAATAGGGTGTTTGCAAGAGGTGATATTACTATATTAATAATTATCAAATATGAAGTTGGCTCCCTTCTTTAATATTAAGGATGAGTCACCTATTATTCTTGTTTGGATCTCGTTTCGTAATCTTAGCTTACATGTATTCAACCCCCAAGTCTCACATGCCACTGGCTCAATTTTTGGTCATCCACTTAAAATTGACAAAGCCACTACCTCATGTTCACTTCCTTCTGTTGCTAGAGTGCTTATTGAATTGGATATTACCAAAAAAAACATCCAAAAGAAATATGATTGGATTGGCCCTGAATCATTTGGTTATATGTTGAAAGTTGAATTACAAAATGTTCCTATTTTTATAATTATTGCAAAATTCATGGTCATGCTTCCGCTCAGCATTTTATTTTATATATCCCCACTTGAGAAAAAGAGAAAACCAAAGATATTGACAATAACATGCCTCTTAATGTGCTTTATGTTGATAGTGATGATGCTAACATTCAAGATGTTAATAAGGATTGTGTGAATCCATATGATATTATTCCTACTGATAGCCCTAAATCCTTGGAGGATATTGAGGAATTTGTTTTTATGGCTATTATTAACTCAAATTTAGAAACTTCTCCTTTACTTAATCTTAACTTTTGTAGGTCGATCTGATCATTCTTCTACTAGTATTGATATTTCCAATTTAATTCCCATAGTTTTCATTCCTTTTTATCTTGCTGGTTTGTCTCAGGCTAATTTGTAGGGTTTGCATCAGAAGGTCATGCTTTCTTATGAGGATCGTAATGATCCCTATGTTAGATTTTTCCCTTATGGTCATTCTGATTCTATTTGGGAAGATGGAGAGCTTCAATCTGTTGATTATTTTCATAAATATGTCGATTTAAATGTTATACAAGACACTAAAGATGATTCTTTTCTTGCTTCTGGTAGGAAAAAGAGGAAAGATAAAAAGAAAATTTTGCAGAACATTCTATATGAAGTTAGAATCACTAGATGCAATGATGCTCTTACTTTTAGGTATTAACCTAGTTTTGGCTTCTATAAGTATGTTGATTTTTTTTCTTGATTTTGTTGGTTGGTGTTGCTTATGAGGGTATAGTTTATACACTACATAAAAGTTAGAAGTTTGCAGCAAATTTGAGGTGAACTTTACGACAGATTATTTTTTGCCAAAAACGATGATGAAATTGCGATGGAAATTTTTGAAAATTTTTGTGGAGATTGGCAGTGAAATTTCTGGTGCCAATTTACGACGAAAATTATTGTCGTAAATCCGCTGTAAGATGAGTTATAATATAAATAAAAAAAAACTTTTTAATGTGTTTTGTCTCCGTGACCGAGTGGGGACGGGAGATGATTTTTGAGTGGAGTTGGTTCGATCAAGGCTGGAAGCCAGTCAGGTGGGAGATGGAGCTGGCAGTCAGATCAAGTGTTGGAAGCCAGTCATGCGGGAGAGGGTAGTAGGTAGTCTGATTATGCATGAGCATCCAGTCAGGGCGGGAGATGGTGCTGGCAATCGGAAGTTCGGTCAGGCTGCGGCAGCAAGCAGTCTGGTCAGGCGTGGGCAGCTTGCCTATTTAGGAAATATTATAATAATTATTATTGCTTAAATTTAGCCGCAAATCCATCGTAAATCCTCAAAAGTATTTGGGTGGATTTTTTCCCATCGTAAATAATTTTATGACGCTACTTTTGGCTTCAGATTATATTCCAGTGCAAATCATATTTTGTAACATATTTTACTTATTTTGCAGTGTATTTGTCCACTGCAAAAATGCAACTTTTCTGTAGTTATATCTTGTTGGTTTGATTAATGTTGATTTATTTATGTTACATTTTCCTTTATATCTCTTTATGGAGTTGGTGGTATTATAGATGGTTATTATTATTATTATTATTTTGCTTGGACTGTATTTACTTTTATTGGGGGATTGGAGAAGGTTTTTTCTTGCAGTGATTGTAATTTTTTGGCAATGGTTGAGAAGTTAATTTTACAGCTACCAATATTGATGTTCAATTTTGGACTTTTATTGGTGATTTGGTCTATTGGTGTAAAGTGGTTTATGGCTAGTTGGGTCTTTTAGTGCTTTATCAATGGTTTATTAAAGCTCAAGCTTTGCTTTTATATATTGCATTCATTTTGAAGGGTTGAGGATTTGGACTTTCCTAATATTATTGGTAGGGTTGCTGATTTTCTTCTCTAATGGTTCCTTTTGTTGGCTGGTTGGATGCTAATGACTCATATTATGCAATTGTTTTGTTAACTTCTCATTATTGTTTAATTCATGATACTACCCTTTTTTGAGCTTGTGGGTGTCCTTCTCTTGCCTCCATGCTTCCAACTTGCATTTATTTGGTTGGTTTTCCTTGACCTTTTTTTTCTTTCATTTATAGTGTTATTTAGTGTTTGGTGTTTGGTTGTTTGTGTGGGTTCAAGGCTCGGGTGTTTGGCTCTATATCCCAATGTGATATCTTTGCTTGATCTGTGATATAGTGTTTGATTCTTGTTTGATATGATGATGCGGTGGGTTGGGTTTGTAGCCTTTTTTGGAGTTATGCTGTTGTGCTTGTTGTCTTTTGATGATTCTTTATTTGTTCTACTAGCTTGGTTGAATCCATTTGCATCTTACGTTGATTTGTTGTTTGTTCCGATTCCTTTTCAATTTTTTGGTTATTGTTGAAGTTTGCTACTAGTTTGCTCAATAAATGGCTTGGTGAACTACTGGTGGTATTGTTGTTGGTCCTATTTGGGCTGCTAAGTTGGCTTGAGCTTTTGGGTTTCATTTTTTGGAGGGGTGGCTCTTTGTCTCTCTTTAGTCCTATTTATCTTGTATCTTATTAGAAATTGTTGGCTCCTTAGATTTCTTTTTATTTTTTACTGTAGCTCTTTGAGTATTAGTAAGCTTTTGATTCTTTTAAATACTTGTAACCTTTTTGTTAAATTAACACATAAGTATATTTTGAGTTTTTTCCAAAAAAAAAAATCAATACATCAATCATCTAATTAAGGATAAACCATTCCATTAATGATTGTTTGCATAATATTAGTCATTGTACATAAAGTAAGAATTAAATAGTAACCAAATGTATGTTGATGTTGTGCTATAATATATATATATATATATATATATATATATATATATATATATATATATATTTCCTCCAAGCCCAATTAGAGAGATGGATAAGTATGTAATTGTGTCATCCAATCATGAATTAAGCTATGAGAAGAAATGCAAACTATAAAACAAAACTTTAATATTTTAGGCCTTTCTAAATCAAAATAGGTGGAAAAAAAAAACACCCTTTATTACTGATTATTACCACAATCTTGGCTTGGTTTAATTCATTTATTTTCATCTTTATCCTTTTTTTATTTGTGAAGCAGCTCATGTTTCTACACAGAGAGTGTAATTTTTTTATTTCTTGCATCACATTAAAAGAGAAATACCAGTTATATATACATAAATATAAAGCTGATGAGCAACGTACAAATCACATGCATGCCTTCAAGCCAATTCTCGAATCAAAAACTTCTTGAATCTGGTCAAAAACCCTCAAGATTAAGAGATGGAAGAGCAGAACAGAACTACTCGTCTGCTTCCACCATTATTCTGTACTTGCTTACTATTACTTGCCAGCAAAAAAAGTTCTTGTAGCTTTTACCAGTCCACAGTTCGCGGATGGAGCTCTTCTCTGTCGGAATGAGTTGCCAATTGAGTAGATTTCTTGTCCAATCGGCTATAACTATAGTTTACCAGGAAACTTTGATGCAATATTATAGAGAGAGAGAGTAGGGCTGCAAGCGAACCAAACGTCCGACGAGCTACTCGCTGTTCGGTTCGATTAAAGCTCGTTTGTGATCGTTTAATTAACTAAACAAACAAACTTGAACAATATTTTAAATACTCGATTCTTAAATAAACAAACTTGAACACTAATGCGTTCGGCTCATTTATGTTCGCGAACAACATCATTTGAAGTTCGTGAATAAGCTCGATTCGTGTTCGATTTTGAACTCATGAATAGGCTCGATAAAAATAATTAATATTTGACTATAGAATTAAAAAAATATATAAATAATCATTGCCTTTGTTACATAGACAATTACTTTTATTATAAATGTGTTTTTCATAAATTTGTTCATGAACATGTTTGTTTGATAGTTAAAAAAAAATCGTTAAATATGTTCGCGAACAAGCTCGATAAGCACTAAACGAACGAACATGAACTGAACATGAACCGAACATGAACACTCATTAATTTAAATGAACCAAACATGAACAGAAACAATAAAGCTCGAACAAACATGAACCAAACTTGAACAAGCTGATTTTAAATGAACACAAACATGAACACACACATACTCGACTCGGCTCGGCTCGGTTTGTTTGCAGCCCTAAGAGAGAGAGAGAGAAAGGTTCTGATCAGGTAATTGTTGATGAATGCGTGCATCATGAAAGAGAGTGATACAATTCACGTGGGAATAGCTCACAACAAATCTAATGGACAAAGCCTTCTCCTGCACCCGCCCATACAATATTTCAGAGTACTAGCGAAGGTGGAGGTCTTATTGGAAAAGACTGGAAATGAAAGGACTTTGGATGTATTTGAGCTTTCCGGTAAACCTTCTGCAGCAAGGGTAATGATTTTTCTTTTATTTATGTTCAATGAATTTTGCTTTGGTGTCGTTATTTGACTCCATATATTTATCTCTTGGATTAAGATTTGCATCTCTGACAATTCTATGAGATATATTGGAGAATTCTATGAGATATATTTTTATTGTAAGTAAAAGTATGAGCTACACTCTTACTAAGAATATAGTAAATCAAACTCAAAGATTGCTCTTAGAGTTTAACTAACCATAATTAATTGTTAATTATTGACTTAAAGAGAATTTTCCATTTTCAATTATTTTCAAAAATTCATATTGTTACAACTAATACTCTATTGTACTGTGTAATGTCCTTCATCTTTCGTGATCACAATTGATACGTCATCAAAAAAGTATCTTGATCGGGCATGAATCTCGATGCAAAATCAAGTTGGAAACTTTCGAAATTAAATTTGAGACCATCCAAACTACGATTTCAGTAAACTTACAGTCAAACTGAACGTCTCGGAAATACGAACCCAACGCACCAAATTCGACTCAATCCAAGCCCAAATGAGTACAAATCAAAGGACCTGAAGCACTGTTGGAAGGTTAGAACCACAATTTGGATTACCAAATGGTTTCCAAACATTACGTGCTTATAGTCGAATCAAGCGGCTCGACGAGATGAATCCAACGAGCCCAAGATCGTCAAATTCCGACATCATTAAGACCTTCAAATGTCTGACAAACGGTCCACGATCAAGGGATTCAATATTGATCGTCCATCCAATCACTCTCCATTTACCCTTGATCTCTCACCTATTTACGGGCCATGCAACTCCAGAAATATATAAATAAACTCATCCTTTCTCTTGAAAGGAGGGCTCCAAGCAAGAGAGCAAGAGAGAGATCGAAGATCACTCTTGTCTCATCGCTCCTTCTCGACCACCGCCTGAGTTTCGCCGGACCACCACCTGACGTCGTTGCTCCGCTGGACCACCACTTAAGGCCCTGAGCTCTGCTGGACCACCATTTGAGGCCCTCACCTCCGCCGGACCACCGTCTGACGTTATTGCTCCATCGAACCACCACTTAAGGCCCTGAGCTCCGCTGGACCACCACTAGAATCCCTCACCTCCACTGGACCATCGTCTGACGTCGTTGCTCCGCCGGACCACCACTTAAGCCCCCGAGCTCCGCCGGACCACCACTTGAGGCCTTAATCTCCACCAGACCACCGCCTGACGTCGGTTCTCTGTCGGACCACCACTTAAGGCCCTTAGTTCCGTCAGACCACCACTTGAGGCCCTAACCTCCATCGGACCACCGTCTAATGTCGTTGCTCTGCCGGACCACCACTTGAGGCCCTGAGCTCCGCTAAACCACCACTTGAAGCCCTCACCTCCACTAGACCACCACTTGAGGCCATGAGCTCCGCTGGACCACCACTCGAGGCACTGAGTTCCGTCGGGCCGCCACTTGAGGCTCTAAGCTTCGTCGGACCACCACTTGAAGCCCTCACCTCCGCCGGACCACCACTTGAGGCCCTGAGCTCTGCCAAACAACCACCTGAGGCCCAGACTTCTCCATGACCACCACCTGAGGCCCGAACTTCTGTCGGACCACCACCTGACGCCCGAACTTCTGTCGGACCCTCACTTGAGGCCCTGTGTTCCACCATGCCACCACTTGATGCCTGAACTTCTCCCGAACCACCAACTGATGTCCAGACTTCTATCGGACGACCACTTGAGGCCCGGACTTCTCCCATACCACCATAAAATACCCGGACTTCTACCGGATCACCACCTAACACCCAGAATTCTACCCATGATACCTCCCTTTTACTATGATCTTTCGAACCACTATCTCCTGCCGACTGTGATCCTTCCGACCTCCTTCACCAGACAACGACCTTTCTGACCCTTGTCTCTTTCCGACCTCCATCGCCTACTACGATCTTTCTGACCTCTATCTTATCGACTATGGTCATGCCGACCAAGCAAACATGTCTATGCTAATTATTGTAACAACCACCATGTAATGTGCTCTATATGACATACATTTGTGACATCAAGCCAATGTCTTCTCCCTAAGAAGGGCCTCATTTGTAATCGACTGCAAATACTAGTAGATTCATTCAAATTGCGTCAGACCCCGTGATTTTTTTCCCCTTTTCACGGGTTTCCATGTAAAAACTCTAGTATGTCTCTTATGAATGCTACACCCTCTCTCTTATCTGCTTGTCTTCTGGATCTTTGTACAATGCTAAGACATTAAAATTATATATTTCTCTACCGCCGTGAACATTTTAGGATGCAACAACAACATTCAACAAATATTTTTTTTTCTATCGTAACTCTAATATATATGTCATAGTTTGTATTATATTTGTGCGGTCCCTTCTTCTCGATCACCTGAAAATTCAATGATCTTCAATCATAGTGTTAACCACATCACCAATCTTTGTAATAATGACAATATCCGAAACCAAGTTATAAATACAATCTAGATAAATATAAATTGAGAAAATGGGCTAGCAAGAACTTGATCCAAGCCTTAATTTTAATATCAAATTGGGGCAAAGCATAAAGAGATAAGAGATCTGAACTTGAGCCCTGCTTGACTCAAAACTCAAGCTTCCTAATAAACTCCGGCTGAGCTTAAGCCTTCTTAAAGCTTTCAATTTCACCAACAAAGTAATAATATTAAGAAAAAAAATCATTCATTTAAAAGAACCTACGATTCCATTGGTTAAAGAAGATTTATACAGACAAGGTCATGAGTTAATTTACACACTTAGCATTTATCACTTATTATTTATTAAAAAAAATACTCATAAAGATCAGAATCCTTCACAGTAAGAAGAATTGGAAGCTATAATAATTATATGAAAGCTCATAACGCTTCCCTTCAATGCAGCACCACTTCCAAATTCTTATTTGAGGAAAATGGTCAAGTTTTGGCAACTGACAGGTGGGTTGGCTGCAGTAAATTACAGCAGAAGAGGACCACTTAGCCTTGTCAGGCTTTTGTTAGGGCTCAGCCAGCAAGATTTTGGTCTTTAAGCTCTCTCTCTCTCTCTCCCCCCCCTAAGGCAAAGGACATGCTATGACGTCCAAATAACGCAACCATTGCTCCCCAGCCATGTCCTGCTAGCTCTGCAGTTGCTGAATGCACTGAGTCAGAGAAGCACAGAGGCCAAGGAAAAGTGAAAGACAAGAGAGAGAGAGAGAGAGCAGGAGGTGGCTCCATGATCTCGTTCTGCATTTAAGGAAACCATCAGAAATGGAGGAAGGGACACTAATAGAGCTTCCGAGTTCCAAACTCAATCAGGAAGGAGAGGAAACAGAAAATCTAAATGTAATCAGAACTGTTTAAGAACTGTAACATGGAAAGAATTAACTAAGAGGTTGGCACTGCTTGTCTTTTACCTTAAAAATATATATTCTCTGGTCATCGTTTCTTACTTTTGGCAAACATAAATAACAGTAAACTTCAATTTTGAAAGAAATTTTGAAAGAGCACTGCAATAATGGTTAGATTGCAACCAATAAGGTCCCCTGTAAGAATAACATCTATAATTGCAAAAAAGAAAAAGATTGCGTGTATCTCCACACTCCATAGTGCCCTCATTGACCAAAGCTCCATGAAACAAGCCCAAATTTTAAAGTGAACCTCTCTCTCTCTCTCTCTCTCTCTCTCTCTCTCTCTCTCTCTCTCTCTCTCCCTGCATTTATTAAAAGCTTAATCAGTTCCAAGGCAGTAGACCGTTTAAGGCAAAAGTCAAGAAAAGAATAACAGAAGTTATAAGCATGTTATATAGCTATCTTCATGTTTTTCTAATGGCTTATTTACAGAAAAACCTCGTGTAGAAAAGTATGGGGGAGAATACTGATGAGCAGAGTTAGATACTAGACATCATGACAATATTGGATCAGTCCAAGTAAATATATTTCCATCATAGAATAAAATTACTGCATTTGGAACTAAAATATTTCATCTCTGAAAACAAACAGACATAAAATGCCATAATTTTCAGTACAGATATTTTGCTCATCGCATCCATCTTATGATGTCAAAGCTAATACAGGCGCCTGCAGAATATCAGCAACATCTTAGTTTCAGAGTACTGCCTTCATTGAGATATCAAGCTTTTCTATATAACAATCTTTTTCGATGCAAAAATATTTACAAAAGCCCATTTTCTTTTACTGACCAAACCTTCGTAACAAATCATTATTTGCTTACAAAATGCAGAACATTAATTTTCAATGAGAAGTCTCTATCAAAGAGGATTAATTATTATATGTGGACGCCGAACGTCATCCGAAGACCAACGAGAATGTGACACGTCACCCTTTGCTCGGTACCACGGCTCCGTACTACTCAGTACCACGGCTCCGTACTATTCGATACCGCTTAGTACTGCGGCTCAGTACTGATGATGTGGCGCATTCTGAATAGTCTTCGGACAACGTTTTGTGCACAGTCTCCCACACAGAATAATTTCTCATCAAAGAGGCATGTGGATTCAGGCACCATCACTAACAACTAAGAAAAAGAAACAGATGGCAATATGAGCTAGTTATCCCGCTCCCTTTCTCTGGTCCTTGGTCAGTCAGGCAGAGAACCTTAACTGCAGAAGATTCGAGGCAGCAACCTTAATTGCAGACGATTCGTCCTTATCTCTCAGTATTATTCCAATCTGTTTCTCTCTCCTTGTGGGGGACATTGAGAGTTTTAGCTCAAGTTATGCCAAAGGAGATAATTTACAATTATAAAACATCAAAAACAGAGAAAGGGGAGTAGCTAAAACAAACAAGATCTGTAGCAACCCATGAAAAAATTCAAACCTTAACAGAATAAAAAAACATCAATACAAATCTGTGGGCCGGAAAGCCAGAAGTGGATTCAAAGGACTCCAAAAGCCTAAGCCATGGAGGCAAGGGGGCTGGATCCGTCAACACAAGAGAAAGAGAGAATAATCTTCAATGTATTCATCTCCTTGAGGGAGGAAGACCTTTATAAACAATTACATGTATATTACATAAAAAGAGGATCTCTCTTAATATGGAAAATAACTTCTAAATTTATAAAGTAAGAATATCCTATAATAATTATATTAGTATGACAAGGACTGATTTTAGGAATATAATCAATGGGTGATTTAAAAAGTGATCCAGAGAAAAATATAACACAATCTGTGCTGATATTCTTTTTTAAATTCATGCATAAATATCAATTATGCCCAACTTGATAATTGCATCAAAAACAACTTTTTCTAAACGGATTTTGTGAGAACATTAGTTGGTTGATCTTCAAACTACACAAATACTTAGTCTTGACCTTGATACTTAAATTCCAAAGAAGTATTTGAGTTAATAAAAAATCTTTCATTTCAAACTTCGCTCCAATAAGTTTTTTGTAAAAATATTAATTTTATCTAGGTCATGTCCTATCAATATCATGTCGTGCATATACACATTCACAGTTACCTTACCACTTATGTGTTTTATAAATAAAGCATGGTTTGACTTACTCTACTTATAACCATACTCTTTAGTTGTGGATGAGAACCTACTGATCAAGACTAAAAGAGACTACTTTAGTTCATATAATGGCTTTCTCTACTTGCATACATAACATTTTCTTGAATATTTGCATTTAGCTCCAAGAGGTAAATCCATATAGACTTCTTCTAAGTATCCATTATGAAAACCATTACTTACATCAAACTATAACAAGGGAAAATATCAATCTGCTGCGATGAAAATAAGAATCCAATTAGTGTTAAACGTGGCTATTGGTGCAAAAGTATCTTAGTAATCAATTCCATATTTATGTGTGTATCCTTTTGCAGTTAACTTTACTTTCTATCTAGTATTATTGTCATTCTCGTTGAGTTTAATTGTGAGCACCCATCTAGATCCAATGGTTTTCTTTTTCTTTGAGTAAATGGGCAAATTTTCCGAAGTCGTATTCCTTTGAAGAGCATATCTCTTCGTTCATAGCTTTAGTCCAATTTTGATCTGTTAATGCATCATGCACACAACTAGGAATATATAGAGGAAAATTGATTGATGATAATTGCATGAGTCCCATAGTCCTTAAAGAGAAACATGATAACTAATTAGGCATTTTGTTTTGGCCTTAGAATCAGCCTCATATTATTTTTTTTAGTATCTCTAGTGGATCTCTATGGATATTTATTAGCAACATTTACTTATAAGCTTGAATGTTTCATTTTGAATCAAGATTACCTATGGAGGAACATTTTAGGTAGATACTTTGGTTAATGGTGTAGACATGGGCAGCTCACACAACTCAATTGATGAATAAAGGAGAAAAAAGGAGGTGGGGGTCTTGATCACTCAAAAATTCTAATTTTCTGGAAAATGGCGAGCACCAATGTGTTGAACTATTTGTGATTGACCGACAACAAAAACAAATATGATTCAAGATAAAATAAAGAGTTTTAAAACTAAAAAATAATAAAAAATAAATCTAATGTTTATTTTTTAAATAATGTTTATTTTTTTAAATAATCAAAAGAGCAATGTACAAGCCTTCAGTGTCAGACAAATATTTTCTCGATTTTTATCTTCACCCGTTTGATTTGCTTAACTAAGCTTCATATAAGAGAGGATGTGATTTGGCATATAATAGATCATATTCAAGGGACGAAAAATCCCTCCCCAATAAAAGGAGATGTACTGCAATTAGCTATCAAAATAATGAATTGCAAAGAACGGAGAAAAGTCATGTCTTGTGATCAGATGCACCAATATCAATAATCCATGTATTATCATTACAATTGATAGGATAAAACAAAAGCTTTACCGAGAATACCTGTATGGATAATGTTGGCTGTAGGTTCCTCTTACTTTTCTTCCTCTTTAAATGCTGACATAGCCTTAGCCTTTTGTTAGACCGGCCCAAGGGCTACTGAACCATTGATGGACCGGTTCACATTTACAGGAGGCGGGCCAAAAGGGGGGGCGAAACTAGGGAGGAGCCCACGCACTAATGAAACTTTGGGTTGAAGAGAAAATTCAAATTAGGGGATGTTTAGGGATTAATAATTTGTCCTTTTGCTTTAATTAGTTTCTTCTTGCTAGGATTAGGGCTATCTTGCATTAAATCTAAAATTTGAGATCTTTGTGTTGGTTTTGGACTCTAGACTTTAGCTAGAGATTTGGAGAGCTGAATCTTCCTCTCGAATTGAAGATTTATTGCTTCGGGTTGTTTCTTTTCTTCTATTATTGATTTCAAGAGCTTTCTTCTTGGTTTTTCCTATAGATTTTGAAAATTTTGCATAGTGATTGCTAAATTTCTCTGAAATTCAACAGTTTTATCTTTTTTTTTTTCAGGCTATTTCCTATCAACTTTCCTACAATATTTTTTCAAGTTTTATTTTTTTCGTAAAAATCTCGTAATATTTTTTTTTTTTCAAATGATCGATTTTATCACAATGAGAGCATACCAACCTTCAGTGGAGAAAGGAGTGTTGGTTTTTCTCATGTATTTTCCACATAGAAAATATGAAAAATAATATAAAAATAAAACATAATATATTCAAAGAAAGAATTTGAGGGAGATTAAACGAAAGAATACGAATGAGATTCAAAGAAATAGTATAGACATAACTCAAACCTGCTCTGATACCATCTTAGTGTTGACCTCATTTTTTATCATGTGCTTGTTACAAATGATGATTACATAAAAATGTTATGGATTCCTTACTCTATGGATTTTGATAATGGTAGATTTTCCCTATACTTACTAAATTTTATCACTTCTTATTTTAATATTTCGCACATCAGTTGATTTAGATAATAATAATACAACAACAACAACATCAAGCACTACAGGAAAAATGGCCTATACCGGCGGTTTTAACCGGCGGTTTAGAGGCCGTCGGTATTACCGACGGCTACGCCGGCGGTTAAGCCGTCGGACTCTAACGACGGCTTAATCGACGGCTTAGCTACGACACACCGTCGGTAATACCGACGGTCTATAAACCGCCGGTACACCGCCGGATTTCAACATTAACCGGCGCTTATCCGGCGGTCTAAACCGCCGGTGATAAGTGATTTTTTCCCGGCGGTCTAAACCGCCGGAAAACCGCCGGTAAAAGCCCTAATACGAGCCCCCTCGCTCCGCTCATTTCATTTTCCCTGTTTCCTTCTCTCTCTCGGTCGCTCGCTCTATCCGCTCCTCCGCTCGTCCGATCAGCCCCCGACGAAGGAACTCCGACCGCCGACCCCATTCCGACCGCCGCCGACCCCAGTCCGACCGCCGCCGTCCCCAGTCCGACCGCCGCCGACGAGTTTACTCCGACGCCCGACCGCCGACCGTTTCCGACCCCAAACAAACCGATTTCTCTTTTTAAGGTTATTTTTAATGGTTTTTCTTTGATTATTTGTTGATATTATCTTGTTAGTTAATGTTTTATACTTTAAAATTTGTGGGAGAGAGTTATGGTGCATATGTTTAGGTTTGCTTGGATTAATGCTTATATTGTTTGTCAAAATCAATTTGGATTAATGCTTGGTTGAATCTCTATATATATGAGCTGACCTCATATCAAAATAGGTTAGTGAGGAGTGGTGGAAGATCTCGAACATCACTTAATTATGCCAACAATTTCACTCCAAATTAAGAAGCCAATATCAAAATAGGTTAGGGAGTTTGCTTTGATCGTACATATTAAAGTGACCCAAGTTGAATTAGTTTGGCCAAGTATGGGTTCAATTGACCAAGTTAATTATTAATTGGGTCAGGGTGACTAGTCATGTACAATCCACTAAGAGTGATATTCACATAAATTTAGTAAAAATTAGGATTTATTTGGAGCTCGATTAGACATAATTGACATGTATGATCAATTGGTCTAGCTTAAGCTAGCCCAAAAGGGTGAAAGGTCTAATGATGAATGGTTTACCATAAGATGCTCCTAGTATAGGGACTTGGGTCATGATTGAGCTCAAAGAGTCAGTACACTAATTTAGGTAGTGCACTAAGCTACCTAATTGTAATTTAGTGTTGTAATTATCCTGGTAATTATAGTTTAGTGGATATTAATTATAGAAGTGGTGATTGATCAATATGCTTGGATATTTAGTGATTATTGAAGCTTGATTAAGTGTATATTGATTGATTTCTTAAAGATTATTGAGTATATAGATAGATATGGATCAAGTGCCATTAGCTAAAATTGATGCCAACAAACTATTTATTATGAATAATTTGTGAGTGTGTATATTATGACTCGTCTTTTGAATATGATATTAAATATTAATAGCTTGAATGAATTATTTGCATTCTTAATGTGATGTTAGTTATGGGTGTAATGTGCATGATTAAGTCCTTCAAAGCATAAAAATCTATTTCGATGTATAACAGATTGTTTATGCCTCCAACATGTATGGTACGTTTACTTCAACGTGCAAATGACTTGCACCAGATCTACCTACACCACCACCGCCACCACCTGCCAGGAGCCAGCAGCCTTCACCAGAGCAGGGTCAGGGACAGTTAGATCCACCTCTTGTTGCACCTCCATACTTCCCTGGCCACTTCCCTCCCAGCTCGACGAGTCCTCGCTTCCCCTCTCCAGATCAGACACATGCTTCTCCATTCTATCCATATTACCCCCCACCATCATCACAGGCTGCTGGTCCATCCACTGGTCCTCACCCTCCTTACCCTTACCCATATTACTACCCCTATCCGGTGCAGCATGAACAGGGTGGACCATCACGACCACCAGAGGTTGGCGCTACCGATCCTGCAACAGCAACAGATAAGCGTCAATACATCGAGCCTGACGGCGATAAGTAAGTTCAATTTAAGTTATTCAGTTGTTTTTATTTTGATATATTACATGTTATTGATAAACAAAGTCACTTGCAGCTTCAATCCTTCAAGGCCACCTATACATATGATCCGGGATATAATAAAGAATAAGTATGATGCTCCTTACTTATCCTGGAAGAAGATCCCAAAGCCTGTTAGAGATATGTGGTTTGGAGAATTTCAGGTATATTTTTTTTTTATGATTTCAAATATATGATTTAATTTGTACTAATCTTTTTGATATTGCCTAAATTTGTACAGAAAGAATTTAGGTGGTTGCCTGAGTACAGCACGAGGATCAGATCAAATTTTGAGAGGAGAGGAGCGACCCGTCTCAGAGACATGTTCACGGACATTAGAAAGTCCGGGCAGAGGCCTAATTGGATTGGAGAGGGCGTTTGGGCAGATTTGAGTAGTGCTTGGGCTACCCCGGAGTTTATAAAAATGAGAGAGCAGAATAAACAGAACAGAGCCTCTGACTGCGGCGGTTTAGGAAGCTCTCTTCATACTGGTGGATCTGTACCTCATACAGAACATAGGCGGCGACTGGTAAGTTTTTTGAATTGGTTTATTACATATATTTATGTTAGTATAACTAAGCATCAAATTTTCAGAAAGCGCACCTGGGTCGGGAGCCCAACACCATTGGAGCTGCATACAAGAAACTCATCAACATCAAGCTGACCAGCAGTGGGTTGATGAGAAATCTAAGAAGGCTCATGTGAGTAAAATTTTTTGGATTTTTAGAATAAAAATTTATTTTAATAAAACTATTTGTAACTTGCAGGATGATTTCTTACGAGTTAGAGAAAGTATGCAGTCCACTGGCGAGGGATCATCTTCTGGATCGGCCCATACTTCTGAGTATCACACATGGTCAGAAGAAGTTGTTGGTGGAAGACAGAGGGGGAGGGTATATGGCATGGGTTCACAAGCTTTTGCTATTGAGGGCAGTTCATACACCTCTGCATTCCATGATCCAAGTGGAGCTGAAGAATCTGTAAGTGAGAGGGTTGCAGCACTTACTAGAGAGATTGAAGAGATGAAAAGGGTTCAAGCTAGAGAGATTGAAGAAATGAGGAAGGCTCAGAATGAAATGCAAGCAGAGTTGCAATCCTACAGAGCTGGAAAACAAAGGAAGAAGGACCAACAGGAGCAGCCATCTGCAGACAGTGAGGATACCGATGATGATTAGATGTTTATTATGTTTGATGAATGTATTAATTAGAACTTGTGAACTTCTGAACTGGTGATTGTAGCATTATCATGAACTATTTTGTGAACTTGTGATTGTAATGTTGTGATGAATTTTGTATTTTCTGGTTGTGATGAATATAGCGGCGTGTTGCCCAACATATATATGTTTTTTCTGCAGGTTTAGACTTTAGGGTGAACCTCCCTCAAATAGAGGGGATGCTGTCAAATTTTTTTTTCAGGTGCTACAGGTTTCCGGCGGCTAACCGGCGGTTTAGCCGCCGGAAACTACGATACCGGGCGGACAAGATAAAGCCGCCGGTGTTATTATTAAACTGCCGGTGCATACCGGCGGCTTACAGACGGTCACCGGCGGTTCTACGATGGACGCACGACGGTTTAAACCGTCGGTAATACGGACGGTTATAACCACCGTCAACCGCCGGTAAGTACCGGCGGTCTAACGGCGCCGTCCGGCGGTCTAATGAACCAGACGACGCCAGGTTTAACCGCCGGAACACCGCCGGTACTCTGACCGGCGATTTTCCAGCGGTTACATTACCGGCGGCCAAACCGCCGCAAGACCGACGGTTGAAATTCCGGTGGTCACCGGCGATATGTGCCGCCGGAAAACCGCCGCAAAAATAAACCGCCGGTAAAAAGCAGTCGGAATTTGTTTCCTACGCCGTTTTTACCGGCGGTTACTAAACCGCCGTTAGACCGCCGGTACTGTAAAAAACCGCCGGTAATTTTGCACTAACCGCCGGAAAAAACCGCCGGTTTTCACTGTTTTTCCTGTAGTGAAGCCTTTTCCCACTACGTGGGGTCGGATACATGAATCCTTTTTCGTCATTATGTCCTACTAAAAGTTAAATTCTCATTTAAATATAATAAAGAAAGATCATTTTTAATATTTTCTAACCAAGACTTTTTAGGTCTACCTCTACCTTTCTAGTTGATATAAATAATAATAATAATAATAATAATAAAATAATACTTCTTAATGATTGGAGAAGGCAAGGTGTGTGGATATGTCATGATTTAAAGCGGATTTGAAAAATTCTATATGTCAATAATCTTTTGGTGAGAATTACACTTGTTATCCTAAATGGCTCCTAATTTTGTAGAAGTGGCTAAATGTTCTTTCTTTAAAATTTTAAGAATGGCTAATTGCATTCTCTTTCTTTCCCAAGCAAATAGAGACAATAATCTAGAGCCTTTCATTGCTTCCAAAACTCATGGGCAATTACTGTGATTAGTTTGTTTTGATTTAATCAAGGAATCATATACAAATCTTTGTCATATTTCTTCTTATGGGAAAAGGTATTTGTTAAATAAAGAAGTTTGACGCGATTTTATCATTTTAGACTTGCTTTCATGGGATAAAAGTGACATTGAATCTTCTTTTTCATATTTGCACTTGGTAAAGATGTTGAGTTGCATGGATATTTGATGGGTCATGATTGGAGGAGATTGATTTACATAACTATGCTTCATTTTATACATTTATGTATTCTTCTTATGATATATATATATATATATATATATATATATATATATATTATAAAAGGGAAGAAGTTGGATACGGGTTTTGAATAATTCAAGAAAGCGTTTTTTTTTTCTTTTTGTCTCTCTATTCTCAAAAAAGCGAGATTGGGTTTGGACTTTTAGCAAAATATCGTATGTTTGGGCACAAAAGCAAGTTTCTAAGTTTGGGTTAAAGCTCCTTTTGAAATTTTTGGTGACATATAGCATGAAGGTAGAAAGTTTGTTGGAGAGCAATCATATATCTTCTTTCTTAATGGCAAGCATTCAAATGTCCTTTATGGTATTTTGAAGAAGAGTTCGAGAATTTTCATACTCCTCAAATATGAGTATGGCATAGATCCAAGAGCAATATTGTTTTATGTTAATTCGAACATTTTCTTGAATTTTGGAAAGAATAAAAAGGCATCGAATTACCTTTCTACTTTTAATTTCATTTAGAGGATAATGTTAGGTTAAAACATGAGCATATCTTGATTTATCTTTACTTGTTTGAGTTTTATGTGGAAAGTCATGCTGGCATGTATGTTGGAAAGTTTCATATCTTATGTTTCAAGTATGAGTTTGGCATGGAGTCAAATTAACATTGTGTTGAATAGTTGAAGTATTTTCTTGGAATGAGGGAAAACCCGGTTGCATTGAATCCTCCTTAAGATTGAACTTTAGTTGAGATTCAACATCAAACGAGTTGTTCACTTGTCATTTGGTTTGGAGGAGTACAGTTTTGGTTTTCATTCTCAAAAATGTGTATGGTTTCATTGTGATGGCTTTGGTGAAAGTATGAAAGGTGATTTAATATATGTTCAAAACTCCATTTTTAATCTTCAAAAGCATCTTTTATATATTGTATTAGTTACTTGATGTGTCAAGGAAATGTTTTACACTATCTTGTTTTGTGTGTTTATTTTGGGAAGAATAATGTTGGAATATATCTTTACATGAGTAAAATGAGAAGTTAGTTGAAATGATTCTTATTAGTTTTGGTGGAGTGAGGTTTGTTGGAAAGTGAGTTTGTTTGGATGATTATTCAAAAGTCGTTTAAAAGAGAGGCATAGCTCCTTTTCTCCTTCTTTCTCTATCTCTCTTCATTCTTTACAGTTTCTCTCTACTTGTTAAATGCTTCCAAAATCTAAATCCCAAAGAACAAACAACCAAACTAGTGTGCAAGCCCGAAAAAAAGGTACGTTATTTAAATTGCATTTATTTATTTTTATTATTTACATATTAAATATTAACATGCACTAATACAATCTTTGCTTTCTTTTTAGTGTTCTTTGCGATGGACTTTTGGAGAGCAAAAAAGAAAGGAGCTCTCAGGAGCAATAGACGAAGGAGCCAACATATATGAGTATTAGTCGCCATAATTCATTCCGATGGGAGTGCTATGGGCGAAACCATCAGGTCATAGCCCCCGGTGTTGTAAATTTCCTCAAAACTTAGAAAGCCCCTAAGGAGCCTTTTGGTTTGTGCGCCCTCTCAGCATAAGGATCTTGTAGAAACTTCATTTTTTTAACTAGGTTGTGTTTATTTATTTTAGATCCCTACACTTATTTACACATATGCGTATGTCTAAAGGGTTAAAAACAAACTATTTTCCATCCTATAGAACAATAGTGACATTTAAGAACAAAAACCAAAAACTAAGTCTTAGAAAATTTAGACTTATGATGCATACACCTTTTAGGATAGAAACAGGGGGTAAAACCCCCGCACCCCTCAGCAAGCACGATAAACTTGAGGTCCGAGGTAACAAAACAACCTAATTGATCAACACAATTAGATCCCACACATAACACAAACTATGCTCCAAGAGGATATGAAGAATATAGCAATAAAGTCATATGCACAAGGGAATGAGTTTCTAGAGACTTTAAAAATAGCTTTTTGAACTTCCATATTAGAGATCAGCTTTGTGAGGACCTATAAAGAGACATCAGCAAGAGAAAGCTAAGAGGGTAGGGAAGGTGAGATGAAACATCATTGTTGTTTAAGAGGTTAATATAGTAATTTGGTAAGGTTTTGGCAAAATAAGATGGAGAAGTGAGGGAAACAAAAGAGGATATTTCTCAAATTTTCATTTTTCCTAACCATGATCTTGGAATATTAAAAATTAAGATCATCTTCATCTTGGTAAGTCACTTGGCCTTAGCTCTTTAAGCCGCCCAAGTGGATTCTCGTCTAATAATATGAGCAATTTAAATTCCAAAATGAATTCTTAATCAATAGGGTTACCATGTAAGAGAGTGAGTAAAGCAGATTTTATTTGTTCATAACAGAGTTCATGTTCTCAGTAAATTTAGAAGTAAAACACTAACTTTGGTTTTTTAGTGTGTTTCTAAAAGCTTATGATTTTGATAGATAATGGATATGGGACCAAACCAAGCTCAAGATCTGCTTATCTCAGTCATCAAAGTTCAAAAGTTTGTAAACATAAATTAATGAGATCGAGTAGGAAATAACCCAGCAATAATATCACGATAGGAGAGTGATCTTAAGCTTAACAGCAGTAGAACTTTGACTTGTGAGACAAGGATATTGATCCAGCCAAGACAGGTTGGCAAGAGCTCGATCCAATTTAGCCCCCATGAGATCAATCTTATTGCTAAAACAGGAAAATAAATGTGAAAACTCAATAGATTAGAAAGGAATAATGGAGGATATAAGGTTCTCGGACAACGATGAAAATGATGACCATAACTCCAACTCTTGGGAGCTTGCGGAACGATGAAAATGATGACCATAACTCCAACCCTTGGGAGCTTGCGGGCGTTTTGAGGGGCAGTTATCCTACACATCAGAAAAAAAATAACAATTAAAGAATAAATAAGATATTTTCAATCGTAAAAAAAAAAGCAGTTATCCTACAAACAACCAAAAGAATGACAACGAGAGCATACACAAGATATTTTCAATGGTAATTAACCTTCTATAAGAAATCATCTCTTCTCTTTCCAAATCCTCAGGGAGAGACAGAGGGATGACAAAAAGAAAAGGTAATCCGAAACAAGGGAAGAACCTAGCAAGGAATTATTACAGATCTGAAATAAAAAAAAATTATATGGACTTGCCACGTGTTAAGAAGCAAACAGGAGGATGCAAACATTTAACTTACCAGCCTGTCTCAATTTGGGCTCACGAGGGTGGAGGCAAATTGATGGAACAATTACTTGGGTATCCATCCCATTCCCATTATCTAACAGTTCAATTTAAAAGTATGCAGGTAACTTGATTCTCTCAAATTTTAAAAGCTCCTAGCATTCATTGTAAGATAGTAGCACCATAATCTCTATTTTAACCAATCGAATTCAAAAAAAGAATCATTTTTCACTTATGAAACATTACAATGGCTCTTTCATCAGTTAAAATCACATAAACCATCAGTACTCATCAAAATATCCTCACCAATAAATTGAAGACCAACAAAATAATGAAGTTGTAGCTTCTTGGATATTAGAAGGTCTAGTTCTTGATATCACGATCAGAATTATTTTAAAGAAGCAAAGGTTGGTGAAGAATGGCATACTACTTGGGATGCACGCATATACCATCACATGGTAGATGAAGCTAAGAAATCTACATACAATTACCTACAATTACCTGTTGATTTTAAATGATTATCTTTGATAGAAAATAGATAAAACCTACTCAAATATAGAGAGCCAAAAAAAACATAAAACAGAAAAGAAAATAATCACACAAAAAATATATTTTTTTTTATGTAAGTTAACTCAATTGATGACTACCTCCTATTGAGGTCGCTATAAATTTCATTCTAATTTTATTGTGAAGAATTATAATCACAATTCTTCTAATACAACAGAAAGACCCACCCCCCATCCCACCTTTTAAGAAGAAAACCTTTAGTTAACCAAAAATATAATAAATTCTCAAAATGCCCTTAATAAAATAACTACAAAGATTGGATATCTTTCAAGGGATCCACTCCTAAACCACTGGGAGAGGGGCTCCCCACCCATTGCAATCCCTGCAACGACCTTGCCATAACTCAACATGCAACTAAGTATATGACGTATGTTTTCTAAGAATTAAAATTGTGCTCCACAATTTAACAATCTTCCCATTATAAATGCTTCAAATTCAATATTTTTCTGCCCTGTATTGGATTCTACATCAAGAAGTTCACTGGAACGCATGTGCCAAAGAACAATACTCGTAAAGCTTTAGAGATAAGAGTAAAAGGAGAGGAAGTTATCAGCTTGGATCTTGGCAGGAAGATATCCGATCCAGTATTGTTTCTGATACAATGAAATGTCGTGCGGCTTATGCAGTGGACAGAAGCTGGTCCAAGCTGTGACAGGATCTGTATTTTGCAGAGTTTTCAAAAAGCAACAGGCCTGCCAGTCAAACCAAACGATCTGAAACCAGCTGCAATCCAATTCAATTTGGTAAGCTTCAAACCAACTCTTTCAGAATGCATTTTATTAAGTTTGGGTGTAATTGAAGAAGTTAAAATAAGTTGTTTTAGGTCCTTCAATTATACTCACCTCTAATGTAGTCATTGCTTATTACTTGGAATTATATAACTATATTCAAGGGTTAAAGGAAATTGTTCCTAAATTATAACATCTTCATTAACTAAATGGATTTTGTTGGGCGAGCCAGCGGGGTCGGACCTGCTCCAAGTTTGTTAACATTGTTAGGTTGGCAATAACATTCTGGAATTTTAATTAGCATAACAACATATATTACAACATTATAGCAAAGAAATACAGCAAATAACAATCGCCTCATTTAATTTTGGTTAATAATACAAGATGCATAAATTAGAATTAGATTTTTGAGCTAAAAGTAAACCTACAATCACAATCATATGTAATCATCTAGAATAGTCATGTAGTCTCACAATCCCTTTCCAACATGCCAACCTATCAACTAAATCAATCTATCTCATAGACAATAATATTGTAACAAAATTAATTAATTATATGACTTGTCACCTCACATATTTTTATCATTTTATTCCCAAAATACCTCTCCCACTTTCTAAACTCATCTTCTTTAGTTCTGGCATCCATTCCACAATTAGCTAAAGGAGATGAGGGAAAAAGAGCTAAAGAGAGAAAAGGAGAGATCGAAGGTAGTAAAGGTCGATTTAGGAGTTGGTCTAGCTGGGAAAATTGTTCATCGTGACAATTTAAGTTTCCCTATCCCAAAAATTAGTGAATTCAATTCACATGTGTTTTCTTATTCTTTCATCATATAGATGAAATGAGGATTTGACAACTTATGGAAAGCTTTTACCAAGGAAATTTAGGCATTTTACATCCTTAGCATTCCCACGTATATCTACCACTTCCTACCAAAGTTTGGCAAGTCAATAATGTGAGCTACGCATTCTTCCAACATTCTACTCTATGAGATGGTTGCTTTATCATGTGTATGGATGTAGATTGTGATGTTATGATGTTTAATTATCATACTACCTACTATTACATAGGTAACATGCAACATACATTGCAAACATGGTTTGCATGTCATCCAATCCATAAGGTTTTTGTTTTAGATGTGTTCTTATGCGCTTAGTGATGTTCCACATGCAATCATACAAATTTTATAAGTGATCCAACATGATTCTGCTAATGTTCATGCATATTGGAATATGCCTATAGTCCTATATTATTATATAGTATTACCTATTGTTACACATCATTCTATATTCTCTTTACTGTCATGAATGATGTGTATGAACTGAAGAACCATGGCTATGTTATATAAATATTGAGAAACTATACATATGATGGAAATATTGGTTAAATGCTTAAAATTTTGCTTAAGAAATACAACCCTATGTAAGATGATAAGCTGACGGGTTTATCTTCTTATAGAGAGAGCGAAGATGTTGGACTTAAATACTGAAGGTGAAAATTTGGATGTCTTATTTGTATATAATTAGGAGTATTGTATGCCTTTAGCTGACGGGCAGAATGTGTGATCCTGTTATAACTAGAAAGAGAAACAGATCCACTTAGTTGTTCAAAATATTATTTGTGTTATTATTACTATTAATGAGCTGGAAATACATTACTTACATGATTATAGAGTGAAATGACTGATCATATAACTGTGACACTGATTATTGTTATTGATGCATATGTTATTTTTAGTTTATCTATTATATATCTTTCACTTAATTACTGATATGACTTGACATATGAACAAATTAAATATTATAAATTATGCTAAATATAAACTGTTTTATTCATGTGATGTCATGCATACATAAACTTTTTATTGATTGCACTGATATACTGCAAATGCACATATTGTTTTCCTTTTCATGCATTAGATTTTGTGGTAGTTCATATAACCTACTAGACTTATTGGTCATCATATTGTATTCACGTGTCTGTTTAGTTTCAAGGAAGGGTTAGGATAAGATCATTCAAGTTTCTTTTTAAGAGTGTTTTGAAAAATACTTCATTTTCACTTGCCTTCATTTTCCTTCAGATTTATCTTTCTTGACTTTTCCTCCAAGATTTGTTTGTTATTGGCATCCTTGCTCTCTTGTTTTTATAGCTCTTCTTAGAAGCTGTGCTACAAATATGCATGAGAAAAAAGATACATGGTTGAGAGTGGATGCTCACCTCGAAATTATTAGAAAGGGTTGCTTTGTGTGTGTGTGTCACAGAGAGAGAGAGAGAGAGAGAGAGAGAGAGAGAGAGAGAGAGAGAGAGAGAGAGAGAGAGAGAGAGAGAGTAGGCGGGTGGGGGGCAGAGAAGGGTGGGTCAATCAAATGTTATAAAAGACTCAAGGTAATTTAGATTTATTCCTTCCTGGTCTGAAAAATTACAATCTGATGGCTTCCTATTTATAAATAAAAGGACGATTATCAAATAATAAGATGAGTTGGATCTTATAACACAAAAAAATATGTAATACAAAGTGATATAAGAAGAGAATTAAGAAAAAGGGATAAGAATAGACAAGTTAACTGATCTCTTTCCCCTTCCCATGCATTGGTCTACCAGCATACTTATGGATGAGGTTTTCGACACCCAATGTGATGAGCCAAAAAATGGTGGTACCTTCTTTATCTGCAGTCTCCTTGGTTGATGTAAACCTCTTTATGACTTGACGTAGGTTTATGCGAGTCCATGAGACCCTTATATCTCACCAAACTGGATTAGTAAAGCACCTGATTTTAATGAACCAAGTAACCAACTAACAATTCACCTGACAACATGACTAACTGTTAGCTCAGCTCAATGAAGTGGAGAACCTCCAAGATCATCTGATGCAGAGCATCTTAATTAAATTGCTCCTTAGGCATATTTTAATTAGTTTGTTATGTGCTTCTTACAAGTGTCTTCTAGAGTATTCTATTTAGCTTATATAAGCAAGTAATGTAGTAGGAAAAACTCATTTTTGAATGATATATTTAGTCTTTGAAGCTTTGAAAAGCTCTCTTCCTCTTCTTCCCTGGATTGGGAATCTCAAATCCTTCTTGCAGGTATCATCTTCCGACGATCCACTACATCAGTTGGTATCAGAGCCTGGAGCTTGTGAAGATTGATGAACTACGGAAGAAGGTCGGCTGTCGACGACGTTCGAAGCCGTAGAACAAGGGCGGTCGACGAAGATCGACGCCGAATAAGATGGGCGGTCGACGAAGATCGCCACCGAAAGAGATGGACGGTCGAAGACGATCGACGCCGAAGAAGAATGGCGGTTGACGACGATCGACGCCATGAACCCCTTTGGGTAACTCAAGTGATGCAATCACTTGATCGAATGGATGATTTATGTATTAAATTCATGCATTCGGTGGAGAGAACTATGAGCAGGTCGGCAACCATACCGGCCTCGTCGCTCCTCTGTTCCTCCAACACGCACGACACCACCTCAGTAGCTTCCCGCAACCTTGGCCAGATGGATATCAACAGGGTTTCTGTCGCTCGCCAACGTGAAGAAGAACTCCGCATCAAGCAGCGCCAGGCAGAAGAGCAGTCTCGGATGCAACTCCCTTCATCCGCTCCTTTCGACTTTGAGATGCGAGATGCAGCACTCACATCTGCTGCTCCGATTCCATTTGACCACTTCGTACCTGCCCAGCCCGTCCAGCCCCACGGATCGCACGTAGTGCCCAAGGAGTCCCTTCAATCTGATGCTATGCTTGAATCGGATAGAAATTCTTCAGAGGAAGGCTCGATTTCATTTCCTTCTTTTCCCATCAACTCTAGGAAAAGGCAGAGGGGTTCTCCTACCATATCACATCCTTCAACCACACAGCTCGACAAGACCGACCCAGTGCAGCCAACTGCCTCCGACAACGAGTGTAGTTCCAAGGATGAAATGGAGCAATCGGAAGCCCATACAGATTCAAATGCGGATATGAACGGAAACGAAGGATGTGCCATTCATTCCAGTTCGGACCTACTAGACCGCGATTCCCTGCCCGATGAAACAACCGCTGCTACCACCGCTCAAGCCCAAACCCGACGACCTGCCGCCACTCCGACATCGCCGAAAGCAGCCGACCAGGCCTCCGCCGATCAGACTCCCGCACACCTAGCCTCCGATTCGCTGACCCAACGTTTGCGCGAGCTCGATCTTTCACGACCAGATTCCAGTTTTTCCGCCTGTTCCGACTCCGTCGAGGAGATCGATTCGCCGGACACCCTCTACCCCGTCGAAGGAGATCGATTCGCGGGACACCCTCTACTCCGTCGAAGGAGATCTATTGTCCAAATGCATGATTTCAATCCCGCCTCTGTTTTCTCTTGGGACCAGATATCGGTTCACAACCGATCAACTTCATCAAAGGAGAAGACTCGGAATGAGGAGCAGAAGCAGCAGCCAAGAGGTGAAAGAGCTGAGCCTATGACAGAGAAAACTGTGGAATATCTGCCCTTGCCAATGCAAATTCCAGGATGGTACGGTGGTCTTTCTCTTTTTGGGTACATGACCCAAGTTCCTCTACAGCATTTTGGTCCTGTCGATGCAAGCGCCAGTTCTTCCAAAGCAATTCAGATATTGGTTCCATCACAACTCCGAAGCAATTCAGATTTCGTTTCCTTCACAACAGTTCGTGCGCAGGGGAGCCTTCCTGGCAAGAGTCCAGTATCTGTGCAAGAGAAGGAAGGTGTGCAAATGCTTGATGTGAAGGCCACATACAAAGCTGATCAAATGCCATGCTCACAAGCTGCTCGATGTAATGTTGCTGATAACTTCAGGCAGTTGGACAGTCATCCTGCACACAAGAAGCAGCTTGATCCAAACAAATATCATGAAATTGAGAACAGTTTAATCTTCGTTGGTGTTGCTGAACTTAGAGATCCTCCCCGTGCTGAAGTTTATAAAGTAATTGAATATTGTAGAGGAACAGGGATTAAGGTAATTATTATAATTTGAGATAACGACTCTACTGCAGAATTAATCTGTCATGAAATTGGATTGGCTCGTAACCTGGAAGGTGTCAAGTGGAGAAGTTTCACCGATAAAAAAATTTTTACTGGTCTTCTTATTGATCAGAAACTTGAACTTCTGTCAAAGCCTATGGACTTAATTTTCCCTTGTGCTGAGCCTCGGCACAAACTAGAAATTGTGAGGCTCCTGCAGGAAACGGGCGAGGTTGTTGCAATAACAGGAGATGTTGCTAATGATGAACCTACCCTCAAACTTGCTAACATTGGAATTTCTATGGGTATTACTGAATCAGAGATTGCGAAGGAGGCTGGAAAAGCAATGAGGTTTTGGAAGAAATCATTGAATGAATCCATTGGCATTGGTCTGGTTGGTCAACTTGAATTTCTAATCAAATTCATGACTGTGAAAGCAAATGAAGATATAGGAAAAAAATCTTCAACTGCATTTAAAGTCTTCGATCCAGGAGGATTGATTATAAACACGCCTCGACGGAGTCAAGCCCTTTTTGACGCAAGGGGAGAATGATGCAGAGCATCTTAATTAAATTGCTCCTTAGGCATATTTTAATTAGTTTGTTATGTGCTTCTTACAAGTGTCTTCTAGAGTATTCTATTTAGCTTATATAAGCAAGTAATGTAGTAGGAAAAACTCATTTTGAATGATATATTTAGTCTTTGAAGCTTTGAAAAGCTCTCTTCCTCTTCTTCCCTGGATTGGGAATCTCAAATCCTTCTTGCAGGTATCATCTTCGGACGATCCACTACATCATCATCCATAGATTTGAACCTCGGCTTAATAAACATGTTTAAGTGGTGCTTTTACCTGGTTATATTGCTACTCAAGTTACTTTTAGTTCTCGAAAGTTTGTAGAGGACTGAATTGCATGACCAATCCTTAAAATAGTATTTCCAAGGCTCAAAGCTCTGAACTTCTAGGCTTTCAAACTAGTAATCTTTATCACACAGCCCTAAGGATGTAAGTGAGTCGACCCGATTCGAGCCCTACTCGTTAATGAGCTCACAAGTCGAGCTTGTCAAGCAACGAGTTCAAGCTCAAGCCTATACTCGAGCTAGTATATTAAATGAGCTCAAGCTTGAGCTCAGCCTAGCTTGACTGAGCTACTCGATTGATTTATATTATATTTAAAATTATTTAAATTAGCATTATATAATATTTTAATCCTTTTCAATTAACTCTCTATTAAAAATAAAAAAATAAAAACTTTTGAATTTTTTTATTTAAAACTAAGAAATCAAGCTCAATAATTGAGTAAAGCTCTAGCTTTCCAAATAAGCTCGAACAATCAAGTCGAGCTCGAACTTAGTAAATGAGCTCGAGCTTGAGCTTAGTAAGTACTAAACAAACTTAGCTCGATTCGATAGATACTTGACTCAACTCATTTACACCCTAAACAGCCCATTCTTGGAGTTGTACAAATTCGAGAATGTTGAATTTGCAACATCAAATGTAACTGCAACTAAAAACAATTGATCATGAGCCATAACTTGATGCAATAAATTCTGTAGATTTAAAAAGCTTATTGGTATATCAATTCTTTTACCTTATGGCAAAGCTAATATATTGTTCCACAAATACTTATAGGACTCCAATGAAAAGGGATATTGCGCTTGGAAAGCATACAATTAAAATAATAATAATAATAATAACAAAAAGTATACTCACATCATACTTAGCTACAATCTTACCCCCCCTAGACTGTCAAGCGCATATCAAGAAGCAGCTCCAGAAATTCACCATCCCCACAAATGAGACATTTTTTATATTGAATTCCGCATTGGCACGCCTTAAATCTCCCCTCAAGTCTGAACATTAAGTACTGAGGAAACTACTCTTTTTTTTTTTTTACTGAAGGAACTTTTTTTTACTGAGGAAACTACTTCAACGCTATAAATTTCCTCCCCATCTCTCCACCAAAAACTCCAAGTTGGGCCGAAATTTCTCCTCGATGGTTAATGCAACTATGCAAGCAGCCCCGGCGACCTCGGCATTATCTTAACTACCTCGCTATCGGAAATCATTCTGAGAAATCGATCTTGGGCATGTGCATGGTGGTTTTCTCAACAAAGGAGACAAGTAGGAAGGCGGTGCGAGCTGTAAAATGCCAGAGTCGGTGGTGACGGGTCCCATCACGGGTGACGGGTGACGGGTGACGATGAGTAGGGGTGGTGGGCGAGGGAGAGGAAGAATTAGGGTGTGAGGTTTCCGCGGATTTTGCTTGTGAAAATCTTTATTAATGTATGACATTTAGGTCTTTTTTTTTTGTTTTTTGGGAAATTTTGGGGCCTTTTCCCATATATTACTATGATAAGTAAGGTTACAAGTAAAGGTGAATACAAGTAAAAGCTTCCCAACATAAGCAAAAATAAAAACTTATGAAGGTCCTATGAAAAAAACCTCAACTATACCGCCCATTACAATCAAAAGATTACTAAAAAATAAAATAACAAGATCTGTTGCAGACCGAGCTACAAATACTATTGAAGGAAAGAGTCAGCAATGCGCAATTGTCAAAAAGAAGCCAACCCCAACTAGCAGGTGCCCTCGAAACATGAAGACAAACAGTTAACAAGTCTTGAACAACCAAAATCTGAAAGAGCATCTCCCAATCCAAATGATAAGAACTTGTCCAGTAAATTTCCATCACTGTCGCGCCAGACAAAAGGAGGAACACCTGACAAAAGAAATAACAAGGGCAAAGGAACTACAGAAAAGAGCTCAAATGAGAATTAATCAGGACTCAGATAATAAGAAATAGGCAAAAAAACCCTGGTTGCCCGAAGACCATCCAAGGGGAATATAGTCAAAGAACATCTAACGGAGCTTCATCATTGTCCTGGTTAAAAACACCAATCCCAGCCAACAAACAACAAAACTCTGAGAGAAGCAGCCATCCAATTCAGATTTTATCCAGCAAAACTTTAGAATTTCTCCACCTAGTAATTTTCCCAGTGACTACTCTTTTGACGTTAAACAGCAAAGAAGAGGAACTACGAATATCATTCCCAAATCTCCTTCTATTTCTTTCTCTCCATAATTGATAAATAATGCAACAAACCGTCAGCATATAGAAATTCATAGTCATATGTGAACCAGAAAATTCAGTATGCAGTCATTGTAACCATTGCAGAACAGTAGGCCTTAGCAGAAAATTCATGGTGCCAGGGATTAGAGAATTAAGTATTGAGAATGAGTAACAACACTCAAAGAAAAGGTGATTGACAGATTCAGGAGATGAGTGGCATAAGGAGCAAATTGCTAGCACATGAATATTTCTGAGCCTCAAAGCATCTTGAGTTTTTAAACCACCAACTAGCGCAAGCCAAACATATACATAGTGCTTCAAAATATGCTTTTTGTGCCAAATTAGCTTGTACCAGGGACAAGCCAGCAAAGTATTGTAGAAATCCTCAATAAAATCTCTAAATTTAACATTTTCACAATCTTTCCAAATTAAACATTGACCAGCAGAGTCATAAATCAGAAAACTGCTAATAGCAGCCCTCAAAATCTGTGAGACATCATAAGAAATTACCCAATTCAAAGAGGAAATATAATTTTTCAGCAATGGGAGAGAGAAACGATCCAGAGATGCTCCACCCATATGTTCCGAGAGAGTAGTATTATTACACCAATGATCCCAATGCAAGGAAATGGGAGCATTATGAGTAATAAAAAACTTGAAATTGGACTTCACAAGAGCAGCTGTATTACAAACAGAGACCCAAAATTTGCTTGCTTTGGGAGTAGGGGGTCTCCATGGTGAAGTATAATGAGCAGATAACCAAGAAGATAAAGGAGAGGACAATTATACATTCTGTGAATTACAAAGCAATTAAAAGCAAACTGAAGGGCGCTTAAGGAAGGAATACCCAATCCTCCTTTCAGTTTAGGCTTACAAACAGTGTCCCACAAAACCATATGAAATTTGTTTATGCAAGCAATGTCACTAAAAAACAGAAATCTAGAATAAGGTTTTTTAAAAAACTTAAAAACATTCTTAGGCAAGATAGAGCCTCTAATCCAATAGGCAATTGTATTCTGAATGATAAACTTTAAATACTGCAATCTTCCAACAAAGGATAAAAGGTTAGCCTTCCAACCAGTAAATTTTTTATGCAAGTTGTCCATCAAAGGCAATAACTCTTCTACTTTCAGTTTATTAAAAGAAATAGAAATGCCAAGATAAGAGATCTTGGTGCTAATGTTGAAAATAGAGAGAGCTTGACACATAATTTCCCGATTTCTTTGATTCATAGAGAACATGACAGAACATTTATCAAAGTTTATGTGTAAGCCCGAAGCATTAGCAAACTCATTAAGAATTGTAGAAAGAATTCTACAATTATCTAAAGTCGCTTCACCAAAAATTAACACATCATCAGCATACAAAAGGTGAGAGAGATGATAGTTGTCAGCTTTAAAACCTTTGAAACCTCTTTCATCAAGAAGATTAGAGAATGCATCCATAACTAAGCAGAAAAGGATGGGCTGAGCAGACACATTTGCCTAAGCCCAGCAGAGGATGGGAAAAAGCCTTCCAAAGCACCATCAATGACAACAGAAAAATTCACATTGGAAATACATGCTTTAATCCAGCTAATAAAAGGCTTATGGAAGCCTTTTTGTAACATACGAGCTAGTAGGAATTCCCTGGAAACAGAGTCAAAAAGCTTTTTTTATATCAATTTTGGCACAGAACATATTACCGGCCCCTCTCTTATTGACCAAAGAGAGAATATCATTGGCAAGCAGAATGCTATCAGTGGAAACTCTAGATTTCATAAAACCTGCTTGCGTGTCTTTAACAATAAGAGGCATAATCGAATTCAGCCTACAAGCAATAACCTTAGCAATGATTTTGTATAGGGTGTTACACAAGTAAATAGGCCTATAATCTGTAATATAAGTAGCATTGCGATGTTAGGGAATAATGGCTAGAGCAGTAGCTTTAACCCCACTAGGAATATACCCTTTGAGGAAGAAAAATCTGATGGCTTTGCAAACATGAGGACCAATGATATGCCAACCAGATTTATAAAAATGATAGTTAAATATGTCTAGTCCAGGAGAAGATTTAGAAGAACCCTTAAAGACAACAGCTCTTATTTCATCATCCAAAATAGGAGTAATAAGCAAGTTAGCATAAATATCAGAAAGAGAAATACCAATAGGAAAAGAATCCATATTCATGCAAGAAGGAGGAGGTGGGTTAAACAACTCCTGAAAGTACTTAATTATGGATTGGAGCACCTCCTCCCTAGCAATGTTAGGACTGCAAGCAAATAAGTTGACAACAGATTTAGAGCTACCCACTCGACTCCTGATTTTTGCATAAAGAAATTTAAGGTCATCCTCACCATGATGAAGCCTTTTTAACTTAGCCCTTTGAATAATCCAACTAGCTTGCATAAAGGAAACTTCAGAAATTTTTAAATTGATGTCTTTGAGGGAGGCACCAAGAGAAACATCCATAGGATTATTCTGGATAAGTTCTAAGAGACCCAGTTGCTTGGCATGATGAGAATTCAGTTGTAGGTTGATAGATTGAGAGTTAGCCCATTGGTGATTTTTAATGTCTCCTTTTAATTGCCTGAGGACATTACAAAGATGGGATAATGGGTTACCAATTATAGGCATGGAGAATGCATTTAAAAGGTGAACCCAATATCTATAATGCTTAGTCCAAAAATTCTTAAAAAGAAATATGTGATGTGAGTGGAAGTTCACACCCGGATGCAAAATAATGGGAGAGTGGTCTGAACAGGACGGACTCTGAAAGGAGCAGTAAGCATTTGGGAACTTCTTCACCCAATCCTCATTAACAGTCTAATTTAATAAAATTTGGATTCTCAGATTGTTGATTAAACCAAGTAATGAAGCTACCAACTGAATGTAAATCCACCAGACCATTAGCAAAAATCATACTGTTAATATCAACCAAATTAGAGTGATGAAGAACAGAATCTCCAGATTTTTCATTGGCATAACGATAGCAGTTAAAGTCCCCAACAATAGCCCAAGGGGTGTCAATAGAGGGAGCAACCATGTTGATAGCAGTCCAAATATCTTTTATGTCAGAAGCATTGTTAGAGGCATAGACAAAAGAAATCTGAAACGGGAGATGATTACCAACCATCACAGTCCCATTAATCAATTGCGGAGTCACAAGAGTGTGAGTAAAGTTGAGTTTGCTAGCATTCCATTTAATCCAAATCCTACCAGAGGATGAAAGATTAAAATTATGATGTCTTTCTTCATTCGGGAAGAGGGAGTGGGAAGAGTAAAAAAAAAAGGATTATTTAAAATTAGGTCATTTTTAAAATTATTATTAAAATTTTTAATTATTTCATATATATATATATATATATATATATATATATATATATATATATATATATATATATATATATAAAATCTTTTTTTTATTAATAGTAGCCAATTTGAACTACGTCCTTGTGAAAATTTTGATAAAAGCTCTTGCATATAGAAAATTGGTAGGTTTACATAAATATCACACATTTTTATGTATTTGAATGTCTAATATTTATTTTTTATGTACTTTTTTATTTAAAATAAAATACATAATTTCAAGCATATATTTTGATGTAACTTAAGAGTCTATTTAATTTTCTGAAAAAGGAATGTGGAGATGTTTTAATGAGTATAAAATAAATGTAAGTGGTTATTTTTTTTTATTTAGCTTGAATTAAACTTAACGTAATATAAAATCTAAAGATGTGAAGGCAGTGTCCGTCAAAGTAACATTTTAATAAAGATGAAGATTTAGGATTTATATATATAAATACATAAAAAATTTATGTGATATATAGAAATCTTCAAAATGAAAATATTTCATGAAAATAATAGGATTTTAAAAAATATATGATATAATTAAAATTTTAATAATAATTTTGAATTATTTTAAGATAAAAAATAATTAATATTTTTATATAAATGCTTAACCATTCAACTATCTCAAATATTTGACCTCCTAATACAATTTTTTTCCTCAGAAGGAAAATAAATCATATCAAAAGAGAGATTGAGGCGATAGGAGTTCTTAAAAATATGGACATATTACAAATGAAATCTGCTATTATTAATAAAGTTGTTATAAGCATGACAATATGTTAAATTAGATGACAATTTTTTGTAATATTATCAAAGTTTCAAATAATTCCTAATAATAATTTCAAGGTTTAAAAAGCTCCATCATAAAATTAGAATTAATTATCCTATTTGAAGTGTAGAGTAAATTATTATTACTATTTATTAAATTTTGAAACAATTATTCTTTATAATCAAAATACCATACTACATCAAGCTTTAAACGAATACCCTTTATCAAAATTTTTTTTTTTTAATTTAATAAGAGGTAGAAAAGCTTTTGTTATGACTTGGAACATTATGAAGCCATCTTGGTAAGTTTGCTCAATAATATTTGGTGAAATTTAACATACTTGAATCAACTATATAATTGTAAGGATAACATTCAAAATTTTACTATTTACTTTACATAATCTACCACTCTACTTAGCTCCATTAACAACAAAGCCCTTGATCATGACAAATGGAAGATTTGCGATGAGCTGAAAGACAAGGAGCTTGAATTGGGATTTCACTGCGAAGGTGCTTCAACCGTTGTCATCTCCCTCCCTGTTGGGATGGAGCTTCCACCAAGGGGTAAAGCATCAAGATTTTGTTATGGAGGGCATTGATGGGATCACCAAAGAATAAAACTAGTGATGGGGCCGACAATATGCCAAAGTGCAATGTGACCGATGTCATATGAAGACGAAGAAGTTACTACATGATTTAGACAGCAAGCGAACATTTAATTAGATAATTATCATTTTAAGTGTTAAATATGGAGAAAAGTTTATGTTTTTTTTTTTTTTTTTTTCTTTTTTTTTTTACATTTTGAAGAGATGCTTTAGCATTATTTATTTTTATGATTATCATAGAATATTTTTGAGATAATTTACATTAGATGGACAAGTTTTTAAATTTGTATTGAAATTAGTTCAACATTTTCCTAGTGACAAACACACATGCCATGATGAACTATGCTAATGTTCTTACCATGCGCATATGCAGGCTCGTTGTTTCGACTTAAAATTCTTGTTTTCCTTCAATGTTATGGGAGATGTAACACTTGACTGCAATGCTTATGATTGTGTTTAGTTTTCAACACAATGTATTGCTTCATGCAAGGTGGCTCCTGTGCATCTAGGTGTATATAAGATGTTATGTTTTTTACATAAATGAAGCAACCTTATGCTTATGCGTTAGGTTTGTTGGTTACAAAAGACTAATCCAATGTGCTACATTGCACGTTATAATTGAGCTTACAGGCATTATCGAAAGAATTGCTTCATATTGTCAGCACTCCTTCGTGTTTTTTTCAATCTGGCATTTTAATGGGGTTTTTTCTTACACCAATGTGAATGTGACTATACGTGCCTCGCAAGAACTCGCCATTCCCATCATTCGCTTTTCGTTTGATTTCGCTTACTCCCTGATTTTTAGTGATGCTATTGGGTTGGCTGATGTAGCTCAACTAGCGATTATTTATGGTACATGAGTTATCGTGAACTTTGCTTCTATCAATTAGTGGAAGGTTAGAATGCATTAAAATAGTTATGTTTGTCGTCTCATTTGGAAGGTTAGAATACATTAAAATATTTTTTTTTTCGCCATCTCATTATCGGAGCCAATAGAAGTTGTAAGATAAAATTAAGAAAGCAAATAACATGACCCTTAGAGCTTAGAAGACAGAAACATCCACCACGAGGAGGTCTTTGTTTGGGGGTGAGAGAGGAGTGAAAGGAAAAACGAAAACTGTGCTCTATATCATGAGTTACGAGTCGCGAGAGAGGAGCAAAAGGGAAAAAAGAACTATTAATGCTTTTCATGCGTCCATAACACTATAGAAAAATCACCTATTACCGGCGTATTTCCAATTTGCTGGTGTTTTCTGGCGGAAAAATTTCCTCCAGTAAAACCTGTGCAGGAAAAAAATTTCCCCGGCTTTTTCCGATGAAAATTAATTTCGCTCTACTGAACAACTAGCTTGCCCGACCAGCTGCTCGAGCTGCCCAACCAGCTGCCCGCTTGCCATGGGATTCGAACGCTGGTGGTTGGGGAAATTTTTCAAACACCCAACCACATTTTCATACAGAAAAATACACTTCAATTGTCACTTTTTTATATTTAAACTATATAATTATGCAAAATTAAAAATTGAAATTAAATTTAATGATTAATTTAATTTAGAAAACTAAAATTTATAGTTAATTGTAAAATAAAAATTAATAATTACTAATTAATTTAAAATGAAAATGAATTAAAATAAAGTATTAAAATTAAAATTTAATCAAATTATTAACTTAATAATTAATTAAAATACTATTAAAATTACTAATTAATGAAAATTGAAAATAAAATTTTAAAATAAATTAAAATTCAAATAATACTTTTTAATTTAAATATTTTTAATTAAATTAAGGAAATAGTTAACTTAAATTAGTTAATATTATTTTTAATCATTTTTGTTAAATCATTTAAATAGTTAAATTTTTAATCATTTTAGTTAAATTATTTAAAATCTATCAGATATCTCAAAAAGTCGCCGGAAAATTCACCAAAAATTTAAGCCGGAAAGAAACCGCCGAAAAATTCCATAGGAAAATGTGTCTCATTGTCTTCCATTAGAAAACCGTTGGAAAGCCGACAGAAAATTGGCCACTGAAAAGCTGCATGTAATAAGTAATTTTTCTGAAGTGAAAAAATTAAAATGTTGGTGGCTTATCTGGATTAATAAATAACATTAAAAGGAAGAATTATGAAAATTAGATCAGGTTTTATTGTTGGTGAACTTGTCGCTTAGTTAAGCCACTAAAACAACCAGCTTTTCATAATTTCGTCCAAAATGGTACGACATTTCTCACTTTCTCTTTCAATAATTGCTAGAGTTGCTTAATTCAAATGTGATATTCTCTTATCCTCTGTGCAACTTTTGTTTTTCCCCTCGTGCTATTTAAATGGTAATTCCTGATGAGATCATAGTTGATAGAGGTTATACTACTTGGTTGATCCTGCTAATAGCTATATGCTTGTCTCAAAGATTAAGCCATGCATGCATAAGTATGAACTATTTTATACTGTGAAACTACAAATGACTTATTAAATCAATTATAGTTTATTTGATGTTACGTGCTACTCGAATAATCATAATAATTCTAGAGCTAATGTATGCATCAAAATCCCAACTTACGATCATAGTAATTCATAATATCTTATATAAGTATTAATGTCAATATAAATTCAAAGACTTTCAACTTGACATAAGTTGCACAAATTACGTGAATATATTCTTAACAATTTTTATTTTTTTTACAAGCTACTGTGGTGTTTCTGCTGAATTAATATCCATACGTGGTGGGATTTGTTGTATTAGTGGGCTTGGGCCAACTTTGCAGGCCGCAATTTGTAAACACATTTTGGATCACCAATACGAAGATGACGCCAATGGCCTATTTAATTGTGGTTTATAGTTTTGATAAGCTTAAGATTTAAACATTGTTATAATTTGCGAAAAATAATATTAGCTTCTACAAATAGAGATAAACTGCGAAAATTACCTTAACTTATTGATAGGTCATCATAAAATTATCTTGATCGGACACGAATCTCAAAGCAAAAAGCTAGCCGGAAACTTCAAAAATTAAATCCGGGATCATCTGAACTCCAATTTCAGCAAATTTATAGTCGAACTGATCGTATCGGACTCGAAGCACTGTTGGAAGGTTCGAATCACAATTTGAGTTATCAAACGGTCTCCGATTTTAACGAGCTTATAGTCGAATCGAGCGGCTCGACGAGATGAATCCAACAAGCCCAAGATCGCCGAATTCTAACATCACTAAGTCCTTCAAATGTTCAACAAACGGTGCACGATCGAAGGATTCAATATCAGCCGTCCATTCAACCACTGCCTATTTGCCACTGATCTCACACCTATTTACAAGTCATGCCACTCCAGAAAAATTATAAATAGAGCCCTCATTCTTCACAAGAGGACTCAAGTAAGAAGAGAGAGAAGAAGAGAAGAGGAGGAGAATCTGCTCCTCCTCGACCATCGTCGGAGTTCTTTCCGCCGCCTGAATACGTCGGAATTCCGCAGGATATTCGGGAAACGCCAGGATTTTGCACAACTTTGTTTTAATTCAGGAGAAACTTAGCGTAATCTGATTGTCCTAACTTGTGGGACGAATCAGCTTCTTGTAATTTACACAACACTAGTGGAACTTTTTAACTGGGCTTGACCCCGTGGTTTTTCCCCTTTTCAGAGTTTTCCACGTAAAAATCATGATGTTCACTTTCTTTTCTGTTTGTGTGCTGAATATTCGTACAACGCTCAGACGTGAATTTGCAAACTCTACCACCGCGTATATTCTAGCCCGCAACACTTATATTTTAACTCAATCTCATTTTCTTAACCCGATATGATTCTCTAATATTAAAGTAAATATAAATTGATCTTAAAAGAATTTGATTATAATTATAAAGTTGCATATACAACTCAATTTGATTTATTGGTTGAGAGTTTTGACTATCAACCAAAATGCCTTGGGTTCTAGTCTTGCATACATGATGTGTGTGTGAGTTTACCTTAGCTGACTAAAATGTACCCAAAAAAAATTATAAAGCTAAATAATTATTAATGTTCCATAAATATGAGCAAAGTAGAAGCATAAATCGACTAGAAAGTTTCTGCTAACTAAATACATCGTCATCATTTTTTTTTCGAATGATAACTAAAAAGTATGTAGTCCTTATAAGACTAATTTCTTAAATATGATTTTGAACGTGATTATTAAAACCATATATATTGTTATGATTTTTTTTAATGTAACTACTAAAATAATAAATCTAATAAGTCAAAATTTGAATGTCATCATTGGTTGTAGATTAGCCAAGGTTTACATTCATATTTTGGTTAACAAGTACCCTTTCACCTGAAATAATTTCAAACTTAGATATTGAAATTTATCTGTCACAACTCAACACAATATGACTTGTCATGATCGGATTGGATTGTGACATCACCTTACCAATTCATGCTTTAAACCTTAATAAATCTCTAATTTACATTATAGCCTTATTGATTTTGTTCCATGCCCTCTAGCAAATAACTATTCTAAAGTTCTTTTCATTGAAAAGAAAGACTTGCAAGTTGCAAGAACTGTGCAATTAATAGATTGTCATGTGAGCTTTTTAATAAAAAAATTAACGGTAGCCCCTTTATATAATTAGAAGCCCTAAAATTCCCATGAAGAGTGGTTGGGAATTAGTAGGATGATTAAATTGTACACTACAAGTGTTCTCTACATGCTCATAACGTGAATCTAAAGTTGCTTTAATATTTGGTCTCCAACTTCATGGATTTGGATTAGTAAGTAATAAATATAAGCAAAAAGGCGTGTGAAAAGCTTTTAGAAAGGAACCACAACATAAACTTTCATTTTTATTCTGCTTCTATCATCTTTTATGTATTTATATAGCAATCAAAATTGTAGAATTTACATATTTACTATATAAATTTAACTATTCATACAATATAACATATAGTTAACTCTTGTTCATAACCGTGATGAAACTCTCGATGATAAAGAAAGTTACGATGGGTTTTAGACTTTTAGTTGAATGACAAAGAAGAGAAGAGCAAGTCGTGATAGGATTTTGCTAATAATAGTCACAACGGGGCTTTGCAAGGATGGGGATTCACAAGACCAATAATGTATGAGCTAGCGACGGTTAGTGGGGTCTCACGGGCAAATGGAAACATGTCTATCATTATGTGAAAGATAAGGAATTCAGTCGCCAGTGAAGATCTAGAGCGCTATGACCAGTGGTGACAAAACCTTAAAAGAAGCTAGTTTTTAATTTTTTGTGTTATTTTAAAATTTGAATATTACGTAGGTACATAATAAAATTTAAAATATTAAATATGTAAATTCTATAATATTAAATGCTATATACACATGTAAATTCCCTTTAAATTTTCTAGCTGGAGGAGCTGCTCATAAATTGGTTTAGACTATGGTGGATCATATATATGACTTTATTATATATGAGTTTTACACTGCTTTGTTGATTTTAATGATTTTAATTTTAGAACTTTGTTGACATGTTTCTTTGAGTTCATTGAGTCATTGAATGCTTAACATTTTATTGCAAATTTATATTGGTTTCTTGAATGACTTATTAAAGTTATTGATTATAATAATGAGAATATTTAGGTGAATTATAAAATTGTTCAAGATGGGTGTTAAGTGAATCAACATGACATTATTGGCATGCCATGATTGATAATCAATTTCATAAGAATAATATTTATGACTCGATCATGAGATCTAGTGAACTGATGAGATAGATAAAAAAATATATTAGCACCCTTAATGGTGGAGAATGATCCTTAGAGCTTTGATTGATGTTTCTTAATTAGGCTTGTCTACTTGAAAGACAAATTATTAGTATGATAGATGAAAATATATATTAGTACAATAGTCATATAATTAGACTTGTCTACTTGTTTTAGCTTATGTAGAATTCTTAGAAGAATGTAGATTTGAAGAAATATATCACTCATTGCTATTTATAAGCTTTGACATTCAAAATTAGTAAGCTTCTTAGCAATGAGAATTCAATGAATGTGTTATTAATAACATAATACAATTCTTCATGCAGGGAGAATAGGCTAGCTCATAACATCGCCAATTTATAGGAAATATTGGAGAACATCCAACTCCCTGTTGAATAGGAAAAATTTTTATTCATGATAGCAAGTATGAAATCTGATAGAATATTTAAATTAAACAATTTTGGAATTAAATTCAGGACCATATGAACTTCAATTTCAACAAATTTAGAGTCAAAATGAACGTTTCAATGAGATGGATCCTTTGACATCAAAAAATATTTTTTATTCCACCTAAATGAGCTTAAATCATGCACTGAAGTATCGTTAAAATCTTAGCAGTACTGTTTGATGGGTCAAATTATCTTCAAATCTTGCAAGCATATAGTTAAAATGAGCATCTAGTTCAGAGGAATTAGACAATTCCAAGATCATTCAATTCGAAGGCCATTAAGGCATTTAATGCTAAAAGAATCATATATGATGGAGGGAATGAACATAATGGTCAAATGGAGTATTTAGATATTTTGATTAGAATTACCAATATACTATAAATAATTTCAATAAAAACTATCTTTCTTTGCATGAAAGGGACTTTAATTTAAAATTGGATAGAGCTCAGAAATATAAGAAGTCTAGAACCATATCTAACAATCAATGTTGATGTTTACAATCAACAAAGATTGTTATCAAACAGCCGTCACAAACTCCTTGCTCTGTCATCGTTGCATGACTATCATTAACCATCTATCATCACTATTTGACCATCGTGCAATCATCATTGCCCAATTGTCATCACTTGGCTTGCATAATTAGATTGTCATCATTTGAACGTCATCTCTTGATCATCACCATCCCCTTTGTTGTTTATCCAACATTTTCTATTGCTCAATATTTTATTAACTTGTGTTCTCCAATTAAGAGAAAGAGCAAACTTTTGCAATCTTGCGTGCATAGTAGATTATTCTAATCAGATCAAGTTATTTTATTTTTTCATTCTAGGGTTATCTATGTAAAAATTCAATAATCATTTGTAAACATCTCAGGAAAAAATTGGCCCTGAAATCTATGAATTTAATTATCTTAATAATTTGAGATTATATATTGATTGTCAATATTTGCACATTTGTGCTCGTTGTGTGCCAAAACATTTACGGTGACAGAGAGATATAGAGAGTTCAACATCCTAATTTTGTATAAAAATTCAGCACATATACATATAAGAGAGAAATAGATGATGTAAGTCATAAGAGACGCCAAAATTTTTTACATGAAAAACAACAAGGCTTCACACAGTTGAAATGATTCCACCAGAGTTTATTCTTAATCACAAACAATGCCCTTCATAGGGGGAGGATGTTGACATAATGTAGCACATACACATCATAAAAACACATTATATTATTGGACTTGGAAGAATCCAATGGTATGAGAGTTGTTCTTAAGAGATTGATGGCATATTTGCTTGGTCGATAGGACGATAGTCGGATAGCAGTGGCTAGAGGACTAGAATCAGGAGACTAAGATTGGAGGGATCATTATAGGGCGATGGTGGTCGAAGGACCGTAACTAGGGGTGTCAATATTTGACAAGAAACAAAAATACTACCGAACCCGACAATAAATTTTTAGGTTAGACCAGACCCGTTTCCAAAACGGGTCGGGTTCAGGTTCACAGATTCGACCCGTTTGAAAAACGAGTCAGGTTCGGGTTGACCCGTTGGGTTGCAGGGTCAACCCAGAAACCCGTTTGAACCCCTGCCCGCGAATCTGCTCGCCCATTGCCCGTGTTCCCGCGGATCTGCTGCCCCCCACCGGCACGCCCAAGACTGCTCGAGCGACTGCCCGTGTGCCCGCATGGCTGCCCGCACGGTCCTGCGGCTACCCGTGACCCCACCTGCCCCGCGCACCTGCCTCGCGAACCCTGCCCTCACACCCGCCCCACGTCTGCGCCTAGTTGCCTGCACGTCCGTGCCCGTGCGTTAGGCAGCCCACCTTCCTAGGTCGGGTCAGGTCAACCCGGCTACCTGCCGGGTCGGTCTGGGTTCAAATTTCAAACATGTTTACCTACTCGGGTTGAGTTAGGGTCGACCCGTTTTAACCTGGGTCAGTTCCGGGTTCAACCCGAAGCCGACCCGTGACTCGAAATTGACACCCCTAATCGTAACTGAGCGATTGTGGTCGAAGGGATCGTAGTCGAGCGATAGAGCTCGAATGGACCGTAGTCGGGCAATGGTGATCAGAGAGACTATAGTTATGAGACCAATGTTGATGGGATTGTAGTTAATTGGTGACAAAGGTTGGAGGGACTATAATAGGTGTAATAATTTGTGTTTCAAAATAATAATAATAAAATAAAATTTCTATTTGAACTAGAGTGTTGTGGCGTTAGGCCTGAAGCGTGTTATTTTTTTTTTTCAGTACTTGTAAACAATTATAATTACTTTTTTTTTTTGGTGAAGGAGGAGAGAGAAAAAGAAATTTGAATTTTTATCTCTGAATTGTTTTGCTGCTTTTACAAAAATTATTCAGATCGAAGTAGGTGATTTTAATCATATATCTATTTTCAAATATTTTGATTTTGACCGTTACTTCTCCTCAAAAAAGATTTTACTGTATTTTTTTCTGCTTTATTGAACTTTTACCGCACAACTTTTTATTCGTTAATGTATTGATAATCCTGAATATTTTGACTGCAATATTTATGAATTTTACGAGGCAAAATAGAATTTATTAAATTTTATATGATTTTAACTGTATAAAAATTAAGTATTTGGGTCCAACAATGGCTTGGTTGAGATCCGACAATGGCAACTAGGTGGATGTTGGGCAACGGTAGGTAGGTGAAAGTCCTTAATTTGGAAATGGCTTGACATTGAGGGTTTGCCGGCAATGGTGCCTCGGTGAAGCTCCGAGATTCTTCAAGCCATAGAGCTCTTTTGATCTCTTCCACAAGGTTTAAGCCTACTCCCTCTATTTATAGATTTTGAGTGGCATGCTATATAAGTATGAAGAATATCCAAAGCAAATTTGGAGTACTTAATCAAACCATCCATATTAATCCATTCAATTATAGAATGTTCATTCAATATTTAAGTGCCTTAATGATGTTAGAATTAAGCAATCTTGGACTTGTTGGATTTGTCTGGTCGATTCGCTCGATTTAAATACAAACATGACATATTTAGAGACATTTGATCATCCAATTCAAGTTTTGAAGCTTTTAATATACTTTAGGCCATTGATTTGGGCCCATTTTGGCTCGAATTCGATCAATTTTTGTGTCATTGGGTTTGTCTTGCCGAGACATCCCGTTTGACCATAAGTTTGTTGAGATTGGAATTCAAATGGTCACAAATTTATTTTTGAAAGTTTCGAACCCAATGACACCGAATCAAGGACCCGAAGCGCTGTTGGAAGGTTTGAATCACAATTTGAGTTACCAAACGGTCTCCAATTTTAACGATCTTATACTCAAATCGAACGGCTCGACGAGACGAATCCAATGAGCCCAAGATCGACGAATTCCGACATCACTAAGGCCTTCAAATGACCAACGAACTGTACACGATCTACGATTCAATATCGACTGTCCATTCGACCACTCCCTATTCGCCCCTGATCTCACGACTATTTACGAGCTATGCCACTCCATAAAAACTATAAATAGAGCTCTCATTTTTCACAAAGGGGGCTCAAATGAAGAGAGAGAAGAAGAAGGAAAGAAGAAGAGAAAGGGGAAATGGAGAATCCTCTCCTCCTCGACCACCGCCAGAGCTCTTCGTCCCGCCGCCTGAATACGCCAGAACTCTGCCGGATTTTTGGGAAACGGCGGGATTTTGCATAACTTTGTAACTTTGTTAGAAGCATATTAGTAAACCGATTGTCTCAACTTGTGAGACGAATCGGACTTTGTGTTTCAAACCAACACTAGTGGAATTATTTCAACTGGGCGTGGCCCCGTGGTTTTTTCCCTCTTCCAGGTTTTCCACGTAAAAATCCTGGTGATCTTTTATCTTATGTTTGTGTGTGCTAGGTATTCGTACAACGCTCAGACGAAAATTTTCTAACTCTACCGCCGCGTATATTCTAGCCCGCAACAATAGTATTGTTCTAAAGTTTGTTATTATAACATAATTAGATATCGTTGAAATAACTTGAAATTAATGTTGAATTTTAATTGATAATAAAGATAACCACATAGATTAAGGGATTATAATATATAGTAAGTATAATATCAATGATTAAAAGTGGTAGACTATCTACGTGGCCCTCAGCAATTAGCCAGTCCATGATAGAGTTTTAACGCCAAACACTCTTAAATTTTCCATTGTTTTGGATTATGGTGTTAAACTAATTATCATTTGTGCCCTTACGCTACTCCGTAATTTAGTTTATTGATCTCATGATGTGATCTTATTACGAGATTATTATTTCACTATATCCCAACCATTACGGTTAGGCTTTCATTTGAGAGTGCTATCAATAAAATTATGTGCACAAATTTTATGAGAAAATATATTCTTCAAAAAGTTTTGAGTGTTTTATTTTATTTTATTTTAATTTTGAATAATACTTTTTTCATCGCTACTATATTCTATAGAGGTACTCACTCTCATCACAAAAAATTAAAAATAATAAGAATATTATAGACAATTTATCATTTTTTATCATCATTATTATGTCCTGTAATAGTTGATAGAGGGATAAAGAGCTTAATGTCTTAGCTTTGAACGAAGATGTAAAACACATACATATAAATAAAGAGAGGTGAGAATCATAAGAGAAAATATAATTTTTATGTGAAAAACTCTGAAAAAATAGAAAAATCATGGGACCTGACCTAATTGAAATGAATCTACTAGTGCTTATTATTGATTACAAATGATGTCATTTTCTCATGGAATGCACTGGCTTATTGTACATCATATAGAACATATTACATAGTCGGGGTTAAGAGCAATTCTCAAGAGAATGTTGGGTTGTTCATTTAGTTGGTAGGATCGTAATCGGACGATGGAGGTCGAAGGGATCATAGTCGGACAATGATGGTCGGAGGAACCATAATCTAGGGATGATTGTCGGAGGGACCATAGTCGACAGGCAATGATGGTAGGAGGGGCAGTAGTTGGCAGGCGACCAAGGTGGGAGAGATCGTTGTCAGCGGGTGACGAAGGTGGGAGAGACTGTAGTCGACGGGCCATGAAGGTTAGAGGGACCGTAGTAGACGGCGATGAAGGTAAGAGGGATCGTAGTTGACAGGCGAGGAGGGTTGGAGGGATTGTAGTCGGTGGAGGTGTTATAACTCGAATTTTTGAAATGATTTTTTTTTTAAATGAAAAATCTGAATTTCAGTGTCATGCCTTGGCAAAGAATGAAGAGAGGGGGAGGAGAGATATTATTCATAGCTTTTTCGTTTGTCAATTTTGTTTAAAGATTTCTTCTATTAATTGTAAGTAACCCAAATCTAATTTTAGTTTTTAATGATTTTAAGTTTGACAATTTTTTCTCTCCTAAAATTATAAAAATGTATTTTCTCATAATTTATCGAGTTTTTATCATATAACTTTTTATATATAATAGATATGAATAATGCAAATATTTTAATAGTAACATCACTGAATTTCACCGGTTAGAATTAAAGTTATGATTTTATGAAATTATAGATATCATATAGATTTTTTGTAGCGAACATAATTGACTATTTCATACTATATTTTAATTGTGATATTTGTATAAACAAGAAATGTTGGTTGTTAACACTATAAAATATGTTAGTTGTTAAAACATAATTTCCTGTATAGGAGGGTGGGACGATGAATTCCTTTAAAGATGGTTTGTGATGTTATCCCAGTTGTAGGTTGTAACATATGTCCAAATTGCGTCGACGAGTAAAGAGTGACGACTCGTAATGATTATTAAAAGCCGCCTGTAATAATAATAAAAAAATATGAAGATAATAATATAAAGAAAGAACATATGAAATGATGAAAATATCATATTAAAGTTGTTTATCCTGCCTTGCATAACCATATACTGATGCATGCATATACTGATAGCATTGATAAATAGAGTAGTAATATGCATACATAGATAACATATAAATGAACACAAGTATTAATTGCCTATAATCGATAGGATGGATGTAAGATGATAAAATTAATATATTGACACCTATGTGCATGTAATTTTTTTTTTTTTCGACGCTTGAATGATTATAATACAGTTTGTTTCACTGATTAACTAATCTCATGCATGTTACTGATTCATATATTCATTGTAATGATTTTTCTACTTTTATTATTGATCATTTTGAGCTTTACAAATGATAACTGATCATTGATGAGGTTGATCTTATTGATTGAACTAAGTATGCATATTGATTCTTCTAGCCTTGTGTTGAAAGCTTTAGTGAGTTTGGTTTAATACTGGGCTTTTTGGCTCATTATGTGAGTTTATGATTTTATCTTAGGGATGGGTCAGCACCAGTTGGAGTGAGATTGACTGAGATATTTAAGTTTTCTTTTGATTTTGTTTTTATTTTCTCTTATTCTTTTGTAATCAGGAGTTTATGATAGAGAAGTAATTGTAATGATCTTGTGGCTATTGTATATTAACTTTTGAAGAATGAATATACTTGAATAATTTGAGTCATACAATTATTAGTTATTTTCCCTAAATATATAGATTTTTTATTTTGATGATTTATAGAGGCACTGATTGATTAATTAAGAAGATAAAATAGATAATTTTTTTTTTCAAATTTGATTATGGTGCATTATAGGATGTCTAGTGGTGATCGACAAACGGGCTATGGTCGGGCGAGGATCGGAGGCCTGATCGAGGTCAGGCGGCGTGGGCAATCAGGCGAAGGTCCGACAAATGTTGGTAGTATAGCCATGGTGGGCGGACGGGCTTTACTCCAACGACGGTTGACGACAGCGTGGTGGTCGATAGAAATTCGTTGGTAGTGGTGCTTGGGTAGAACTCTAGGATCCTTGAAGCAAGCTCTCTCCATTATGCAATCAAAAGGTCCCAGTCCCCTCCAAGAGTCCAAGTCCCCTTTTCATGTGGGAAGAGGGGGTCTATTTATATATTTTGAGAGTGAAATGCCTCATAAATATGGAGGAGGTTCAGAGCAAATTCGGAGTGTTCCATTGGATGACCTATATTGATTCTATTGATCATAGAGCGATCATCAAGCATTTAAGTGTCTTAATAATGTCAGAATTAAGCGATCTTATGCTTATTGGATTCGTCTCGTCTAGCCGGTCAATTCTATTATAAGCATTTTATATTTGGATATAATTTGGTCATTCAATTTATAATTCGAATATTTCAAATGTGCTTAGGTCCCTTGATTTGGGCCCATTTGGGCTTGAATTGGACTTATTTTGGTGTTGTTGGATTCGTTTATTTGAGACATTCGATTTGTTTACAAGTTTGCTAAAATTGCATTTTGGATGACCCCAAATTTAATTTTGGAAACTTAAAACTTCAATATGCCTTGAGATTCATGCTCTAACAACGTAATTTTTTTAATGACAAATCAATTATTATTAATTTTTTTATCATTTTAACTAATTTAATAATATTTATATCATCATGATTGAATCAATGATTAAACATTTGAATATTACAAAATCCTTTCACTCAGTTCAATGTTTGGTTAGAATTTTAAATTATTGCTGATTTTTGCCTATATATATAATCATAAAATTACCTCAAAGTTTAATGAGTTTTATTTGAATAATAATGCTATAAAAATGGATTAAAAAAGATTCATAAATGATGAAAATTAACTTTTTTATTTTTTAAATAAAAAATATTTTTGATAGATATTTGTCCGGTCGTTCTAACCAAACTCCATCAAAAAACACAAAAAAAAACTGATTAAAGAATGATAAATAATTATATATAAATCATAATTTCTTAATAAAATATCTTATGTGTAGAAATATGTTATGGAACTAATTAATTGATCATGAAAAATTATTTATAGAATATGATGAATAAATAAAATATATAATTAATGTTATAAAATTTCTATTACATTTATCTAAAAATAAATTTAAAATTATTTCGATAAAAATTGAAATGAATATAGGCCAAATTTTCGGAAGCAGCTTGGTTGTGGCAGATTTTAGGAGAAGCAGCGTGTTTGTGAGAGAATTTGAAAACAAGCCAATACGCCGAAGATGTCCGCGCATACATAGAATGCGCGTATATGAACGGCGCATTCAAAGAATGCGCCGAAACGTTGCGCGCATTCTTTGAATGCGCCGAAACGTTGCGCGCATTCTTTGGATTGCGCTGAATGATCAGGCGCATTCTACTCTGCATTCACAAATCCTCTTCCGTTCCCCGTTTTAAAATGCTTTTCCTTGTTTTCACATTCGATTTCGCAATATGATTGGGCATTGTTTTAGTGAAGTGAACTGGTATCTCAAAAAAATTTCAGTGTAATTGAAATCATATTAGTAGTGTATATTATATAATCTATTAGTTTTTTTTATAATATTTTATTATGGATTCAAAAGTAATAATCGTAAATCTTAAAAAATTGTAGTAATATCAATTTATATCCTAAATGAAATTTTAATTTGATAAAATATTTAAATGTTTAAACTTTTATTAGATTTAAATTTTTTCAGATTTTTTTACTGGAGGCCAAATTTTCAGAAGGAGCATGTCTGCTATTTAGGCCGACGCATATCTGCAAAATTTATGTAAATTTTAAATTATTTTAGAATTGTTAGTTATTTTTAATTATATTTTTAATTTAAAAAGAAATGAAAGATATTAATCTATGTATTTTGTATTTGAAAAATAATTGTAATATTAAATATATGGATTATTAAATAAAATAAATTTAATAGTTTTAATCAGTAAAATTTCAAAATTTTTTAATATTATTTTTTTTTTAAAAATAGCTAAAAAATAATTTAAAAAGTTTTTTTTTTTAATTTAAAAATATGGTAATAATTTTATAAAGAGATTAAAATAAAGTTATTTAAATATTAAAACTAAATTATAAATAATTGAAAATTTTTTTTAATATTTATTTAATTTTAGATTTTTTAGTTAAAATTTTTAATTATATTATAATTTTAAATTAAAATAATGAAAAATATTGACAAAAATTAGTATGATAAGATTATAAATATGAATTTAAGTTATAACCCTATAAACTTTATTAACTTGAATATTAATATAATTTAATATTTAATTTTTAACCATAATTAGAGAATATAAACTTAATCAATTTTAAATGATATATTTAAATAAATTTAAAATATGTAATTAACGTTTAATAATTAGTACTTTTAATTTTTTTTAACGTTTATTATTTAATTATAGTTAATATGGATAATGATTACAAAGCAAATATACCTTAATATCAATATATTAATTATTGGAATGAGAATATTACGAAAAGTAATTAAAACCAGTTATTGAAAATGCATGTTAAGTTCATTACTAGAAGGAAGTACATATCATTAGAATTAGAGGAAAGATAAAGAAATTATAACTACGAGCGGCTTAGTACAATGCGCATACGTGCTTGGAGTTGGGTTAACGTAGGACAACATAAGAATTTTTCTGAAAACTGCTTTTGGATTTGGTGCCAATCATTGATATTTAAGAACTCCTTCTTTATACCATCTATAATATTCAGCTCTTGATATTTCTGTGATAGAAATGCATCTTGATAAGTATGCCACTCTTTGTAAAGAATACAATGTTGCACATCAGTTATTGGATTCTCAACATTGACCACAACAGAACCATCCTTTTGTTTTGTGATTTCACTGATTCTTGTCTTTAAAGTACCTATAGGAGCGAAATGCCCATTATGATCTCTAAACCTTTGTCGTATAAATTTCCAGCCCAAATCAGTAATAGTTTCTCCTTCCACATAACATTGGATCACGACATTTGATAACTTCATGATATGTATCCCATAAACTATCGTCTTCATACCATGACCATTCATGCAGACAACATCTAAAAAAATTCATTTGATCTTGATTTCTCCTCCAAGAATTCATCCCTGGGATACGACATACATTCTGTTACTCGAATAGTACCATCATAGATCAACTTCTTTCTTGGAATAATATGAAGCAAATCCCGTGATGGTGATCGCTTTATTGATAAGCTCCTTGATGATGATGACATTTGTAGCTGAATATTTTGTATATGCAATTAAGTTTGTCATTAAGGGTATAATATTGAATGAATTATTTTAAATAGAAGAATTGAAGAACACAAGCGAAAGTAATATAACCAATTAGAAGTTAAGCAACAATCACAAACATGAATACTAATCTAATCAGCAACATAACAACAAGAAATACATTTAAAAGTTTTTTGTTCGAACGAGAAAGTAAATAACAACAACTAATACAATTTTAAAGCAAGGCGATAGGCGCAACGTTGAAGTTACTACTTCATATTTTTAAGAAGATATCGTAGATGTGTTTGGAGCTGTGTCAGTGTAGGACAACATTTGAACTCGATCTGGAATTGTTGTTGTAAGTGCTGCCAATCTTGTCCATTAAGAAAATTCCTTAGCTTTAGGGTGTTTTGAAGTTTGCATCAGCTGTTCATAAGAATCTAATATGTGCTTATCATGGTGAGGCGTCCATTCAGAATATAAAATACAATTATCTATATCCATCATAGACCTCCCGAAACCGGGCTCAATCTCACCGTTTTTTATCTCGAGAAAGTTCTAGAATTCTACCTTTTAGGAATTCTTTTGCCACAAGGTGATGCTTAAAGATGGGAAAGCCTTCTTGTATACATTCCCAGCCTAACTCTCGTCGTGCATGATTACCTCTATATTCCTTCTCTTTCATCGTATCATCATGTAAGTTCCACAGCAACGAATCATCATCTTCATCCCAAGTATGGATAATACACCTGAATAATAGTGCGTTTGATGAAACTCTAGCCTCTAGGTCGCTATCGACAGGATAAGATAAGCTATGACGCACTCGTATGGTACCCTCCGTAATCCATTCTTTGATTTCTGTAGTGCTGCTAGTCTCGGGATTGTTGGAGTACATTCTGTATTAGTGATGCTGAGCTGAAATTTTTTTGATTAAGCTGTGAAATTTGTAGAAGTTACCTATATTATTTAATAGAAAATAATCAAGAAATAAAGCTGAAAAGACATGAAAAAAAAAAAATTTAAATTGATAGATATGAGTTGTCGAGCAATATAATAAAAACATATCGTAATAATAAAATTTTTTTAGAACATGTTGTAATTTCTCAAATATCAGCAGAACAATACATCTCATATCTCGTACTATCGATTCCTAGGTAGTGCCCCACTCCCTGGAGTAAATCTATTTGGTGCTCTCTTCGTCTTCTCCTCTGTAACTGTGGCTCCTCTAAAACCTCAGTCTCCTCTGGCTCAATCTCGGCACGTTGGTGTGAAAGCTGTGTTCCTGGTTCCGTAGGATGACCTCCCGTTAACATAATATCCTGTTGCGTTGGGGATGAAGGTATTCCTACTGATGACATCCAGTGTGGAATGGCCATTGGAAATAATGATTGGCCACCAGTTTGGTCGTATTGTCTGTCATAATAAACTTGTCCTTGCTGACTGGACTCTCCAACGTGCTGGCTCCAATGTGGGGCTGAAGTACCTGCTCCCATGTAATCGTAAGCCATGGATGGTGTATGAACGGAATGCCGATGCGGGTCTGGAACAACATTACGTCGGTGTCTACTTCCCATCGACCTAGAAGGAGCATCTGAAACTGATCGTCTACTGTGTTGCTGGCCATGAGAACTCTCTGCACGTTCTCTCCTATGCTGCTCTGCTTCTGTCGATGTATCGAAGGTCGTGTAGTCGATGTAAACAGATTGTTGAACTCGAGCAGACAATTCAGCAACCTGATCTATAGCCATCTGCAATGAACTAGCATTTTGGGCCCCCCACCCCCGGCAAGTGGCTCAAGTATCGCAGATGATCGTATATAGTAATCCGCCTAAGAATAAAAATTTTTTTAGGTGTTTGCAAAAAGGATTAATACATTTTAAGTAACATTACAATACGTACCACTATTCTCTCGCCAGGTGATCGAGGAAAGAAGGTCTCTGGAGGCTCAACTTGAGGTTGTAATAGGTAAATAGAAGCCCATGATCTATACCACCGTAGATAAGCACCAACTTCTTGGTTGCCTGTACCTGTGACTGGAATGATGGGTACCACGTAAGCCCTTCTATCCTCCCAAATCTGGAGGTAGTCACGGTATTGGACTGTCCAGTCTTGATCAGCTCGACCCCTACCATCAATGCGCCTGAATGATTGATCCATGGGTTCAATTTCTGTAGTTGGTAGCCCTGAAAACTGTCTTACAACCCGGTCTGGAAGGTGCCACTCTGCACGCTTCCAACTAATAAGCGGTACTCGTGCCCTCCAAATCTCTGCTCCATCATGGTAATGTAATGGAAGAGCAGCTAGCACTGTTTGGGTATATGGAGTCATGATTACCTAGAAATTTGGCCACCAAAATTTTATTATATTTTTTTGAGATAAAATAAATTATTTGAATGATAAGATTTTTATTTTACCTGACTCATACGCAACCCATCGAAGTCATCTCTATATGTCATTGTGTTGCCTGCAGGTAACTCACGTATCCTATCTTCAGCCCACCTATAAATTCGTATGAACAATTAGTCATGAAATAACAAAAAATATTTTATTGACTAAAGCTTACTAACCTGCATCCCAATGGACGGCCGGCTAAGTCAATAATCTGAGGGACACGGAGTGTTGGTCTACCAATATACAATCGTTCCCACGACCAAAATTTTCATCATCATCCCACTGTTGAGTTGTCCGGACTGTTTCGACAAAATCATTATTCATGTTCATGCCATCAATCCCATCACGATTTTGTGTTGCGTGTTCTGCAATGAACTCTTCTCCATTACAATTCGTATTGGTAAATTGTTCCATCGGTATGTGGGACTCCAATATCGGGCTATCATCATTTGATGAATTAGTACTATCGCTATTCATCGTTTCATATCACTCATCTTCATTTTCTGAATTACGCTCCATGAAAGGCATTGAGGGGTTGATATCTCCTACTACTGTATAATTAGAGGTGTCGTAATATGAATGTTCCCCTTCACTTTGTCTAAGTGGAACTCTTGGAAGCTGCTCTCTATCGAATTACTAGGTTGCTCCCGTAAACTTGGACAACCAGCTAAGTCAGCTTCAACATTTCTAGAAACATCTCTGACACTAGTCATTAAGGTTTCAGATGTGATGGTGGGCCTAACACATAAAAGTTAAGTTAGGTGTAAGGACAAGTTAAGTCAAACTGTCATGAAATACAATAGTTGTTACGCACATGTAAGCTTGAACCGTTGGTGCAGCAACCTCGATAGGTGAAATTTGCTCAATCTCCACATAAACAACAACAGCTTGTGATCTTGCCTCCATCAACATGTACTCACAAACCTCATCATCGGTGACATGAATCGCACAAAATCCACCATTATTTCGCAGACGACATGTGAGGTTAATAGTGGTTGTTGTATAATTTATTCTAAGTGCACGCATAATTCTTCTTTTTTTAACATTTCAAGGGAAATATTATCATCGATCAGGAGTGGTCTAATCGTCCCGCCAATATAACTTGGTGTGAATTCAGCCGAAATTTGCAACTCTCCATTGAAATACAGCAATAATCGAGACATACTATCAACATAAGCAAAGTTATTTAATAAATACCTACGTATTATCAAGATTAATACCCACAAATACAAGTCTTAAATCATATCTTAATAGTTTTTTCTAATTTTGATGTACTATCAACACTATCATCTTCGTAATTTATTCTAAATTATATTGCATTAAAAAGTTAATAACAAAACTTTAAAAATGTCATTAATAAGGAATCCAAAAAAATTAACATATATTGATACGGGGTGAAAATATGTTTAAATTATTAGTTTTCATAAATAGGAATTTGCTAAATTCCTAAATTACAACATTAAACATAACTTCTTTTAAATGTAACTAGAGTTTATTCTTAAATCCAAAAAAAATGAATGGAAAAAAACATATTCTGGAACTTGGAGATTATTAACATAACTAATTCTTATATATTTTGTATAAATCAAAATATTTATTTTCGTAAATACAAGTTCATTTTTTAAATAAAATTATATTTCTTACCCATCATTTTTTAAAATTGTATTGATAGTAACCAAATAAACTTATTTTTAACTTCATTCATTCACCCAATTATGATAATATTTTGGGAAAATTTTTCAAAAAAAATAACGTAGAAAATATTTTAAGAGCAAAAATATTAACTAAAACAATAATTATTTGCTAATGATCAAAGGCAATCCTAAAAATTACTTACTAATAATTATTTCATTATCGACTAGCTAATTTAGAAGCCATGCTTTTCTCTTCAGAACCATTAACGGAGACGACGACTCTGCAAGAAGGTAAACTTGCATGAAATTAGTTACTTTTATTGTTAGTTAATTAGCCATTAATGCTAATTAACATCGACTATTTACGAATAATTTTGTCAGGCTTATATCGTGTATATGGGCGAGACTCTGGAGATGGACGGGTTTTCCTTAAAGTTGGTTCATAAAAGTTTGCTCCATAAAGTAATTGCAAGGTAATTACTTTTCTAAGTATATATTTCAGAACCATTCATATATAAAATTTATTTTTTCTAATTAATTCTCGTAATAGGAATTTGGAGATCATGATTCCCTTTGCCTTGTTAAAATGCATATTTCTCCATACGTACTTGGGTAATTTCAATAAATCCATCTACATTTTGCTTGCCAATTTCAATATCTCAAAATTAAAACATATATTATGGTTCTTGAATTGTAACTTCGACGCTTTCACACACTGACGGTCCCATTGCGAGCTTCACATGTTGTTGCGCTCAAATGTGCATGAAGGCGTGATTTATGTTAGTTTTAATAAAAATTACATACAAATGATCTTGTTTCTCTCTTACTAAATAATTTTTTTTCATAAACCTAATGACCTTGTTTAACAGATGTTGTGAATTTGCAAAAGATTCTCCAACATGTTCTTTAAAATTTAGACTTCTAAACTATATGGTGCTTTGCAAGTTTAGAAGAGGACGATTCAATTGTTTACTTAAGAAGGGGATTCTTGATTTTTTAGTTAAACCTTGGGCTAAATTATGCTCCCAAGTCTTTTGGTTCTTGGTTACACCAAAAGGAGAGGACTCCAAAATTAGATAAATGGTTGAGAATTGCAAAATATTCCTTTACTTATTTAAACTTTGAAGTTTTTTATATTTTTTTCTTTTTCTTGTTTAATTCCCTCTCAAAACCCTTGTTTTTTTTCTACTATAATTTAAGATGAATATAAATATAATACTAGCAAGCTCCCTGCATATGCATGGGAATACATAGATACATACATATACATAGATACATACATATATACATACATATATATATATATACATATATAAAACTAAAATGTGAACAAAGACACTTAACCATGCATGCCTAAAGTAGATTCAATTTGTGTCAGAGTAAATATTTTTTAAAAATATTGACATATTTTCAATAATATTTTTAACATAATTGTACATCAATTATTTTTGCTATAATTTTTTTAGAGTTATATTGTCCTTGAATGGGAAGCTCTTACTAAAACCAGTACTCCTACATCAACATGTTGATGCAAAATGATCTGCTGTGTGCTATTCTCCTAGTGTGTACCATTCACATCTATCGAAGCACAGCAATTAGTAATTAAAATCATGATAACGATAATCTAATTTTTCTTAACAGTTAATCCTTCTCTGTAAGAAAATTTGTGATTAAGAATCGGTTTGGAACAACTTCTTATTTATTTTATTTTTTCAAACTATGAGTAATTCTTTTATTATTTTATTTTTGTTATTAATATTTTATATGTTCTTTTATTTCTTTCCAAAAAAAAATTTTAGTAAGGTTTTTTTATGCAATAATTCTTAAAAAAAAATATTTTTCATGTCAATTTTTCAATCATTTTTTACAAAAAAAGGAGTCATCTCAAACACTCAAGATAGTTCCAATTGTCAAATTTCTCTAAAGTCACAAAATTCCAACTAAATGTTGCCAACAGAAACGAAAAAAGATAAATTATTTTCGACATAATCAGCTAGCTTCAATAATAACTCAAGAGCCCTACGCGAGAAATCTAACTATATTTATTACAACACTAACATAAAATCTAAAGAAATTAAGCAGCAAATAAAAAACCATACCTTCTGAGCTTTAACACCGAAATTTTGAGAGAAACTTCGCTGGTTGCTGAGTGCTGTAAACGAGAAGGCAGCAAGCTCTTTTATAGCCGGAACGCAGCACTCCCGTCATCAATTATCAGCTCCCAACCACTCATATTCAGCGACCGGCATCAATTTCACCATATCCTCAACCACTTTCGCGGATTAACCGGATCTTGTCCCCGCTAAAATACAAAATCCCCTCGTTTTCCGCTCCATTACAGCAAGATGAAACCGCACAATCCAAAGAATGCGCCATATACTACCGCGCATTCTTTGGAATGCGCCATATAGTACCGCGCATTCCGAAGAATGCGCCATATGGTACCGCGCATTCAAGTCTGGATCGCGAGGAATACGCCACAAAGTACCGCGCATTGGACATATTGCGCTATTTGGTACAGCGCATTCATAGAATGCGCCGTTTCATTAAGCGCATTCTTTGAATGCGTTAAGCATGAGCGCGTATTAGCTGCTTCTCAAATTTTCTCCTCGTTACGCTCCTTCTGCTAAATTCCAGAACAAACACGCTTCTTTCGAAAATTTGGCCATGAATATATCTAGCCCTACTTCTTCTCTTTTGTTGTTATCGACGCAGGTGAGTTTACCAACAAGTAGTTAATGCTTCAGTCAGTCCTAAGATAAAGGGCTGCATCGATACTATTTAATTTTGTACGAATTTTTCCAATATCAATGAAATAACTCATTTTTAAATGCCATTAATGAGGATAAGACAAAAAAATAAAATAAAATAAAATTAAGATTACATAGTTTAATATTTCTATATCGCACCACGCATACTTGCTAACTAATTAATTATATTGCGTTGAGAGATTATGGTTAGCAAAATCTATTTATTATTTTAATAGCCGATCTTATTATAGTAAAAATAACAGAGAATTCAGAAAATAATGCCCAAATTATTTGTTTATGATCAAATTATTTTTGTTATTTTTTAGATCTCAATCATAATTTTTATTTGATCATTATTTTTTACTATTTAAAAAAAATTTGTATTAGGAAGCTGTTTTCTGTAACGATTTTAAAAAAGCTACTTTCTCCATAATAACTTCTCAAAGTAGTAAAAAAGTCATCCCAAATGAAATTTTAGATTTCATTTGGACGACTTTTAAAACAGTTTTTTTTTGTATAAAAAATTATTTGTTGTACTAAAAAAAAATTTTAAGAAGCAATAAGAAAACAGTCCCAAACGAAGCTTTAAGCTTTATTTGGAACAATTTTCTTATTATTTTTTAAAACAACTTTTTAGTACTAAAAGTTATAATGTAAAAATATTCTATACTAGAAAACTGCTTTGCAAAACTGTCTCAAACGAAGGCTTAGACTTTGGGACGGCTTTCTTATTGCTTCTTAAAGCAGCTTTTTAATATAAAAATTTTAATTTTTGTACTAAGAAGTTGTTTTAGGAAGCAGAAGAAAGCCGTTCCAAACGAAGCTTTAGTCTTGAGCTTCATTTGGAAAGACTTGCTAACCGTTTCTTAAAACAATTTTTTAGTACATAAATTTTAATTTTATATTAAAAAACTACTTTAAAAAATAATAAAAAATCGTCCTAAATAAAGTCTTAGAATATCATGAATCCTAATTTTATCTCTTGATCATACAAAATTGATCCAAAATAAATCATGACATTGTAATTGTGATATAAATTAGTTCCAATTTAATCTTTTAATTTTGTAAAATTGATCCTAATTTAATTTTAAAGGAACATCTTAGATCAATTTTATATAATCTAAGGATTAAATTGAAGTAATATTATTTTCTAAAATTAAAATGACGATGTATTGATAATTGAAAGACTAATTTAAAACTTAAGCTTTATTTGAGAGCTGGGACGGTTTTTTTATTATTTTGTAAAGTTTTATTTTTAGTAAAAAAGTTCTTTAAAACAGAAAAAAAATAATCCCGAACTATTAATCCGTGAAAAAAAAAAATCGACAATAAGTGAGAGCCATCCAATTATAAACCGGATTTAATGCACCGTCGCCGTCGGCTCGAACCAGTTGGCCCCAACGGCTATGTCGACCGACGGTGATAACTCTATAAGAACGAGAAGCTGCACTTTGTAAATCAGCAAACAGCATTGTTAGCGATTCAGAAGCCAACACTTACGTGTAGTCACCAGACTGTCCGCGAAAGCTACCGCTAGTGTTCTGATTGTTCTATTCTATCCAGCACGACCGGGAGACTGAGAGAGACGGAGAGGGGATATAGAGGGAATGGGTGTCGATGAGATATCGAACTTCGCCTTCGCCACTCACTTTGTCGGGAACGAAGGTTAGGGTTTGGAGCCACGGTGCGAGCTTGTTAGACAGGATTTGGGGGCGGTGGAGGCGGCGAAAGGGGAAGATGATCAACTTCTTTGTCTATCAGTACCATTCGCAGAGGGGGGCGGTGTACGCCGCTCTTCTTGTGATGCTTCTCCCGGTATTCTGGCCCGCGCTTTTCTCACCCCTTGGTCATGCCTCTCCTTCCATGTTTTCGGTGAGTTGCTATTTCCATGCCGTTGATGTGTGACTCTACGCTTTTGAAGGTTTTGATTTGATGACATTTTGAAGTTGTCTGACTGATGTGAGTGGGAAATGTCAGAGTAGTTGGAAACTGGGAGTTTGTTCCAACTCCTATGTCGATTTGTTTCGGATGATGAACTAACGATGTGTAGGATTCAGCAGGTTTTTTTTTTTGGTACTCGTCGGGATTGTTTAGCTCTTATTTTGTTTCACATGGAAATGATTGCTAGAACGAGAGGCCACGAATCTGAAGTTTGTTTGTAAACCTGAGAATTGTTAATTGCTTGTTTATAGCAGCGGAGGAACCGGAAAAACTTTTTTAAGGGGACACAAACTAATTTTATATGAGAAAAGGATGGAGTGGTGGCAGATAAGATTAGAGAGAGTCATCTTAGATGGTTTGGTCACATAAAACATGGGCCTTCTGATGACCTAGTTAGGAGAGTAGATGTATTAGATTTGGCCTATGTTAAGGAAGGTAGAGATAGACCTAAAAAGATATGGTTAGAAAGTATTAAAAATGACATTTTTATTAGATTTAAATGAGAAACAGACTCTTAATAGGACATAATGGATAAAAAAAAATTCATGTAGCTGACCCCTCTTCATGGGATAAAGGCTAGATTTTATTGTTGTTTTTTATTATATCATGGAAGTAGAATAATGCTAGTGTGACCATTCCATCGTTAACATTCCGTAAACAAAGATATGAAACATGCTTTCATACATCATTCCTACTTTTTACTAATCACTTAAGATATGGCATTGAACATTGACAAATAAACTCTGACTCAAAGATAACATATACATAACATCATCATGCTTGGTGTTAAAGATGTTGTGATCAATCTCATTATTCACATTATTTAATTAAGAAGAGGGCTACATATGCTGAAATCCTATCATGACATGCTCATAAATCATGAATTACAAATATGCTTACAATGCATCACCACCTTATTATATTTTACTAACCACTTGAGGCTTGGCAATCAATTGTAAAAAATAAGCATTTAATATAGTACAAACAAAAAACAAATTAGAAGATGGAAAAAATACAACATTTTTTATCAAAATAATCATGATGAAGCTATGGATATGCTGAGAAGAAGAACATTGCAATAGAAGTAGTTACTCTTCTTTGAATCTTTCTAGAAGAGTAACAAAAATGTGGTGTTTTTTGACTACGGTGATGTGCAATATAATGACTATTGTTGGTTCTTAGTCACTATTCATAGAATATGTCTAAACTTTTGCCAACTATTTTCCATTAACTAGCTTTCATTCCATTGAATACTAGTTTGAGGCTTCACAAGAAGTCCTTTGTAATAAAATGCCTTGGCGTTGCAGATGGCAGAGTAAGTATTGACTCATGCATTAATCAACTAATTATGAAAACCATTACATCATAACTTATAGTCGCATATAAGAATCTCCTAGCTTGTGAAAAAGATCATTGCCAAAGAGAGCATCAATAGAAATAGATCAAAAGATGAGGATGCTGATACCAAAAATCATACTTGGACAAGGAAGAAGATTCAAAGATTATAGAGGAGGGGAGAATGGTTTCCTAGATGAAAAGATGAGAGCCTTTTAAAAAACCCAACTCCAAACTGAAGAGAACAAGTAAGAAGATAGTCATCGTTATAATCATGTTATTTAAGATGGTTTGATAACTAGCTTCATCACTATTCCAACCAAAGTAGATCCATTCATGTGAGCTTAGCATGATCAAGGAAGCATCGAAATTCCAACCAAAGGAGGACACTTCAAGCATTGCCAAAATTCACCTTCTTCCTTATATGTATAATTTAGCCAATCAGGCAAGAATTGCAATCTTCATGAACGTAGCACCTTTCAAATAGAGCCATGGATGTCAAAAGGAGCTTGATATTGATTAATTGATCAATTGAAAAGCCACTCTCTTTCCATGATTAATTGATTAATTGAAAAACCACTCTCTTTCCATAGAAAGACATGGCCGAAGACTTCAAAATTTTAGAAGGAATTTGAAGCATGCGGCCTGCTAAGACATGGCTCATGGAGGAATAACACAAATCAAGGATACAAAAGGAAATCTAAATTTAAACTAAAGGAGCATGTAGCCAATCCCTCCCTCCCTCTCCATGGAATTATATATTTATTTTATTTTTCAAATAATTGTATTCGAATGCATTTAAATATGTGGTGGCTTTGCGTCAGACTTAGAATTGAATGAATTGAAATGAGGGTTGCCTGAGAGCCATATAGATGTAAGGCTTTGTGGTTCTCTTCTGTTAGGGAATTTTAATGGTAACTTAAAAATATAATGTGTCCTCTCTTATTTTTCTAATGAATAAAATCTTGACATTTTCATTGATCTTGTCATTTTCTTCACTTCCATGTTCTCCCTCCCTTCCTGCTTTGGCTCGGCCACCATTTCGTAACCCATCCTTGGCTAAGAAAAAAGAACACCAGGGAGGGAAGAAGACAAGGCTACAGAGGAGACATTGTGGAGTCAAATGTGCGCCAAGCTGCTTACGTGGGGTAGAGCAGGCACTTAGATTTTCCTTGCTTTTCTTCTTAAGCAAAGAAAAGCCACAGTCTATGTAACCTGCCTTAAAAAAATACACAGAGTTGTGTTTGGATGAGAAATATGGCTTAAGCCGACCTAAGATGTTTAATAAGTTTGAACCAAGCAGGCCTTCAGAGTAAAAAATATAGAAAAAGAAATAAAAGAATCCCAAGTGAATTCTGTCCTCAATTACCTTGGAAAATTGTTTTGTGCTTTATATTCCAGTAATACACCGTGCTTTATATATTATTTATAAATGATGTTTGAAGTTATCTCCGTTTATATAATAATAAAACTCAGTATAGATAGTATAATTCTTGCTCAGGTGGATGAGTGGCTTTACTCTTAGAGGCAGGATATCAAATGAGCATATACTTGAAAAGGTAGGAGTAGCTTCTGTGGAAGATAAGATTAGAGAGAGTCGCCTTAGATGGTTTGATCACATAAAATGGCGGCCTTCCGATGACCCGGTTAGGAAAGTAGATGTATTAGATTTGACTTATGTTAAGAAACATAAAGGTAGACCTAAAAAGATTTGGTTATAAAATATTAGAAATGACCTTTCTTTATTAGATTTAGATTATAATTTAACTCTTAACAGGACACAATAGAGAAAAAAGAATTCATGTAGCCACCCCACAGTGGGATAAAGGCTTGTTGTTGTTGTTATTATATAGATACTATAATCCTTCATATCTCCCATTGGTGGCTGACCTGTGTTTTTTATCTTAGGATTAAATGCAACAAGCTTCATGTACACATTTCCGCCCCCAATCAGTTAAAATAGCATTTTATCATTTCCATAGTTTCATAAAGAGAAATTGATTTTTTCTTGCAGGAGTGGAATGCTCCAAAACCAAGACACGCATCTCTTCTGAAGGCCTCTTTGATTTCTGAAATTGTGAGCTCAGTTGTTGAAAAAGCATCTGCATTTGTTTTTTTTTTTGCTTGTGTTAGCCTTTGCTGATGTTTCTTATTTTAATTTTCTTTGCAGCCCAATGAGCGGAAGTCTGAGCTCTGGGCTCCTTTGGCGCCACAGGGTTGGAAACCCTGCATTCCATCAGCAAGTATTACTGGTAACTGTTGTTTACAATATGGGCAAAATGTACCTCATAGCAAGAGACTTAATTTTATTATCTTAATAATGTACTTCTGAATTGTTGATTTTTTTTTTCTTGCATCTAGGACGCCCTGTGAAGTCAAGTGGATTCATCCAAGTGTTTCTTGATGGAGGGTTAAACCAGCAAAGGATGGGGGTAGGCTCTTCGGTCTTTTAACATGTAATCGGAACTTGAGTGTACACTTGACAGACATGAAAATTTTATGGAAACATTTGTATTCTCTCTTCAATATTTTTCCCTGGAAATTGGACCATATCACTAGATATAAAATATGTTTTCTTATGTAGATTTGTGATGCTGTTGCTGTTGCTAAAATCTTAAATGCAACCCTAGTAATCCCTCATCTTGAAGTAAATTCTGTTTGGAAAGATTCAAGGTAGTTCTAGCTAAGCTGTGTTTTTCTTCCTCTTTTTAGTTATTTGTCGTGTAGTTTAAGTAAAAACAATACTGATAAATCATTGTGGTTTTGCAGCTCGTTTGAGGAAATCTATGATGTGGATCACTTCATTAATGTGTTGAAGGATGAAATCTCTGTAGTAAGAGAGTTGCCTCCAGAATATGCATGGAGCACGCGGGAGTATTATGCTGTTGCCATTAGGACCACAAGGATCAAAACTGCACCAGTTCATGCATCAGCAAACTGGTACCTAGAGAATGTTCTTCCTGTTCTTCAAAGGTTAGTTAAAGATTAATCTTTAATTTTTCATTTTCTCTAGTACTTTTAACAGACTCCCATTTAAACCTCTCCATGGCGGGGAGAGAGACATGGAGGAATTTCTTTAAAACCTAAGAAACAATTGCAAAATTCTCGTGCTTTGTGATGGTTAATTGTAATGATCTTAAGAAATTTTCATCTAACATCTTGTTGGAAGAAAATTCTTTTGCTGGAAGGTTCTTAGAAGCGCATAATTGTTTTGATGGAAATTTGATGAGAATTTTCTTCATTATGTTAAGCTAAATTTAGGCCCTAAAGATTGCTGAAGTGGCAATTCAAGTTACTCTTTATAGATTGTATCTCTAACAAAATGACTTGCATGTCTGCACACATGAATAATAAACCAAGCATTAGAGCAAGCAACAAATGTTATGTTGTGTTGAGCTTGTCACAGATTTATGGCATGTTAAGCTTGTCAGCAAATTTTATGTGGTCTAGCATCTGCTTGGTGAGTTATCCTTGACTTTCTTAATTGTGAAAGGAGTTTGATCGTTGACTATTAGCGTGCATGGTATTATTTGCTAATAAAAATGAAAAACTTATTGTGAGTATTACTAATATTTTTTGAAGCATGCATACTTGTATCTATGGCATTGGATCTTCAAGATGTTGATCCAACCAAGAAGTGCGTTTTTTTTTTGGCCTATTTTCTTTTATAACATTTATGTTCTTCTTGCTTTAGTCTCTTAATATCATGAATATTGCAAACAACGAATAGGTATCTTGCACAAATACTTTATCAACATCGTTATTAGCCTTGCCACAAGTATTTATGATTAGTTTGTTTGAATTCTAATCTTTCATTCTTTCATGATTTGTGAAACAAAAGGTGTTGTGCTAGACCTAATTCTTGCCATTTTTTTTTAACACGTTTTATCCATATTTCATGCGGTATATTCTTCTTCGTTACTGATTCTGCGACCAAATTTTATTGGATGCATTTTTCGATGTATCACCAATTGTTCATTGGACTTGCCTAATTTTCCTAAGATTTTTATCAACTATTTTATCTTTAATAGATGTTAATATAATCATTAATTATTTTTTGCCATCTAATTTTGAGACGCATCAATTTTAATATTTATATTTTCACCATGCTCATTTTAGCTAGTTATATCTTTTAATTTCCTATGTCAAAATCCATATTATATTGTCGACCTAGCTGTAGTTTTATAAAATTTTCCTCCAAGCCTTTATTATATCCTCTTCTTGCGTAATACTCTTGATATTCTTCTTCATTTTAACCACTCATTATTAATTCTAGAAATTCTTCTTTATTTTTCTGTATATAGATTCAAGATGGTTAATCCTTTAACCCCTGACTTTTGCTTTATCTTTTAATAATATTAATTAATAATTGTTAATTTCACATTATCTAAAATTTTAGATTGTATAGTCATCTTTTGTTGTATTGATTCTAAATTTTTTATCCTCTAAATGCTTTATCTATTACTCTTATTTTTAGTGGTAGATTTCATTTTTAGAGCTATTTCATATACAAAAAATATATATCAATGTATGTTACTTTTAATATCATTTGTAAGCATCCTTATAGTTAATATAATTCACAACTATTTTTAACAGTTGGATGTTCTCCATTATTCATGTATTTAGAAAATTTAACACATTTTCGATACCATTCTTGTTTTTGTACTAAATTAATTAGAAATCATGAAGAAATCCTTTTTTTTTTGCTCTTATATACTTCACTTTTTGTCTTTAAAAAATAGCTTTATTGGTAGATTTTCTTAGACTTAATTAAATTGATTCTTCAAAATTAATGAAGTTGTTATAATTCTATATTTTTTTCTCCAATTGTCGGATTCGTATTTGTATGTTGATTATGCTAGAATCATACTCACAGGATTCATGAAGTTTCAGCGAATTAGAAGAATGAGAGAGAATAAAGATAGAAATATGCCAAAGGAAAATAAGGAATTTAGAGAGAGAGAGGCTTTATGACTTGATTATAATAAACTTGAGTATAAAAATTGCCTCTCTTTTCCTCCCTAAATGGCCATCTGTCTCTTTATTTGTATGGTTTTGGGTGTTTAAGTAATATATAATTTAAAATATATGCTTTGGTTTAGAGTGTGTGGCTAATTAAATTCATGAGATAGATACATATGGAATGATATCTCATTGGGCTAATTAAACGATGTTGATGACCTCGTAATGATAATAATCATTGGGTGGCGTTCGACATTTGACTTGTATATACCATGCTTATTATATGGATTGCTTATTCATTGGGTAAGGCTTCACTTTACAAAAAATTCTTAAAAAGTTGGAGTTTCATTTTACTTCGATTGTCCAAGTACTTTTCAAGTAAAAGTTCATAGCATTGAGTTATATCTTACTTTTATTGGGCCACCTAAGTAACGTGGATCCCAATTTAATTTTGAGTAGATTTTTTTGGAAGCGTAGAAGTACTCAAAACTATTTCATGCCTTGATGATGGATTGATGAAAAATATCACAGCTACAATCTTTCCACAATATTTTTATTAGTCTGATTCTTATTTATGTTGCCATATTGTATGACTTACCGAGTCCAACTTGTACTTTTTGTCAATCTTTTTATGGTAAGTTTACTTGTTGGCCCAAATCTACGCTTCATATAATATTATAACACAAATAATCCCATAATATATACTTCCTCAATTTACGTCCAATTTTATCAGCATGAGCCAACTCATTTTGGCTGATAGCTTTTTTTTTTAAATTCTAAAGGGAATGGTGTATACCAACTTATCTTATTCATTCGTTTTTTTTTTTGTTTCTTCAGTTATGGAATTGTAGCAATTGCTCCCTTCTCACACCGCCTTGCTTTTGACAATATGGCTGGTGACCTTCAGAGGTTGCGTTGCAAAGTCAACTTTCAGGCATTAGCATTTGTTCCTCATGTCAACACATTGGGAGAAATGCTCGTTAAACGCCTCAGATATCCAAAACATGTGCGCTCTGATGAATATATACAGGAGGTTGTCGATGAAAATGTTAGTAACGATGGGAATGGGAAGTATGGGAAGTATGTCACATTGCATTTGAGGTTTGACAAGGTATTTTTTAACACTAATTTTTCTCATAGTAAATGTTCACAATGATCTTTAGACTTTTTAGTTTTGCCCATTATAATCTGAGATTTTTACTTATATTTAATCAATCCCTCAGTTTATCAAATATGAATCAATTTGGTTCTTTCATCAACTTGTCATTCGTTGAACGGAGATCGGTGGAGGAAAGTATTCCCTAAGGTGGTTTATCAAATGAGATTGATCTTAAATGTCATAATTACTCTCATGAAAAGCTTTTCTCCAACAATTTCCCCTTCAATAATTTGTCTGAAGAAATGATTAAGTTGACAATATGATCAAATTTGTTTTAGATTTGATGAGTAGTAGAACTAAATAGAAATCAGAAAAAAAAAAAAAAAAAAACTTTAGGATTAAGATAGTCCCACTTAAAAAATTTTGGAATCATTTGATCATTTTTTTTTAATCACAGTACCTAGTTAAGTGAAATAACAGTTGTTAGGAATGTGCAATTAATACTCTAGATGCGTTTAAGTGTAGATTAGTATTTCCATTTGACTATAATTGAAGACATTTTGCAGCAGATCCTAAAATTGGCAACTTTGCAGGACATGGCAGCTCATTCAGCCTGTGACTTTGGTGGTGGTAAAGCTGAAAGGTTGGCTTTAGCTAAGTACAGACAAGTGATTTGGCAAGGAAGGGTTATGAACTCCCAATTCACAGATGAAGAACTACGTAACCAGGGTCGCTGCCCAATGACGCCTGAGGAAATTGGATTACTCTTAGCAGCCTTGGGCTTCGACAACAAAACTCGCCTTTATCTAGCCTCCCATAAGGTTTATCTGCTTCTAATTTCCTTCCCTCACGATGGATTCTTTCTGTTCTGAAATCTGATTTTAAATATTATTTATAGGTCTACGGTGGGGAGGCCAGAATCTCAAGCTTGCGCAACCTTTTTCCCTTGATGGAAGATAAGAAGAGCATTGCTTCTTCAGAGGAACTTGCAAGGGTTGAAGGGAAGGCTTCTCTTCTTGCTGCTGTTGATTACTATGTCAGCATGCACAGCGACATCTTCATCTCCGCATCCCCAGGCAATATGCACAATGCCATGGTAAATTTATTTTAGTACAGAAATATGAGTTTAAGGTTTCATTTGGGATGGCTTTTTTTTTTTCCTGCTTCTTAAAGCAACTTTCTAGCAGAGCCCTATATGGGGTCCTAGTTGGGTACCCATGCTTTGTGCTGGCAGGCTTTGTCCACCCATGCCCATCTTTGGTGACTTTCGGGATGTCATAGCCACCCACACTCACCTACTCTTCATGCTTCTTGAATGGAGTCTGTCACGGCCTTGAGGTTTGTTGCCCTTTTCTCTGACTGCAAACTTTCAAGCGTGCTCGTGGCGTTGTTCAATGTTGCGCACTGCGTAGTAAGGAATATTGTATTATACTGCATGCATATTGTGATTAGTAATGTAAATCGATTTGCCCCTTTATGTTGAGTATCCACTCATACCCACCCATGTGGCCATGGGCGCGTACCCATACCGGTACCTAATGCACGGCTCTGCTTTCTAGTACAAAATAAAAAAATTTTATACTAGAAAGATGTTTTAAGAAGCAGAAAAAAGCGGTCCCGAACGAAACCTAAAGCTTTGAGAACTTTTAAAAGCGGTCCCGAACGAAACCTAAAGCTTTGAGAACTTTTAGTTCACAGTTCATAAAATGTATAATCATTTCTCTAATCACTAATATAACATTAACCAACTTTGACAAATCAAAGTATCTTGTTTCTGCTATTTGAATCCATATATTCTATTAATACAGAAATCACATGAAACATCTATAATGTTATTAGGTTGGCCACCGGACCTATGAGAACTTGAAGACAATAAGGCCAAACATGGCTCTACTTGGTCAGCTTTTCCTGAACAAGAGCTTAGAGTGGTCTGAGTTCCAGAGGGAGGTGCAAGCAGGTCACAAAGGAAGAGAAGGACAGATTCGGCTGAGGAAGTCTAAGCAGTCCATTTACACATATCCTGCTTCAGATTGCATGTGCCAGGGATGAAATGTAAATTTCTATGGTCTTCTAGTTCCAAACTTCATATTTGAGTGTATTTTGTTGTATTTTTCATTTGATAGTCATGCCCATTGTTGCTTTTATTTGGCTTTTTGAACATGACCCTATTTGTTTATAGTCATCTTTACTGAAATTGTTCAGTAGCATACCATTTTGGAGAGAGAGAGAGAGAGAGAGAGAGAGACCTGCTATGCTAGGGAAAGAGAAATAAAAAACAGTTCCCAACTAATAAGATAAAGATAGGCTACATGATTGTTTTTCTTGATGTAGTATTATTTTGAATTAGTGCATATTACATTGAAGGAGTCAAGGAGAAATAAAGAGAATCAAATAATGTAGATAGCGGCGAGCGAGAGCGGAACAAGGCACGTAGTGAAAGAGAAGCGGTTTCATTCGATTTGTTGTGGATTGGATGATGGAAAAACTAGCAAGCAGCAAGCGAGGGAGAGTCAAGTTGCCGTAGCGCGCCCGGATGACTTGTACAAAGTCAACAACCGTTTTGGGGCGCAAGCGTAGGCAACACAGTACTAACGGGGTGGGGCGCGCAGTGAACTGGTTTTCTGAAAAGGTTGGGTAGAGATGTTCTCATGTGTCAAATTGAAATATTTTTCTAAGTATTTAAACCTTATTTTATAATTTAAACAAATAGGTTGCAGGAGTTGATTAACTCTTGATATATTTATAGTACTTTTCTTTTCCACTGCTATTTTTTTTAATTAAGCATAGTTTTGAATTGGTGCATATTGCATCCTAAGGAGTATAGCATCCGCTTAATACTTTGAAGCTTTCAAATATTCTTCAATCTCTTGATTTGAATCTATTTGGACTTGAACTGGACCAATTTTGATTTCGTCTAATTGAGAAATTCAATTTGATTGCAAGTTTTGGTTTAGTTTGTCCCTAATTTAATTTTGAAAGTTTTCAACTCAAATATACATTGAGATTCATGCCTGTCAAAATGATTTTTGGTGACATCAATTATAAATCTTCTGCATATGATGCATTGTAATTCTTATACTCTGGTCGCTTCACAAAAAAATACAAATTTAATTAAATCTCTCTTTTTTTTATCTTTAAACAAATATTATTTTCTCTATCGGTAGAGAGATAATAAGATTTTACCATTCAAATAAAGAATTAGAGAAATCATATTCTACCATAAGTATTTATTAAGTAATCAACTCAAAAGTTCTATTAAAAAATTAATTGGAACATACTTTTAGCATGCAAATTTATAGAGCATGATTGGTATAAAAAATTTAAATTTAACTCTTTTAATATAAAAAAATATTTATCACCCATGTCAAATTTTTAAAAACTCAATTTATTTCACCCCAATTCCACAAATAATTTTAAAAAGATTTGCACCTAACTAGCAATCTCTCTCATGAATATAAACATCAACAGTATTCAAAAGATTGGGGCAACTGAGGGAGGCCAGAGTGACAGCCCATCACTACCTAGAAAATCATTTCCTTGAGCTCCATCTTCATTCCATTGATAGCTTTCAACAATGTCGGCCAAGCCAGAAAATCATTTACATGAGCACCGCTTCGGTTCATTAAAAGCTCTCAGTTATGTCGGTCATGGTCAAAAGCTGCAAAATCGGCTACACAGCCACGGTCAAAGAATCTCATCGTGCCTTGGAAACTCTGCACTCATAACTCTTCTTCAGTTCTTCTCTTAGAGATCTCCAAACGAAAATATCATTTTTAACTCCAAAATGTAGTGAAACTAACTCCATTTTGTCCCTTTTGCGAAGGTAAGAGCATCTCCAACCGAACGCCAAAGGGTCGTATGGCATCGTTCGATCGCTCCAACTGAATGCCAAATCTTCCGTCATTTATTTGCGGGTGAACAGTGCGACACTAATATTTGCGTTGCATTGTTCACATACACTATTTTGCTCTCTCAACCGGAAAAACGCGGAAAAATGAGAAGAATCGTTACCTTTGCTTGAGTAGTTCTCTTCTTTCGAATGTTTTTTCGACAAATTCAGTAGAGATACAAAAATAACGAAGATGAACATTACAACGTCAATATTGACGTCCCACTGTTCACCCGCAACCAAATAGCGAAAATTTTGCCGTCTTCTGCCGAACAATGCCATTCAAAAAGTTGTAGTTCAATTGGAGATGCCCTTACTACTCGTTCTATTCTACAGACCGCTTCTCTCCAACTTTAGCCAATTTATGAGTTTCTTTCAACTCAAAGTCAATTAGTATTATTTTCTTTGATTATGTTTAAAAATATAAAAATTTGTAGAGAAGAACTAAACATCAACCATAATAGAACCCAAATTCCATCATTAACAACTAAAATCCAATTACAGACTTAATAATAATCAGCAAGTTGCTGAAAATGATAACAATAACCAGTAAAAATCTCCCAAAGGTGTTCGATGAATCCATCAAAGCATAACACAGTAGTAAAAGGAGAGAGTAGCGGGTGCTGAAGTTCAGTTCACCTCTGCTCCCTCTCCTTTCCCTCCCCACACATCATTAATCCCCAACAACATTGGAAGGAGCAATCTTAAAATAAGCCCCTTCCCTTCCCCTTCTCACAATAACAGCTAAATATATCTTCTAAATTAAGACATACTACACTTCTTAAGCTATAATATATATAGCAATAGAGATGGAGAAATGGTCAGATAAGCGAGCCTTAATGGAACTGAGCTCCGGCGAAGGTCTGGCCGAAGGACCAGTTTGGTGGCGCTGCGTTGTAAGAGACTATAGTTTGGCCATCACTGGTTGTAACTTTGAAGGAGAGAGATTGGCCGTCGAGATAGGAGTTGCTTTGCCAGTTCTGTCCCCAGTTTCTTGACATGGGTTGCCAGCCGGTCTTTGATCCCTTGACAGACACAGCATGAACATCTCCGGCGCCGCCGACGTTGGTGATTAGAACCAGGTTGAAGTAGGAGTGCCCGTTAATGGTGAATCTAATACCTCCCCTTCTCCTACATGGAACTCTGCTTTAAAAAAAAAAACAGAGTTAAAATGTGTTCAAAGATTAGTCCCACTACAGTCTAGTAAATTTGAGGATTAAAATCTTTTGGAATGCGAATTATTTAGCTTTTGAGTTAATCGATATCAATCTGGTAATATATTTAACAGAACTTAAAAGCTCTCTGGTGTTCCATCCTCTTAGCAAAATGTGAAACAGAGGAAGAAGCAGAGATTCACCTTCTGTAAGAAACAGGCACAATCCCAGCCTTGTAAAGCGCAATACGTTGGAAAACAGGCTGAGAGAGATCGAAATGCTGGAGAGGAGGATTGCACCACCCACCGGCATCATTAGGGAGAGCATTGTTTGGTGGGCAGAAGTTAGTTGCAGTGACGACAATGGAGCTTGGAAGACACCATTGGTGTTCATTAACGCACCTAATCTCATAGCAAGAGCCGCAGCTGAGGCCATTGTTGAAGAGAGCAGTGCTCAGAGCTGCAGTGTTAGTTCCATAACCCTGACTGTACAGATTTCCATAACCACAAGCACCACCTTCAGCAGAACAAAACATAGAGTTTTAGGAATAAAGGAAAGCTGGAGAAGGTAAGGAGTTGCAGACAAAATAAAACTTGGAGAAGAAGAGTACCCATTGTGCCTGAAGCATCACTCCCGCCGTAGAAGGTGGCGTGAGCATTAGTCCACCCTTCTCCGACTCCATAACCGAGTGAAGGAGAAAAGAAAGGTAGAATACCAACAAGGAGAACCACGAAAGAAACCATCTCCTTGTTGAAGAAACTATGGAATGAAGAAGAAGAAGAGAGAATGATTGTGGGAGAGAACGGGAAGAGTTAGGAGGATTAAATAGAGAAAATGGGAGGGAGGTCACAGCCACCTGTTCAAGGTTCAAACAGAAACAAGGACTGTTCTGAGGCCAGGCATGGACAAGTCGATGAAAGCTGAAACCTTTGGGTAAAAAGAGAGCTCTGTTGTGGCTATTCTGGCGGTTTTGATATTTGAAAGATCACAGCTTTGGAGGCTTCCTCGGTAAAGGAAAACACAATGAAGGTAAACAGGTCATGCGATTAAAAAGAAGATGCTGCAAAAATAAAAAGCCTTCGAGTTTGAATTCCTCGAGCGGTTAAGAGCATCTCCAACCGAAAAATCTATTTTTCACTTCAAAACACAGTAAAACTTCAAAGTAACAATCCAACTCCATTTGATTCTCCTCTTTTGGTGGGATTCTTCATCTCGCATCGAATGTAATCATCTTTATCCTCTTTCACGCGCATCTTTGACAAATCTCATATCCCAATTTTATGTAGGTGAACACTCTGACGCCAATACGTCAATATTGACGTCACACTGTTCACCTAAATTTTGGCGTGCGATTTATGCTTCTTTTGGGACTACTTTCTTATTGATTCTTAAAAGTATTTTTTTTTACAAAAAATAATTTTTTGGTACTTGAAAGCCGCTTTATAAAGCAGTAAGAAAGCCGTCCCAAATGAAACCTTAGTGTTCAAATGAGCGAATGGTAGACGGCATATCATTGTGTGCACCTCGGTTGGAGATGGTTTAATTCCTTAAAAGGTTGTGTTTTACTCTGAAAAACATTTATATTTAAATTAAAAACAAATATTTGATCGATCGAGGCAGGCTTATAATTTTTATATAAATTTTCTTTGAAGAGCGCGAAAATTTAGACACGTTTCGCTGTCCTGCTCCCTCCATTGTCCTGCTCGCTGTTTTGCTGAATAGTCGAGTTAAATAACGGTTTAAAGCTTTAGATGCAGCTTTTTTTTTTGGGACATTTAGGCCATTTAAGGCAAACTCACACACACAACGCATACACAAAGACTCGAACCTTGGACCTCTTAATTGGAAGCCTAAGCTCTCAACCAATAGGCCAAGGAGAGTTGTGTATTAGATGCAGCTTCATTTATTGCAGTTCAACTAACGATTTGTCTATCCAAATGGACCAATCGGTTCGTTCATTAATAAAGATTCTTTTTCTTTTTTTTTTTTTGAGAATTTAATTACACATTAAATTAGTACAGAGCAAAACTTTCAAGCTCAAATTTGATTTTTCAATTTCGACCTCTTCAAATTTTCAAACTAAAATTTAATTTTAATTTTAATTTCTTCATATGAAATATTTAAAGAGCACTTACAAAAAGGAATTAGTTCTTAGGGGGTGTAAAAAAAAAGAGTAGCAACTCCCTCGTTGTAAAGTTATTTTGCCCTTCCATGCAGTTTAACTTGCATGAAAAGGCAAAATGCCATTATAAGAGCATCTGCAATTGAAATGTAAACGTTTGTTTGCAATTGCTATGAGCCTCCATGTGAAAGTAAAAAAGAAATATATTTTTACAGTTGTGAATAATGTAACGTCAATATGGATATGATATTATTCACATAAATAAATTTTTGGTGAAAATGAAGATGAGAAGTAATTTACATGAAATATTTTTTTTTGTGTTAGAATTGAGTTTGGTGGGAGATGAATTATTGTGTGATATGACTATTATTATGTTTTGAAGTAGAAAATAAAGAGTTTTATTAAAGATGCCCTAAGAGGTCAATTTATTAGAAAAATAGTAACAAATTTGGCTAATTTTTTTTTAAAAAAAAAATAGTAACAACTTTGGCTAATTAGTAGGGGTGTCAATTTTTGACACGACCTGAAACACGACCCAAACTCGATCCTGAAAAATCCAGATTAGGGTTAACCCAGACCCGAAACGGGTCGGGTTCGGGTCCAACAAATCAACCCGTTTTAAAATTGGGTCGGGTTCGAGTTGACCCAGCAACCCGAAATTGACATGAAAACTCCTATTTGACCCGGAAACCCGAGATTGACCCGTTTTGACCCGATTTTGACCTTAAAAATCGAAGATTGACCCGATTCGGGTCGGGTTGACACAAACCCGATTCGGGTCGGGTTGACCCAGACCCGATTCGGGTCGGGTTGACCCAGACTCGATTCGGGTCGAGTTCGGGTCCGGAAACCTGACAACAGAAAACGGGTCGGGTTCGGGTTGACCCGAATAGTGTCGGGTCAGTTTCGGGTTCGACCCGAACCCAACTCGTTGACCCAAATTTACACCCCTACTAATTAGTATGACTAGCTACTGAGGTTAGTTGTTGCCTGTATTTTTTTGCTTCCAAAAATGCTATGCTCAATGTCAATTTTTTTTCAAATTTATCACTTTCAAATTTCCTCTAAACACTTTTCTCCAAATTATTATGCTAATTATACATGTACAATTCTTATGCTAATTTTAACTTTGTATTATTTTATTTTTTTAATGCAACATCAAAAATCACCTTGATTTGGCATGAATCTTGATGCAAATATGACTCAGAATCTTTCAAAATTAAACTTAGGGTCATTCCAACTCCAATTTCAGGAAACTGACAAATTGGTCATCTCATGGAGAAGAACCCAACAACACCAAATTCGATCTAATTCGAGCTCAAATGGACCCAAATCAAATGACTAAGCCTACTTGAACGTTTCAGAGCGTTAATCGGACAAATCAAATGATATTCAAACATGATGACATGCTTATAGTCAAATTGGATAAGGTGAGTATTTTTTTGTTGGTTAAACTTTTTTAATTTATAGTGGAACCCCCTTGTTGGACTACGCATGTAGGCAACAACCCTAAATCATCATCTATATGCTAACAACTCCTTATTGTGTTTACCACTTGTCTCTTGCCTCTCATCTTTATAAGAAAATTTCTTCTCTTGTTCAAAATTCACTAAGTTACTACCCCTGCAATTAATTGCCATATGCATTCCTCCTATGAGCAAAGAAATATTGTGGGTCGGAGGCTTAACCTTTAACAATTCTCCTTCCACCTTATGTACAAAGCTTCTCTCCCATATGCAATTAAGAAGCAATAATATCTAAAACTAAGCCTAAATTTGCAATGAAAAATTTTTGTCGAAAAATCTTACTTAAAACCGAAGAAAATTTCCGGCGAAAATTTCTAACCGACTTCCCCTTTCTTCTCTATTTCACACGAATAGAACATAAAAACCAACTTTCAAACATTTTTGCCCTCTCTCGCCGCCTAGCTCCTTCTAGCTCAAAACTTTTAAAGATAAATCTCAATCTATTCGAAGATTTTCATGATATCATTGATCACTGCAGTCTAAGGAGACTTTATTAGGTATATTTTATAAACCTTATTTTGATTTTTCTTTGTTCATGAGAAATGCATTTTGGTTCTCTTATCAGATTATAAAATGATACGCTTCTTACTAATTGAAGATGTTTTAACAATTTTCTTCATTGTTTGTATATGAGACCGTGTTTGCAATAAAATTTTAATCAAAAGTATACTCATACATAAATGAATATCCATTGGGCCTCAAAACTAGGGGTGTCAATATTTGTCACGACACGAAAACCCGACTCAGATCCGACCCGGAAAATCCGGGTTAGACCCGACCCGTTTGATAAACGGGTGATTCGATACGTTTGAAAAAACGGGTCGCCGGGTCAACCCGAAAACCCGTTTATTTTAAAAAATTTTAGATTTCCTGCCTGCTGCCCTCGCCCTTTGCTCGCTGCTGCCCTACGCGCCGTGCGTTGCTTCCTCGCGTAGCCCGCTGCCCTGCTGCCTCGGGTTGCTGCCCGGTGCCCGCTGCCGCGCCGGCGCCGTCGCCCGTTGTCGAACCCGCGCTGCCGCACTGCCGCCGTGCCGCGCTCGCTGCTCGCTGCTGCTGCTGTCGCGTCTCCCTCCGTGCCGCGCCCCGCGTCTCGGGTCAACCCGACAACCCGTCGGGTCATGTCCGGGTTCAAATTTTCGACCCGTTTACCAACCCGGGTCGTGTCCGGTTTCAAATTTCTGACCCGTTTGAACCCGAGTCTGTTTCGGGTTCGACTCGAACCCGACCCGTGACCCGAAAATTGTCACCCCTACTCAAAACACATGAAAATACTTATCGTTGCTCTTCATAGCTAGATTCACTTTTTTTTGTGTTTGCTCGCTCTAATGATTTAAATGTTCATATGATTATTTGATAGTTATATGATCATATGCATTGTGTTAGAGCAAAAATCATCATCAATTCCATATTGTGCTTACGTGATCATTGTAACTCTCCCATCACCTTATATCTTGAATAGACATTTACAACCTAGTCTTTGATATGTTAGGCTTCGTTTGAGACGGATTTCTTACTACTTTTTTAAAGCAACTTTTTAGAAAACTACTTTAAGAAGTAGAATGAAAGCCGTCCCAAACAAAAACTTAGGCTTCGTTTGGGACGGCTTTTTTATTGCTTCTTAAAGTAGCTTTTTAGTACAAATATTTTAATTATTGAACTAGAAAGCTACTTTAAGAAGCAGCAAGAAAGCCGCCCCAAATGAAGCCTAAGCCTTAGGCTTCATTTGGGACGACTTTTTTCTTGCTTATTGAAGCAGCTTTTGAGGATAAAAATTAAATTTTTTGTACTAGAAAGCTGCTTCAAGAAGCAGTAAAAGAGCAGTCCCAAACAAAACCTTAATTGTTAATGATTTGTTTGTTTGATTCCTTATTTGGTGTCTTACTATAAGAGTTATCATGCAATTATTCCATATCATAGCTATATCACATAAAGAACTACAACCATGCAAAGTTTAAAATTCAGTCCATTTTCCTTTGTATTTATTTATTCTCACTGAAAAGATTTTATGCAGCTTTTCCTTCCTAAGAGACATAAAGACCAGCTAATTATTAAATGTTTTTTTTTATGTGAAATAGAGCAGAATTAAACTATGGGCTGTATTTTATGAAATGCCAGTCCTGATTTCTATATAAATATCTTTGATATAATCTTAGATATTGTTCATATATACTATATTCTTATGATTCTTTTACAAGCTATATGAACGTGTATAGATTCCTTCAAAAGGAGATGCTGCCAATAAAGTTTATGCTATCTTCCAACAAAAATCAAATAATTGAAGTAATTATATTATTTCATCAATTTAGGGAAATATTATACTCCCTTAAAGAAACATCTTAAATAAAAGAGAATTACATTCTCTCTATTTTGGTGGATCATTTAAAAAAAATGAAAATTAAATAATTTTCAATTTAAAAATATTTATATTGCATTCTTATTGTGTTGCCCTACTAGCTTCTAATTGAAGATAGACCTATTATCACAATGATGAATGTGTTGTCCATAATAGATTTTTTAAAGAAGGTGTGCATACACTGCATGCCACAAGTGGTAGGTATTTGAATGAAAATAATAAATATTATCATTTAATGTAATATATGCAATTAATTATAGTATGAAATAATAATAGCCTTAATATTGAATGGTTATTTTCCTAATAACTATTATTTTTAATACTCATTATTCTAAATAGATAAGGATAGAGGTAGGGTTGCATGATGGAGAAGAGTTGGGCTAGTTTCAGTAATGTAATGGTGACACGTTCATGGGATATAGACTGTTAAGGGAGTACTTCGTAGTGAAATAAGCCATTGATTACCATTAGTTTTGCAAAGATGTTTTCATCCTTCATATTCCTTGCATCCATCAATGCAGATAGTGGTGATTGATGTCATGAAAAAATTTTTAACCATTGATTTAAATTAGAAAATAAAAAGGACATTAGATTTAATTTATATGCCATTGACAATAGCCAAGACTAATTGTAAAATGATCCACTAAAATAATATAATAAGAAATATCATTTATTTAGTGAATTATATTGGGGATAAAACCCCAAACATCAGAGTACCATAGATCATTTGGATGATAAGTTAAGATGATTGAGGTATGAAAATATAGTTTGTTGCTTTTATTCCATTCATATGGTCACAAAAATGATAAATGAGATTATTTTGCTTGAGTTGGAAGCCTATTTGAAGATATGACTTGATCTAAGACCTTTTTATGAAGGATGGTCAAGGTGATCATGTTAGCATTAAAGGCTGGGTTTGAAGCTAATATGTCCTAGCTTGAAATTCAATGGAGTCTCATTGACATGGGACCATTCGTACATATCATTTCAGCTCCACCCTTGAGCTTGATGTCCATAGCACGATCCTTAATATAAAAGGATGTAGGGTTAAACTCAATTGATTGATGATTGGTGGTGCAAAGGAAAAATGTATATTAGATTTTGATGCATAGTAGGAGCACATAGAAAAGTATATAGTATAAATGAGGTCGAACGAGAAGAGAGGATAGTGAGTGTGATTTCAACACTTGCACTATCTTCAATAATAATATAATTAGGTCCTTTATAGGGCCTCTAGAGAGAGTAGTTTGCTCATGCTTGATGTGATGTGATATTAAACACCACGCTTAAGGAGTCTTTTGGTTTGTGAGTTCCAACCATTCAGGGTGGCATGATTAGCCTTGGGGGGAATAGGTAGCCCCATCAAATATTTTATTATATAGCATTCTCGTGTTGTGTGACCATATTTATCACAAACTGACACACCATACATGATTTTTTTATCGATTTGAGTTGGATGAGAACACTTGATTTTGCTGTGTTTGATTGTAATTTGTATGTTTTTTAAAACAACAAATTTAATATTGCTTGAAACTATATATATATTTTATGTTATTGATGCTAATTGGATAAAGGTCGTTGTCATGTGAGGTTTGCTTGGAGAAATCTTCATATTCACATAGTCTAGTAGTGAAGTGCTTCAAATGAAATTGGTTGTCACTTGTATGAATGGCTCCAATGATCTCTTTAAATTTCTGTCCAATTTTTTTTAAGCTGTGACAAATGAGATCATCTTCTTATAAGGACCCCAACAAAGGCTAGTTGTTCTAAAAGACTTTTGATTGATTGGATAAATTCTTTGACAGGCTTGTCTCAATAAGTTATTAGGGATAATATCCCTTTTATAAAAATAATGTGTGATAGCGAACGATTGTCTTACATACGAGTAAGCTTATCCCATGCATCACGAGATTATGAGGGGGAGCAAATGGAAGCCATAAGTGACTCAGATATATAGATAAATATTCTATAAAGAGAATTTTGAACATCCTAAACCCAAATAGTGTGATTTGGGTTGGGGATTTGTAAACCTTCTTGGGTAATGGTTTGTGTGGGTTGAGGTATGTTGCCATGGATATTTCCAAGGAGATTGTTTTCCTAAACTAGGGATTGCACTTGAGCTCATCACGATGAGTAATTGTTAGGTGTGAGCTTGAGTGGTAGTTGAGTAGATAGGTTGATGAACACTAGTGGAGGGTGGGTGATAAGAGAGATGATAGGGTGTGCGATATCATTGTCCATGAGATGATGGGCCGAATCAGCTCGTTCGTTGCAAATTGTGAGCTCCAATAGCATATAGAAATTAAGAGACAATATTTGATCAAAGTTAAAGATGATAGAAAATGATTGATTTTATTCTTCCTTAAAAAAGATTAAATATATAAGATTACATACCTTAAATGATAAGTATATGAATAAAAATAATAAATACTATATATGCAATTAATTACAAAATCAAATAATTATAGGCTTATAGCCTTGATATGAGTTATTATCTTTAGAACTTGAATGATTATTTCCTTAATAAGAATTATATTTCAATACTTACTACTTTATATTTTAAATAGCTATTTTCTTGATAAATATTATGCTTATATACATGTTCTTCACTTCACCCTAGCAAGTGGAGACTCACTCAAGAGGGCTCATGATAATATTAAGTAATAATACTTAAGGACAGTGAATCCAATTGGTATTTTGGCCGATCATGTAGATCCATTGGAGATCTTCAATTATTGTTCAATGAATTTTAAAGCTTTCTAATAGTTTGTCTTACTTACTTAACTAAGATCAATGATTGGTGCCTTTTTTCTCTTAAATGAACCTATCTTGAATTCTCTCTCTCCTATGTCATGTTGCATATAAGAGCTCTGAATTTGATTTAAGAGAATATCATTGATTAATGTTAATTCTTTTACAAATGTCCTAACACAATTGGTATGCTTGGGAGGGTGAGAGAGTTTTGTAAAAGTGATTATAAAGTTGATGTTGGTTAATTTTTTTTAAAAAAGCTATTGTGGATATTATAAATATATATTTCTTTTAAAATTTTGATATTTGTATGTTAAAAGCTACCATAAATTAGTAATTCTGACTGGAAAAAGGAATATTCCACCACAATAATTTCTATAAAATAATAGCAAAACGAAACTATGATTGAGATCCTCTCCCTGGCTGACTCTATATTTGAGATGAAAAACTGACTTATGAGCGAGATATTAGTATTTGATTAATCATAATATTTTAGAACACATTAACACCTCATTTAATCCTTTGAGGCACTGATTAATAAGGTTTTATTAATTTTTTTTAAATTAACATAGTGCTTGTGTAAATTTGAAGATTGTGGTGAACTTTTTTTTCTCCAATAAACATTCATTCAAGGGCATAATGATTGATATAAAAGCAAAATCCTAAGCTTCAAATATATTTTTATATTAGAATGAAGAGCAAGATATGATCCAAATAGATAAACACTTTATCAAAAGTATAAGACATTTAAATTTTTGTGTGAAGAAAAATACTGATTTCAATGTCGTTTTTATAGAATAAAACAACTACATTTTAATTTTTATAATAGTGTATTGTACGATAAGAAGCCCACCAATTTTTGATTATATGTCAATCATGCAATTGTTATATAATTTTGTTGTGACTGAAGTCAAAATTAAGAAATGTGCCACTGAGGGATACTACTTTTATGATTTTTTTAGCAAATTATTTAATCACCTAGCATTAGAAAATTATTTCAACTGTTCATCAAAATTGTTTCTTGTTCCACCTCCATTGGAATAATTTGAATTGGACTAAAAATTTATTTGTGATAGCTTTTTTATTGCTTTTCATAGTAGTTTATAGCACAAAAATTTCTTAGAATCAACAAAAAAAATAATGACTAAAAGATATCCCTAACGAAACATTTAAAGATCTCCATCATAAAAGTGAACTATTTGGATTTCCTTCCCTAACTTTCTGACACATCTTTTTGCTCTCCGTATCCTTCATGTTTTGGGTTCTTTATTTGGCCGACCTCTTAAAATCGATACCGCTACCTCTGTTGGCTCGCGACCCTCACTAGCGCGTGTTCTGGTTGAATTGGATATTACAAAAAACTATCTTGATAAAGTTTTGCTGGGTTCTGATAATTTGGGTTATGTTCAGCATGTGCAAATGGAGGTTTTCCCCCCTTTTGTGATATGTGTAAAGCTATTGGGCATAATAGGGGTGAATGTTGTTCTTTTCCCCTGCACCCATTCATGTTTCTTTTACGAAGCTTAGTATTCCTATGAGGAATGATACAATTATTGTGGAGAATGCTAGTGGTGGTGTGCCTGTGGATTTGGTTACTCCTAATCCTTTGGGTCAGTCGGGTTTTGTGAGTGAGGGTGATTATTCGGTTGGATTTGCCGCATATTCTACTATTTCTGTGTCTCCTGTGATTCCTGTTGCTATTTCTCCTCTTTCTTTGCCTTCTATGGTTGGGTCTCCTGCTATTTTGGTGGAGTTGGTTAATGTGCAAGATTCCCCTATCCATGCTATTAATGCCTATGATGCGGGTGTGCCTTGTGACGCCCCAGGCATTCATAGTGAAAGGATTCAATTGGTATCAGAGCAAGTGTAGTGAAAGGATTTGATTGATAGTTTGATAGAATGGATTGTTTCAAGTGTATCGTTTTGCATACATATTGAATGACATGTGATTGACTGGATTGTGTGATTTGTATGGATTCCGACGAGTTTTGATTTTGATTTTGATTTGATTTGATTTGGATTTGAAATTTGATTGGACGGATTTGCTTTGTATCGATTTTGCATTCGATCCCTTAAGGGAAATGTCGAGGACGACATTTTTTTAGGTGGGTAGATTGTAAAACCCTTCAAAAAGCTGATTTTTTTTTATTGCAGTTCGTCTGTACGAACTGGATTTAGTACTGGACGAACTGAAGAAATTTGTGAAGAAATCTGCCATTTTCGTCTGTACGAACCTGGAGCAGTCGGGACGATCCGTCTGTACGAAATCTGTCCAGAGAGCAAGTCGCCCGGGACGAATTTGGATTTCGTCTGTACGAAATTTGTCCAGAGAACCCATCGTACCAGTACGAAATTTGGATCGTCCAGGACGATCAGTGTTAATAAATATCGGATTTTAGATATTTTGGATTCATTTTGGAGAGAGAGAAAAGGCAGGAGAGAGAGAAAGAGAAGGAAGAGAAGAAGGAAGCTTGGTTTTTGAGGCCACGGAGCGCTTTTCGTTCGACGACGCTGTTAGAAGATTTGTTTGTCTCGATGTAAGGGACTCCGAACCCTATTTCTGTTTTCGAAGATTTTGTATTTTTGATCGAGTTGTGCACTGTTTTGTGTTTTTGTAGTCGAACTTTTGACCTGATTTTGTATTGACACGACTTTCACCGCACAACTTTTAGTATGTTATAGATATGAATATTGTACACGATTTGACTATTTTCTACGATGATTTTATCGGTCGGAATTGATTCTACGCGATTTTAATTGAATAGAAAATTATCAGTACTTGATTTGATTTGGATTCTATAGATTGATAGTCTTGCATTGATGCCGTGGTTATTCTGTTGTAATTTGGAGAAATTCAGAATTTGTCTTTTTGCAGGATTTTTGTGTAAATTCGATAGACTATTGTTACTCTGCCCGATTTTTGTATGATTCCTGATTTGACTGAAATTGATAGATTGAATCGATATGCCTATGATTATTGATATGATTGCTCTAATATTGATTATTGATTGCTTATTGATACTGAAACATGTATAACCTGGTTGAACATTGGTTGGAGATGATACCTGTACAGGATGGTGGGCCGACGGGCTTTCCTTTAAATCATAGATCATGGATCATGGATATAACGATGGGAGTCATAAGGAGATTATATGCCGACGGGCGGCCGACGGGCAATAGAGTGACGACTCTTTTCATAGAACCAATGTATTGATATCTACAACAGCAATATGAATTCTACAACAGCAACATGACCATTGATTATACATTGTTCAGTATTATCGTATTGATTGCATGTTTAATGTATTGATTTACGGATTTTACGGATTTGATCGGGTTTACTGTATCGTACGATTTCACTGATTTCATCGATTGACTACTGAACATTGATACTACTGAGCATTGATATGGACATTGATAGATATAGATACTGTATTGATAGCATGAACATGAACATCGTACTACTGCCTACTGTTTCTGTACCGTATTGACTGTCGTATAGATTCATTGTTCCGTATTGCTTTTCTTGACTGATTTCATTGATTTGACCGTATTGATTTGATTGACGGATATTGATTGATTGAATTGAAATGATTGATTTGCCTGCCGCTGCATTGACTGGTTTTATTGACTATTAATTTTCGGATTGCATCGACTACTGATTTGATTTCCACTGCATAGACTCATTGACCATTGACTGATTCAGATTGATAGATTGACATGCATATTGATAGCATCGCCGTGCTTTGATTTCAGTTGTAGGCTTTGGTGACCTGCTGGACTTTGTAAGCTCATTATATGTGGTTGATATTTCAGATCCGAGCAAGGGAGCAGGAATGGAGTTCGATCAGAATGTCAGACGAATCCTTTCACTATGGATGCCTGGGGCGTCACATGCCTACCGTCGGGCCTTTGTCTTGCCCTGATCTTTCCCCTACAACCCCTGTGCCTGCTGATGCTGTCCGTTCTAGTTTCTCTCCTGTTGTTAATGGGGAATTTGTGGTTTACGGTGTTGTGGATTATGTTGCTTCTCCTAATGTGATTCCTGCCCTTATGGTAGTATTTGATATCAACTGTTGTATTAATCTTAGTGACAGTCCTATTGTTGATGATTGTGTGGAGTTGTCTGTTGATAATTCTGCTTATTTAGTTGATAGTGGTGAGGAAACCTTGGCTGCTGTTGGGGAGGATGGTGTTGTGATGCCTCTAGTGGATGGGCATATATCTATCATTTCAAATGCTAATATGTTAGCCAATGTTGCTAGAGATGTTTTGGTGGCAATGTGATTGATTACATAATGACATGTCGATTGATAGTGATGAGGAATTTATGGATAGCACCCTGGCAACGAGTTCGCTCGATAATTTTGTTATGCAACATAAACAGAAATCCAAGAAGAATTGATTTTCTTCTTTTGGAAGTTTTTGGAATGTTCTATTTGGTTTTATTCTATTTATGTTGCTTTGGTTGCGATGCTGGATTCGATTCGGAATGGACGATGATGAAGCAGCTTTGCTGCATATGCCTTCGATGGCCAGGGTTGGTTGGCAACCTTGGTGGCTCATTTTGGTATGCTTCCTCTCGGTTCGGATGTGTTTTTTGACCTCCATGGATGGCCCCTCCCCGGCAACTAGGTGTCGGTCTGAGTCCGATATTCTTCTGATTTTGTCTATCCTACTCTTAGTTTGCCTTGTTACTGCTATTTTTTATTTTACCATTGATTGTAATTCTATTGATGTGGCCATGGTTGTGGTCTTGTGATGTATCAGTTTCTTTCTTAATGGAATTTTTGGTTTGTTTTTTTAAAAAAAAAAAAAATCATAAAGGTGAACTATGCTTCCATTGCCTTTGCTTTGGTGCTTATGCACTAAGATATATATATATCCTTCATTTTGTTTCTCTTCCTGCCCCTCCCCTTTGTGATGAACGAGGGGTTTTATTGCGTGCTAGAAAATTTGAGTTAGTAGAATTTAAGTTTTACGTCTTGGCGATGTATAAAGATTAAGCACGAACAACAAAAGCAACAAGATTTGAGAACTTTTTACATGGAGTTACTGGGAAGGGAAAAAAAACCACTGGGCCTAGCCCAGTCGCAACATCCAATATATATAATAAGTGATACAAAGATCTTCCCTTCTTCACTATTGAAGAGGAGGAAGAGTATAAAATATCAAATATTTATACCCAACAACAGGGCTTAATCTTCCTAGGAGAAATTTTAGAAAATGTTCACAGTCAGACAAATGTATCTAACAGTAGGGTCAAATCTTTATAGTATTCTGGTGATGATGGTGGTTGTCGGTAGTAGTAACTAGTGGTTGTTAACGATAATAGCTGGTGGTCGTCGGCAATGATGATGACTAAAGAATGATAGAGTGCTCTCCCTTCTCTCATTTTTCCTTTTTTCTTCCCCCTCATGTGTAGAATGGCGGTCTTTTTTTTTTTTTTTTTTGGAGTGGCATGCTTAGTAAATATGGAGAAGATCTAGGGTAAATTTAGAGTGTTATACCTAACTGCTCATATTGATTAGCATTTAAATGCTTTAATGATGTCAGAATCGAATGATCTTGGGCTCGTTGGATTCGTTTAATTGAGACGCTCGAATCGACTATAGGCATGTCATATTTGGATAATAATTTGTCATCCAATTAATAATTTTAAGCTTTTAAATAAGCTTCAGTTCCTTAATTCGAGCCCATTTGAACTCAGATTGGACGGATTTTAGTGTGTCATCAGCTTAGTCATATCAAAACGTTTAGTTTGACTATAAGTTTGTTAAGATTGTTGTTTTGGATGATTGCAAATTGAATTTTGATGAGTTCCAATTCAAATATGCCTTGAGTTTCATGCAAGATCAATGTGATTTTTGGTGACATATTATATTTTTACCTTTTTGGAAGTGACATGGCTAGGAAATAGGGAGAAGATTATGGGCATATTGAGAGTGTTTCAATGAATTACCGATATCAACTCATTTGATCATGGATCATTATCAAGTCTTTGAGTATCCTAATGATGTCAAAATTCGACGATCTTAGGCTAGTTGGATTTGTCTCGTCGATTGAGGCACTCGATTTGACTCTAAGCTTGCACTATAGGAAAATGACGTGTTGCCAGCGGAAAAAATCCGCCTTTAATAATGAAAATTCATCGGAAATTTGTATTTTCCGGCAAATTACCGGCAAAATTCCATTCAACGATAATTCGCGGGTCGAAAAATCTAAACCGAACAAATATTTTCGCCAAAAAAAAAATATGGCGGCATTTCCGGCACAATTCCGAAGAAAAAAAATGATGTTCATACGTCAACTTTCCTTGACGGATTCTGGCGTTTAATCCACCGGTATTTCCGGCAAAAAAGTTGTGCTGGAAGTGCCGGCAGATAATCCATCGTCATGATCCGCCGTACTACTTTAAATGATCCCGAATTTAATTTTGGAAGCCTTTGATTCATGTTTACATCGAGATTTGTGCCTGCTCAAGATAATTTTTTGGCGGCAAATCACTCTTGAAAGCAAGAAAAAAGTATTAGTTTAAAGCTGTCTCAAATGAAACCTTAATCCAAGACGATTTCATATACATTTATGTACTTTTCATTTTCTCAATCAAATAAAACTTCGATAATTTTAAAATATTATATATGTATATAGCTTGGCTAGCTTTGATGAGAAGAATCAAATCTTGGTTCTCTAGATGAATAATGTGGCCCATTCTCTTACAAAAGCATTGAATTTTGAAAAGAGAACCGAGATTTGTGCTAAAAATTTTCTAAGAAAAGATTGAAGATCTAATCTTTTGTTAGCTTTGGTAGGTTCTTTTCTAGCTTTCTAATCAAATTCTCATCACCAATTTTTAATGGTCGGTGCCTTCTTCATAATGCTAACAACCTCTGATTTTAACTTGCTTTACGAGCTTCCATAAGGAAGGAATCATTAGCCTAAAAATCAGTACACAAAGAGAGAAATTGTGAGAATAAAGTAGAAATTAAAGCTGTTTAAAAAGCATTATAGATTAAGGTCTGTTTGGATGACTTTTTTATTGTTTATTAAAATAATTTTTTAGTAAAAATTTAAAATTTTGATACTAAAAAATTATTTTAAGATGCATTAAAAAAGCCGTCCTAAACGAAGCTTAAGATTTTGTTTGAAACAGTTTCTTTTACTATTTTCTAAAATAAAATTTTAACACAAAATTTTCTTATACTAAAAGTTTCTATATCATATTTATTATATTACTCAGATTATAGATACGGACCAATGATATTTAGATAAAAAGAAAAAAAAAATAATTACTCCAAAAAAATTATAGAAAATAAATATTTCATTAGGATTATATTTACATGATAATTATTGATCATCTCATAATCAATATACATATATTTAAATTATGATAGTATTGCTTTCCAGGCTTCCACTAACCATAAAAAAAAAAAATATTAATTAGAAGCTCTAATTTTTCAATATTCTATCCATCAGAGTAGTAGCCATGAGCATATAATCTTATATAGGAATGTAAATGAGTCAACTCAACTCGTGAGTAAATTCGAGCTCAACTCGATAAATAACTTATGAGTTAAGCTCAATCAGCTAACAAGCAAAATTTGAACTTGTTTCAACTTGACTCATTAACTCCTAAGTTAGCTCGTTTAAAAACTATTAATATAAAATACATTTAAAATATATTAAAAATAAAAAGTTTAAGTATAAAATCATTATAAATATTCACAATTTTATATCAAGTTGATATATAATTATTTATATTCTAATTTCTCATACTTTTTATAAGTTTATTATAATAATAGCTTTAATTGGAATATATTTGATCCCATATCCTTTTATATATTTAAAGGAAGAGACGTCTAAATTTAATTGATTCCACCTATCTAAGTATGTTGCCTAATCATCTATGTCTAATAAATGTAGGGGTAAAATAGTCATTACATTCATGCCAGCTAATTACTATCAATAAATTTTGACTAAATAAATTATTTGTCTTAAATTATTATCTATAAATAAAAAAGAACACTATATAATATTATATAAGTAAACAACGTTACCCAATCATCTATAACTAATAAATAGAGGGGTAAAATAGTCATTACATTCATGCATCTAATTATTATCAATAACTTTTGATTAAGTAAAATATTTATTTCAAAATATTATGAATAAATTAAATTAAAAAAACACCATATAAAATCATATAAGTAAAAATATATAGTTAATAGAAAATTTTATAAAGAAGTTTAAAGACTAAAATATTTAATAAGTTTTGAAAAAACAATGAAAAACATAAAATATTTTTTACACTCTTAGAAAAAAATATAAAATATTTTAATGTTTAAATTTCATTTTAAATTTACTTCTAATTATTATTATTTGCTTACTAATCTTATATATTGTTATTTTTAAAACTTGACCAAAAACTAATTTTATGAGTAATTAATAAATTCGCATAAAAATATTTTTTCTTTCTAAAATAAATATTTTCTTTTTGTAATTTTGTCATTGTTATGTGTTTTTGTAGAAGATGGTCCACTGGCGCAGCTAGATTCAAGTGATTCTCTCGTTGATCAAAGTTGATCGCGGATCTTCTTAGTTTTAATAAATTTAAGAGCTTTAATAAATAAATCCAGCGAATTCGACGAATAAGAGCCAAATTTCTGAGAAGAAAAATATGAGTGAAAAATAGTATTGTATTTCCAAAAAAAAGTATTATTATATCTATATGGCAACGTGGCCATCTTTGCTTCCGTATATGAATAATATTATATTCTTTAAATTTTTTTTTTTTTGGGTAAACATTTATTTATTTTTTACAAAAAAATCATGGTACTAATATGATATATGATATAATATAGTATATAGTTAAAATGGAAGTACTATCCTAAAAAAATCATCATATATTACTTTTATTATTTACACAAGTCACCTGTTGGTTGAGAGCTTATGGTTCCAACTAAGTGATATTGGGTTTGAGTCTTTGTGTATGTGTTGTGTGTGTGAATTTGTCTTAAATGACCTAAATGACCAAACTTTTATTATTTATGAAAAAATTAAGAATTGTAGCTTAATTAAATTAAAAAAATTTGTATTTAAAATCAATAATGCAATAAACTAAATTTAAAAATAACAATAAGATAAGTAAAAATAGTTTCTATATAAAAAAATAAAACAATTCTTTACTGAATACTCATTTTACCGTTTGTTTTTCAAATACATGCACATCACTACTTAAAGAACAATTATTACGTATTCCGACCGGACATAGAGGAACGTCCGATCGGAGGCAAAATCCCACCAAAAAACTAGTTGTACCGAGCAAATACCAAACAATAATGAGGAATACCATCATTTGAAGACCCAATAACGAGTTATGCCGAGCTATACCGAGCAATACCGAGTTATACATAAGTTGTACCGAGTTTTTCCTAGAAAAAACTCGGACAACTCGGTATTTCTCGGTACAGCTCGGTATAACTCGGTATTGGTCTTCAGAGAGCGGTATTCCTCGTTATTATCAAATAATACCTAGTTGTACTGAGCAAAATACCGAGTTTTTTGGCGGGATTTGGCCTTCATCAACCGGACGTTCATCTACGTCCTTACATCGGACGTAATAAAAGTTCCTACTTAAGGCGCATGATTCATTATATATATGAAAAAGTGAGAATGAAAGAACATTTAGAATTCCAGTAGACGAAACCATTGTAGCTTGGATTATATGGGGGGTTTTCTCCCTCCTATTTGCAACCCTTTAGCTTTGATTTATATATATATATATATATATATATATATATATATATATATATATATATCACTCTATTAAACTAATAATAATCAATGTTTTAGTTTTTTTGCAGCCATTGGTAGCCCTCTTTCTCTCACAAATCTCGATAATAGTTCTCAAGTTTTATATTTATTGGTGCCAAAGAGAGCCTACTTGATTTTTAGAACAATGAAATAGGTAATATATTGCTCCCATCGTCTCCTAAGTATGGTATAGTAAGCTAAAATATGACGAGCAAATGAAGAATCAAAGTAGTGTTCATTATTGTGTAAAGAGTTAGAGAAAGTAATTGTTGATTGAAGATGAGAGCGCGCTATTAAGAGAAAGAATTTTTTGATAAAGTTATAAACTTTTCTATATTTAATCCTTTGGCTTTGGTAAAGTAAGCTTAGGCAATCTTAGCCCTTAAAGAGCAAAGCAATTCTACCATAGGAATGAAAAATTAGGATTCCATAATACAATTAATGCACATCTAAATTTTTTTGAATGTCTTTAGCTTCAAAATAATAAGGAATTAGTGAATTATTGATGAGATCTTTCTCCAAAATATTATAAACTCTAAATTTATTATCTTAAATGGAAGAATTTGAATGATCTAACTGAATAATAGTGTTTCAAAAGAATTTTTTTTGAATTGCCTTTATAGCTTTTTTTTATATAAAAAATAAATATCAAATTCCTATTCTAAAAAGAATTCTAAGATGTTACTATATATCCAATCACCCCATGGGTGGAACCAACTTTAATTATCAAGGGGGGCAAGTGACAAATTTAAAAAAAAAATAAAATATATATAAGTGTGCAAAAATATTTTATTTTACATATAATCGCTTTTCACAAACTTGTTTAATTTGTTAGTGTTAGAAAAGTTCAACATAATTGGATGAAAATAACAGGAGGCCAAGAGGCTTTTCAATTTTTAGAGGGTCAAATTGCATAAAAAAGATGTCTAATGGGGGCAAAAAATAAAATTCAGTGGAGCATATTACAAATAATCCTTACTATACTAATTTTTTTTTAAGGGGACAATTTTATAAAAAAATAAAAATATATATAAAGATGCAAAAATAATTCATTTTACACAATCGTTTTTCACGAACTTGTTTGTTAATGTTAGAAAAGTTCAACATAATTGGACGAAAATAACGAGAGGCCAAGAGACTTTTCGAGTTTTAGAGGGGTAACCCCCCTCACCACTACACAGTTCCACCCTAGTCAATTGAAATAATCAAAATAATACGCCCAATAGATAATTTAATTCAAAGAGAAATTTATATCGGGTGGTAGGGAAGTTGTTTGTCAAAGAAAAAGAGGGCCCCTATCTCAAAAGAAATAAATCTAAGGCTTCGTTTGGGACGGCTTTCTTTCTACTTCTTAAAGCAGCTTTCTGGTAAAAAAAATAATTTTGTATTAAAAAGCTGATTTAAGAAGCAGTAAAAAAGCCGTCCCAAACCAAGCTTAAATGACATATGAAATTACTCTTTTTTTAATCCAATTTGTTGGATTTAAATATAATTTTGAAAGAATAAGCTACAGTCGTATATAAAACCGGTAAGCTTTCAAACATCAGCTTTGTCAAATTATGCGACGTGGCGAGCTTTTCCGGACGCGAATTGGAAGCTGTATGGCTGCACATGCATGCTCTCTTATAACGTGAAAATATTGATGCAATGCGTTGTCTTCTTCTGAAAGGCTTTTCGATCAGCAGATATGAACAACGCAGCAGCAAGCGCGTTAAATGACAAGAAAAATGTCGTGAAAAGCTCGGATGGTTGCTACAGGACAAGTGGCCATGTGCTCCTCAACAGCCATACGATATGGTCTATATAGATGCAATTAATTTAGTTTTTGTTCATATTCTATTGGTTCATTAAATTTGTACGCACGCTCTCAACGTTTCATTATAAAAAAAAAAAAAAAAGGAAAAGAATTGATGCATTAATTTCATTTAATTACGATAGTTTATTATGGTTTATGATAGCAGCTTGAGCATTTGAGCTTGAGTTTGATTAGAGTTTGAGCTCTTTTTTTATGCTTAATTATATGAGTTTAATTTGGCTAATGGACTGACTCTGTTGTTATGAATAGAACTGTCAATATTGGACCCGACCCGAACCCGACCCAAAGATTTCGGGTTTGGGTTGACCAAAACCCGAAGCGGGTCGGGTTCGGGTTCTAAAAACTTACCCGTTTGAAAAACCGGGTCGGGTTCGGATTGACCCGGGAACAACCCGAAATGACCCGGAACACACACAAATATGTCTGTCGGTCTGCCCGGAGTGAGCCTGCCCGAGTGCCTGGCTCCGGACTACCCAACCGCTACGTCCCGAGGCTGCCTGCCTGCCTCGCATCGCGTCCCGAGGACTGAAGTCTGAGGACATCATGAATCGGAGTCGCGTCCACGCCATGTCAGCGGACCGCGGCTGTTCCGCGCCATGTCCGGCTCCCGGTGGCCGGCGTCCGGCACTTCCGAGTCCGGCATCCGACAGTTCCATTTCCGCTTCCGCGTCCGGCAGTTCCGCGACAGTTCCACGTTCGGCGTCCGCGGCAGTTCCGCCTTCAGCATCTGGCGTACGCGGGTCGGGTCGGGTCGACCCGAACCCGAAGCGGGTCGGGTTCGGGTCCAGAAAATCGACCTGTTTGAAAAAACGGGTCGGGTCGACCCGAACCCGAATAGTGCCGGGTCAGTTTCGGGTTCGACCCGAACCCGACCCGTAACCCGAAATTGACAGGTCTAGTTATGAAAGAGAAAAAATAAATAATATTTGAGTACTTATTAATTATTATAATAAAATGATAAAAATTGTGAAAATACATAATAATGAACAATTTTGGCACTTAAAATATTGAGTTATGTTGGAATTATATATAAAACAAATTTTTAAAATGATGTCTGTTGTTAATTAATTTTATGAAAATAAAATTAAAAAAAATTAGAAATGATGTTAGTCATTTGGTAATTCAACGATTGGCTTGGATGAGGCAAATCCTCGTGGCAGAGAGTATGGCTGATCGGGAATTTGCATTTGGGTGCGTGTGGGACGGGCTGAGTTATGGCTCGGATGGATGGGCCTAATCGCAACACAAAAGGGATGGGTCGATTGCGGGTTGGGAGCAGGATGACGGGTCGGGTATTAATGATTGGCTCCATTTAATTTAATTTTGACTAAATTATTCCAATTCATGATATTATATTATAGTTCAATTAATAATTAGAAGGGGATGAGTCGTTTAAAAAGGAAATGACATAATTGCTAATAATTAAATTATTAATTATATTTTAGTGAAATTAATAAATTTAATTAGTAAATTATAGTTTAGCAAAATTAATAAATTAAATTAGCTAATTATATTATAGTAAAATTGATAAAATAAACTAATAAATTAAATTAATAATAATATTATTGTAAAATTAATAAATTAAATTAGTTAATTATATTATATTAAAATTAATAAATTAAATTAATATATAGAAGGGCAAATCATCTAAATAGTAAATGAATTGACTATTAATAAATTATATTTTATTAAATCATTCCAAAATATTAAACATATTCATCCTCAAATAAATCTAATAACCAATTCATCAAAATCAAAGGATTAATTTAATTTAAAAACAATGAAAATTTTGTTAAAAAAATAAAATTTCATTTCACAACATCTAAACCAACCTAAACAGACAACCAGTATATAATTGTGCAAGTTCGCCCAAGCTGCCCTGCTAGTCTTGAGGAGGGTTACCTACAACCACAACCCAGTCCGCTAGCTGCCGACCCGACTGGAACCCATCCCCTCTGTAAGCTTGATTTGTTGTATCAGAGCCAATCGCTGGGTTACCAAACGACTTCCGTTATTTCCTAAGTTTTTATTTTTGAGTTTTGTTTCTGCCAAAATTATTCATAGCAAACATTATTTTAAAAATTGGTTCTCTATGTATTCTCATGAACTCAATTGATATAAAATACTATATGATGTAAGAATGTAAGACAGTTTTTAAATATATAATTAATTTTATAAGTGAATGAGATTGTAAGCTTCCTTATAAATCATAATAATATTAAATAATTTCTTAAATCTTAAGCGAAAAAAATACATAAATATATAATATCTCTCCGAAAATGACCGAAATCTTACTATGTTTTGATGTAACGGTAACATACAAAAATCATAACTATTGCAAGGCCAAAGTAGATGTCCAGACGATATCATCAACATGCATGAATGCTACAGATCAGTATGAGGATTTCAGTACAAACAAGTTCTATTGACAAGAATGATCTGATAAGATTAGCATATCGATATAAAAAAAAGCCCAACCGAAACCATCAAAAATCAAATCCTTAAGATTTTTGAAGATAAATAAAGACCAACTCACTATCATTCCATCCAGGCTCCAGCTTAGCTACTTGCAGATATTATTCTAATAGACCAAAGAGAAGCTTGTGAAGTGACATGTTATATTGCATGAATTCTAGGCAGGAGAAGTGGCCCCTGCGCACATGCGATATCACATGCATTCATGGCCACATGAAATACTACTCTTAGGGATTTTTTTTTTTTTCAATAGAAAAGTGAGTACAAAGCACTGTTTCAGTAATAAGAAAAATCTGCAGGAAGCAATCACAAACACACACTGGCACAGTAAAATGAGAGGAGATATCACAAATTCACATAGAGTAAAATGATAGCTTAAAGACTACAGATCGAGTAACTGAAGAAGAGAAATTTCACTGGGCTTAGGTCGGTTGGTGGGCGAGTATGATTGCGAATCTCGCAACCCATATTCGAATCCTCTATCATGCGGTGCGACTCTTTAAGAGGGGAGAAAATAACTGCGGGTTCTGCACATGTGGGGTTGGTTGTTGGTAGGCTCGCCGATGGATTAGTTATGCCACCAAGCACCTCCTAAAGGGGTGGCAACATGTATGCATTATCAATTCATCATAGCTTACGGCCTCACGGGTCAGGCAACAAAAAACCAATGTAAAAATCTCGTGAAAGTAAGAAAAAAAATAATGATCTAAAACTGCCCCAAACGAAGACTTAGTATTGCCATGAAATCACATACAATTTATTTACTTCTGCAGTAAATAAACAGGTAAAGATGTTATGGTGATCAAAGTTTGAAGCCTGAAGAACCTCTTGTATGGTAGACTGGAGAAGGAAAAAGAAAATTCCCGTAACTCATCTTGATCTGTTAGTTGAAGGTTTTGATAATCAATTAGTTTAAGTCTTGCATATATGTGTGTGTATTAGTTCTAATTGGCCCAAATGTCCAAAATAATTGAAAGAAAATTACTAATCAGCCACACGCAAGGCCAACAACTGAACTAAATTCGCTAGAAAAAAGCGAACAATGAAACTTTCAACGTCAATTAATATGTCTTTCAAGCTTTTGGCGCAGGATAAAAAAATGTGGATAAAAATTCATTTTTAGCCAAGTTTTTTTTTAATATATATTTATATTTACACTATATGAGTGATTGTAACATTTCACATTATGCCATATAATAAGAACTTCAAAAATATTCAAATATTAATTAAAAAGAAAAATACAAGCATAAGTCTATATATAATCTCACAAAGCTCTTTCACAAGCTATAAAGCTTCATTTGAGACGATTTTCTTATTGTTTCTTAAAGCAGTTTTTTAATACTACAAATAAAATTTTAATTCAAGAAACATGCTTCAAGAAGCAAAAAAAACTGTTCCAAATGAACCCTAAGACTATATATGCAACTTCTAAGACTCTTTTCCTAAAAATATGACTAAAAATCATATTATCAGCCATAGTTTTCATGACAAAATTTGTTTTTGGGCGGCTAGGTTAATTAAGGCAGATTCATACACATCACATACATAAGACTCGAATTTAAGATCTCTTAATAAATAGCCTAAACTTTCAACCAACACACTAAAATGAGCTTTATATTTCATGTCAAATTTATCTGCAACTTGCGGTATGATAGTGTTAAACTATATGAAATGAAAGAAATATAGTAGCATCCACTGATTAAATTGATTGTTATCCGGTAGGGACCTACCATCTGTAAATTTACGAGGGCAAAATCCATGGATGTGGCCAAGTCATAAAAGGAAAGGTAGCTTTCAGCTAAAGCTACACAGAGGGTCATTTACCCTATGTCTTCGCACAGTACAGGCACACAACTGCTGCACAGCTACTTCAACAAAGTTGTCTTTGTCCGGCCAAGCACCAGCAATGCACATGGATGATATAAGTAAACCTAATTCCATTATTATTTTTATTTTTTATTTTTTGAATAGTTGAGTGTCTAAATAATGTAAATAGGATATTCAATAGAAATATATATATATATATATATATATATATGAAAAATTTGATTAGTGGCGGTGGTCGTCAACGACAACGGCTGTTGTTGGTAGCAATATGTGGTGATGGTCTGCAGCAGTGATAATTGGAAAATTCAAGAGATGACTAGTTCTCTCCCTTATTCCTCCCCCTCATGTGAGAATTAGAATCTAAAACACTTCTCATAAGACTTATATTGCACAAAATATTTATTTAGCATCTAAGTGTCTTAATGATGTCAGAATTGAGTGATCTAGGGCTAATTGGATTTATCTAATTGAGCCATTAGATTTGACTATAAGCATGTCTACTTTCGATATCATTTCGTAATCAATTAAATTAATGTTTGAAGTTTCCAATCATACTTCAAATGTTTGATTTGGGCTTAGAATGAAGCACCTTTGGTACAGTTGAGTTTGTTTAGTTAAGAAGTTTAGTTCAACTACAAACTTGTTGAAATTAAAGTTCACATGATTTTGAATTTCATTTCAGAAGTTTCTAATTCTATTTTTACCTCAATATTCTTGCCAAATTATGCAGATTATATATATATACAATTAATGTCTATGCCATGTTGCCTCTGTTGTGGATTTTATTATGATTTAATTGCAGATAATTATAGTCCAGTTCCTCTAATCTATCTTAAAATGATGCCTCTTTATTTCTTAGAGAAAAAAAAAAAAATACAACTTCATTCTCATCTAAGTTTATCATAATGCAAAGGTCGGCTTACGACTGACTAACTAAGGCTCTGTTGGAGACAAATTTTTTATTGCTTTGCGTTTTAAATCGTAACTATGATTTATATTTGATCATTATTATTTTTTGTTTCTATTAAAAAAAAATTGTTACTGATATATCATCAGGAAATTATGTTGGTCAGGCACGCCCAAGAGGGGCGCACCTCTTCGTCTGCACGGCAGCGTGGGCTACAGTAGGTGGCGGTCGGCCGGCCGGCCGGTTGGGCTGCCTATGCTTTTTTGGACCCGATTTTTCGGCACGGACAATCCAAATCGTATGTAGTTGGGGTCTGCAATCATTTTTTGACGTTTCAGATCCAATTTCGACACTTCCGGAGTTCAACGGAGTCTTTATAAGCAATTTCCGGCACTTTAAAATAGTTTGGAAAGACAAATCGTGTCCAAAAATTTCCCAAAAAAAATATGAAAAGTTTCGGACTTCTGGAGCTTTGAAGTCCGAAAATAGAGTGGCAACTAATACATCATAAAAAAATTATGTTGCTCGGTAGGGGTGTCAATTCGGGTCAATGGGTCAGATTCGGGTTGAACTCGGGATTGACCCGACACTATTCGGGTCAACCCGAACCAACCCATTTTTACAAACAGGTCAATTTTTCGGACTCGAACTTGACCAGGCGGGTTGGTGGGTTGAGACGACCCGACCTGACCCAAGTTTTTTTGATTTGGCTGAAGAAGCGCAAAATCATTTTCCCAGTCGAATTTGTGCCCGTGACACCAGTCGCTACTTCCAGACCGCCGACGAAGCAACGACGGCGGCCTAGCTTCTTAGGGTTTAGCTTAGGGTCTGGAGAAGGCGGTCGATAGGGATGCAGGACAGTGGAAGGAGGTCAGAGCCTTGATGGGGCCGCAGGATGGCAAAAGTCTGTTGGCGGAGCCGCGGGAGCAGGACGGGCAGAAGAGAATCGAGGGTGAGTCGCGACTCCTTAGTAGTGGGCGGAATGCCAGAGGCCCAGAATGGTTCGAACGGACTTGGATTTGATTTCAGGTCATTTTCGGGTTTATTTCGGGTTTCCGGGTATACTCGAATCAGACCCGTTTTTTGAAATGGGTCAATTATCCGAACCCAAACTCGACCCATTTTCGAACTGGGTCAACCCGAACCCAGAATTTCTTGGGTTGGGTTCGGTTCGTGTCAAAAATTGACACCCATATTGCTCGGGCTCGAATCTCTAAGCAAAATCATGTTGGAAAATTCAAAAATTAAATTCGGGATCATCTGAACTCTGATTTCAGCAAACTTATAGTTGAACTAAACGTCTCGGAAATACGAATCCAACGAAATCAAATTTCACTCAATCCGAGAATAAATGAGTGCAAATCAAAGACCCGAAGCACAATTGGAATGTTCAAACCATAATTTGGATTACATATTGAACTCTAAATGTGACATGCTTATTTTCAAATTGAGCAACTCGATGAGATGAATCCAATGAGCCCTAGATCGCCAAATTCTAATATCATTAAGACATTCAAATGTCTTGTAAACAATCTATGATCAAGGGAATCAACATCGGCCGTTCATTCAAACCACTCCCAATTTACCCATGATCTTCCTCCTATTTAATGGTCATGCCACGCTAAAAAAATTATAAATATATCTCTCATTTCTCATAGAAAGGGACCCCAAAAGGGGAGGAAGAAGGGAGCCTAAGAAAGAAGATAAGGAAGAGAAGGAAGAGTTCTCTTGCCATAAGACTCGACCACCTCCCGGCCACCGACTGACATTAGACTTCCGACTATCACCATATTTCTAGTCGATGTCGGACTTCCGCCCGTCATTTGACTTCTACTTGACACCGGACTTTTGCCCGGCTATTGGCGGACGCCATATTTCTGCCTGGCTACCAACTAACGCCTGATTTATGTCCGGCCACAAACTAACACAAGACTTCAACCCTTCGTTGGATTTTTACTTAACGTTGGACTTCCACCCATTGTCGGATTTCTACCCGATGCCAGACTTTCGCCCGTCGTCGGTCTTCCGCCCGTCTTCAGACTTCCGCCGGTCGTCAGACTTTCGTCGGACTTCTACCCAACGCCAAACTTTCACCCGTCAACGGATTTCTAACTGACGCTTGACTTTTGCCCGTCATCAGGCTTATGCATGTTGTCAGACTTTCACCAGACTTCTACTCGACGCCAAACTTTTTCCCAACGCCGAACTTCTAACCTCTGTCACCAGTCGACTACGGTCCTTTTGATCTCCCTCACCATACAATAGTCTTTCTGACTATTGTCGCCTGTCAATTACAATCATTCCAACATCCGTTGCCACACAAACAATATTTCTATTTACTGTTGCTCGCCGACTACGGTCCTTCTAACCTTCATAGCCAGATTGCGATCCTTTCAACCTTCGTCGCCTGATAACGGTCTTTTATGACCGCAATCGCCCGCCGACTATGGTCCCTTTGACCACTATGACTAGACTACGGTCTTTCTGACCTCCATCGCCCGTCGACTATGGTTCTATAGACCAAACATATGTATCAATAGTGATTCTTTCAAGTCTCATCATGTAACACATGCTATATGATGTTTATTTGTTACAACAAGCTAAGGCCTTCCCCCAAGGAATGGCCTCATTTGTACTCAACAGCAAATAATAATGGATTCATTCAAGTTGGGTCAAGCCCCATGGCTTTTCCCCTTTCATGATTTTCTATGTAAAAATCTCAGTGTCTCTTATGAATGTCGCACCCTCCCTCTCTTATATGATTGTGTGCTGGATCTTCATACAAAACTAATACGCTAAACTTTATACTTCTCTATTACCGCGAGTATTCCATGACGCAATAGTTACTTTTGCTGCTTTTGACGGCACCTTTCAAAAGGTTACTTTCTCCACAGTAGTTTTACAATTGCCTTTACAAAAAATTCTAGTCTCCCAAACGGACGCTAATTATGTATACTTTTGAAACATAGATAATATATATATATATATATATATATATATATATATATATATATATATATATATATATATATATATATATATATATATATATATATATATATATATATACCTCACACTTAAAGTGAAAATCCAAAACTAATTAAATTAGAGGTAGGTGGTACCATCCATAAAAAAAATGGACTTATTTCACATTTTTTATTTTATTTGATATTATTGTGATAAAAAATTATTTTATTATAAATATTTTATATCCATCTCAATGCAAATTCAAAAATTTTGAGATAGTTTTTATTTCTTATCATGAACATCTCAAATTTAGGAGGACATCATTTTAAAATTTTATATAATCAAAATAAAAATTATGAGAGAAACTTTCATATTTTACATAATTATTAGAATATTTATCTTCAATTTGTATTTAACTATGGTCACCTTGGTATATATAGACCTAATCTCACCAGGCCACCATCCATTATTGATATGAATGGTTGAGATTAAAAAAAAAAGAATGGCTGAGATTTATCAAAGTTTATCTAATCTACATTTGCTTTCAATACAATCAATTAATCCTAACCATTCAAAACTAGGGGTGTCAATTTTTGACACGACCAAAAACACGATCCGAACCCGACCCGAAAAAATCCGGGTTCAGCTCAACCCGAACCCGAACGGGTTCGGGTTCAGGTTCAACAAACCAACCCGTTTTAAAAATCGGGTCGGGTTCGGGTTAACCCAGCAACCCGAAATTGACCCGAAAGTGACGAAAACTCATTTTTGACCCGAAAATCCGAGATTGACCCATTTTTGACCCGAAAATCCGAGATTGATCCGATTTTGACCCGAAAACTAGCAATTTTGGGTCAAAACCCGGGCCATTCGTGTCGGGTCGGGTTAGGGACCGGAAACCTGACCGTTTTTTTAAAAACAGGTCGGGTTCGGGTTGACCCGAATAGTGCCGGATCGGGTTCCGAGTTTCGGCCCGAACCCGACCGTTGACCCGAATTGACACCCTTATTCAAAACTAGATTATAACAAGCTGAAAAATTAATTTGCAAATAAAATGAAAAAAAAAAAGTCTCATTATACCGAGAAAAGTTTGATGAAATATAGGAAAATTATTGAAACATAATTAGCATTTTAATGAAGCAATTAACATTAATCAAATGGTTTAAGCTGTCGTTGCTTAAAGAGTTTCAATGATGAAAGAATATAGGCACATGGGCTGAGTACGCCAATGCGAGAAAAATTGTTGAATAACATTAAGAAATATTATAAAAAAAAGGAGAAAGTAGAAAAATTGGGCCAACATCTGAAACAACAAAAAGTAAGCGGTAAAAATGATAAAAAAAGTTATATGAGGTTTTTTTCATATAAAATCATTAAAAAATATGTAATAATAAATTAAAATAAGATTATATTTATTAAACATGTTAAAATTATAAGATAATTAAATTTTATTTAAATTATAGTAATTATCAGAGTTATATTGTGCTTCTTTTTAAGAGTTATTATAATTTATTAAATATTTTTCCTTTTGAGTTAATTTTATCTATTTTTTGTTTATTTTTATGAGAGAAATTTATGAAATATATTTGTATTTTTTATTTCTAAAATACAATAAAATTGAATGTCGTGAGCTATTGTACAAGCTAGGCTTTTTTAGCTGGGCCATCTTGTGTTAACTGGATTTGATGGGCTGAATTATTTAGTTTCCCCGTGGGCTTAGGTCTATGTTGAAAGTAAGGAAAGAGAAGGAAATTAAATAAATTGCATAATTTTTATATGAAAAATTCGTAAAATACAAACACCAATGTTTTGGCCTAGCTAAAACAACATGTATTAGGTTTATAATAAATTATATGATTTGGGAGGCGAAGAAGAATGAATTGAAGTGTGCAAACAAATCAATCAAGGAGGGCAAGGGTCGTATCCAGCAGAGTATGATCAGGTGCCATATCCCAAAGGATGCTCGAATTATAAATGATCAAAAATCAAATTAATCAGGTCAATTCCTTAATAGTCCTGAGAAGACCATTAAAGCAAGAAAACATAGTAAAGTTGCATTATTCAAAAAAGAGCATACATCGTTGAGGCCCATCTATTTTGTAGCAGGTGGAGGCTTCATTGGTGGGCTTTAAAGATCTGACAAAGCCCATACAAAGATCTGCAGGCCGCTTAACCGATGTGGGCATTACCTAACATCTTTTCTACGTTGACAAGCCATTTAATTGGTTTAATCATGTGAATGTAGCAAAGAGGGCAAACATTGCCTATCTTATAAATTTTTGGTGCAAAGTAAGTTTGTGTTGATGTCCATGGAGAAATTATACATCGAACGATTCAGAGATCAACTAGAACGCGTCACGTCACCTAGTACACAGCGGTACCGAATAAAAAAGTGATGTGACGTTATGGTTGGTCTCACAAAATATTTTTTTCCTATCCATGAGCCGCATATGATTAATGGTTCATTTGGGATAGCTTTAGTACATCTTTTTATAATAATATTTTAAAAAAAATTAATTTAAAATATTTTTATAATAAAAATTTACTTAAAAAAAAAATAGTCTCAGACAAAGTCTAACTTGATCCTCATTAATAAAATCAAGTTATGTCAAGATCGAATTAAAATATATATAATTATGTGCATGAGTGCTCATATAAAAGCCAAATAATTTATTTTATGCGCTACAAAATTAGTAAAGATCATTTGTTTACTATAATCAAAATTAATGAGTCACAGCTGCTTCAAATAAAGAATAAGTCTATTTATATGATGGTGGTTGGAGGACTGTTGTTAGGTAACGCCGGTTAAAGGACTGTATTAGGGTGACGATTATTAGAGTATCATAATAAGGTACAAATGTTTGGAGATTCATAATTTTCCAAGGGTAGTCAAAGGACCACAGTTAGACGATAGTGGTTAGAGGACCACAGCTTGGTGATGGCAGTTTGAGGACTATAGTAAATAAATAATAGTTGGAGAACCAAAATCGAGCAAGAATTGTTGAAGGCTTGTATATCAGGTAATGGTGGAAGGAAGATTATAGTTAATGCAATGTTGTTTGAAGAAATAGTTGTGTAATAGTGGTTATAGTACTATAATTAGGCCATGATATTGAGAGAACCGTAGTTTGAGCAATAGTGGTTTGAAAGTTATAGTCAAACAACAATGATCAAGGGACCATAGTCAGGCAATAGTTGAAAGATTGTAGTTAATCAACAATGGTCAAATGGCTTTGGTTGGAGGATTGCAATTGTGTGATGATGGTCGAAGGATTGTAGCTAGACAATAGTGATTGGATGATCGTAGTTGGGTGATGTTAGTTTGATTATAATGATTGGATGGCGGTTCGATGGTAGCTATCGAGCAATTGTCTAACAGTAATAATTGCATTGTGGTTCATTGGTGGTGGTACTCGGCTGGAGCATCATGATTGTTCTAGCCTTTGAGCACTCCTCTATCTTAGGCCAAGGTCCATGCCTCCCCTCATAAAAGTAGTATGGGTGTAAATATGGACAAAATCTTGAACACCTCATCAAACAGTCAATATTGATTTTGTTGATAATAGACCTTTTTTTTTTTACATTCTAAATCATTTAATGGTCTCATAATTAAATAATTTTAGGCTTATTGGATCCATCTCATCGAGATACTCAAATTGATTAGAAGCATAAAAAATTTGGATATCATTTGGACCTCCAATTAATGTGTTTGATTACAAGTTTATTGAAATTAGAATTCAAATGACTTTGAATTTAATTTTGAGGTTTTCAACTCAAATATCCATTGAGATTTTGGCCCAACAAAGTTGATTTTTAGTGACTTATACATTTAACAATAACCCACTTTTTAAAGCGCATATAATAATTAAAATAAAGTTGTTCAAGCACACAATATAATTCTTAAAATAAATAATTAAGTATCATTAAATAAGCATTTTATTAAATTTTAAAAGAGCCATTTGTTAAACAACAAATAAGTATGTTCATCAATATAAATAAATGATTGGATTAATATTCAAGTTTATTTATTTATGTGCCAAATCTAACATTTTTTAAGCTGACATAGTTATTTAAATAGATAATAATAAACAAGATTTATGTTAACAAATACAACAATGTTCATCATGGAGCACACTAATTTTCTTACATCCCATCACATGAAGAGTATAGTTGCGCTTGTTCCTTCCTAAAAATGGGACATATGCCTTCATAGTGGATTATGCAATGCCTAGAATTTAATTTTGAAGAATTTTTTTTTTTTTTTATCTTTTAATTTACGCAACTATAGCTATCTAATTTTTTTTAATCAATCTAAATAGTAGCAAAAAGAAAACTATCAATCAAAACATCGATAAATACATATGTATTCATTTCCTAAAAATAATATACACTACTTCAGATATATGCAATCGTACCGCAACTTCTCTCTCCTAAACACAAAAGAATAGCTAAAAAAAAAAGAAACAGAATAGGGATATAAATGAGTCGAGTCGAGTTAAGAAGTGACCTTATCGAGCTCGGCTCGTTAGATATATAATTGGCTTGAACTCATGCTCGAGCTCGAGTCAAGGTCATAAGGCGAGTTTGAACTCGAGCTCGTCCCACAGTTAAATAAGTTTGAGCCTTCTCGCGAGCCTAAGTGTGATTTTTGAAATGTAGACGAGATTTAAAAATATTTAAATTTAAAATTTTGTTTAGCATTTACTATTTATTTTTTAAAATATTTAAATTTAATAAATAAAGTAAAATTATTTAAACAAAATTAATAATTATTCGAGCTGGCTAGCAAGCTCAAGCTCGAACTTGAGCTCGACTCATGATCTTGATAAGCTCAGCTCGTGCGCCTATAAACGAGTCAAGATCAAGCTGGTTAGCAAGCTGGCTCGGCTCACTTACACCCTTAATCCTAATCAATATCACATCCCTAATAGGGAGAGAGTGATCACTACATGAAAGTCAGTGATTTAGATATCAAGAAAGAAGACAATGAATGAAGGGAAAATGGCTAGGGTTTTCCTGCGTCTTCTTCATCGCTCTGTGGCTGCCTTGTGGGTAATATACTATGTTTCTTCATAATTTCCCTCGATTTCCTTTTGTTTTTTCTCCTTCATCCATTTTTCGGGTTAGAATGACTGTTAATCGGCTCATTGATCCCGAATTTTTGGATGGCAAGGCGAAATCGCACTCCTTTTGGGAGGTTTTGTCTGGGACTTCATCCCTCCAGAATTTCTTGATCTCAAAATCACCACTTGTCATGGTCTTCCTTCTGTTTGGATGTTTTATGACGAGATGTTGGCCATGGCAGCTCCGTTTGAGTTTGCTTTGGTGGGGAAATTTACCGGTTGTCGTCCGGCACTTAATTCTATCCATAATTTTTTTCCAGCTTATGTTAAATGACATTTTTTCTGTTACTGTGCTTAAATCTAAGAATATTTTTATTAAGCTGATGAATGACCTAGATTACTCTAGGGTTTTCTCTCATCGTTCTTATTTTATTAGTAATTGCTATATGAAGTTGTTTAAATGGACACATTATTTTGACATTAATATTGAATCTCCTGTCATCCCTATCTGGGTTTCTTTCCCAAATATTCGTTCACATCTCTTCTCTCCACGTGCGCTTCATGGAATTGGGTTTTTGTTTGGACGTTCGTTGTGTACTGATAATGCTACCTCGATTCGAACTAGGGGCCCTTGGTTGCCCGCATTCTTGTGGAGTTAGATATTACTAGGAGTTATACTGACCAAGTTTGGCTTGGTTCTGAAAATATGGGCTATATTCAGCAGTTCAAAATGGAAGAATTTTCTTTTTATTATACTCATTGCAAAGTTTTGGGTCATTCAAAAGCTAGTTGTATGATTTTGCTTCCCCATTTAGCTGTTTGTTCTGCCCCTCCTATTGGTAATGTGGCAATTTTAGCTGAGCTGCCTAGGCTTGATTCTGCTGGTATTAATCATGTTCTTTCTGATGTGTTAATTCCTATTCTATCTTTACATGAAAATCTTCCTCCCGTTAGTGAGGCAGATTTGCTTGTTGGACTTGTACGACCTATTTCCTGATGCGGTTGATCCTCTGAATTATGATGTTACTGAGATTTTTTATGGTGATTCACATTTAGAATGTTTGGGTGGTCCTGATGCCTTAGGTGATTGTAACAATGCGATCTTTCACCTAGGAGTGTTTCTATTCCTATGGCTATGGAATGTTCGAAGGAGGAGGATACTTCTTTATGTGAGGTTAATAGGGAGGTTGGGCATGAGATGTCTAGTGGTTCGACTGATGCTGCATCACCTCAAAATTTTGTTGATTTGGCTTTGACTGTTACGCTCGTGGCTCAGGTAGGGATTGATTCTTTGGTTGCTTGTGAATTGGATTATACTATTATTTCTCCAGTGACGCCTACAGCGTCGGGTCGAGTCCGGGTTCGAATTTTCGACCCGTTTATCTACCCGGATCGGGTTAGGGTCAACCCGTTTGAGCCCGAGTCAGTTCAGGTTCGACCCGAACCCGACCCGTGATCCAAAATTGACACCACTAGCTATATATATTCCAATAAGGTATAAATAAAAAATTTCAATTTTGTGTGAAACTAAATTTGCACAAATTCTACTTGTTTTGCATTCACAAACATTCAAATGAGCAATGGTGGAGATGGAAATACTCAAAACTGTCTAAAATATTTATTGAGTGAAAACTATTGAATTTTAATTTTAATTTTCTAAAAAACAGTACCTAAAATTTTAATTTCCCAAAATATTTATGAAAACAAAATCTTCATCAAGTTAATGAGAAAAGAATTATTTAGTCACAAAATTATAATTTATAACACTCAGTAGTCAGTACTTTAATTTCCTTTTTGCAGCTTGATCGCTTTGTTCGATCCCCCAAAGTGTACGAGTCGCATGTGTACTATGAGAAGACGCTTAAATCGCTGGATGATCTTGTAGCACACAGCTCTCCTTGGTTTATTGGTTGAGAGCTAAGGCTTCCAACTAAGAGTTCTAGGGTTCGAGTCTATGTGTATGCGTTGTGTGTGTGTTTGTCTTAAATGACCTAAATATCCAAAAAAAAAATCTTGTAACATTGCTAGGCTAAATTTGAATATTTAATGCAATTTTAAAATTGCATTTTCCTCCACTTTTAGGCTCTTTGGGGCCATTTTTACTTATATCAATGTATTTAATTTGATCCAGCTATTTTGTCTATATATGCGAGCTTAATTACTTGATGTTTATTTAGTGTGACCCTTTCATATTTACGAACTCAAATCTTCTATGAAATATTATTAGGAGAACCTTTTAATGAGACGTAGGGGTGTCAATTTCGGGTCACGGGTCGGGTTTGGGTCGAACCCGGAACTGACCCGGGTTCAAACAGGTCGACACCCTAACCCGAACCGGGTAGACAAACGGGTCGGAAAACCGAACCCGGACCCGACCCCGCGGGTTGCCGGGTTGACCCAACCCGACCCTATTTGGGTTGCCAGCGCCGAAACGACGGCGGCAGACGGCGAGGGAAGCGAGCGCGCGGGGCGGACGCGACGCGCGGGGGACAGCGCGGTCGCGGTCGGGCGGACGCGAGCGGGGACAGCGCGGGCGCGGTCGGGCGCGCTGGGCATGCATGCGGGCGCAGGCGAGCGCGCGCGGGCAGCGGGCAGAGGCGGGATTCAAAATTTTTCGAATTAAACGGGTTGGCGGGTTGACCCGGCAACTCGCCGGGTCAACCCGAACCCGACCCGTTTTTAAAACGGGTCGATTTCTGGAACCCGAACTCGACCCGTTTTGAAATCGGATCGGGTTCAACCCGAATTTTTCGGGTCGGGTTTGCGTGTCGTGTCAAATATTGACACCTCTAATGAGACGTATAAATAACATTTAAATAAAATTGTGACTTAAAAAGGAAAAATTATTACGAGCAGAGTTCGGACTCAGCTCATGTCTTCACTTCAATAAAACGAAGTCCCATACATGGGCGGAACCCCATTGGGGTCAGGGGGGGCAATTGCCCCCCCTCAAAATTTTTTTTTATAAAATTATATGGTTTTTAGGTAATTTATTTCTCTTCATCCATTTTTTAGTCTTTATTACAAGGGTTTTTTTGGCAATTGCCCCCCCTAAAAATTTTAAAATACTATGGTATTTAGGTAATTGCCCCCAACAGATCGAACTCTGCCATGGGACGCTGCCCCCTTGGACCCCCGACATATATGCCTTAAAAATTTGCCCCCCCTGAAAATTAGGGCTGGTTCCGCCCCTGGTCCCATAGCTTATACAAATATTATGTATAATTTGTACATAAGGTGTATATAAGAGAAATTTATGAGGGTGTGCATAAAAGTGACTTATATACATCATAAGAAGATAGGGGCCGAGCAAGAAAGAGCTTAGTGCGGCAATTGCTCATTTTGAAATTTTTTCTCTTAGTAAAATAAGCGTTTTAAACAAAAAAAAATTCATGGATGTATTTGTCCAAAATTTAAACAAAAAATAATAATAATCCATGATTTTATGGATCATGAATGCTCCAATTTTATTGCTCACTCTCAGAAAAGAGGTCAATTTTGCCCTATAAATAAGTTCATCCAAGAAAAAAAAAAAAATATGCATGGCCATTACACGAGTAATAAGTTCTTAAATATTGCATAAATATGATAAATTAAAATAATAATTTTATGTAAAAAAAATCATATTATGATGCTGCATATTATAATATTTAGAAAAAAATTTTGTTATAGAAATTTGAATTGAACAATAATGAACCACACAATAATGAAAATTTTGATAGTGCATACAACTATACAAGTTCGAAGTTTAGGCTTCGTTTGGGACAGTTTTATTACTGTTTTGCAAAGCTATTTTTTAGTATAAAAATATTTTGAAAAGAGGAAAAAAAAATAATGGTATCACATTGTCGAAAACAAAGCCTTAATTTGAACTATACAATGCTGAGTATTGATATATTCTCAAAAAATTATCTTGATCAAGCATGAATCTCGAGGCGAAACTGAACCGGAAACTTCAAAAATTAAATCTGGGAGCCCCCGAACTCCGATTTTAATGAGCTTATAGTGAAACTGAGCGTCTCGGAAATACGAACCCAACGACTCCAAATTCAACTCGATCCGAGCCCAAATGAGCCCAAATCAAGCACCCGAAGTGCTGTTGGAAAGCTCATACTTCAATTTGAGTTACCAAACAATCTCTGATTTTAACGAGCTTATAGTCGAATCGAAGGGCTCGACGAGACGAATCCAACGAGCCCAAGAACACCGAATTCAAACATCGCTAAAACCTTCAAAGGTCTAACGAACGGTGCATGATCAAGGGATTCAATATCGACCGTCCATTCGACCACTCTCTATTTGCCTTTGATCTCACACCTATTTACGAGCTATGCCACTCCAAAAAATCTATAAATAGACCCCTCATTTCTTATGAGAGGGGACCGAAAGCAGGAAGAAGAGAAGAAGAAGAGAAGAAAAAGCCACTGCCAAAGTTCCTTCCGCTGCTTGAATAACGCCGGAATTCTGCCGGATATTCAGGTGACATCGAAACTCTGCACAACTTTATAACTGAATTTCAATTCAGAAGAAACTCATTGTAATCTGATCGTCCTAACTTGTGGGACGAATCAGCCTCTTGTATCTCAAACGACACTAGTAGAACTTTTCAACTGGGCGTGACCCCGTGGTTTTTTCCCTTTTCAGGGTTTTCCACGTAAAAATCCTAGTGTTCTTTTATCTTCTGTTTGTGTGTGCTAGATATTCGTGCAACGCTCAGACGAAAAGTTTCTAACTCTACCGCCGTGTATACTCTAGCCCGCAACAAGTATATTTATAGTTTAGGTTGGACAGTAAAGAATGATTTGAATCAATTTGAAAATGAATTTGTTTTGATTTGCAATATTAAAAATTAAAAAAAGTTGTTGATGGCAAATATAAAATAAACAATCTTTTTATTTTATAGCATAAAATGCAACATTAATTATATAACTATATTTTATTTGAATCCTTAAATTTAAAACCCAAAAGAAATTGAATCATTTCATTTGTATAATATTAGCAATTGAAGTCTCTTCAAATTGGACCAACTGACCAATACATGACATCAAAATATGCCTAACTCTATATTATATGTCATAAGAAAAAAATTTATTTAAAAGTATTTTGCTTTATATATATATATATATATATATATTAATATATATATATCCGAGCAATTTAAGAATTTTTCCTAATGTCTTTTCTACTGATATTTCTTAATAATGTTTAAAAACAACGGTGAAAATAAGCGATGTTATGCAATTCTCTTTGATTTGTTGGTTGAAAAATTAGACTATCAACGAAGGAGAAATTATTCTTTATGGTGTACGGATAGGAAGAACCGTCCGGATTGTTGTGTAATTGCTGAGTATAATATTCAGTAAACACATAACTAAGAATTTGCTAAGTATTTACAAGTACACAGTAAATTTGGACAATTCTCCCTCTTTGAATTCTGTACATAAAATTTTCTCATCAACTAAGAGTAGGGGTGTCAATTTCGGGTCACGGGTTGGGTTCGGGTCGAACCCGTAACTGACCCGGCACTATTCGGGTCAACTCGAACCCGACCCGTTTTTAAAAACGGGTCAGTTTTCCGGACCAGAACCCGAACCACTTCGAGTACGGGTCAACCCAACACGACCCGAATGACCTGTTTCCAACAAAAAATGGCTAATTTTTTGGTAAAAAAACGGGTCAATCTCCACTTTTCAGGTAAAAAACGGGTCAATCTCGAGTTATCGTGTCAAAATCAAGGTTTTCGGGTCAAAATCGGGCCACTTTCGGGTCAAATGGTTAACACGAACCCGACCCGATTTTTGAAACGGGGGGTAAAAATGCTGAACATGTACCCGACCCGTTTCGGGGTTCGACCCGTTTCGAGTTCGGGTTGACCCTAACCCGAAATTTTTGGATCGGATGTTCGGGTCATGTCAAATATTGACACCCTAAGCACCCATAAAAAAAAAAAAAAAAAAAAGTTCTATCGCATATTGAATCCGTAACGTGAGTTTTAGGTTGAGGTAGTGTGGAATCCACCTTCTTAAGCGTGTAATTCAATGCTTCTAGAAAGATAGACCTAATACCAAGCACTCAATTTCAGGCTTCTAGAAAGATAGACCTCCTGAAGGAATACAGTATTATTTGATCGTGACAGTCTAAATGAAAAATAAAATTATGGAAGAATATTTTTATATAAATTGATGGATTTAGAAATTATTAAATTTAAATTGAGATTTAATATAATTTTTCAGCTTAAAAATATCAGTTTTTTTAATTAAAAAAATAAAACACGAATCTTAAAGATTTGTATGATGCAAATAAGTGAAGATTGATGAACCCCAAAATCTCTTAATAGGCCCATTAATATAATTATAATAATAACTAAACATGAGATATCACATTGGGCCTACCAATAAACAAATCATTAATTACAAGCCGAAGTCAGTCAACTTGAGATTAGACACTTAATAATTCTTACGGTTAAGCTAACTTCTTGACTTAGTTAGGGAACTATAAGGGGTCAATATTTAACCTTATTGGGTGTTAAAAAATTTACGATAATAGAGAGGAATTTACATCATAGTTTTCAACAAAGATCTAATATATACAGAGATAAATGAAAAGAATGCAAAAGAAATTAAAAATTTTACTTGGAAAACTTGAAAAGGCAAAAATTCATGGAGCGTGACTCAGATGAAATAATAGAAGATATTTTTTTGAAGTTCAGAACGTTTGAGATTCCTTACAACCGCAAAATATATAATTGGAGGCATTTACTGAATCTCTTGAAGTTCTAATAGAGATTAGAGAAGTACTGGTAGAAAGATTGTGATGGTAGATTGACAATGTTAGTAAGATGATGATATTCAGATAATAAAAAATAAACTATTATAGATAAGTGATAATAGTGTGATCTTAAGATTCAGATGATGATAATTGGTTGGAGGTGATAACTAGTTGAGATTGTCAGTTTTGAATGTTGGATAGAGCTCTTTAAATCTCTAAGCTCTATCCCATCTCAATTCTAGGTGTACCCCATGTGAAAATGAGGCTCTATTTATAATTTTTATACACTCAATTAAATAATCTATATTGAATCATTTGGCTATAAAATATTTATTTAACATTTTTTTTTTATAAAAGGAAATATATTAATAACACAAAAACAAAGGTTACAATAGCAAAAAAAAGAAAAGCTAGCAGGTAAGAAAATAGACAACAGAGAGAAGTAGAGACTAAAAACGAGCTCAGAACTAAATCAAAGCTATCAGCGTCCAGTGCGACCCGCACGAGCCCGCCAGTAAGTGAAGAAAGCACCCCGAGAAAAAGGTTGCCACCAACAAAGAAGGACCAGGACGCGAACCCCAACCACATCATAGCCCAAAGCCTGACGTAGCAGCAAATCAAACAGTAAAGCCGCCAACTCCCAATATGAAACAGCAAGATTCAACAAAATTACAAAAATCATCTCCTGTGTCGACCTCTCCCCCAGAATTTTCCGCGAGATCCAATATTTGAAGTGCGCACAAGAGTAAAATCATTGTCGGACTCAACAGACTGTGAATCCGACTCCACATCCGACGAATCAACCAACCAATTATTCTGATTCCGAATATCCAAACCAGAAGAATTACCCACACAATTGACCATCACTTGGGAATCAACCTCGCTTACAGGGACCACAACTAAACTGTTGGTAATCAAATTTACTTCCTCTCTTCCCTTCTCAATTTCAGCCGGCACCACCACAACAGGCATAACACTATCAGAACCACCATCTGCATCCTTTAAACCTTGACCACCCCCATTTGAATTCGCAACACCCAAAATTGGCGAGCCATCAGAAACATGATCACTAACATCAGTCACAACCGGAGGTACAAAAGGAGCTGCATCGGGGGATAGGACAGAACAGTTACCAACACGACTAGTAGGCACATCAATCACAGCTTTAACCACATCAACTACATTCAAAACGAATGGATTAGTAGTGACCAAAGACTCCAAAATCCCAGAATTTCCACACATGTCCAAGGAATTGGCAACAACACCATTATTCGCAATATCAACAAGCTTAACCACATTCTCACTAGATTTTTGCACATGCAAATAAGCAGAAAAATTACCACAATCCCCCTTGATATGACCAAGCCGTTTACACCCAACACAATATGCAGGCACCTCCTCGAAACAAACTCGTTGAACATACCCAGAATTCTCCGAACCAAGCCAAATTTTATCAGGAAGGTCCTTAGTAATGTCAATCTCCACCAGGACCCTCGCCATAGAAGGTCTAGATCCGATAGATGTAGAATTATCAACTTTTAAAGGACGGCCAAACATCGAAGCCAAGGCATGAAGGATACGAGGGGCAAAGAGGTGTGGTCGCAAACTGGGAAAGGCAACCCAAATAGGAATAACCGGAGACTCAACCCCGACATCAAGATCCGGCGACCATTTAGTAAGTTTCAAATAGCAGTTATTCACCAAATAAGATCTATGGCTGAACACTCTACTATAATCCAAATCATTAGAAAGCTTAATAAGAATATGAGATTGATCCAGAACAATTACGGAGAATTCAGCATTAAGTTTCAAGCTGAAAAAAAAATTTTCGGATAGCATCAAGTGAAGGGCGCCGCGTAGGAAAGAAACCAACCAGAGCAAATTGAAAAGGAACAGACAGAGCTAAAATTTCTTCCTCCGATATCCATAACGAGGGTAAACCATGACAAAAACCCTTTCTTAACTCAGGTAAATCAACTGAAATCGAAGAACCAGATAAAGCTTCCACAAAAGAACGCGATTTAAAGGATCCATCCAAAAAACCGGGGTCACAAACACGACTAACCACCATAATGGAAGGAAAAGGCAGAAAAATGAGAGGGAAAACTTCCCTGGAAATCAGCAAATGGAAGAAGACGAGCCCCAGCAAAGCTAGGACAAAGTCCTAGCGGTGGATCCCAAGCGGCGGCGAGCCGTCGCGAGCGGAAACCCGCGAGCAAGACGCCGGAGACGCGAGCAAAACGGCAGTGCGATGCCCTGATATTTATTTAACATATAAATGCCTTCAATAACTCATAATCAAATAATCTTGAACACATTGGACTCGTCTCATTAAGCTACATGATTTGTAAGATTTGATACTGCATTATCTTTTAATTAATGTCACTAAAAAATTTTAAATATGCTTTAAGTGCTTGATTTGAATTCATTTGGACTCAGATTGGATCACATTTGATGCTGGGATCTTCTCGTCGAGACTTTTAGTTTGACTATAAGTTTGCCCAAATTAGAGTTTGGATCATCCTAAATTTGATTTTGAATATTCTAATATAAAGTAATACATCAAAATTCATGTAGATAAAGTGAAATTATTTGAGGCATCAGACCACTAATACACTTTGGAGTGTGTGAGTCTTGTCCATCATGTACTCCGTGTGGACTAATGAATGCTAAATCAAGCTTAATACATCAAATTTAAAGAGAAGCATAATTACAGTGATGCCACATAATCTAATTTGAAAGAATTATTCTTTTATCTTTTAATAAAGCTATCCAAAACTAGCTATCAGTATAAACCACAAAAATGAATTGTATAATTCAAAACATCAGTTTACATTTGTATTCATTTCTCGAAAAAATATATACACTATTCATGATCTACACAATCATATCACAACTACTCTTTTGTGAGTATAAAAGAATAGCTAAATTACAAGAACCTGAACCTAAGGGATCATGATCAATCTCACATTCCTTGTCTCTTAAATTGACCTGAAATCATTTACTATATATAATGAGCTAAAAAGCTCAGTAGAAACCTAAATCTTATAATTGAACACAAAGCACGCCAAATGAGTAATATGCATGCCAACAATCAAATCATAATAGTTACATTTATATGATCATTGAATCAATGCATAAATAGTAAATTTGTACGATACAAAAGACAATAAATTAGTCCGAGTGTCAAATCACTAAAACAATTATCATATCAATACTACAATCAATAGAGAGATGTGATCGTATAAAAAGATAAAATCAAATCAGTGATAAAGACTATCAAAGTAAATTAATGTAATTATCTTAATCACATGCTCATTATATCATATATAGCACATGCTCAATGTATATATCATGTTTTTTGTATCAATAAATTAGAATCAATGTTGATGATAAATATGTATAGTGATAAGAACAATGCCTCAATAATATTCATTTCGTTATTCACACAAAATATGTAAGAATCTTATCTATCACAATATTTTTTTGGTATTATATTTAGTAGTTGTTGGCTAAGTAAACAGAGTCATTATTATTTGCCTGTCAATATATTAATCATCTATTTATAACTCTTAATATGTGTATCACTTGAACCAGTCAAGAATAATAACAAATCACATATTTAAAAGATAGCCTGTTGGTCCACCATTCTGTATAGGTCAATAAATCTTCAACCAATGAGTAAACCAGTCTTTACTTATTTTTTACACATATATTAAATCACAATACTATAGCAGTAATCTTAATTGTATATCCTCATTAATTTCTAATACATTGTAGCAAATAAAAAATAATTGAGCTTAATTCAAAAAATGTCAAAATATAATTGATCCTAGTGTAAGAACCCAAAAAATATGAAGGATAATTTAAAGCAAAAAATTGAATTTCTATTTGAATTGAAGCGCTGCGATACTAAGTATGTGAATACTACAACTCTGTGCCTGTGAGCACAGCGGCATTAGAAGTTACCGTCGTGGTATTAAAGGCTCTATTTTATAGTAATTTTAAATTCAACATGCATTAATATGGTGCTAGGCCACGAATAGTGATTACTAATATATTTCCATCTCTAAAAAAATTCAAATTTTTTGGAGCAAAAGTTAAATTTTTATCTTTTTTGAAAAAAAAAGAAATATATACTTAAAAAAATTCCTTACTTTTTTTACTAAGCTGCCTCCTTTGAGGTAGCCACAAAAAAAAAATCAATTTTTGGTTAGGAAAGTCCAATTTAGATGTCTTTGAGGTCCCCATAATAATTTTTTGATGTTATGAACTCAATTTTGAGATTTTCGATACCCAACAGAGCCTCTACAGTTAATTTCAAGCAAATATAGGAGTAAAATTGATACATCATAAGAAAATTATCTTGATCATGCACGAATCTTGAGGCAAAATTGAGTTGGAAACTTCAAAGATTAAATTAAGGACCATCTGAACTCCGATTTCAGCGAGCTTATAGTCAAACTGAGCGTCTCAGAAATACGAACCCAACGACATCAAATTCAACCCAATCCGAGCCCAAATGGGTCCAAATCAAGGACCCGAAGCGCTGTTGGGAGGTTCAAACCACAATTTGAGTTACCAAACGGTCTCCGATTTTCACGAGCTTATACTCGAATCGAACGTCTCGACGAGACGAATCCAACGAGCCCAAGATCGCCAAATTCTGACATCATCAAGGCCTTCAAATGTCTAATGAACGGTCCACGATCAAGAGATTCAATATCGACCGTCCATTCAAACCACTCCTGATTCGCCCTTGATCTCACACCTATTTACAAGTCATGCCACTCCAGAAAAACTATAAATAGAGCCCTCATTCTTCACAAGAGGGCTCAAGTGAAGAGGAAGAAGAGGAGAAGGAAGGGAGGAATTTGGGAGCTCTCTTGCCACCGACCACCGCCGGAGTTTCTTGCCGACCACCGCCGGAGTTCCTGCCGACCACCGCCGGAGTTCCTGTCGATCACCGCCGGAGTTCCTGACAACCACCGCCGGAGTTCCTACCGACCACTGCCGGGTTTTCTTACCGACCACTGCCAGTTTTCCTGCCAACCATCGCTTGAGTTTTTCTACTGACCATCGCTGGAGCTTTTCCCAATCACTGCCTTATTTTGGTCGGTCCATTAATCATCATCAGATTTTTGTCTGTTATTAACTTGCTGTAATTCTAGCATCTCCAAGTAAAGGAGCGAATCAAACGTTGTAACCAATCCAGATATAGTGGAAATTTCTCATCTGGGCCAGGCCCCGTGGTTTTTCCCTTTTCGGGTTTTCCACGTAAAAAAGTTTCTGGTGTTTCTCTCCCTTAATTATCTGTTGGTGTGCTCGATATACGTATATTGTTAAGACGCTATATTTTTACTCTACCGCCGCGTATATTCTAGTCCGCATCAGTTTGGCGCCGTCTGTGGGAAAGCTTTCCCAATATTTCTTCAATGGCTAATCGAAGTAATACCAGAAATAGATTCTCTCGCTCAAATACGCATCGAACTAGATTCCCATCAGGCAATCATGGACGTCGTAATTATCAGAGGGAAGGGCCTTCTTCCTTGGAAAATCGAATTCATAGGATGGAGGAGCAACAAGCAAGGATCCTCGAAATATTGGAGGAGGTAGGCCAACAAAGGATGCCATCTCAAAATGATGAACCTCCTCTCCGCCATCGCCAACAAAATGATATGGACCAGCAATTTGAAAATGTTCATCAAACTCATGCTCCTCCTCCGCAATATAATCCAGAAATAGATGATGCTGCTAGTTCAACACATCCTGCACCTAGAGCCCATCAGATGCAAAATCTTCAACCTGCTCTAGATACTCCTCGCGATGTCATAAGAGATGAATTACGACGACTGGTCCAAGAGGAATTCCCAATACGGGAAAGGAATCATTTCAATATACAGCGAAGCTTTCAAGAATCTTCTCCACTAACATACGAAATTCTTATACACCCTATTCCAACAGGGTTCAAGCTACCAAACATTGATGCATATGATGGGTCATCTGATCCCTATGAACACATTGATCATTATCGAACAATTATGCACATACAGCGAGCTTCTGATGCGCTTCTTTGTCAAGTTTTTCCTGCGACCCTAAAGGGTCAAGCTCGCACCTGGTTCTATGCTCTCCCTAGAAATACAATCCATAGTTTTGTTCATCTTGCAAAACTCTTTGTCGAACAGTTTGTTGCTAATAGAAGAATTATTAAAGATTCATCACATCTCTCTGGAATCCGTCAAAATGAAGGAGAATCTTTGAAAGAATATTTTCAAAGATTTTCTTCTGAAGCTCGACAAATCCCAGGTGTTGATCTTGAATTACTACGAGGTGTTTTTCTTGGAGGGTTGCGCCCCAGACCTTTTTACTCTGCATTAATGAGAGAAACAGTTCATTCTTATGCTGACTTAATTCACAGAGTAGAAGCTCAAATTACTGCTGATGAGGCTATCAATGCTCATCGAAAACAATTTGAACAGCCTTCTAATAAGAGAAAGAATGGCCACGAAGTTGGAGCTCAAAAGTCTCAAAAGAGGAATCAAGATCTTCCACCACGGCCCCCTCAGCAAAATCGGGATTACAGGCCAAAGAAGGAGTACACTCCGTTAAATACAACTCGTGTTAATATTCTTATGGCTATACAACATGAGCAAACTATTAAATGGCCCCAACCGCTAAAGCCAAATTCTAGAAATCAAGATTATTATTGTCACTTTCATCGAAGCCGCGGACATACAACTGAAGCCTGTAGACAATTAAAGGAAGAAATTGAAAGGCTAATTCAACAGGGATATCTTCGTCAATTCACTCAAAATCCACCAGTTCAAAATGAGGTTAATCCTACTGGGGGCAGAACCAACAACAACATCATCAACAGCAACAAAGGCAACAACATAACAATCGTCAAATAGTTGGAGAAATTGAAACTATTGCAGGGGGGCCCTTAATATCCTCTCAAGTCTTACTCACCAGCCCGGAGGAACCGACTCTAAAGAAGGCACGATTTGATCACTCCATCACATTTGGAGATTCTGACTTAGAAGGGATTCGTACTCCGCACCAAGACCCACTTGTCATTAATGCTGGTATTGGAGATCCATGTTATAGCGTTAAAAGAATCTTAATCGATAATGGGAGTTCTGTTGATGTCTTATTTTTATCAACTTTTCTTAGTATGGGGTTGGCTAGAGAGAAGCTTCAACCTGCTGCTGGACCATTGTATGGATTTGATAATCGTCCAGTAGGAGTAGAAGGAACAATTACGCTCCCTGTCACAATGGGGGAATTTCCTCGACAAGTTACTCATTCAGTTCAATTTATTGTGGTTAAGTCAGAATCAGCATATAATGCTATCTTTGGGCGACCTTTGCAATCAATTTTTAAAGCTATCGCTTCAGTTCCTCATCTGAAGATGAAATTCCCAACTCCAGCAGGGATTGGAGAAGTGCGAGGAAATCAACAGGAGGCACAATCTTGCTACCTCAGACAGGCTCGACCTCGCCCATCTGTTACTTTAAGCATTGAAAATTTTGATCTGCAAAATGAAGATGACCTTTATAGAGCTTCCCCAGTAGAGGATTTAATATGTGTCTCTATATCATAAGAAGATCCACTCAGAACGGTGCAGATCGGATCTTTACTTTCTGATGAAGAAAAGATACAATATACGGATTTTTTGCGGACAAATCAAGATATTTTTGCATGGAGTTCGGCAGATATGCCTGGAATTGACCCACAGATTATTATGCATTCTCTCAGGATAAATCATACGTATAAACCAATCATCCAAAAGAAGAGAAATTTTGCACCAGATCGGCAAAAAGCTATAGAGCAAGAAGTAGATAAGCTTTTGAAAGCTGAATTCATAAGGGAAGTATATTATCCAACTTGGCTTGCAAATGTCGTAATGGTTAAAAAAGCAAGTGGGGCATGGAGGATGTGCGTAGATTACACAGATCTCAATAAGGCTTGCCCAAAGGATAGTTTCCCGCTTCCTCGTATTGATCAATTAGTTGATGCAACGTCTGGACATCAAATGTTAAGTTTCATGGATGCATACTTTGGATACAATCAGATAAGAATGGATCCTGCAGATGAGGAAGCAACTGCTTTTCAAACTGATAAGGGGCTATATTGCTATAAGGTCATGCCTTTTGGGCTCAAGAATGCTGGGGCGACTTATCAACGCCTCATGAATAAAGTTTTTTAAAGACCTCATAGGTCGTTCAATGGAGGTATATATAGATGATATGTTGGTTAAAACTCTTGAAAGGACAAAACATATTTTTGATCTAGAGCAATGCTTTATCCTCCTTCGACATTACAACATACGACTCAACCCTGCAAAATGTGCTTTTGGAGTCACGTCTGGAAAATTCTTGGGATTCATGGTTACTCATAGAGGTATAGAAGCTAACCCTGAAAAAATCAAAGCTTTGAGAGATATGGTGCCCCCAAGGAATATAAAAGAAGTTCAACGTCTGAATGGAAGAATAGCTGCCTTATCTCGTTTCTTGGCCCGTTCAGGAGATAACTATTTGCCTTTCTTCAAAATACTAAGAAATGTCTGAAATAAAGGATTTCAATGGACAGACGAATGTCAAGCAGCTTTTGAACAACTTCGAACTTATTTGGCTTCACCCCCTCTTCTGTCAAAACCAATGCAAGGAGAAAAGTTATATTTATATCTAGCTATCTCTTCGAATGCCATAAGCTCAGTGCTAGTCCGAGAAGAAAATGCTATTCAACGACCAGTATATTATGTTAGTAAAATTCTTTCTGAGACTGAAGGACGCTACCCATTGACCGACAAGACAGCTTTGGCATTAGTATTTTCTGCTAGAAAATTAAGGCCATATTTTCAAGCTCATACAATTGGGGTTTACACAAATCTTCCATTACGAAGCATCCTTCAAAAACCTGAAGCTTCAGGAAGGTTAATCAAATGGTCAATAGAACTGGGAGAGTTCGACATCCACTTCTTACCCAGACCAGATATCAAATCACAAGTCTTGGCAGATTTTGTGGTCGAGTGCACTGTTCTCATTTCTGATGAACCACTAATTCATCCTTCCTCTTCTCATCGTTGGATGTTATATGTTGATGGAGCTTCTGGAAGTTCTGGTGCTGGTGCTGGAGTTTTATTAATCTCTCCTAATAATGCTACTATTGAATATGGACTACGACTAAAATTTCCTGTAACTAATAATGTCGCGGAATATGAAGCTCTTATTGCAGGGCTGAGGCTAGCTATAGAATGTGAAGTGCAAAATTTAATAGTACATTCTGACTCGCAACTTGTAGTCTCTCAAGTAAGAGGAGAATTTGAGGCTCAAAATCAACAATTAGCACGATATTGTGATATGGTGAAGTTGCTTCTCAACCGCATAGAGAAATTTGAAATTATTCATATACCTCGGGAACAAAACACTCGTGTAGATACTCTTTCGAAACTCGCTACATCACTAAACGGTGATTTTTTCAAGAGAAAATATATCGAAGAAGTACACTTTCCTAGCATCGAAGGACCATGGGTTATACAATCAATCGACAAGCCAAAGGAGCTTTCTTGGATTGATCCTATACTATCTTTCCTACAAGAAGGAGTGCTACCTGAAGATCCAACAACTGCAATACGACTCCGAAGGCAAGCAGCTAACTTTACTGTCATTTGTGGAGAATTATATAAACGAGCCTTCAGTGGGCCATATCTTAAATGCCTTCCGCCTTCAGAGGCCGATTATGCATTACGAGAAGTTCATTCAGGTATATGCGGGGAACATCTTGGAGGAAAAGCATTGGCCAACAAAATCCTAAGACAAGGATTCTACTGGCCGACAATAAAGCAGGATGCACTGGAGTTCACTAAGAAGTGTAACAATTGTCAATTACACTCCAATCTCACGCATTTACCAGCCACTGAACTTTCGTCATTTTAGAGCCCTTGGCCTTTCGCCCAATGGGGGATTGATATAATGGGACAATTTCCAATAGCCACCGGACAGCGAAAATTTATCATCTTGGCAGTGGACTACTTCACCAAGTGGGTGGAGGCCGAAGCTCTTGCAAAAATTACAGAAGCAAATGTAAAACAATTTGTATGGAAGAATATTATTTGTCGTTTTGGTATTCCAGCAAAAATCATCACTGACAATGGAACTCAATTCACTGGAAAAATCTTTACAGCATTTTGCAAAGACCTCCATATACAGCTGGTGCATACAGCTGTGGCTCATCCTCAAGCAAATGGACAGACGGAGGTTACAAATCGGACTATACTTAAAGGACTAAAAACACGTCTTGAGAAGGCTGGGGGGCAATGGGCTGATGAGCTCCCAAATGTTCTTTGGGCTTATCGCACTACTGCTAGAACTCCAACAGGAGAAACTCCATACAACCTCTGCTTTGGCACGGAAGCAATCATCCCGGTTGATATTGGAGTCCCAAGCCTCAGAGTTCAGACTTTTAACTTTAACAATAACGAAGAAAAACTCCGAGACAATTTGGATTTTCTTCCCGAGACAAGAGACATAGCATCCCTTAAAATTGCGGCATATCATCAACGAATAGCTCGCCACTACAATCGAAAGGTGAAACCCCGATGCATCTCAGTTGGAGATCTAGTTCTGCGAAGTCTTGAAGCAGCTGGAAAGGGCCCCCAACGTAACAAGCTATCACCATTATGGGAAGGCCCTTATATGGTGGCGTCCATGGTCAAACCTGGAACATTCAAGTTAAAAGATGGCGATGGAAAAATGCTGCCCCGTACTTGGAATATTGGAAATCTCCGCAAATATTATCAGTAAAATTATTTTCAAATTGAACTATTATGTAGCATTTCTATTTCCATCATGAAATTTTGTACTGCCTTTTATATAGTAAAACTTTGCTTGATCATTATCATTTATGTCATCTTCTTTAAACAGAAGAATATAAGTGGTCCTAAAATAAAACATTAAGCATAGCGTTGATTTGAGAAAAACACAATATTCATTGTATCTCAATCAACAGACGATCAATCCCAGGGGGATTCGATCCAACCTCATCCACACAAGTTAATGTCATCAAGCGATGCTTTGACAACACAACTTTGGATAGGTTTAATATCCTAAGAGGATATATATATCATCATTTTCAAATTTTGACGATCAATCCCAAGGGGATTCGATCCAACCTCATCCCACACAAGTTAATGTCATCAAGCAATGCTTTGACAACACAACTTTGGATAGGTTTGGCATCCTGAGAGGATGTATATCATCACTTCTAAATTTTTATGATCAATCCTAAGGGATTCGATCCAACTTCTCCCACCAAGATTAATGTCATCAAGCAGTTTTTTGACAATACAACCTTGGATAGATGAGAATAATCCAAAAGGGATTGATGTCTTTCAATTCTCATAAATAAGTTAACTCCATAAAAAATCTTTCTATCGATAAAAAAAAAAACATAAATTACTAAGAAAGTTCAACATTTCTTTAATCCAATAAATATAAGGATATATCTCCAAACACAAAATAGATATATAAAAATCTCTAAGAAAATAGATGAAATACAACCAGTAATAAACATCTTATGCAATATCATCATCATCGCTGAAAAGAACCTTTTCTAGTTCACTTTCAATATCTTCATCGCTCGAGTCTGGAGAAGAATCCTCAGATGCTTGACTTGGGTTAATCCCTTCAATATCAACCCCAGTCTTACGGTTAACCAACCGAACAGCTTTCAGGAAACCACGAGTAAAGCCTTCTTCGAGATTCTGACGCTCCAGATCCTTTACTTCAATATCGAATAATTTCTTATAAGCCTCTTGAGCACGACTTTGAATCTCTTGATGATAAATTGCAGACTTCTTGAATTCCTCAATGGCCTTCAATGATGTGGCTTCAATATCCAAAGTGATCGTTTCTTTTTGTTGAAGATGATCTTGTAACTTCTTGTTCTCTTTCTCAAGAGCTTTCTTCTCTAATGCAAGCATTTTCAAAGGTTCTTTTTGTTGGTTAATTTCTGCATGAGCCTCAATCAACTCATGGCGAGAAAGGTCAGCTTCTCGATTTTGGAAAGAGAGAGAGGTGGATATTGTTGCCAATTCAGTTCTACATTCTGTCAATTGGCTCTCCAAGGATGATATTTCTTTAATCTTTGCATCCAATCTTCGTTTATACTCTCCTTGTAAATATTTAACTTTTACAAATTCATCATTCCAATTATCCAAAATTGATTCAAATCGAGATTCCATATCTCTCTTTTGAATCATCTGCAATAAGAAATTAAATATGCTAAAAAAAAAAGTGATGACTGGGCAAATATAAAAAAGGAAAGAGATTGAAATTACTCACGATTTCGTTGGCATGTCGTCGCCCGCTACAAGTATGCTTCAATACATCTTCTGGTATATATATTCTTGAGGATCGAGTTTCAATATCCGAATCAAGAGAAATTGCATCGATGGTCGGGAAACGTGCAGCTTCCTTGCTTCCCACATCATCTCTCGGTGGGATCGCTTTATCATTTATTTTTCTCTTCTTTAGGTGGGAAGAATCAGTTACTCTTTGACCTTCTGAAGGTTGGCTTGTTGGACGCTTAAGAGCGGTAGAAGTTATTTCACGAATCTTCTCAGATTTTTTCACCCGAATTGCATGGGATCTTCCTGCCTGAATGGAAAGGCCAACTTTAAAAAGAGATTCCTCTGTCACACATCGACTAATATAACGTAGTTCCTGTTGAAGACTTTCCGTATCAGGAAAATTCAAAATTCTCAAAATATCTTCCTCTCCTACATGTAAAGAGCTTGGCAAATCTTTTAATTTATCCCATTTTTCAGGAAGATCCCACTCATTCTTCACAAAAAAGAATGAGTTACACCAATTCTTTGATGGGTCCCTCGTTACAAAATCCAACCATTTCTTATTGGCTCGGCACGAAATCCGGCCATAAGAATCACTTGTAAATTTACACATTTTTGACAAATGTTCTACGGTTAGATACGCTCCACGTTCTCTAAAAAATACTGTCAAACCCACTATAATTGTTATCGCCCTACATAAAAATTGGGGTAAAGCAACGCCGCATGCTTTGAAAATTTCAAGTAACTCGGGTGCTGGAGGAAATCTCAAACCAGCACGCATCGTTATTTCATATACCGCTACAAATCCTTGTGGAGGAGCATGTGCCCTGTCAGTTCTCTTTGGAGCAATAATCAACACCTCATTCGACACATGAAATTTCTTGCGAATTGCTGCCAAACTATCAGATGTAATGATGGATGTGACATCATCAGATCTCCTCCTTTCACCATCATGAGCAGAAGGAATAATTTTTGAGGCATCCGTCAATCCTCCACCTAAAAATATTTAGTTTTTGATGAAATAAGATATCAAGACTCTTGAGCGAAGAAAATCAAAATATTATTACCAGAAGTATTCTCCAGATTTTTGGAAGGAGGCCTTTTTGATGCGATATCCAAGGATCTTCGTTGATTGTTAAATATGGGATTGTCGGCCATATTTATCTCCAAATTTGAAAAAGACTAACAAATGCCAAAATTCTCCGAGTTGCCAATCCAAAGAAAATTTTGGACTGGCACAAGAGAGCTTAGCTATGTTCGCCACCAATGTTCGCTTTGATCGCTACCAACACTCCCCGAGCTACCAATCCAGAGGAATGCTTGGACCGGCACAAGAGAGTAAGGTTTTGATCGCCGCTGACAATCTCCGAGCTATCAATCCAAAGGGAGGGCTTGGAATGACACAAGAGATTGTGATTTCTTCACCTCCTAAAGAGGTATTTATAGGAAGAATGGTGGGGTAGATGAAAAGATATTCTAGAAAATTCTTGAATTAAAAAAAAATGGAATTTTAAAAGCCACAAACAACATATATTTACGAAATTATTATTAATAATTTATATTCTCTAGGCTCTTATTCCTATTTCCAAAGAGCCATTTCAGTGTTCACTATGCCGCCTGATTTTTTTTTTTTTTTGTTTCGTTTCCAAAAATCCAGATGTTTCTAACTATTAAAGGCATGTGAATCGAAGAGTTTTTATGGCTTGCCAATTACTATACAGTTATAGCTATAAATCAATAAAATATTCTATATAATAACCCAACTAAATATCCACGGCAGTGCATGCCATGCCTAAGTATAGCAAATTATATGAGATGACAACTTTGAGTCTCTATCATTTTTATCTGTGTTAGTTAAATTAACTAACTTAATAGTATCATATAAAATCATATATTTATATAAATAAATTGTGTAGCTAAGTAGCTTGATGCCAACCAGTGGCTTTGAAAATTTGAAAGCAACGCATGGCTATTTGGCTTCTAAGAAAAAATTACTACATCTTAAGGCTTCAAAGGTCCAATCAATAGTATAAATTGAACCAAACAATATCCCTTCTTCAATTCATTATAAATAAATGCAAAAATTCAATAAAAACTTTATTAAAATTTCGTATATACATAAATTGATATTTATCTAATTAAACAAATATGTTATGAATTTGGACAAATTAATTATGACTAGTATTTGTCATTCTTTGATATTTATGCTGACAAATATTTATGAGAAGGTAGAAATATATATTTTCGGACTTTGCAAGCATCAACTTCCGAAAAAACAGGGGGGCAACTGATACATCATAAGAAAATTATCTTGATCATGCACGAATCTTGAGGCAAAATTGAGTTGGAAACTTCAAAGATTAAATTAAGGACCATCTGAACTCCGATTTCAGCGAGCTTATAGTCAAACTGAGCGTCTCAGAAATACGAACCCAACGACATCAAATTCAACCCAATCCGAGCCCAAATGGGTCCAAATCAAGGACCCGAAGCGCTGTTGGGAGGTTCAAACCACAATTTGAGTTACCAAACGGTCTCCGATTTTCACGAGCTTATACTCGAATCGAACGTCTCAACGAGACGAATCCAACGAGCCCAAGATCGCCAAATTCTGACATCATCAAGGCCTTCAAATGTCTAATGAACGGTCCACGATCAAGAGATTCAATATCGACCGTCCATTCAAACCACTCCTGATTCGCCCTTGATCTCACACCTATTTACAAGTCATGCCACTCCAGAAAAACTATAAATAGAGCCCTCATTCTTCACAAGAGGGCTCAAGTGAAGAGGAAGAAGAGGAGAAGGAAGGGAGGAATTTGGGAGCTCTCTTGCCACCGACCACCGCCGGAGTTTCTTGCCGACCACCGCCGGAGTTCCTGCCGACCACCGCCGGAGTTCCTGTCGATCACCGCCGGAGTTCCTGACAACCACCGCCGGAGTTCCTACCGACCACTGCCGGGTTTTCTTACCGACCACTGCCAGTTTTCCTGCCAACCATCGCTTGAGTTTTTCTACTGACCATCGCTGGAGCTTTTCCCAATCACTGCCTTATTTTGGTCGGTCCATTAATCATCATCAGATTTTTGTCTGTTATTAACTTGCTGTAATTCTAGCATCTCCAAGTAAAGGAGCGAATCAAACGTTGTAACCAATCCAGATATAGTGGAAATTTCTCATCTGGGCCAGGCCCCGTGGTTTTTCCCTTTTCGGGTTTTCCACGTAAAAAAGTTTCTGGTGTTTCTCTCCCTTAATTATCTGTTGGTGTGCTCGATATACGTATATTGTTAAGACGCTATATTTTTACTCTACCGCCGCGTATATTCTAGTCCGCATCAAAAATATTTCTAATATTTTTTGCTCCAATTGATACCTCGATATAAAAAATATTGAAAACATGACCAAAAGCGTTTTACTTAGTTTCATCACCCTGAGGGGAGGTCCATGTTGATGTATAGGGAGCATCAAGCATCGTAATGTTTGAAATCGTAATGTTTGAAATTGTAATTTCAAATCAATATTTTTTTAAAAAAAATCTTAAACATATATTTTTGGACTACATGATCTTTGACATTAAAAAATAGGGGGCAACTAACATGTCACAAAAATTGCCTTGATTGGGCACGAATATTGATGCATATCTGAATTAGAAACTTTAAAAATAAAATTTGGGATTGTATAAACTCCTATTTCAATAAACTTATAATCAAATTGAACGTCTCAATAAGACGAATCCAACGCCCTCAAAATCGGTATAATCCAAGCCCAAATGGGCCCAAATCAAGTAACCGAAGCATATTTGGAAGATTTAAATTATTAATATGAAAATCAAATGATCTCCAAATATGACATGCTTATAGTTGAATCAAGTAGATCGATGAGGAGAATCCAACTAATAGCATGAGATAGCTTAATTCTAACTTCATTAAGGCACTTAAATGTTGAGTGAATACTTTACAATTAAGGGAATGCATATGGTCGTCTAATGGGGCCCTCCAAAATTTCCCTTGATCTTCTCTATACTTTGTAGTGCATAATACTCTCAAAATCAATAAATCGACCCCAAACTCCACTATCAATAAATCCTTACTGCCTGGCCACCACTACTAGACTTCTGCCCTACCATCACCATTAAACCTACGTTTGGCCACCATCTAGTCTCCAACTGACCTATGTCTCCTACTAATAATGGTTCCTCCAACCTTTGTCAACTAAAAACAATCCCTTTCACCTCTATTATATAAAAATAGTTCATTCGACGTCAATCACTCGACTACGATCCCTAAGACCATTATCACATGCCAACTATAGTTTCTCTGACCTTAATTTGTTACCCATCAACTACGATTTATTTTACCTCCATCACCGGACTACAACCCCTCTAATATATGTTACATATTGAAGACGATCCCTCTAACCTCCATCGATAGTTGACTATAATCCCTCCAACCTTTGTTGCTTGCCAACTATAGTCCCTCCAACCTCTGTGGCCTGCCAACTACGGTCCCTTTGGTATCTATCACTTGAAAATTATCTCATCGACCTCAATAGCTCGACTATGGTCCTTCTAACTTCCATCGCCTGACTACGATTCCTCTGACCATATTCACTTGCAACTAGAGTCCCTCTGACGTTCATCACCCACCGACTAAGGTTCCTATCACCTCTACCACCCGATAATGGTCCCCTCAACTACAATTTCCTGACTATAGTCCTTATGACCATCGTCGCCAGCCAACTATGATACCTTTTTGACCACTGTAGCTCGACTACAATCCTACCGACCAAATGATAGGCTAGCGTTCTCTTGAGAACAAGTCTCATGCTATTGGATTCATCCAACTCCAACCCTGTAATATGCTATATGTGATTTATATTTGCACGTTGTGTCAACGCCTTCTCCCAAGTAAGGGCATCCATTGGGGCCAAAAACAAACATTAATGGAATCATTTTAACTTGTCACGACCTCGTGATTTTTCCCTCTTACGGTTTCCACAAAAAGTTCTTGTGTCTCTTATGAGTCTTGCACCCATTTTTTTTAATGTGCATGTGTTCAATCTTCATACAAAATTAGGACGCTAAATCATATATCTCCCTACCGTTGCGAATGTTCTAGCACACAACAATAATCAATCTTTCATGAAGATAAATTAAATATTTTACAATTTATATTAAGATAAATGCATTATAAGTTAAAAACATTGCTTCTGTAATAATTATTATAAAAAATTGAAGAATATACATTATAAACTGCAATTTTTTTATCATATTATATTTAATCTTTTTAAAATAACAAATTAAGAAAAAAAGAGTTTAAACTATTGATCTAAGCCCATATGAAAATATTTAAGAGAATATTTAACAAATCTAATTTATGTCCGTACCTTTTTTTTTTGACTCCACCACTAATGAAGACCTCTTAGATTTATATTAAAATTGATGCAGTTCATAAAATAATATATAAACATAAATACTAATCTCCATATAAATTTAAAGACTCCTAAGTCCATCCTCACATAAATCATGTGAGTAATATCTTTACATAAAATTTTCCCATAATCAATTTATGTGAATAATAATATATTCTTTAAATAAAATAATTTCAGTCTATATACTTTGTTAAAGTCAACTAAAATCGCACAAATGTTTCAACTTTCTAAAGTTTTTTTTTTTCCGTCATTTATTTGTGAATGAAAGACGGGCAGAAACGAAAGGCGCCCGGTTAGATTCGCTCGAAGTTTCATATAAAATTTCTGTCGCCGCCTTCGCATTTATTAATTTTCTTGTCAGTCAATGTTTGATCTTTCTTCCGAAGATTGTCTTCTTCTTCCCTTGATAGCTCCACCCTCTTCGTGCTCCTATTCCAGTCGTTTTTTTCCAACCTAAAAAAGCCCTATACATACCCTTCAATCCCGGAGAACTGCACCGATCGGAGTCGAATCGAAGATGGGTAAAGGATTGCTTGATCTAGAGAAGCATTTCTCCTTCTACGGGGCGTATCACAGCAACCCTGTGAACGTTCTCATCCACACCTTATTCGTTTGGCCCATCTTCTTTACCTCCCTCATCCTCTTCTACTTTACCCCTCCTTTCCTCCATATCCCCGTCTTCGGCGGCTTCGACCTTAATTTCGCCTTCATCTCCGTTGTCTTCTACTCACTCTTCTACATCGCACTGGATAAGAAGGCCGGATCGCTCGCCGCTCTCCTCTGCTTCCTCTGCTGGTTCGGAAGCCAAGCCCTCGCTGCTGCTCTCAGCTTCTCCCTGGCCTGGAAGGTCGAATCCCTCCGCCTCTTTTCTTTTTTTGTTGTTTTCTTGCTTGTTTAGAACTGGATTTTTGTTGATCCTTTTTTTTTGGGCAATTCGTACAATTTGTTTCTTTCTATTCTTCAATTATTAGCCTGATGATACTCTGATAATTGTGAACTTGATAAGATCAAGCCAGTTTGAATAGAACCTAGGATTAAATAAATCTGATCTTAAGAACTGTGTAAGTTCTGATTTTGTAAATTTCTGGCTTATTAAATCCTGAAAGAGTTTGGTTGCCAAAAACATTAATTTTAGTTGATGCTAAATCTTTGGAGCCTTAAATTCTTCAAATCCTGCTGTCGATATGATTGATTGAATTCAGGATTTAGAGATGGATGTCTAAATGTTTGTTTTAGTTTAAATTCCAATTGAATCACCACAGTAACTTTTTTTGACAGGACTAACTTTAAATCCTGCCTAACTCTCGGCTAAAGTTGCAGAGTAAGCAAACCCTTAAACCTTGGGCGAAACACCTTGAGCAACACAATTAAGGGATTGAAAAACTCCATCTTTTAATCCAGACAACTGTCTAGTTGTTATTTTATCTAATCTTTATGTAATCTCTAATCAGGCCATGATTTTGTAAATAACCCTTAATAAAATCAGATTAATCCCTTTATCAATCCAAATAAACACTAATATTCCTAATTAGTGCTATTAATTACTAATTAGCTCAACTAGTCCAGCAACACACTAATTAGTCTAATCACTATAAACATTAATTAATACATTTTAATGCCTAATTTGCTCATACTTACTCCAATATTTATTAATACATAACAAGAAATCTGGCGAATCTAATAAAACACTAGTTAGCCAAACTTAAGCTGTATTGACATCATTAGTCAAACTAAACACTAATCACCTCTGAAACAACAATAATAAATCAAATCCTACCTTGTGGATAGCAAATCCCTAATTACTCTAATAATTTGGAAGTCTCTAATTAAAAGCTAACATAGCATAGTTCCATTGATAAACTTAAAATTAGAACTTAACTATAAAATGCTGCAGAACTAGCTGGTTACTTTTTACCCTTAGCCTGAATTTTATTAAACTCAAATCTTATTATCAACTGCTATTATTACTATTAGTTATTGGTCCTAGATTTAGGTTGTTTCTTGTATGACTTGTATAGCCATTAATGTAGCTCTTGGTGTTACTATTTTGAGTCTATAAAATAGGGGCTTTAGGTTGTAATAGAGTATGGTCAAGCAATAATATTTTCTGATTTGCTGCTCTCCCTCTCCCCTTCCCTCTCTCCCTTCTCTCTCAAGATCAAGAAGAGGAAGTGCTTCTTCCTCTAGAGCAAGATCTCACAATTACATGTGTCTGAAGAGAAACTTCGTACTGAACATCATTAGGAAAATCGTTATGATTTAAGAAAAAATTTTAAAATATTAGAAATGACCTTTCTTTATTAGATTTAGATGAAAATTTGACTCTTAACACGACACAATGAAGAAAAATGATTAATGTAGCAAACCTCATAGTGGTATAAAGGCTTATTATTGTTGTTGTTGGGTGGTTTATGGGATTCGAGAACGAGTAGCGGGGATGAATAAGCTTTCATCTGCCAATGCGCTACACAGCTTGATCCCGATTTAAGAAAACTTTAAAGACCAGCATATTGATGTATCTATGAAATGATTATACTATCTGTCAATATACATTTGTTAAAGTCCTTGATATTGTTTTAGATATTCTATCTAAAACCATCCTGAAATGCACTTCTTTTATTGAATTATATAGACCAATCGATCTGTCAAATAGTTTAAAGACAACAAAGAAATGTTGTTTTGAAGTTTTTTTTTATATTTATGACCTCTACTGTCCTTATCATTGAATCAATTATTGGTACCCTTCTAGCAAAACAATCATCTAACATACTAATCATTGGATTGTGTTAGTGATTAATTCTTTTCTTTGATATATAATTCGCAGGTAGTTCTTGCTGCTCAGTTGATCTGCTGGATTGGGCAATTCATAGGCCATGGAGTATTCGAGGTAAGCTTAACACCTTTCAGGAGATATTAAGTCCTATTTAACTGAGCTACCGTTAAACTCAATGTAAAATATCTGTTTTTCTGCAGAAACGAGCACCAGCTCTTCTTGACAACCTTTCTCAAGCATTTCTAATGGCCCCATTCTTTGTCTTGCTTGAGGTACTCTTTCCCGCTACCTTTTTTTTTCCCCTCTTAATTTGTTGAGAATATTCTGATCCTCAGTTTTTAAGAACCTATTGATTTTATTATGATCTCATTTACTTAATTATATAAATTGATTTAATAAATTTAATATAAAATATGAATTTTACAACATTAATTTAAATTTAATATATATTTTTTTATAATGATGTATAAATTTTTGTAATAATCATTTGATAAACAAGCTCCTTATACAACTAAAAAACTATATAAATAATACTAAGACAAAATGCCTAACTGATCTGAGATTAAATAAATAAGGTGAAGTTAAAACACTATATATTTTTAATTAATTTTATATTATACAAATAATATTTAATTTATTTATGTTGATTTTCTTATTTATATAATATAAAAAATTAATTTTTAATTATTAATGATCTAAAATGAATTTATAAATATAATTTTATAATGTGAATTTTATATATTATCTACATGCCTAAATTATAACTAAATATATAAAATAAAATAATACTTCTTTATATTTAATTTATAAAATTATATATAAACTAAATTATATTAAATGTAAATTAAATTTAAATTTATTTATAATGTCACGTAGATATCATTTAAATGATTTTAATATTTATTACGCCATTCTCATTCAGTTTAACTCTGATCGAACCATTAAATCTCGAATCTCTTCTTTCGATTTTATCTTCCGTCTAATTTTCACAATCTTGTTGCATATTAAATTATTAAAAATTTGTATTGCATTAATCTCAAAATAAAATCCAAAATCTTTTAAGTTAGAACTAATAGAATATCTTAACATTTTTTTTTTCTTTAAACCTTAAATTTTTTTTTAAAAAAAAATAAATATAATCAAAATTCATTAATTTCAAAGAATTTCTTGAACAGTTTAATGAACATTTCTTGATCCAGGCACTTGAAAGCTCCATCGGATACGAACCATATCCAGGTTTTAAAGCAAGCGTCCATGCAAAGATTGAAGCAGATCGCAAAGACTGGCAGAACAGAAAGCAGAAAAAATCTTATTAGCCTTTCAGAGACTATCATCGCTGCTTTCTTTCTTAAAACTAGAGGTTAAGGTTTTGTTTGGGGCGATTTTTTTATTGCTTCTTAAAGCAGCTTCTTAGTATAAAAATTAAAATTTTTTATTAGAAAACTGTTTTAAGAAGCAGAAAAAAAAAAACTGTTCCAAATGAAGCCTAAAACAATCCTGTTCTCGCTTATGCTGTTACAATAGAGAATGCTCACAGTTTACTGTTAAACTTGGATGCTTTTGAATTTAATGTACTAAATAACTGTATTTTGTATGGCATTGCCTGTTTGGATAATGGACAAGGAACTATTCAAATCGGGGTGGTCTATATTTTCTATTTTTTACTTTTAATTTTTTTTAAAAATTTTAGTCAGTCGTTTTTTTTTTTAATTTTAAATATAATTTTTAACACTGTCGTTATCAGGTCCAAGTACTGGATAAGAAAAGTCGGGAGTTGTGTTAGGTAGTCGACAACTAGCGTAAAATTTATCGAATAATCATGACATTAATCTTTTAAAAAATTGTGATAATTTAAGCGGATATAATGGAGAAAAAAAATTCATGTAGCGGACCTTATGTAGTGGGACAAAGGTTTGTTGTTGTTGTTTTTAAAAGTAATTTTTCTAAATTAAATTTTGGGGAAAATTGCAAATTTTTCATAAAAAAATAAGTTTTAGTTTTACTTTCTATCATGGAAATTGAAAAACAACAACAACCCAAATATTCAAAACCTCAAAACTGACAAAAAATTAATAAATTTTATGAAAGAAATGATGAAAACATCCGTGAAACTAATTTTAAGTTAAATGAATGCCACTATTTTACAAAAGTATTATTTGGTTGAAAAAGCTATTCAAAATAAAAAAAATATAATATTTGAAAGGTTTGAAGTTGTTTGGACGAAGCTAAAAGAAATATATGATATATATATATATATTTGACTTGAAGTGATATGAATGTAGTGTAAAGTGTAAAAATAATTATGATTGGTGACCAATAGAACTGATGGCGGTAGCAGTGGCTGGCATATAATGCCGGTTGGCGACAAGATACTTTGTCTGCGGTGAAAAACATTTTTGCTCAAATTGGATGGGTTTATTTTTTCTAATATGAAGTAGAAATTTTGCATTATTTTTTTATATATAATGAAATATCAATATTTTTAAAAACTCTAGTAAAATTAATATCTAGTTTATTTGAAAAAAACAGCCCCTAAGTGGGGAAATTATAATATAGAGATACATCCGGATTTATCTCTGTCTACAGTAAAAGCGCAGTCAAAGCGCAACTACTATAGTAACTGTATTTTGACTGCGCTTTTACTGTAGACAAAAAAAATTCGTATGTATCTCTCTATCAGATGACCGGACCTAATAATTTGCCCCCCTAAGTGAGACAAATATGCACTTAAAATGGCAAGATGCTTGAATTTTTATATCCTTGGTATAAAATAGGCAGAATGACGGAACTACGAGTAGAAGGCCGAAAGCTCATCTATGGCACATTTATTGAATTTGTTCAAAGGCTTTAGTTCCAAAATGGGCCACCAGTGTTTTCCAACAGGTAGCAGCCTTACCCCAGCCCCAACTACACTGGTCCAGATATTGCTTCCGAAATAAACCAACTTTCATAGTTTCATTTAAGGCTTTTGGCTTTATGAAAAATGAGAATAAAACATTTTTAAAAATTTTAGATTTTAGTTTGATGAAAAGGAAATATAAATTAAAATTTTGATAAATTTCAAATTCATTTCTTATTTTATTTTTCATATATATTCAAAATTCATATGATTTTTATTGTCGATCACCCATTGTTTCGCCTGAAACTTGACTATGGCATCTCGTCGCCTTCCACCTATTTTTTTTCGAGTTATTAAGTTTCATATTCTAGTTTTTCATATTAAATTATTTATACTTAGAATATGATCTTATGATCATAAATATGTCATTTGGTTATAAGCAAGACAAAATCCAACAAAAGTATTACAAATAAAAATCCTTGCAAAAGTATATGTGAAAATCATCATCTTATTTGTATGAAATCTCATAAACATGAAAAGTAATGATATAAGAGAAAGAAAGAGAACAATTGTGAAGATAATTGCTAAGAGCAATCTCCAACATTTATTTATTTTAAATCAATAAGACAATCTTCACATCTCTTGCTTGTTCTCCCGAACGCAATGCTTCATTTGAGACATCTTTTTTATTGCTTTGTAAAGTTATGATAGAGAAAGTAAAATTTTAAAGCTATTATAAAAAGCAGCTTTCTAGCACATATTGAATTTCGAGATAAAAGACACTAAAATATCTAATGATTAAAAATATGGCACAAATTTTTTTTTGACTAAAACATATTGAATTAGAATAAGTCTTAGAATCATTGAATTTGATTTGAGAATAGGGCAACACAACATTTTTATTTATGTATAAATAATATTGACACATCATCTAAAAAATCGGTTCAATCAAACACGAATCTTGATACAATTTTTGAGCTGGAAACTTTTGAAATTAAGTTGTAGTCTACCTATACTCTCATTTCAATAAACTTATAGTCAAATTAAACTTCTTAACAAAACAAACCTAATGATAGTAAAAGTGATTTGATACAAGCTTAAATAAGCCTAAAGCAAGCATTTGAACTATGGTAAAAAAAACCTTCATATATTAATTTAATGATCAAATGATCTTCATTTTTTTTATTTTTAGGCGAAATGAGAATCTTCATGAGAGCATTCCAACGAGCTCAATATCCCTTAATTCTAAGACCATTAATACATTTAAATGCTAAAATAATGATATATAATCAAACGAATTAATATGGGTAGTTTAACTTCTTTTTTTTTTTTTTACTGGAGTTACCAAAATTTCATACTAAAAATATTAATATTATACACTCTTGATTTGAAAAGGGATGTTGACTTAAAAATAGAGAGAATTTAGAGATACGCAGAACACTAAAGCTTTGCCAGACTTTCAATACAAACGATCAGATCTAGCGATTGCGTTCACTCTACCGTTATCGTCCAACTATTGTTCCTTACTGAAATCTCTCGAACGTTATCTCTCAGCCATCAATGTATAGTTTCCATCCGTTCATTGTTGTTGTAAGATTGTCATCTTTCAATCATCTTAACCAACCATAATCATTTAATTGCGATCTCTCAATTGTTGTCACTCAACTATCTTCATCTTATCAACATTTTTAGAACGTCATCAGCACATTTCACTTATTAACCAATAATATATACTCCATTCAAAAAGGCCAATCAAATGCTTCTAACTATGTAATCTCATCTTTTTGGGAAGAAAACATTTATGTAATTTTACATGCCTAGTAAATTATTTTAATGGAATCAACTCTTATAAATTTTTTCTCTAGATCTCTACCTAATCACTCTATTATCTTCTTGCTTGCTATATCTTTAAACAAAATTTAGGCATTAATCTGTATCTGTTATCATAAATACTCTAACATATAATAAAATTTAAAATAAATTTAATAAAATTTAAATTAATTTTAGTATAATTTATGTCGAAATACGCTGGCACAAATTTTCTTTTCAAATAAATGAAATTTTTTGATAAACCAACGTCAGGCGTATTTATGGCTTGCTTGAGACTTTCTGAACGCCCACGGCCCACTTAATTTGTTTGAATGGGCTATGGCCCATCTGATAATGGACCAACAAAAATATTACACGTTAATAATCAAGTAAAGCTGATTAATACATTTTTAATTAGTTTAATTCTACTCTAATGACGTCGATTAGCTTCAATTTATCATATTTTATGCCTAGGCTTTATTTTCTTTGGAACTTTCATAATTTGCTTCAAACTATCATTATTTTATAACAATTTTTTTATCAAATTTATGATTTAAATTCATAACATTACAAAAATATTCTTCATTAACTAATAAATCAAATCATTTCACAATAATCTCAATTGAAAATAATCAATTTTTGGATTTATATTGTTAAAATATACTTTTTAAATTTGTTTGATGTATTTGTGTTTCTTTCAAAGCTATTGTTGAGCATAACATATTAAATATTTATTTGAAATATTTTTTCGACTGATTTTATATTAAGAAAAATAATTAATAAAAAATAATATGTTTTTCAAATAATGATAATAAAAATAATTTAAGGGATTCAGGCCTTGTTTGACTTTCTTATTGCTTCTTAAAACAACTTCTTAGTATAAAAATTAAATTTTTGTACTAATAAGTTGCTTTAAGAAGCAGAAAGAAAGCCGTCCCAAAGAAGCCTCAAATTCCTAATCTATTAATTGAGAGACAAACTCCAACTTAACAAATCAAAGAGAGCTGCGTTATAATCATATAATTATTAAAAAAAGTGACCTTCTTATCATTATCTCATAAGAGCAAATAGCACTCTTATCAAGTTGGTGCTTCTTTTTCATTTATAGCGAAAAAGGCACGTGCGGCATATAACAATTTACCGAATGTTTCTAAAATATCTAAATATTTTCAACTAAATAATGATTATATTTCCTATTTATTAGATCTAAACTACATATATATAGCAAGTGCATGCATGTTTTATTTTTGTTTTGTTTTTTATGTCACAACTATAATTTATGTATGGCAATTGACTTTTCACTATTTTTATAAACTTTTTTATTGGAAAGCTTTTCGCAATAATTTTTAATAAGTTATTTTATTTACAACAGTTTTATAATTATCTTTATAAAAAGATGGAGCTATCCCAAACAAATTTGCAGACTTCTTTTGAAACATCATTCTTATTGTTTTTCTTTTTAGATCGTCACATTTATAATATTTATTGACACTGTCTTGTAACTACTTTGAATAAATTTTTATATTTGAAATTTCTTTTCTATAATATATATAATTTTGTACATTACTTTTTCAATCGTCTTTGTAAAAGCTGCAACCGTCCCAAATCGATCATTTGGAATGGCTGTAGTATTTTTGCAAAAATAATTGTATTATTATTATTGTAATATTATTATGGAGAAATTATAAATATAAATATGTTTTGAAATCAAACAGCTAATTTTTAAAGTTTTTATCTATTAACTATTTTGATTGTAAGAATAGATTTCTATTATAAATTAATTTTAAAAATAATAGCCAAATCGAACTAGTTTGAAATCTAAAAATAAATTAGTAAGAAAACTATCTCAAAAAGATTATAAATATCACTTAAATGAATTTGAATTACATTGATGAGGTGACGAAGAGTTTGAATGTTACACAGTTCATCTTGATTTGTTGGTGGGGAGCTTAGTCTATCAACTGAGAGATCTTGGATTCGAATCTTGTGTATATGATCGATGTGTGTATGAGTCTGTCTTAATTGAACTAAATGTCTAAAAAGATGTTTAAATATATTTTTTAATGAAGAGTTTTTTTTTTAATATAAAGAATTAATATTTTATTTGAGTGAAAAGTTTTTTATAATAGTATAGTATATATATACGTCCGTTATGAATTTTAAGTACTTTTAAATGATAAGAAATCTTCTTGTATGACTTAGAAAATCATGAGCTCCGAGAAACAAGCCATGTGATGTCTCTTTCAAGCTAAATGATTTATTGTCTTTGTTCAACTTGTCATTATTTGCGTCCAAAACTCACATAATTGACAAGTCGAAGCTTCAACTTTACTCTTATATTCAACATGTGCTCCATAGCAAAAAGGTTGATATGTTTAAGCTTAATTTAAGATAACAATTGTTGCGGACTAGACATTCGCGACAGTTGAGAAATATAATGTTTAGCGTCTTAATTTTGTATGAAGATTCAGCATGCATATAGATAATAGAGTAGAAGTGCAGCATTTATAAGAAACTTGAATTTTTACGTGGAAACTCATGAAAAGGGGAGAAATACTATGGGGCCTTGCCCAATTTAAATGAATCAACTAGTATTTGCAGCTGATTCACTACAAATGAGGCATTTCCTTGGAGGGAAAGCCATGGCTCAATGTAGAAAATATACATCATATAGGTGCATTACATAATGGGAGTTGGAAGAATCAGTGTTAACATATTCGTTTGGTCGGCAAGATCATAGTTGGCGAGCAATGTAGGTTGGAAGGTCTATAGTCGAGCGATAGAGGTCAAAAGGATCGTAGTCGGGCGACAGAGATTGAAAATACCGTAGTTGCACGATGATGGTCAGAAGACCGTAGTTGGAGGGCAACGGAGGTCAAAAAGATCGTAGTCAATGACTGTGTTCAGAAGAACCATAGTTTGAGGGCAACGGAAGTCAGAAAGATCAGGTTCGAATAACTATGGTAACAAAGACTGCAGTCGGCGGGCGACGAGGTCAAAAAGACCATTATTTGGTAACGCCGGTTGAAAAGATCGTAGTTGGAAAGCAACAGAGATCAGAAAGACCGTAATCGGTGATGGTGGTCAAAAGGGCCATATTCAGCGGGTGACAAAGGTTGGAAAGATAGTAGTTGTGTTGCTATGGTGGGAAGGACCATAGTCAGGCTATGACGGTTTGAAGGACCGTTGTCTTATAACGATGGTTGAAAGGACAATAATCGGCAAGCGACTAAGGTCGAAAATATCATAGTTGATGATAGTGGTTAGAAGGACCGTAGTTGGCATGTGACAAGCGTCAGAAGACCAGAGTCTAGTGAATGTGGTCGGAAGGACCGTAGTCGGCTTGCAACAAAGATCAAAAAGACTATTGTCGGGCGACGGTTGATGGCCAAGTAGAAGTCTAGCATTGACAGGTGACCAGGCAAAAATCAGGAAATGGTCTGTAGTCGGGTGTAAATCTAGCATCAGTTTGTGGTCAGGCAAAATTCCATTGACAGTTGGTGGTTTGGTGAAAGTCTGATGACAGTTAGTGATCGGGCATAAATTTGGTTCCCGTGGTGGCCAGGCAAATGTGCGGCGACAGCTGGTGGTTGGATAAAAGTCTGGCAACTATCGGTGGCCAGGTAGAAGTCTGACGAAAGCCCAATGATGGTCGGTGATTGGGTGGTGGTCGAGGAGTCTGGTGGCAAGAGAGCTCTAATTTTTCTTTATTTCCTCTATTACTTATCTTCCTTATCCCCCCCCCCCCACCCACCTTTTTAGTGAAGAATGAATGGTCTATTTATAATTTTTTGAGAGTGGCATGACAAGAAAATAGAGATAATATCAAGGATATGTTTGGAGTGTTTTGAATGGATGGCCGATATCGACTCAACTCTTTTGATCATAGACAATTTATCGAGTATTCAAATGCCTTTTGTCTCTTCGAGCTGCTCGATTAAACTATAAGCATGTCACATTTGAAAATCGTTTGGTCGTCCAATTTATGGTTTGAACCTTCCAAATGAGCTTTGGGTTTTCAATTTTGACTCATTTGGGCTCAGATTCGGTCAAATTAGTGTCGTTAGGTTCGTCTTTTCGAGATATTCAATTCAACTATAATTTTGCTAAAATCAAAGTTTGGATGATCCCGAATTAAATGTCCAAAGGTTCCAACACAATTTTATCTCAAGATTCGTGCCCAGTCATGATTATTTTTTATGATATATCAATAATATATTTAATTAGGAGCTAATTAACGTACAAATTAGTATTTTCAAGAAAGATATATGATTAGGAGTATATATCCCTCTCTATGTAGAAGAAAGAGTGATATAACTCTATTAAAAATATTAGTTTATTAATGTTAATAAAAAAATGTTATCATCTTAAAATTAAGCTTAAACATATGAAACTTTGTGCCTTTAATAAAACGTTGAAGAGCAAGAGTAAAGCTGAAGCTGCAACTTGTCAACTAGGTAAATTGTGAATGCAAGATAATGACAAGTTGAAGAAACATATTAAGACTTTATTTGATATAATTTTTTTACTACTTTCTAAATCAGCTCTTTAGCACACAAATTTTTAGTTAGAAAGCTTTGCTACTAAAGAGTTGATTTAGAAAACAGAAAGAAACCCACCGCTGTTTGTCCGGGTGGTGAAGAGCCGGTTGGACAAAGCCTAGGTCCCTGGTTCGAATCCCTTGGCAAGCAGTTAAAGCCTTAAGTGTTGGCTCGTGTAAATTGGTGTGGGTTACATGCTAGGTTGACCGGGATTTTCACTGGCCTAAGGACAGTGCTTCCTCGTCACAAAAAAAAAAAAAAAACAGAAATAAAGCTGTACCAAACAAAGCCCAAGTCTTTTAGGGTTATATCTTCTCTCTATATGTATAGTTTTTGTTACTCCTAAATTCTTATATATTATTAATACAATAAGCCATATAATTGCAGAGTTAATGCTTTGTGCACGCCACACATCAAATCATAATTTAAAATATTCATTAAAAGCTATAATGCTCATCAGCTTTGTCATTATAAAGATGATTAAGTACTAATTTATAAAATAAACATTATAAAAATATTTACCGACAAGAAGCTGGTAAGTTGTTCATAATTAATTGATATTTTAATGGACTTTGAAATCTAATTACAATAAAATTAAGAGCACAATTAGTACTTAATTTGGCACATTAATTAAACTCAGAGCTTGGAAAAGCTAATCTTGTTGAAAAGGTTCCAAAAAACACTACTCTTTCAACGCTTTAACCATACAAGCAAACAACTTGCAAACACACCAAATCATACCAACTTTCACTGTTCACTAATTTAATAAACCAATTAGGCATCAATTTTCTTCATCAATCAAAATCATAATCAGCTCAAGTTGACTAAAGCTATATTATCCAAATCCTTCAAAATCAAAATTATAACTACGATGATGATGACTACACATACATCAAATTGTAGGATCCTTTAGGATTGCTATATCGCATTAGGTTTCGTTCGGGACGGCTTTCTTACTGCTTCTTAAAATAATTTTTTAGTACACAAATTTTAATTTTTATAATAGAAAGCTGTTTTAAGAAGCCAAAAGAAAGCTTTCCCAAATGAAACCTTACTCTTTATCGTCTTGTGACTACTTCGTGATCAAATGATAACGAGCTTATATTTTTATTATCCACATGCATTCATAGGCAATATTTAAGTGACTTATTTTTAATAAATTGAACTTCTCAACTCTTAGAGATAGGATACAAAATGAGCATATTCGTGAAAAATGTTGGAGTAACTCCAGTAGAAGAAAAAATTATTGAGAGTCGCCTTAGATGGTTTGGTCACATAAAATGGCAGCCTTATTCTGATGACCCGGTTAGAAAAGTAGAGGTATTAGATTTGACTTATGTTAAGAAATGTAAAAGTAGACCTAAACAGGCTTGGATAGAGAATATTATAACTGATCTTTCCTTATTAGATCTAAACGAGAATTTGACTTTTAACATGACACAATAGAGAAAAAGGAATAATGTAGCCGACCCCACGTAGTGCGACAAATACTTGATATTATTGCTATTGTCGTCGTCAACTTTTCCTTAAAAATAAAAATATAAGATATAAAATAAAATCTCCAAATAAAAAGGAGAGAATAAAAGCTGACCACGTACGTAGAACGCTATGGCGTTCACTGAAATTTTTTTTTTTAGTTAGTTGAGTCTATTCTCGCTAGAATGATTTCCTTCATTGCTTTATGGATTGATTAGCTCGTCGAAAGTAATATATTTATAAAATAATATCAAGTTGTTAAACTTAATGACGTAATTAAGAACTCCTAATTAGGAGGAATTAAAGAGAGAAAAACTTTAATCCTTTGCATATATGATGAGTACGTTCATCAGCCTCTCAATGTCTTTTTCCTTACAGCTTATTATTACCAGCAATGTGGTTGTGAATTAGGTATGGAGTTGTAGCAATATCACGTGTGGATTCTTCATTAATAACCCAATCATGAAATTAAGCTATGTAAAGAAAAATAATTAAAATTGACATTTTATAAATAATTAATAAGTAATAACTTATGAGATAATTATATTGATCATCATTAATATTTAATGATTTTAACAACTATTAATTATAATTATGATTATTATTATTATTTAAACTATTATTTATGAAAATGTAGATACAAATGTCAATTAGTATTTGAAAAATGTGTGATATTAGCAGATAATATATAGCGTATTGTATTGAAATTTTAAGGTAAAATCAGTTCATTTAATGAGTACTGTTGATTAATTAATTTAAGCTATTATTAATATCAAGATGGTACGTTTAAAATTCAAACCGTGTTATTATTTATGTCTTGATAGCACATGGCACGAATGATATGTCATGTCAAAAATTTCAATAGACAGTGCCATATATATATAAATATATATTATCAGAAATATTTTGGTGAAAGGGCACAATCATTAATATAAATTTGTAGAAGGAGCATAAAATGAAAAAAAAAAATTAAATAAAAATTTATTAGCAAAAGAATGCATCAAAATATTTGGCGTATTCAATAGAAAGCATAAAAAAGTTTGGCACATTCTGAATGCACCAAACGTTTTAATGCATTCTATTAAATACGTCAAACTAAATGATAATTAGTAATTTGAGCCTATTTAAAATTTATTTATTTCCTGCTCATTTTACTAATTAATATCAAGGAGTGTGCTCCTAAAAATTTCTCCAAAGAGTTTTGGTTCGGGTAATTTGGTTCGGGTAATTAAAAAATATATATATATATATATATATATATATATATATATATATATATATATATATATATATATATATATATATATATATTTTAACTATTTTGCACAATTTTAATAAATGCAAATATTCAAATTATGAGAAAAAATTCATTATCTATTTCATGCATAAAATTATGCATTTTATAATTTTATTTTACTCACTCTCAAAAGAAAGACTAATTTATTTTGACTGCTTTATTTTTTAGACAACAATTATATTTTTTTTTACTTCTATTTTCTCACAATTTTTCAAATTTTTTTGTGATGGAAAGCTATTTTCTGCAGTCATAATAACAAAATTATTTTCTCCATAGTAAATTCATAATCAATTTTATAAAATATTATAGTCATTCCAAACTAGCCGTTAAACTAAATGCACCTTTAAAGAAAATCATAAGTTTTATTTCAAAGATACCGTAAATTTTAAAATGAACTTCTACTAAAGCTATCACTCCAAGTTCAATAATCTGAGATAGTGCATGCAGCTCGCTAGTTGAGCGAAGCACTTCCTCCCTATGATGCTCACGTTCGAATCCCTTAAATTGCCCAAAAAAAGTTTACTCATAACATTACAAATGAATGGATTCTATTAAGAGATGATATATATATATATTAAATATTTAGCACTATTTTTATTACATATTTAGGATAAATTTGATATCTTATATATAGTATACAATTTTTTCTTAATACTAAAGAATTATATTAGTATCAATGCACAACTTGAGGGTTTTAATCACATTGGGAAATATTAGAGATGGAAAGATATCACATTGGAGGGGATCAGGGGAACTAGCTAACTAGATACATTAACCAATGAGTATAAAAAAGTATATCATATGAGGAATGATAACAATATATTTTTTTTTTTTTGCTGGAATTCTACTAAGTCATGCAACCTTATTTGTTCATCTAAATGCTGTCTTGGATGGTCTCTGTGTATCTACTCGGGCAAACCAGCGCGCTGGTTCCTGCCAATTCTTGAATTCTTGTGTGGGATTTTTGTTTGCCAACTGAATTCAATTAAGTTTGTTTCTTCGTTAGTTGATTCTCTAGTCTTATTTGGGGGCTTTTGTTTATTTCCCCATCTTCTAATTTTTTACGAGCATTGTATTATCTATTTATTTATCTTGTTTGAGTATTGTTGGTTTTAGATGTAGCTCTCATCGGATGTACTTCTTCTTTGAGTTGTATATGACTTCTCTTGTAATTAAGGCTTCGTTTGGAGCATCTTTATAAAACGACTTTCTCCTCAAAATTCCCCCAAAAAAATTCTATTTCTGCCGTAAGAGAACTTAGGAGAATAACTAGTATTAATAATATGTTTTTTTTATGTAGTTGTTGAGTTGTAAAGGTGCAATATATATATATATATATATATATATATATATATATATATATATATATATATATATATATATATATATATATATATATATATATATATATATATATATATATATATATATACACACACACACACACACTTAGAATTGGACAAACAACTTATTTTGGATATATTAGTCTACTACAATAGAGATTTATAAAATGGATGGATAAATTATATTTCTTGTTCTCCATTTTTGATTGAGGAGGTGAGAGAGAAAGATGTAGAGCTTATATTCATTAAGGGTACATGGTCATATAAAATGAGAAACAATTATATATATATATATATATATATATATATATATATATATATATATATATATATCATATTTGTTGGTGAGTGACACCTAGTAAGTGAGTTTTGAGTTAACAGTATTACACCCCAAACTCCTACTTTTTGTCACTAGGCTCTGCGCAGACCGCTCCCCTTTTACCCATACTATCCCCCACCATCTTCTCATGGATTCTCTGCTACTTATCTCTATCCACCATATGTTTCGCAACCATTTTACTACCCATCACCTCCTCAAACCTATGCAGCTAAACCTTCCACCCCTACTACAGCTAGACCTTCCACATAGGCAGTTGTTGCAGCACCGACTGCGGATGGGTGCAGGCTGATTAAACCTTAGAGTAACACGTCCATAAATGTGTATGTTATGCAAGTTTCATCTATCTAAGCAGCCCATGCACAAGATTCGGGATATCATACGGAGCAGGTTCGATGCTCCATATGTCTCTTGGAAGAAAATCCCAAAGGAAATGCATGGCATGTGGTTCAAGGAATTTAAGGTTAGCAAGACACAATATTATTAATAACTGTTCATTTTTTATTAAGCTAATAAAAATAGTTTTTTCCTAATTTATTGTGTGCAGCAAGATTTCTAATGGTTGCCTCAGCATGATACTCATATAAGAATAAATTTTGAGAAATGAGAAGCAACTCACCTACGAGACATGTTTACTCGCATTAGGATGACAGGCGAGCGTCCGCTTTGAATTAGCAAGGTGTATGGGCTGAGCTCTAGAGTGCTTGGGGTAGCCCAGAGCATACAACGAAGAGGGAGCAGAATAAGCAGAATAGAGCTTTTGACATTTGAGGCCTAGGAAGCTCCATACATATTGGGGGCTTAGTTTTACACATTGAGCATAGATGACGATAGGTAAGAACTTTAATAAATTTTAATAATATCTTTGTATATACATTCTAGCTAATCTAAGTATATTGCATAATGAGATGCTTAATAGAGAACCCACTGCGGTTGAGTTACATAGTTACACTCATAGACATTAGCAGGATCAACAGTGGGTGGATGAGCTAGCTAGGAGGGCATATGTAAGTATATAAGAATATTATACTTACAAAAATATTTTAAGCGACGATTATACAATGATTAATCTTATATTATGTATTGTTCGTAGGATGAGTATACACGGCTTCGAGAGAGTCTGACGTCAGCTGGAGAGGGATTCTTTGCAGGTTCTTATTATTATTTCTGACTATCGGACTTGAACGCATGCGGTAGGCAAAATGCAGAAGGTGTGAATTTATGGATTAGGCTTGCATGCCTATGCATACGAGGGACAATCCTCTTTGCCACCAGCCACTCAGTAGGCACCTATGAGAATTTAGTTAGCCAGCTTGTGACTAACTTAGTAGAAGAGCTAGAAAATGCTCGAAAAACACAAGCGGACATGAACACTCAGATATTTGATGAGATTATAAGATTGAGTGAGTGGATTATCAGATCTCAACTGGCGCCTCCATTGGCCAAGAAGGGCAACGACCATCAGGTTCCAATTAGATTGTCGCATGAGATGGCTTTTGATACATTTGATGTATAAGTTATGTTGAAATTGTAACTGTGTTATACCTTTTGTTGAATTTTATTGAATATGGCTGTTTGTTCTTTAATTTGCATAATTTGCATAATATTCTTTGATTATATTTGCTTGCATAACTATTTTTTATAAGTGCTTGAATTGTGATTGTTTGAAAGCCCAAATAATGATTGTAGGAGCTATTTTTGTTATGCTATAGGTTTGCAACAAAATTACAGCATAAAATCTGCCGCAAATGTTGATACGACGTTCTGGTATCGACCTTTGTGACAGACCCATATGTCACGAATTGCGCCGGATTATCATCCTCAAATTCATCATAATTTATGATGGAAATTGCGACAAACCACAAAAATGAAACCGTCATTTCATTTGAGATTATTCCGTCATTAATCCGCAACAAAAATTTGGCGAAAAATTTTGTTCATCGCAAATATGTTTGCGATGCTCGTTTTACCATAAAAAATAATATCCGTCACAAGTCCGCCTTAAAACAAGATTTGCAATGGATTTATCAGATTTTGCGGTGCATTTTGCCGCCACAAATAATTGGTTTTCCTATAGTGTCCTACCTACATAGGGGTGTCAATTTCAGGTCACGAGTTGGGTTCGGGTCGGACCCGGAACTGACCCGGGTTCAAACGGGTTGACCCTAACCCGACCCGGTTAGGCAAACGGGTCGAAAATCCGAACCCGAACCCGACCCGGCGGGTTGTCGGGTTGACCCGACACGGAACGGATTGCGGCCGAAGCGCGCGGCATGCACGTTTCGGGTCAAACGGGTTGACCCGGCAACCCGTCGGGTCAACCCGAACCCGACCCGTTTTTCAAACGGGTCGATTTCTGGAAACCGAACCCGACCCATTTTGCATTCGGGTCGGGTCCAACCCGGATTTTTCGGGTCGGGTTCGAGTCGGGTTTTCGTGTCGTGTCAAATATTGACACCCCTATACCTACAAGTAAGGATAGAGACCATTGATCATAATCCTTTTGTATGAGAATTATCCATGAATCTTTTATTGATAGACAAAATTAAGAAGGATCATGAGGGTAAGAGACGGTCATCCAATGGCTGAATCCATGTAGGATCTAAGTTGGTTTCACAATATGGGCTATAGGATGCTTAGGCATAACTTGATACAAAAGATTTCAAATCAAATTGAACACAGCAGGAGTTTTGCCTGACCACAATGATTAAATTAGATGAAGTTTGTTTCAACTGAAAAGGAATGGATCATTAGGTTCACTTTTGCCGCATGTGATGATATTATTATACTAACATATTTAAAGATAATAACTCTAATAATGTATGTGATGAAGGTTCCTTCAATTGAGAACAGATGGATCATTGGGTTCACTTTCTCCATACATAACAATGTTATTATGAGAGGTCATGCAGTTGTTGCCATTGAGGGAATGAGGAAATTGTGAGAGTAGGGCATTAGAGAGATCAACAAAAATAACAAAGGTGATATGAGTGTGACATGGAATTTTTTCTTACTATCATGAGATGGTTTGATGGAAGGATGCACATGAGCATCTTGATGAGAAGTGCAACAAGATAATTGGAGGTAGGGGTGTCAATTTCGGGTCACGGGTCGGGTTCGTGTCGAACTTGAAACTAACACGGCACTATTCAGGTCAACCCGAACGTACCCGATCCGTTTTTTAAAAAGGGCTAGTTTTCCTGAGCCGAACCCGACCCACTTCGGGTCCGGGTCAACCTGACATGAAACGAATGACCCGTTTTCAAAAAAAAAATGCTAGTTTCGGGTAAAAAATGGGTCTATATCCTCTTTTATGGGTCAAAAACGGGTCTATTTCCTCTTTTTTGGGTCAAAAATGAGTCAAAATCGATTTTTTGGGTCAAAACGGGTCAATTTCGAGTCAAAGGGTTAACCCGAACCCGACCCGATTTTTTTAAACGAGTCAAAATGTTGAACTCGAACCAGACCCTTTTTCGGGTTCGGATTGACCCTAACCTGAAATTTTTGGGTCGAGTTCGAGTCGAATTTTCGGGTCGTGTCAAATATTGACACCCCTAATTGGAGGTCATGAAGAATTAAATTATTGTAATTAAGATAATAAAGGATGTTAGTAGCAATGTAGGTTGAGCTAGATGACTTTGATGGTGAACACAACAAGTTGTTTAGAACGAAAGTTTGTTGGAGAGGGATTATGACCCATGGAGGTCGAGGAAGGTTGGTCGAATGACTTGTTGGAAACTAAAGGATAGATTTGAGAGAGTGGCCATGCATGAAAGTTGGGTTTGCATTGGTGACTATCATGTGGTGCACATACATGCAAAAAAGTGATGCATTTTAGCTCAATAGTGGGATTATGAGAGTTGTGACAACATAAGGACTTGTGACATTAGTTCACTATAGGAAAACAGTTCATTTCTGACAGAATTTTCGACAGTGAAAAAAAAACACATGTTTTATACTTTTTTTTCTTTTTTATTTCCGGCGCAAAATAGTTCGCCGGAAACTGTACCAGCGGAATAATTCCTCCGAAAATATTTCCGGCGGCCTATTTTGCGCCGGTATAACGTTTCTGACGCGCGCCTTACCATCGACAAAAAATCCGCCAGAAATCCACCGGAAATACTAATTTCCGACTGATTTTGGACATTTTCCGATGAATTTTATCCTCCGGTAATACACGATTTTCTGTAGTGGTTGCATGAGTAAATCAAGAAGTGGATCAGAGTTTCAGAGGATGTTGTATTTGTGACGGTGAGGTCATCCAAATGTAGGCGGAAGTTGCAAAACTTATAAGTGGGGAGTGGTAAGCTGAAGATCAGTCCCTGCCCATAAGGAGGCTGTAAGATTCGGTGTGTGTTTAATCGGGCATAGTTACTACAATCCTATGATATAAATCATAAATGAATACATCATTAAATATCGCTTACTTTTTGAACTTCAAAATGCCAATGCAAAATCAGTGGAACTTGGAAGGCAAATGATCATATAAAAAGTAAGTGCGGCAGCATCATAATTGGAAGCATCAAAGAAACTAATACCATAATCATTTTAATTCAGGTGGATTAATTAGTTGAAAAGACAACTTAACTACATAATATTATAATATTAGACCTTAAAACCAATCGATTTATCATTTCAACACATCAACTTTAATAAGTATAGCATAGCAATTAAAATATGAGCAACGATATGTTTCCAAAAATGTTTTTGCTTGAATATTTCAGTTTTATTTTCTCATATTTATAAGTTCTTTTTACTATTTCTCAATGTTATTATGTTTTTAATCTCACACAATTAGAGGATTTTATTTAAGTTAAATATTATTTCTCTTACATATGAATTGAGAGAGCTCTCTATATTTACTATCATTTATTAGAGAGTTAGATTTCGTTTGCGACAACTTTTTTATTGTTTTGCTTGTCCGATCGCAACTGTAATTTTTGTTTAGCCATTTCTTTTAACTGCACTTAAAAAACTTTTGCACTAGAAAGTGATTTTTAACAACTTTCAAAAGTTATTTTCTCTATATCAGTTTTACAAAGCAGTAAAAAAATATGTTCCAAACAAAACCTTAATTAACGGTGTGCTTTTTTATGTCTTAGAATATGATATTAATTCATGATTCTAATTTGAAATAAAAATAAATTATTATTAAAAAAGAATGAATAGAAGGAAGAATCTTAATAAGAAATAATGAAATATGATTATTATAATGATTATGTTGTTACTATTATTGATAAGGTGTGGCTCACTTCCTTTAATGATAATAAAAATATTGTTCTTCAACAAATTATCATGAAGAAAGTCATCATTTCTCTTTTGATGAATGATACATGAAGATATTATTGATAGACATGCAGTAACCTAGCTAGCTACTTTTTTGTTAGGCCAAACGTTTTAGTATCTAGCAAAATGCCATTATAGAAGAAAGACCATCTCTTTTGAAAAGTTACTTTTACTTATGATGTATCACCAATTTTATAAAATCAATAGAATGAGTGATAGAACCAATAGACTTTTAATTTGATTGCTAAACTAACTATAACTAATTCGCTTATCTCCATGGCTAATAGTGAAGGATGGACTTTAGGGTTGATGAATGATTCGTCCAACTAGCCGTGAATTTCAATGCAATAAGTGCATTAAAAGGTTCATAAGTAAATTAAAAAAATATTTGAACTCCGATTTTAGATAACTTTTAATTAATTTGAATATTTCGATGAGAAGAACTAGTCAACACCAATAGATTTCTTCTTGATCAGAATTGTAGGAGATTATAATCCTCCTCGTCTGTTAGGGTTTCATTCGCTAGGGCTTTTGCCCTAGCCGCCTTTCGTTTCCTTCCCTCCGCCTTTGCTTCCATGGAAAACAAGAGGTTAGACCCTGGTTTCCTGGCTGGTAAGAGTTCCAAATCCTTCAAAGATGCTTTGTCCGGATCTGTTGAAGCGAATGCTTTCCCGGATCTCCGTGTTTCTACGGTTCGGGGTATGCCTGCTCTTTGGTTTTCGGAGGAGGAATTTTTACACCTTGCTAAGCCTTTCGATTTTGCTCTAGTTGGAAAGTTTCCTCTTAAACGTCCGGCTTTGGATGCTATCCGTAGATTTTTCTTCAATCTTAAATTAACCGGTGATTTCTCTGTTACTTTGCTGGATCAATCCAATGTTTTAATTAAGCTATCTAACAATTTGGATTATGGTAGGATCTTTGCTCATCGTTCATATTTTGTGTATGGATGTTTTATGAAAATTATAAAGTGGTCTCCTACTTTGGATCTTGCGGATGAGTCGCCTATTGTTCCTGTATGGATTTCTTTTCCGGATTTGAGACCTCATCTATTCTCTTCGCGTATTCTTTTTGGCCTGGGCTCTGTTTTTGGTTGGCCTATCCAAACTGACAATGCTACGGCAGTTGGCTCTCGTCCCTCTGTTGCGCGCATTCTAGTTGAACTTGATATTTCCAAATCATTTCCTGACTCTATTTGGTTAGGACCGGAAAAAGTAGGTTATGTGCAAAAGGTTGTTTTTGAAGATATGCCTAATTTCTGTCTTCTTTGCAAATGTGTGGGTCATAAAAAGGTTGAATGTCCTAAGCGGAATCCTATTGTTAAGAAATCGGAGCCCTCTGTTCCGTCGCTGATTAAGTCTGTTCCTTCTTCTCTATCGATTCCTATTATTCCGATTATTTCTTCTATCCCCAATGTTGGTGTGGATGGTAGTGATAATATTGTTGTTATTCCGGATAATTGTGTTGTTTGTCCGGTTGGTGGTGAGTTAAATAATGAGTTTGAGACTAATGAGGCTAATGATGTTGTTTCCCCTTCTGTTTTGGCTCCGTCGCTGCTGGAAGTTTCTGGTGTTGTGGGGCAAATGGAGCTTGCGGTGGTTGGCAGCCCTGTTTTAGTGGTTTCTGATCAGTTGGTTCACTCATCTCCTAAAGCTGTTACTGAAAATAATATTGCTGAGCATAATGATTTTAGTGTGGATAACAATCTGGGTAACAATTCAAGTTGTTCAAATAATCTTGTAGATGCTTCTGTCAACTTGGCTGTTTCACAACATTTGGTTCAGAGGATAGGTTTTATTCCTATTACCGATTACCAGGGGGATTGGGTGTCCGACTATGAATCTGGGTCTGAATTTTCGAAATTGTAATGTGGCTGATCCTGATTTTTACGGTGTTTCCGATCCTGGTAAAGACTTCACATTGGTTTCTCGGGCTAACGGAAGGTTGCGCGGTCGGGGCCGCGGGAGGGGGCGAAATCGTAGATGATTTCTTTGTTATTTCCCCTCTTTTTTCTTTCTGGTTGTGTTCGTTGTTTTTATAGGCGATGATGTGACTGGGGCTAGTGTCCCTGTGACCAAGCTGGTGGCAACCTTCGGTGTTTTTCGATGATTGGTGGGCGATGATTTCACCCGTATGGACGGTCCGTGCGAGGATACAGGGACTCTGGAGCCTCGGTCGTTATACTGAGCCATATCTGATTGTATTTTTCTTTCTCTTTTCGCTTTGAGTTTTGTCCTCTGTTGTAACCGTTTTGGAGTTTTTATTATAAGTTTTTTATTAAAAAAAAAAGTCAACACAAATAGGCTTCCAATCTAGGTTCAGATGTGTCCAAATAAAACACTTAAAAGTAATTGAAAATTTTGAGAAAATTGAATGACCAAGCAATCTCTTAATCTTGCATGATTATTGTTACATTGAGCATTTCATAGAGAAATCTAACAAATTCAAGATTGCTTATTAAGTTGATTAAACATTAAATGAACTTTGTTTAATCAGAAGAATCAACACGGTTCATTTGATGTAGTGTTTGGGGAATTTTGACTAAAATTACTAAAATGCCACTCCTAAAATTATACATAAAATCTCATTCTTCACATGAAAGAGAGTTTGTACATATACTTTTTTTTTTTGAAAGGAAATATATTAATAACACAAAACAAAGGTTACATCAGCAAAAAAAGAAAAGCTAGCAGAATAAAATACTAAACAACAGAGAGAATTAGAAGCTAAAAGCGAGCTCAGGAATTAGTCAAGACTTCCAGCGTCCAGGGCGTCCCGCACGGACCCTCCAGTAAGCGAAGATAGCATCCCAACGATCCAACCCGAGAATCCACACCTACGGTTTCCACCAGCAAAGAACGACCAGGACGCGAGCCCCGACCACATCATTGCTCATAGCCTCACGTAGCAGCAAATCAAACATTAAAGCCGACAAATCCCGAGAAGAAACAGCAAGAAGCAACAAAATTACTACACGAAAATTCATCTTCTGCGCCGACCTCTCCCCCAAAATTTTCCGCGATTGCCAACATTTGAAGTACGCACAAGAGTAAAATCATTATCGGACTCAAGAGACTACGAATCCGAATCCACATCCGACGAATCAACCAACCAATTATTCTGATTCCTAATATCCAAACCATATGAATTACCCACACATTTAGCCATCACTTGGGTATCAACCTCACTTACAGGGACCACAACTAAACTGTTTGTCATCGAAATAACTTCCTCTCTCCCCAGATATGGAAACTCCTTCTCAATTTCAGCCGGCACCACCGCAACAGGCATAAAACCATCAGAACCACCATCTGCATCCTTTAAAACTTGAGCACCCCCATTAGAATTTACAGCACCCATAACTGGCGAGCCATCAGAATTCACCACATTCATCGCACCAGAGAACACTTCCGGCACCATCACCGGAGAATCAGGGTCTCTAACATCAGTCACAACCGGAGGTACAAAAGGAGCTGCATCGGGGGATAAGATAGAACAGATATCAACATGCCTACCAAGTACATCATTCACAGCATTAACCACATCAACCACATTCATAGGGGGTATACTGACGGATGGGTTAGAAGTAACCAAAGACTCCAAAACCTCAGAAATTACGTTCACAGGCAGCGGACGATCCCCATGAACAGGAACAAGAGGATCGCCCGTAACATGTGCCTCACCAACGACCAAAGCATTGACAACAACACTATTATTCGCATTATCAACAGGCTTAACCACATTCTCACGAGATTTATGCACATTCAAAGTAGCAGAAAAATTACCACAATCCCCCTTAATATGACCAAGCCGTTTACACACAACACAATAAGCAGGCACCTCCTCGAAACAAACCCGTTGAACATACCCTGAATTCTCCGAACCAAGCCAAATTTTATCAGGAAGATCCTTAGTAATGTCAAGCTCCACCAGGACCTCGCGAGAGAAGGTCTAGACCCGACAGAGGTTGAATTATCAAGTTTTAATGGACGGCAAAACAACGAAGCCAAGGCATGAAGGATACGAGGGGTAAAAAGGTGTGGTCGGAGACAGGGAAAAGCAACCCAAATATGAATTACCGGAGACTCAACCCCGACATCAAGATCTGGCGACCATTTAGTAAGTTTCAAAAAGCAGTTATTAACTATATAAGATCTATGGCTGAACACTCTACTATAATCCAAATCATTAGAAAGCTTAATAAGAATATGAGATTGATCCAGAATAGTTACAGAGAATTCAACATTCAGTTTCAAGCTGAAAAAAAATTTCCGGATAGCATCTAATGAAGGGCGACGCGTAGGAAAGAAACCAACAAGAGCATATTGAAAAGGAACAGACAGAGCTAAAATTTCTTCCTCCGATATCCATAAAGAGGGTAAACCTCGACAAAAACCCTTTCTTAACTCAGGAAAATTAATCAACTGAAATCGAAGAACCAGATAAAGCTTCCATAAAAGATTGCGATTTAAAGGACCCATCCGAAAAATCGAGGTCACAAACACGACTAACTGTTACAACTCGGGCTTCCAAGTTTATGATTTTGATGATAACAAATAATATTTATTAATCTCTTATTTCTCCTAGTATTTGCAGTGCATATGTCTTTCTATGTTGACTAATATTTCAGGTACATCATGCACCGTTCTTTGAAGATTCAAGGCTCAAGATTGCATAGAATTGGTCGTATTAAATGAGTCTGTAATTTTCATATATTGAGTCAAGTCTTGTAATGATGTATGTTAGTTTGTTGATCATGCACACAAATAGAGGGAGCAAAAAATGATTATAAATATTTTAACTTTTCTGTTCATCGTACTGTACGAATTTATTTCGTACTGTACGATCTGGTGGAACAGAAATAAATTAAAATATTTTATTTTTCCTGGAAAAATTATTTTTGAATATAACTAATCGTACTGTACGATCACCACATCGTACTGTACGATCTGTTATAATTAGAAAGCCCGTCGTCCATTAAATTAGGCAAAAATTTGAATTTGAAAGGTTGTATAATCGTACTGTACGATCATAATCGTACACTACGATCATAATCGTACACTACGATGTTTAAAATATTGCCTAAGTTAATCCTGAGATTATTCAATCAAAACGGCTGAAATTTGTCATTTGGATCGTACTGGACGAACTGTATCGTACTGTACGAACTGGATCGTACAGCACATCGTACAGGACATCGTACAGTACTAACAGGTCAATTTCTGCACATCGTATTGGACGATATTGCGATCGTACAGTACGATATTTGACGGCTGAATTGAGTATTTTTAGGGTTTTTTGAGCCCTCTATTTAAGCACTCTCATAAGACTTTGTAAGAGTCTTTTGGCAGCCACTGTGTCTTTGTTCTTTTGGAGAAAACTTGAAGAGAGGACTTGAAAGGGAGAGAGGAAAAAAGGGTGAAGTTTGAGAGAGGGAGAAGATCCTTGGAGGGGGTTTCAAGGGAGTGTGAAGGAGATCACACGGTTGCTCCGGCGAGCTTGCACCTCAGTACCATCGGATTCAAGGTTCGTCTTGAAGGAAGTTTTGGGAAGAAGAATATCTCATTGGTGTCAAAGGACCCGGCTCCTCCGCCGCACTAGGGAAGGTGGAAGTGATTGTGTAAGGGCTTCTCCGCCTAGCTGTGGGAGCTAAAGGAGAATCACTAAAGGTTTAGTGTAATACTCGGAGGGTGCCTCCGGGGAGTGGACGTAGGTCATGGTTTGACCGAACCACTATAAAAATCTTGGTGTGTTCTTTCCTTTATTTTTTCAGCACTTTATTTCCGCATTTATTTTTATTGTGGTTAATTGCGTGGATGAATTTGATTATCTATCTTTTTATTATGAATGAAATTCGCTTCCGCATAAAGTCATAAAAAGATATTTCTTTTCATTAAAGAAGTTTTTTTAATCATCCAATTCACCCCCGTCTTGGCGCATCTAGTAATTTCACTAACCACCATAACGAAAAGAAAATTGAAGAAATAGAAGAGGGCAAACAAACTCCCTGAAGAACAGCAATCCGAAGCCAAGATCCAAGCCCCAGCAAAGCTAGGGCAAAGCCCTAGCGACGGCGATGCCCTAAAATCGCAGAAGCGGAGATGACGCTGAACTTGAAAATGAAAAGTCGATATAAGTGACCAAGTATGAGTTTGTACATATACTTGATATTGGAGAGAGACTGAATATCCTAAGAACTCTAACTCTCCATCTAATGTTCAAAGCCGATAATTGAAGCTAACAATTATCGTCGCTCATTCGTCGTTATTACCCTCCACTACTTCTCCAGTGATCTTTAATTCAATTAAAGGAGATCATGTTATTATTTACACAACTTTATAATCCCCACTTCTCCAATTGAGGGGAAACATAAAGTTATGTTATCTTACTAATTGCATGATTAATTATTTCAAATAGGATAAGCCCCCTAATTTTTTCCCCTTCCAACACATAAAAATTCTTATATCTCTTATTTAACTTTTCTTTTATCTATCAGTGTGCTAAATCTTCATGCAAATCTAAGAAATTTACATTATCTTTGTTATTATAAATATTCTAACACACAATAGTAATCTCAATAAAAACAATATACATGGAGCAACTAGCAAGATTCTTCAATTGTATTCATCTAGAGTAGGTTCACAAGGTCAAGAAGGATTTATATTGAGGTATATTCAAAGCAAGCTTCGAGCTAATTAATGGCAACTTCAATTGTTTGACTATCATTAGACCGAACATCTCATATGCTTTAGGCGTGGTTAATCACTTTATTTAACGTCTGTTTGGGACGACTTAGCTCTTTATAAAATTTAGGGAGATTTACATACATACCACTCTATACTATTCTATTTATATATTTAACATCTAAAACTTTAATATTACATACATAACAGGTGGTATGTATGTAATATTAAAGTTTTAGATGTTAGATATGTAAATAGGATGTTATAAAATGGTATGTATGTGAATTTCCCTAAAATTTATTATGAAATTATTGTGGGGAAAACAACTTAGCTACTTTTGTTATAAAAAATAACATTTCAACACATAAATTTTTTAAAAAAATTATGAAAAAAATAGGGAAGCGATAGTGAAATGAGATTGTTGTTGCTGTTTGAAAAACAAAGCAGCGAAAAAACTGTCCCAAATAGACTGTTCAAATCTCATCAATATATAGTTCTATGAATCTTAATGTGTATTGTTAAAATTGTGATTATAATATTTTGTATATTAATACTTTCTTAGTTAGGATGATAAGATTTCTTATATGTTGATTATGTTAATGACATTAATAATCGCTTACCTAATATTGATTTCTTATTTAATTTTGGATCTGATGTAATAAACAACAACCCTCTATTACTTTATCCTTAACAAAGACCGAATACCGAATTGATTGAGAGGTAAGTAGACCTCTTTCCGGTTGATATATTTATTAAAAAAATGGCAATAATTGAAATAAATTAAGTGTCTCTATGGATTGAACAATAGAGGGGAGTTGAAATTAATTTCTTTTTTCTAAATTATTGATTTCCCAATCATATCCTTATTTATTTGATATGAATTTTGTTGCGTCCTGGAATATTCGCGGCGGTAGAAAAATATTTAGTTTAACGTCTTAGCGTTGTACGAAGATCCAGCACACAATCAGATAAGTGAGAGGATGTAGCATTCATAAGTGACACCATAGTTTTTATGTGGAAAACCCCTGAAAAGGGGGAAAAACCACGGGGCCTGGCCCAGTTTGAATGAATCCACTAGTATTTGTAGTCGATTACAAATGAGGCCCTTCCTTAGGAGAAGGCCTTGGATTGATGTAGCAAATGTACATCATATAGATTGCATTACATGGTAGGAGTTACATATATAGGTTTGTTTGGCCTGAAGGACCGTAGTCGGCAGGAGACCGTGGTCGGCAGGAGACCGTGGTCGGCAGGAGACCGTGGTCGGCAGGAGACCGGGGTCAAAAAGACCGTTGTCTGTTGATGGAGGTCGGAAGGACCATAGTAGGCGACGAAGGCCTGAAGGACCGTAGGCGGTAGGAGACTGGGGTCTGAAAGACCATTGTCTGGTGATGGAGATCGGACGGACCGTAGCAGGCGATGAAGGCCTGAAGGACCGTAGGCGGTAGGAGACTGGGGTCTGAAGGACCGTTGTCTGGTGATGGAGGTCGGACGGACCGTAGTAGGCGATGAAGGCCTGAAGGACCGTAGGCGGTAGGAGACTGGGGTCTGAAGGACCGTTGTCTGGTGATGGAGGTCGGACGGACCGTAGTAGGCGATGAAGGCCTGAAGGACCGTAGGCGGTAGGAGATAAGGAGTCAGGTGTTAGTCCCAGTGTCACTTGGAAGATCGGATGTTGATGGTCTGGCCTTGAGTAGGACGTCGGGTCTTAAGCAGGACGTCAGGTCTTCAGCAGAACGTCGGGTCTTCAGCAGGACGCAAGGACTTAACGTCGGGCCATGAATAAGACGTCGGGTCTTTGGTAGGAAGTAGGGACTGAGTGTCAGGCCTTGAACAAGACGTCGGGTCTTTGGCAGGATGTAGGGACTGAGTGTCGGGCCTTGAACAAGACGTCGGGTCTTTGGCAGGACGTCGGGGATGAACGTCGGGCCTTAAGGTGGTGGTCCGGCGAGGTTCCTGCAGCGGTCCGGTGGTGGTCCGGCGGTGCTTCTGCGGTGGTCCGACGGTGGTCCGGCGGTGCTTCTGTGGTGGTCCGACGGTGGTCCGGTTGCCGTCGAGGAGGAGCTCCCTCCTTCTCTTCCTCTTTCCCTTCTTGCTTCCCCCCCCCCCCCCCCCCCCCCTCTTATGAGAAATGAGGGCTCTATTTATAGATTTTCTGGAGTGGCATGGCCCGTAAATAGGCATGAGATCAGGGGCGAATAGGGAGTGGTCCAATGGACGGCCGATATCGAATCCTTTGATCATGTACCGTTCGTTGGGCATTTGAAGGCCTTAATGATGTCAAAATTCTGCGATCTTGGGCTCGTTGGATTCGTCTCGTCGAGCCGTTCGATTCGAGTATAAGCTCGTCAAAATCGGAGACCGTTTGGTAACTCAAATTGCAGTTTGAACCTTCCAACAGCGCTCTGAGCCCTTGATTCGGACTCATTTGGGCTCGGATTGGGTTGATCTTGGTGTCGTTGGGTTCGTATTTCCGAGACGCTCAGTTTGACTGTAAGCTCGCTGAAATCAGAGTTCGAGTGCGCCCAAAATTAATTTTTGTAGTTTCCAACTAGCTTTTGCCTCGAGATTCGTGCCAGATCAAGCTAATTTTGTGATGCCGTATCAAATTTTATTATTATTATTTTTTTAATATTGTTGAAGTGAAATTCTTCTACACAAAGAGATGACCAATCAAGATATATGAAAGTGAGTTTCTGTCAACCACGAACGTCAAGCGAAGTTGGGGGTTTAAAAATGACAATCATCAGGAGATGGTATATTAATTATTAACATTAGTTGTTGGCGGACATTAGGAATCCATGATGATTTACATCAAGTTCTTGTTGTTTGTGGACTTTAGATGTTAGTTGTTGATGTATGTCAGACATCTATCATCGGCAAACATTGAATGTCAATGGTTGCTTGATATTAAGTATTAATTGTTGGGAAATGTTGATCATTGGTGGCTGACAAATTTTAGTTAAGAGGCCATGAACTTCGGATGTCAATTGTTAAAAGATGTTAGATGACATACATTAGTAGACATTGATGGCTAACGAATGTCAAACATTATCATTAATTCGTTTAACATCATATATTGTTCTTTTATGGATGGTCATCATCAAATTATTGACGATATCAAATGAAAATTGTTGAACATAAGGAGACAATATATGTCACAATTTATACCCAATTTGATCATAAATTATGGCAAATCACATTGAACTGGATCATGATAGGAGAAAAACTCTCAATTCAAATCATAATTGAACCATCAAATTCACTATAATCCATTTATAGTTCTTTTTAATTATCTAGGATCTATTTAAAAGAAAATTTATACAAATTCAAATTATATACATAAAAAATAGAGCTATTAATAGTCCACTAATAGAATAATATCTAGCATCTCATATTTCCTTCTGTTTTATCTATCTGTATACTAGATCTTAATATAAGTTTAAAATATTGAATTCTCCCACGATTATAGTGAATATTCTAGCACATAAAAATAATCATAATAAACATTATATTGAGTTTATAATACCCTCTTAAAATTTATTCGTAGAACAAATACATGATATATAAATAAAAAAAAATCTACTTGTACAAACATATATTTACCTAATTTTTAATAATATCAAACATACAAATTAAAATGTTTATTTTTTCTATCTTTATAATTGACTATTTTTATAAGTTCTTATTTATTTATATTTTAACAAAGAAAATATAACTTTTGACAATATTTATCAAAACTCCACCAAATTTAATGATGCTATTAGAGAGTGAGAGAGTCATAAATTAAACTCCCACTAAAAATCTGTATGTAATAAATAATTAAATCATAAAATTTCTTTTCAATAATTTGATATAAGATCAAAATTAATTGCATGTGGCCAAATATAAATATATATAATAGAGCCATTTATAAGTCAAGACTAACTCAAATTAAAAGAATGATGTAAAGAGGATCTTTACTACTGATTAATATTATTAGCCGACAGATCTGTTTTGGCGTTGCACCTAAAATAAGATGTCTAGCACCCCAAAGACTCTGTGAAGGCCAACAGACCGACCAATTATTATTATTATTATTATTTTCTTTTTTTGTGGGAGGTTATGAGTTATGTTGACAAGAAATAAATTTGCAAGGTGACAAGAATGATAAAAGAGTGCTGTCATATTGGAATTTTTATTAGGTCCGGACACCTGACGTAGCTCTACATCCGGATGCCAATAAAATATCGTCACGTGCTCTTACTCTTTACCGTGCGGCCCGACGACCCGACGACCCGACCCGGACCGGAAACCCGGTATTGCTATGTTCGTGTATTGCTAGGTATTGCTAGATATTGCCCGACGACCCGACCCGGACCGGAAGGAGGCGCAGAATCAAGGTTTGGATGCAAAATTTTACAACTTGTCTTCGAATGTCCCAAAGCAGAACAATGAGCACAGTATTCAAAAAAATCTTCAAAAACCACATTTTGAACATTACCAAGGCAATCCGAGCCAATCCAGATTTTGTCCGGGTAGTGTTTGGACACATCCAGTTCAACCAAAACGCGCGCAACAGATGGTCTCGAGCCAGTGGAGGTAGCATTATCAGTTTTCAACGGTTTGCCAAAAAATGAACCTAGACCGTGAAGAATCAGAGTAGCAAACAAGTGAGATCGGAGGTTAGGAAAAAAATTCCATATGGGAATGACCGGGGATTCAATGTCAATATCCAAAGAGGGAGACCATTTAATCAATTTCATGAAACAATTACTCACAAAATACGACCTATGAGCAAAGATCCTACAGTAATCCAGGTCGTTAAAAAGCTTAATCAAAACATTACGTTGGTTCAAAACTGTGACAGAAACATCACCATTCAGTTTGAGCTTAAAGAAAAAACTCCTAATGGCCTCAAGGGAAGGTCTACGGCTAGGAAATTTTCCAACTAGAGCATCCAGTGCTTGGATTTCAACCTCCGAAATCCAAGGCGCAGGCAAGCCACGGTGAGAGGAGATCTTAAGATCGGGAAAAACAGTAGAAGAAGGCGACGAACCAGCAAGTGCCTCCTTAAACGAAAGTGAAGAAGAACCAACCAAAAAACCAGGATCCCTAAGAGGTGCCATAAAGCAGAACGGACAAAAAACCACAAACGAGAAACAACAAAAAAAAACTTCCCTGAGCAGCACAGAAGTAGCGAAGCGGAGATGAAGAAATGCGGCTAGGGCAAAGCCCTAGCCCTCCCCAGGGAGCGAGAGAGACATTTCGACAGACAAGTTTGTACATATACTTGATATTGGAGAGAGACTGAATATTCTAAGAACTCTAACTCTCCATCTAAAATTCAACGCCGATAATTGAAGCTAAAATTATCGTCACTCATTCGTTGTTATTACCCTCCACTACTTCTCCAGTGATCTTTAATGCAATTAAAGGAGATCATGTTATTATTTACTCAACTTTATAATCGTCACTTCTCAAATTGAGGGGAAATATAAACTTGTGTTATCTTACTAATTGCATGATTAATTATTTCAAATAGGATAAGCCTCCTAATTTTTTCCCCTTCCAACACATAAAAATTCTTATATCTCTTATTAAACTTTTCTTTTATCTATCAGTGTGCTAAATCTTCATGCAAATCTAAGATATTTACATTATCTCTGTTATTATAAATATTCTAACACACAATAGTAATCTCAATAAAAACAATATACATGGAGCAACTAGCAAGATTCTTCAATTTTATTCATCTAGAGTAGGTTCACAAGGTCAAGAAGGATTTATATTGAGGTGTATTCAAAGCAAGCTTCGAGCTAATTAATGGCAACTTCAATTGTTTGACTATCATTAGACCGAACATCTCATATGCTTTAGTCGTGGTTAATCACTTTATTTAACGTCTGTTTGGGACGACACAGCTCTTTATAAATTTTATTATGAAGTTATTATGGGGAAAACAACTTAGCTACTTTTGTTATAAAAAATAACTTTTCAACACATAATTTTTTTTAGAAAATTATGAAAAAAATAGGGAAGCGATAGTGAAATGAGATTGTTGTTGTTGTTTGAAAAACGAAGCAGTAAAAAAACTGTCCCAAACAGACCGTTCAAATCTCATCAATATATAGTTCTATGAATCTTAATGTGTATTGTTAAAATTGTGATTATAATATTTTGTATATTAATACTTTCTTAGTTAGGATGATAGGATTTCTTATATGTTGATTATGTTAATGACATTAATAATCGCTTACCTAATATTGATTTCTTATTTAATTTTGGATCTGATGTAATAAACAACAACCCTCTATTACTTTATCCTTAACAAAGACCGAATACCGAATTGATTGAGAGGTAAGTAGACCTCTTTCCGGTTGATATATTTATTAAAAAAATGGCAATAATTGAAATAAATTAAGTGTCTCTATGGATTGAACAATAGAGGGGAGTTGAAATTAATTTCTTCTTTCTAAATTATTGATTTCCCAATCATATCCTTATTTATTTGATATGAATTTTATTATTATTATTATTTTAATATTGTTGAAGTGAAATTCTTCTACACAAAGAGATGACCAATCAAGATACATGAAAGTGAGTTTCTGTCAACCACGAACGTCAAGCGAAGTTGGGGGTTTAAAAATGACAATCATCAGGAGATGGTATATTAATTATTAACATTAGTTGTTGGCGGACATTAGGAATCCATGATGATTTACATCAAGTTCTTGTTGTTTGTGGACTTTAGATGTTAGTTGTTGATGTATGTCAGACATCTATCATCGGCAAACATTGAATGTCAATGGTTGCTTGATATTAAGTATTAATTGTTGGGAAATGTTGATCATTGGTGGCTGACAAATTTTAGTTAAGAGGCCATGAACTTCGGATGTCAATTGTTAAAAGATGTTAGATGACATACATTAGTAGACATTGATGGCTAACGAATGTCAAACATTATCATTAATTCGTTTAACATCATATATTGTTCTTTTATGGATGGTCATCATCAAATTATTGACGATATCAAATGAAAATTGTTGAACATAAGGAGATAATATATGTCACAATTTATACCCAATTTGATCATAAATTATGGCAAATAACATTGAACTGGATCATGATAGAAGAAAAACTCTCAATTCAAAGCATAATTGAACCATCAAATTCACTATAATCCATTTATAGTTCTTTTTAATTATCTAGGATCTATTTAAAAGAAAATTTACACAAATTCAAATTATATACATAAAAAATAGAGCTATTAATAGTCCACTAATAGAATAATATCTAGCATCTCATATTTCCTTCTGTTTTATCTATCTGTATACTAGATCTTAATATAAGTTTAAAATATTGAATTCTCCCACGACTATAGTGAATATTCTAAAAATAATCATAATAAACATTATATTGAGTTTATAATACCCTCTTAAAATTTATTCGCAGAATAAATACATGATATATAAATTAAAAAAAAAATCTACTTGTACAAACATATATTTACCTAATTTTTAATAATATCAAACATACAAATTATAATGTTTATTTTTCCTATCTTTATAATTGACTATTTTTATAAGTTCTTATTTCTTTATATTTTAACAAAGAAAATATAACTTTTGACAATATTTATCAAAACTCCACCAAATTTAATGATGCTATTAGAGAGTGAGAGAGTCATAAATTAAACTCCCACTAAAAATCTGTATGTAATAAATAATTAAATCATAAAATTTCTTTTCAATAATTTGATATAAGATCAAAATTAATTGCATGTGGCCAAATATAAATATATATAATAGAGCCATTTATAAGTCAAGACTAACTCAAATTAAAAGAATGATGTAAAGAGGATCTTTACTTCTGATTAATATTATTAGCCGACAGATCTGCTTTGGCGTTGCACCTAAAATAAGATGTCTAGCACCCCAAAGACTCTGTGAAGGCCAACAGACCGACCAATTATTATTATTTTCTTTTTTTGTGGGAGGTTATGAGTTATGTTGACAAGAAATAAATTTGTAAGGTGACACGAATGATAAAAGAGTGCTGTCAAATTGGAATTTTTATTAGGTCCTGACACCTGACGTAGCTCTACATCCGGACGTCAATAAAATGTCGCCACGTGCTCTTACTCTTTACCGCGCGGCCCGACGACCCAACCCGGACCGAAAACCCGGTATTGCTATGTTCGTGTATTGCTAGGTATTGCTTGACAATAACGAGAAATACCACTCTGTCAAGACCAATACCGATCATTACCTAGCAATACCTAGCAATACCCGCAATACCCCGATTTTGCTAGGTATTGCTCGGTATTGTTAGGTATTGGTCTTGACAGAATGGTATTTCTCGTTACCGAGCAAAACCTAGCAATACCATGGTCTGTACAAATCAGCTAATACATAGCAATATCGGGTTTCCGGTCCGGGTTGGGTCGTCGGGCCGCGCGGTAAAGAGTAAGAGCACGTGGCGACATTTTATTGGCGTCCGAATGTAGAGCTATGTCAAGTGTCCGGACCTAATAAAAATTCGTCGAATTGAGTTGCCCAGTAACATGTTCAATTGAATGATACAATCTTCATTTTGTTGGATAGTATAATCACACAACAAATTTTTTTTTTTTTCAAAAGAAAATGTATTAAAAATCAGTCACAAAATACAACAGCCAAAAAACACAAAAAATAAAAACAGAACAAAAGGGAATAACAAAGCAAGAAAAAGAGGCTAACAACGAGCTCAGTATTCGGTCAAGGCTTCCAGCGTCCAAGACGTCCCGCACGGACCCTCCGGTAAAGTGTAAACGTTCCAACGAGCCATCCCGAAAAACACACCTACGGTTGCCACCAGCAAAAACGGCCAGAGCGCGAGCCCTGACCACATCATAGCTCATAACCTCACGACGCCGCAAAACGAAAGGTAAAGCAGGCAAATCCTGATAAGAAGCAACAAGCATAAGAAAAATAAAAATATAGCAAAGAAAAAAGGACACCATGATTTAACATGAAAACATCTGAAATAAGAAAAAAAATCATAGAACCACACCAACCCCCAGAAATCGACTATGAAAATTGAGAGAAATTATACTTATCTCTCTTCTCGTACTCTCTCTTTATCTCTCTTTACTTCACACACAATTATCTCCTCAAAACAACTAAGAAATGCACTTAAGAACATCCAAAGGATGCAACCCTTCACCTGAAATAAGAAGAAGAGTGAAGAAAAATTGCTCAACCCAACTCAATCACTACGGCACCAGGGCTTGGAGCATTGTAGCCCTCCACTCTTTGTCTCAAACCCAACTCGCAGCGCTGCAACATTGGGGGTTGGAGCACCGCAACTCTCTACTCTTTATCTCCAGTCTAAGCCTGAAGCGCTCGCTACATCGCTCCATCATTAAAAAATTGTGGTGTTGTACGATTGTCCATACATTTTACAAATTTTGGGAAGTTTCGCCCCCGAACCTCAGAGCAACGAGAGCGCTATCCCCCTGTAACTTCTCAAAGAGCTCCTCGTCGAGCTCGGCAGATAAAATTGAGGTCTGACTTAACAGTACAACTCGATTGATCGATGCAATCAGATTATGCATAGATCTAACACATTTCAATAGAATTTGGTCAAACAAAATCCCAAAAATAAACCATTAATGTCAACCCAGCTAAGAAATAAAATAATAATGGCAGCAAAAATTGAATTTAATTCAAAAATATTTAAATTGACTAAAGCTAGAACACATAGAAAATATTATTTATAGAAATTTAATGTCTCATTTATTTTCTCCGCTCAATTATCAGTTGATTTATCATCCCTCTATGCAAAAGAATTATCAGTTGGACATAAAAAAAATAATAATAAAATCTATCTTTATTTTAGAAATAAGAAACAAATTTCAACACCCCTATTTTGTTGAATCCATAATGACACCAAATTTATTTTAAATTATTGCCATTTTTTTTATAAATATATCTGAAAATTAATTCTCCTAAAAAATGGGAAAGAGCTCTACTTGCTTCTCTAGACATTTAGGTGTAGAAGTTAATACTTCTTGAACAGCGGTGAAAGACTGAGAAGGAAGAAGACAGAACTTGAACTTTTATTATTATTTTTCCTTACCTACATACAAGCAGCTGAAGCCTATATATAATCTATTCTAGTGTTAGTAGAGTACACGTGTAAGTTGATCATTGGTACAATATACAAAGTAATATGAATAACTTCCTTAACATTCCCCCGCAAGCTGATCATTGGCTGCAATGGTTAGCTTGTTGCGAAGTAATTTGAATCGTGGCGTTGTCAGCGGTTTTGTAAAGATATCGGCGACTTGATCAACCGTGCTAATTGGTAAAAGCCGAATGATGTTGTTTCGAATGTGTTCACGGACAAACCTTTGGTCGATCTCAATGTGCTTTGTGCGTGCGTGAAATACCGGATTATTAGCCAAAGCGATGGTTGAAGTATTGTCACAGTAGATATTGACAGGTTGATCGTGAGTTTCTCCAAAATCCGCTAGTAGTCTCTTGAGCCATATGGTATCCGCCGTTGCCGAGGCGAGCGCCCTATACTCGGATTCGGTGGAAGACCTTGAGACGGTATTCTGCTTTTTAACAGACCACGAGACTAAGGTACTGCCGAGGAATGTGCAAAAACCAGAAGTCGACTTTCTGGTTTCCGGATCGGAAGCCCAATCTGCGTCCGAGTATGTGCGAAGAATAAGATCGTCTCTTGAAATTGGAAGTCCGAAGTCGGTGGAACCTTGAATATACCGAAGAAGTTTCTTGAGCATTGCTGAGTGAATTGGAGCCGGCTTGTGCATGTGTTGGGATAAGGCATTGACCGCATAGGCTATGTCTGGCCTGGTGAGCGTCAAGTACTGCAGCGAACCTATAATCCTGCGGTATACCTGTTCGTCGAAGGCAGCTTCCGCGGGCAAATTGGAGACTGGAAGTTTTGTAAACGACGGATTAGCGACCGAGTTACATTTGGGTAACCCGGCCATTTGAATTATGGATTTGGCATAAACGGATTGAGATAGAAAAAACTTATCTGGTGTGTGTTCTATTTTGAGTCCGAGGAAGTGATTTGCGGTACCCAAATTGGTCATTGTAAACTGAGATTGCAGCTGATTTACTAGATCTTGCATCTCCCGTTCACTATTGCCTGTGAGCAGAATGTCGTCGACGTATACCAGGAGATAGAGACGAGTGCGATCGCGGTTTAGAGTTAAGAGCGACGGGTCCGCTTGACTGTGCTGAAACCCGAGCTTTAGAAGGTATGAGGTGAATGTTGTGTACCATTGCCTCGGAGCTTGACGTAATCCGTAAATGGCTTTTTGTAATTTGCAAACGTAGTTGGGATGAGAAGCATCTTCGAATCCTCTGGGCTGTCTCATGTAAACGGTCTCATTGATATCGCCATGTAAGAACGCGTTCGCAACGTCTAGTTGCTGAACCTTCCATCGATGAAACAGCGCGATGGTGAATAGGATTCGAATTGTCGGAAGTTTGGCCACGGGGCTGAACGTGTCCTGGTAATCCAGGCCATATTCTTGTTGGTTACCTTGAGCTACCAACCGAGCTTTGTGACGAGCTACCGAGCCATCTGAGTTTAACTTAGTACGATATGTCCACTTGGAGCCAAGCACCGAGCCCGTTAGGGGAGGAGCGACTAGCGTCCAAGTGCCCTGCTTCTGTAAAGCATAGAATTCTTGCGCCATCGCCTGTCGCCATTCAAATCTCTTGCTTGCTTCCGCATATGTAGTTAGATCGCTTGGAATGGTGTCCTGATGAAGCAGATTTAATTTTTGGACCGGTTTGAGTGAGCCCGTTTTAGTCCGAGTAGTCATGGGGTGTGTGGTATTGCAGTTTGTGGGCACCGGAGGAGTGATCCTAGGCTGAACTGGATCACATGCCGGAGGGCTTGTTTGAGCAGGTTCAGTGGGCGTTGGAGGCACTGATCGAACAGGTGGTGGCACACTGATTTTATTTGGGTGAAGTAGCGTAGAGGGCGGAATAAGAAGTGATGGCGGGAGATCGTGCTGAGCTATTTCTTGAGTGATCTTTGATCTAAATGGAAAAACAGATTCGTTAAACTGAACGTTTCTAGATACAAAGATTTTGTTGGTTACCGGATTAAGGCATTTATAGCCTTTAGACGAATCGGAATAACCCAAAAATACACAAGACGTGGAAGTGGGTGTGAGTTTGGTTCGTTGCGTGGGAGGTAGCAGCGGAAAACATTCACACCCAAACACGCGCAGGTGTGAGTAAGACGGTGAAGCCTTGAACATACGATAGAGAGGAGCTTCATATCGGAAAGTTGTCGGGAGTAAGGGCGTGAGGAACAAGAAACTTGAGATTGGAGATTACAAACTTTAGAGACGGAGAGATAAGGGGATTTGAGGAAGCTGCGCCTGATGCGGTGGTGCCGATCGACGAAGACGCCGAAGCCTGAGTCGTCATTATCAGACCCTCAAGATCGCCTACTTGCTGATACCATGTAGAAGTTAATACTTCTTGAACAGCGGTGAAAGACTGAGAAGGAAGAAGACAGAACTTGAACTTTTATTATTATTTTTCCTTACCTACATACAAGCAGCTGAAGCCTATATATAATCTATTCTAGTGTTAGTAGAGTACACGTGTAAGTTGATCATTGGTACAATATACAAAGTAATATGAATAACTTCCTTAACATTAGGTAACCATAAAATGATAGTGGTTGTTGTTTCACACATCAATAAAGTTTTATATGGTCCAAAACTAAGAAATCAATAGCAGGTAAAGATTATTAATGTCATTAACACAATCAGCATATAAGAAATCCTATCAGCTTAACCGAGAAACTATTAGTTAAACTTATAACTATAATGAAAATGATTTGAAGGGTAAGATTTCGTTTGCGATGGCTTTCTGAAAGCTTCTTAATGCAGCTTTTTAGTATAAAAATTTTAAATTTTGTACTAGAAAGCTACTATAAGAAGCAGAAGCTTAAGTTTACTTTTTTAAAGGTCATGAGTTCAAACCACAAGCTTCATATTCCTATCTATTAGTGTATGTAACTCGCCCACCGGTAGCCTCCAACATAAAATAGCAGGGCTCAGGGAAACCCGCCAATAGCATCCAAAGCACGAATTCAATGTTGATTATCGTCCAAGGCGACTAAAATTTACGTTGATATCTAATTAAAGGCGCCTTTGTCATCTAGTTGCAAAAATTTGCACTGCATTAGGGTTTTCATCGCCTTTTTAAAAAATCACAATCATTGCATTGTAGAATCAACATTTGTTAGCCTCGAAGGAAGGAAAAATTGCAGAGGAGTAGCACCATCAAAGTCAAGAAGAAGACCCAACATCAATTATTCTGTGCAAAGAAATTGTTTTGTGCAGTCACCGAACGGTTCAAAGGCGAATCAGAACGATCCACGTCACCTGGTACCGAGCGGTACACAATAGTAGCGATACACAGCAAAAAAAATAATGTGGCAACTTCTCATTTGTCCTAGATGCCGTTCGGCGATCACACAGAATAATTTATCCAACATAAAAGTTGGAGATGGTTTTCTCTTTTGTTTTATATTCTCGAATAAATAATAATCAATATAGTGAGATCTCTCACAAGATATTTAAGAGGAATAACAATTAATTCAATTAAAATTGTCTTACTTTAAAAGAATAGCACTATATCAACTTGAGAAATAATAAAAATACTGTTAAGTATGAGAAAATGAAACAAAATTGAAGCAAAAAAAAAAAAATTTCGGGCAACCGATTGGTTCTCATATTTTAATTGCTATGCTACACTTATTGAAGTTGATGTGTTGAAATAATAAATCGATTAGTTTTAAAGTCTAATATTATAATATTATGTGGTTAGGCTGTCTTTCAACTAATTGTTTCTAATAAAAATTATCAATATTTTAATTAATCCACCTGAAATTATTATGGCATTGTTTTCTTTGATGTGTCCAATCACAATGCAGCCGTACTTAAATGTTAATTTGATCATTTGCCTTCGGAGTTCTACTGATTTTGCAACGGCTCTTTCGAAATTTAAAAAATATGCGACATTTTATTTTCTTAAGCCTAAAACATAGGAAATTAACCGATAATACTATAAATTAAGAAGGCAGTATTTTACCATTTTACTTCAAACAATAAAAAATAATAGATCCGTTAGGGGGCACGTGCTCCACCTCCGAAATTTAGAAAAGTCTTTATCATATGCTTCCCATGAGCGGTTTCAATAAAAAAAAAAAAAAAAAAACTTATTTTCTTCTTCAATTTGCAAACATACCTTCATAGAGTATATTGATTTTTCATAATACATATAAACATTAAAATGATTAATTGAATCCGAATATAAAAATCAGCTCAAATAAGATAAAAGTTGGGCCCCACATAAAAAATTTCTAACTTCGTCACTTTGTATTCAAATTGATAACGTGCTTGTTGAAAATAATTTTGAATATTTTGATAGATAGGATTCGAGCGCCTATCCTACTAAAAAAAAATAACAAATTTAAAAAAGTTATCATATCAATTTAATCTCAAATAATTAGTAATTAGTAAAGAAATTTATAATATTTCCTTCATTATTGTGATATATATATTGATAATATCATAATATTCTCTTTGTTATATTTCTTTATTGATGTGTGCTCTTACATGCATGCATGCATGTACTAGCCCAAAAATGAACAAAGCAAAAAGGATTCCAATCATGGTATTCATTAAAGCTACCATTGAAAGCATGAAGACAAAAGAGTCTCGGTTCACTGTATGCTTATAAGAGTTGCAGTTTATATATATAGGCTCCTCTCCACTTCATGCCATGCACCATATCCGCTGAACAACACCTCGTAGCTTTATCTTGAATTCTTCTATTCTACTTCCATTCTTCCCTTTGAGCATTAAGCCGCTTGTCCTCTTTCCCTCTGTCTTTTGTCTTCTTCCTTGTTGGAGGAGACCAATCAATATCTAGAATGTTTGTTCTTTGTGGGATATTATTGTGCCGATTAATCGGATTGTATTGATGACTTATATCTTAATTTTATGATTAAAATTTTGTTTATTCTTGTACAATAAATAATAGCGTAGAAATCTCTTGGATGTTAAATTCCCTGTCCAAGAGATTTCAGGTATTATTTTGTATTGTGAGATTACTATATATTGAGATCTAGATCGATCTAATTTAGGGATCGGTTTCAACAAATTAAGGGAAATAGATATTCCAATGGAGATATTTCTAACCTCAATATTGAAAATTTAAACAATGATGAATGCATCAATAGCATTTATGTGTATGTTTGGCACAATCGGCTTGAAAATCCGCTTAATAGAAAAATATATCAACTTATGGATCAGCTAAAGTGTGTCAGCTCCAAATTCAATGAGACCGACCTTTGCCGTATTTTCCTACTAGCTAAAAGACATCAATTGCTCTTTATTTCTCGTAATGTATTTGATCTCATTCATTCTAACATATGAGGATCTTATCATGTCTCCGCTCTTTGAGGACAACAATGTTTTTTTTTTGCTTTGGTTGATGAATGCTCAAGATTTACATGAGAGTTTTTGTACTAAGAAAAAATTTTACATCCACACTTGCTCAATATCACTAGGGCTTAATATTTTCTATCATGTGTTTCCACAAGTTTTGGGAATGAATATATTCTCATGTCAACATTTTAACCAATTATACTCCTTCATCACTTTTCCAAAATAAAACTCCACAAGAACCATTATGTAATACTATTTCAAACTACTCAATTGTTAAGATTCTTGGGGAGGAAAGAAGTTTTCTTCAACTTCTGAGGATAGAAAGAAGGAAGGAGGAGAGGGAGAGAGCTGAATCAGAAGTTTTATTGATTGGCTATTCAATTAATTACAATCTATAGAGCCTATTTAAAGACACAAAAGGCTATACCAATTGCGAAATAAGCCATATAAGAAACTAAAGAAAAGAACACCTAAAGCTAACAGAAAAATACATAAAAAAACTTAAGTTGGATCATAAAAAACTCTAACAACCATCTTCAAGAAATTTGGATGTAATAAAACTCCTCAAGAACCACTATATAATACTCTTTTGATATTCATTCTCCTGTGTTTTATGAAAAATATTATTGGATTATTAAATTGATATTTATTTAATTTGTTTAGCCTATTTTGTTTTTTTAATTTCTCTTAGATCACATACATAATATATAATTAAAATTAAATTTTCATTAGGTCCATAAATAATGTAATTGATTTTAAATCTGTACCCTTTCATGCTATATTACTATATGATTGTTGTTTGAGCACTTTGACCAACCGGTTCCTTATTGTAGCATAGAAATAGTATAGGGACCTACCATCTCCGTCATCCAAAGTACTTAATGGTAATCCGCATACAAGTTTATGCCCGCTCTCATTTATCTACTGTCCCCGCAAACCAACGACTATCCTTAGTGCACAAATCTGCTAACAGACTTGTTGTCTCATCTCTTTTATGTCCATTTCCTCCGGTGCTAGCTGTTAACACACACACACACTCTATCTCATTAGTCCACATTATAAGCTAATCATCCACCACATTTTCCCAATATATCTCATTTACAACTCATTCTTTAAAGAGATATTTCAAATACCACAACCAGCATAAGGTGGAGCCTTGAAATTTTTATCACTAAACCTATCCAAACCCATCAACTTTTGTTCACGAACTTTAAATCGCATCTTTAGATATTAAAATAAAATTACATAGCCTTTTTTTTAATGAAAATGCGACCCGCCTTCATATGCAATACTCTTATGAACAAATATAGATGCTTTTTTAGTATATGTCATAGCATTAGGTTGGGGCACAACCTGAAAACTAGTTTGCCTTTATCGTATAGAAATAAGAAAAGTATTCAGGTTGAAATATGACTGTAAACATCTATATAATTTGATTGGGTTGTGACACAACCCGAAAGCTAGCTTGCCTTTCTCGAATAGTAGAAATAATAAAAGTATTCATGTTGAAATATGACGGTAAACATATATATAGTGATATGTTATCATGAAATTATCTTGATTGGGCACGAGTCCCGATGCAAAACCTAACTCGGAAACTTCAAAAATTAAATCCGGAAGCACCCGAACTCCGATTTCAGCGAGCTTATAGTCAAACTGAGCGTCTCAGAAATACAAATCCAACGACACCAAATTCAACCCAATCCGAGCCCAAATGGGTCCAAATCAAGGACCCGAAGCGCTGTTGGAAGGTTCAAACCACAATTTTGAGTTACCAAACGGTCTCCAATTTTAACGAGATTATACTCAAATCGAACGGATCGACAAGACGAATCCAACGAGCCCAAGATTGCAGAATTCCGACATCACGAAGGCCTTCAAATGGCTGACGAACGATGTATGATCAAAGGATTCAATATCAACCGTCCATTCAACAACTCCCTTTTCGCCCCTGATCTCACACATATTTACAAGCCATGTCACTCCATAAAAACTATAAATAGAGCCCTCATTCTTCACAAGAGGGACTCAAGTGAAGAGATAGAAGAAGAAGGAAAGAAGAAGAAAAAGGGGAAAGGGAGACTCCTCTCCTCCTCGACCACTGCCGGAGTTCGCCTTGCAGCTCGAACACGCCAGGATTCTGCGTGATATTCGGGAGAACACAAGAATTTTGCCCAACTTCCACGTGATGCTGAAATTCTTCCCAATTTGTAACAGAGTTCCCTCCTAACGCCGAAACTCCGCCCAAGTGAAGCCGGAGTTCTCCTCTGCCACCAACAGACGTCGGACTTCTACCCGACGTCGGACCTTCACTCTTCGCCAAGTTTCTACCCGACGCCGGACTTCTACCGGTTATCGGACTTCGCTGGACGTCTACGCGAAGATGGATTTCTTTCCATTGTTGGACTTCTACCTGACGCTGTCCTTCTGATCTTCGTCGTCAGACTACAGTCTTTCCGACCTCCGTCGCCCGCCGACTACGTCCTCCTGACTTATGTTGCCCCCCGACTACAGTCTTTCCGGCCTCTGTCGCCCGCCGACTACAATCCTCCTTACTTACGTCGCCCGCAAACTACAGTCTTTCCGACCTCCGTCGCCAAAAGACTACGGTCCTCCTGACTTATATCGCCCGCCGACTACAGTCTTTCCGACCTCAGTCGCCCGCTGACTTCGGTCCTCCTTACTTACGTCGCCCGCCGACTACAGTCCTTTCGACCTCCTTCGCCAACCGACTACGATCCTCCTGACATACGTCCCCCACCGACTACAAATCTTCCGACCTCCGTCGCCCTCTGACTACGGTCCTTCCGACCAAAACGAACATGTCAATAGTGGTTCTTTGTATTCATATCATGTAATGTACTCTATAAAATGTACATCAAGCTAAGGCCTTCTCCCAAGGAAGGGCCTCATTTGTAATCGACTGCAATACTAGTGGATTCATTCAAAATGGGCTAGGCCTCGTGGTTTTTCCTCCTTTTCAGGGGTTTTTCATGTAAAAATCTTGGTGTCTCATAAATGTTAGACCCTCTCTCTTATCTGATTGCGTGCCAGATTTTCGTACAACGCTAAGACGATAAACTTTATATTTCTCTACCTCCGCGAATACTCCTGGACGCAACAAGTATAATTCCACATCATAATGTCAATCATAACTTAATGAGTGTTTTCAATTATCTACATTAATGGAGGATAAATTTAATTTGATATAATTCAGATTTGATGCATATTGGGAATATTTTATTTGACAAAAGATCCATTAGCGTGATGGACAAAAAATATAAAAGTAAAAGATAACTTAAAATAAGAGAGGATTTCGAGAGTGTTGAAGATTTATAGCTGCATAAATCAACCAATAAAAATATACTAAAATTGAAAGCACAATATTCCCTAAAATTAGATCAAAGAATAGTATGTAAATTGGTGCAATCCTTAAGAAGATATGTCAACATCAAGTAGGAAAATTATTTTTTTGAATAAATTTGAGTTAGAATATTCTGATCCAAAATTTAATTATGACATATTTTATAGTAATATAATTTAGTTTCAATGCAATACACAATTAAGTAATTAATTAATTATTGTGTTACAATAATCTCAAAATAAAATTCAATGATTATAAATTCAACTTGATTAAATTTAAATTAAAATATTTTCAGTAAATTTTTCCTCAAGAAATGTCTGATATTTTTTTATTTTTTACATCACTAAATTTACAGCTAAAAATATTCAAAATCAATCTTATCCTCATTTTTCCAATGATAATGTTTCTAAACCACAGAAAAAAAAATAATGTCAGTATCAGCTATATGGCATGCATACTTAATTCATGAATAATTTGTGTTGGCCCATCAACATATATAGATACTAGTAGTTTATGATTTTGCTTTGCATACTAATAATTTATGAACATAAATGGAATTATAATATGCACTCAAAATTGGAGAAAATTTAAATTTATTCTTATTGCTTTCCTTGCTTGCTAATCTTTTGTCTTGAAATGATGATAAGGCACTTTGAATCATAACTCAATTATATATATCAACTTTCAGAGAAGAAGATTTTTATCAGTAAATAATTGCTAAAATGAATAATATCTTTGAATGAATGAATCATGACATTGAGATGAACAGTGTCTCGGATCAATGTTTTGTTTGGGATAGCTTTTTTATTAATTGTTTTATAAAGCTGTTCGATAAAGAAAATGATTTTTTAAAACTATTATAGAAAGCAGCTTTTTAGTACAACTTTTTTTGAAAGCAGCGAAAAAGTAGCGGTCAAATAGAAATGATGATTGCGGCCTATAAAGAAGTAATTAGAAAGTTGTCTCAAACAATGCCCAAATCTTTTTTTTTTAAGGAGAATGGCATTGAATATATGAAATGATTAAGTTTAATTTGATTCATTAAATTAATTAAGTTAATTGATCTATAGGGATTATCATCTAATTCACTGTATTAAGATGCACAAATCCTGAGTATTATATGTCATGTTTTGATTCCATGCATGATTAGTGCAAGGTTGAATCAAACAGTGGTAATCTTGGCAAGCTTCCTAAAGGCTACATTTCACCTACTTCAATCATTTGATTTGAAGGCTCTTCAAACTTTCAAATTTTCTAGAAGGTATAAAATCAAAATTTCATGCATCATGAGTATCGAATATGTCTTGTCGTTACCGTTGTCGTTATATGTTTATCTTCACCAGCATACTTTCGAAGACCAAGAGTACTTTTTGTGTTCTGAAACTAAGTACAACGACCTAAGTTAACATCATTTATTTACTCACTTTCATATTTAAGCTCCTTAGAGCTTCGAACGAACATAATTAAGATGAGCTTATATGCATACATACTCAACTCTTCAATTGTTAGATTCATTCTATTTACTTAGAAAGTGTAGCATAAAAAATTTGCCACATGATCCTACACCCTGAGTGATGTGATTTTGTATAGAAATTTTCATAACTTAATCATGATTTGGAGATAAATTATTTTACATATAGAGCTGAATAAATTGCATTATATTATAGTGCATTTTCAGGAGATGGATGCCAAATTATTAAAGTTTATATTAATAAAGCACAAACCTTGAATCAATCATGTTTGTTTAACCTCTTGCATGATCAAGGTATGAGTTCAATGAATTGGCCTAGATACTCTTAGTTGAAATAGTGGTCCATTAGAGTTAATCAAACAAGGACATAGCTAGCTAGACTTCAAAAAATATATTAGCTTGACAGATTAAGGATTTAAATTAATTTGGAATCTGATCACAAACATAATAATGTTATATTAAATGTTGCAAGCTGGTAGAAGGTGTAAGACAATTGAAAATTACTAATTGACTTGAACAAAAAATGAAAGAAAAAGAAATTAGTCCAAATGTATAGTAGGGGTGTGTTTAACTTCTTTAAATTTTAATGTTGACAAATAATGATGATGATGATGATGATGATGATGTTGAGATCATGAAATTTTACATCTTATTGAGCAGTAGTTTGGTCATACATATATATGATATAATTTTGAAGATTCAAATTGGTATTTAATTATAAGAGAAGGAAGAATAAAATATAATATAAGATAAAAAGCTCCATATAACAAAAATACTCCACCTAATCAAGCTTATTAGGTTGAATTAATTAATTCCACTAAATTTATATTAATTCAACTTCATTGAAGTCCCCCAAATCTACCAAACTAAGCAATTTTGGGCAAACATAGAAAAGGATAGTGGTGACTCCTCGATCCAACTACTTCCATTTGTAGCTCTAAGAGGTCAATATTTTGATCCCGAAAAGCCCACATCATTGGCCTTCAGTAGGTCAACAAGGTTGGCTACTCTTTTCTACTCGGTATATTAGAGCCCTAAAAGCCATGAGTCCCTTTCTAAACTTGGGCCATATTTTGACTTACACTAGCAATGCTTAACGTCCATCTTTCTGATTTCTCGATCTCACTTCCATCAAAAGAATGATCGAGCTGACCATCAACCATCCCTCAAGTTCCAACATTACTTATTGACCAATGATGAAAGCTTGCCAAGGAATAACATTGACTCCTATTATGGCATAAATGTTTAATGCTTATTTTCTTTGTCACTCAATCTCCCTTTATGTCAAAAGAATGATAATGTTAATAACTAATATTTAACATCTGGCCATCATAGATGAGCCTCTTATTTTCACCTATCAATGGCTTATTTTTGAGAAATGTTAGCCATTAATGTCAATCATTTGCTATCCCCTCATATCAACACAACCAAACTTTCAATGTTCCGCATTAATCATCTGTTTCCCCCTGTAGATCTTCTTGTCTTTACCTCTAGCCTTCCAGTAACCAGTAACAGTTGCTCGATTTGTTCAAAGACCGGTGGGATACTTTCGATCTCTTATGCAGAAAAAGTACCATTCTTTCTCTCCTAGCTTGGCTCTCTCTGTCAACAAAGTGAAACAGAGTGAGCAGAGAGGAGGAGGAAGAAGAAGGAAGATCGATATTGAATGCTTACTTGGAAAATCCCATGGCTCTGACTTGTTGAGGTCTGCTACGCCAATGGCTTGTGGGTCGAAGTTGGAGTCGAAGACCTTTTTAGAGAGGTGGTGAGTGATTAGTTTTCTTCATCGGTGGGATGGAATATGAAACCTGGAGGTAATTCCATCTGGTATTCATCTTCTGTGCTGGTGAAGACAATTCCATGGCTGACAGATGAATTTCCTTGTTCCATTGTGCTGAAGGAAAATAAAGAGATTTAGATTTTGTTGGCACAAAAACAAGCTTGATAACTGGAATGAGATTAAACCAACATCGGTGATATAAGATAAGAAGTTAATATAAAGACCCACCATTAGATAAGGAATTATAATAATTTGACGGAGAAGAAGGAGAAGCCGTTAAGGAAAAGAACCCTGGGATGGGATGAAGCAAAATTTTAGCTTTAAAAAAAGTCAAAATTGTAGCTCCAGAAATGAAACTTTTATTTGGTCCGGTGCAAGGACCTAGAGGAAGGTTCGGTTTTGCCTAAAAAAGTACAAATACCGAGTTTTTTGAAAAAATACTGAGTTTTTTGAAAAAATACCGAGTTTTTCAAAAAACTCGGTATTTGCACTTTTTGACCTATTTTTGTCTAAAACCGAACCTTCCTCTACATCCAGTGAAAGGACCTAATAATTGCTCCCAGAAATGGGTAAATTTAGGTCGAATTTAACATTTTTTTATTATTACATTGTGAATTTCCTTTTTTTTTATTTTACCTCAAATTTTGAAATTTTGGGTGGATTTCTTTCACTCCGAAGTGATGGAAGCATCTAAAATTATCACAAAAATTAGTGTTTTGGTTACTTGCTTAGCTTTTTTATCTATAAATCTTATGTTTTAAATTAATTACAAAATAAAATTATAATTTTTTACTCTACAGAAATTGTAATTTATCACATCATTGGCTTAAGCTTTTTTATTTATTGCATGATGTTTTAATAGGTTAGACAAGGTAATTTATATGTGTTAATTTATCATGTATTATACCATATAATAAATTCAACTATATTAAAATTCAACTATAAGCATGTAATTTATATGTCTCGTTGATCCGCTCGATTCATCTATAAGCATGTCACGTTTGGAAACCGTTTAGTCGTCCAAAGTATTGTTTGAAACTTCCAAAGACATTCTGAGTCTTTGATTTAGACCAATTGGAGCTCGGATTGTGTCGAATTTGATACCGTTGGGTTCATATTTTCAAAATATTCATTTTGATTTTAATTTTGAAATTTTCCCACTTGATTTTGCCTCAAGATACGTGCCTAATAGATATAATTTTTTGGTGATATATCTCATGTATTCACGTATAAGTGACTCAAGTTGAGCTCAAATCAGATTAATATCTACTTATTCCTTAAACTGGATGCCAACTTAATCACTACAAATTTTGTCTAAATAAAAGTATTTTCAATTATTTTTTTTTATTTTTTTTTTAACAAAAAACTTATATATTAATACCCAAAAAAACCTTACAGATACAAAATCCTACTAAGCAGAAGACAAAAAATCAAAAATCTAGAGTAATATAAGCTAAAAACGGGCTCAGTTCACAGTTGATGCTTCCAGCGTCCAAGACGTCCCGCACGGACCATCCAGCAAGCAAATCAACACCCACGGTTGCCTCAAGCAAAACGACCGGGACGCGAGCTCCAACCACATCATTGCCCTTAGCCTCGCGTCGCAGCATAACGAAAATTCAAACCAAAACATTTCAGCGGATAAAAGCATGACGAACAGCAAAAAGACACGCCAAATCATCTTCTACTACGACCTCTCCCCCAGAATTTCCCCCGAGTAGCAATGGAAGAGCGATCCAAGGTAAAATCATTATCCGAGTCAAACGATTCAGAATAATCTTCCTCAGACGAATCAATTAACCAATTGTTCTGATTCCTAATCTCCTTGCCCGCGGACTTACCCAAACAGTCAGTCATCACTTGTGCATCCACCTGAATAACTGGGATCTCAACAAAACTGTTGAGGATCGGTACCCCATCCATATTACCCAGAGACGGACACACAGCCTCAGTCCCACCCTGATCCACAACAACCGACACAAAACCATCAGCATCACCTTCCTCATTTTCAAGCAACATAGCATTCCCAAAATTATTCACCGCACCCTGAACAGGCAAACCAGCAGAAATTTCCACATTCACAGCAACATGATTATCCACCGGCACCAACGAAATAACCGATGAATCCAAAGTCACTTCCTGTTGAACACACCCATCCAGCACCTCAGGAACAAAAGGTATTGCATTAGGTGATAATAAAAAAGCATCCGCAGCAACAGTAACACCGTTACAATTTTGCACACCCACTGAATCAACCAAAATACCAGTGGAAATTTCAACAACGGGAGAACACCCCACATGTTCGATCGAAGGCAAAATCACCTCCACAGCCTCAGAATCTTCTTCAGTAACATTAACCACAGTTTCCTTAACACTCTTATCGCCATTCACACCAGCATCTTCTTTATTAATATTAACCACAGTTTCCTTAACCCTCTTATCACCATTCACACCACCTAAAGGAGCAGAGTTATCTGCATGAACATCAGCAGTAGGAAAACCGGTAAAAACCACCAATTTACACTTACCAGAAAGATGACCTAAACTTTTACAAACACCACAAAATTGAGGAAACTCATCTAGAACCACCTCTCGAAACTTTTACAAACACCACAATTTACACTTACCAGAAAAGTATTTTCAATTATTATTCCGTTTTAAAATAAAAAAGGAAATTCACAATGTAATAAAAAAAATGATAAATTCGACATAAATTTACCCACTTCTGGATCTAAAATTTTGCTTCTTTTTTTTTTTCTAAAGCTAAAATTTTGCTTTTTATTTTTATTATTATTATTTTTTGGCTTTAAGTAGAGGCTCATCCCATCCCAGGGTTCTTTTCCTTAACGGCTTCTACCTCCTGAACGAGCAAAAGGTTTGCCTATCCAAATCCCTGAAGCAGGATTCAGAGCATCCCCTGCCTTCTCTCTCTCTCTCTCTCTCTCTCTCTCTCTCAATATATCTTTCTATCATCTGTTTCAAGCAACCACCCAATAACATCTTCTTCTTCTCCGCCTCCTCCTCCAGCTTCTCCTTCTTCTCCGTCAAACTATTATAATTCCTTATCTAATGGTGGGTCTTTATATTAACTTCTCATCTTATATCAGACCTCTTGTTCTCACACTGATGTTGGTTTAATCTCTTTCCAGTTATCAAGCTTGTTGTTTTTGTACCAACAAAATCTAAATCTCTTTATTTTTCTTCAGCGCAATGGAACAAGGAAATTCAGCTGTCAGCCATGGAATTGTCTTCACCAACACAGAAGATGAATACCAGATGGAATTACCTCCAGGTTTCAGATTCCATCCCACCGATGAAGAACTAATCACTCACTACCTCTCTAAAAAGGTCATCGACTCCAACTTCGACCCACAAGCCATTGGCGTAGCAGACCTCAACAAGTGCGAGCCATGGGATCTTCCAAGTAAGCATTCAACATCGATCTGCCTTCTTCTTCTTCCTCCTCTCTGCTCACTCTGTTTCACTTTGTTGACAGAGAGAGCCAAGCTAGGAGAGAAAGAATGGTACTTTTTCTGCATAAGAGATCGAAAGTATCCCACCGGTCTTCGAACAAATCGGGCTACTGATACTGGTTACTGGAAGGCTACAGGTAAAGACAAGGAGATCTACAGGGGGAAACAGATCGTTGGAATGAAGAAAACATTGGTTTTTTACAGAGGAAGAGCTCCAAGAGGTGAGAAGAGTAATTGGGTCATGCATGAATTTAGATTGGAAGGGAAATATTCAGCTTACAGTTTACCTGGAGCTTCAAAGGTGCTTCTTTTCTTCTTCTCTTGCTTAATTTTAGGAACTAAACACAATAAAAAACTGATTTTTACATGTTTTTTTAGCAGAACGAGTGGGTAATCTGCAGAGTTATGAAAAAAAACTTAATTGTAAACGGGAAGAAGCTTTTCGGAGCAACGGGAAAAATTGGATCTTTTTCTTATGGAGAAGAGATGGAAGTTGAACTTCCAAATCCAACTCCCCCGCCATTAATGGACATTCCAGCTCACGTGACCTGCTTCTCCAACGCCATGGAAGGTCAAAAAATCCAAGACTCAGAGCTCTTCAGGTTCTTCAACCCTGCTTTTCCAGCTTCTCCTGCAATCAACACCTCTGCTGAGTTCTCCTCTTTCCTCTTCTCTAAATTTGCGCCGACTTCGGACTCTTTCTCTGGTCATGGATTCATGAATTTGCTCGAAGAAGATCTAATAGCGAAGCAGGGATGCAAGTTGGAGAAGGAGATGCTAAGCATCTCTCAGGAAACTGGTCTTACCAGTGATATAAACCCGGAGATCTCCTCAGGTAATGAAATTGGGAGGAGTAACTACGAAGAGTGCATCTGGAATTATTTAAAATAAATTCAGAAATAATTCTGTGTGAATTTGGATATTATGATATTTATATATGGAATTGCTGGATGTGTATAAATTAGTATCAATTGTATAAGTTTATCCTCTTTGGATTCATAATATAGCAGTAAATATATGATTGTTTGTGTTTGAAAAAAAAAATCTTAATTTGTTATTTTTGAGTTAGTAACTTTTCTTCTAACTTCTAATGTTTGATTGACTATGTTGATTTGAGTAGTTGAGTGTTGCTTAGCAGATTTTTTTTATTTTTTTATTTTTTTTTTCTTTTTTTCTTTCTGAGCTGAGAATATATGAGAAAGGGTGTGGGCATAAAAGATTATGTAAAAGTGTAAATTCTTGTAAGTCAGCCACATTACAGTCTCTATCTTTATAAGCAGTGGGGATCTCAATGATATTGAGAGTGATACAAATAATTGTTTGTTTAAGCATATTCTAATCAAAACTCATTTATAATAGATTTTAAAATTTTAAATTAATTTTGAGATAATTAAAATATAAAAATTGATTTTAATAAATTTTGCAATTCTTTAATTAAATTTTAATTAGAATATCAAAATTCAATTTTTATTCTGAGTATATGATTTTCTCAAAGACAATCAAAGCAAAAAATCCTTTTCACTTTGTCTATAGTTTGTCAATTTGAAATTTCTTTTATATATATATTTGGACCAATTAAAACAAACTCATAGTTTTTGAAATCTGGCATGTGACAAATTTATATAAAAAAATTAAAAATATATATACAACAACAACAACAACAACAACAAGCTTTTATCCCAATACGTAGGGTCGGCTACATGAATCATTTTTCTTCATTGTGTCCTATTAAAAGTCAAATTCTCGTTTAAATCTAATAAAGACAGATCATTCCTAATATTTTCTAACCGTCTTTTTAGGTCTATCCATACCTTTCTTAACATAAGTCAAATCTAATACCTCTACTCTCCTAATCGGGTCATCGGAAAGCCGACGTTTTATGTGACCAAACCATCTAAGACGACTCTCTCTAATCTTATCTTCTACTGGAGCTACTCCAATCTTTTCACGTATATGCTCATTTCGTATCCTATCTCTAAAGGTAAAGCCACTCATCCACCTGAGCATCCTCATCTCCGTCACACTTAACTTAGTATTATGCTTCTCACTACCATCTTATAGAATTTTCCCTTAAAAATATATATAATGATGCAAAAATATTAATTTGCACATAATCAATTTTCACATACTTTTTTGTTGGAGTTAGAAAAGTTTTTCATAATTGAATGAAAATAGCGGGAGGTCTCGCCTCTGCTCATACACATCAGATATTTAAAGCTTCGAACTCAAAAATTTTTTATTGATAGCCAAAGCTCCCAACTAACAAATCAGGATGAGTTGCGTATATATGTGTCAATTTCAAGGCTAATTATAGAGCTACTGCATGAAATTTATTTGTCAGAGGAATCAAGTAGGTCACCTGCCCATAATTCTCTCCTATTTTCAAATCATTGAGGGCCAAGTGTTTGATTCTGGTCTTACCTTTTCTCCCTTGGGTTCAGCTCCCCAAAAGGAGAAGATAAGTTAGAAATGTGAACCTTTAACATTAACCGTTTACATTTCCAACTGTAGCTTTTGCTTTTGCTCCAAAGAGACGCTGTTTAGTATAAAGGGAAAGTTTGGCTTTTAAGAATTGGTGGTGATTTGAATTAATTTTGATCCAAAATTTATTTTTAGTACTGGATTTTAGCCTAATTTATAGGTAATTTTTTTAAAGGATTTTGAAGTACACATTTAATTTATTTTTTAGATATTTGAAATTTGATTGGACCATGAGAATCGAAATTCATACCTTCATGAAATCCAAAGTTCTAATGTGTATTAAGTAGTTGGTCATAAGATAATTAATAATTCAATGAATTTATTTTGAAAACTATGTATAAATTCATTTCCAATAACCTAAAATATATTTTTATATACTATTTAATTGAAAAATATATATTTTTATTTCTTACGAGGAAGAGATATATGAGTCACATGAATAACCTCCGCAAATATTATTTATGGCGTCTATAAAACTGCTTAAAAGAAAGTACATAACCTTTCCCGTGGAAGAACTTTTTTGTAGGGGTTTTATAACAATTGGAATATGATTTTATACCCACCGCTGCTTGTCCAGGTGGTGAAGAGCCGGCTGGGCAAAGTCTAGGTCCCTTATTCAAATCCCTTGGCAAGCAGTGAAAGCATTAAGTGTTGACCCGTGTAAATTAGTGTGGGTTGTATGCTAGGTCGACCGAGGTTTTCACTGGCCTAAGGACAGTGCTTCCTCATCACAAAAAAAAGAATATGATTTTATGACAACAGTTAAAAACGCTTTAAAAGAAGCACTTAATTGAGGAAGTTGGTATTTTTTTTATTTTATAATTTTAACCATTGCAAATTGAGGCTTCGTTTGAGATGACTTTCTTACTGCTTCTTAAATCAAATCTTTTAGTATAAAAAATTAATTTTGTTACTAAAGCTATTTTAAGAAGCAGTAAGAAAGTCATCTCAATCAAAACCTGAAATGTTAAACTACCTTAAAAAAAATAATTACAATTTAAACTGATTTATACAAAATAATAGGCAAATTAATAATAGTATAAATCGTTGTAGGTTGAATAATGTGAAGATAGTTTATGACGATTATATTACAGATTACATCTATAATATATCAACAACATTTAAGTTTTTTTTTTTTTTTTATCAACAACATTTATGATCTATTTGGTGCTCTCACACTATTAGGGATGTAAAAATCGGATCACGGGTCAGGTCGGGTCCAAACTAGAATTGTTATGGCATTATTCAACCCAACCCGTTTTTGAAAACAGATCAGTTTTTTGGACCCAAATCCGACCCACTTCGGGTTCAGGTCAACTCGACCAGACCCGTAAGCCCGTCGTCGACCCTCCGTTCTTGCACTTATTCAGCCAAATCCCGTAAGGTAGCGGCACGGCAGCCGCATGGCAGCGGGCAACGTGCGACGGCGATGTGGGAAAATGCAACAACGAAGGGAGACGCAACTCGATGCGACACGGGAACGTGACGTGGGCAGACGCATTTTTGTTGGGTCATTTCCAAGTTTCCAGGTCAACCTAACCTAATTTTTGAAATGGGTGATTTGTTGAACCCGAACTGTTTCACAAACGGGTTTACCCTAACCTTGAATTTCGGGTCGGGTTCGGATCAGATTTTAGAGTCATGTCAAATATTGACACCCCTACACTATCATTTGGCTCCTGCCTTTTAGTTACTTGCAAGAAACTTCTGCGATAAATAGCTATTTTTTGCAACAAATGTACTAGAATTTAGTAGCAATAAGAAAGGTACTATCCATGTTTTTTAAAAATATAAAAGGAAAAATCATTCATAATATTCACAGTAGTTTAAAAAAAACTGATTTTCCCAGCTTTATAATAATATTCATAAAAAATTACCGTTGCCCCAAATGCACGCTTTTTTATTTTTTTTAGACCTCTACCACATTGGTTGCTTGAACATGAACTTCAAATTGACCCAAAAAAAAGTTTGGAGTTCTAATTAAAGAACTTAAACCTTTACCCGACATCCAACGCTGATGATCCTTGCCAGCAATCGCCATTTTCGATCCACTGTCAATCAATTGTCATCTTCTAACTATAGTCACTCAGCCATTGTAGTTCATTCACCATTTGCCAGCAATCATCACTCGATTACCAAGCCCTATATCCGACTATCATAGTTCAATCATTCTAGCTCTATCGCTAATCATGACTATCTTCATCTAAAAACATCCTAATCACTCTTAAATACTTCTCCAATAATCTCTAATCCATGCACTAAACACTAAGCTCCTATTCCCAATTTTATAATCCCATCTTCTTTAATCTAGTAAAAGATCCAAATGAAAGTTATGTTATGTATTTCTTCCATTACGAGATTTGAAAAGGAAGATACTCTCATTCAATATATAATCTATTACATCTATAACAAAATCACATATACTATTCATCCTACGTGACAAAAAATCTCACACACTATACAAATATAATAATCTCCTTCAATTTTGAGAGATTTGAGAGCACATGCTGTCTCAACAAAACTAAAAAGCCGAGATTTGAGGGCCGGAGAGATCTTCGGCCAGCAAAAATAAACTATTCCAGTCCTTCACGGAAATGTCATCTTCTCCGACACTGAGGCCTTTCCAACCTTAAGGGATTCCCACGCTTCTACTGGCCCCCTACGCACGGGTACCTTCCCTAATCATTTAATTAGAGTAATTATGACATGATTAAGTTAGTGATTAATACAGTAATTAGTTGCTTCTTGTGGGTCCAAGCTAATTAGCCGTATTAACCATGAAATACTAAATTCATGATTTAGATATATACTGAGATAATGGTGGAATCAAAATGAATGATTTTAATGATTATTATCTTTAAAAAGAATTTATGAAGTGATATTTTCATTATTTTTTCTTCAAGTCTTTGCTAATTGTATGTTAAGGTTGTTGCGTGTTAGAAAATACGCGGCGGTAGAGTTTGTAAATTCGCGTCTGAGCGTTGTACGTAAGTTTAACACACAAACAGGAAAAAGGAATGAACACCAAGAGTTTTTACGTGGAAAACCCAAAAATGGGAAAAACCACGGGGCCTCGCCCAGTTGCAAATTTCCACTAGTGTTTTCGTAGATTACAAATGGCGGATTTCTTCCCACAAGTCGGGATAATCCAGATACAACTTGTCTTTTCCACGAAATTCACAAAATCCTGCGAATTCCCTGAGTTTCCTGAAAATCCGGCAGAGTTCCGGCGTCTTCAAGCGGCAGGAAAAACTCCGGCGGCGGTGGTCGAGGAGGTGAGGAATCTCCTATTCCCCTTTCTCCTTCTCCTTCTCTTCTTCCTCTCTCTCTTCACTTGAGTCCCTTTGGTGTAGAATGAGGGCTCTATTTATAGTTTTTCTGGAGTGGCATATCCCGTAAATAGGCGTGAGATCAAGGGCGAACAGGGAGTGGTTTGAATGGACGGCTGATATCGAATCATTTGATCATGCACTGTTCGTTGGACATTTGATGGCCTTAATGATATCGGAATTCGATGATCTTGGGCTCGTTGGATTCGTCTCGACGAGCCCTTCGATTCGAGCATAAGTTCGTCAAAATCGGAGACCGTTTGGTAACTCAAATTGTGGCTTGATCCTTCCAATGACGCTTTGAACCCTTGATTCAGACTCATTTGGGCTTGGATTGGGTTGATCTTGGTGTCGTTGGGTTCGTATTTCCGAGACGCTCAGTTTGACTATAAGATCGCTGAAATCGGAGTTCATATGCTCCCGAAATTAATTTTTAAAGTTTCCAACTAAGTTTCGCCTCGAGATTCGTGCCCAATCAAGATTATTTTTACATGATGTATCAGTTGCCCCCCTATTTTCGGACGTTGAAGCTCCAGGAGTCCGAAAATATGTGTTAAAGAATTTTCGGGAGCGACTCAGAATTTATCTTGTGTGTAGGAGGTCCGAATGGTCCTGGAAGTGCTGAAATCAAGTTCGGAGTGTCGAAAAATGTGTCCGGGGACCCAAAAACGTCCGATTTGGTCTTTCCTGGGCGAAAAACGGACCCAGATAGCCTCGGATGGCCGAGCCTGCCGGACCGGCCGCCGCCACCCCCCGCCGGCGGCGAGGAGCTGCGGCCGCGCGCGAACCAGCGGCGCGGCCGAAACCGCGCACCTGCGGCCGAACCGCCAGCGCTGGGCTGAGCTCGCGCCTGGGCGAAACCCACGCCCGCGCTGGGCTGCGCCCGCGGGGCCTGCCGCGCGCCCCGCGCCTGGGGGCCGCGCCCGCGGGGCCTGCCGCGCCCGAGCCTGGGCTGCGCCGCGCGCCTGGGCCGCGCCCGCGCGCCTGGACTGCGCGCGGCCGTTGGCTGCCGCGCCTGCTGGCTGCCCGCGCTGGCGGCGGTGGCTGGCCGCGATCCGTGCGCGCCTGCCGCGGATTGCCGCGCTGGCCGCGCCCCTTCGTGCGGTCGGTTGGATGCACCGACCTAGTGGGCCCCGCGTAAAGCTAAAAATGACGTTTTTTGTCATTTTTAGGCCCGAAAAAATCCCAAAAAATTCTTAAAAATTTCTAAAAAAATTCTAAAAAAAAAAAGGTAATTTCTAAAATTGTAATAACTTCCCCCCTTTTTCTCCAAAACCTATAAATAGGCCTTCTAGGCCCTTAGGAAACTTGCAATTCCTCCTTCTTTCTCCCTCCGGTTCTCTGGCGATAGGAACCTACGGGATTTCATCTTCTCCCTCCGGTTTTCTGGCGATAGAAACCAACGGGATTTCATCTTCTCCCTCCGGTTTACTGGCGATAGAAACCTACGGGATTTCATCTTCTCCCTCCGGTTTACTGGCGATAGAAACCTACGGGATTTCATCTTCTCCCTCCGGTTTACTGGCGATAGAAACCTACGGGATTTCTTTTTCCCCCTCCGGTTTTCTGGCGATAGAAACCAACGGGATTTCATCTTCTCCCTCCGGTTTACTGGCGATAGAAACCTACGGGATTTCTTTCTCCCCCTCCGGTTTTCTGGCGATAGAAACCAACGGGATTTCTTTCTCCCCCTCCCGGTTTTCTGGCGATAGAAACCTACGGGATTTCATCTTCTCCCTCCGGTTTTCTGGCGATAGAAACCAACGGGATTTCATCTTCTCCCTCCGGTTTACTGGCGATAGAAACCTACGGGATTTCTTCCTCCCCCTCAGGTTTTCTGGCGATAGAAACCTATGGGATTTCTTCCTCCCCCTCCGGTTTACTGGCGATAGAAACCTACGGGATTTCTTCCTCCCCCTCCGGCTTACTGGTGGTTGAGGCTTCCGCTATTTGCGAGTTGGAATTTTTTCCTGCTCGACTTAGTGCCCCTCCTCGTGCGCAGAAGCCTACGGGATCTCTTTTCCATCTGAGCGGAGGTTTGTTGGCGATGGACGATCGAGTTGAAGCCCGTTAGTAGTCAACGATCGAGTGTGGAGTCAAAGGGGAGAGTTCGAGAATGCGTTGCGAGAAGCCGATGACGCGTAGTAGTCTGCCGACGAGCAAAAGTCCGACAACAGGAAGAAGTCTTACTTCGGGTAGAAGACCGACGAAAATTCGTCGACGAGCAGAAGTCCGACGTCGGGTAGAAGTCCGCTGACGAGCAGAAGTCCGACGTCGGGTAGGAGTCCGCTGACGAGCAGAAGTCCGACGTCGGGTAGGAGTCCGCTGACGAGCAGAAGTCCGACGTCGGGTAGGAGTCCGCTGACTAGCAGAAGTCCGACGACGAGTAGGAATCCGCTGACGAGCAGAAGTCTGACGATGAGTAGAAATCCGCTGACGAGCAGAAGTCAGACGACGAGTAGGAGTCCGCTGACGAGCAGAAGTCCGACGTCGGGTAGGAGTCCGCTGACGAGCAGAAGTCTGACGACGAGTAGGAGTCCGCTGACGAGCAGAAGTCCGACGTCGGGTAGGAGTCCGCTGACGAGCAGAAGTCTGACGTCGGGTAGAAGTTTAACGTCGGGTAGAAGACCGAAGAGAATTCATCGACGAGCAGGAGTCTGGCGACGAGTAGAAGTCTGCTGGCGAGCAGAAGTCTGACGATGCGTAGGAGTCTTCCTACGAGCAGGAGTCTGACGACAGGGAGGAGTCCGACGTCGTGTAGAAATTCGATGTCGGGTAGAAGTCCTATCCGAGTTTGTATGTCAGAACATTTGTTCGATGACATTAACCTGTGAAGAAGAGGTCGAGAGAATCCACCAAGGATGTAAGATCTATCCGAGGTTGTATGTCGGAGCTCTGCTCGACGACGTTAACCTGTGTGGATGAGGCCAGGAGAATCCACCAAGGATGTAAGACCTATCCGAGGTTGTATGTCAGAACATTTGTTCGATGACATTAACCTGTGTGGAAGAGGTCAGGAGAATCCACCAATGATGTAAGACATATCCGAGGTTGTATGTCAGAACATTTGTTCGATGACATTAACCTGTGTGGGTGAGGTCCGGAGAATCCACCAAGGATGTAAGACCTATCCGAGGTTGTATGTCAGAACATTTGTTCGATGACATTAACCTGTGTGGAAGAGGTCAGGAGAATCCACCAAGGATGTAAGACCTATCCGAGATTGTATGTCAGAACATTTATTCGATGACATTAACCTGTGTGGAAGAGGTCGAGAAAATCCACCAAGGATGTAAGACCTATCCGAGGTTGTATGTCGGAGCCCTGCTCGACGACGTTAACCTGTGTGGATGAGGCCAGGATCAAATCCCCCTGGGATTGATCGTCCGGTGATTGAGATACAATGTGGATTGTGTATTTCTCGAATCACGGAGATAGAGTTTGAGAAGTTTTTTCTTATCTTTCACAAGAGGAAAAATCATATCACAACAACATGAACATTCTATTACTGCATTACGTAAGATAGTACAATAGTTCCCTAGTACGACTTACAAATTACAAAGTACTCAACACGCAAGATCTACGCACGGTGACAATACAACAATATTTAACTTGGGAGAAGATATTAGAGATATCAAAGTGGCACTCAACTCAACATAAAAGAGACAACAAGACAAGTAATATTTGCTAATACAAATACACAAAGTGCGTGATCATTCAATCTCTCCAACCATTTGAACAGTATTCAATGGTTGTCTTTGTTGTTGATTCTGCCCCCCAGTCGGACCAACTTCATCTCGGGTTGGTGTATTCTTGATGAATTGTCGGAGATATCCCTGTCGGATCAGTCTCTCAACTTCTTCCTTGAGCTGCCAACATGCTTCAGTAGTGTGTCCACGACTACGGGTGGAAGTGACAATATTGCTCCTGGTTTCCGACATTGGGCTTTAAAGGGTGTGGCCATTTCACATTCTCCTGATCCCGGATGGCCATTAATACATTTGCTTGGGATGTATTAAGTGGTGTGTACTCCTTTTCTTGGCGAGGCTCTCGTCGTGGTGACGGGGACCTATGAGGTAGATTATTCTTCCCATATTTTTTTCTGCTGTGAGAAAGAATTATCCATCCCAGGTGCACCTTTGCGCTTCCCGCTGAATTGCTCAAAACTGTTTCCTGTGAGCATTTATATCTTCATCCGCAGAGATTTGTGCCTCCACGCGATGGATCAAGTCAGCGTATGAATGGACGGTGTCTCGCATAAGGGACGAATAGAAGGGGCTAGGACGAAGACCTCCAAGAAAGACCCCTCTGAGTAATTCAGGGTCTACTCCTGGAATCTGTCGTGCTTCAGTGGAAAATCGTTGAAAATACTCCTTCAACGATTCTCCCTCATTTTGGCGAATCCCGGAGAGGTGGGAAGAATCCTTTGCAATTCTTCTATTGGCCACAAATTGTTCGACGAATACTTTGGCCAATTTGACAAAAGAGGGGATCGTTCCAGGTGGAAGCGAGTAGAACCATGTTCGGGCCTGTCCTTTAAGGGTGGCGGGAAAGACCTGGCAGAGGAGCGCGTCTGATGCTCGTTGAATATGCATGATGGTTCTGTAGTAGTCGATATGCTCATATGGGTCGGTCGTCCCGTCGTATGACTCAACATTTGGCACTTTGAATCTGGCCGGAATGGGGTGCTGAAGAATAGCTTCAGTTAGAGGTGATGACTTCTCGAAGTTCTTCTGTCGGAGAGCATGCCTCACATCTCCTCGGGGGAACTCTTCCCGTACCAATTTTCGCAGTTCGCAACGTAGGACATTGTGAGGGAGTCCCGCAATGTGTGGTTGGGGAGAGCCTTCTGGGAGTTTTGAAAAAATGCGAGGATGTGTTGAACTCGCTGTATCGGCAAGTTCATCTTCCTATTGTGATTGAGGATGTCTCCTAGGTGGAGAAAGGTGAATCCCTTCTTGAAGATGCTCGAATTGAACATCTTCAACTCTTGGTGGATCCCGAGGGAGAAGGATCTCCTCCAATGTCGGCTGTCGATCATCTCGTAGGAGTTGGAGGATCTCGTTTTGCGATTCTTCCATCTTCCGGATTCTATCTTCTAAAGAAGGTCCCAAAGTCCCTTCTCCGGCAGCATTCTGCCCCCCAGGGTGAAAAGATGCTGACATTGGTCGTCTATGGTTAATAGACGGATTTTTGGACTGATGAGAGTTGGAGCGAGAAGCTCCAACCAAACGACTGCTGCGCCTATTCACCATCGTAGCAGTACTCGAAGTAGTAGGATTATGTTCCCACAGACGGCGCCAAACTGTTGCGTGTTAGAAAATACGCGGCGGTAGAGTTTGTAAATTCGCGTCTGAGCGTTGTACGTAAGTTTAACACACAAACAGGAAAAAGGAATGAACACCAAGAGTTTTTACGTGGAAAACCCAAAAATGGGAAAAACCACGGGGCCTCGCCCAGTTGCAAATTTCCACTAGTGTTTTCGTAGATTACAAATGGCGGATTTCTTCCCACAAGTCGGGATAATCCAGATACAACTTGTCTTTTCCACGAAATTCACAAAATCCTGCGAATTCCCTGAGTTTCCTGAAAATCCGGCAGAGTTCCGGCGTCTTCAAGCGGCAGGAAAAACTCCGGCGGCGGTGGTCGAGGAGGTGAGGAATCTCCTATTCCCCTTTCTCCTTCTCCTTCTCTTCTTCCTCTCTCTCTTCACTTGAGTCCCTTTGGTGTAGAATGAGGGCTCTATTTATAGTTTTTCTGGAGTGGCATATCCCGTAAATAGGAGTGAGATCAAGGGCGAACAGAGAGTGGTTTGAATGGACGGCTGATATCGAATCCTTTGATCATGCACCGTTCGTTGGACATTTGATGGCCTTAATGATATCGGAATTCGATGATCTTGGGCTCGTTGGATTCTTCTCGACGAGCCCTTCGATTCGAGCATAAGTTCGTCAAAATCGGAGACCGTTTGGTAACTCAAATTGTGGCTTGATCCTTCCAACGACGCTTTGAACCCTTGATTCAGACTCATTTGGGCTTGGATTGGGTTGATCTTGGTGTCGTTGGGTTCGTATTTCCGAGACGCTCAGTTTGACTATAAGATCGCTGAAATCGGAGTTCATATGCTCCCGAAATTAATTTTTAAAGTTTCCAACTAAGTTTCGCCTCGAGATTCGTGCCCAATCAAGATTATTTTTACGTGATGTATCAAAGGTATAATTTTTTTTAGCTTTTTAAAAATAAAAAAAAATATTCAATGAATCGGTCGGTCTGATTTTCAAGATGCGAAGTCGATTATGTAGGCTGGATCAGACCGGTCATCAGATTGGTTCATGGTTGAACCGACCGATCTAATCCGGTTTTCAAAACATTGATATTTATAATAATTTTAAATTATATATTCTTATCATAATATTTCTACAATTTTTTTATTTAGCAATCGCTTCAACTTGACTCTTAATGATACTCGAATGGTTAATCTTCGCATAATGCTTTTATTATTATTTAGGATTTGTTTGTGATGGATGAAACTTTTTTTAAAGTTGAATGATCAATCTTCATTTTGGCTAGTGTTGAAAAGTTAGCTTTTTTATGACAAAAATTTTTGAAAATCAATAAGAAAGTGGCAAAAAATAATAGTCTAATAAATTTATGATTAATAATTAAAAAGCAAAGAGTTATCTCATGCAAACCCTTAAGTTTGATTTGAGAAAACTTTCTTATTGTTTCATATAATAGTTTTTCAATACAAAAATTTTTAGTTGAGAAAAATTTTTATACTAAAAATTTAATTAAGAAAAGTGTTACAAACAAAGCCTTAATTATTATTATTATTATTATTATATATATATATATATATATATATATATATATATATATCAAATAAGAAGAAAAGAGATGGTGCAATAAGAAGACTACTAACTCATAATGGATATGCTAAAAGTGTGAGCATATAAAAAAAAATCTAGAAATGAGAGCAAAGTCAAGAGTGGGTGGCAAGAATAAAAATGGTTGTTATTTGACTTGACTTTACCATGTTCTTAAGGAAGTGCTTCTATCAAAGAAAGCTTCTTTTGTTCATTGCTTTTTTATTTTAAAATAAACTATTATTTATATAAAAGGTTCAAAAGTACTGTTGCGGCTCGAGCTGTGACTTGTTGGTTGATAGGACTCGTTTCCCGTGAGAGTCGTGCTCGAATCGCTCAAACGACCCAAAAAAGTGATTGTTTTTTTAATATTTATGATTAACAAAATATTTTATTAGCAAGGGTTTATATCTCAATTCTCAACCATTAGGAGGCAATTGTTTTTATAGGAAAAAAAATCATGTGCATATATGATATGATTATTGTATCAAGGATTTATATCCTCTTCAATGATCCTTATTTGGGACCATTTTATAATTTATATATTTGATAATTTTTTATAATATTGCAATGTTATTAAAAAATTTACTTTATAAGCATGAATCTCAATATAATATTTATATTTATTTTTTTTTTAATAATCCAAATTATAAATTTAGTAAATTTATAATTGAATTGAACGTCTCAATTAGATGAACCGAACAACACAAAAAAATAGAAATATACGACAGAAGAGAAAGAGAGTTTAGCATCTCAATATTGTATAAATATCTAGTACATTAAAAAAATGAGAAGTTGCAAGAGAGTAAGAGACATCATAATTTTATGTGAAAACTTAAAAGAAGGAAAAAATTATAGGACATGACCCACATGAAATGATTACACTAATATTTGTCATTGTTTACAAATGATGCTCTTCCATGTGATTGAAAAAGATGTTGATACAATGTAATAAACATAAATTATATAAAACGAATTTCGTGGTGGGAGATGAAAGAGTCAAGTGATATAGGAGCTATCTCCAAGAGACCATTTGTTGTATGTTAGATAGTTCTTCTATAAGGTGAGGTGACTATAAAGTTCAACATAAATCTTGGAGTTGAAGTTGGGGATCAAACTTGATATGGATAACATGCAAATGACTTATGTTGGCATGTAGCAATGCTATCAATGTTATTGTTGTTAGATGGTGGTCGTGTAATAATTATCAAGAAACTCTATAGGGGGTGGCGTTGGTTAGAAGATTACAATAGAGTAACGGCAGTTAAGATACTCTTGTTAGATGGTGGTGGTTAGATGACCACAGTCAAATGATAATGGTTGGAGATAATCAGTTGATAGTGATCGAAGAATCATAGTTGGGTGTTGGTGGTCGGAAGGCCATAATAAGGCAATGGTGGTCAAAAGTCCATAGTTGGACAATGGTAGTTGAATGATCGTAGTCAAGTAACAGTAATAAAAGGATCGTTGTTGATAAATAATGGTTGGAGGAGTGTAATCAAGTGAAGGTGATTGAAAAATTGAAGTCAAGAGCGATGGTGGTTGGAAGTTTGTATTACCGTGATGATAGTCGAAAATAGGGGTGTCAATTATTGGCACAACCTGATAACCCGACCTGAACCCGACCAAAAAAATTTGGGTTTGGGCCGACCCGTTTAACAAAAGGGTTAGGTTCTGGTTATAGTTTTTGACCCGTTTATAAAATTAAGTTAGGTCCGCGTCAACTCGCTAACTCGATTTGACCTGAACTCTGAAAAGGCTTCGTTGTCTTTGAGGCTCTAAAAAGGCTTCATCGTCTTTGCAACTTTGAAAAGGCTTCACTGAATGTCCAATCCATTGCATGTGAAATAGGGACAGTGGATAGCTCAACTCTCCTAGGCAAAGCTCTAGATTTCCCCAGTCAGCCTTCCCTGGTTCGCGAGCACCCCGTCTGACTATGATCCTCCAACCATCATTGTACCCCTAGTCAAAAGAGCATTATCAAGAGACGGTGGTCAAAGGATTATAGTCAAGTAATGGTGGTCGGAGGCATTTCCTTTTAATTATGGTCCTTCGATCACTATTGTCTGAATATGATCCTCCAACCATCATTATCTGAATATGATCATCTAACCACTCTCGCCTAACTATAGACATCCGGCCATCATCACCTTACTTTGATCATCAAACTATTGTTGCCCGACTGTAGTTATCAAACCATTATTGATTGAGTATAGTCCTCCGACCACTATTGTTGAACTACTATCCCTTAACTATCTTACCATATTACAATAATTCAACCATCTCGCCCAACTATAGTTCTATAAACACCATCGCATAACCATGATCATTAGACCATTGTCATTCAACTATCGTCTTGTCATTGTTACCCTACTACAATCCTTCAATCATCATCCTTTGACTAAGATCTTCTAATCACTGTCACCCCACTACAGTCTCATTGCTATTATCACCCAAATACATAGATGCTTGTCGATTTTATCGCATATTGTCACCAATAAATTTGACGTAGGCCATTGCCTATAAGACTGGCGTATGTCATCGACACCAATCTTGATTTCAGACATCAGCATCAAGATTTATGTTAAACTTCATGGTCCCTAGTCTCCCATCCTCAAATATGAATGATCAAGCATACAATGAATAATCTTTTCAAGATAGCTCATATGTCATAAGACTTTTCCAAGTTTCAACCCGGAATTTGTGCTACAAAGCTTATGCCTACTATATTATAAAAACATCTTCAATCACAAGAAATAGTATTATTTATAATCGATGATAAGCACTAGTGAAACCATTTCAACTGAGTCAAGTCCTTTATTTTTCATATTTAAGTTTTTCACATGGATTAATGCTCAAATGTTCAACTCTCTTTCTCTGTTCTTGTCATGAATTTTGTGGCACACAAGACACATCAATAATTCTGCCAAGTGGAATAGATATTTATTGTCTTAAACTTCATAGATTTTGTATTTAATATTTCATAAATTCATATAATTCATTTTTTATTTCAAGTGCTCTAAAAAAATTAAAATATAATTACAAATAAAAAATCATATAATATTAAAATTATAGCAAACATTCAAATAGATATTTTAATAATCAAATTAACTCAACCAAATAAAATCAGTTTGACTCAAAATTTTAATTTAATTGAAATAATGCATACCCTTAATTCCATCAAACCCAAATGAAAAATCAACTTCACATATCAAATGAGAGAGCAACAGTTTCTATTTGCTAAATAATTCAAATCTCCTAAAGCATTAAAAAAAAGAAATTTAATAGTTTGCACTTATTGTGGGCATGTGATTGGCTAAAAAGTTACATAAACAATAACCAGTAAATATCAAATTTTGCATTGCGATTTTTTTTTTAACTAATTTTTCAGCCTAAAGGGCTGTGAGGATTTAATTCAAATGGGCTCAATAAATTATGTAATTTTAGATATAATAAAATTTGAAAATTATTTAGCATGAAACTATTAAATTTTCTTACTTTTTATTAATTATTTGATTAATTATTTAAGATCAAAATGAAATTGCTCTTCAAACTATATTTGATTGGATTTAAGCTAATCTTGTTTAATTCTCTCTAACGGTCTATTTGAGATAACTTTTTCACATCTTTATTTTTCTGATCAGAACCATTGGTTACTTCTTCCGCGGTGCTTTAAGAAATATTTCTGCTCAGAAGCTATTTTCTATTGCAGGTTTTAAAAAAAATATTTTTCTACAATACTTTTAAAATCTCATTTATAAAAAATTGCAGCCTTCTCAATCAGGAGAGATTATTACGTGCGAAGTCTGGTTCCATAGAACTGTTCGGTTTTATGATTGTGAATAGTAAAAGCACAGTTACTGTCACCACTGTGTTTTTACTATTCACAATCACAAAATCAAAAGGTTCTCTGGGTCCGGACTCCGCACATAATAATCTCTCCTAAATTAGACCCTAAATTAGTATTTAGAACAACCCCTAATATAATAAAATATTAATAAATACGAATGGAATTTTCATTTCAACCTAAACATAGTAAAAAAAATTTATGATTTTCATTAACTAAAAGATAAGAAAATATTTTAGTTTTTTTAAGATTATTCCATCTAAATCATATATATTTATATATAGACCTAACTTAACTAGCCGCGCCTTAAAGTCTTGCGTTTAGTACATTTAAGTTCAGAAAATTGCAGTCTATTACAAAGTAGCTAGGTTAGCCTCATAATCATGAGTTAGTTCAAGGGTCATGTATAGAAAAGGTGATTTGTGGAATATAAAATGGAATATTTTATGGAAGAAAATGTTGAGGATATATGGCTAAATGATGTGAAAATGGTGTAGAATATTGTTAACAAATTATATTGATATTTTTTAATTAATTAAATTCATTTTAATTTTTACATGTCATCAAAAATTTCGTTTGATTAAATATGAATTATGATGCAATTCTCGGGCCTCAAAATGCTCGTATATTTGAATTAGGGGTGTCAATTTCGGGTCACGGGTCGGGTTCGGGTCGGACCCGGAACTGACCCGGGTTCAAACGGGTTGACCCTAACCCGACCCGGTTAGGCAAACGGGTCGAAAATCCGAACCCGAACCTGACTCGGCTGGTTGTCGGGTTGACCCGACACGGAACGGATTGCGCGAGCGGAGCGGCAGTAGCGCGGGGCGACCGCGCGAGCGCGGCAGCGCGGGCAAAGCGAGCATTGCGCGAGCGCGGGCGGAGTGCCGGGGCGACCGCGCGACCGCGGCGGCAGCGCTGGCGGAGAGCCGGCAGCGCGGGGCGATCGCGCGAGCACGGCATCGCCGCATCGCGGGAGCGCGGGCTGGCTCGGACTCGGGCTGGCTCGGACTGCATGTTTTGGGTCAAACGGGTTGACCCAGCAACCCGTCGGGTCAACCCGAACCCGACCCATTTTTTGAACGGGTCGATTTCTGGAACCCGAACCCGACCCGTTTTGCATTCGGGTCGGGTCCAACCCGGATTTTTCGTGCCGGGTTCGAGTCGGGTTTTCGTGTCGTACCCCTAATTTGAATTAAAACCTTTCAAATTTAACTCTTGGGTGATATAAACTCCATTTTTTTTAAAACTTATTGAATGCTTTGACGAGACAAATTCAAAGACATGAAAGTTCAAGTTCACCGATCTGATTTATAAATGAATAGAATGAGATTGACTAGTTAATAGTATGAAAAGGAAGAAGAAGCATAAAAGAAAATTCTTTCACTTTAGATTTTGGGGCGTGACAAGCATCTTATTCAAAAAATGGGCAAGGGATTTTGTTCTAGTGAAAGAATATTTTTTTTAAGATTCCTATTTAGGTCAAATTCTCTATTTTCCCTCATATTTTTAAGATGAAGATGGACTATCCACAGCTACGAGTATGATTAAAATGCCACTAACCATTGTTAATGGAACCATCTCCAAATAAAGACCCACATATAAGGATCTATAATTTAGTCTCAACCGCATATGCTCTATTCGATTTTATCAATATCAGCTTTATTGGGCACAAGCTATATAAGTAGTCAGTTATGATTGGAAATCATCCTTTTGCAATGCATGCTGCTTCTTTTATCTGAATAATAATTTATGCCCTAAAACTCATCTTGTACTTTCATATTTTCATTGGTCAAGAAGTCCAAGTAGAGCCTCTATGAGGCTCTCTAGAGATTATTAAAATCTAGCCCTAAAAAAAGTACAAAAAAAAAAAATCATTGAAAAGTCTTTTGAACCAATACAGATATAGCATCATCTTCTTTAAAATAGCCTTCTCATACCTACAATAATATTCCTCACTTGTTGTGACCGATCTCAATTCCCCTCCCCTGAACAACTATGATAACCAAATACGACTTAATCATAACTAGCTAGAACCATCTATCTCAAAACATCATCTCTCCACTCTCAATCTTTCTAGTAAAGCCACCTCAGACAAGAACACTAAGCATTCCCTAAAAAATAGTCATAATAGCATAAAAACTCAAAAGAGAGACCCATAGAATAGGAACTCCTCACCATAATGTGCATATCTTGGCTCCCATCTTGGGTCATATGATGCCTTCAAAGCAATAGTCACATCTTAATTAGACTATCAAAAGTTGATCCAAGGCTTCAACATTGACTTGATTTTCTTCTTGAAATGAATGGAGATTCTAAACTCTTATTTACCACTTTCAATCTAGAAGATTATCTTATTTTAAGGATGATAATAGCTATAATAACTTTCACTCTTATTTAAATGGGAGAATTTGATACAAATGAAATCCTTTTAATATTGCTTTAAATCTATTACTTTCCATCACCATCTCAATCATGGGAAAATCACCTACTATACTACTATCAAATTCCTAATTAATGTCATTTATGCTAACAATGATGCACACAATACAAAGAATCTTTGGAAAGCTCTTTTTGAATTATCTAGCTCCATAAAAATTATTTGGTTTATTTAACTATCATATCATATATGTATGTTTTTTTATTTATTATTAAAATAAAATTATACTTATTGTGCATATAATTTTAAATTTATTTTCTTAATAATCTTCATTTTCACTTAAATTAATTGCTCACAATATAAGTAATATTTAATATTTTATTCACATTCCTAACAATGCATGAACATTATCAAGTTTTATTAATATTAATAAAATTTATCAAGACAATATTGTTGGATTCAAATTTCTGTTGATAATACCTGACCTTACTAACAATTCTATTCTTCTAACATGAGCTAGGGGGATTGAGTAGAGTTTAGGTGAGTATTGAGAATGAGAGCTCTACTCGTTTAGGAGAGTATGTGTGGAATATATAGAAAATAGAAGAATAAGAAAATCTAGAAATTCAAATTAAAAAAAAAAATCAAAGAGTTAAAAATTAAAAAATATCAAAAGTCCATAAATCAAGAAGTCAAAAAGTTTCAAAAGATGCTTCATCACCTTTATTTATATGGTTTAGAGAACTACAAGAATGTTGCATCCAAGAGAATACAAATATACAATATATGACTAAACTTCTTACAAGTTGTGATGGATACATGGCCCAACTAATTGACCACCACATGAATCTCTACCTATAATGGAACCCTCGATTTTGGGGCGAGTCATTTGTACGAGTCTTCATAGGAAAGTATGATGGGAAATTCTTCAAGGCCCACTATGCAATGTAGGTTTATAAATGTGAGTCCTCTAGACATGGTGGCATATTTATTTGGATATCCTTTAATTTGGACCTCAGTGACTATGATAGTTGAATAACTTTGACATTAAAGATGGCTATGGTTGAATATTTAAGTGATGCATGAGATTCATGGAAACCTGGGCAAGTCCTCCTTGGAGGCCTACTAGAATAATTGACTTCTTGGTGTGTCCTGCATGGGTCCGTGCTCATGTAATTGTTGGAAGAATACATGTGACGTTGTGAAATGACGCTAATGAGCTTGTTGGTCTGCAGTCCTTTATTGTGAAGAGTGCTTCTGTTGAGAGGTGAGATCACTCAGGATGAGTACCGCAGTGAGAATTTACTAAATACCTCTAAACTATCCATATGATGAATATTATATAAATATAATTATCAAATATAAGAAAAAAAGATAGGTTTTATCAACTAAATGTCATGTTGAATTGTTAATTATTACAATTTTGACAGTGCAAAACAAACTCAAGCAACTAAATTTAAAAAAGAATCATTATTACAAGTTTTAATCATTTAAAAATAAATAAATAAATTAGCTACTCTCAAGTCTCAACCAAGAATCTGGCCATGCGCGTTGCGTTAAAATCAAATTATGACTTTTTTTAATAAAACAATAAAAATAACAATTGAAATTTTAATGATTATCTTACCAATTATGCTACTTGATTAAAATAAACTGTAACATTATAGATAGGAATAACTAATCATTCCCGGAACAATGACGCAGATTTTGACAGATCAGCCAACGCTCACAAGGTCGACACGTATCAACTGGGTCCCACCGCTAGCACGCTCTCACAGCCTCTTCATCAGCGTGCCCGTTATCCGTTACAATCACATCACCCTCATGGACGCCGCTAGTGACGTAACGGAGACGCCAGCCTGCCTTGCCACGTCACCGTAACATAGCCGGATTTGCCAAGTGCCATGATAGGAATTTATTAGAGCCATATTATTGAAAATATATAGAAAACATAAATATGTAAAAATAAATTCAAATAATTAAATGTTATTTTTCTTTAAAATTAAAAAAAGAGATAAATTTAATAATAATATCTTAAATAAATTTCGATCACAACGACTTTTAACATTTTTTAAATTTATTTAAAGATGGTGGTAATATTAATGAAAAAATTAAATATTTTAAAAAATATCCATCATGATCAAATTTTGGTTAGAATATTTTTACATTATTTTTTTTGAAACAAATTAATTACTAAAAATAATTTTTGTTGCCTCTTTAAAAATTAAAAGCCTTGAATCAATTTTTACATTTTCATAATTTTTCTATGGTCGTCAATATTTCACTTAACTCGTATCATGTGTGCAGGGCTGCAAATGAACCGAGTATTCAACAATCTACTCGTGGCTCAACTTGATAAGAGCTCGTTCATGTTTGTTTGATAAAGTAAACAAACGAGTTTGAACACTTTTTATAAATACTCAATAGCTAAATAAACGAGCTTAAACAACTTGGCATTCAATTAGTTTATGTTCATGAACAATATCATTTAATGCTCGTGAACAAGCTTGTTAAGAAGCTCGACTAAAGTAATTAGACTAAGAAGCTCGATTAAACTATATTATTAAAGTTAATAATTTAATAATTTATTTTTACTAATCCTATCTAAAATAGCTTAATAATTTTTTTTTATTTTTCGCATCAGCCTAAAATCACGAACAACCCTCTCTCCGAACAAATATAAGATGAATCATGGATCATTTGTTTGTGAATGAGCACATTTGGTAGCTCAAGAATGCTCATTAGATGTGTTCGTGAATGAGCTTGTTTGATAGTTTAAAACATTTTGCTTGATATAGTCATTAACATGCTCGACGTAATTATTTGTTAGAAAGTTCAACAATGCTTGTTTGTTAAGTTAATGTACATCTAGAAGTAAAACTTGTTTATAGCTTAATAAGACTCTTTTGTTTAAAGCTCGATAAGCATGAAATGAATCGAATATGAACTAAACATGAATCGAACATGAACACCCATAATTTAAACGAACCAAGCTTGAACACAAACACAAAAGCTCGAATCAAATTCGAAGGAACTTGAACAAACTGATAATAAAAGAACTCAAACATGAACACGCACATACTCGGCTCAGCCCGGTTCGTTTGCAGCCCTACGTATATACATGTGTGACTTATGCGTGTATCATATACTATGTCATATGTATAATATTATATAATTTGATATCATGAACTATGGATGCAAGAAATTCTAGATATAGCTACATAGGAACATGGGCGGAACCATGTAGTTCTTAGGGGAGACAATTGCCCCCCCCCTCAAAAAAAAAAATTTTTTTATAAGAGTAAAAACAATTTTTTTTTTTATATAGGAGAATAAAAAAAAAGTTTTGCCCCTTCTAAAAAATTACTTTAGCCCCCCCTAAAATTTTTTTTTGTCCTAACTTGCCCTAAAATATCTATATATTTCTTCACATTTAGCTCTAATATTTTTTTTCATGCTTTTCATGATAGTTTAATTACACATTTTTTTCTTTATTTTTCTTGTTTAATTTAAAAAAAAAAAACTTTTCGTAATATATAGATATATAATATTATTTTTTTAATATTTAATTATTTTTGTGATGTATTTGCCCCCCCCCCCCCCTCAAAATTGAGGCTGGTTCCGCCCCTGCATAGGAAATGGATTAGTGTTCATTAATATGGACAACCTTAAATGTTTTGAGCAAAGAAACGTCTGAAATGATTTCTTCCTAGATTAGTAATAAGGTGGTTTATCTAATTGATCAGATTATTAAATATACTGATGTGATTAGGGCTGATTAAGAATATTCTTATCCTAAACTAGTTTAGATGTCTTTTTTTAATTAAGGATGATTTCTTCATTGATAGTTAGTTGAGAGGGAGAGAATAGTGGATTGATGCAATGTATCTCACTTATTGAAGAAATTGTTCTTAGGTCATCTTATCATTTATTGGTTGCATGTGAGGATTTGAAAATAAGGGTGAGCTATGGCAGATATTAATATATTAAATAAATGTTAAATATATTAATTTACAATGAGATAATTATAATATATGATTAATGCTAATTAATATTGTATTAAAATATTATTATATAATTCGTTACTATTTATGGTATTGGGATTACATTGTGAAAGTTGTTTAATTGGAATGTAATTAAGATAAATATTATGTACATCAATATCATATCTAGAGGTGTCAATTTTGGGTCACGGGTCGGATTCGGGTCGAACCCGAAATTGATCTGGTACTATTCGGGTCAACCCGAACCCGATCCGTTTTTGAAAACGGGTCAGCTTTCCTGACCCGAACCCGACCCGATTCAGGTCTGGGTCAACCTGACACGACCCGAATGGCACGTTTCCAACAAAAAAATTGCTAGTTTTTTGGTCAAAAACGGGTCTATCTCTTCTTTTTCGGATAAAAATGGATCTATCTCAGCTTTTCGGGTAAAAAATGGGTCAAAATCGGGTTGTCGGGTCCAAATCGGGTTTTCGGGTCAAAGGGTTAACCCAAATCCAACCCGATTTTTGAAACGGGTCGAAATGTTGAACCCGAACCCGACCGTTTTGGGTTCGGGTTGACCCTAACACGAAATTTCCTGGTCGGATTCGAGTCGGATTTTCAGGTCGTGTTAAATATTGACACCCCTAAAGTTCATCTCTCTTCACATTTGTGTTAATGAAAGTCTCCTTCGTTAGGTTAGGCCTTCCATTTATGTTGACTTTTATTTATTTTTTATTTTATAAATTATGTAATGAAATTAAAATGATATGCTCCTAAAATAAATAAGTAATTATTATTTATCACTTTTAAGATGTACTAAACAACACGTCTTCTGAGATTTAGAAAAAATATCAAATATCTCTTTCAGATTAAAATTTTAGTTTATCAACGTTAAAAAAATATATATATATATTTTTATAATTGACTTAGAAAATAATTGAACTTATTTCTGAATTAAACTAATAAATTTATCATATATAAAATCCAAAACTATTTATGAATAATATAAAAGCAAATTATAGCATTTTAATCCAATAAAAAAATTAAATACATTTAAAGACACAAATCAAACATAAAATTAAAGAGACAGATAACAAATTATAACAAATCAAAAACACCAAAAGTCTAAGTTTTAAAATAAAATAAAGGGAAATACTTCATCTTATTTAATTTTTTAATAAAAATATTAATATGATTATTATAAATTCTATGCTTATAATTAAGACTTTAATCTGAAAGTTGTAGCTTATATATAATACAAATTGAATTATCAATATAATAGAATATATAAATTATTCAAAAAATAGTTATAGCCAGATTGGATTTTAGGAAGAAATCCAGAGGATTAAGGGTGTAATTTGATGGAAAAAAAATGGTTGTAGCAACTCATAGAAATAACATTAGAGGTAGCTTCTAATGTAGGCTGTGCTAAGCACATCTTTTTTTGTATATATAAAAAAAATTGATCAAGTGGATAGTAATAGTGTTCCTGCTCATAACATACTAATTGAAAATAAAATGGAGAATCGTAATGAGCCAGATTCAATGATGTGGAACATCCTAGCTAATAGTTTTCCTTAGGTCTAGCTTATCATATTTTGTTACCACTTTGTTACTACTGGCTTCTAGAATGTTCTTATTTGCCTTCAAACATACAAGTATTGTAGTAGGAAAGGAATTGATTGATGAATATTATTCTCCTTGTTAGCTCTTAAGCTTTTTGTTTGTACCTGGATTGGGAATCATTTCTTGCATCATCTTCTTCCAACGACCCAATGATTATCTCCCCACATCATTCAAATACTCAGCCTGTCACAAAAATAAATTAATCAACCATGCGATTTAAATTATGAATATTAAGAGTGCAAATGAAGCAAATTAACCAAGAATGAGCTTGCTCAACGTCGTGGCTATTCTCATTTATTAAAGTTATGTTTGAGCTGAAGCAAGAGCTCGATTTGAGTATTGTTTGTCGTGTTTAGGCTTAGTTCATTTAAAATTATGACTATTTGAGATTGATTTGAGCTTAGCTCAACCTTGATTCATATTATAATTTATAATCATCAAGTATTAATAGTGTAGCATGTTTGTTTTAGTTAATGAGCCTACCATTGAGTAGCTAAATTGTTTTGCACTATATTTACTATATTTTAGTTAGCATTTATTTTTCATCCAATCAAATACGAAAATTTTTAAAACCCCTACATTCATTTACTTTACACCCATTTTACTTCAGCCAAATAACCCATATGTGATATCAGAGAATTAGTGTAAATACTACATGAGAGTTAGACCGCTAATTAGGATGGTTGGTAAATATGGGCTACTAGAATGAGCATTATAAAAATTGATAACATAAACTTTTCTAATTTATAAAGATTATAAATTATAATAAATATTTTTCTCATTATAAATATATACTTATATTCACATAAATGAATAATTGAACTTCTTAACATGTTTATTCATGAGCCTAATTTGAGGTTGTTATATAATTACATTTAAATTTTAGTGGATACCAATGGTATCCAAATATATTGGATACAAAGTATATTTAGAAACTTCAAAGATTAATTGAATACAAATGATATCCAAATATAACATGTTTATAGCCGAATAAAACAGTTTGACAAGACAAATCCAATGAGCCTAATATCTCTTAATTCTGGCATCATTAAGGTACTTAAATACTAAATGAACACTATATATTTGAAGAAATCAATACAAATCATCCAATGGTCACTCAATTTTTTTTTATCTTCTTCAAATTTATGGGGCATGCCACTAAAAAAATTATAAATAAGCCCCAACTTCTCACATGAAAGGGGGCTTGGACTTTTCGAGGCTTTAACCTTAGGCTAGAGATCAATAGAGCTCCAAGGATTGAAGAATTCCATAGCTCAACCCAAGCACCACTGCAGGCAAACCCTCGTCGCTTGGTCGCCGCTACAAAAGTTTTGCCCTACCATCAACGTCAGACCTTTGCCCGACCATCATTGTCAGGTTTTCGCTCGACCTTCGTCGCCCGTCCACTAGGGGTGTCAATTTCGGGTCACGGGTCGGGTTCGGGTCGAACCCGAACTGACCCGGGTGGAAAACGGGTCAACCCTAACCCGACCCGGGTAGAGAAACGGGTCGAAAATCCGAACCCGGACCCGACCCGGCGGGTTGCCGGGTTGACCCGACACGACCCGGAACCGCGACGGCGGCAGCGCGCGCGCGGCAGCAGGCGTCGGCGGCAGCGCGCGGCAGCGCGAGCGGCACGCGCGGCGGGGAAGCGGGGCAGCGCGCGGCACGCGGCCCGCGCGGCGGGGGCAGCGGGGCAGCGGCGCGTCACGCGTGGCAGCGCGCAGCGGGCGGGCAGCGGGGGCGGGCAGCGGGGCAGGCAGCGGCGCGTGGCAGCGGGGCAGCGGGGCAGCGGGCAGGAGGCGGGGGCAGCGAGCAGAGGGCGGGATTTCGAAATTTTTTGAATTAAACGGGTTGGCGGGTTGACCCGGCAACCCGCCGGGTCAACTCGAACCCGACCCGTTTTTGAAACGGGTCGATTTCTGGAACCCGAACCCGACCCGTTTTGAAATCGGGTCGGGTCCAACCCGGCGGGTCCGGGTCGGGTTTTCGTGTCGTGTCAAAAATTGACACCCCTACCGTCCACTATGGTCCTCGAGCTATCGTGGCCTGACTACGTGTCATGGCCCAACCTGACCGGGACAGATCCCAACGCGTTGAGTCACGACGGATAACCCCAGGATCTAGTTTTGAAATTGCTTTTAAGACTTTCCTTCCAATACACAATGAAATACATAATCACAGAGCTTCTACAAACATCCAAATATATAGAAAACTCATCCATAATTTTTTTTTATTCTCATTCTTCAAAATAATCATATACATTATAGTGCATGACTATAAGCAAAAATTTCATAATAGAACAGTAAACATGCCATGACTGTATAAAAATCGTAAGTATAAAAATATCTATAACTTCAGATCAGATCCTGAACGGCTAGTCCAAAACTTTCGTCCCTATTCCAGAACCTGAAAATCATGAAGATAACCACAGTGAGCAAACAGCTCTATAAGATCACACTAGCCAATCTAAATTCTCATATTCTTGTTTCTAAATAATTCACAAAAGCTTTAAAAACAGTTCATTTTAAATCAAATAATCACTGAACTGAAATCTCAAGATAAAATACATAACAAATCATTCTTTAATTCAGGTATTCGTACAAAATTCAGAGAATCAAACAAAATTCAGATATTCTCATAGAAATCATATAATCAGACAGAATTCAAAATATCGTACATAAATCAAATAATCAAACGGAATCAAATAACAAATACAGAAGAACTGAACCAAATTCATATAACATAATTGTTCAAATCATATTTCAGATAACATTTTAAATCAGATTTTAAATCACATTTCAAATCATAAATTCCTGACCTAGACAAAATCTCAAAGAATTCTGACCCATTATATCTCCCTTCCCTGACACAGACATGATTTCAAAAAATTCTTGCCCCTTATGCCTCCCTTTGTGTTTACAGTACCAGAACATATCAGATATGCAGAGTTATCATATCAGAATTCATTTTTATAATCCCAGACCCAGATAGAATCTCAAAGAATTTTAACCCCTTATGCCTAGCTTCTTTAACATAGGCAGAATCTCTAAGGATTCTGGCCCCTTATAACTCCATTATGATATCATTCAATCATATAAAACATCAAATCATCACATCATAACAAATACAGAGTAATTGAATATATATCAAAATTTCACCTTTTTCGTATGGCGGCGGACAATAGAAAGCCAATGAATTAAAAATATATAATTTCAAAAAATTATCAAATTACCATAGACTGCATAAACTAACATTTCCAAACTTTTTTTGTACTGAAGCAATATTTTTCAACATCCATATAATTTTCTATTTGATAAAAACCCCGCAGAATTCAAAATACCCAATGCGAAATTTTTAGAAAATACTCAAAACGTGTAAAATCATAATCTCTATGACATACCAAAAGTTACGTGATAAAAGTTTCACTGGTGCAAAGTTATACCCATTTTTCGCTAAAGGAAACAAATTTTTAATCAAAAAATTTGTCAAAACTCATATTTCTGAAAATTGAGAAAAGGCATAATGTGACTTATCTCGAGTCGATCAACTTTCCTAACTGTGTCGTCGAATTAAAACAGATCGAAGACACCCAAAACTTGACTTTTCCTCCTCTTTCATTCTCTTTCTCTCTCCTCTCTCTCTTCAAAACAAAACAAATCGTGCTTAAAAAGATATTTACGATCGTCCAGACGAAATTTTATATTCGTCCCAGGACGATCGGCTCTGTCATGCATGATCGGCTCTGTCATGCCCTCAGAACACGTTCGTACGGACGATATTTGATTTTCATCCCAGGACGATGGGCTCTGGCAAAAAAATTTGTTCAGTTCGTACAAACGAACTAACGGATCGTACAGACGAACCTGCTCCATATTCAATTCGTACTGACTAACTACACATTGTTCAGTTCGTACAGACTAACTATACAATTTTTTTTCTTTTTTTTTCTCCAAAAATAACTTGAGGTTTAAGGGTTTCACACTACGATCCCTACAACCTATGTCCCCCACTAACTAAGATCATTTATCTATCATCACCCAACTTTGATTTCTCTAACCTTCGTCACTTAAATACAATCTCTTAGGCCAAAGTCATCTGCCAACTACAGTCTCTCCGACCTCTGGTTCCCACTAACTATGGTCTCATTGACCTCAATTGTCTGCCGACTACGATCTTTCAACAGCTATCACATGACAACAGTCCCTCTAACCTCCGTAGCCCAACTACGGTTCCTACATCATAATTGTCCATCGAATAAGGTCCATCCAACCTCTTTTTCCTGCCAATTGCAGTCCCTTCGACCTCCATCGCCCGCTGACTACGATCCCTGTGACCCCTATCGTCTGAATATGGTCCCTTCGACCTTAGTTGCTCGAAAATGGTCCATTCTACTTCAGTTGTCAGATTACAATTCTTTCGGCCACCGTCACCTAACTACGATCCTATTGATCAAACGAACATACCAATTTTCTCTTGAGAATAATTCTCCTGCCATGAGATTCTTCCAACTCCAACCATGTAACATTCTCTACATGATGCATATTTATATGATATATCAACACTTCCTGAGGAAATGAATCATTTAAAACTAATAATAAACATTAGTACAATCATTTTATTTGGACAAAACCCCATGATTTTTCTCATTTTTAGAATTTTCACATAAAAATTCTGATGTCTCTTATGACTCTTGTATCCCACCCTCATATATGTGTGTGTGTGTGATCTTCGTATAAAACTAAGACTCTAAACCCTTTATCTCTCTACTGCCGCGAATCAGCATGCAACCAATATAATATTGAAATTCATGCATAATTAAGTGGAATTTCGTCTAACTTACTCTTAATCATTTTATTTTTAAATATTACTGATTAGTTTTTCAAAATTTTCCTTACTTTTTAGTCTTTCTTTAATTTAATTTTTTTTACATATATTTATAGTAAAAACTAAATCCAAAACTTATTTTGCATTTTCTTAAACTGATTATTATCTAGCATTATATCGTATTAGAAAAATCATTTTTGGTTATGATAAATAATTATTACAATTTAGAAAAAAAGAGTTGGTAAATGGATAATGGGTAAATCTCAATGCACAGTTATGAGATTAAAATAAAAGGGAGATTTATAACTATATCACTTTATATATATATATATATATATATATATATATATATATATATATATATATATATACATTCATTTTTCTAATATTTAAAATTTAATATTTATATATAGAGTATTATATTTTTTAAATCATCTTTAAAATATCATAATAATATTTTTTTTGAAAACGAGTTCAGATGTATGTATATAAATTTGTCGCAATAAAAATATAATGAAATAAAATAATTATGTGATAAATAAAATATAAATATAAAATTTTAAAAATAAAAATATAGAATAAAAAACTAGTAAGTAGTAACTAAATAAACTATAACCAAGCCGAACTTTGATTAATTTTCCCTATTTTCCTTAACTCCCGGCGAACGCCCACCAAGCATGCCTGTTCCTCCCTTTCCCGCGTTCCCACGCGAATACAATATCCTATAATCGTCTTTCATTTTCGAGACTCCCTCAATTTCTTCTCCCGCCCTCGAAGCCCTCTTCCTCTTCGAAATCCCTCTGGCCAATTCTTGCGCTTCAGCTGAGCTTGAACTTTAAGGTTAGGGTTTCCTTTGATCCTTTAATATTACATATTAGCAGACTAATTCCTGATGTGAGAACACTGTTTTGTGCGGGCACTGCGAATGGTATATAAACACTGATTCTTGTTCTATGTGCTCTTTGGACTTCTTTTAAACGATAACCAGATATAATTTTGGAATATCTTGCGCCAAGTTGTGGAGTTCATTGTTTCCTTTTTTTTTTTCTTTTAATTAGCTGCTGTGCTGTATGCTTATGGGTTGGGTTATTGATCAGGATATGGATTTTAACAGAGCTATGCTTGAGAAAAGATGCACTGGCCATGTCTCTGATGCAATAGTTTAGTAATTTATGCTAATTTGGGTGGTTTCACATTTGGTACCTTTGCCAAGCCTCCTAAAACTCTATGTTCACATCAACAAACTATTGTGCTTCTTCTTAATGCGAGTGTTTGAGATTCTATAGCTTGAAAAACTTATAATTTGAATCTAGTGTATAATGTGTTATGGAATATATGTGTTAAGATTACTTGTTTTGCTCCTCAATTGATTAAATGCACCGTTCTGCTCTGCTAGTTGAAGATAGCGGTTGCAAGAAATTTTAGTTAGAAACATAGAACTTCTCATAGTGCAGTTTGTCTGTAAGAATTTCTTCAACTTCTATGCTAGTTTAATTATTAATGGATGTATCTTTGGTATCTTGTTTTTGTGCTAGATTTATATTTGATGTTCTTTTATCACCCTCTCGCTAATTTGCTGTAAATGTTCTTATAAGGGTGTAATTGCTCTATTTCTTCTAGATTTAGAAATCAATAGGTCATTTGTTAACAATATAAATCTTGTTTGCGAGTTGTTGTTCAAAGAAATTAGAGATAGGCAGATAGCTAGTATAATAGTTAATATTATCCAACCATAGCATGATTCATATACATTTACTGCTTCATATATAGTACTTGGTGCATCCTTGTTACATAACTTTGAAAAATGTATGAAATTGATTTCATTAAGATAATCAAGATTTAATTTGCGTGTGGAAGTTCTGAGCCTAGTGAGAAGGCAGACAACAACCCTGTATAGAAATGGAAGGTCTAATGGCTGCTAGAATTCAAATCAAGGAGTTAATAGGCTTCTACAAATCAGTAACCTCCTCTGGAAATATACATAAAGGCAACCAACAAAGCATCCATACAGACCCACCTATCTTGCAATCAAATCTGCAGGAGAACTGTAGTATCCTGCAGATTCTTTGATGTTGTACCAGCAGTAGGAAGAATTCCTCCCCATTCTAAATCAAAAGGCTGATCTTCTGGTTAATTATTTTTATAAAAAAATATTTTTATTAAGTATTTCTCAAATTACTTTTGCGTACTATTTTTCCTAATTTTCTTCTATGGGAGTTCACTCCTTGCCTTCATCGATCCACTGAGTGAGCATTGCATTTTCCATAAAAGCTGCCCTTGGCTTTCTCATTGAGACATGAAATAAAATAGTCTTTCTCTTCTATGTTTTTCAAAATGGCATTAGAACCATCTCTTCTAGCCTTAGTAGCTCTCTTAATCCTCTAGTTCTTTGCATAGTTATTTTTCGGTCTTAATCTTGATGATGGTTAAACATTAAATGGCTTCTAATAGAAGCTTCTTCTTCGTAGAAGCTTCTTCTTCGACACCACCTCCAACTATGAATCAGTTCGTCATGGCACGCAACCTTGATAGTAAAAAAGCTTCTTCAATCCTTAGGTTATGATGCACAACTTGAACAGACAAAATTACCTCCAATGGTCTTAACCAGTTAGTGATAAATATTTTATGCAGATTCTCTTATAGGTAAATTAATGGGATTAATTGATATTATAATTTATAGAAAGATAAATATTTTATGCATTCAGGAAATTAATGGGTTGGAGAAAATACTAAGGAGATTGATAGTTTATGATTTCATTTTTAGCATTCTGGTAGAAGTTCTACTAGAAATGATGTAGGGGTGATTATAGATAAGAGTTTAAAAGATAATGTTATAAAATTGATAGAATTTGAGATAAAATTATAGCTTTGAAGATTATTGTTGATGCTAAAATTATTAATATTATAAGTGTTTATGCTCCTTAAGAATGTTTAGATATGTGTTTAAAATTAAAATTTTGGAATGACTTAAAAGAATTAATTCAAAAGATACATATTGAAGAAAGAGATTTTATTGGAGGAGATTTAAATGGACATATTGGTACAGAGTTAGAGGATTTTAAAAGTATTCGTGATGACTATGGGTTTGAAGCGACTAATAAAGGTGATAAGATTATATTAGATTTTGCTTCAGCTTATGATTTTGTAATTGCTAATAATTTATTTAAGAAAAGAGATGAGCATCTCATTACTTATAATAATGGATATAATAAAATTCAGATTGATTATTTTCTTATAAGAAAAATAGATCATTTAGATTGTAAATTTATTTCGGGTGAAAGTTTATGTACAAACATTACTTATTAGTTTTGGACTTTAAGATGAATCGACAGAATATGAAAAACATTGTAAAATGTTGATCTAAATTAGATGGAGACATTTAAAGATCACGAACAAAAATATTTTTGAGAGTAAGATTTGAGATCTTAAGATTTTGTTTGTGCATGAGGAAGCGAATGTTATGCGTAAAATTTGAGATCTTAAGATATTAGTTTTGAAAATAATTTGAAATGCAAAGATTTTAGCAAATTATATATGTATAAGTTAGCCAAATAAAGAGATAGGAGTAGTAAGGATTTAATTCAAGTGAAGTGCGTTAATGATGAAGATCAAAAAAGGCTTTTTTTAAAAGAGGATATTCAACCAAGGTGGATGAGATATTTTGCTAAACTTTTCAATGAAGATTGTGAGAATACGATTGACTTTAGTAGCTTTACCACTTTAAATGAAAATAGAGATTTTTATTTTTATTAACGTATTAGTAAAACTAGAGTTAGAGAGGCTTTAAAGAAATGAAGTGTGGAAAAATTATTTGACCTGATGATATTCTAATAGAGGTTGGGAAATGCTTAGGAGATTGAGGAATTTTTTGGCTTACTAAACTTTTTAATATTATTTGGAAGACCAAAAAGATGCCAGGTAAGTGAAGAATGAGTGTGTTGATTCTTATTTTTAAAATAAAGATGATGCACAACTATGTGAATTATAGAGGAATTAAGTTGATGTGTCATACTTTAAAACTTTGGGAGAGAGTTATGGAGCATAGGTTACGATGTGATACTAATGTTTCTTAAAATTAATTTGGATTAATGTCGAGTAGGTCTACTATGAAAGCTATTCATTTATTAAGAGGGTTGATTGAGAAGTTTTGAGAGAATAAGTAGGATCTACATATGATATTTATTGATTTAGAGAAAGCATATGATAAAGTTCCAAGAGAAGTGGTATGGAGAGTTCTTGAAAAGAAAGGGGTTAATAATGCTTATATTCAAGTCATTAGGGATATGTATGCATGAGCTATTATTTATGTTCAAACCCAAGGTGGTTTGACCAATTATTTTCCTTTATAAAGTTGGATTACATCAAGGATCAGCCTTAAGCTCTTATCTTTTTATTTTAGTCATGGATTTTTTTACTAGACATTTGCAAGAGGATGTACCTTGGTGTATGCTTTTTATTGATGATTTTCTTCTTGTTGATAAGACTAGAGAGGAAGTTGAATGCAAACTTGAATTATGGAGGTCAACCTTAGAGTCTAAAGGTTTTGTTGTAGTAGTAATAGATCTAGTGGGGGTTTTATGACTTTGAGCAATCAAGTCATTAATAAGTGTACTTGTTTTAGATATCTTGGGTCTATTATTTAGTGATGGTGAAATAGATAGGGTTATTATTAGTAGAATTCAAGTTGGATGGTTGAAGTGGAGGAATGCTTCGGGTTTGTTGTCTGATAGAGAATTACCACTCAAACTTAAGGAAAAATTTTATAAGATGGTGGTGAGATCTGCAATGCTTATGGCGCAGAATATTGACCATTAAAAGAGAAGCATAATATTAAGTTAAGTGTTGCTGAGATGAGTAAAAAAAAGTGTTGCTGAGATGAGGATGCTCAGGTGGATGAGTGGATTTACTCTTAGAGATAGGATACGAAACGAGCATATCCGTGAAAAGGTTCGAGTAGCTCCATTGACAGATAAGATTAGAGAGAGTCACCTTAGATGGTTTGGTCATGTAAAATGGCGGCCTTTCGATGAACCTGTTATGAGAGTAGATGTATTAGCTTTTGCTTATGTTAAGAAAGGTAGAGATAGATCTAAAAAGACTTGGTTATAAAATATTAGAAATGACCTTTCTTTATTAGATTTAAATGAGAATTTGACTCTTAACATGACACAATAGAGAAAAATAATTCATTTAGTTGACCCCACGTAGTGGGATAAAGGGTTGATGTTGTTGTTGTTGTGGTCTTGACCAGTTAGTTTGATATCCATTAAGGATAACATGATTGAAAATAGACTTAGGTGGTTTGGATATGTACAACGAAAGGTAAGAAATGCTCCTGCTGGACGAGTAGATAATATTGATATTAAATGATTAGAAAGAAAAATGGTTAGACCTAAAGATACATGGCTAGAAGTTGTTCATAATGATTTATGATGATTATATTTAAAACTACAAACAATAGGAATGAGTGGAAAGTTAGGTTAATAATGTTAACGCCAATTATTTCGAAAAAATCTAATGATTATGATGATGAATTCTTCATTTTACTATTGCTGGGAACATATTGATGTTGGACATCATTGAATTTAGAACGCATTGGAAATTATAATAGCATTTCTTAAGAAGTTCCATATATATAAAAAATAGATTTGACATGCTGAACAAATTCTTATCAACACAAATGATTCAGGTATGTAGACTCATTCTAGGTTTGATGAATCCTCTTGTATGATTTTAGAATGGGAGATGTTTTAGGTTCTTTGTCATGTGGGGAACCCACTTAAAAATAAAAATCCATGTGACATTCATGTGAGGTGAAATTAGGGGTGCAAATGAGTTGAGTCGAACTCGAGTCAGCCCCAGCTTGAGATCGACTCGCAATTCAAATATTGAGCTCAAACTTGAGCTCACACTCGAGTCGAGCTAAGAATGCTAACTCGAGCAGCTCGGCTCATTCCGTTGAAAAAGCTCGTCGAGCTGCTTGATCCGCGTCCGCATTTGCTCGCGTCCTCGTTCATGATTTTGTTCGCATATCGCGTCCGAGTTTTCGCTCGCAAGTAATCGAGCCGAACTTTAACCGGATCGAACTCAAGCCATTAAGTGTCACTGTTGTCAGAATTTGCTCTCCTTGTTCCTTCAAAAAACAATCACCAATGCCAACAATTGGTCTACAACCTGAAATGAAGCCTATCTTGCACGCCTTAAAACAAATATAAAGTCTCGTAAATCTTTTCCTCCCACTCAAATTTGAGTCCTTAGTTGTAAGGAATGAAATAGTTAAACTTGGATTGTTGCCTGCAATCTCAAGATAGTAATCCCAAATTTTATCGAACTGATATTCCTCCATCATATAGATCAATTGATGAGCCTTCTTAATCGTCTTTTTAGCTTGAACTTTTGATACAAGCAACCTCAAGTCATCTATCACTTCTTTTCTAAAAGCATTGCATTTTATTTGGGGATTGACTTTGATTTTGTGCACATACCTTTTCACAATGATTGTAGAGTTTAATGATAATTCTATGTACATGTATGTTCTTGTAAAGATCTGATCCGTTATGAATCTATGTATTCATGCTTTGAGATATATATACCAAAAGGGCAATTTGGCCTTCTGCAAATAACCTTAAATCTTTTTTTATCATTTACAAATTTCCGATCAAAATCGACCAATTCTTAATTGCTTCTTTAAACTCCTCCTTACCACTAAAACGCAAACCATGAATTTGACTTGGGATTGGTGGTCGGCCAATTCTAAATCTCATCTTCCTCACTACCATGTTTGCTAACATCATCATCTGAGTTCACACAATCAATAACATAGTCTTTTCCCTTTAAAATTTTAGTTGGATATTCTTCAATAGATTCAATGTTTTATTTCTCTTTAACTTGAAATCATGTATACTCAATCCAATCATCTACTTTTTTAAAGATAATTCTTCATCTTTTTTTTTTTATCTCATAATCCTTATCATGAAAATCTTTAGATGCATTTGAATCAACATATGTATAGTCTACATCATCATCACCGCCGCAATTACTCTTTTTACCCGTGTTTGTGTTTATATCAGTCATCTAGGTTAAACCACCAAATAATAGTGCGAAGTTTGAATCTTCAAGCCACTTAGTTGGCAATGCTTCTTGCTAATCATTAAATATTTTATTTCTAAAATTTTTGACAAAAAAGTTATACACGAAAAATTCATTAAATTTAAATTGAAACTTCAAAACATAAATTTATTGATTGAAAATCTTACCTTGACTTTGTCGAACTCCTTGGATTTAGCGCCTCTTTGTTATCTTGATGACTTGATTTGTTCCTATTATAAAATTTGCAAAAGCCCCATACGACTAAAAACATAATAAAGACAAAAAAATTTGAAATTAATACCATGGTACCTCTCCATTGTCCATTCTTGGAAACACTCATACCTAAAATCTTATACTTACAACATAGAGGATTATAGGTATAGATAAACTAGACTTTGATGTGACGATAATGATGCTGATGAATATGCTTTGCATCACATATTCTCAATAAGAGCATCAAAGTGTTGATATCTAAGAACACAGTGCTTTTGAGATATGCGATAGTTTAGGCTAACAATGTAATGACAACTTAAACAGTAATTGAATGACGTGAAATGACTTAATTTTGATCGTGCAAGAATTGCATGTTTGTGTGACAATTATTGATTTTCTATGAATTATTAATGTTGTATTATATCCTAGTTAAATTTGGAAGAAAATTTTATAAGTTACAAATGGCCTCTTGGGAGCACTGCGGCGTTGTAGTGTTGTCGTTGCAGTGCTTCCCTATATATTTGTGGCACTACGATGTAAGGTGTTGTCATACGGCACTGTAATGTTGATCTCTATGTTTTTAGGAAATTTATGAGTGGGGGAGCGCCTCTTAGGGGCGCGCGATGCTTCAATTCCATATTGGCTTTGCAACGTTAATCTCTCTGTTTTTAGGGCTGAATTCGACCCTTAGGGGCACTTCGATGCTAGGAAAAATATTTATATAAATATCTAAATCCACTTTTAAAAGTTCATTTCATATTCATTTGTTTTATTTGGATGGGAGAAGAGGTGAAGAGAAAGAGAAGGAAGATAGGAGAGAGAAGCCAAGTTTAGAGATTTTAAAGCTGATTTTGTCTGTCATGACAGTTGAAAATATTGTTCAGATCAAGGTAGGCTTAGGTTACTATTACACTATTTTAGATTTCAATTTTGTGGCTTTTGTACTAATTTTTAATTAAAAACTCAAGTTTACAAAGATTGAGAAAACTTTTGTCGTATAATTTTTAATATGTTGTGGAATGAAACATTTTGGTCATCTAAAAATATATAAACTAAATTTCCACTGGGTATTTTTTATTATATGATATTTTAGGCATTTTAATGAGTATACTAACACTTGTAGAGATTGCTACAAAATAATAAAAGCATTCAAATGTTATTGACTTTGTGCATATTGTATATGAATGATTTTATGAATTTTAATTGTTGAAATATGTGTATAAGTTTACCCATGTGAAGTCGTATTGTTCATTACAACAATAACAACACCAAGAATTTATCCCATAATGTGGGGTCGTCTATATAGATACTTTTTCTCTAGTATGTTTTGTTAAGAGTCAAAATTTCATTTAAATCTAATAAAGAAAGGACATTAATAATATTTTCTAACCAAGTATTTTTAGGTCTATCTATACCTTTCTTAACATATGTCAAATTTAATACATCTACTTTGCTAACAGAGTCATCGGAAGGCTGCTGTTTTATGTGACCAAGCCGTTTAAGGAGACTCTCACTAATCTTATCTTCCACTAGAGCTGCTCTAACATTTTCATGTATAAGTTCATTTCGTATCCTGTCGCTAAGAATAAAGCCACTCATCCACCTGAGCGTCCTTATCTCTACAACACTTAACTTAATATTATACTTCTCTTTTAATTATCAACATTTTGCACCATAAAGAATTGTAGCACTTATCCCTGAGTTCACTCTGTAGCACCGTGGCTCTTTGCTCTTTATCTCCAACTTGAGACTACTTCACCACAGCGCTCTAGTTTACAGTTTCACGGCGCTGTACGCTAATGATGTACATTGAGCAGACAATCAGATTCCATAAATTCCACTTGTACAAATCTATAAATAAACCCACTTGCTGTAATTTGTTGTCTAGGAAATGAGAGTTCTACTTCTTCTCTTCCCTCTTCTCTTCTTCTTCCTCTAGGAGTCCCGCCTATTCAAAAAGTGTTCTATCCTTCTTGATTTAATCAAGAAGTTTATCACTGACCTAGGGTTGAATTGTCCCTTTTTTTTCAAGATGTAACATGAGATAGTTCTATATAGTGCTCTACAGATCAAAAAAATTTGGGACGAAGAGTTTGCCCCACAAATCTGGTGGGGTGCATGCCATAATTAATCCATTTTTTAGGTTTGACCATATTTGGTGATTTGACTTGTATTCAGTTGAAATGGTTGCACGCAATGATTTGTAATGGTGCCTGTCTTCCAATTCTTCTTGCTTGCTAATATTCTTGAACAATTTAAGAATGGAGTTTGAAAATGGGAAGAAAACTTAGATTGATGATTCCACCCACTCTACTGTAGCAAACATTTTATTTATGTTTGGCTGACTTAACTTTTGTTGCGTGTTTGTTAGTCGTTTGTTATACTCATAGCATCGAAAGTCTCGGTTTTCCCTCAAAAAAGTTGGTATCTATTTTATAAAAAGCACTTTCTTAAACTCTCTTATTGGCTAGGATTTGACAAAATTGCGAGTCTGTCTCAATCAGAGGAAAGACTGGGCAAAAATTCTAGGCTCAGTTAAGCAGATGAACCAAACAAGCTCAAGTGCTATTTCTCTTACTCAACCGCAACTTGACTATTCACAAGCTAAAAAAGATCTATTAGATATTTTATGCCCCTCAACTACTTTTCAATTGACATAAAAAAAAATAAAGAGAAAAAAATGAGCGAGAAAACCTCATTAATTATTTTCAAACCGACCAACCCAAATTGTGCATTGTTTAAATTTTTTATAATTTTAGTTAATATCTAATTTGTTTAGTTAATTTAAAAAATTGTGTTGGTCTTGATTTTCCTATAAAATTGGTTTAAGGGCGTGATGCCATAACCAACCGAAGCAGAACTAAACAATATAATTTGTTCATGCATGCTTCCATAGACTGATAGACATGTATTATTTGTACAAGGAATATACTTGTTTTCTTTTTACACTATGCTAGAAAATTTTTCATATAGCTAATGCAAAGCCACCCTGAACCAATCAGTTTTAGTGAACCTGTTATAATTTTAATTTGCTCCCCACGCAGCTGAAAGATTTGGCTTGCGTAAGGTTCTGAGCAAAGGTTGGGTTTAAGGATTTGAAATAGTAATCATCTTAGGGAAATAAGCCCAATAAACCTAAATAAATATAAGGATTCATTTGGGACAGTTTTTTTATTATTTTTTAAGGAAGTTTTTTAGTAAAAAACTTTTTGAAAATTTTGTTTTAGAAAGCAAATAAAAAAGCTGTCCCTAATAAAGTCTAAGTCACCTAAGGGTAATTACTAGCTTTTTTAAAGGAAAAAATGGCACAATCGATGTGTTGTATCAAGATTTTACTAATACCAGTATACCACCATATTCATACTAAATAAATCAATTAATAGGTTCAAATAGAAACATGAGGGGTTCAGCACTGAAGTCTGATAATTCATTGCTGACTAACTCGACAGAAGAGCCTAAAAAGTTCTATTACTTGTCAAAGCCTTTACTAAGTTCTAAGATTTAGTATTAATTAAAATGCTGCTAAATGTAGGTGTTTTAAGAAGCTTTAAATTGTTGCCTCTTCTATGTTGCAAATATTAGTTGTTGTTTAGAACAACAACATCAAGTTTTTATCCCACTATGCAGGGTTGGCTACATGAATCCTTTTTCTTCTTTTTGTCCGGTTAAAAGTCAAATTTTTTATTTAAATCTAATAAAGAAATGACATTTATAATTTTTTCTAACTAAGTCTTTTTAGGTCTACCACTACCATACTTAACACAAGTCAAATCTAAGACATCTGCTCTCCTAACTAGGTCATCGGAAGACCACCGTTTTATGTGACGAAACCATCTGGCAACTCTCTCTATTCTTATCTTCCATTGGAGCTACTCCAACCTTTTCACATATATGCTCATTTCATAACCTATCTCTAAGAGTAAATCCACTCATCCACCTAAGCATCCTCATTTGTGCAACACTTAACTTAATATTATGTTTCTCTTTTAATGGCCAATATTCTGCACCGTAAAGCATTACAAATCTCACCACCATCTTATGTAATTTTCTCTTAAGTTTTAGAAGGACTTTTCTATCACACAACAAGCTTGATGGATTCCTTCACTTCAATCATCCAATTTGAATTCTACTAATAATATCCTCATTAATTTCATTATCATTCTGAACAATAAATTCAATATATTTAAAATATGTACTCTTATTAATGACTTGATTGCCCAAAGTTACAATCCTCCTACTAGATCTATTATTATTTAAATTATATTCCATATATTCGGTTTTAGATCTACTAAAATGAATATCTTTAGACTCTAAGGTTGACCTCTATAATTCAAGTTTACATTCAACTCCCTCTCTAGTTTTATAAACAAGAAGAATATCATCAACAAAAAACATACAACAGGGTACAACCTCTTGCAAATGTTTAGTGAGAACATTCATGACTAAAGCAAAAAGATATGGGCTTAAGGCTAATCCTTTTTCAAACCATTGTTTAAATATTAGCTATTGTTTAAATGATAGTTTTTTTTTGTAATAATTTTTTGAACCTCTACTTAATAAGTGTTTTTTAAAATTCTTTTTTTTTTTATATGAGAAGTCTGGTGGTAGTTTAGATTATTGTAAATGAATTAAAATTTATGATAAATTTTTATAAATAAATATGATACAATCAATTGTTTTACTCTTTGCTTGATTACGCTATAAATTATGACTGCCATATCAAGATGTTTTTTAGTGTAACAATTATGTTAGCGAGTCTGAACTTTATGATGTTGCCAAAATTGGCTAGATATTTTAGTTGTCTAATTTATTTTCATTGTAAAAAATAAGTTTCTACTTGAGGTCAATCACTTGTTATTTTTGTATCAAAATATATGTATTCTAACAATTCAACATAGGGTTAAACCAAAGCTCTCAAAGACCTTATGTGTGAGCTCTTATATATATATATATATATATATATATATATATATATATATATATATATATGAACATTAGACGTATTATGCATCATGGGCCTATTCTATCACATAGAGTTATCTTGGAAATATACCTGTCAGGATATGAGAATTAAGTGTCATCCGTTGATAAAAAATTATTTCAAAGAGCTACCTTTTTAATACATTTAAAAAACAAATTCTATATAATGAGAACCCACTTTTCAGCATATAGGAAGCACCTAAAAAATCCTATTTATCTAAGACTATTATTGAGATCATTAGTTGGAAAAAAATATATAATTCGTGAAGTATGAGAAAATATCTCTTATACATGAGGACGCTTTTTGGTAATATGGTTCTTGTCTTAAAACATTTGCTTGATGGATTAGTTCAGATGGTAATACAAACAACCCTTTATACCAATCCAATCCAACCCAAATTGCAAACTGCTGGATTCTTTCATCTTGTCACTTGTGTTCTAGTTGATTACAGATTAGTCCTAATGTTATATGTGCGCTTGGATGATTTATCTTTCAATTTCAAGACTGGCTCTGAGAAGATGCTCAATTTGTGAGATTTGGTGGGATTTAACTTTGAATTTCAATTGAGCTCTGTTCTTCTGGATATACTAATTGATCAGTATATTTTATAGTATAAACTTTAAATTAAAAGTTTTTGTCTTAAGGAAACAGCAAATTGAGCTTTTCATTCCACCGAGCATCATCTATTTAGAGACACCCTCTGGCAATATTTTGTAGATTTTTTTCCTATTCTGGAAGAAGAGGTTCATGGCCGATTTCCATCTTGCACGACTCCCCTCTTCTGAGATTAAGCTCCCTAGTGCTGGAAAATTGGATCCACAAAAATCTGGTTTCCAAACAGCACGTTGTGATTCCCAGCTATCCTTATGGTTGCTGAATCTTCAGTAGGAGTGTCTCCATCATCCCCGCTGCAGCTTTCAAAGAGGTCGTCAATGGAGCCCAAAGCCGAGTCCCCAAAAAGCTGAGAGTAATCTGCCTCCAGAAGATGAACCAAAGAGCATGAACGTGGAAACATTGGCTCCTTCTCATAATCTTCATTCTCCATGGCAGATTCCTCTTGCACAGGCGTTTCTATTCCGCACGCCACATCCTCTGTATTCCTCCTGGTCTGCCTCTTCTGGTATATCCTACACAGCACCCATTCGTCCAACTACATAAACCCTAAACTAAGTAAGAAACCAGGATGAAGCAATTCAATCATGTATAGGTAGATTCGAAGCTTACTATCATGGATTTGTTAGCCTTGAAGGGGCTGTGGGTGTCGTTGTGTAGCCGATACTCGTGCATGATCCAGTCAGTCTTGCACCCCTTAGGCGGGCGGCCTTGGTAGAAAACAAGCGCTTTCTTCACGCCAACAGAGCGAGACCTGCTGTAAATGGCTTTGTCGGTTCCGGTGGCCTTCCAGTATCCAGACGCGGTTGCTCTATTCGGCCGCAAGCCGTTTGGGTATTTGCGGTCACGAGGGGTGAAGAAGTACCACTCTCCCTCGCTGAGCTCTGATTTCCCTGCATCAGAAGTTTTCAGGGTTTAGGAAAAATAGATGTTGTAAAATCAAGCACAGTTAGCAACGTAAACGAGACGAACCAGGTAGTTCCCATGGATCGAATTTGTAGATGTTCAGTTGGGGTATGATGTGGGCTGGGCATGGCTGCGACATGGCTTGGTTGCGAAGGTAGTAGACGATAAGCTCCTCGTCTGTTGGGTGGAATCTGAAACCAGGAGGAAGTTCATAGCCCATTCTTCGATTCAGACTAGATTTGATAGAGAAGGAGAGAGCTTTTTTTTTTTCCTCTTGAAATTGTTGGGAACTTTTGATCCTGGCTTTTTATAACCAACAATAACAATTGTTTATACACTTTTGACTTGGGGTGCCTGGATATTCTGATTTGAGATCAGCTGCAGCTGCACGTGCCAGAATAGCAAACAGGTTTTATTTTTCATCAAATAGAATGCTATAATTAATTTTGATTTGCTTGACTTCAACTGAAATTTAATTTGATTCATTAGTTGGATTATTAAGTATGATTAAGTTTCAATTTGAGCAAAAAAAAATAAATAACACCTCCATTTTTTTAGTTTTGGAATTCCTAGCTCTACATATAGAAAAATTATTCTGTGCAGTGTTCGGACACGTCCGAATGTCAATTCCTACATGTCACATCATCCAATGCATATTGCAATGAATAACGTGGCATGTTTGGATTGACCTCCGTGCATTGGATGACGTGATGCGTCTTAATTGACCTCTGGACTTGTTTAGACACCACACATAATAATATCTCATACAAACAACAAATTATTCTATGCGGATGCTGAACGCCGTCCAAAGAACAACCATAATGCGCCACATTAGCCCCGCAATACTGTAGTTCGGTACCGTGCTCGATAGCTAACATGGCTCATTCTAATTGATATCCAACAGGAAACTCGTTGGGCGTAATAATCTGGCATACAAACAGCGAGAACAGTGAATTGCAATTTGCGCAAGGGCTGTCCGCTGTTTATGTCCGGCAGCTAGCGAGCTCCACAAAGATTCCTGACGAAAGTGGAGGCAGGCGGACACGTGCCACCATGAACGAGGATAGCTTTGGGGATGAAGTTACTTATCCGGCCACGTCACCGCCGGCTTTTCTCATTGGCATGGATGGTTTTTATACTTTGCAAATAAAAGAATTCCCGCACGCGGAAGGGCAAGGAAGGATGTACACTTATGTAGTACTGATGGTGCTTCGTGGACCAATGGGAGGAGACCGTGTGTGCGCGGAGGAGCCGAAGGTTATCCAAGCGTGGGTATCTCTCTAACTAAGTAACTAGTCTTGACCCTTCAGGATGTCTGGACCGTTGGATTTGAGCGTGGGTTGCTGCTCGGAGAACGGGCCGTTCATGGGCTCCTCAATGATTGGTACGAGATTGAATGACGTGTCGCCTGAGCCATCGCCTTATGCTGCCGTAATCCGGTAGGTGCTATGGCTTTTATTTACTCTTTTTTTTTCCTTTGACTTTTGGGCCATGGGAGCTGCTTACTATTAGTTTTGAGAGTTATGAGATATCTGAATGGATAAACTTTGGGAACTAGGAGGGCATATGATTGATGGATTAGATACTTGGTTAATGAGGGGGCCCCCTCATTTCCATTCTGCATCTTTAGGATGATGATAATTGATACGATTCTTTAAAAAATTTGATACCCCCCATAAAAAAATCTCATGGAACATGTAATATAATGTAAGTTTTAAACCACGAAGTATATGAGTGTTTGAGATATAAAAGTTGAATTTTTCTTCTTAGCAAAATTGTAGTTGAGACGAGAGGTGTAAGTAAAAAAAGTCGAACCGGCTCGTGAATCGGCTCGAGCTTGACTCGTTAACAAATTCACGAGTCGAGTTTATCGAACCACGAGTTTGAGCTTGAGCCTATACCCAAGCTTGAATACTAAACAAGCTCGAGCTCAGACTAGCTCGACTCTAGAGCTCACTAAGTCGATTGATTAACTTAAAATATATTTAAAATTTAATTTAAATTAGCATTATATAATATATTTTAATATTTTTAAATTAATTTTATATTAAACTCTAAAAAAATGAAAATTAAGAAATTGAGCTCAGAATCGAGTTGAGCTTGAACTTTCCAAATGAGTTCGAGCAATCGAGCCAAGCTCAACTTAGAAATTTTTTAACGAGTTGAGCTGAAGTTTTGTAAATGAGCTCAAGTCGAGCTCAGTAAAAACTAAACAAGCGTAGCTCGATTAGGCAAATACTCGACTTGAATCGACTCGTTTACACCCTTAGTTGAGACAGTTTGATGAAATGAACACAACAATTTGAAGAAAATTTGAAGGGATTTTGTCTTCATAGTCAAAATTAGTGTCTCAAGAATTCTCAATTTTGAGTTTGTCGAAGCATTAAGTTGGTCTAAAAATATAGCATAATCAAATGGGAGATTTTGGTAGTGTCTCAATTTTTAGTAAAAATGATGAATATGCCCCTTCCAATAATCTGTAAAACTACAAAAAATGCCTTTTTCATCCTAATTTTTTGGCATAATCAAAATCGTCGTAACTCCAATTGAATTTCTGACAGAGTTCCCGCCATTTTTGAAAGAGGCTTTGTCAATAAAATCTCTGGCGGATTTGTCCGTTTAAATTCCCACTTATCTCTGGCTTACAAATCTGTCATTAAATTTGAAATATAATACCAACGTTTTTCCTTCCTACATTCACACGAAAATGAAAAATTTTCTTCTCCCCCCTGCGAATATTAGCGGTTCTCCACTGATATGACGCCATTTTTCATCTCTTTTTTTTCAATTTCTTTAAAGATATGAAAGTAAATCTCTCTCTCTCTCTCTCTCTATTAGTTGTTTCAATTAATTTGAGATTTCATCTATTATATTTTGGAAAAATAGGATTTGAAATTTTCAGGTTTAAGTTTTTATTTCTTAAAAATTAATTTAGATTAATGTTTTCCTTTTACATTAAAAAATGAAAGAGCGGTCGACGTTGTTTAACGTCAAAGAAGACAAGTAGTATGTGAAGAAGTTCGTCCTCGTTTTCATCACCTGCAGATGAGAAACCAAGTGGAGGAGAAGAAGAACGGAAGTGAATTCATTGGAATGCTCATTCATTACTTTGCTCTGCTACAGTGTATACATTATATAGCTATAAGTGTGTACACGTGTAGTGTAGAGATTAGACTAGAGTGATGATTTTAGCACATGGGTAGTTAGTGGCAGTGAATATTCTTTAGGTAGTGGAAGCTGTAGCTAATACTTCCCCGCAAATTGACTGATCCGGCCGAACGAACAATTTGGAACGAAGAAGCTAAAACCTCTTTGTAGAGAGTGGTTTGGTTAGGATGTCTGCCATTTGATCTACCGTGCTTACCGGAGTCAATTGAATGTGAGATGCTTGAATGTGATCACGAATAAAGTGGTGATCGATCTCGATGTGTTTAGTTCGCGCATGGAATACTGGATTATTTGCAAGCGCGATGGCAGACATGTTATCACAGAATATCAGAGTTGGGCCATCACATGAGATGTGGAAATCACAAAGTAGACGTCTGAGCCATAGAATATCAGCCGTGGCCGAGGCAATGGCTCGATACTCTGCTTCAGTAGATGAGCGAGCTACAGTATGCTGCTTCTTAGCACTCCATGAAATTAGAGTGTTTCCCAAAAAAGCACAATAGCCTGATGTAGATTTTCGGGCGGTTGCATCACTTGCCCAGTCGGCATCTGTCATGGCGCTAAGTTGCAGATGTCCGGGTAAAATAGGTAGACCAAAGTGTATAGTTTCGTGGATGTATCTCAACAGTTGCTTAAGTTGGTGAAATTGCTATTGGTGAGGATCATGCATGTGTTGGCATAAGACATTATCCGCATATGCAATGTCTGGTCTGGTAATCGTAAGATATTGGAGAGAACCAGTTAGTTGTTTGTATATGAGAGGATTGTGAAGTATTGGATCCGAGAACTGTGTAACAAGAGGTTTAGTAAAACAGGGATTGGATATTGGTTTGCAGGAGGCTTGGCCGGCTTGGAGTAGGATGGTTTTGGCATATTGAGCTTGAGACATAAAATAGGAGTTGGAGGACTTTTGAATGTTAATACCAAGGAAGTTGTGAGCATTACCAAGATATTTCATAGTGAACTTGTGGCTGATTTGAGTAATGAATTGAGAGATTGCTTGAGAGTTATTTCCTGTGAGAAGAATGTCATCTACGTAGATAAGGAGATAGATATGAGTGGAACCGTGGCTAAGCGTAAGAAGAGAGTGGTCTGATTTACTGTGGTGGAAGCCGAGAGATAAGAGATACTGAGAAAAGGTGTTGAACAATTGCCGTGGGGCTTGCTTTAGGCCGTATATGACTTTTTTTAGGAGGCACACATGGGTTGGATGAATATTATCTTCAAAACCTTTCGGTTGAGCCATGTAAACTGTTTAATGAAGATCCCCATGAAGAAAGGCGTTGGCAACATCTAATTGATGTATTGGCCCTTGGTGGTGGAGAGCTACGGTGAGTAATACTCGAATCGTAGGCATTTTGGCAACTGGACTAAAGGTTTCATTGTAATCTAGTCCATGTTCTTGGCGATGTCCTTGAGCAACTAACCGGGCCTTGTATTTGGAAATGGTTCCATTGGAGTGGTGTTTGGTGCGGTAGGTCCAACGACATCCTAAGATGGTTTTTTGGGGAGGAGGTGGTACAAGGGTCCATGTCCCTTGTTGTTGTAATGCTAAGAATTCTGTTGCCATAGCATCACGTCAGTGAGATGATTTATTAGCCTCAGTAAAGGTAGTAGGATCGGGAGAGTTGGAAGGTTGCTCAGGACTGAGTTGATGAAACAAGTTAAGGAGCTGTTTTGGCTTCAGATGACCAGTTTGAAGGCGTGTGGTCATTTGATGTTGTTTTGTGGATTTGGGTGGAGAACAGGGTAATATGGGATTGGTTGGAGGCTCAGGTGCTGGGGGTAGAGTATTGATCGTGGTGAATTGCTGCCTTGGTTGGGTGGTAGAGGATTCGGTTGTGGGAAACTGAAGAGTGGAAATTGGGACTAAGAGAGAAGGAGGTAGTGAAGCAGATGAGGAGAGCCGTGGAGTGTGGAGCAGAGGTAGTTAGGGAACTTGGAAAGTTGTCTTCATCGAACGTGACATGACGCGATAGAATGATTTTGTTGTTGGACACATCCAAACATTTATACCCTTTGTAAGCATCATGATATCCCAGGAAGATGCAGGTGGCAGCTCGAGGAGCTAGTTTGTGGCGTTTGGATGGTGGGAGCCAGGGGTAGATCGCCCAGCTACCAGTACATAGCGAAGGATAGAAGGCGAGATTGTTGAGCATAATGCTGCAGCAAGGTTTTGATCTATAAACTGCCATTGGAGATAAGCTGGGTTGGGAAGCTGACTACCGTCCACTTGCAGTAGAAGACGGGAGGGAGGTAGAGCTGCAGTGTCGATGTGATTATCAAATCCATTAGCTCGCAGGAGCTTGAGGATTTGAGACTTCCATATTGGGTAGTTGTCACTGGTGAGGGATGCTGGTACGATGGTTTTGATGTGCGACAAAACCAGTTTGAGAGGTGAGGGTATGATAGGCTGCTTAGTTGGATTTGGGGCTATCTGATTGGTGGTCTGTGAGGAAGAAGACTGGGACATAGTAGGAACTGCTGAGGAAGAAGCATCCTCAGACCTACTCTGATACCACGAAGAAGTTTGTCCTCGTCTTCATCACATGCAGATGAGAAACCAAGCGGAGGAGAAGAAGAACGGAAGTGAATTCATTGGAATGCTCATTCATTACTTTGCTCTGCTACAGTGTATACATTATATAGCTGTAAGTGTGTACACGTGTAGTGTAGAGATTAGACTAGAGTGATGCTTTTAGCACATGTGTAGTTAGTGGCAGTGAATATTCTTTAGGTAGTGGAAGCTGTAGCTAATAGTATGTGTTGATTGTGTTGCTTGGAGTTTTGAAGGAGGTGATCGTCACTTGAATTTGTGAATAGTCTAATCAATTTCATTCATATAAAACAGCTAGAGATGAGGGAAATTGGGGAGGAAGAGAGAGACATTGGTGACCGAGCAAGGGAGATCGTGCATGTGAGACTGACATACGAGAACAACAATAAAGAGATGCATGGAAAGCGGAGAGTTTTTTTATAAAGAAATTATTTATTTCTTTTTTTAATTTGTTAATTGATATTAAGGTTATTTATTTTAAGTTTAAATTTTTTAATTAATATTTGGATTTTAAGAAGAAGAAAAATATGTGTTGCATCCTGGAATATTTGCAGCAAAAGAGAAATATAAAGTTTAACATCTTAGCTTTGTACGAAGATCCAACACATAATCAGATAAAAGAGAATGGTGTAGTGTTCATAAGAGGCACTAGAGTTTTTACGTGAAAACCTCTAAAAAGGGGAAAAAATTACTGGGCTTGACTCAGTTTGAATGAATTCACTGGTGTTTGTCGTTAATTACAAATGAGACCCTTCCTTGGGGGGAAGGCCTTGGCTTGATGTAGCAAATATACATCATATAGAGTGCATTACATGGTGGCAATTAAATGAATCAGTATTAACATGTTTGTTTGGCTGGTAGGACCATAATCGGCGGGCGATGGAGGTCGAAAAGATTGTAGTCTGGTGATTGTGGTCAGAAGAACTATAGTTGGCGGATGACGAAGGTCGTCAAGACCATAGTCAGGATACGATGGTAGGAAGGACCATAATCGACGACAATGGAGATGAAAAAGACCGTAGTCAGTGACGATGGTTAGAAGGACCATAGTTAGTGGGTGACAGAGATTGGAAAGACCGTTGTTTGGTGACGGAGGTTCGAAAGGATCATAGTCGGCGATGTTGGTCGGAGAGGCCATAGTTGGAGACGATCGATGGTCGGGCGAGAGTCTGGCAAAGTCTGACGATAATTGGTGGTCGGGCAGATGTCTGACGAAGGTTTGTGGTTGGGTATAAATCTAGCAACAATTGGTGGTCGAGCAGAAGTTTGGTGGCACTCGGTGGTTGGGAGTAAGTTCTAAAAAGGTCCGATGAAAATTGGTGGTCGGGCGTAAGTCCGGTGACAATTGGTGGTCATATGGAAGTCCGACGATAGTCAATGCTTGGGACGAAGTCCGACGACAGTTGGTGACCAAGTGGTGGTCAAGGAGGAGCTTGGTGGCAAGAGATATATCATATTTCTTTTCCTCTCCTCTCTTCTTCCCTTCCTCTCTATTCCTCCCTCCTTGCTTCCTCCTCTCCTGTCTCTTCCATGCTTGGAGTCCCTCAATGGAGAATGAGTGGTCTATTTATAGTTTTTTGGGAGTGGCATGATCAGTTAATAGGAGAGAGATCAAGGGTGTTTGGAGTGATTTGAATAGACGGTCGATATTGATCTTCTTAATCGTGGACCATTTAATGGGAATTTGAATGTCTTAATGATATCAAAATTTAGTGATCTTGGTCTCGTTGGATTCATCTCGTCTAGTTGCTCGATTCGATTATAAGCATGTCACGTTTGGAAATTATTTGGTAATCCAAATTATGGTTTGAACCTTCCAAAGGCGCTTTGAATATTTGATTTGGACCCATTTGCGCTCGTACTGGGTCGAATTTGGTGTCGTTGAGTTCATCTTACACCTGTCAATTTCGGGTCATAGGTCGGGTTCGGGTCGAACCCGAAATTGACCCGACACTATTCGGGGGTCAAGCCAACCCGTTTTCACAAACGGGTCGATTTTTCGGACCCGCACCCGACCCGCTTCCGGTTCGGGTCAACCCGACCCGACCCGCTTCTGTTTGATTTTTCGAGTTCCCGCGCGTTACAGAGCCAGGCCGGCAGCGGTGGCAGTGCCGGCGAGGCAGCGGGCCCGATGCAAGCGGCGACGCGAGCGAACGGCGTGGTCACGCGACGCGAGCTGTCATGCGTGGGGCTCGATGCGGGCTGTGGGGCAGGCGGGCATCCCGGGTACGCGGCATGAGGTGGCGCGGGGCATAGTCGGGCAGAGCGGGGAAGCCGGGCAACCAGGGCACGGGGCAGGAGGGCAGACTAGGGCAGGGCCGATTTCAGGGTCATTTCGGGTCATTTTTGGGTTACCAGGTCAAATCGAACCCTACCCGGTTTTGCAAACGGTCAATTTTCCGGACCCGAACCCGACCAGCTTCGGGGTCGGGTCAACCCAAACCCGAAATTTTTGGGTCGGGTCCAATATTGACAGGTCTAGTTCTTCTTTTCAAAACGTTCAATTTGGCTATAAATTTATTGAAATCAGAGTTCGAATGGTCCCTAATTTAATTTTAAAAGTTTTCAACTTAATTTTGCATTGAGATTCGTGCCTGATCAAGATAATTTTTTGATGATATGTCAATTACCCCTTATATTCAGACAACGAAACTCCAGAAGTCCAAAAATATGTATTGCAACTTCTTAGAAATCTTCCACACGGTTCAAAATTTTAGAATATTTTTATTCATGCGGAATATTCCTCCTTCCTTTCTCCCCTCTGGTTTTCTTCTTTCATTAGAAGCATTCCACTGTCTGAGATAGGTGACATCCCCTATCAAGCTTCAGTTCCCCTCTTTTGTGTATAATGAACTTTCTCCTTTTATTTTCTTCTATAGTTCTCTTCTTACATTAGAGGCATTTCATTGTTTGAGATAGGTGACATCCCCTATCAAGCTTTAGTATCTCTCTTTATTGAAGAAGTCACGATGAGAGTTTATTCTCTTAATAGACAATCCTTTACATAAGAAGATCAATTACCTCTCATATGCAAGGGTGATTTGAAAAGATCTGGTGGTAATAGCACCTAGGAGGAGAACCGGTAATTAGCAACAAACGAATTAAATTTTGACAATTATTGAGTAGAAGGCTGACGAAAATTGGTGGTTGGGTGAAAATTCGGTGGTGATCGGAGTTCAGGTGGAAATTTGACAGTGATTGGCTATTATGTTTAGTCCAGTGGCAGTCGACGACCAGGTGGTGAGTTGAAGAAGACAATTGGAGGATGTGTTATTAATAGTAGTCAGGAAGATGCTAATTATGGTTGATAAGAGGTGAAGGCCTGACGACAGACATTAGGTGAATGACCGATGATGGCGATGGTTGAGTTGTACTCTATTGAGAATAGTAGGCAACCATGATAACTGGAGGAGAATAATGAATGACCTGACATAGGTGGTCAGGTGGTGTGCCGATGACAACAATTTAGCAGCATAAAAAGTGTTAAATAATCGAAGGCTTGTCAGGGATCCGATCTTTCCTTGATGAAAGAGATGCTTCATTTTACTGGAGATAGTATACTGATGGAAGCAGAAGGTGGATATCCAGATTGATGGGATCAAACATTGTGTCGATCGCAATAATCTAACATCATGCTCAAGTTGCCAATTAAGTGGGGGTTGGTGGTTTGCAAGGAGTTTTTTTATCATCTTGATTTATTACAGTGCACAAAATGATGTCGATGTAATTTTAATTTTTAGTTTCTGATGAAAATGAATGTATACTCGAACCTGATGTAGAAATTTGTTATGTAAATCCAATGACATTGTATATGAATTTTTTATTTGAAATGAACTTGACCCCTGTAGGAAACTAAGTCGTTTAGGCATCATTGAGATGTGCTTTCATATATTGCCACCGGTTAGAGCAACTAGATTAGAGGAATTTATTCATTTTACAACTTTTATTCTTCTGGGATTTTTCAATAATCAAAGTGTATATCTTTTGAGGCTTTAAGCTTTCTGAGATTTTGATGTATCTATGTCTTTTAAGATTTTTGAGCTCTTTGTATACCTGTGCCTTTTGAGACTTTTTAGCCTGCTAAGGTTTTTGTATAACTATGTCTTTTTAAGCGTTTTAGCCTTCTAAGATCTTTAAATAAGTGATGACCCTGTTAATTACTTGCTCTCATGGAGTCTTTTTAGTGAGAACCTTGTCCATTATTAGCCTTTCTATAAGGCTACCTTATAGGTGAGCCTTCATAGTGTTTTTTTGTTAAAGTGTTGCTTTGTATTGAAAAAATGAAAAAAATCTACAATAGATGTTTGACCTATCAGAGGTTGTTTGTCAGAGCATTACTCGATGACGTTAACATGTATAAAAGAGGTCGTGAGAATCCACCAATGATGTTTGACCTATCCGAGATTATTTTTCAGAGTATTGCTAGATGATATTAATCTGTGTGGAAGATGCCGACAGAATCCACTAAGGATGTATCACATATCCGATGTTATTTGTCAGAGCATTGCTCGATGATATTAACCTGTGTGGAAGAGGCTGAGAGAATCCACCAAGGATATATGACCTATACATTGTTGTATGTCAGAGTGTTGCTCGATAATATTAAAATGTGTTAACCAAGTCGAGAAAATTCACCAAGGATGTATGACATATCCAATGTTATTTGTAGATCATTGCTCAATGACATGAACCTGTATGAAAAGGATGAGAGAATCCACCAAGAATGTATGATTTATCTGATGTTGTATGTCAGAGCGTTGCTCGATGACGTTAAGTTATATATAAGAGAAGATAAAATACTCGTAGGATTGATCATCTAGTGATTGAGACATCTTGAATCAAGAATTTTAAGATTTGATTGACATCCTCCTATGATATTTGACATATCCGAGGCTGCTAGTCAAAGGATTGCTTGATGATATCTACATATATGGAAGAGGTTGGATCGAATCACCTTGAGTCCTGACATCGTTTATGCATTGATTAGGAGGGGTGAATGCTGCATGTATCCCGAATCAACGGTGAATAATGGTTTATTTTTATATTGTTATTGCTTTTTTGAGGTCAAGATTAAGACCTTGCCCAAGGAGTAAAATTATAACTAGGGACTGTATGAAACTTACAATTTATTGGAAGCATCATTACATTTGTTAGAAGCTTTTCAAAAAATAGTTTCCCAATATATCATCTTGGATGTTGGAATCATTTGAGGAATCTTATTGATCACGGCTGCAATCAAGGTTGCCCTCCAGTCCACATCTGATTCCCATAAAATTGATGCAGCAATTGCAAATGTCAAGACGTTGACATGAATGATCTTTCGAGATTGGAGCAATAGTTCTCCCTCAGTCAGGAACACAAAATTCCCACGCCGGAGGCCTCTCTGGGCACTTCGGACGGGACAAAACTATTGAATCCGTGGAGTATCGCTTCTTTTGGCCCAGCTTGAAGAGAGATGTTGGTCGGCTGGTCAGTCGGTGTCACACTTGCCAACTGACCAAGCAGCATAAGCAAAATACGGGTCTTTACACTCCTCTACCTGTTCCTAGTTATCCTTGGCAGGATGGGACTTTATCTTAGGCCTGCCCAAGACACTCCGTAAGTATGATGCCATTTGTGTTGTAGTTGAACGGTTTTCCAAAATGGCACACTTTATTTCTTGTTCCAAAACATTTGATGCCTCTCACATTGCGAAGTTATATTTCAATGAGGTCGTCCGTTTATATGGTTTACCCAAAACCATTGTATCGGATAGGGATGTGAAGTTTACCAGCTATTTTTGGAAAACCCTGTGGATGAAAATGGGCACCAAACTACAACGGCCTTTCACCCACAGACTGATAGTCATACTGAGGTAGTTAATAGAAGTTTGTGTAATTTGTTGCGGTCTTTGGTTGGCGAGCACGTTAGAGATTGGGATTGCACTTTGACTACTGCTGAGTTTGCTTATAATAATTTCATTAACCGAACCACGGGTTTAAGTCCTTCTGAAATTGTATACATGTTCAAACCTAGATAGCCGTTAGATCTGATATCCATGTGTTCTAGGTGTGGATTTCTTAGTCTGTATCATCATTTGCATCCCATTTGCATGAACTTCATAAGGAAATTGCATAACAAATTGAAAGGAGTAATAACGAATACAAACTACGTGCAGACTTGAAACGACGTTTTAAAACTTTTGAGGTTGGTGACTCCGTGATGGTGCAGATTCGTCCGGAACGGTTCCCGCAGGGAACATTTAAGAAGTTGCATGCTAAGAGTGTTGAACCCTTCAAAATACTTAAGAAAATTAAAGATAATGTCTATGTAGTAGATCTGCTTGCAGATTTCAACATAAATCACTCTTTTAACATAGAATATTTAGTTGCATATGAATGTCCTGATTTGAACCCGCCAAATCCACTTATAAAATAGTCTTGTGTGAACCCTCCTTGTGAGATCCCAAACCTACATCCACTACCAAATATTCCTAAATCACCCATGACAGAGCAGGTGGACGCAATCCTAAGTGATGAGATCATATCCATAAGAGAAGGTGGACGAACGAGGTATTTGGTCAGGTGGACGAACGAGGTATTTGGTCAGGTGGAAAGGAAAACCCGAGTCAGAAGATACTTGATTAGACCGCGAGGAGTTGCAGCAGATTGACCCAGATGCACTATAGATCTATGAGAGTACCAGAGATACTTACTCGATGGAGTCGAGTTTTCTCTCACCCCGGGAGAATGATGGGGACATCAGATCATGGAAGGTTTATCAGAGGCGTGGCCGCCGATCTACGGCCACGATCGAGTCATTGTATTTTTTATTTATGTTATTTTCTTACTTATGTATTTTCTTATTTTCAATGTCGTGTATTTGTTTTCCAGTTGTACCCTTTTAGTGAGGGATATCGTATGTAAGCCTGGAGGGCATTTTCGTCTTTTATTTCTTGAGTCTCATGTACTAGGCTATTTATAGCCCCACATTTTTTTTGAGGGAATGAATGATTATTTGAGAAATTTGTCTTCTTGTTTGGAGTTCTTGAGAGAGCTTGAGAGTTCGGAGAGAGATCCCTTGGGAGGGAGATTTGCGCATCACCCACCAACCTTGGAGACGGTCGGGTTCGTGGTTCTTTACTTTGTTTGGCTTCCCCTTTGACCCCTTCCCCCACCTCTTGTCACTCGCCAAGGAATCCCCACCTCTTGTCGCCGGCCACCCCTTACCCCTCCACTTCCACCACTTAAACTTCCTCCCGATGGTTACACCCCAACACCCCCCATCCTTTGCTCACCCGATCCCACCCACATCACTCAAACCCGGCGGCAAGCATAGCCAAGCTGCCAGCCCCCCTCCCTTGTGTTTCCCCTCTTTGCTTGTGATGAAACTTGCCATTCGGGTCATTCTAGATTAGGAAACTCCTTTAATTCAAATCCAATTTAATTTGAATTTAATTGTTTCCTAATTCATGAATTCTATTTTTAGAAAGTTTCCTAATTGAAACCTATTTTAATTTAAAATTAAATTGGATTTAAAAGACCCTTTCCAAATATTCAAATCCAAATCAAGCAACATTAATTGCTCTCCATAAACCCATCCCTCTCTCATTAATGCCCCCCTGGCTTGGGTTAGGAAATATTTCCTAAAACCCCATCCTTTCTTTAGGCAATAATTCCAAATCTCCCTAACTTCTCTCTTGGCAGAAATCCCCTCTTCCCCTCTACTTAATTTCTTCCCAAAAGAAGATCTCTCTTTTGGAAACAAATTAAATCTCCACCTCCTCTACTAAGCCGCCGGCCCCTCTCTCTTACCTGCCCCTCTCTCTCTCTCTCCAATCCATCTCTCCATCATTAACTCTCTCCTAGAATTTAGGATTTGATAATTTCTATCCTAAATCCCTCTCCCCTCTTTACAAACTCTGAAACTTATTTCAGATTTTCGTGCTTGGCTCTTCCCTCCAAGTGATAAGAGAACTTCTTTCTCTCCGACAATATTCAAGTGCACCATCAAGTTGTGAGGAGTTTTGCTACCGAGTATCTATGAATGGCGGATCCGGAGACTGAATACGGCCTCACCTACGACGAAGACGGTTTCGTAGACATTCTCCAATCCACGTTCTTTGACGTTAATACAAGGGTCGATCACACCGCCGAGGATTACATCGAGCGCATTCTGGATACTTTGGTGGAAGCAATCGAAGAGCAGTTTAAAGGCGTTGAGTGGAGGATCTCCACCGCTCCGTGACAAAAGGTTCTACTTTCCCCTTTCAACATATTTCCTGAATCTAATCTTATCTTGTGTTTGATTGTAGTCACGAAGGACGATTCTCCCTGCTCCGGATAAGCTTAGTAAACGTAGGGCTTTGAGTGTATTCATGTGCTTACTAATTTCACTGTTAGACTAGGGATTTTATTTGAAACTACTATTTTGGCATAATGCTGTTTTCTATTTCATTTTGAAATTTTCGAATCTCTGGTTATGTGATTTAGCCTGAGCGGGCGTGACCCATTATTCGTTTTATTGTGTTGTTTAAGCTGCTATTAGTTTTCTTCACTTTTATTCTAATCAAGAGTTGTGTAAATTCCTAACAAAACATTGCATCCTTGCATAGTCCTACATCATGGTGTAAGGGATCTCGACTCTCCATCGCACCGAGGAGGTGAAAGAGATTTCGCTCTCCGTTGCACCAAGGAGGTGCAAGAGATTTTGGCTCTCCGCCGCACCGAGGAGGTGAAAGGAATTTTGTCTACTCCGACGCACCGAGGAGGTGAAAGGGATTTCGTCTGCTCTGTTGCACCAAGGAGGTTGAAGGGGTTTCAGATTATTGCAATAACCGAAGAGAACTTCAGGAAGTAGTTGTAGGTCAAATTGATTGAACCACTATAAAAAATTTGGTTTGTGTTCATTTTTTTGCATTTAATTTCTGCAGTTTTTACTTTCTTGTATATTTATTTTTCATGCAATCTAGGTAGAGCTTTATTATCGTTATGATACATAACTCATTGTGGTTGATTAGATTTGATCTTTGTTTTTAAAAGAAATTAAAAAAAATATTAGAAAAATAAAAGAACAAAAAATTTTAATTTCTTTTTCTAAAAAATCAAAAATAAAAAATAGTACTTTTTTGTTATTCACCTCCACATTAAAATCTTTTTTTATTTTTAAATTCAAAAAGGTTTTGAAAAAGTTTTTAAAATACTAATTAACCCCCTCTTTGTGTGTCATTTTAACGTTCAATTGGTTTTACAACATACTATTGAACTTTCATGTGAGTCATCTATTCAAAATCTAAATGGCAAAGAGCATTCAACAAATTTAGAAATATGAAAAAAGATTCAAAGGTGGATTATTTGATAATCCATTACATAATAGAAGATACAAGAATCCTTCATTTCTCACAATTGAAGAAGAAGAGGATTATTTGATAATAAAATGTTTAATTTCTCTTTGTTAGGGATAATAGTAGTATGGTGTTCACAAGCAGACAATTGAAGCCCAACGGTAGGGTTATATCTTAGTAGAATTTCAGAGATGATGGCATTGATTGCTGATGGTGATCGTCGGTGATAATAGCTGGTGGTGGTTGTCGGTGGTGATAACTGAAAAATTCAAGAGAGTTGTCTTATTCTCTTCCTTCTCCCTCTCACCCATCCTCATATGAAAAATGGAGCTCTATTTATAAGCTTTTTGGGATGAGCATTTTGATAATTTGAACCAGAATCCAAAACACACTTCATCGTACAGTCCATATCGATTCTCTTGACCATGAAGCATTTATTCAGCATTTAAGTGTTTTAATGATATCAAAATTGAGTGAAGTGATCTTGGACTCGTTGGATTTGTCTAGTCAAATTGCTCAATTTGACTTTAAGCATGTTAAATTTAGAGATCATTTGGTCATTCAATTAATATCTAATGTTTTCAATTGTGCTTCAAGTATTTGATACAATCTCATTTAGACTTAGATTGGGCCACATTTGGTATCTGAGTTCATCTTCTCAAGATTAAGTTTGACTATAAGTTTGTTGAAATCAGTGTTCAAATGATCATGATTTTAATTTTGTAAGTTTCCAAATTAATTTTTTGCCTCGAGATTCATGCTGCTCATGTTAATTTTCTGTAGATATATCAAATCTCATATGGCATGCTTTTCATTCATAGATAGGATTTAGAAATATGGAAGAAGATTTAAAGATCCCAGTAGGATAAATATCTGATCAGGAGATGAACTAAGATGCATGCATATTCAGCTACCGTTGTTGAATATGTTGAGCCAATCTCATTCAAGGAAGGTAAATGTATGGCTAGAAGCTATGAAGGAGGAACTCAAATCACTCTACAAAATGAAACTTAGGAATTAGTTCAAAGGCCAAAAGATCATGAGGTTAAACGCTACAAATGGGTGTTAAAGAGGAGGGAAGGTATAAAGGGATAGAGCAAGGAAGGTTTAAGGCCAGGTTAGTGGTATAGTTAAAGAGAAGGGTTAGACTTCCATTAAGTATTATCCCTTATTGTTAGACATACATATCTCTAGTTTCACAAGAGAAACTTGAATTAGTGCAGCTTGATTTTAAGATAAGATTTTTACATCTATAGGAGTCACCCTGAAAGTTTTGCTTCCAAAGAAGGCAGAGATCAGGTTTTCCTTATTGAAAAAAATGGTTAATTAGTCCTCTAGATAATGAAGTGATGTCATAGATATGATGAATTCATGATAGTTTGAGAGCATGAATAAGAAACTTTTGTTCCTTTCTCCAAAGGATTATTTGGTCAATATGTTTAGGTAGGTTTGGGGTGAATAATTCTAAACCAATTTTAACATCATTTTGATAATACTTCAAGCTCTCGGTGAAACAAACACCAGCTAATGAGGAAGGAACGAAGTACAAAGAGTTCTATATACAAAGGATGTGGGATATATAATGTATGCAATGATTTGTTCTTGCCTTGATTTAGCTTATGCACTGGATAAGCTTGGTTTATGGATAACCATGGGAAAATTGTCGGCAAACTCTTAATTGATTCGTTGATACAGCAAGGGCACTCTTGACGTTAGTCTATGTTATGGAAATACTAATGAAGTGTTATGTGGACTCTCATTTTGAAGTTAGTGTAGATACTCAGAAATCTCTTAACTAGATAAATTTTAGGCTTATGGAGGTTCTGTTAGACGAAAAGCTAGTTTGCAGTATGTTTTAGTTTTATCAACCATTGAAGCTGATTATATAGCCATTATAAAAGTCATTAAGGAAGCTTTGTGGATTTAAGGGTTGTTTAACTGTTGGAGTTGGCTGACTTATAATAAAGTTGTGATCTGTAGTTTTAGTCAGAGTGCTATATATCTAAGCTTCAGATTTGTCATAATTAATCTAAACATATTGTTGTGAAGTTATATTTTATTAGAGATGTGATTTTGACAGGAGTTATGAATATTCAAAAGATTTGGACCTCACATCAATGTGATAACTAAGTTTGTTTCTAGAAATATGTTTAGACATTTTCTAAACTTGATGAGAATTGAAAACATGGAGAAAGCTCTTCTATCTGAATATCTGTACTTCACGGATCGAGATGGAGACTTGTTAGTTTGTTTCAGAAGTAACTTGCTGAGCTCTATCTTGTCTCTAGTTTTTGGCCACCTAGTGATATTTTATTGATCACTTGTAAATAGTTAGGATAATTAGTTTCTTGTAGTTTAGAAAACGATAACTATTTCTGTTAGTAGCTGTAGTTTTTTCTTATTGATCCCTTGTCTTTCTTTTGAAAAAAGACTGAAGAAACTTATCTTCTGATTTCTTCAATGAGAGCTTCTTCTTGGTCAGATATTTTACATCAATTCGGGTGTCTGATTTCTCTCTGTTCTCCCTAAGACAGTCAAAACATTTCTCTCTCTTTCACTTACAATTGGAGAGGGCTTTGATATTTGTGGAGAGCTGCTTTGATTCTAATGGAGATCAAAGTTCAATTCTAATAGCCGAATGGATTTCAGACCACGAAGACATGTTCTTTTGTGTTGAATGATGGTTGATTGAGCAAAGTCCAAATAAGATTGAGAGAAATGTTTTTATTTCAACACAAACTTATCAAAACAGCGAGCTAGGAGGAAAGATATAGTAAAAGTGATGAAAATGTGACTCATTTCAGACTAATTTGGGTAGCTGGCATTGAAGCTGCTAAAAATGTTATAGTCTGCAATGTTGTAATGGGTTTCACAGGCTTCTAGATTCCTGTCAATGGTAGCTAAATTTTTTTTTGTGTCAATCCAAATTTATATCTATTGGTGACATTCTTCGCTTTATCCTCTTAAGCCTCAAGATTTCGTCCTCGCAATTCAGTTTCCTAGATATAAAACGAGCACATTTAACTTCGAAGATCTTGACAGAATCTCAATGTGTAAGAGTTTCACTTCACTGTATTTAAGAAATCATTATTTTTTTTCTGGAGTCAAAAGTTAGGAGAATAGCTTCTTCAATTTGTTTGATCACATGGTGCGAGAAGTTCAGATATCATTGATTAACATTAAAAAATGTATTCTTTTGACAGGAATCTATATATTTAATGGACATTTTTGTTGAAAGAATGGGTAAAAGTTTTTCACTTGATATTAAGAGTGGATTCTGTAACTTGTCTGATGAGTTAGACTTCTTGAAAAGCCAAAATGAATGTGAAAAGTGAAAAAACTTTGATATATTGAGATTCCAATTCAGATTGCGTCAGTTAATAGTTTTATTCTGCAGTTAAGGCTCCATAACCAGATTGGCTGGAGATTTTACAGAATTATGGACTTTTTTTACCGCCCAAAGAATCAACATACCCTTGTGTAAACCCATAGGGGCATTTTGGTAGCAGGATTTAGGCCGGATTTGAGGCGGGTTTGAGTGAAATTCAGCCAAACAACCTAAAATGCAAAATCAAATCTCACGGCATATGAAAGCCGGCGAAGGCGGAAAATTCTGCCTTTTCGTGCTAAATCTCGGATTTCCAAAATCCCAGTTTTTCCCGGATTTATGAAATCCATTGGCTCGAAAGGAAGAGTCTGCTCATTAAATCTGCTCTATAGCCAGACAGTCGGATTTAATAGGATTTATTATGAACGTTTTCAAACAATTTTTAGGATTTAGACCCCTCAGGATTTTCGAAATCTGAATTTAGAGGATTTACGAAATCCTACTTACATCAAGTCCTGGATGCTACCTAACAGCCCCATAACGTCAAGCTTCATGATAAAGAATCATTGGTCTAGATCGCTAGGTGAAGACTGGAGTTCAAACGATAGGCATCACGAGTTTTCTAGTTTTTTTTTTTTTTGTTCCTCATGGAACATCTGTAGAGGACTGTGGGCTCCGAAAATTCGGCCCCGGCCTCCGCTCGCTCTTCCTTATTCGGCGAGGGAGTTTTAACGAACTAAGTTCCGAGGTAAATTTTGGAAGGCAGATGGGTTTGTAGATAAGACACTACCCAGAGATTTCGCCCTCATTTTGTGAGGACTTTATGATCTGAGTTCTGGTTTCCTATAGGCGCAAGCCCCTATAGTTAATTACCCCTCTCGATCACGAGAGAGAACTTTCGATTAAGGCTAGTCGTCAATCAGATACGTATAGAATATACGTGTTATCTGGCATATAGTAGCAGCAATGGGTTTGGATTGGAAAGATTGGATATTTGGGAATTTAGGGTTGAATTTGGGTATTTGAAAAGTTTGATATTTAAAATATGAAATTTCACCACCTAGCACTTAAAGCGGATGGTGGGGGAATGAATGATGGGCCCGATCAAGATCCCATGGTTCCGTCATCCCGGGCCATCGTGGTCCCTGGTCTACTTAGTCAGAGGAGGTAGTCGACCCAACCTGACAGAAGGATCCTTGTCGGCAGCCATGGGTTGCTTCGTCCAAGGGGACCTTGTAGACCGAGGTTGAATGTTTGTCTAAGGGGACAAATTTGAATCCACCTTAGCTAACAGAGGGCTTTGTGCCCTATCAATCATATCCTATTGATTCATATCTCAAGGATTTAACGCCATTAAGGAGCGTATTGGCTCTGGCCATAACCGCTATCTGTGGTGCCATTTGACGGCAAAACCACTCGGTTCAGAGGGCCCCGGGTCATAACCGTTTACCTGCAGTGCCATTTGGCGGCGAAACTGCCGGTTAGAGGACACGTACCACGTCCTTACTGGCAATAGATTGTTTGAGAATGGATCCTAGTAATATTTTCGACTAGGCATTTGGCTCTTTTGTGAGCTAGAGTAAATTTCAATTTGTCCGCCTCGGCAAACTATTGCGGAGGGCGGATGAATTTTGCTTTAACTGTGTTGATGGATTTATTTCAATTTTAAATATTTTTGGGATTTTGGAGATTTTGAGATTTTTGTGGAGGTTTTCTGGAATTTGGGATTTTTGAGAATTTTCTGGGATTTTTGGATATTTGGAATGGCATTGGAGATTATTTGGCGAAACCCCTCCGGTTGAGATAACCAATCAATACGGCCATCATCGGGGTGTTTGGGGTCATTTCTCTTTATGGATTGAACCTTGTCACTCTGTCGGGCTGGCGACAGAGGATCGGGTTTCGTAGGCTTTATGCCCTTGAAAGTGAATTCTTTTGATTTTAGGCTTTGAAGGCCTAATATGAATGTATTAAAACAAATATTCTAGTCGTCATGACCATATATTTGCTTAATGGTTCGAACCCTGTCGACTTCTATTGACCCGTATAGAAGGATCGGTTTCGAACCTGAATTCACTTGTCAACCCGCGCAGCATCCCTAGACGTCACGTGTGTACCAATAACACGCTCGCCGGGGCCCATGCGGGTTAAGATTATATACCCCATTAGTGTACCTATGTGTATACAATTTAGTGCACGTGTAGGGATACTCCTGGAATAGACGCCTTATGTCTGCTTGTACGAATGTTGCAGATCCGGTGGCATGGCGTAGCAGCTTCTGAATGGAGTTATTCGCTGCTTCGTACAGGTAGACTGTCGTGCACTATTTGTTGGTCTTCGTAAGCGGGTCATAGTGCACTAACGAGTCTCCTGCCTGCTCGTAGATGCTTGCGCTTGTTTAAGCTCTTCTGCATTTGCTCGAAGATAGCATTTTGAGGTAAATTCTTTACAGCAATTTGTAGATTTTTGTATTTTCGATATACCGATCTCTTTTGCTTGTGGGAACTTATGCGTTTCTTCATGGATTTATGCTTCACACAATTGTTTCTAACATTCATTGAATTATGGACAATGCATCGTATATATCATAATCTTACTATGTAATTTCATCGCTAAACTGTTGCATTTGATGGAGGTTCCTTTATCTGTGTCTTGACATTGACCACAGAGCATTGTCCCATTTATTATATCTCTATCTTATGTCGTACAAGATAGATGCATTCACAGGCTTCATGGTCCATGAGGTCTGATATATTTGCTTGTATGCTAATGGGTCTTCTACAACAGTTTATAAGAGATTGATATATTTGATGGCATGATTGACACAAATGTTGCAATCAATCAATTATGGTTCTTCCATGGTTTGTAATGTCTGTTTCTTTCAACTTATCATCACAATGCGTGCCATCACTAATCAACATTGAAGTTTCGTTTAGTATAAACACCCATTAATTGCAAGGCTCAAAATGTTCAACCGCATTTAGATCTTATGTTTGTAACAAGTAGGCATGATTATTCGCATGTGTGGATTGACTTGCTTGAACGATTTGAGGTAATTCCACCTCATAATCCCTTGCTTAGATCGCTTGAAGACTTAGTCTTTACTCACTTACTTATCTCTTGATGAAATCATATCATGCTTTATGACTTTCACTTGTAAATGAGTTGTGATTAGAAACCTCTTTGTCTTCAAAGATCACTCAATATATATGTGATGGGGTTTGATATGATTATTCAAACCAAGTCCTTCTTGCTCAAGTTTGATTTAGAACTTTTGCTCATTTATTCAAATTTGAACTTAATTCATTTGATGCTCAAGTTCTATATTCAAGTCTAATTCAAGTCAAAGTTCTCACTTGGTTCAAACCAAGTTCATGTTCATTAAGCTTAAGTTATGATTCATTTAGATTTTGAGTTCAATTAAGTAGATTTGGTCCAACCAAGTTCAAGTCCGGATCTTTGTTCAATATAGCTCTTGCATGTCCTTTCAGTTCAATCAAGTCCAAGTCCAAGCTCCTTTCTTTGTTCAAGTCCTTGGATTTTCAATCCAAATTTCGGCAGCCTCCCGGCGTCTCCCCCGTTAAGGGGAAAAAAAAACCAAGAGGCCGCCTACCCGCCACGCCACCAAAGGCGTGCACGGTTGGTGTTTGTGAGACACCGCGGCGGTTGTATTGTTTATTTTTCTCCCACCACGGCCAATAAAGGCGTGCTTGGGGTTTTAAAAAGCATTTTTTTGAAAAGATAGCATTTTTGATTTCCCCCCGCCCGGGGGTACTTATGAGCGACCCCGCCTCGCCGTAGGTGCCGCACCGGGGTCCCATCCCACCACGCGCACCAAAGGCGTGCTTGGGGCGGTTTTCCGGTTCGCCACGAACATTGAAACAGAGTTTTGAGTTTAGAAAATTTCATACCTCCGCGGCGTTGTCGGGGTTGACACGTGGATCGAGGGGTCACTCGCCTCCCTCGTCGTAGGTGTCGCACCGGGTTCCCTCCTACCACGCGCACCAAAGGCGTGCTTAGGTGGTCTACCGGTCCGACGCGAACATCGAGGAAGGAGAGTGGGGGGGAAGCACATTTTTTTTTCTTTTTCTTCTTTTTCTTCCTTTTTTTTTCTTTTTTATATATATAAAAAAAAATCAATAATAACAGTATTACAATCATAATGAGAATTGCAACAATAACAACTATTTACTATTGTAATTAATATCAATAATCATCAATATTATTAATAATAATCTTCACTAATAACATTAATGATGATTACTATTAATAACGATAGTAATGATAACTATCACTATCACTACGCATTAGAAAATAATTCTACTAATCAACAACAATGCATGACTAATAATAATAACAACAACCTATACAACCTTATATACAACTTTTGGGCTGTTTGGAATAGTAATGGGCTTTTAAATAAATGGGCCTAGACTCTTAGTGGGTTGTAAAAGATGAAGAGTTGTGTTTCACTACTACAGGTTTATGAGTAAATGGGTACAGGTTTGATAGAGCAATAGAATAACTAGGGTAGTGGACTAAGGTTTAGAGAAAAATTTCAGTGAATGGAGTGGAAATGCCGTTGAGTGGCTGTGAAGAACTGATTTGGCTATATAGGAGGAAGATCGGGGCTGTAGGATTTGGGATTTACGGGTCCAGTGTAGTGGAGGGGTCGGCACAGGGAAAAAGGCGTGAGAGTTTCGGCTTCAAGCGACTAGAGCGGCTAGAGCTTGTGGAGCTTTTGGTTATGGAGGCTGGATCGATCTCACAACTTGAAGAGGTAGGGTCCCTTTCTCTCTCTCTCTCTCTCTCTCTCTCTCTCTCTCTCTCTCAACTTGGATCGGTGATAGGGTTCTGGCGTCGACAGAGAAGGCAACGGGATAGAGATTTACGGGAGGAGGAGATCTGGTGGTTTGCGGCTTCGGAAGGAGGAGTTCAGTCGTGGGAGAGCAGAGAGTCGTGGGAGAGAGATGTCGTGGAAGCTGGAGTGCGAATGGAAGAAGCCGGTTTGGAGATCGGAAGAGAGGGGAAGTGTGAGAGCGAATGGAATTGAGCGTGGAGAGCTTCGGGACAGAGAGTTCGAAGAGCAGCGATCGTGAGCAGAGGATTCGGCTTCGTTTTATAGAGGCGAACGGGGCTCGATCGAGGAGAGGATCGCAGAATTCGCGCAGGATTCCCGGGACGGCGCCGACTGCACAGCGATTCGGCGGGATTTCGGGCAGGATTTGTGGAGGATTTCCTGGAACCAACGGTTTACAGGTATTTTGATTTTTTCGTTTCTTTTTTTTTTGTTTATCTGCGAAGGTCAACAAATGCCCCCCAACAAATGTGGTACGCGTCTAGAGCGAATCACGTTTGTTGTAAGCTGATTGACCCTATGGATCTCTAGATATTTACTCTAGATGTCACACAAGGGATTTCATTTAGTGGATCTCCAAAATTTTATTTGGATGTCACACTACGATTTTCCTTTAGTGGATCTCCAAATTTTTGCTTGGATGTCACACTAAAACTTTCCTTCTCCATAGATCTCTTGAATGTATCAATAGATGATTGAGATACTGATTTCTTTTGTCCTATGCTTTGTGCTACGGACATTGATGGAGAATTACCTGATTTGTCTTTGTTGACTTGTCAGATGATTTTTGTACCTTCGGCCCTATGCTTCTAGCTTTGGCGGGCTTGATGAAGGAGTAGATGCCGATGACCTAAACCCTTAGGTTTGTTTTAGGTCGATGGCGAAAAGTCATCGGTCCAGAGCTTTGTGCATAGCGGACTTGTTGATGACGGAATCCACTTAGTTCAGCCTTGAGCTTTGTGTGAACTTTGGGATGATTTTCTTCGGTCCTTTGCTTTGTGCTTTGGCGGACTTGTTGAAGAAAGATTCCTTCGATCCTCGCTTTGTGCTTTACGGATTTGTCGAAGGATTTGCAGGTTCTGGATTCAAATGATAATACCGAACGTAGGTAGTATCTTGATCCTTAACCACTTGAGAAGACTTTAATCTGAATCACTTGAGTTCATCAGATCGGGAGAGCTAGAATTTGATAGCTCTTTGTCCTCTGGTTGCTGAGATGGGGGTTCCTCTACCACGGCCTTTCTTATGGCTTGTTGAGTAGATGGAGCTGCCAGCGATCCGGCCATATTTGGGCTTGTTGGATCCGACCTCTTACACCCATTCAGGCTTCAGACTTGAGCTATGGGAATTGTGCTCCCCAATGCTGATTTCGCTGGAGTTGACAGATTTGGAGTCATCCTTTGTGGTTGAAGATTTTGGAGCCTACGAACCTTCAGTAGTTGTTCGAGACTCATCCTTCTGCTGGAACTTTGATTCTCCAGTCACTTAGGAGAATTTTGCAGACTACGATCACTTGAACTTGTCGAGTCAAATTCGCCTTCGTACTTCCTACAGTCCTTACTGACGGGTTGACGAAGTGGGGGTTCCGCTACTACGGCCTTTCTTATGGCTTGTTGAGTAGACGGAGCTGCCAGCGATCCGGCCATATTTGGGCGTGTTGGATCCGACCTTTTACACTCATTCGAACCTTAAGCTTCAGGCTGTTGAAAGACTTCAAGCTTCTTCGGCTCAATTTTGTAGGAGTGTGTAGCCACAAAAGTCACTTTCTTGACCTTTGAGTCTTGGTTTGTTGGAGAAGACGGTGTCTCTAACTCTTGAAAGACCACCTGCATATACTTTGGAAAACAAATATTTGTATTCTTTAGTACAAAAGAATATCTGGATTGATAATTTTAAATATTTATTCGGGGATCTCGGCATGCAGCGCGATGTCGACCCGAATAAATATTTAAAATGCCCCCTGTCTCGCAGGGACATTTCAGCATGGAATAGATTTGGAATATAAGATTTTAAATATTCATTTGGAGATCTTGGCGTATAGCACGATGTTGACCCAAATGAATATTTAAAATGCCCCCCTGTCTTGCAGGGACATTTTGGATAGGCTTTTTGTCTTTGAGATTTTAAATATTTATTTGAGGATCTCGGCACGCAGCGCGATGTCGACCCAAATAAATATTTAAAATGCCCCCAGTCTGATGGGGGATTTTGAAATGCGTTCTTGCTATACAAGAGAATTTCAAAATATAATTATATGCATGTTCTGATAACTATGTATATAAACTTTGTTCATCACAAAATACATTAGTTATGAAATTTTTATGCATGATACTTCTTTAAATGTCGACCGTTGATTGGCGGCATAGGCATCTGACCATTCAGATCAATCAACTGATAAGCTCCTCCTTGGTACACTTTCTCGATGACGAAGGGGCCTTCCCAATTGGATATGAATTTGCCACCAATTTTTCGGTGTGGGATGATTGGTCTTCTCAGCACCAGGACCAATTCTCCTTCTTGAAATGATCGAGGACGCACCATTCGATCAAAAGACTTTGCCATTCTTCCTCGGTAGATTTCCAAGTTTTGTTGGGCTTGTAACCTGCGTTCATCAAGTGCGTCGAGCTCCTCCATTCTGAGGCGGGCATTTTGCTCTTGAGTGAGATCATTCTGAATTGCTACCCGGAGTGACGGTAGTTCAATCTCCAATGGTAATACAGCTTCAACACTGAACACCAATGAATAAGGAGTGGCTTTAGTTGGTGTTTTGTAAGTTGTACGATAGGCCCATAGAGCTTCTGCCATCTTCGTATGCCATTCTCTTTTGTTTTTGGTGAGAATCTTCTTCAACAATTTCACCAGCGTCTTGTTGAAGGCTTCCGCCAATCCATTTGCTCTTGGATTGTATATGGATGAATATCGCCAATCGATCTTGTGCCGATCAACGAACTTATAAATTTTTGTACTTTTGAATGCAGTACCATTGTCTGAGATTATTCGGCGTGGCACACCGAATCTGTAAACGACATTGTGGGTGAAGAAATTGATCACATGTTCGGATGTGACCTCTCTGAATGGAGCTGCTTCTGCCCACTTGGAAAAGTAGTCTGTTGCTGCTAGAATAAAACGGTGTCCCGCTGATGATGGCGGATCTATTGGCCCGATAATATCAGTACCCCAGCATTCAAATGGCCAGGAAGCTATTGTTGGGTGTAGTGGATTTGGAGGCTGATGTATAACATCACCGTGAATTTGACATTCGTGACACCTCTTAGCGTGATCGATACAATTCTTGACCATAATTGGCCAATAATAACCCATTCTCTTGATTTTAGCAGCCATTTTGGGACCTGACTGATGTGCTCCACAAAGCCCTTCGTGGACTTCTGTCACCACTTTATCAGCTTCCTTGGTCCCCAGGCACCTTAGCCACATTTGATCGAAGGCTCGTCTGTACAACGTGTCATTAACAAATGCGTATCTCAATGCCCTTTTTCGAATTTGTGCGGCCATAGATTTTTCTGTCGGGAGTTTGTTTCCCTTGAAGTAGTCAATGAATGGCTCTCTCCAATCATTTTCGACTTCAATATCTAAACAATGCCACCACGATTCTGAAGCTTGACTAGCTTTACGTCTCTTGGCCACATGATATTCTTCTGGATAATTCTCCATAACGATCTTATGGAGAGGTTGAGGGTCAACTGGGATTTCATCCTGCTGACTTGAATCTGGAATTCCTTCTGCCCTCGGGAATTGTAGTAGAGCAGGTTCCAATACTCTACGAGTATAAACCCCGATGAATATAGGACTCTCCTCGTTGATGTTCGACATCTCTTTGGCTAATTTGGCCAGACAATCTGCTTTAGCATTCTGTCCTCGAGGAACTCGAGCCATTTTGACATTTGGTACTTGCTTTAGAAGCTCGAGGGCTCGTCGGTGGTCGACCTGCATTATCTGCTCATCGGGCAAATCATCATTTAGCGGAGAATTGGCTGGGATTGGGTGTGCAGCAAGAAAATCTGCCAAGGCCTGTCCTTTCACCGCCTTCTGTGGCATGTATATGATTTCAAATTGCAATAACAATACTGCCCACCTGGCTAGGCGACCTGTCAACGCTGGTCTTGTCATCAAGAACTTCAGCGGATCGATCTTTGAAATCAGTGTGATTTTGTGGGATAGCATATAGTGGCGGAGTTTCTGAACTGCAAAAATCAGCACCAGGCAATGCTTTTCAATAGGAGAATAACGGCTTTCTGCTCCAATCAATCTCCGACTGATATAGTAGAGCGCATTTTCTTTTCCATCTTCATTATTCTGGGCCAATAGTGCTCCGAGGGACTCTTCTAATGCAGCCGTATACAGTATAAGAGGCTTCCCCGGAATTGGCGCTGCTAGAATGGGCGGATTCAGCAGATATCTCTTGATGCTGTCAAATGCTTCCTGACATTCTCCGTCCCATTTGAAACGGACATCTTTTTTCATTAATTTTGAAAATGGCTGGCACCTACCCGATAGATTTGATATGAATCTTCGAATGAAAGCCAGTTGTCCTTGCAATGATCGGAGCTGTCGAAGGTTTCTTTGGCGGTGGCATCTCCGTGATTGCCTTAATTTTGTTGGGGTCGATCTCTATTCCTCGATGACGAACAACATACCCCAGGAATTTGCCGGAAGAGACCCCAAAAGCACATTTGAGAGGATTCATCTTCAGATCAAACTTTCTGATTCTCTCAAATACTATTCTGAGATCTTTTAAGTGATCATCTCGGCCAAGGCTTTTAACAACAAGGTCATCTACATAACACTCAACCTTCTGATGTATCAAATCATCAAATATGTGAGTCATCGCCCGCTGGTAGGTGGCACCAGCGTTCTTCAGGCCAAAGGGCATGACTGTGTAGCAGAAAATGCCGATGGGTGTCCTGAACGATGTATGCTTTTCATCTTCGGGCGCCATCTTGATTTGATTGTATCCTGACGATCCATCCATGAAGGAGAACATGTCGTAGTTGGAAGTGTTGTCAACTAGGAGTTCGGATACAGGGAGTGGAAAATCGTCTTTTGGGCACGCTTTATTGAGGTCCCTAAAGTCAATACAGACACGAATTTGCCCGTTCTTCTTCTTCACTGGGACGATATTTGCAATCCAATCAGCGTATTTTTCTTCTCGAATAAAGCCTGCTTCTATGAGCTTCTTTGTTTCTGCGATCACCTGTTCTTCAATCTCCAGTCTCATTCTTCTTGGAGCTTGTTTGACGGGCGTTACATCCGGTTTGATTGCTAATCTGTGAACTGCTACGTCAGGGGATAAGCCAGGCATCTCAGCATATGTCCAGGCAAAGCAGTCCCTGAATTCACAGAGAAGTTCTTTTATTTCATCCATCTATTTGTCCACCATCTTCTTCTGGTGCTGGTAGCTTCTAAGAGAGCTAATAAATCATCAGCCTACTTGCTTTCGTAGCATTTTTTGAATATTTCTGGTATTGAACCTTGGTAGCCTCGTAGGAAATAATTCTTCGGAGTCGAGGATCATGCAATCCCAGTCATGATTCTCCTCCTCACGAACTCCCGTGGAATATAACACATTCTTTGGTACAGTCCCATTTTTACGGGGAGGCAGAGATAGAGAGTGGCGAGTTCTTCAACTTTATGAACCTCGCGCGAAATGATTTCCTTGAAGTGTTGTAAGGGAACACGTGTGACTACGAGCACACTATCTGAAATTGATAGGCTGTCTATTCTTCTAGAGAACACATTTTGCACCGTGTTCATATAAATGGAGTCGTAGTCATAATCATCATTTGAAAATTCGACCTGCCTGCTCCATTCATCCGTGGACTGGCATACTTTCCGAGATTTAGCAGGAGTATCATCATCTTCATCTGTGTCACTTCCCAGATGAGGTATAAATTTCTTCTCTTTGGGAATGGTCGGTGCCTTGGGAAGAGAGTCGGCGCTGCCTTCTTTCTCCCCACCTGCTTTTTCTCACCTTCTCGTTCAGGTCGCTTTGTAGCCTTTGAGTTTGATGCTCTCTAGCCTCGAGAGAGCTCTCGAAGATTTCTGCTTTCTTTGGCATGAAATACCATGCATCTTCATAAACTGTTGCTTCATGAATGTGAAAGGCTGAATGTCACCAGAGATCCTGAATTCTCTCTCCATCTTTGAGATATTTCATACACTGGTGCAATGTTGACGGGGACAATACCATATTCATGCAACCAGGGACGGCCTAGTAGCGCCTTGAATGAAGTATCCGCGTCGATCACATGGAATTTAGCTTCTGTATGGAGCTCTCCAAATACAAGAGGGAGCATGAATGATCCAAGGGTTTTCTGTCCTTTTTCATTGAAACCATGCACCATCAGCTTATCTGGCCCGAGGTGTTCCACATCAAGGCAGAGGGATCTCAGTGCTTTCAAGCTTATCAGATTTATGGAGGATCCAGGATCGATCAGAATTCGACTGATGATCAGCTTATCGCTCTCTGCAGTAATGTACAGAGGACGGTTATGGTCTGCAGTTCCGAGCATCATATCCTCTTCGGAGAAAGTAATGAATGGTTCATTACGAGCTTGTAGAACTTCAGTCAAATTTCGTTCAGCAAAATATGCCTCATATCTTTCGGGATCTTTGAGAGCCTGAATCAGAGTCTCCCGAAGGTCTTTAGACATCACCAAAGCATCGTATATACTGAGTTGTGCTGGGATTTTTCTCAGATGGGATAAGATATTATAATCTATCCCATTGGCTGAAGTCTTTCTTTTTCTTAGGATCTTCAGGAATAATATCATCGTTGATAATTATTTCTTTTTCCTTATCTCTATTAGAGACCCCTTTCTTCGGTGGAGGCGGTAGTATTTTGCCCGCTTCTTAACTGCACTTGAGCAATCTCCTCCGGTTCAGAGTCATTTAACTGTACATTTTCTTCAGAGTCAGCCATCGTTGCGTCTAGGGACTCATCCGTTGATTCAGAATCACCACCTAGGTTTACATGTCCCATCTGAGACGCTATGCTAGGGTCTGATTCGTCTCCCTCTGGAAAATATAAATCCTCCTCCGAGCTGTAATCCATTGGCAAAACCATCATACAGGATTCAGAGGGTACTTCTTCTGTGTATTCTTCTTTCATTGAGGTACTCGGCGCCACTGAGATGACCCGACATACTTCTTTTGGAAGAGAATTCTCATCATTTTCTTCGGCTTCATCTATCTTAAGCTCCGACATGAAGTCAGCGAGCTTGACAGGTCGCCTCACAGTCTGGTAATATTCATCCAAACTGTTGATAATTCTCTGAGTTGCTGTCATCTTCTCCTTAGACTTCTTCAGTTTGGTCTTCTTCTTAGATGATTTCTTCTTTCCAGTCTTTGAAGGACCAACTTGGTTGGAAAACTGTTTTGAGGTAGAAGGTCGTACCACCGGCAGTGCCTTCAAATCTATCATTGGCTCAATAGGAGACTTCCACTTTACACCTGAAACTCCTTCAAGCTGCTTCAACATTTTCACAGTTTTCTTGGAGACCGCAGTCTCCCACTTTTCTTCTTGAATTGGCTTCTTTTCATTTCTTCTTTCTTCAACCAGGGGTACGGAAGAGGACGTGACCACCCGAGTTGATTCCTTTCTAGGGTGTGACAACACATTGTCAGATAATGTGAGTTCCCCTTTTTGATATTTTCTTTCAAGCCAATCCTTGAAGATGTAGCAATCTTCAATAGGATGGCTGAGCACCCGATGATATGGGCAATAATTTGGGTCACCAGTGTGCTTCGACTCTTCGGGTCTCTTGCATTCAGGCAGTTCTAAACCCGATTTCAATACTTGTCGAAATAATTTGGCGGCACTCTCCCTTTTGAATGAATATTCTTTATTCATTTTATCTTTGAGGGATTGGAACATTCTGTCACCAGTTCCTATTGCCTGTCTTTGGCCTCCAGCTTGATAAGTTTTCGGCTTATCGTTTCCCCCGAATATCAGCTTCGGTTGGGGGTTGGGGTTGTAGGCCTGTTTGGGCTTTTCTTGATATTGCATCGGCTGCTTGCCCTTGTCTACATTGTAAATCACCTGCTTTTCTCTATCAGCTCTGGAGAAGAATGTAGAGTCGGCTTCACCTCTTCTAGCACCCGGGGCTTTAACCTTTTTGGGCTTATCAGAGTGATTTTCTGATCTGGAGAAATTCAACTTCTCAAATTTGGCCACTCTGTCGAGCAAGTCTTGAAATGTGTTTATCGTAGCCATGCACAGGAAGGGTTGCATCTTGTCGTCAATGTTTCCCATTAACAACTGCACGGCATGCTCTTCTTCTAACTGCTGCTCACATTTCATGCTCTCAAATTTCGCCAGCGAGTGAGTGATGTATTTAGTCACTGATTCTTCTCTTTTTCTCTTATCCAGAGCGAGGTCAGCAATCGTGATCTTCTCTGTTGCACTGGCGAATCTCTTCACGAACATATTTTCCAATTCTGCAAAAGTCTTCACAGAATCATTCGGCAATTCAGCATACCATTCGAAAGCAGTTGCTGTCAAACTACTGACAAATTGTCGGAAGAGTAAGGCGTCATTGCCTCCTGTGTTCCCGCAGGTGGCTTTAAACTGTGCCAGGTGCTGCCTGGGGTTGTTAGTACCGTTGAAAGTATTGAACTTTGGTACAGAATACCCTTTTGGATATGGTACTTGGTCGTACTCAGCAGGATAAGGACGACCTTTGCCCACCAACTTTTCTGCTTGATCAACGGCTATGATAGCCCTGATCCTTTCTGTTATCATTCCTTCCAACTGTGCGGCAGTTACTGGTTCGGAAGTACTTGCAACATTTTGTGGGGTGGGCTGACGGATGACATTATGAGCCTCATGACCACCTTCAGGAATACCTCGTACTCCCGAGACTTGAGGCATCTGAAAATTCGGAGGATCAGCAGGAGGATTAGGTATGGCACCAACAGCGGCAGTTCTTTGCATCATCTGCATCATCGCTCCCATCTGAGCCATCATCTCAGTCATCTTCTCATTTAACTGAGAGATTTCTCTATCTTTGGCTCTCATCTGTCGCCTCATTTGTCGCCGCATTTCAGCGAGCGTGACATCTTCAGCATCAGAATGATTATCATTCACTTCCTCCACTTCTTCTTCTTCTTGAGAATGACGACTTCTGCCAGTGGTGGACCCTTCTCTACGACGACGATGGTATACTTGCCTTGGTGGAGGTTGCCAACGTTCTTCATCTTCATCGTTATCATAATTGACACCATCATCGATGTCTATATGTGTCACCATATAGACAACTTGCATATCCAAAGTGTCATTTGTTTCTTGAATTTCTTCTTCTAAATTTTCATTTAGAAATTCATCAATATTTTCTTCTAAATTTTCCTCCATAAATCCGTCAATGTTTTCTTCAATATTTTCTTCCCCTTCAAGGAATTCTTCCTCTAGATTTTGATCATCTATATTTTCTTCCAGTAGTCGGATCTCCGAGCGACGACGCCATTGGATTTCCGGTTCTTGATTGGGCACGGGGACTTCTTCGATCAGTGGACTGCGATCAAAGTTAGTCCCTTCCTTTGGAGGGGATGGAGGGCGACGGGATCCCCTGGAGGATTTTCCAAGGTGTCTACCATCTGGAGGAATGTCATTATGGGTCCTTTTTTGGGCCCACTTCTGACGTTGTTCGTAGATGGGGGCGGATCTCCGGGAAGCCTCACCGGATGTCACGCCCAGATCAGTTCCTCTTTCTCTTCTTTCTTTTTCATTTCTCCGAGGCTTTGGCCTCCAGACTTGTTTCCCTTTCCACCGGGACCTTTCAGCGGTGGATCCCTGAACATATGGTTCAGGTGTCACACCCCGATGTTCACCGCGTGAAACATACTGTCTTTCTCTTCTTTCTGTAGCAAAGGACAGACGCTCCTTTGGCGGGGTTCTTCTGACCTCGATCACCAAAGGCCGTTGGAATTTCTTTTTCTTCAGCCCCTTCTCCTTTACAGTCTTTAGGACTCTGTATACTCGAGCAGACAGAGTTTCAGGCTCTTTCTTCTTTGGAGGGATTGGGGCTTCAGGCCGTCGATCCCAAAAAGATTTCTTTAGCTCTCCAGTAGAGCTATTTCTCTTGACCCACTTCAGGTCAGTAAACTTGTTCCGAGTGGGAACATTGGCTTCAGGCTCTTGGGCCGACAGATTGGAGGGATGAATTGGGAGTTGTTGATGCTGAGCTCGGAGCTCAGCGTTCATCTTCCTTCTTTGTCTTCTCGTAGGCCTTCCTCCGGACGAGGAGGCCTCAACATCATACTTTCCAGGTGCAGATAACCTGGTCGGCAGAGTAGTGGTGTTTGTAGCCACCACAGAAACTTTTCCACCATTCACAATTCTTCTGGTGGTAAGGGCTTCAGGCTGTGACAGCCTCTCGAACACAGAAATTCTCCCACGAGAATTTTCAGCAACAGGTCGTTGTGCCGGCAGATGCACACGACGGGTGACAGCTTCATCAGCATTGAGTCTTCTAACAGACTTCTCAACATTCCTACCATTCGCAGGAATGGCGGCACTCCTTGCAGCAATCGCCGGGAAGTCAACGCTACCAAACTGGATGGTAGCTCCGGCATTTCCGGTCTCAATAATAGCATTAGCCAGTTGGATTCTGGCTCCTTGTCCCAGCTGGACAGTCATCGGGGTGTTCTGTAGATCCATCTGCATAAATGAAAGGCAAGGGTTAGTAATCAGAATCTGATACATCACCCCGCACTTTCAAAATGCAGAGACTTGCACAGAACACAAAAATAAGAGTAGACAAAAAATGATTAGCATTAGCAGATAATAAAATAATTTTAAAACTATGCTGAATGCCAAATGAATTTGTCAAATGATCATTTTAGAATATTCAGGACTTTGAGTACGATTTGATATAGCTGCTACTATAGCTTATGAATGACTAGCCAGAGATGGAAAGAGAAACCAATCCCCAGCGGAGTCGCCAGAAATCTGTAGGCGACTACGATGGTTGGCTTTTAGCTTTATCGGGACCTTTCAGTGATGGATTTTTGGACATAAGGACCAAATGTCACATCCTGATGTTCACCGTACAGAATTCAGTATAGATTAGCTACTACTATAGCACTGAGACGACTAGCCAAAGATGGAAAGAGAAACCAAACCCCAGTGGAGTCGCCAGAAATCTGTGGGCTCCGAAAATTCGGCCCCGGCCTCCGCTCGCTCTTCCTTATTCGGCGAGGGAGTTTTAACGAACTAAGTTCCGAGGTAAATTTTGGAAGGCAGATGGGTTTGTAGATAAGACACTACCCAGAGATTTCGCCCTCATTTTGTGAGGACTTTATGATCTGAGTTCTGGTTTCCTATAGGCGCAAGCCCCTATAGTTAATTACCCCTCTCGATCACGAGAGAGAACTTTCGATTAAGGCTAGTCGTCAATCAGATACGTATAGAATATACGTGTTATCTGGCATATAGTAGCAGCAATGGGTTTGGATTGGAAAGATTGGATATTTGGGAATTTAGGGTTGAATTTGGGTATTTGAAAAGTTTGATATTTAAAATATGAAATTTCACCACCTAGCACTTAAAGCGGATGGTGGGGGAATGAATGATGGGCCCGATCAAGATCCCATGGTTCCGTCATCCCGGGCCATCGTGGTCCCTGGTCTACTTAGTCAGAGGAGGTAGTCGACCCAACCTGACAGAAGGATCCTTGTCGGCAGCCATGGGTTGCTTCGTCCAAGGGGACCTTGTAGACCGAGGTTGAATGTTTTGTCTAAGGGGACAAATTTGAATCCACCTTAGCTAACAGAGGGCTTTGTGCCCTATCAATCATATCCTATTGATTCATATCTCAAGGGATTTAACGCCATTAAGGAGCGTATTGGCTCTGGCCATAACCGCTATCTGTGGTGCCATTTGGCGGCAAAACCACTCGGTTCAGAGGGCCCCGGGTCATAACCGTTTACCTGCAGTGCCATTTGGCGGCGAAACTGCCGGTTAGAGGACACGTACCACGTCCTTACTGGCAATAGATTGTTTGAGAATGGATCCTAGTAATATTTTCGACTAGGCATTTGGCTCTTTTGTGAGCTAGAGTAAATTTCAATTTGTCCGCCTCGGCAAACTATTACGGAGGGCGGATGAATTTTGCTTTAACTGTGTTGATGGATTTATTTCAATTTTAAATATTTTTGGGATTTTGGAGATTTTGAGATTTTTGTGGAGGTTTTCTGGAATTTGGGATTTTTGAGAATTTTCTGGGATTTTTGGATATTTGGAATGGCATTGGAGATTATTTGGCGAAACCCCTCCGGTTGAGATAACCAATCAATACGGCCATCATCGGGGTGTTTGGGGTCATTTCTCTTTATGGATTGAACCTTGTCACTCTGTCGGGCTGGCGACAGAGGATCGGGTTTCGTAGGCTTTATGCCCTTGAAAGTGAATTCTTTTGATTTTAGGCTTTGAAGGCCTAATATGAATGTATTAAAACAAATATTCTAGTCGTCATGACCATATATTTGCTTAATGGTTCGAACCCTGTCGACTTCTATTGACCCGTATAGAAGGATCGGTTTCGAACCTGAATTCACTTGTCAACCCGCGCAGCATCCCTAGACGTCACGTGTGTACCAATAACACGCTCGCCGGGGGCCCATGCGGGTTAAGATTATATACCCCATTAGTGTACCTATGTGTATACAATTTAGTGCACGTGTAGGGATACTCCTGGAATAGACGCCTTATGTCTGCTTGTACGAATGTTGCAGATCCGGTGGCATGGCGTAGCAGCTTCTGAATGGAGTTATTCGCTGCTTCGTACAGGTAGACTGTCGTGCACTATTTGTTGGTCTTCGTAGGCGGGTCATAGTGCACTAACGAGTCTCCTGCCTGCTCGTAGATGCTTGCGCTTGTTTAAGCTCTTCTGCATTTGCTCGAAGATAGCATTTTGAGGTAAATTCTCTACAGCAATTTGTAGATTTTTGTATTTTCGATATACCGATCTCTTTTGCTTGTGGGAACTTATGCGTTTCTTCATGGATTTATGCTTCACACAATTGTTTCTAACATTCATTGAATTATGGACAATGCATCGTATATATCATAATCTTACTATGTAATTTTCATCGCTAAACTGTTGCATTTGATGGAGGTTCCTTTATCTGTGTCTTGACATTGACCACAGAGCATTGTCCCATTTATTATATCTCTATCTTATGTCGTACAAGATAGATGCATTCACAGGCTTCATGGTCCATGAGGTCTGATATATTTGCTTGTATGCTAATGGGTCTTCTACAACAGTTTATAAGAGATTGATATATTTGATGGCATGATTGACACAAATGTTGCAATCAATCAATTATGGTTCTTCCATGGTTTGTAATGTCTGTTTCTTTCAACTTATCATCACAATGCGTGCCATCACTAATCAACATTGAAGTTTCGTTTAGTATAACACCCATTAATTGCAAGGCTCAAAATGTTCAACCGCATTTAGATCTTATGTTTGTAACAAGTAGGCATGATTATTCGCATGTGGATTGACTTGCTTGAACGATTTGAGGTAATTCCACCTCATAATCCCTTGCTTAGATCGCTTGAAGACTTAGTCTTTACTCACTTACTTATCTCTTGATGAAATCATATCATGCTTTATGACTTTCACTTGTAAATGAGTTGTGATTAGAAACCTCTTTGTCTTCAAAGATCACTCAATATATGTGATGGGTTTGATATGATTATTCAAACCAAGTCCTTCTTGCTCAAGTTTGATTTAGAACTTTTGCTCATTTATTCAAATTTGAACTTAATTCATTTGATGCTCAAGTTCTATATTCAAGTCTAATTCAAGTCAAAGTTCTCACTTGGTTCAAACCAAGTTCATGTTCATTAAGCTTAAGTTATGATTCATTTAGATTTTGAGTTCAATTAAGTAGATTTGGTCCAACCAAGTTCAAGTCCGGATCTTTGTTCAATATAGCTCTTGCATGTCCTTTCAGTTCAATCAAGTCCAAGTCCAAGCTCCTTTCTTTGTTCAAGTCCTTGGATTTTCAATCCAAATTTCGGCAGCCTCCCGGCGTCTCCCCCGTTAAGGGGAAAAAAAAACCAAGAGGCCGCCTACCCGCCACGCCACCAAAGGCGTGCACGGTTGGTGTTTGTGAGACACCGCGGCGGTTGTATTGTTTATTTTTCTCCACCACGGCCAATAAAGGCGTGCTTGGGGTTTTTAAAAAGCATTTTTTTTGAAAAGATAGCATTTTTTGATTTCCCCCCCCCGGGGGTACTTATGAGCGACCCCGCCTCGTCGTAGGTGCCGCACCGGGGTCCCATCCCACCACGCGCACCAAAGGCGTGCTTGGGGCGGTTTTCCGGTTCGCCACGAACATTGAAACAGAGTTTTGAGTTTTAGAAAATTTCATACCTCCGCGGCGTTGTCGGGGTTGACACGTGGATCGAGGGGTCAAATCAATAATAACAGTATTACAATCATAATGAGAATTGCAACAATAACAACTATTTACTATTGTAATTAATATCAATAATCATCAATATTATTAATAATAATCTTCACTAATAACATTAATGATGATTACTATTAATAACGATAGTAATGATAACTATCACTATCACTACGCATTAGAAAATAATTCTACTAATCAACAACAATGCATGACTAATAATAATAACAACAACCTATACAACCTTATATACAACTTTTGGGCTGTTTGGAATAGTAATGGGCTTTTAAATAAATGGGCCTAGACTCTTAGTGGGTTGTAAAAGATGAAGAGTTGTGTTTCACTACTACAGGTTTATGAGTAAATGGGTACAGGTTTGATAGAGCAATAGAATAACTAGGGTAGTGGACTAAGGTTTAGAGAAAAATTTCAGTGAATGGAGTGGAAATGCCGTTGAGTGGCTGTGAAGAACTGATTTGGCTATATAGGAGGAAGATCGGGGCTGTAGGATTTGGGATTTACGGGTCCAGTGTAGTGGAGGGGTCGGCACAGGGAAAAAGGCGTGAGAGTTTCGGCTTCAAGCGACTAGAGCGGCTAGAGCTTGTGGAGCTTTTGGTTATGGAGGCTGGATCGATCTCACAACTTGAAGAGGTAGGGTCCCTTTCTCTCTCTCTCTCTCTCTCTCTCTCTCTCTCTCTCAACTTGGATCGGTGATAGGGTTCTGGCGTCGACAGAGAAGGCAACGGGATAGAGATTTACGGGAGGAGGAGATCTGGTGGTTTGCGGCTTCGGAAGGAGGAGTTCAGTCGTGGGAGAGCAGAGAGTCGTGGGAGAGAGATGTCGTGGAAGCTGGAGTGCGAATGGAAGAAGCCGGTTTGGAGATCGGAAGAGAGGGGAAAGTGTGAGAGCGTGAATTGAGCGTGGAGAGCTTCGGGCGAATGAGAATCGTGAGCGTGGAGGCGAACGGGGCTCGATCGGGATCGCAGAATTCGCGCAGATTCCCGGGACGGCGCCGACTGCACAGCGATTCGGCGGGATTTCGGGCAGGATTTGTGGAGTTTCAGGCTTCATTTGGGACGGTTTTTTTATTGCTTCTTAAAGCAGCTTCTTAGAGTAAAAATTAAAATTTTTGTACAAAAAAATTGCTTTAAGCAGCAGAAAGAAAAACATCTCAAACAAAACCTCAATGTCTAGCTTTCATCTAATCTCTGGAATTCTTATGATCTTGCTTGCTATGTTATAAATTATAATTGTATCTCTTCTCTCCTTTTATGTTCAGGGTATTTTTTCTGCGTTTTCATACCACAAACACTCCAGCATAGCAGAACATTCAAAGTATCAAAATTTGTTCAACTTATATCATCTTTTTATCTTTTTAGACCATGGTTTGAAATGAAAATATATTTATACATGGTGCTTATCTAGTAATGACGATTGTTTTTTTTAGGAATCTTCTAAATGATTTATCTGTATGTGTTCGTTAAAAGTAATAATTACAGCAGGTATTCTAGATGCCTTTAATAAGCAATTGGATGAGGGAAATTAAGGTTTTTAGGTGAAGCAGATCTTTCTTATGATAAACGCACTTACAAATTCTCATTGGTTTCACACCTTTGTATAGATGTGATTTAAGGTATGAGATTTAATACTTAAATATTTTGTTTTTAAATATAATCAAAATTTCATGATGAAGATTCTTTAGAAATGATGCATAAGGTGATTAGGTACATTATGTGTTTGGATGAAAACTTATTTATTCACAATAACGAAAATGAATAAATAGTTATAGTGAAAATAATTTAATCAGGTGTGTCTAACTTGTAAGGACTCTTTCCCACTTCATTTTAACAAAAAATTTCTATAAATTTTTTCAAAGCCTTTCTGATTTTGACTAATTTTGACCATTTTAACTCAAGATTAATATAAGCAAATTGCACATTATGTTTATGTATCATCCATAAAGGAGGAATAAGAAGGCAATCTCTCTTTTTTCCCTTGTTATGTATAAATCTCTTTTGGCTTCTTCACTATTATTGTGAGAAAAATACTTATCAATCATTTCTCATATCCTTTTTATGTAAGTCACCTCTTCTATATAGATAATTTAATGATTGAATTATCTTTGAGCCTCTTTTTATCTTCGGTGGTAGGATGGGGTTGTTGGCAAATCTCAATAAGTCTAGAATATATTATTCAAAATTTATTGTTAACTAACTCTATGATTTGCAGTACTATGTATTCTTCAAGATTTTTTTTTTCTTTGAAATGTTTGAGAGTTCCTATCTCCCCCATTAGAATCAAGACCAACGATTGTTAGAAATTTTCTTGATAGACTTAACATGTGGTGAAGGTTTTGTACTTCTCTTTTCAATGATCTTTGGTTAAATGGCTTTGCAATAAGAGAAATTCATCATAATAATGTGCACTCTATTTTTAAGTTGCCTTATTGTGCAGAGGTTAGGGACATTATTATTCATGGGTAATGGTTTCTTTTATCTCTCTCTTATGTGGCTAAAATATTCTTTCTATAATAGATGCTTAGAGGGCTCTTAATTCCCATCATCCTATGATTGCATGGTCTTAAGTTTGTTAGTATAAGAAGTCCTCTCTTAAACTAGAAATTATTTTGTGCGGACGTTGAATGCTATTCGGAGACCAACCAAAATAAGCCACGTCGATATCATAGCTCGGTACTGCTCGTTACTGCGGCTCGGTATTACTGACATGGCTTATTCTGGTTTGTCTCTGGATGTAGAGCTGCGTTTGGCATCGGCACAGAATAATTTCTACTCTTAAGCACTCCATTTAAACTTAGATATCTAGCTTGAGTGGATTATGGATCATTTGGAGGTCAGAGATATTATAAGATGTGATATTTGCTCTCTATTATGTTAATCAATAAACACATGATAACTTATTTTTAAATGCTCCTTTTCTTTGTGGCTACTGAAATATTATGTTCCTAGTGGGAATTTTCCCTTTTTGAACTCATTTTTGTTCACACATTAGAATATAGTTATACATATGACAACCATAAAATTAATAGAAAGGCTTTATATGCTTATTGTCGGTGTTCTTGTTTACAATATTTAACGAGAAATGAACTGTAGATTGCAATTACTAAAAATGAGTTGCTCACAAAGTTTATTTCACATAATCATATTTCACGCGGCTCATCAAAAGATGGAATTTAAATGATAATTGGCCCCCAAATGTGTGCAATCATCTCCTTGAATAGTTGAATATCTAATGATCTTCATTTCGATTCTATGGCTATTTCATTTTGTTGGACCTATTTTGTGTGGTTTTTTTACTTGTTATTTGATTGATTAAGGCTTTATTTGGGACAATTTTTGTTACTTTCTAAAACAGCTTTCTAGTGTAAAAATTTTTTGAATTAGAAAATTTTATACTAGAAAGTCGTTTTAGGAAGCAGCACGAAAGTTGTTCCAAATGAAGCCTAAGAGGTATTATGTTTATTATTAGCCCGATGCTTCTAGTACTTTTATGCCTTTTGTTTATTCTAATGTGTTCATTTTTATTTGATTTCATGGTTGAGTTAATGGATAATAATGACTTAATAGTTTTGTTTGATATAAATTTGGGACGAGTTTCTTACTGTTTTTTGAAATAGTTTTTTTTATACAAAAATAAAATTTTTGTGCTAAAAAACTTCTTTAAGAAGCAATAAGAAAGTCGTCCCAAACGAAACGCAATCGTTGGTTAGATCATGGAGTTTTTATTGTAGGAGAGAAATTTTTTTCTCAAAGATTTCTCTTATTATTAGTAGCTATTTTTTAGCCCTGTTAATAAGCTTTTCTTCTAGTTCTTGTTGTGGTTCTTTTTAGCCAGGACTTGTAACTAGTTTTTTATAGAATTCTTTCTCATATCTCTCCTATTTTCTCTTTTGGATTGTCTGCTCTTTTTTTTACGAATGTCTTACTTTCATTTGATTGTCTTTGTAGTTGAGTTGAATGATTTTTCTCTTTTTTTCTTTTTGGTAATCTCAGCTCTCTCCTACCATTCGAATGGTCCATTTCAATTCTTCCATTCTCTATATAGTTAGAATTGAAAAGGAGCTCCTATATATCGGAACCCTGCATTGGGTACTCATACCCATACCCATCGGGTACGCCCATGACCTTATGGGTGGGTATGAGTGGGTACTCAACGTTGGGAGATAAATTGATTTACATTTTTAATCACCGTATATCTTATATTATTGCAATCCTCACTACGTAGTGTGAAACACTTAAATCACACAGCGATTACAGTAAATTCTGATATGCGGCTTGAAAGTTTGCAATCAGAGCAAAGAGAAACAAGTCTCAAGACCATTAGTCCGTGACAGACTGCGTTCAAAAAGCATGGAAAGTGGGTGGGTATATGTGGGTACGACATCCCAAAAGTCATCATGGGTGGGCGAAGCCCATCCGAGTAAAGCATGAGTACTCAATGGGTACCCAATCAAGACCCCATATAGGACTTTGCTATATACTTTTCTATTGCTATTGCTAATTATAATTATTTAATACACTAATTTTTGCAATAATTTTTTGTCCTTGATTTAAATTGAGCCATGACTCACATAAAACAAAAGGGGTGGGATGTAAGACCTCTGAGGTCCTCTGCCTATATGCACTATTTGAGCATTCGCCCATACTTCCTTCTTTGACATGAGATGAAAAAAGGCAGAGTTATTTGTCACATCATTAGAGTGGTCCATTTCCTCCAACAAATCAAAAGAAGATGTTATAACAAGTCACTTCAACTTTTTTCGTATGATATTAAAGCTTCGTTTAGGGATTCATTATTTTGTGCAGATACTTGACGTCGTTGGAGGCAAATCAGAGTACGCCACATCACATCTTTGTTGTGTGCTGCGGGTGTATATTCATTGTGATCGGGTGACATGACGCGCTCTAATTCACTTCCTGACACAGAGCTATGTCCGATGTCTGCACATAATAATTTCTCTCATTTGAGATGACTTTTTTAGTATAAAAATTAAAAATTTTATACTAAAAAATTGTTTAAAAAGTAATAAAAAAATCATCCTGAATGAAGCCTAAGAAGCAAAGTAACTAATATATCATCATGTCTTCAATACCCGGAGAGTGAAGAAGTTTCACTTTCAAGCATAAATTATCAAAGGAAAGAATTAAGTTCATTTATTCTGCGGCTAAATTGTATCAAGGATTCAATGAAGGCTTTAGAATTATGAAAAACCATTATAAATATATCAAATATTAAATGCACAAAGGACTTTGTAATAAGGCAAGTATTAAATTGCAATGTATTGATGAATGAATTTTATACTTCCAATTGAAGGTTTTTTTTTTTTTTTTAGAATTTGATTGGGCCAATATCAATTTTTAGCACGCAATAAATATTTTTATCTTGTGCCGTATATGGGTGTACACAAGTTGAGTTAAGCTCGAGCCAATCTAGCTTGAACTTGATAAATTAATTTAGTTTGAGCTTAATTCTACAAGTTCTAGTCGGTGAACGAGTTTGCTCGCCTATAACTAAAAGGATAATCATTATGATTCAAATAATTATTACGATAAAATTATAAAAATAATAAAGAATTATTTAATATAAAAAAGTGATATAAAATTTTAAAAAATATTTTAAGAGTTTTATACTTAAACTCTTTGAGCGTAAGCCAGTCTACAAGATTTTGGAAAGAAGCTATTATTATACAACTAAGTATTAAAAATCAATGGTTACATGAATCACATTAAAAAAAAAAATCCTAATTTTCTAAGGTTAATTTTCTCCCTAATTTGTTTTGTTGTAACATTTAGGACCTGAATAAGCCCAATCGAAATGTATTATTCATCTTTATTGAATTAGGCTCTATCAATTTTAAAAAATGGGTCAACAAATCTGATTAAATTTTTTATAATATGATTTAAAATTATTAAGGCTCGTTTGGTGCAGCTTTTTAATAGTTTTTAAAAGCAACTTTTAGTTAAAAAAAATTTAATAAAAAATTATTTAGAAAGTAGTTAAAAAATTGTCCCAAACAAATCTTAAATCTCGTTGGACATGATTATAATATAAAGCTTATCGTTATTATTGTTATTAAAGAGCCCATATTTGTAAGGATTTCAACACAATATTAGGGGTGTCAATTTTTGACACGACTTAAAACTCGACCCGGAAAAATTTAGGTACGGGTAAACTCATTTGTGAATGGGTTTAGGTCACTTCGCATGCGACTCCTGTCTCTTCGGTCACTTCGCATGCGTTGCCCGACAGGTCGTCGCCACGTTGCGCCTTCTCATCAGTCATGCCACCGCTATTGTAGTGTCGTTGTGCCGCCGCCGTTGCTGCTTTGCCGTTAGCTTTAAATCGGAACTAGAAGTAGGGGTGTCAAATTCGGGTCACGGGTCGGGTTCGGGTCGAACCCGGAATTGACCCGGGTTCAAACGGGTCGACCCTAACCCGTCCCGGTTAGGTAAACGGGTCGGAAATGCAAACCCGGACTTGACCCGGCCGGTTGCCGGGTTGACCCGACCCGACCCGGGAAAGGCAGAAGGCGTGGTCGCGCGAGTGCGGGCCGCGTGGCCGCGCGCAAAGCGACGAGGGGTCGCGCGGCAGCAGCGAGCCAGGGAGGTCGGGTCGCGCGAGGTCGTGTTGCGAGGTGACTGGGCGAGTGCGTGGGGCCTGGTCGTGCGCGTGGCTGCGTGGCAGCAGCGGCAACGGGGCATGACCGCATGGTTAGGTTAAAACGGGTTGGCGGGTCAACCCGGCAAACCGCCGGGTCAACCCGAACCTGACCAGTTTTACAAACGTGTCGAAATCTCTAACCCGAACCCGTTGACCCAAACCCGAAATTTTCGGGTCGGGTCAAATGTTTACAGCTCTAACTAGAAGCAGCAATCGATGACGGGAGCTCAGCTCGTGCTTCTTCAATCAAATCTCATAATTTTGAGTTGGGTCGTGTCAACCAGGCAACCCACGCGGGTTTGATCCGGGTTGAAATAGTCGACTCGTTTATAAAAATGGATCGGGTTTCGATTGACCTGTTTAGAGCCGTATCAACTCAGGTTTGACCCAAACCTGTCCCGTTGACCCGATTTGACACCCCTACTTTATATGTTAGATTTTTTTTTTTTTTTTTTTTTTTTTTTTGAACTACTCCAACTGTTTTCTTTGAAATATTGTAATATTATTCCTATAAAAGCTAAAATGAACGAAGCTTGTAATTAAATTCTCGAATATGTAAATGTGTAGTGAAAACGCAGGAGAAGATGGATAATCCATTTGGTAAGCCAGTCATGTCATTTGACAGTGATTAGAGAATTGCTATAATTTGTCTGACTGTTGCCTTTCTGTAATAGAAATTTCCATTCTAAAACTGTTTGAAACTTCCCCCAACCCAACTGTTTGAATTCATTGCTGATCCGCCTCTTCTGTTCGGCAGTATAAAAGTGAGAAAAATTGGATTAAAATATTCTGATATAAATTTAATTAGAACAAGTTGTGTTGTTATCAAACAATGGCTTCGTTTGGCACTGTTTAAAACCACTTTTTTTTTTAAAAAAAAAAAAATTATACTAAAAAGCAACTTTACATGGCAAAAAGAAAGCCGTTCGAAATTATCAAACTAAGGCTTCCTTTGGGACAGTTTTCTTACTGTTTCTTAAAGCAACTTTACAAAACAAAAATTTTAATTTATTCTAAAAAGCTGCTTTAAGAAGTCAGTTTTATTTCTTTAAATAGTTATAATATTGTTGCGGACTAGAATATACTTGGCGATAGAGTTAAAAAACTTTCGTCTCAGCGTTGTACGAATATCTAGAACACAAACATAGGAGAAATAGCAACACGAAGATTTTTACGTGGAAAACCCTAAAAAAGGAATAAACCACGGGGTCACGCCCAATTGAAAGAGTTTCACTAGTGTTTGCTTGATATACAAGAGACTGGCTTGTCCTTAAAATTTAGGACGATCAGATTACAATGAATCTCTTCAGGATTGAAAATCAATTACAATGTTGAGCAGAGTTCCAGCATTGTTCGGAAGTTGAGCGGAATTTCGGCGTCGAGCATAACTCTATCGTCACTTGAGCATTGGATAGAACTCTGGCGTCGTTTGGAAGTCAGACAGAATTCCGGCATTGAGCAGAACTCTGGCGTCGTTCGAAAGTCCTTCAAAAATCCGGCGTCGGGCAAAACTCTGGCGGTGGTCGAGGAGTTCTTCCCTCCTATCCTTCTCTTCTTCTTCTCTTCTTGCTTCTCTTCTTCTTGCTTGGGTCTCCTCTCATGAGAAACGAGGGGTCTATTTATAGATTTTCTGGAGTGGCATAGCTTGTAAATAGGTGTGAGATCAGGGGCAAATAGGGAGTGGTCGAATGGACGGCTGATATTGAATCCCTTGATCATGCACCATTCATAAGACATTTGAAGGTTTTAATGATGTCGGAATTCAGCGATCTTGGGCTCGTTGGATTCGTCTCGTCGAGCTGCTCGATTCGACTATAAGAAAGTCATATTTGGAAACTGTTTGGTAACTCAAATTATGGTTTGAACTTTCCAACAGCGCTTTGAGTGCTTGATTTGGACTCATTTGGGATCGGATTGAGTCGAATTTGGTGTCGTTGAGTTCGTATTTTCAATACGCTCAGTTTGACTGTAAGTTCGCTGAAATCGGAGTTCAGGTGATCCCGGATTTAATTTTTGAAGCTTCCGGCTCGATTTTGCCTCGAGATTCGTGCCCGATCAAGATAATTTTTTTAGGATATATCAAATATTAAATAAATTTACCCTAAGCAAATTTGAGTTATAATATTAGAAGTCAGTTTTATTTCTTTAAATAGTTATTTTAATTTCAGCAAAGACCCATTACACGCTCACACAATTAATCAAGGCTACTAACATAGACTTCACACGTTATAATCTTACTTTCTTTAATAATAATTGCAGACAACCACCACATCTAAACATGTAGTTGTAGTTGATTTAGCCTCTCTGTAGAGAGGCTAAATCATTCTATTCTTACAGGGTTCTAAAATGAATCTATTAAAGAGCTAGAGAGCCAACCAATATGGACAAATAATTTGCAGAGGCAACTGATCTTCGATCACAATTAATGCCTCTGCTGTTCACAGTTTAGGGTTTAGGATATAGAAATGAAAATCAAACCCCACTTGACCTTCACATGTCTATGCTCAAATAATTCATCTTAGGCTTCGTTTGGGACAACTTTCTTACTGCTGCTTATAGTAGCTTCTTTTGGGAAATCCATCTCCGATTTTTGCGCATTGTTGTGCAACAATCTCATATCATTGTCAGTCAAAAAGCAGGTCACGGTTGCAAAATCTTCAAGAGAAGCTGAGTACGTATCGCTTTCCTCTGCCACCTCGGATGTACTATGGCTTCGCCGTGTAGTCTCCGAACTTCAAATCACCCAAAAGTCTCCAACAGTTATCCATTGCAACAATATCTCCACAATTGCCCTTGCTAACAATCATGTATTTCATGTAACATATTAAGATTAATTATCATTTTATTCGTCAACATCTTAACTCCAATGCAATCATCATCGCTCACATCAACTCTACAGATCAAACTGTTGACATTCTCACCAAACCTTTCTCTCCAGCTCGCTTTACTGAACTATGCCGCAAATTAACCATTCAGCTGATGAATGTTTAATTTGAGGGGGGCCTGTTAGCGAAATGTCCACAGCCAATGAATGCTTAATTTGAGGGGGCCTGTTAGCGAAATGTCCACATCAACCATATGATGTGTCTTGTATATTTAATCTTAGCTCTATATATCCAGGTGTATGTATCGAGTTATGGAGAAGTAATACAATTCCTTTCCCTCCTTGTTCTTCTGCTCTCTTACCGCATTCTTTCATTTAGTACCAAAAATTTAATTTTTTCTAGAAAATTACTTTAAGAAGCAGTAAGAAAGCCGGCCCAAACAAAGTCTTAGTTACCTAACTTAAAGTAGAGTGGTCGAGTACTTATTATCAGATATTAAGTGTTGACTACGAATTATCAAATAGTAAGAGAAAATTGTCTGCACTAAATCAAGTACAGACTAGCAAGTATGTGACTCTAAGTACTTTGGTCTGCTCGGAAGAAAAATGAAGTATGCATTATAGAGAATCTTCACATAAACAGATCTAATAATACTAATGAACAATTTGAGAAGCTTAGGAATGTAGGAGTTTTGTGAATCTCTATGCCTACTTCAGCTGTGGGATTAGTAACACATATTAAGCTGTCTTCTTTCTCCATGTGTGCATGCACGTTTCTTAGTTTTATATTGTTGAGATGAATGAATAATTGAAGGGACAAGTACATGATAGGTAATCCTCCTTCCTTTGTTTCAGTTGATATTATATTTGAATAATTAATGTGTTCTCCAAAAAACGTAATAAATAAAGTATAATTTTCTATTGAAGTGACATTGGAAGGTATGGTGGATTCTCCATAGATAAAGTCGTTATTGATACCCACTGAGGCTTAGGATGGTTGGTGGGCAAGCATGGTTGGGAACCCCCATCCCGGGTTCGAATCCCCTCTACTAAGGCCTCACCTTTTCTGTGGGGCAAAATAAGTGTGGGTCTGATACCGGCAGGTGGCCTCGCTAGATTCCGTTGAGGGATTAGTTACGTCGGAGTGACAGTGGATAGATATCCCGGTTCAAAAAACAAAAAATAAAAAGTCGTTATTAGTGATTTTTGACATTTGGTGATGTACAGGCAACTTTGTATGATGCTGTCGAGCATGAAGGAATTGACAAGCATGATTATGAAGTTGAACTCATAAAATACTACAAAGCTAGTGCTAAATCATCATTATGAATAAAGCAATAACGTTTTAAATGATTTTTCTGGTCAGAATATATTAATTTTGATTTTTTTTAAAGTAAGTTTTATAGTTATAATAACCATATTAAATTGTTAAAAGTGACTTTCTGTTTTATATCAACATCCTCCTTGAATTTGATCCTAAATAACAATTTGGCTCCAACAATTTTGAAGTCCCTCATTTTTATATTAAAATTTTATTTTTCATTCATTTTATATATGATTAAATGTTTTTGGAGCTTAATTATAACTCATATAATTTTATAAATACATCAAAATATAATAAATTTCGTTATTTTATATTTTATAAAAAAAAATTCAATTGACAGGCGGCCAAATATATAATATTAATTAATGTACTCTCACTAAGATGGTTGAAATATATAATATTAAAATGCCAGTGAGTTAATATTCACCTATAAAAAAAATTTTGATCAATGATGCCAATGGATTAATATCAAGCCCAACTTCTATCCTCTTCTGCTTCATGAAGATTTATTTTGTACGGACGATCAAACGCATTTTACCGTCCGAAGACCAATCATAATATGTCACGTCAACAGTACCGAGAGCACAGGGGGTGATGTGGCTCATTCTAGTTGGTCTCTGGACGGCTTTCGACATCCGCATAAAATAATTTCTTCCACTTCACACTCAATAACAGTATTGGATGCTTTCTAAATTCTTTATAAAAAGGGAAAGAACATCTCAATTCTAATTAATCTTTGAAAATCTTGCTGATAAAAGGTAAAAAGTAAAATAAGAGTCTCTCTCTTTTCTACCATAAGCAGAGTGCCTGAGGACAAAATGGATCAATAAATCTGCTAAAATAATCCAAGTACCCAAAAACATAGCACACCACTGCCCAATTCTTTTTCATCTAATGGTAACCAGCGTTATAAATGACTAAGTTTACTAATAATTTTTGCAGTTCCAATGAGAGGGAAGGCTTGTGTGGGTCAAGCAAGAGAGGTTGGCAGTTAGAGAAGGGATGATGAGGAGTTAAGGAGGATGGCCCCTCAAATGTCTCTCTTACATATATAGCTATTTATATTCCATTGCCTTTGGTCCCTCCCTTATAGTATTAGTACTGGCCCTAACATTTAACGCAACCCACCTTTTTTATTTTTATTCTTTGGTCTTCCTAAAAGGTGAAAAACATCATGTGTATCATAAATTTCAGAAAGCAGCGGAGAAACCCATAAGTTGATAGAAAAATTACTAAGCATTAGCAATTGGATTAACATAAATTGGTTATATTTATGTATAAATATATTATATGATCATTTCAGCAATAAAAAGGGTAGTGACTAGTGATTGTAGTCATCAACACTAGTATGATGGGTGAATTTTGGTGCCCATGCAATGAGAAATTATTCCGTGTGGAGTCCGGACGATAAAGAATCGTCTGGATGTTTAGCATAAGTTTGTACAAAATTTGTTTGTTTGTTTTTTTATACACAGTGTTGTTGGAGTAGCTAGCTCCAGTAGAAGATAAGATTAGAGAGAATCGTCTTAGATGGTTTGGTCACATAAAACGGCGGCCTCCCGATGACGCGGTTAGGATAGTAGATGTATTAGATTTGAATTATGTTAAGAAAGGTAGAGGCAGACCTAAAAAGACTTGGTTAGAAAATATTATGAATGACCTTTCTTTATTAGATTTAAACGAGAATTTGACTTTTAATATGACACAATGGAGAAAAAAGATTAATGTAGCCGACCCCACGTAGTGGGATAAAGGCTTGATGTTGTTGTAGTGTGTACAAATACTGTGTACACTCACATCCGGACGGTTCTTTACTGTCCGGACTCCGCACGGAATAATTTCTCCCATGCAACATGTGCAATATTTGGTGGGCTCCATGTTCACATGCACAACAATACATACCTATCAGAATAGGGTAAGCAAGTATGGAGCATCAACAGCCTCATGCTGGTGTTTTCCTGATAGAAATATAGATAAAGAAGTGATGAATAGCCTAAAGTTTCAGAAACAATAGCCATATAATTACACTCCTTACAACTAGTGGAGAAGTTAGGGAAGTGCTGAAGAAAGCTTTTAATTTCTTAGGTTTTGGGAAAATCCTCTTGTAGCTAAGGTTTTTCAAAATTCTCCCTTAAATTCTTCTGTGGATCTAGAAAATAAATGAAAGCTTCATCTTGTCATGTAAATGCATGTACAGGAGTGGCTTAGAAGTATTTCTACTTCTCTTTGTTGTATGTCGTATAAATTATTCATCTAATATATTGTTGTATGTCATTAAGAGATGAAACATATGATGATTGCACAATAATTGTTTAAACATATAAAAATCTACCAACAACCCCATAATTATCAATTTACCATATACTAGATAGAATATTTGAACATATTCGAACCATCAGCTCTAATATCATTTGTTATGACGGTAGAATAATGAGAACCTAAATCAAACTCATTCATTAATATTTCGACACTCATCAAACCCAAATATTTAAGCTAAGCTAAGTAATGATGACAACTAAAACTTCAACTCTTATTTTCTTTTTTTAAGTCGAAAAGCATATATATGTATCATTTTGTAACAATTTCATTGTCTTAACTCGTTCATTTCTCTTTTATTTTCTCTCTTTCGCAATAAAATATGACGGCTCACAAGCTAACTCAAACTTATGAAATTAGATAGAAGTTGAACTTAAGCTCAATCAAATGATTCAATCACCTTAGATTAAACAAAACACAAAGGTCCCTCTCTTCTCTTACTATATAAAATGTCTGTAGGCAAGTAGCTAAATGAGTACGTATTGAAAGCCAAAATATGACAATTTGAACGTAAGAGTGTTGCTTCCCTCCACCATTTTTGTTGCTTTAATATGGGCCCTTCGATATTGTCTTCAAAATATGAAAAGGCACAAATTAAGGATTTCCAATTCAGCTAGTTGGCCCATGTGCAGCTAAATAATTGATAGATGTGTCGCATTTATTAGATGTGATCACCAATTTGATAATATGGTTGTAAGGGTGAAATAGTCTAAGACTGTGCGTTTGGATTATAGCTAAAGCCTTCCATATTTGTGAAGGAAACAAAATTCACTGTAAACTCTCTGTAAAAAGAAATAGCCACTATTATGTCCAACCAACTGCTTTATGTTTAATTTTTATGCCAACTAATTATTATGATATTTAGTATAGAATCTTCTATTTTTAACATCTTGAAAAAGTATGGAAAATATGTCTGTATAAAGCCTAAAAATTGTTTTAAACATTTTTTTTATGCTTCCTCAGATCTTATTTTAATGTCAATAATGACTTTTGATTGATATAATACTAGGGGTGCAACCGAGTCGAGCCGGCTCGGGCTCGACTCGTTAATGGGCTCGACGAGCCGAGCTTATCGAGCTCGCGAGTCTAGCTCGAACACGAGTTCGAGCTCGAACGCTAAACGAGCTCGAGCTCGGACACTGGGCTGATCGACTCGTTGGCTCGTCGAGCTACTCGGGTCGCGTCTGCGGGAGGCCGCGAGTTGCGCCAGCGGGAGTCGGGAGCGGGATCGGACGCGGTCGCGCGGGCTGCGTCTGCAGGAGGCGGGACAGCGGGAGCGGACGCAGGCTGCGCTAGCCGGAGCGGGATCGTGCGCGGGGTCGGACGCGGTCACGCGGGCTTTGTCTGCTAGAGCAGGTGCGAGAGCGTCGACGACGGGCTCGATTTGTCGACGAGACCCGGTCACGCGGTCACCCGGGCCGCCCGTCACGGGCGCGATAGCGATCTCGACAAGCCGCTCGATTTGACGACGAGTCGAGCTCGAGCTCTGATTTTGAGCTCGACTCGAGTTCGAGCTCGAGCTCGGGTTTTGATTGTCAGGCTCGACTTGAACACCCTCTGGCTCGAGCTCGACTCGACTCGTTTGCACCCCTATATAATACCCATCAAAATAAAGCTCCCAAATTTATAGTTCTTCATTCTCTGAAATGAGTCAAATTTGTTTGTCAGATAGGTCGTCATTTAGAGAATAGTCTAGTTTCTTTTTTGTTTTATTCGAATTGGAACCATAAGGCTCTGTTCATTTATTCATTAGACCTGAAATACTTTAATGAACTTAAAAATTATTATAAAAAAAAAAGTTTCTCGTTTTATTTCTATTATGAGTACTAGAAATCTTTTTTTTTCTATGATTATATTATTATATTAATTTATGCCCATCTAATATTGAATTAGTATGTTTATTAATAATTCTTAATCATACCTCTTGTAATTTATATTAATCTTTTTTTATGCTATTATTTAAATTATTATTATGGGTAATGCTATGGTGTGCAAAATACAACCCAAAAAACTCTCAAATCATTGGATAAATAACAAATTATATATGCACTACAATCTCTAAATGAGGAAGCAATGCATTTCCCATATGGAATTCCAGGCTTCTTTTGGGACGGTTTTTTAATTACTTCTTAAAGCAGAATTTTAATACAAAAATCTTAATTTTTGTACTAAAACTCTGTTTTAAAAAAAATAAAAAAAAAATCTTTCCGAACAAAATCTCAATATAGGTAGCACAAATTGGTAAATATAGATAGTACACACTACCAGTCTGTACTACCTATATTGTTCCATGATGTGCAAAGGCAACCGCAGTTCATATTTCCCGTCCTGAGGATGCCAATTTTAAATCTAAAAGGATAATCTTTTCAACTCGTGCACAAACAATCAGAAGCAGTTAAAGCCAGTCAAGCCATTTGAAATACTATTATTTAAATGCATTTGTCTGCACAAAACCGCCTAAAAAATTCAGAATTTACAGACTGGTCCTATATAATCTTTTCTTTTTTTTCAGGAGTGCATAAGCGTAAATTAAATAAAGACCTTAAAAAATGACTTTCTATATCTTTATCAAATAACCTAAAACTCTTACAAGAAAAGATTTTCGGTATGAATTCTTAAGGTCATCATCTATCTATCTATTTATTTCATAAATGATGTTTGATACATTAACTGTCTTTTGCAAAATTAAAAAAAAAAAAAAAAACAAATGGGGCAGGATAGCTTTGTAAATATCAAAATGGCTTTGTAAAATAAAAAATTACGTTACTGACCTCTTTGCCGTATAGTTCACTATTTATGCTTTCCCCTTCTCCCACTCTATTGTCCAATTTATTTCAAAGCTGAATTCCACACTCCCTTTAGAATGACAATATTACTCTAAGAGACCTTCAGAAGAACCTCCTCGTCACAAACCAGGAAGCCAGAGAGTATGGGACGATCCCCCTGCTGCGATAAGGTTGGCTTGAAGAAGGGGCCATGGACGTCAGAGGAAGACCAGAAGCTGCTTGCTTACATTGAGAAGCACGGCCATGGAAGCTGGAGGGCATTGCCTAACAAAGCTGGTGAGAATATTGCAGAAATCTTAAGTGAATTGTGCTATTTTTACAGATTCCAAGCTTGTTTACTGCTAATATGCTTACAGGCCTACAAAGATGTGGAAAGAGTTGCAGGTTGAGGTGGACAAATTACCTCAGGCCAGATATCAAGAGGGGGAAGTTTAGCATGCAGGAGGAACAGTCTATCATCCAGCTCCATGCCCTCCTTGGCAACAGGTACACGAAAACCTGCAAGAATTTGAAATCATGCACGTTAGTATTGTATTTTACTCCTACTTGCAGCTGTCTTTCTCCACAATATCCCTTCATGTAAAATATTTGTTTGCTTTCCCCAAATCTTTGTCTGTCAAGGCCGCTATCACAATCAAATTCCTTTCGCTTCAGTGGTTGCAGATCACTGTAGCTTCACAATAAAATTTCCATTTCTAGAGCAAAGCATGTTTTGTTTCCGGCTAACCAAAAAGTTCCTGCAATTCTAGCTTTATGGTTTAGTAGCTCATCAAACTTCTGAACCAGAGCTTGCAAAGTAGTGAATTGATGGCTCCATTTCAGGTGGTCTGCAATTGCAACACATCTCCCTAAGAGAACTGATAACGAGATCAAGAATTACTGGAACACGCACTTAAAGAAGAGGCTAGCAAAGATGGGGATCGACCCAATAACGCACAAGCCAAAGAGTGACAATCTTTCCTCGGCCGATGGTCATTCAAAGTGTTCAGCTAATCTCAACCACATGGCACAGTGGGAGAGTGCCCGCCTTGAGGCTGAGGCTCGCCTTGTGCGTGAGTCCAAGCTCCGTAGTACTACTATTCCCTCTAACACCGCCAGCACCTTCACCCCGAAGAATCAGCCTCAACTACCTCCTTCTGTCCCCATGACACCAGCAGCTTCTCCCTGTCTTGACGTGCTGAGCGCTTTGCAGGGTGTCTGGGCCAAACCTGCAGCCATTAATGGCCAAGGAAGAGGATACACCATAGACCTCGAGTCGCCGACCTCCACCCTAAGCTTCTCAGACAACAATATGATGGCACCAACAATCTCAAACTTCTCAATGGACACAGCAGCACCGTTTGTAAGCACAGAAGCTTCTTCCTGGCTTAGTGAATCCTCTGGCGGAGACTTTGCCGTTGGCTTTACTGGAATGCTATCGGATGAAGCTAATGAGCAGAACTCTGCAGACAGATGTGACGACTCAGACAATGCTGAATGTGGGAGCTGCGTGGATGTGGAGGAAAGCGAGGGTGAAGAGGATGAGAATAAGAACTACTGGAGCAGCATATTAAACTTGGTTAACTCATCTTCTCCTCCAAATTCACCTCCACCTGTGTTCTAGTACTCTGAAGTGTAGCATCTATAGTTCTCAGGTAAGTTTTTCTTTGCTCATCATCATTTGATCTTTTTTCTCTCCCTGTTTTTTATCAGTTACAAAAAAAATGGACAGTTGTGATGGCCAGTTTTACGCTCCTCCTGAAAAGAAGCTCTAAGAGTCAAATTGGACAAATGTTATCCTCCCTTCTTACTATGTAAATTTAGGAGCAGTACAGAGTGAAAAGGAATACTCAGAGAGGGCAGAGAATAAGAGAAAAGAGGGAAAACAAAATTAAATGTCTAAGTAATGATGTGTTTGTGTGTAGAATCATACATATATGTTGTCATTGGTAACTGTGGTAATAATAATGGTGGTATTATTATTGCTGTGAAGTTTTGATAGTATGGGGCAGCAAGTTTTGGTTTTATGGCCAAAATTTATACCTGCAATAAGTGCAATAAGGCATTCAAAGTGCAAAAGACTTGCACCTTCTTGGTGGCAGAAAATACATCAACAAAATTAAAGCTCTATAAACTCTTAAAATCCTCTCAAATACATATTACATAAAACAACTTAAGTTAACCACCTCCTCTCTTCTACTTTAAAATGTATAACATATAAAGAGATTAATAGTCACACGGCCCTAATTTTATTTTTCCTAATCTGCACTATTTTTCAATATTTTCTTATGATAAATATTTCTAGAAGAACCAATTTCTCGACTTCTAACTAATAATCTATAATACCATGCAAATATTCCTTCTTTGATTGAGCTTAAGAAATTTAAGCTCTTAAAAATATATTTCTCATTTTATAAGCAATTAAAATAAATTTACTAATATTTTAATTTAAAATTATTATATATTATTTTTCATTTTTAAGATGTAATATTACTTTTTGTACAATGTGTATTTATTCCAAAGTAAAAACAGTTTATGGAGAAATGATAAAGATGTCCATGTTCAAGTTTAAGAAAGATGCATACGTTCAAAGGCTGTGAAGTTGATTCAATTTCCTGTTCATTAGCCTTGCTTATTAGAACAAGAAACAAAGTAATTCCGGTATTATTTTCAAAGCTGGAAAAAAAAAGGAAAAATTTTGTATTAGGAGCTCCTTAAATAAAACTATATCAGAAGTGCAAGATTTTTACTCAAATTATCACCGCAATTTGTGAAAACTACAAAACAGTTATTTCTATTCTTGACAATTGCGAGGTAATCAAAAAAATATCTTGTAATTTTTATATAAAATGCCTTGTTTTGTACAAAATTGCATGTTATTTAAGCAAATACCCTGCTCCTAATGCATTTTTATATGAGTTCTTGGTTTTTTTCCCTGTTAAAAATAGAAAAAAATGTATCACAGTCTATCTTCTCAAAGGGTTTCTTCTAAACTATCAGCTCCCCCACTGTCAAAACTTTCCAACAGAAATGATTAAACTTCAAGAAGAGCTTCACAGGATATTGCGAAATCTAATGAGAAGTTTGCTTTATTTATAATAATAATATTGAAGGTGCATCAGCTGATTCCACGTATGCTAATAATAAAGAGAAGTGGTCACTAGAAAATTATAAGCCTTTATTCTTATCCAAACAGATCAGTGGTCCTGCCATAAACACAAAAAACTCTCGCTATGATCTCTAGGTGAAAAGGAGGACGAAGCTTATATTTATAAACAGTAAAGTAATTAATCACATTCGATAATAATGTATCTATAAGCATAGGCGAGTACATGGTGAACACAGGAAAGATTGTTGCATGTCACTATCCAAACATTTAAGACTGGTTTGGGCGGTGGATTTTGCTAATCCAGATCTGACATTTTTAATAACTGATCGATTGGAATGGAGGATGAAGAACTAACTTTCCCTTCACTCATATTCTACTAACACCCAAAAAATTTGACCATGAGAAGAACTGTGGAATAGAATTCCACAATTCAGTATAGAAACTTGAAGTTGGGAGTTCAATAAGCTTCAATCCACAGAAAAATTATTACGTGGGAGTCCGGATTCGTCCGGAGACCAATAAAAATGCACAACGTTGCCCTTAAAAATGTACCACACTCGGTACCGCTCGGTACTGAGCGCGGAACCGGATAGTTCTCCCATACAGTGTCCGCACAGAATAATCTCCCAATCGACATAGGTGTTTATAGTATTTTGGAAGAACCGGATTATGATAAGTTTCAAAGAAAACAATATGGAATTTGGAAGTGAAATGATCGAGAAGCTAGAAATGAAACTCATAGGAATTTTAACCTCCCAACTATTTGGTTGAGTGATAATGTTTTTGAGCCCTGAAGTAGAGATCCCTATTTCAAATCCTTGTAAAAAAAATAAAGACCACTTGGGGGTTTTTAGCTTTATGATTTAAATGCTCTTAAGGAGCGATGATTTGAATGTTATTTGTATTTTATTGAGGATCTTAAACCTTTATTTATACAACAGAATTCAAAATTATTCTTGATAATTTCTTCCTATAGAAATTGGAAACTACTAATTACATAGAAAATACATGACAAAATATTCTAGGACAAAATATACAAGACTAACCATATTTCTATATTTTTTAGACATGGAAATAAAGAAAGTATTCTACAACTTGCATATATTTATTCATCTTGAAGTCTAAGAGAGATTTTGTCACACCTCGAAAGGCGGTACATCATGGCACCAAATGATACGATCAAGAGAAAAAAACTTGTTATGTACTCATAAGAAGAAAAAAATGTATAAACCAATAATAAAACTTTAATTTTATTGCAATAAATTTAAAAGTCGTGTACACCAATACAAAAGGGCTACTACAATCAAAGAAAATATATTAAAAAAAAAATTCAAATGATATAAAAGAAATTACCCAACCCTCAAAGCAAATATATAATAATCTACTACTATATATAAAAAATCAAATATAATCTAATGTTGATAGTTCGGCTCTTGTTGTTATGATCCACTAAATACTCTACTATGATTTGCTATAAAAAGAAAGTAACAACACGTGAGTTTGACAAATCAAACTCAGCAAGTAACTTTTATCTATTAAAGCATAAGCAATAAAATATGGGGCATACAGTATGACCAATTAATAAGTACGAGGGGAAATCAATGAGTCACTGTAGCAATGTCACATGGTATGATTTCCACAACAAATTTTAGCATGATTATACTACAAGTATATATGTCAAACTACCATTAATATAAAATCATTTTAATGCTTATAAATGCAACAACAAACACATATAGTCGGTTTGTCAAATGCCGATCACCAGGATGCTAAACACAATCAAAGAAAATTCAGTGAATTTCTATGGATTTGTCACTCTAAGGGCCCGTCAGACCAGCTAGCCAAAATCAATCAAGTTATTCCAACCTACACACAATCATACAATGCATGTGCTTTTATAAATAATCAATATAGGAATAACAATTTTTATGACCAACATGATTTACAGCAGGAGTATCATTTACTGTATTCAAATCTACAAGCATGAAGAATATATATATATATATACAAGTTTAGCAGAATAAAATAAATCTAATCCAATAAGAAAACTTTCTGAATAAATCTAACTCAATCTAATCCACCAAAACATAGAAAATAATCACGATCATTGATAACTTTGGTAGACTGGAAAAAGGCAAGGAGAAAACTTTCATATTTCATGATTTCTGGATCACAATAGGAAGATGAATGAAATAGCGGAGAGAAGAAATATACTTCTTGCAAATGAGGGTTGTTCGTTGATGTCAGCATTTGATCGAAGGAGATAGAAGGACAATCTAAGAAGGCTAAGAATTTCCTCTGACAGCGACTATGAGAGGTAGAAATCATCCAACAACTGCGAGAGATAGGAGAGGGAGGTTTGGTGGCTGTGGAGAGGCAAGAGAAGGAGAATAAGTGACGCCCTAGCCTTCCATTTGCTTTAAATGATGAGAGGGAAGGTCTGGAGTGGAAAAAATCATGAGGGGGGGGGGGAAGTGAATTACATGATTGTATAGAGAATAATGAGTGGGAGAGGGAGGATCATAGGGGGTATGCTTGTTTAGTTTGTTCATGTGCAAAAGGCTCGTTAGGGGCAAGCCTTGGCTGGTTCGTTTGACAAAGAAAGGCCTAGAAAGATCAATCCAAATTAAGTTATTATAATTTTTTCACCTTACAAAAGCCCATAAATTGTCACTTTATCTACAACAATGAGTAACCAACTTTATAATCCCACAAATTATCAAGCAAGCATAGAGCCATAAATACTTTTCAAGCGGATCCCAGAGAGGTGAGAAGAATCTTTAGCAATTATGTGATTGGGAATGAATTATTCGATGAACACTTTTACCAATTTGATAAAAGTAGGGATCGTTCAGACTGAAAGTGAATAGAACACGTTCGAGCTTGTCCTTTGAGGGTAGCAGAAAAAATCTGACAGAGGAGCCAGCCTGAGGCTCGCTGGATATGCATGATGGTTCTATAGTGATCGATATGCTCGGTAGTTTGAATCCTGCCAAAATAGGGTATTGAAGAATGGCTTCAGTCATGGGTGATGACTCTTGGAAGTCCCATTGACAAAAAGATTATCTTACACTTCCCACAGGGAACTCTTCTCGAACAAACCTTCACACTTTATGTCGTTGGGCATTGCAAAGGAGCTCAGCAACTTGCGGCCGAACTAAGTCTTCAAGGATGTCCAGAGGAATATAAGGTTGCCGACTTGTATGGAAAGGATGGGTAGAATTTATAGTGTCAGCAAGTTCATTTTCTTGATGTGGTTACGGATGCCTCCTTGGCGGAGGAAGAGGAATCTCTACGTGAAGATGTTCGAGTTGAACATCTTCAGCCAGTGGTGGATCTCAATGGAGAAGAACCTCCTCCTATGGTGCTAGCGCCGGCTGTCGAGTCTCTTGTAGGAGTTCAAAGATCTCATTTTGAGATTCTTTCATCTTTCGAATACGCTCTTATAGGGAAGGTCCTGCAGTTTTTTCTTTAGCGGTATTTTGCCCCCAAGGATAAAAAGAGATAGATACTTGGCATCCATGATTCATAGACTGATTCCTGGATTGATGGATGTTGGAGTGGGAGGCTCCCAAGTTGTGATTGCTACGCATGTTGGTCATTGAAGAAATACTTAGAATTGTGGAATTGTTTCCCACAGACAGCGCTAAACTATTGCGGGTTAGAATATACGTGGCGATAGAGTTAGAAAAATTTTCATCTTAGCCTTATATGGATATCCAACACACAATCATAATAAAAAAGGAACACCATTAATTTTTATGTGGAAACCCTGGAAAAGGGAAAAACTATGGGGCATAACCCAATTGAAAGGATTCCACTAGTGTTTTCTTGTATTACAAGTGGTTAATTCGTCCCTGAAATTGAGGACGATCAGATTACAATAATCAGCTCATGGGTTGAAATTCAGTTACAAACATATATCAGAAATCAGTGACATTGGTGCTTCAATTGGTTGTTGGGCAGAACTCTGGCGTCATCCATCTGTCAGGCAGAACTTCTGTGTCTCTCGGGAAGAACTCTGGCGTCAGTCTACTGTCCGGCAAAACTCCGGCGTCAGTCGACTGTCGGAGAACTCCAACGTCAGTAGGTTGTCCAACAGAACTTCGCGTTAGTTGAAGGTCAGCCATATATAATTCCGGCGTCGGTTGGCGATCGGGCAGAACTCTTGCATCAGTCGGCTGCTGGCTGAAAGTCCCGCGGATCCGCGGTGGTCGAGGAGGAGTCTCTCCCTTTTCTTCTTTCTCTTCTTGCTTCCTTCTATTATCTTCTTCTCTTCTCTTCTTGCTTGGGTCCCCTCTTATGAGAAATGAGAGGTCTATTTATAGTTTTCTGAGAGTGGCATGAACAGTAAATAAGAGGAAGATCAAGAATACATTGTGAGTGGTTTGAATGGACGACCGATGTTGAATACCTTGATCATGGATCATTTATTGAGCATTTGAATTTTCAATGATATCAGAATTCAATGATCTTGGGCTAGTTGGATTCGTCTCGTCAGGCTGCTCGATTCGATTATAAGCAAACCATATTTGGAAACTCTTTGGTAACCCAAATTATGGATTGAACATTCCAAATGCACTTTGGGTCTTTAATTTGTATTCATTTGGGCTTAGATTAAGTTGAATTTGGCATTGTTGGTTTTGTCTATTTCTGAGACATTTAGTTTAACTGTAGGTTTACTGAAATCGCAGTTCAGATAATCTCCAATTTAATTTTTGAAGTTCCCAACTCGATTTTTTCTTCGAGATTCATGCTTGATCAAGATAATTTTATGATGATATATCAATAATAATTAAATTAAAAATACATGGGTTTACCTGGTTACTTATTTTTTTGTTTGAAATAACCATTTTAATTTTAAATTGCTTATAAGTTATAACATAAATAATAAATTTAAAAAAAATTCAACCACATAATATATTGAAAAAAATGTAATAGTATTCTTGCGGGCTAGAATATACTCGGCAATAGAGTTTTAATCGTTTGTCTTAGCGTTGTATGGATATCCAGCTCACACACAGAGAACACAAGATTTTTTACGTGGAAAACCCTTGAAAGGGGAAAAACCACAGGGCCTAGCCCAGTTGAAAAAGATTTCAATAAAACTTGAGTTGGTTACAATGGGCTGATTCGCCTCTGAGGACGATCAGATTACAAGTAGCAATTGTACAATAGAATTCAGGATGTCAGGTGAAGATATGACAGAGCTTCGGGCCTCAGAAGATGGTCTGACAGAAATTCGGGCCTTAGATGATGACCTGGCGAAGATGAGGCTTCGGGTGGAGGTTTGACGAAGGTGAGGGCTTCTGATGGCGGTCTAACAAAAGTGAAAACCTCAAGTGGTGGTCCGGCGGAGCAACGTCGTTAGGTGGTGGTCCGGCGAAGCACAGGGCGTCAGGTGGTAGTACGATGGAGCAATGACGTTAGACGATGATCAGGCTGAGCACAGGGCGTCAGGTGGTGGTCCGGCAGAGCAACGAAGTTAGGCAGTGGCCCGACGAAGCACAGGGTGTTAGGTGGTGGTCCGGCGGAGCACAAGGTGTTAGGTGGTGGTCCGGCGGAGCAACGGTGTTAGACGGTGGTCTGGAGGACGTCCGATGTTGGTGGAACAGCGGTGGTTCGTTGGAACTCCGGCGGTGGTCCGACGAAACTCCGGCGGTGGTCGAGGAGGCTAGGAAGCAAAAGCGATCTCCAATCTCTCTCTTTTTTCCTTAGGCTCAGAGGTTCTTTTTCAAGAGGAGAGAGAGCTCTACTTATAGATTTTGGGAATGACATGACCCGTAAATAGATGGAGGATCAAGGGTAAGTTGGGAGTGGTTGGATGGATGGCCGATCTTTAATCCCTTGATTATGAATCGTTTGATGGACATTTGAATGTCTTAGTGATGTCAGAATTTAGTGATCTTGGGCTCGTTGGATTTGGCTCGTCGAGCCGCTCGATTCGAGTATAAGTTCGTTATGTTTAGAAACCATTTGATAATCCAAAGTGGGGTTTGAACCTTCCAACAGTGCTTCGGATCCTTGATTTGGACCGATTTGGGCTCGGATTGGGTCGAATTTGGTGTCTTTGGATTTGTATTTCCGAGATGCTCAGTTTGACTCTTAAGTTTGCTGAAATTTGAGATCGGATACTCCTGATTTTAATTCCGAAAGTTTCTAACTTGATTTTGCTTTGATATTCGTGCTCGATTAAGATTATTTTTGGACGATGTATCAAGTATTTGTCATACAAACTCTAAAATATTAATCAAGATAAGAAAATATTTGGAGCATGAATGACAAACATATTATATTTTTTATATGAATATTATTTTTTTTAATATCAATAGTATTGTTCATAAATTTATGTAAATTTTTTTCTATGTAAAATGAGTTGGAATAAAAAAAAAATATGATGCGGATTTTATTAAATATGGTGGTATTTATGATTTGTAGAATTAGGAACCCTTCAATGTCGGGCAAATTATTGCATCCGGTCACCGGACGCGAAAAATAGGTTCGGACATCCAATAAAAATTTGTCATGTCACTTGCGCTTTTGACTTGTGCTTTAGTTGCGCTTTTGACTGCGCTTTGACCTGCACTTTTAACACCCTTAATTAAAAATAATATATTATTAATATCATTAACTATCTCCACCTCCGGTGACCGGATGCAATAATTTGCCTCAATGTCGGCCCTATCGCATTCCGGATTCCGCTGTGTCGCGCTCTTATACAAGCGATCAGTTGCCGAAACCGCGGGGGATTTTTGGGAGGAAGTTCGACACAGGCGACTTCGACCAATTTTAGGGTAAGGATTTTCAAATTTCTTTTTGGGATCTGTCTTTTCCAATTCTTATTAGAGTATTGATTCATAGTTTTAATCGCAAGTTATTTAGGATTTCTCTCCGGACTTGTTTTCCGGTATTGTAATTGAGTTGCGTTAGTTTTTCTCTCTTTGAAATTCTGGAGCTTCAAATTATTAGTTTCTAGCAATTATCAAATATCTATTTAATTTTGTGTTTTTTCCTCAAATAGCTTATTAGGATCATTATTTTTCCTTTATATTTAACAATGTTTCAGCTGAATCCCCCAAACTTATTCTGCTGCTTCTCTTTAATGTAGATTTTAATAATACAGTGAATCATTTTCTGGATTTTGTAAGTTACATTAAAATGCAGTCTTGCAATCCAGGAATCTATCTGGAGTGTCTAAGCTATGGGTAAAGATTCTAAGCCCAAGGAATCAGCAAAAAAGGGGAAGGGAAAGCAGCCTTCTAGTGGAGAGGAAGAGAAGACTTCCAAGGGTAAAGGGAAGGGTGGCAAGTCTGGAGATGATCTTGGCACCTGCACCTATGTTAAAGGTTCTTTACTGCCTTGGAAAAAAGATATTTTGCTACATGCAATATTACTGTTTTTACTTGAGGTGCTTTTCCTTTACGGTTGTGCATGTTTCGTGCAGTAGTTTACAGTTGAATGTATTTTCATATCATTTGCTGCATTTTTTTTAATTAAAGAGTAGGTTGTGTAAACTACAAATTATAGTTACAATGTCATTTCAGGAGAAGTATAATTAAAAACTGCTTATAAATGGCAATATATGAGCTAATTTCAATCATATGTAGAAAATATTGCGCATCCCACCATTGCGATTTTATTGAAAATTTTCATTTTTATGGCATGCTACTTTGCTTTATGCCTAGGATCTCAAGGGTAATGCTTATTCTCTTCTAGTTTTTATTAACTTAGTGCTAAGTTATTCTTAATCCTCTCATTATTTTCCTCCATGCATTTCTGTGCAACCAAGTTTGAAATTTTTTTTTTTGGACTCTTTATAAGATTTTCCATGTTGCTTAGGCAAATACTTACTTTGTTAATTATCCTATTATTTTTGGGTCCTTAAATTGCAAGCTTCCTATTGAAGTCTAGTTTAGCAATTTGCCATTATCTATGTCTTATCCTTGATACCGGGGAATGGCTACTAGAAAAACAATTTTGTCCTCAACATGTGTTGATTCTTTATGCTACCCTATGATGCGATTTCCTTTGGCAGCGGATAGCTTGTTGTTGGCTTTATCCTTTTGGGTGGGCTGCGAAGTTTGGATTGTTGTGTTCCGTGTAGTATGAAAATTGCAGATTTTGGAGCTATCCACTTATTTATAACAGGGAAAAAAAGAGTGGGACCGATGGTTTGATTTTTATTTGTTGATCTCGTGCCTTTCAAATGTGCATTATGTTAAATTGGCGGTGTGGACTTTCCAAGTTTTTAGGAGTACAAGACTTTGAAATGGGGTATTTATGGCTTCTATTTGATTATTTCGATTATATATGATCCTATTAGGATAGTAGATGCATTAGATCCGACCTATGTTAAAAAGGTAGAGGTAGATCTAAAAAGACTTAATAAAAAAGTATTAAAAATGATTTTTTTATTAGATTTAAATGAGAATTTGGCTCTTAATAGGATATAATGGAGAAAAAAGATTCATGTAGCCAACCTCATGTAGTGGGATAAATGCTTGTTTATGTTGTATAATTTAAATTTAAATTGAGCTAATCATATGCTAACCATATCGAATAGTCTAGATTACGTGGAGTCTATAAATAGTTGTTTGGTGGTGTGTAATTTGGAACTTTTGACTTCAATAATATTTCTCTTTCTAGTTTTAATATTTCTTTAAATTGTTTGTATGATTCTTTCAAGTGGGATACAAACTTGATTACATAATCTCAAAGGCAATCATCTCCTTGTGCCAAATGAGGCTTGGTTGTGGTTATTTTAGTATTTTTCATTCATTGTTCTATTTCATTTGTATAATTTGATATTTAGTGCTATTGATTTTGATATAAAATTACATATTAGAAATCTAATATGCAAAAATTAAATTCATATTGCTCATTGATATTTTATATGTTTTTAATTCCTCACATAATTTCTTGGATTATTTCAATTTTTTAATTGTCATTTGAGTTTTAATTATACTCTTTCCTTTTTACATTTTTAGGTAAGTATGATGTTGAATTAATTGATTTATTGTGATTTGTGAATCCTTATTATTATTATTTTTTCGTGTATTCATACAATGGACCACATTAGTTGCATCAAGATGACCATTGGCCATCCTACATCAAATTGATATCATAATTTTAAATTACTCCAAAATATCACTTAGAAGCATGGTTAATTATGATGCAATCTAGGTTCCTAAACCTTTTAGGAGAACACTAGGTATGCAAATAATCACTTCCTTTCAAAATAATTTAAACAAACACAACGATAAAATAGGACAAAACACCACTTATAATAAAACAAGCAACACACATACAACTCACAAAACAAACACAACCTTAGAACACAACAACACCTTACAACTTACAAGACACAACACCACTTTCAACTTATAAAAAATAACACAACTTACGACTAATCAAAGTTTCGAGAAGAAAGATACATGTGAAATGGGAACCATGGATAGAAGAATAGATAGAAGTCCGAGATGAAATATAAGGAAGGTAGAAAATGATAGCTTGTAAGCTACGATAAACCTGCATGTTTCACATTCCAAATATTCATCACATATCACTCTATCTTTTTCCACAAAGAAATCTGCCACCTTATATAGAAAAAGAAGGGGAAAGGATATTAAATACTTGCTTAAATTTGCCACCCAAACAACCAATGAAAGCCTTTAAAACAGTCACAAAACTCTTCCAAAACAGCCCAATTAATTAGGAAATAAAGCATTCAACATAATCTTCAGCAAATGGGGAAATCGAGCAGTCACAATAGGGAAAATGAGCAGCTAGCAATAAAGACAAGGAAACTGAAGGGGTATTTGGGTAAACGAAGCGCCAAAAGAGAAAACCAAACTCCAACATGAGGAAGACCAACAACCAACATCGGAAGACTAAACAACCACTTAAGGAAGACCAATTAGCAACAGGAATATGAGAAGACAATAGAAAAGGGAAAAGACAACAAGGAAATTCAGCAAAGAGCTGGGAAAACTGAGAAGTCACAGGATAAAGATAGCTAGAAACACAAGAAAAAAAGAAAACATAAAATAGGAAATCTTGATTGCATCCAATTATAAGAGCATTTCAATTGATCATGAAAGTAATGGAAACTTCATAAATTTAATTGATTTAACTATTGAATATGTAAAATTAAATTTGTGATGACATTTGGTTAAAAGAAGAATTACTAATTTAGAAGCCAATCAATTTCATTATTGTGAATCTGAAGTAGTCCAATCACAGTGATGAACCATCACATCTTAATGTGAATTTTAATTGGAGACATAAATCATCTTGATAGGCAATTTAGATTATTTAATAGTGATGCTTATGGAAATCATAAACATTATAATTTAGATATAGATGATGACGTAACCATATATATAACATTAAAGTTATAGTGTTTACCTATGATTATGAAATTGATCCTAAAGCTTTTATTGATTGGTTGTTAGATGTATATAACCTCTTTGAATGACAAATCATTTTGATGAATGATAAATAAGATTTGCAAAACCTAAGTTAATTGATCAAGCTAAATATGTTGGATGTGTAGGAAAAGATGAAGGGAAATGTTAGGAAGAGAATCTAGCTACTTGCACATGGACTGAAATGAAATAATTTTTAAAAGAGAAATATTTCCCTTTGTCATAGTGGGATATTTTCTTGGTGAATTTAATTCATTAAAATAAGTTAACATAATTTTTACTTAAAACTAAGATGTTTGAAGAACTGTTGTTATGATCAGAGGTTATTATATAGCCAAAAGTATGATGTCTATGTTTAAATTTGATTTGAGACATGATATGAAGAAAGATGATGCAATCTAGGATTCCTAAGCCTAGTAGGAGAACACTAGGTATACAAATAATCACTTTCTTTAAAAAACAAGCACAACAATAAAACATGGCAACACACCACTTATAATAGAACGGACAACACACATACAAGTCACAAAACAAACACAATATTAGAACACAACTACACCTTACAACTTACAAGACGCAACACCGCTTTCAACTTGTAAAAAAAACAAAACATTGTCAAATCAAAGTTTCGAGAAGAAATATATAGGTGGAATGGAAACTGTGGAGAGAAGAATGGATAGAAGTCCGAGACAAGATATAAGAATAAAGGTAGAAGAGGATATTTCACATGTTATGACAAACCCGTAGATTTTTCGTTCCAAATATTCATCACATATCTCTCTCTCTCTCTCTCTTCACAAAGAAAACAACCACCTTATATAAAAAAAGAAGGGGAAATGATATTAAATGCACACTTACATTTTTCATCCAAATAGCCAATAGAAGCCTTTCAAAACAGCCACAAAACTCTTCCAAATCAGCCTATTCAATTAGGAAATAAAGCATCCAGCATAGGGTTCAACAAATGGGGAAACCGGGCAACCGCAATAGGGAAAACGAGCTGCCAGCAGTACAAGGAAATTGAAGGGGTAGCTAGGGAAACGAAGAGCCAGGAGAGAAAACCGAAGTCCAGCACGAGGAAGACCAACAACCAACATGGGAAGACCAAACAACAGTAGAAATACGAGAAGACAATGGAAAAGTGAAAAGACAACAGAGAAATTCAGCAAACAACAGAGAAAACTTGGAAGTCACAGGAAAAAGGTAGCTAGAAACACAACTAGAAATTAAAGAAAACATTAAATAGTTAGCATTGACTGCATCAAAAGATGTCATGTCACCACATTTCATCACTTGAGCATGCTTTTTCAATTTGCATTAGATTTTGACTATATGCTAAAATGTTACTCTTATTGCTTCTAAGGTTATTAACATTACAGTTAATGCCTTTAAAAGGAAACCATTTGCATTTGCATTTGAATCTAAAATTTCTACCAATGCATTTTTTAAGTGTCATCAAACAGTAACAAAAAAAAAGGGGGTCATCAAACAGTCTTATGCTAATGATTATCCTTCTACGAACTTGCATATAAGAGGGCATGAGGGAAATAATGAAATTAATGATTTTAATGGTGTTCACGAGGAAATTAGTGATTATGAGTATGCTTTAATTTATAATTCTTTGAATGTCATGCATTGCATCATACCTACTGGTAGAAAAAAATTAATTTATAATTTTTGAGAAACACAAAAAAAAAAGAGAACAAGGATATACACTATGCCCATTGTCAATCAAGATAAAAGAGGGAATAAGATAGGAGAAAAATTCACCTGCAAAGAAAATGAATTGGATTATCATTACAACGTGGGGTGAGGGTGCATTAATATTTAATAGCAACACCTCAAGTTAAACTTGTCAAATGAAAATTGCACAAATAACCACATGCTTAAAGAAATGAAAATAACTTTTACAAATAAACTAAGAATTAAAGGACCAAAACAACAATCTCATCTTTGGTTCTTTAATTCATCAAGATCAATGCAAACAACATTAAGATTTCTTTCTCATCATCCTTGACAACTCCAAGTAACGATGAAACAAAGAGGAACCCAGAGCTTTTGTTAATATATATGATGCAGTGTCATTTGTTGAAATTTTTTGTAATCTCCACAATCTTGTCAATAACAGCCCCTTTAGTGAAATGAAACATCACGTCTTTATGTTAGTTATTTCATGATACATAGGATTTTTGGAAACAAATTCTGCGCTTTGATTATACCAAAACACAAGCACAAATGGAGCAAATTGCTTAGTTAATTATTAAAAAAGTTATCCTTTCAGCACACAACTTTTTATGTCTTCAATGTAACAATGTATTCAGCTTCAGTCATAATCAAGGCTACAACTAGTTTTATATTAGCCTTCCAACTAACTGTAGTTCCAAACACCTTAAAACACGTAACCTTTAAGGAATCTTCGAGTATCAAGATAGTTTGCATATTTTAAATCTACATATCCTACTATCACCTCCTCTACATAATCAATTTTTTCATACCTTAAGGTCATGGTTCCATTGAAATGCCTTGGCACCTATTTTACAGCTTCACAATGATGCCTTTCTAGATCAGCTATGAACTTGCTTACAACACTGTGAATTAGCAAAATATGGCTTACAAAAAATCATAGCATAAATGATATTATCCACTAAATTTTGCTGGGAATTTTCTTCAGATATGATTCTTTACGATCATCACTTGATCTTTGTCATTGCATAACTTAGAATGCCGTGCTAAAGATCTAGAAAAACGTTTAGAAGCTGCCATCCCATACCCATTTATAATATTTTTGATATATTTACCTTGTGAATGGAACAATTCTTGCCTTTATTTACTTCTAAAGATCTCCTGTACAATAAATTTCTTGGCAGGACCAAGATCCTTAATTTAAAAGTACATCTTGAGCAAAGCCTTTAATCTTGTGATTTTTTCTGAGCTAATACCTGCAAGTTATATACCATCAACAAAAAGTAAAGGATGTATAGTGTTATTTGCTTCTCATATTTTATATATACAAAAGAATCATATTTGCTATGAGTGAAGCCAATATCAAGCATGCACTTATCAAATTTTTTGTACCATATTATTGGATATTATCAACCCAGACAGATCTTTTCGGCAAACAAACTTGATTTTCAATTCATATTTAAGCATATCATTCTGGTTGATTCTTGTAGATAGTTTCCTATAACTCTCCACATAAGAATATTGTTTTTACATCCATTCGCTTAAGACGCATGCAAACAGTACAACCATGGTAAGGAGAATACATATAGATGTATGATTTCAACTGGAGAGGAAATTTCAGCATAATCTACACCAATTTTTGGTGTAAACTCTATTGCTACAAGCTTCACTTTGAATCTTGGCTCCTGTATTCTAGGGATTTTATATTTTTTAATGCACAATCATTTGCAGTTAACAACTTAACATTTCTAGGCTCGTCTACTTACTCCCAAGTGAGATTCTCTCAAGGGAGATAATCTCATAATCCATGGCTTGTTTCCATTTATTTTATTATGCACTTTCCATGGTTTTATTTTATGGTAATCAACTATTAGAAATTCAACTACATGCTTACAAAAACTTGGCATATGCTTACCCATACCTTTGTGTTTCTTGAACCATTCACCTAGTTTTGTCCTTACAAAACCTAACATACTTGCATTTTTTTAATGTTTTGCTGTCTAGGCTATTTAGGTTTTTTGTTAATTGATTATTGATCATTGCTTTTAAAATTTTTAAGTTTCTTTGACTTCTCTACGTCTAGTTGTAATATCCAGTTTGCATTAACAATTTTTCTTTGAGCCATAGCTCTTGAATCTAAATTTATCATTTTTTATTCATTAATGACAACCTCCTTGCTGATCAAATATTTTGGATGGCTTGATTCCAAGCAGCATGAACCCTTTTACATTTTTAGGATATCCAATGAAAAAACATTTCAAAGCCTTAGGTTTTAATTTGCCCAGCCTAATGTGAGAACCTAAGCAATGCAACCAAATACCTTTAGTCTTTTATAGTCTCTTGGTTGTTGGCTCAACCTTCCTTGTGGTGTGTTGAACTAATTGATAAAGGACACCTATTTATTAAATATGCAGCTGAACTGATTGTTTCTGCCCAAAATTTTTTGGTAAGCATTCATCATTCAACATGCATCTTATCATTTCAAAAATGGTCTCGTTGCGGCATTCAACTGTCCCATTTTCTTAGATGTCAACCTCACTATGAAATGCCGTGCTACTATTTGCTCCTTGCAATACTTCTTGAATTAATCTGAGCAAACCTCAAGGCTGTTGTTAGTTCTTAGCTTTTCAACCTTCTTTCCTATCTGAATATCAACCCGAGTTTTCCATTCTTTGAATTTTTCAATGGCTTCATTTTTCTGTTTTAAGAAATATACACACCAATTTCTTTAATGATCAATTGATCATCAATAAAAGATAAAAAATACCTTGCTCTGGCATGTGACTCTCTTCTTGCAGGATCCTATAAATTTTGAATCCACATAATCTAAATTTTCTTTAGAATTATATTTTGAAGTGGCAAACTTCAACTTTGCGGATTTTCTGACCTCACAATGTTCACAAAAATTCAAATATGCGGCTTATTATTTCCAAAGAACTCTTTATTGTACAAATTTTCAAGCTCTCTTTGGCTAACATGTGCTAATTGTTGATGCCACAACTTAGTTTCATCAATAAGATTACAAGATATATGATGATCAAAGAACTTTTGTATACCTTTTAAGGCTTTTATTATCATATTTGAAATGAGAAAAATCCCAAAATAGTCCCACGACTAATTTATGCTCTAAAATATTCACATTTCTCCAATTTAATATCTTGGCCCCAAATGGTCCCTAGGGACCAAATTGGACTCAATTTTATATAATTGAGGGACTAAATTGTGATCAATTTTTTACATGAAAGATTATTTGAGATCAATTTTGTATAATCATGTGGTTAAATTGAATAAATTTGGCACTCTAAAACTAAATTGACCATAACGAATAGTCTGGGGACAATTTTTGGGCCTTTTCTCCATTTAAAATTTTATCCATGCTGAACTAATTCAGCAAAATAAATCAATGTTCTTCTAAGTTCAGGAACATATCCTACTTTCTTGAGTGGTCTTTCCATGCCATCATGAAGTTTGAGTTTAATGACTCAATCACCTTGTACGTTGCATGCCTTATTGTTTCTCAGATACATTGTGCCACATTCTTTTTCATTGAGAAACTCAAACCAATTCCTATTTGATCGCATATGGTAGGAATTTCCAAAGCATAGAGTTACTCCTTGCTTGGATTTGAATATGAGATTGGTTAAATTTTAGTATTTTCATAGCTTTCCCCATTGTTGCGGCATCTCACCCATCTCAGACCCTTTGTTGCTTCTTATTTTTCCTCGTACAATTATCCCTTGATTAGATTCAATATTTCTTTGAATGAATTTAGCATAGCCTTTACTTTTGACATAACCAAAAAATCCTTTCCATAAAACATAATGTTAATGAAATATTCATTTCTACTTGGTAATGAACTTAGAAGAATAGTTGCTTGATCTTTATCATTATTCTCACACCTATGCTTTTCAAATCAATAACTTTATGATTAAAATTATCTACTTGCTTATTCAATACTTATTCATTTGCAATATATAGAATTTTTTGAGATACAAGTATTCTACCCTTCTTCATATTTTGATGACTGTTTTTTCATTTGCAATTTATTGAAACACCTTATGTCCAAAATCTAGTTGAATTGCGCTCTGAGCTCTATGCGACTCCTCTCCATACAATCTTGCTTCTACTTTTAGGATTGCCAGCTTCAACGGATCCGGAATCCAAGCCTTGGCGGACAAGAAGTGACTACATTTTTAGCTTCCAAAGGCTGAAATTAATGAGACTGGTGGACTTTTTAATCTCAATATTGGCCATTGACATCTTGATTGCTTAACCTCCTTCATTACTGATCTTCTTGATAAAGATACGAGAAAGACAACAAGAATACACACCTCATATTCTCTGTCAATTGAAGTTAGCTTCTTGCTTAATCAACATAGCCCTTCTTTATAGCACTGTCTCGGGATCAACATGCTTCTGGCTTCCTCTATTTTCACTGCTGTTTGAACATGCTGCTAGCAATTCCTCCTCAGCCTTTACTCTGAATTGCTGGATCTAAACTACTGTTCTTTGATATGAATTGAAGCATTCCTCCGTGGAATCAGAATCCCCCTGAGAGCCAACCTCCACCATCCCCTTGAAAAACTACCTACAGTCAAGCTTTCCTTTTGGTTCTTGAAACAAAATTGAAAATAGCAAATGAAAAAGTCAGGGAGAAGGAGAAGGAATGGAAGAGGAGAAGAAATTATCTAGTAAAGAAAATGAATTATATCGTGATTACAACAAAATGTGAGGTTGTATTTATACTCATACCTTAAGGTGAACTTGTAAACTGAAAATTACACCCCTACCCCTGACTTAAAAAAACTAAAAAAAAAATTTACAACTAAATTAAGTAAAGAATTAAGGGATCAAAATAGCACACTTCTAAGTTTGAATGTGATTGGAATATTATAGCAAGTTTTTAAACCTATTTTAAACATTAGGAGAAGTTATTTAAACTTATAACCATATGAGGTAGCTTTCATAAATAAAACTATTTTTTTTTCTCAGATATTTGGTTTCGTTTAAGTTTAGCTGTTTATATTGATGAAATCTGGTGTGATTTTCTGCTCATAGATGTTGCTCATGTTATTTTGAGTAGATCTTAGGTGTATGATTTAGATCTTAACTTATTTTTAGGTGGTCTACATGTGCTTTCTAGAAAATCAAATGTTACCAAGGTGCAATTGGTTTAAGAATTTCAGGCCTATTCTAAAAATGTGAGGATATAATTTTTATAGTTAAAGCTACATTCTCAAAATAGAAAAGTGTCTTATGAGTATCATGTGATAAGAAAATTTTCATATGATAAGGGTAAATTTTATAAAACTGCAATTAAACTGACAATGTTATATTAATTTAAGTGTTGAGCAGATCAAATAAATGATAGCTAAGTGCTCAGGAATAGTGATTGTCAATTCATTTCTTTTTTGGCGACTAAGACTCTCCTGATTTTGTTTCAGCAAGGCATATCTTATGTGAGAAACAAGGGCAGATCAATGAAGCATACAAGAAACTGCAAGAAGGTTGGTTGAGCAATGGAGACAAGGTCCCGCCTGCAGAGTTTGCTAAGGTGAACGGTGAACCTTCTGTCATGCTATGAAGTATTTTCATATAGTCTACCTCTATGCGGTTACTTATTGTTGTTAGCAGACTCATCATTCAAAAATACTTTCGGTTGGAATTGCTTCTTTGCTTATACTTGTGATGGAAAAAAGTCTCATTGCGTTTTTTTAACATCTATTTTTAGTGAATTGTTTTATATAATTTAAGTTTTGTGATGTCATATTCGAAGGTAAATTTTACAAATATTTGTAACTCTTTGGGCTAATTTTTTAGTCTAGTAGTATATAATGACGGATATCCTGGATATATGGATCTTGTCTTACTATGTTTTATTACTTTATTTAATAAAGTGGCCCCATGAATTTCAGATGAATATTTTTTAACTCTTTTATTCTTTGGTTCATTAAACTTCCCTGCAACTTCTAAATTTTTGTTGGCTGAAATGACAAAATCTCTTGGGTCAAATTTACACATGCAAGCAAAGTATCTTCAATTATTAATACTTTCTGATAGATGTGTGGCACAATGACTAGAAAAGAGACTGGTGCATGGAAAGTATGCATCCTCTTTGTAAATGAACTGTTTTTATTGATAATATTTTAAGGAAACTCTCAGGTCACCTAGTAAACTATACATATATTGCATAAATTATTGCATGTTCTATGCTTCGCGTTTCTATGCATGTTAACGTGCAACTTCAGTCATTGCTGATGCATACTTACTCTTTGTTAGATGTGCTTGCTTTCTGTATCTTAGGTTGCGGCAGAGTACTCAGAATGCCCCTCAGGAAAGAAAGGTGGAGATCTTGGATGGTTTCCTAGAGGGAAAATGGCAGGGCCGTTCCAGGAAGTTGCATTTGGCACACCAGTTGGAGCTACCACAGCACCTTTCAAATCAACGTAAGTACTTGTTTGTTAATCTTATATGACTTGTCAAACCTATTTGATGTAATGGCATAATTTTTTTAATATTTATGTTGCAATAAGAATCCAACTAAACTCTTTGGATCTAGGATTTTCCTAATATAAATCTAGGATGGATGAATAAAAAATATGCATAAAAAATTGCTATCCATCAACTCTTAATTAGGCAAAAACCTCCGCTCTCTTTTGATGCAAATTAAAAAAACAACATTTAACGGGCTCTAAACAACAATGTAAAGATCGTCCAAAGTTAAAATTTTGCAAGAAGTTGAGGTAGAATCAAAACCACACAATAGATAGAATTTACACCATAAGAGTGTTGGCTCAAGATGGGGTAAGAGCTGCCTGGGACAGGATGAGGGGAGCTCGCATGGATATTTCAGAGGAGCAGCTTGAGCTTTTGGAGATATCAACTGAGCTCAAGGCTTTGAGACAGAGAAAGAGGATTCTTTTGGAGAGACGACGAGAGCTTCGAGCAGCCGCTGCTTCTTCTGCGAAGGACTTGGCTTGGATAACTGCTGAGGTTGAGAGATTAAAGCAGAATTTGTTGTCATCCACTGAGGAGTTTAACTTGTTGCATCATCAGTTGGAGACCACTCAAACTAGGAAGATGATGCTGCAGGATCGTTTGCTCAGAATTAAACAGGAGATTCGCAGCATCCAGTTCAGACTTTGACAGCTTTTCTGACTTCTTTCTGGTATGTATATATGCATGTATTTTATTTAATTTTCTCTCCCTTTTTGTTTTGTTGAATTGACATATTTTTTTAGACTTTTAGTCTTTTATATTTGATTAAAAATGGCTTGGCCTTTAGGTTTTGTGAGCACATAGAGTATTTAGAAGTTTGGTGTTTTAGACTTGTTAAACTTGTGTGTGATTTCAACCTTTTAAATAGGCTGATGAAAATAGCTCGGCCCTTAGGTTTATAAGCATAAAGGATTTTTAGAGGTTCGATCCTTAGACTTATTGACTTGTATTTTCTTTCAACATTCAAGTTGATGAAAATAACTCGACTCTTACGTTTATGTGCATGAAATATTTTAGAGGTTCAGATCTTAGACTTATTAAACCTATATAATTAGCTCGACCCTTAAGTTTATGAGCATCGAAGTGAAAGGGCTTATTGGAGACAAGTGGGCGTGCAGGTAAAGCCTGGTCCGGTTGGGTTGGTCGATTCCACTTGGGAAGCCAATTGTTGTTGTCGTGAGTTTGTGAAGGAAGCAATAGGAATGAATGTAAAATCCGAGAGTGCAAGTTTTTTTTTCTGTCTTTTATTGATTGCCTTACCGAATGGGAGTAACGGGCATGAAGAGTTGCTTCGTTTGAGCATGCAACTGTGTAGAGTGGGGCCCGAATTGGAAAGATGTGTCTGTGCTATCATTTATTTCTTTTACGCTTGTTTTTTTTTATTCAACAAAGAGTAAAAATTAGTTTATAGCAAACTTCATCAAATATCCATCGCACACACAAAATCAATTACAAATTAAAAAGATGAAAAAGAACAATGATAGGACTCATGCTATGATGCACAGACATGAACACCGCGACACGGATATGGCACTACACGGACACGGGACACATCAATTATTGAAAATATAGGACACGGACACGGGTTGGACACAGTATTATAATTTTTATATTTTAAAAAGTGTATAAAAATTGAATAAGTATAATTTTAAAAATTATTTAGAAATAATAAGTTATTTAACTATAATTTGTGCTTAAAATGATTAATATTAGGATGTCGAGAGTCGGGTGTCGATGACGTTTATTAGTCATCGAGAGAGTAGTTGACAATGATGTCGAGAGTCAGGCACTCAGACATTGATGTTATGTAGTAAATATTGGGCGGCGTCAATGTTAAGAGGGCATTTATCGTTGATGTTGTGAGGGGGTTGGTCGTCGATGTTGAGAAGGCGTTGGACAAAGATGAGATGTCGAGCATCATTGTAAAAACAACGTAAAACTTTGATATGGATATCATTTTGAAATGTTGATGTTGTAACGACATCAGACGTCGATGTTGAGATGACATTGAGCATTGTTGTGAAATCAAAGTTGTGAAATGAAAATGAGAATATTTAATGAATGTGGTATTAAGTGCGGGCGATTTATTTGGTATTGTGGATAAAATATGTAAGATATGTGTGTCGGATACGTGTGTCCAATTTGTATTTAATATTTTTTTAATTGGACATGTTTGTAGTGTGTCTGAAACATGTCGGACGCGTGTCGTGTCGGATACGTGTTAGATACTACACTCCTCTTTGAGGAGAAGTGTCGGTGCATCATAGGAGTCATACAATAGAAAATCCACACCTTACAACAATACAAGAAGAAAACTTATATTAAAAGCTACCGTCGATAACTTTCACTATACCAAAGAATTCAATATTATAACACATAGTTTGAGAGAGACTAAATTAAGTTTAGCAACATGGTGTTTTTTTAACATGCCTTGAGAAACTCAAAATTATGATTCAAAATAAAAAAGAAATCAAAATTAGTAGTTTCATGAAAATTCAGAACTTGTCTAAACTATAAGTTTTCAAAGCTGACAATTCCTACAGTAAGCAGCTTTCCAAAATCATTGTAGTTCTAAATTGGGATGCAGTAAGGAAGGAAATAATTTATTTTGCTACAATTCCAAATAGTTGAATTTAGTTGTGTAAACGAATCTAGTTGATCTCAAGTCACAGCCAACTTGGACTTAGCTCGCCTACTTTGTGACGACTTGAACTCATGCTCGAGCTTGAATTGAGATTGTATGATGAGCGTGAGCTCTACTTGTTGGAATAATAGTGGGCTCGAGCTTGACTCATGAGCTCAAGGTAAAGTGAGAGAATACATCAACAACGAGAAGTTGGTGAGACCAGCGGGACTACAATTGGAGCTCGTTGGAGAAGTTGCAATGTGAACTTGCAGATGGTGGCTTCAACGACGATGAGCCGACTCGTAATGGGAGCTTGTTGGAGAATGTATCGACGACATCAGTGTCCAGGATCTTGATAAGAGCTCGTTGGAGAAGGCAATGTTTTGACTAGTAGGGATTGATGGATGTTGTGATGGAGTTCGTTAAAGTAGGCATTGACGGGAAGTATGCCGTCTTTTGATGTTGAAGAGGAGTTCGTGTGATGGGACTAGGATTTGAGCTCAAGTAGGTATTGATGGAATCAACAACGGATTGAAATCAAATGGTTGAGAAAGAAATGTGATATAGAATTTATGATTTACTCGAGCCGGCTCGAAAGCTAACATGTTGAGTCTTGATGAACTCGAACTTGCATAATATATGGGTTCTAGTTTAAGCTCAAGTTTAAGCTTATGGCTTGATAAACTCAACTCTTGAACTAGTTAGCTAGCAAACTAAGCTCACTTGCATTCCTAGATGAACCCTCGTTATAGTAGGAAATTGAGAGTAGAATGAAAGAAAACAACCATAAATCTTCCCTTTTGCACAAAACCATAAGGAAGCTAATCACAAATTTTGACTGCTATGTAAAATCGATAAGGAAACCAAGCGGTTGCTGAAATCTCGACCACAGTAGAAAACCTTGAAGGAAATGTGCAATTAATGGTTATTTGTTGGAAATTACCTTCAACATCATTGCCATCTCACCAATTCGATGACATCTGCAATAGTAACCAACTACAATGACCTTCCAAAATAGTGCTAGGACGAGAACAAGGAATCAAATTTGTTGAATAGGGAGTCAACGAGAACCAATGGCTAGAGATTCAAACCAACATAAAGAACCAAACTAAATCAACTTAGAATTTAGAGGACACAAACCATTCTCTGTAAGATCATTAATATAGGCATCTTTCATTAAAATAAACTAGAAAGAATACAAAACTATAAAATAAAATGACAAAAAATTTCAATATTCACAATAACCATGTGTTTGACTTTGTGCTTACCTCTGGCACTTCCAGCACATATAATCCTTTTGATTTTGTCAAATAGACCCGACTTGTAAAAAATTGACTACAACAAATCAAGCATTAGATGCTTGTCAAGAAAATATGGGCATGATCATTATCCATCTTGCGAAATAATTGATAAATGATCATATATAGATCTATCATGCAAGATACAAGATACCTCTAATATTCACCATTAGTAGTGGACATAAGTTCTTCATTTAGAATAGCCTAAGAAATAAGATATATGGACTATTAGATAAAGTGTTGGGTATAAATTGGCAGGAAGGAGATGGGAAAAGAAAACAATGCAAGTAATTAGTAGCAAGTTCATGAAATCAAGTAAAATCAGATACATATATTGAAGACTGAATTAATTCATAAGTTTATAATTGTTTGACAGTTTTAATTTGTAAGCATTCATACTAACCTATTGCAAGAGTTTTATGATCCTACTTTTTATTTAATTTCTTAAAGATCCCTATAGAACCTTTTGGATTTAGGTGTGCTATTATCTTATCAGTTGATTTAAATTTCACATATCTTTTATTCATGTCAAAAACATATTTATAATTATTCATAATCAACCATCAATTTTCTAAGAATATTTTCTTGCAAATTATGCATAAGTTATGAAAATGATTGTACAAATCACTAGGTACTCAATAGGATGTTTAGTAAGATCTTTTTAGATTTTTTTGATCGAATCTCTGCAAAAATTCTTATGTATTTATGCCCTTACTCCAAAATTTAAATTTACTTATACCCTTAGACCTATTAGTAGATGAATTATATACAAACTCATTAAAAAAAATTAATCTCAACCATATGAATTCTCTTTAATCAAATTTTCCAACTTTTCATCAAGACTCCTATTAATTACATCAATTTGTTCCTTAGTTTGTGGGCAACAAACCTTTTAAAATTTTTGTTGTGTTCTCACCTTTTTCCATAGAATTATTTAAAAATAATTTTATGAATTTTACACATCTATCAAATATAATATTTTGGATAATTGAAACAATATTATTCCTTTGTGATACGCAGGGGGTTAGTCAAAACAGGGGCTAGGCTGAGAGGAACCTAACATGGAGAAAGAAGGGGGTTCAACCCTCCTTGTGGGGCCCAAGAAAGATATGATTCATATGTATGGAGGAGGAATCAAGGGGGGATGATTTAGGGAAAGTGTTCTAATTTTAAATTCAAATATGAGAGGGAATTACTTAGGAAAGAGGGCTGATTTGAGAGGGAATTAATTAAGGAAGGAGGTTAATTTGAGAGGGAATTAATTAAGGAAAAGGGGCTGAATTAGGAGGAAATTAGGAGAGCCTATTTAGGACTAACTATATTGTTATTTTGGTATCTTGAAATTAATTTTATGTTTTAGTTTTCTTTGTGAGTTTCCTAGTGGTGTCTACGGTTTGTGGAGAGCCGATCTACCTCTCGAATAGTAGATCAATTGTATGTTGCTTTATTTTTTAAGGAGAAATCAGAAAACAACTATTATCTTTGTGTTCACACTCTTTTCTTCTCTTTTATTTGTTGTTTTTACTTCCAAGATGTATCAAATTAGTATCAGAGCTAGGTTTTTGGAGGGATGACAGAAAAGAAAGTGGATGCATTAGAAGGCGAGTGAAATTCGGGATGGAGGAAAGTTCTCAACCATTGAAGGAAAGTTTTCTACCATGGAAGGAAGGTTTTCATCTATGGAAAACCAATTTGGATGGGTGGAGGAGATGATTATGAAGCTCATGGAGATACAATCCAAAACTCCATCGGTGGTTCTGATCGCTAACCCTAACCCGGAATCGATTGGGATTCCCTTGGCTGAATCTAAGGGAAAAGAGATTGGACTGAGAGAGTTTGATAAGGAGAATTTCTTTCATAAAGAACCACTTCTTAGGCTCCAATCAGGGGCGAATTAGGGGTTTCAGATTGAGGGATAATAAGAAGGGAGTTTTATGGTGGAGTTGGTGGAGTGACCGACCATTATGAGAGGCCTTTTGGGCAAGGGAGTGGATGACCAGATGAAGGGAACGAGCTGAGCCATGTTGATCTGGTCATGTGAGGCATATGGAAGAAAGGTGGGATTCCCACCCTTGATACACGGGGGTAACTAATGGCGGAAGAGAAAGTTGGGACGAAGATGCTAGGGTGAGGAAGTTGAAGATGACAGTATTCAAAGGGAAAAATGCTCATGAGTGGGTATACTGGGTGGATTGGTATTTCGAGATGAACGGATTGAGAGAGGATGAGAAGTTTATAGCCATAGGGCTATGCCGGGAGGGGAAAGCCCTCGCTTGGTTCCAATGGAGGGAGAGTAAATATCCGATCCATTCTTTGGAGGAGTTTAAGAATTATTTGTTGGAACATTTTTGAGCCATTTGAGAAGGAAACTTATACGACCAATTTCTTTCCTTGACTCAGGAGAGGACCGTCATGGAGTACAGGGAGAGATTTGAGTTGTTGAGGGGAATTTTGGAGGAGGTGCTAGAAGAAAATTTCATTAAGGGCCTCTAGCCCGACATACGAGGGGACCGATTGTTGAGACCAAGGGGGTTGAAGGACACGATAGATCTAGCTCATATAGCAGAGGATTGGAGACAGATGGAGAAGATCAGTAAGCGGAGTAGCGGGAGGCTCTTATAAAAGTACCTTGACTTCACTGGCACCGATAACACAGACAATGTTATTTCGGCGAGAGGCTTCGAGGGAGAAGAGTGGGGGAGTTCGCCTTGGGCCAACTTCAAGCGCCTTACAGAAGCAGGGGTGTAGGACAAGAGAGCGAAGGGTCAGTATTTCTACTGTGATGAGAAGTATACACTAGATCATCGGTGCAAGGACCGCACACTCCAGGTTATTATGATATGTGATGAGGATGAGACCAACATAGAGGATTTGGTGGAGAAAGCAAAAGAGAAAGGAGAACACCTATACCTTGATGCGGCGGAAGCGTCCCTAATTCAGTGATGAGATTTACTCCAAATTACACCATGAAGGTAAGGGGACATATCAGAGAGTGATCAGTGGTGATTTTGGTGGATAACTGGGCTACCCACAACTTCATATCAAAACTGGTTGTGGACCAATTGAGATTGATATTGACGAACATAGGGAGCTTTGGAGTCATGATGGGGACGAGGAGAGTGGAAAAGAGTAGGGGGATTTGCAAGAGGTTGATGCTGACACTCCATGACATATAAATAGCAAAGGATTTTCTTTCCTTGGAGCTAAGGAGCACATATGTCATTTTGGGCATGAAGTGGTTGCAGACCTTAGGAGAGACTAAGGTGGACTAGAAGACATTGACCATGAAATTTATGGAGGGAGGGAGGGAGGAAGGTGAAGATCAGGGGGGATTCTAATCTATCCAAAGCCAGTGTTTCTCTTAAGACCTTTTTGAGGACAATCCATAGAGTAAGGATGGGATTCTTGGCGTTGCTCTAGAGCCTCTAGGGAGGGGAAGGCATGTAGAAAGAGGAGGTTTCAGAGATAGTCCAACCAGTCCTACAACATATCAGTGAGGTGTTCCAACTATCTCAAGTCCTATCTCTCCCCAAGGGAGCATGAGTATGCTATTAACCTGAAAGAAGGGGTATCCACTATTAGTGTTCGGCCCTACCTGTACCCACATATTCATAATGATGAAATTGAGAGGCTAATCAAGGAATAGTGTCAGTTCTTTCTCCAGCCCTGTGTTGCAGGTGAAGAATAAGGATGGTAGTTGGAGATTTTGTTTAGACTATTGAGCTTTGAATAAGGAAAGTGTTGGATAAGTTTCTTATATCAATCATTGATGAGTTGTCAGATGAGTTGTATGGAGCGGTGATACTCTCCAATATTGATCTAAAATCAGGATACCATCAGATTAGAATGCCGCCCACGGACATCCATAAGACGGCTTTCAGGACTCATGAAGGCTACTACAAGGTCTTAGTGATGCCTTTTGGGCTAACCAATACGGCATCTACTCTCCAGTTGTTGTGAACAATGTATTCCAACCCTACCTCCGCAAGTTTTTATTGATTTCTTCGATGACATCTTGGTGTATAAGCAGTCTGAGGCAGTGCATGTGGAACACTTGAGAGTACTGTTAGTGACATTAAAGGAACATCAGTTTTATGTCAATTTGAAGAAGTGTTCCTTAATTTGCATAGCGAGGGTGGATTATTTGGGATATTTAGCGTCCAAATCAGGAGTAGTTGCATATATTTCCAAGATAAAAGCTATGTTGAAAACTTGGATTTCTAATCCGTTTTCCTAGTCGTGTCGGAGCAGTTAGAGGCGGATCAGTTTAGGGTTGGACCTGAACACGACCCGAAAATCCATTTTGACACCCTATTTTGTACCCTACAAGATAGTTGAATTCATTGGAGCAGTAGCATATCGCCTACAACTTCCACCAACCTCAGTCATCCATCATGTGTTTCATTTTTCACAGCTGAGGCATGTGATAGGAGATCACAAACCGTCTTCACTATTCCCGACTTTGACAAAAGACATAAAGATCATTTTAGAGCCCATGGACATAGAAGGGTGCATCGAGGGGAAATATGAGCACTGGAGGTACTAGTCAAATGGAATGACTTATCAAAGCATGAAGCTACATGCGAGCCATACGAGATGATCATGAGCCAATTCTTATCCTTCCACATTGAGGATAAGGTGCATCTTTGGGGTGAGGGGAGTGGAGTATTATACGTAGGGCGCTAGCGACTGGCCCAGCTTGGACCGAATCAAGGGCTGGATTGGGCGGAATTTGGCAGGGAGAAAGAAGGGGGTTCGACCCCCCTTGTGGGGCCTAAGAAAGATATTATTCATTATGTAAGGTGGAGGAATCAAGTGTGTATTATTTAGGGAAAGAGTTCTTATTTTGAATTCAAATTTGAGAGGGAATTAATTAAGAAAGGGGGGTGATTTCAGAGGGAATTAGGAGAGCCTATTTAGGGCTAACTATGTTGTTAGTTTGGTGTCTTGGAATTTATTTTCTATTGTAGTTTTCTTTTAGAGTTTGCTAGCGACATCTAGGATTTTTTGGAAAGCCGATCTACCTCTCAAATAGTAGATTAATTGTATATTGTCTTGTTTTTTAAGGAGAAGTTAGAAAACAACTATTATTTGTGTTCCTATGTTTTTCATCTCTTTTGTTTGTTGTTTATCTGTGTCCCTACGCATCACTTCATTAAAATTTAATTTTATTATTTATTATAGATTAATAGTTTTATAGCATTGGAATGCAATGAGCTATTTTAGAAAAGTAATTCACTAATTTAAAGGTTGGCTTATGTTTTCTTAAGGTTTTTGGTATCTTAGAACAAAGTTCAAAGTACCGTTCTTGTAAAATTTACATGGAATAATTAACTGTGTAGAGCCCAATTTTATACTTTTTTCCTGTTGTTGTTTGACAAGTGATGTATTGTGAAATAATTCTCACAACATCTCTTTTTAGTATTGGCTAATATATCCATCCTCAATAATAGATAATCCTTTGAAAATCAGCCCAGACTAGGTGATTCGACCTGTTGATTTGGGAACTTGTTGCATGCCCAATCCCATTTGATAGAATTTTAGAATGTTAATTAACTTGCAAACCTGCTCAAACTGTTGAATTGGTGCTACCTAATTTAGATGATTGAGAAATATTATAACTCTATTACTAATGATTTAATCATTAAATTGAAGATAATGTTGTAAGTAGGGGTGCAAGTGAGCCGAGCCAAGCTTATCGAACTCCTCAGAAATATTCTCCTCAGCCCTTGCAAGCCAGCTCGAGCTCGGCTTGTTTATGGGCTCGCGAGCCGAGCTTATCGAGCTCACGAGTCAAGTTCGAGCTTGATGAGGCTCGGCTTGTGAGCTCGCAAGCTAGCTTGAATAATTATTAATATTTTTAAAATAATGTTATTTTATTTATTAAATTTAAATATAAAAAATAATAATAAATATTTAATAATATTTAATAATATAAAAATAAATTAATATTTCATGTTTAAAATTAATAATAAATGTTTAAAATATTTAATAAAAATTTTGAAAAATTAAATATGTTAAATAATTTATAATATTTAAAAAATCCCGTTGAGGCTCGCGAGCCGGTTTGAGCTCGTTTACAATGGGACCAGCTTGAGATCGAGCTCGCCTTTTGGGCTCGACTAAGCTCGAGTCGAGCTCGAGCTCAAGTTCAAGTTCGAGCCGACTTTTCGACCGACGAGCCGAGCTTGATAAGGCCACTACTCGACTCGTTTACATTTCTAGATATAAGCATATAGCTTCCCCGCGACCTCTGTCCACAATCTTGGGTTTCGCTAGAATGTTGCAAATTCCACAATCAAAATTTCTAAACCTACAGCTCAGTTGGTTCATTCAACCTCCTTAATCCTCAGTTCTACAGTATCTTACTTTCTTCCACTGACCCATTCAGTCGCAATGCCGCACTGTTGTCACACATCCCAAATCACAGTGAGGTAGGATGTTATTTTAGTATGTTTTAAGGTCCCATTTATAACAAAAAAGAAAAATTAAATTGATAATTTCACAAAAATTCTAGTATCCGTCTTCTGTTGAATATATGTATGACTAATAGACGATTGCCAGCTACATCAGGAATTCTAGAATAGAAGGAAACATGGCACTAGCAAATCTTGACTTCAGCCCAAAATTGAAAAGGAAACAAGCAACCACAAATCTTGATTTCCATCCAAATCGAGAAGGAAACAAGAAATTAGCGGCTATCAACATGAAATTAGCTTCAGCAACAGTGCGGTCTCGCCCAAATCAGCAATAACTTCAACAGTGACCAGCAAAAGTAGCATTTCAAAACATTGGCCAGATATGAACATGCAACCATAGGTGTTGAATATGATATAAAAATGAGATAGTCTTTAAACTCGAATCAACATAGAGAATCAAACTAAGGCTTCATTTGAGATGGCTTTCTTACTGCTTCTTAAAATAGTTTTTTAGTACAAAATTAAAGTTTTGCTTGGGACGGCTTTCTTACGGCTTCTTAAAGTAACTTTTAGTAAAAAAAAGAAAAAAAATTTATTTGAAACCTGCTTTAAGAAGCGGTTTAAAATCCATCTCAAACGAAGCCTAAAATTCTTTACGCTAAAAAATTACTTTAAGAAGCAATAAAAAAGACGCCCCAAATGAAATCTAAATCAACATAGACTCTTATAGAACACAATTCACTCTCAATAAGATCATCATTATATGCATGTTACATCACCGCAAACGAAAATGAATAAACTAATATAAAATAAAGCAAATAAACCAATCTCAAAACTCAGAATAACTTTGTTTTCATCTTTGCACTTTTTGAATCAGATGTGAATAAATCTTCTGATTTTGATTACTTTTTGAATCAGACAGTCGAATTTATCTTATTGGCAGAATGTTACAGTAATTGCATGAATTTGTATAATGCCATCATGTGAGCTTGCAAATTCTCTCTCTGATGTTTCGTTTGGGACAGCTTTCTTACTGCTTCTTAAAATAATTTTTTTGTAAAAAATTAAAATTTTTGTACCAAAAAGCTGCTTTAAGAAGCAGTAATAAAGCCATTCCAAACGGAGCCTGAATGGTCTATATATCCCATTCTATTTAAACCTTTTATCGCACTATAACATCATAGTTAAGCTAACCATTATATCAAATATTGTAGGCATGGATATCATATCATACTGTGCGAGGGGAGGAAGAATTAATCAGACTGCGCACTCAGTTCGAAGCTGTTTTGTTCCTTTAGACTTCTTCTTAAGCATCGAAACTCAGAGGAATAATCTTATGAACAGTTGTTTTCTGTTGAGTGATTGGTCATCTTGAGCTGGAGGAAATGCTTCTGAATTTATGTCAATGGTTCTTAATCCATAAGGATTAGAACGCAAATATATATCATAATCACTGTGACCTTGTGACGCTGTCTTCATCTTCACAGTTTTTTTCTGTTTTGTATCACCTGAAACTGGTTAGACACTATTTGACCCAACCTGAATTCAACATGTTTTTAAAATCGGGTCAGATTTGGGTCATTTTTTTGAACTCGAATCTGACCCGCTTTAGACCTGGGTCAATCCGACACGACCCACCAATCCAGATCTGAAGCAAATAAATTCTGAAGTTGGAATTCTTGGCAGATTAAATTTTCAGAACTCAAAACAGTAGAGTTCAACCCAGAAAGAATTTAGCGGCTAGAATTCACATGGAGAATAGTATTAAGAAGGCAAGAATTATAAAATTAAAAGTTTACAAAGTACAAAGAAGAAGATATTTGTCATTTTATAAAGTACAAACTATAAATTATAAAATTAAAATAGTTTATAGCAATTATCAATTTATCACATTTTTTTTCAACTGTTTTATTTCTAAAATATCAATTTATCACATATAAATTAGAAACAGTTCATAATTTGCAATAATTATTACAGAAGATAATATGTAAATCAATTAACAAAAGTTATAAAATAGAAAATAATTTACTGCAATTTACCAAATACAAAATAGTTTACAATTTACTTTTTGTTGCTTTGATGAATTAAAAATCAATTTACAAAATACAAAAGGTTTTAAAACAAATTTGAATACGGAAATTATAAAATACACTTTAAGTGCATAAAGAATCTGTATTCAATTTATAAAATACGGTTTAGTTTCCCAATAAACTGCTTAAGGAATCTGCCTTCAATCGTCAAAAAGATTTAATTGCAATGAAACAAGTAAAATAGCTATAAAACTTGATTACTTTTATTTCTTTTTTTTTTTATTTTTTTTTATTTTTAGTTTTTTTTATTTTTTTTATTTTTATTTCTTTTATTTTTTAAAATTTTTTATTTTTATTTTTTTAATTTTTTTATTTTTTGATTACTTGAATGCATAGCTCATTATTATTATTAACTTGAATGCATAGCTCATATTACTGTAGAAAAGTGACCTTTTGTGGCAGATTCGCAAAATAAGAAAAAAAATCTTTGCAAAATATAATTTGTGGTGGAATATAATCCAACACAAAAAGTGGTGTCGCAACATTATTTGCAGCGGAAAAAAATTCGCCACAAAAATTGCGGCAAAATAGAAATGAGATATAAATTGCGTTGTAAGTGTTCTTCTTGACACCGAGGAGATATGCACGGTGTGACCACACTGAACGTCCAAACCAATACTTACAAACACAAGAGTAGAGCTAGATAATATTGGAGAATCAAGGAGAGTTTTGGGATGGAGAATACTAGAGAATTGAGGAGAAGAAACCCTAGAGTTTAGACGAAACCAAAAAAGGAGATGAGAGTTGAGAGTGGATACACGACGTAATGAGATGAATAGCGGTCGAGAGTTGAGATTAAAATCCATGCAACCCTAATTAAACCGCATTGGTCAACATTGGGTTCTCTGGTTAATTCGAACCCGACCCGAAATTTTAAATGGGTCAGAATTGTAGACCTGAACCTAACCCATTTTTCAAACAGGTTGACTCTAATCCGAAAATTTCAGGTCGGATTCGGATCGAATTATCATGTCCTGATAATTTTTGACAAACCTAATTTTCATCAGGAATTCTCAAATATATTAAACCATAACATGGGCTTCAAATTTCTTAATCTATGATGAAATAAGGATTTACCACACTAATTGCTGACAATAATTTTCAAGTCTGTTGAATATATGACTAAATAGTACATGCAGCAATTTAGCGCAAGCAAATTTCAGCTTTATACGGAGCAGCTTTTTTAAATAATTTTTATATAGAAAATTTTCTAACTAATTTTTTTATTAAAAAATTACTTTAAAAACAATAAAAACAGTATATCAAGCGAAGCAGTCGGTGCTATTATCTTACGTGTAGCAGTTCAGCCCAATTTTGTGAGATTATCTCATAAGCTGGCATATCTTTGAGCTCAAATTTGATCAACTGCATTTGACCAAGACTTTATGCTTTCATATTTAGTCAACGTTGTTAAAAACACTATTCATATTTCAAAAGTCAAAAGCAAAAAAAAAAAAAAAAAAAAAAGAAAGACACGCTTTTCAAAGGCTCCAACCACCTGGAATAACTAGTTAGAATTCTTTACTTTTAGTTAGGTCATCTGTCGTTTTCTTATACGAGCGTTTCTCTCTTTGGCTCTCGCAGAAGCCTCTGATTGTGGGCAAATTATTGCGTCAGGTGACCGAACGCAGAGATGCGTTCGGTCTCTCTCTGTCTACAGTAACCTGCGCTTTACTGTAGCACTGCTACAGTAAAGCGCAGGTTACTGTAGACAGAGAGAGACCGAACGCATCTCTCTGTCAGGTGACCTGATGCAATAATTTGCCCTGATTGTGGAGGTTTTAATTGGCAAGGAAGGCTCGGGCTCAACTCGTTAATGAGCTCGTGAGTCGGGTTCGAACAGAATTTCAATTGCTCGTGGAGCGGCTCGTGAAAGGAGGAACGGTGGGGGCGGAAGGCTGAACGACATGGGAGGAAGATCGAACAGCCGAAGCTCGCGTGCAAACCGGCCAAGTGCGTGTCGAACAGAAACTATGTGCGGGATGCGGAATTGTGTGCTAATGGCAGAACCCACGTGCGAAATGAACTTGGAATTGTGTGTGAATCGAACACGGAAGCCGCTCAATGACCCACTTGACAACTCTTTTTTTGGTGGCGAGTGAGCTCGACTTGAGTTCAAATTATTAAGTTTGTTTATATCTTAAATAGTACAAGTACATATATGCTTAATTAATCCCTAATTATTTCCCTAATATAAATCCTAAATATTAATTAGTTCATAAAAAATAAAAAAATTAATTAATTCATTATATTTTTTTTTAATAGGAAATATATTAATAACACAAAAATAAAGGTTACATCAGCATAAAAAGAAAAGCTAGCAGATAAAAAAATAAACAACAGAGAGAATTAGAAAATAAAAGCGAGCTCAGAACAAAGACAAAGCTTTCAGCGTCCAGTGTGTCCCGCACGGAACCTCCAGAAAGCGATTGCCACCAGCAAAGAAGGACCAGGACGCGAGCCCCAACCACATCATAACCCAAAGCCTCACGTAGCAGCAAATCAAACAGTAAATCCGCCAAATCCCGAGAAGAAACAGCAAGAATCAACAAACATACGAAACGAAAAATCATCTCCTGCGTCGACCTCTCCCCCAAAATTTTCAGCGAGAGCCAACATTTGAAGTACGCACAAGAGTAAAATCATTGTCGGACTCAACAGACTGCGAATCCGACTCCACATCCGACCAATCAACCAAACAATTATTCTGATTCCTAATATCCAAACCAGAAGAATTACCCACACAGTTGGCCATCACTTGGGAATCAACCATGCTTACAGGGACCACAACTAAACTGTTGGTAATCAAATTAACTTCCTCTCTTCCCTTCTCAATTTCAGCCGGCACCACCGCAACAGGCATAACACTATCAGAACCACCATCTGCATCTTTTAAACCTTGAACACCCCCATTAGAATTCACAACACCCATAACTGGCGAGCCATCAGAATACACCACATTCATTGCACCAAAAACCACCTCCGGCACCACCATTGGAGAACCATGGTCACTAACATCAGTCACAACCGGAGGTACAAAAGGAGCTGCATCGGGGGATAAGACAGAACAGTTACCAACACGACTACTAGGCACATCATTCACAGCATTAACCACATCAACCACATTCAAAATGGATGGGTTAGAAGTGACCAAAGACTCCAAAATCTCAGAATTTCCGCACACAGGCAGCGGCCGATCCCCAAGATCGGAAAGATCGCTCGCAACCTGCGCCTCATCAACAGGCTTCACCACATTCTCACGAGATTTATGCACATTCAAAGAAGCAGAAAAGTTACCACAATCCCCCTTGATATGACCAAGCCGTTTACACACAACACAATAAGCAGGCACCTCCTCGAAACAAACTCGTTGAACATACCCAGAGTTCTCCGAACCAAGCCAAATTTTATCAGGAAGGTCCTTAGTAATGTCAATCTCCACCAGGACCCTCGCCAGAGAAGGTCTAGATCCGACAGATGTAGAATTATCAACTTTTAAAGGACGGCCAAACATCGAAGCCAAAGCATGAAGGATACGAGTGGGCAAAAGGTGTGGTCGCAGACTGGGAAAGGCAACCCAAATAGGAATAACCGGAGACTCAACCCCGACATCAAGATCCGGCGACCATTTAGTAAGTTTCAAATAGCAGTTATTAACCATATAAGATCTATGGCTGAACACTCTACTATAATCCAAATCATTAGAAAGCTTAATAAGAATATGAGATTGATCCAGAATAGTTACAGAGAATTCAGCATTTAGTTCAAGCTGAAAAAAAAAATTCCGGATAGCATCTAGTGAAGGGCGCCGCGTAGGAAAGAAACCAACCAGAGCAAATTGAAAAGGAACAGACAGAGCTAAAATTTCTTCCTCCGATATCCATAACGAGGGTAAACCACGACAAAAATCCTTTCTTAACTCAGGAAAATCAACTGAAATTGAAGAACCATATAAAGTTTCCACAAAAGAGCGCGATTTAAAGGACCCATCCAAGAAACTGGGGTCACAAACACGACTAACCACCATACAACAACAACAACAACAACAACAACAACATCAAGCCTTTATCCCACTACGTGGGGTCGGCTACATGAATCCTTTTTCTCCATTGTGTCCTATTAAAAGCCAAATTCTCGTTTAAATCTAATAAAGAAAGGTCATTCCTAATATTTTCTAACCAAGTCTTTTTAGGTCTACCCCTACCTTTCTTAACACAAGTCAAATCTAATACCTCTACTCTCTTAACTGGGTCGTCGGAAGGCCGCCTTTTTATGTGACCAAACCATCTAAGGCGACTCTCTCTAATCTTATCTTCTACTGGAGCTACTCCAAACTTTTCACGTATATGCTCATTTCGTATCCTATCTCTAAGGGTAAAGCCACTCATCCATCTAAGCATCCTCATCTCTGCCACACTTAACTTAGTATTATGCTTCTCTTTTAATGGCCAACATTCGGCACCATAAAGCATTGCAGACCTCACGACTAACCACCATAATGAAAGGAAAAGGCAGAAAAATGAGAGGGCAAACTTCCCTGGACAGCAACCTGAAGAAAACAAGCCCTAGCGGCGGAGACGAGAGTCCAGGCGGCGGCGCGAAGCCCAGCCATCGCGAGAGTCCAGGCGGCGGCGCGATGCTCAGCCGTCGCGAGCGGCGATATGCCCTAGCCGTCGTGGGCGCTTCTTAGATTGTGGGAGAGCTAGAACGAATTAATTCATTATATATAGATATATATATATATAATTAATTCATTCATTCATATTTTTATGTAGATTTATATTTATCTTTTCTCATGCTTAAGCTAACCTAAGAGTTAAGCTAAGCTTAAGCTAAACACAAATAAATTAACCATAAGCAACACCAAACTACCTCTGAGAATTTAAAAATATGGGATTAAGAGTTGATTAACTAATCTAATCTCACTCTTATGGATTTAATAAATCTATGGTTTTTGCCTTTTTGGAGCTATTTGTATGTTTTTGGGTTTTTGGAGCTATTAATGGGAAAGGGACTGAAGGATTATAATATTTGATTGAAGTGATAGATTGTAATGGTCGACAACCGCCCTCTTGCCGTCTCCGCCAGGCGCATTAGTTACTCTCTTACTTGCAGAGAAGTAGAAGAAATGGTGAAGGTTGTCGAATTTCAACGTGTCGGTTTCCGATTTCAGCTATTGCTTCTTATAGTTTCTTATTCGAGGGAGCAGAACGAGAAAAGCCCTCCATCCAATTTCGTCATTTGCTGCTCTGCGGGTTGGAACTGAGCAGAGCTACAGGGTTTAGACTTGGGAGATAGGGCTAACTGCTTTCGGGTTATTGGTAGAATGGAGGAGGACCTTGAAGTGGTGACAGGGATTTTTGGTGACGTTCGCGACTTTAGGTGGCGGGGATTTTTGCCAAACGTCTTCAGGTTGATTTCCAGAATGTCTTCTGGAGCTGTAACAGGGATTTTTGCCTTAGGTATGCTAGTTCCAGTTTGTTGTAATGTTTGTTTTCCTCCTCCTCCTCTCTCTCTCTCTCTCTCTCTCTCTCTCTCTCTCTCTCTCTGCTGTAGTTGTGAGAATCAAAACATATCTTGTTTCATTTAAATTGCATAATTTGTTTTGACGGAACAATAATTTCTACCTATTTTTAGTTAACATGGTGATGCAACCTTAATCTTTGATATTAACTTTGATGTAGATCTTAAAGGCTAGGTTTCCCTAATGTGACATGATGTAATGCAAAAAAATCACACTCTTAGTTAACAAACCATCAATGCAAGCAAGTATTCTTCTCTCTGTAAAGAATTCTTGAGGCGGGAAGAAGTTTCCTTCTTGAGCTTATTGTGAGAGGAGAGGGAGAGAGCTGAATCAGAACTTTATTGCTTAATCCTCCTCTAATAACAACCTATAGAGCCTATTTAAAGACAGAAAAAGCAACACTAATGGCAATACAAGCCATTCAAGAAAACTAAAGAAATGAACACCTAAAGCTAATAGAAAAAATATAAAAAACCAACTGAACTTGGATCGCAAAAACTCTAACAATCTCCACATTGATCCAACTTCTGTCAAAAACCCTTACAGAACCTCTGAATCAAACCATTCATCTCTTGAATCTGTTGCCACTACCAAGTTAGAGTCATCTTTGAGTTCAACTCTTTGTCATTTCTCTCTATTTGGACAAGTTCTTTTAAAATGTCCCTCTTTGTTGCAAAGATAGCACTTCTTGCTCATTCTCTCTTTTCTAACTTCATATTTGCCCCTAACCAACAACATGTCACCATTCGTTTCCTCATTAATCTCTGATTTCTGTTGAATATCTTTTAACATCAATACTGACTTTATCAAAGTCTGCTTCCCATACAACATTGTATCAACGATGTGTTCATAAGTTTTCGGCAGCGACCTAAGCAAGATGATGCCCTGATCTTCTTCATCATTCTGCATCAACATTCTGCAGATCAAGAATTATCTTGTTGAAGTCATCTATGTGTTTTCGAAGATTCTTTCATTTGAAGGGTATACAATTGCTTCTTCAATATCAGATGATTTGCAAGAGATTTTTTTAAGAATAGTGATTCTAATTTCTCCCATACCTCACTGGCTGTTTTTTTATAGGCAACCTCTCGTAACACCTTGTCACCAAGGGAAAGTAAGACTGTGTTGTGAACCTTCAATTGCATTTCTTTTGCCTTCACCTGATCGGTCAATGTCGCAAATCCATCTTTAGATATTGTCTCCAATAGCCCATGATGGACTAACGATGTCTTTATCTTGATCTGCCATAGGCTGAATCATTTTCTCCAGTGAATATGTCAATCTCGGATCTTTGGACTGACATGATTCTCTCCAACTCGAAGTTTTTTCAATCTGGAAGCTCCACCTCAAAGATTTAGAATGATCTTTATTGCGGGCTAGAATATTCGCAGCGGTAGAGTGAGTAAACTTTTCTTCTTAGCGATGCACGAATATCCAGCACACAAATAGAGAGAGAAGTAAAATATCTAATCTTTTTTACGTGGAAAGCCCGAAGAGGGAAAACCACGAGGACTCGCCCAAGTGAAAAGGCTACTAAATTTGAGTGAATTACAAAAGTTGACCCATCTCTTGACTTAGAGGCGGTCAAATTACAATAGTTTGGAGAGTTAGACAAATGTCTAGTGATGTTCGGGCAGATGTCCGATGGCATCTGGGAAGAAGTTTAGCTGATGAGGAATGATCTGACAAAGGTAGGGAGGAAGTCCGGTGACGCTCGACTATCAGGTGGAAGTCTAGAGGCGGTCGACGATCCGGTGGTGAACCGATGAAGGTCGGGCTGAAATCCGGTGGCGGTCGGCGGCCGAGTAGAAGTCTGGCTGAGGCCGGCGGCTGGGTGGAAGTTCGGCTGGGGTCGATGACTCGGTGGTAGTCCAACGACCGCCGGGCAGAATTACAGCGGCGGTTGGCACCCGAGTGGAAGTCCGTCTGCAATCGGGTATTGGCGGTGGTTCGACAATGGTTGGGTTGAAGTCCGACGGAGGTTGGTGGCTGGGCGGTGGTTCAACGAAGGTGGAGCTGAAGCCCGGCGACGATTAGCGACCGGATTGAAGTCCAGTGGCAGTCGGCGGCCGGGTGGAACTCTGACGGTGGTTGGCGGCTGTGCGGTGGTTCGACGAAGTTCGGGCTGAAGTCCGGCGGCGGTAGGTGGCCTGGTGGAAGTCCAGCAGCAATCGACGGCCGGGCGAAGGTCTGGTGGAAGTCCGGCAGCGGTCGGTGGCCGAGTGGTGGTCTGACGAAGGTCGGGATGAAGTCTATTGGCGGTCGAGCGGTTATCCGATGATGGTCGAGCTGAAGTCCGGCAGTGCTTGGGCTGAAGTCCGGCGGCAGTCGACGACCGGGCTGAAGTCCAGTCGGCGGTCGAGCGGTGGCCCGACGAAGGTCAGGCTAAAATCCGGCGGCGATTGGCAGCCAGGTGGTGGTCTGAACAACACATTTACCTACTTCTTCGTCTGTATGAACCACACTAACTGATTGATCTTTTGTTCTTCAAATTGCCGTTAAAATCGTCGAAATTCTGTTCTGATATCAATTGTTGTGCAAACAACGAAAATAAAACCAGAATCAAAGCTTAATCATACAAATACACGACGATTTATATGGTTTGGCGAAGATGCCTACGTCTATGGGGAGGGGATGATTTCAATATTGCGGAGAAACAAATATGATTACAATTGGCTTTCACACTCATACCTCTGCAACAACCCTCAAATTCCTTTAAATAGATTTGAGACAAAACAAATAAGAAAAATTTTCCTAATTTAAGCATCAATTAAATCCCTAATTAATGTAATAATCAGTCCCCTAATTAATACATTAATTACCCATCAAAGATTTTCAAAATAAGGCTTATTTAGATTTGAAAAGATTTCCAAATCAACAAAAGAGAATTAAGGGATGAAGAATAATAACCTAAATATTTTATGGTGGGTTAGTGGATGAGGATAATAACATAAGGATTTTATCTTGATTCTTATGGAAGCACAACAAACTCGCAATCTCATATAAAGGGAGGGAGGGACGATTAACAAGATGGAAGATGGGTTAGAATGGTTGCTTAAAATTCAATTGGAATTGATTTAGTGGTAGAACTAGGGAAGAACTGTTATTGGCTCCCACCCTCCTTGATTAGAGAAAAGCTGTATGTGGCTATGTATAGTATGAAATTCTACTCCTCTTGCAACTATATATATTATAAAATAATTCCTCCAGAATTTTGTATGGGTCCTTCTGTCTCCTCGCACTTGAAATTATAATGCCACCACTGAACTACTCCATTTTAGTAATTTCAAAAAATTTTAGTTGATTCTTATTTGAAATCTTTAGTTTTCAGTGTTTCAAATAGTTTTACTTAGATTGGCAGTCTTCTAAACGTTAGTTTGATGAAGAAATCGGAAGAAGCTTGTTGCAGAGAGAATGAGAAGAGTTAAAAAGGCAAGACAACATTTGCATCCATTCGTCAAAGAAATGAATAGCTAGTTAGACATTGTTTTCACGGCCCATGGTTGTGGCCGTATTAGCTGGTCTTCATTGTTTCATTGTCACCGAAGCCTCGAAAACTTGGGTAAGGAAATCGATAATTAGAACTGCATAGGTGAGAGGTATGTGAAAGAGATTGAAGCTGACAGAACCAAGATGATTTATAGAGAAAAGCAGAAAGTAAACTGCTCGCTCAAATCTGGAGCTCTTTTTTTGGCAGTTTCTCAAGAAGTTATTTTTGTGTATGCTTCCCGTCCTGGAAAAGTGTGATTCAAATTCAACTATGCTTCCATTTCTTTGCTGTACCTACACTATTCATTTTTACCACCTTTGACATCATTAATATAGGTGTTTTTCACTGGTCAGAAAATGTATATAATTCCAGACTTGTGTACTCCATGCTAACTTCATTCATAGGAATTGATGATTTTTCTACAATCTGGGTATTTACAGTTTCCAGGTCATGATCATTTGCATTTTTCCTTAACCCTTCAGCATTTTTTTTATTAATGTTTTAGTTTAACCTTTGTTCTCATTGTTCTTTCTGTTGTGCTTGTTTATTGGTTACCTGCATGTATGATTGCGTGCTGCTTCAAAGCTTCTGTATTTAAGAGCTTTCTCAGTACTGACAAAATCGCACTAACATTGACATTTTTCAATGCTTTATTTGCAGGTGGTACTTTCATGGGAGTACTTAGTGGTGCTTTGGCAGGTCGGGCATCTGACACTGGCATTGTTCGAGGTGCTGCGCTAGGAGCAATTGTGGGAGCTGTTCTTGCTATTGAGGTTCTGGAGGCTTACCATGCTTACCGGCGTGCAGATCAGTCAAGATCTCAAAGCACATATGATGCTAGACGACTCAGGGTTAGATGTCTAATGCAACTAGTATGATGTGTGGGATGCCTTCATGAATAGTAAAATAGCATATTCATGGATCACTAGTTATCAGTAATACAAACAACTTACTTTAAATGAGAACATGCAATAGTAGTGTTTAAACCAAAATTATAATTCATTGTTTTTCAAATATTATCTTTGTTTAGTGCTTTTACAAAGATAAGTCGCTATTTAAGTTTTAATGAGTCTAATCAAAATCTTTGTAAGTGACATAATCATCATTTTTTGTTAACTAAACTAATCACTTAACTTGCATTTGCAATGTATGTAGAAGGGAAAATGCTCTACTCAAAACATCAACAAGTTTATTATTTGTTCCAGCATAATCTGTAAGGGTAAAAAGGTTATTTTTATAAAAACTCAACTCACCCATGCAAAAAAGAACCTCACAGCGGAAGAGGTGAAAGTTTTTCCTCTTGCAATTGTGGTAGTGGAGCTTTGTTCGATGGTATTATAGTGGTGTGGGAGTTGCTAGTTGGGAAGGGGATCAAACTTAATATGAGGGATTAGTTTGGTTCAAAGGACCCTTTACTATGCTGATTGAAAAGGTCGGGACAATATTATTGTAGCTAAAATTAAGGGATTAAAGTGCTTGTATCCCAATTTTCTTTCTTTGGTTTTATTGTTAACCATTATTAAACGACTTATGCTTTAAGGTTTCACCACATCAAATTAGAATTTCAGTGAAAATTGTCAAAAATATTGATAATACAATCAGTTTACTAGTGTTCTTGCATTTCGTTTTACCTGCATGTATGTATCTATCATCTATTTGCTTATTCACCAATTCAGCTTATTATTTCATTAAAGCTGGGTAGTTTGATAGTTTCTATTTTGAATTAATGATTTGATCTTTCTACTACTTGCAGACAGATTTTGTAGAGGACCTCTTTTATGATAGATTTGTACCACATCAATTTTCCTCTACTAGGCTAATGGCTTACCATTGGCAGGTGAGAATCGATATGTGCTCATAGCTTTTGCATTTTTAATCATGATTGTGTAACTTGAATTCATCCAGCCTGAAATTTTCCATCGATGTTATGATTGTGTAACTTATTTTGTACAACACAATTATGACTTCTCTGTTAAGTGGATCAGATCATCTTTAGATCAGGTGCTCTCTCTTCTCCCATGAATGTGATTTTGATTGAACGACCACATAGATAATGGTGTCTCTTTGTGGTTGTTTTCTCTATTTTGTAATAGTTTGTGGTACTTCATTCCATGGTTTAAAATTGCGCAATATGAGGCTCGCCTTGAGTCCCGCCTTTGCGCAATTCCAGTAAAAAACGCCTCGATGCTTATGCCTCGAGTTTTTTTTATGAGGCTTGCGCCTCAACTTGGTTGAGGCCAGCCTCGCCTCACTGGCATGAGGCTTACGCCTCATGCTATATATATTAAAACTTACATAAATCTTGAAGAAAATGCCCAACATTGGACTCTATAGGAGAGGAGGAAGGGGAGAGAGCAATTCATCATAATGATAATTCAAATGAAGAACCCCTTAGTGATGACAATGCTGATGACTTATGAGTTCTTATACGATATGTCATTGCTATTTAATATTTATTTTTGGAAATTGAAATTATATGTTAATGAAAAGAATACTGGGATTTGGGAAAGATAGAATTTTGAGTTGAACTATATTTCATGTTGTCTTATTATTGGGATATTTTGATTTCACTTCATATCTTATACTTTTTTATGTTTTATATTATTCACTCATTAGTATATAAAAAAATTATCATTTTATGTTTACGCAATCCTTTGATTTTGAGGCTTACGTCTCGCCTCACGAATGAAAAACGCCTCAATACCCGAATACGCAATTTTAAACCTTGCTTCATTCTTGGTTATACTGACACAACTGCTTCTGATTTTTTGGCATCCTTGTTACTATAAAATATCATAATAGAGTTTTGAGATCAAATACCATGAAGTTTGAAATTGAAAAGTTTGATCTTTCAAATAGTTTTGGCCTTTGGAAAAAATTGATTATGAATTTTATCTTGGTTCCATTCTTCTATATTTGGCTTGCCAAGCATCTTAACGTAAGTCATTACTATGATTAGGTACGTGATATCTCTGGCGAAGTTGCATCAAAGGGCTTATCAGGGGATCTGTTAATAAAGCTTCCATCTTATGTGATACCTCACAATGAAAGAGATGGTCATGGAGAGAGCATCTGTTGCACAATTTGTCTGCAGGTATTATTTGCTCAACGCATATTAGTTTTGAGACTTATATTCTCTTGTTCCATAGGAATATTTACCCATTGTTTTCTAGAAGTTACAATATACTTTAAAAAATATAAATTTGTTTGAACTGTAGTTGCTTGAATGTAATTGGAAATAAACATTATATTTAAACACTACAAATACCTTCAAAACTCTTCCATGATGATTTGATTTTTACACCCCCCAAAAAAAAGGAAAAAAAGTCCGAAAGGTGCTTCTATCTACAAGGAATCAAAAGAGCTTTTAGATCTGCTTGAGATGACTATAGCTTTTTATAAAGGTGGTTGTAAAGCTGCTGTGATAAAATTAACTTTTTTGAAAGTTGTAAAAAATAGCTTTCTTGCACAAAAAATAAAAACTATTGTTGCAATATGAAAATCAAAGTAATAAAAACTTTGCCCCAAATAAAGGCTTAATCGAAAAAAATAAGTTTTTGTGGATCTCAAAAATTTTTAATTTGTTTTAACATAAATATAATAAATAAGAAATTAATCAAAATTCATATTGAACTGATCTCCAAATAATCTAAAAACTTTAAAGATGCACTTCAAAATTTTGGCCAATATATCCTTTTACCAATTTTTTCCCATTTACCTTTTGAATCCATAATGGAAGACGATACTTTGAAGAACTATTTCTGTGCATTTGATACCGAATCATATTTCACTAGCATATAATTATGTGCTGTTCCTTCAGGATATCGTGGGAGGGGAGACCGTAAGGAAATTGCCTCCATGCTTTCATACATTTCACCTCTCGTGTGTGGATAAATGGCTCGCTGCACATAGCTCTTGCCCTTTGTGCAGGCAATGTCTGGCTTTAACCACCAGTGACTAAAGAAACATACAGATGCAATGTTCCATGGTTTGCATTACTCTTTGTATGATAGTGTAAAAATGCTGTAAATATGTTCATCTCATCAATTTTGCTCCATCTTTTTTATGTTTAGGGTTTAGCGTTTGCGATGGTCTGCAACTGAAAAATCTTCTGAATTGAAGTTAGTGGAGCTATTGTATGGATTGATTAATTATTCTGTGTGGACGTCGAACGTCGTTCTGAGACTAATCAGAATATGTCACGTCACCCCTACGCTCGGTATTGCTGACGTGGCGCATTCTGGTTGGTCTCCGAATGACATTTTACATACGGTCTTTGCACATAATAATTTATTGTATGGAAGAGTGCTGAATGCTTAATAGTTTGCTTTCTTATAGGTTATCAATTGTAAAATTTATTTGATGGGCAAGCTATTTGAACTGGTTAACTATTTGTTTTTCACCTCAAAGTCTGTATGTAATGTTTATTTGTGGCGACAAATAAAATTGAAGAGATGGTTATTACAGTTTTTAGTTCAGCGGCGATCCTGAAATGGAATTAATGGCAGAAATAAGCTAAAAAAAGGAAAAACTGTTAGAATATCATAATCATTAAATAATACTATTAAAATTTTAAATATTCATAGTATTTTTATGTTATTATGATTAAATTTATGAATATTTAATAATTTAATTATATTATTAATGATTTCATATTATTTGTTAAAAGTTTTAATTATATTTATGTGACATTGTATCATATTAAAGATCTATATAATAAAAGTAGTTTCATTATTTTTTCTTTCTCTCTTATAAAAAAAATAGTTTCATTATGATATAATGTAGGAATTATTTTGCAATCAGCTTGGTCTTAAATATTTAAAATAATATCAACTAGGATAAATTCATTTTTTTGCATGGGTAAAGTTACCTTTCTTAGATTAAGGAAAATATAAGCTAAGTAGAATGTTCATATGAGATATTAATTGAGATATAGGTTTTATTTAAGATTGGTTTTTTTTACTGCTTCTTAAAATGCTTTTTTTAGTTAAAAAATTAATATTTTTATACTAAAAAGTTATTTTAAATATTAAAATAGTTGTACCACACAAAGCCTACATTGTGATCAGAAGTATTTTTGATAGACTCAGAAAAATACCGATTGACGAAAAGTAATATTTTTTGACAGTTCTAAAAAGAAATACAACGTTTAGATTTGTGAGCTAGAATAAGATTTTATTTGAGACAGCTTTATTAATGCTTCGAAGTAATTTTTTTTAGTAAAAAATTATTTTAAGAAGCAACAAAAAAACCGTCCCAAATGAAGCCCAAATAGCTAAAATTGGTGGGGGATTAAGCAATGACTGGTTTCAAAAATATGATTAAATTTTAATAATATGCCTGATCAGATAATGATTAACCTTTTAAAATAAGTAATGCAATATCTGTAGTAATTGAATAGCAAAAGAATTGTGTTAAATGGCTAAAATTAAGCTCAAAAATATATTTAATATGAGGCTCTTTCAAAATTAGTTTGAAATATAATTTTGAATTTATATTATATTTACTTCAAAGTTAAAAGAAAATTGCAATTCCTGTGTAATAAAAATACTGAAATTATGTTGCCTCTGCCAGCAAAAAAAAAATTCAAGTAAATTTTTTTCTACATTCAAACATATTATATATACATAAGCTTCTCATTTAAGCGTAGTAATATGTACCTTGGTCTAATTTTGGAGTAAAACTGTGCAGGTCATTTGGATTCCCAAAAGATGATTTCTCCTTGTTCTCCAGACAAGCCCAAATCCTTAAGTCTCCTCTCCTGATAGTATTCGAGAGTGTCCAGTTCCGATTCTCGTGCACGAAAAACTTGCTCAATTTGCAGGAGCACCTTCTTCTCCCCTGATCGTATGCCAATAGCAATCTCTGACCTTGGATCCAGTCCTCCCCTTTCCATTAGCTTTTCATCCTACAAATTTTGTGCATTAAACGTAACGAGTTTTTATATCGCTAACACTTAAAACAAGTCTATTTACCTATCTAACACATACATTTCTATTTGCCTATATACCACTTAAAAATCCTAACCCTCATCAAAACTACCACTTTGTTTCCGTCCCGTCAAACCAAAAACTTGATTGTCTGCTACGCCTTCACCTCCTCTTCCTCTCGCTCGGTCGGCACATCAATGCGTTCCACTAGGTATGCTCTTCTCCATCTTGCTATGCCGTTTTGGTGTTCGAATAGCTTCTTTCGCTCGCAATCGGCTTTGGTAAAGTAAAACAATTACATCAATCAGTTACAAAAACATTGCATATGACAATTTCTTCCTACTCTCTATTTTGTCGCTGATTCTACAGAACCTAGAATATATTACCAAAAAATCCTATTAATATATGTTCTAAAAGTTTGACACTATTTCTACAAGCTCTTCCTCCTCCGATCTATTAATGGCACGCTTCTGCTCTAGGTTGGATAGTAAGTGAATAAAATATCTAAAGAGAAGGAATGTTTGTATAGCCACTGGCTGGAGATGACGCCAAGCGGTTAGATTCGTAAAAGGGAGAAGACGAGCAGCGTGAGATTCACAAACGGTGTGATTCAAACTCAGAGAGGAAGCTAGCTGCTCGAGTAAAAGGTTCTGTTACGCGTGAACCGGCCCAGGAGGGGCCGGCTGGACCCAGTTCAGCCCGGGTCTACACCAGGCTGGGGCGGAAACGCCCAGAGGAGGGGGCGGACAAGGTGGACCCCACTTGAGGCTGATTTAATTATGTGGGAGGGAAATTTTTGAATGCAAAGGACTGTTTAGGTAATTTGTAGGAATCCTTTATTGTTAATTAGGACGATTAGGAGGGAGAGGGGCGGATCTTGAATTTGAATGGGATTTGAGATCTAGGGTTTCTTGCTTGGGCTCTTGGCGTTGCCGGAGATTGTCGGAGAGTTGTTCTTCCTCTCGAATCGAAGAACATTGTATCTTTCTTATTGTCTTGCATCTACTATTGAAATACAATTGATTTGAGTGATTTCTTCTCAGATTTCTAGCATATTCTTCCTGTTTTTCTCTGTTTCTTGGCTGAATTCTGCTGTGGACAGCAGTTTCACATTGGATCTACTTGGTTTTGGTGAGAAACACTTGGAAATCCAAGTGTTTCCTATCAAATTGGTATCAGAGCAGCGATTCGGGGCCACCGGCGGCTGAAATTCTGAAATTTCAGCAAGTTCCTCGTCTTCGGAAGAAGTTTTATGTGGATCCGTTAGAAGAACAATGGCCGGAAAGAAGGTGGATGTCTTGGAAGGCGAAGTCGGTCAATTAAAAACCGATTTGGAGGAAAGATTTTTTGATTTTCAAAATCAAATCACCACCAACAACGAAAGGTTGGAGGGAAAATTCACGGCCATGTAAGAAATGATGAAGAAATTATTGGAGATGAAGACTAATCCAACGACGTCGGAAGCAAGGGAGACTACCGGAGACCACGGCGTAGGAGGAAATCCGAACCCGCGTGGGGGGAGGAGGAATCAGGATGTAGAGATCCTTGAGGGAGACGACGACATGCCACCTCTAGAGCCACTTTCTAGAGAGGAGATGAGCATGGGAAATCAACGTCGAGGTGCTAATTTTCAGCGCCAAGGTGTTGATTTTGAAGGTAGAAGGGAGGAATATGAGAGAAGTGCAGATTTTTGCAATAGAGGAGAAGAATATCAGCGTCGAGGTGCTGAATTTCAGCGTCGAGGTGCTGATTTTGAAAGGGGAAGAGGGGAATATGATGATGGACTCGGATACCAACGTCGGAGAGAGGACCGGGACACTTGGGGAGCACCTCATCTTCGAGGAATGAGAGGTTATGGAGAGTACCGGGGTAACGCAAGGGATCCGAAGGTGAGGAAGTTGAAGATGCCCATCTTTGAGGGGGAAGATGGCAATGGCTGGATCTACAAGGTGGAACGGTATTTTGCAGTCAACGGATTGACAGAGGAGGAGAAGCTGACAGCGGCAGGACTGTGTTTAGAAGGGAAGGCACTGGCATGGTACCAGTGGCGGGACATGAGGCGACCTATTCGAAGCTGGAGAGAGTTCAAGGATTGCCTGCTAGAGCGTTTCCGAACCAGCAGCGGAGGGGATTTCTACGAGCAGTTCTTTGCGCTGACACAGGAAGGGACAGTAGCAGAGTTCCGAGACCGGTTTGAGTACCTAGCTAGCAGGTTGGATCGTCTTTCTGATACCGTGCTTGAGGGAAACTTCATGAAGGGGCTCAGACCAGAAATCAGAGCCGCCGTTAGAGTGATGAGACCACACGACCTGGGGGAGGCCATGGAGTTGGCACTGTTGGTCGAGGACCAGAAGCACCTGGCGAGGGGGATTCGAGGCAGCAGCTCTGGGGGATCCCACAGGATGACGACCACGTTTTTAGCTTCCAAGGGAGCTGCACCGGGGGGTACACGAGAAGTACCAAGGGAGAGGTCTGGAGGAGGAGGGCCTGGGGGAAATTTTAAAAAGCTTACTGATAAGGAGATGCAGGAGAAGAGGGCCAAGGGATTGTGCTTTAGATGTGATGAGAAGTACATGCCGGGACATAGGTGCAAGGACCGGACTCTTCAGGTTCTCCTTGTTTGCGAAGACGAGGAAGACGAAGAGGAAGGTGGGAGCAGGTCAGAAGTGGAGGAGGAGGAGAAGTTGCACCTGGATGTGGCAGAAGTCTCCCTGAACTCTGTAGTGGGATTCACTTCGAGTCACACTATAAAAGTGAAAGGGGTGATAGCTGACCACGAGGTGATGGTTCTGATAGATAGTGGGGCAACCCACAATTTCATTTCCACCCGGCTTGTTGAGTTGCTTGGTATGGCACTAGTGGATACCGGAGGCTATGGGGTGATGATGAGCACGGGGAAGGTGGAAATGGGGAGAGGAGTTTGTAGAGTGGTGCTGACCATTCAGGAGATACAGGTGAGGGAGGATTTTCTTCCCTTAAAATTGCGAAGTACTGATGTGATTTTGGGAATGAAGTGGCTGCAGACTTTGGGGGAGACCAAGGTGAACTGAGGATGGAACTGGTAGTGGGGGGGGGGGGGGAGGAGAATGGTGATACAGGGAGATGTCGGCCTGTCTAGGACGGGGGTGTCTCTTAAGTCCATGATCCGAACCATCTAGGAGGTTGGGGGTGGATACTTGGTGGAGCTGCAACGATTGGAGAAAGTTAGTGTGGGGGAAGAGGGAGACATTCCTCTTGAAGTGCAACCGGTCATACAACAGTTCAGGGAGGTTTTTCAACCTCTACAGGGTTTGCCACCTCAGAGGGAGCTGGAGCACGCCATTATTTTGAAGGAAGGGGAGACATCGATCAGCGTTCGCCCTTACCGCTACCCCCAGATCCAAAAGGATGAGATAGAGAGGCTGATCCGGGAGATGTTGGAGGCAGGGATCATAAGGCCAAGTGTAAGCCCTTTCTCTAGTCCAGTCCTCCTGGTCAAGAAGAAGGATGTGAGTTGGAGATTCTGTGTGGACTACAGGGCTCTGAATAAAGGCACTGTACCAGACAAGTTCTCAATTCCAGTGATTGATGAACTGTTGGATGAACTATTTGGGGCAGTGGTGTTTTCCAAGCTATACTTAAAATCCGGATACCACCAGATCAGAATGAAAGAGGCGGATGTTCCAAAGACAGCCTTCAGGACACATGAAGGGCATTATGAATTTCTGGTAATGCCCTTTGGTTTGACTAACGCTCCTGCTACATTTCAATCTCTGATGAACAGGGTCTTCAGGGAGTACCTCAGGAAGTTCGTACTTGTATTCTTTGATGATATATTGGTGTACAGCAAAACTGAGGGGGAACACTTAGAACACTTGAAGGTGGTTTTGGGAGTATTGCAGGAACACCAGTTACAAGCCAACCTGAAGAAGTGCAGCTTTGCCCAGACCAGTGTAGAGTACTTGGGGCACGTGGTGTCCCAAGAAGGAGTAGCAGCGGATCAAAATAAAATAGAAGCAATGCAGAAGTGGTCCATTCCTAGGAACCTAAAGGAGTTAAGGGGGTTCTTAGGGTTGACTGGATACTACAGGAGATTTGTGAAGGGATATAGTGCTATCGCATGGCCATTGACGGAGCAACTGAAGAAGGATGGATTTTCTTGGGGTGAAGCAGCAACGCAGGCATTTGAGAAACTGAAGGTAGCCATGACTACAGTCCCAGTCCTAGCACTTACTGATTTCAGCCAAGTCTTTGTGGTAGAGACAGATGCTTCAGGGTATGGGCTAGGGGCAATGTTGATGCAGAACCACCGGCCAATAGCTTACTTCAGTCAAGTACTGTCAGCCAGAGCTAGATTGAAGTCAGTATATGAGAGGGAGCTAATGGCCATCGTTTTGGCTATACAGAAATGGCGGCCGTACCTTTTGGGAAGACATTTCATTGTAAGGACTGATCAGAGAAGTTTGAAATACCTGCTAGAACAAAGAATGGTGACTGAGGAACATCAGAGGTGGTTATCTAAACTACTAGGTTATGATTTTGAGATCCAATGCAAGCCTGGTTTGAAAAATAAAACAGCCGACGCCTTATCCAGATGTGTGGGGGAGCTTCAGGAATTAGCTTTGTCAGTTCCTTTAATGGTAGATTGGGGGTCCATCAAGGAAGAAAGTATGTTGAATGAAGAGTTGAGGAAGATCAGTGAGGATCTAGAGAAGGACAAGAGTAGTCATCCGGGCTACTGTATTGAGGGGGAGAGACTATTGTATCAGGGGAGGTTTGTGATGCCACGGACTTCCATACACATTCCCCACTTGTTGCAAGAGTTTCATGGCAGTGCAGTTGGGGGACATTCAGGGGTTCAGAAGACTTACAGGAGGCTAGCATCCGAGCTCTACTGGAAGGGGATGCATAAAGATGTGGAGGAGATGGTGGCCAGGTGTGAAGTATGTCAGAGAAACAAGTACATGGCCATGGCTCCGGGAGGCTTACTACAACCATTGACACTTCTAAACAGAGTTTGGGAGGAAGTATCCATGGATTTCATTGATGGCCTACCAAGGTCGGAGGGGTTCACAGTCATTATGGTGGTGGTTGACAGGCTTAGTAAGTGTCACGACCCGACCCGACGGGGACGGATCCCGCCCGAGCCGGATCGCGACGAGAGACCTTTCTTAACCAGGATCTGGCTTTGGATTAGGTTACTGAACTGATCTTTCAAATTCTTAACTCAACAGAAGCACACAGAACGACAGAGCTACTAAAAACATCAAATGCAGCGGAACAAAACATCTATCTTTTCATTTCCTCAAAATAATCATCTACAGAACAGTACATGGCTTTCAACAGAAAGAAAGACAGAACAGAAAAGCCATGACTGTACAAAAATCAAAAGTACAAAAGTACCTAATCTGATCAGACTCTGAAACCTAGTCCTGAACTTCCTTGCCCTTCCCAGAACCTGAAAACCACCAGAAAGCAAGGGTGAGCTCAACAGCTCAGCAAAGCAACAAACCACCAATCTAAATTCTCAGAAAACAGAACCAAATTCATCGGACAGAAATCAGATCAGAAATCGGAACAGAATTGGAAATCAAAACTTACGGACAGGTATCAAATCACATCAGAGTCGTACATATCGTATCAGAACAGAACAAATCAACAGAGTCAGAATCAGAAATCAGAATCGTACGGATCATATCATATCATAATCACAATTTCGTACAGAACAGAACAGATACAGAAAATAGTACAGATACATATAGCTAAATGCCCTGACACTGACGGAATCTCTATGGATTCCGGCCCCTTATGCCTCCCTTCCCAGACACTGACTGAATCTCATAGGATCCAGGCCCCTTATGTCTCCCTTTGTGCTCACGGCACCAAAACAGATGTGCTTATAGCACCAAAACAGAATTCATCGGATCCGGAACAGAACAGACATCAGATTTGATCTCATTGCAGATTTCCCGTTTCACTAACTGAATCTCATAGGATTCAGGCCCCTTATAACTCCCTTTTTATAGCTTATACACATAGCATTTCAATTCAGAAGAAATACGGACAATTCAGAAATTACCCAAAAATCGGGCAGCACAACGGCAGTATACGGAATTTACACAAAAATTCCTGCAAAGAAAATTTACCGAATTCGCACAGAATACAGATATCAACATTTCAGAACATTTATTCTACTGCACAGATAAATTCCAATTTCACAGAAAAATCTGGTCGACTAAAAACACAGTCGAATCAAAAATACCCGGACGAAAATCTTCAGAAAATAACCAAAATGTGCACACTCGGCACGTCAACAATATACAGAAAGTTACGCGGTAAAAACTGAGCCAATCAACAGATACGGACAAAAATCATTAACGAAAACGAAATCCGGACAGAATATACCGCCAAACACGACGGTTCTGAAAATTGAGAAAGGCGGAATGTGCCTTACCTCGAGCACAGCAATTTCCTCAACAGCCACTTCGGGCGAAAACGGCTCCGCGTCGTCCGAAAATCAACTTTTCCACTTTTTCCTTCGTTTTTCTCTCTCCTCAGCTTTTTCTCTCTCTTCAAAATATCTCATTTCTATATATATCCAGACTGATCGTACTGGACGATCGAGCTTCGTCCCGGACGATCCATGAAGAGAGGAATTTCGTCCAGACGAAAAATGACATATCGTCCCTGGCGAAGGGTTCACGGGAGAATTTTCGTCCAGACGATCCAATTTTCGTCCCGACGAATCATACAACCAAAACTGATTTTCTGCACAACCTGTACCGATCGTCCCGGACGATCCGACTTCGTCCGGACGAACCTGGAGCAAAAACTGATATTACAATCTCCCCAACTTAAAAAAAATGTCGTCCTCGACATTATCCAATCCAACCTCCGTCAAAACAAGTACGGGTACGACCGTCTCATATCAGACTCCTTCTCCCAAGTTGCTTCCCGTGCAGTCCGGTGCTTCCACTGGACTTTAACCATCGGAATCTCTTTATTTCTTAACTTTCGGACGTCGTATGCCAAAATAAGCTCTGGCTCTTCCTTGTACGCCAGATTCTCCTGAATCTCCACCTCATCAGCTGACAACTTCTTCCCAGAGTCTGAAACCCACTTCCTCAGAGTGGATACGTGAAACACATTATGCACGTCAGGCATAGAATCAGAAAGCAATAGGCGATAAGCAGATTTTCCAATTCTTTCCAAAATCTCAAATGGTCCAACATACCTTGGACTAAGCTTACTCACCTGACCAAATCTGCTCACACCTTTCATCGGGCTGACTTTGACATACACAAAATCACCGACCTGAAACTCAACAAATCTGTGCTTCTGATTGTAATACTTCTGCTGACGATCTTGAGCGGCTTTCAATCTTTCTCTTATCAAATTGATCTTCTGAGCAGTTTCATCAGCAAAAGTGGCCCCCAAAGCCTGCCTATCTCCGACCTCCGTCAGAGTCAAAGGAGTACGACACTTCCTGCCATACAAAGCCTCGTACGGTGCCATACCGATACTGGACTGAAAACTGTTGTTATAGGCAAACTCAATCAGCGGAATATGATCCTCCCAACTTCCGCTAAAGTCCAGAACACAAAGCCTCAACAGATCTTCCAGTACCTGAATCGTCCTCTCAGACTGTCCGTCGGTCTGAGGATGAAAGGCTGTACTGAAATGCAGTTTCGTACCCAAGCCTTGCTGAATGCCTTTCCAAAGTCTGGAAGTAAAGCGTCCATCTCGATCAGATACGATCACACGAGGCACACCGTGCAATCTGACTATTTCCTTCACATAAATCTGTGCCAAGCGATCAACTGAATCCGTCTGTCTGATCGGAAGAAAATGGGCTGACTTCGTCAATCGATCTACAACCACCCAAATGGCATCATGTCCTTGTCGTGATCGAGGAAAAAACCCATCGCAAAATCCATCGTTACCTCCTCCCATTTCCACTCAGGGATAGGCAACGACTGCAACAGTCCACCTGGTCGCTGATGCTCTGCCTTCACCAACTGACAGGCTTCGCATCTCGACACAAACTCTGCCACATCCTTCTTCATCCCAGGCCACCAAAACAAAAGCTTCATATCAGCGTACATCTTACCACTGCCTGGATGAACAGTATAGCCAGAATGATGAGATTCGTACAGAATCTCCTGCCTCAAGTCTCCAAACACAGGTACCCACAACCTATTCTTACAGAAAATAGCACCAGAATCAGAAATTCGAAGTTCAGGAGTCTTATCAGATCCAATCTGAGCAATCAACTTCGAATAATCAGAATCTGACTTCTGGGCTTCTTGAATCCTTGTTTCCAAAGAAGACTGAATACTCATCTGAGCCAACTCCAAATCACTGGAGGAAACCACCTCCAACTGCAATCTCTCCAAATCACGAATCAGAAAGTCATCACAGGTAAGCTGAATACCTGAGAATCCAGAAGACTTTCTGCTCAGAGCGTCCGCTACCACATTCGCCTTCCCAGGCTGATACTGAATAGTCAAATCGTAGTCCTTGATCAACTCGAGCCACCTCCTCTGTCTCAGATTCAAATCCTTCTGAGTAAAAATATACTTCAGGCTCTTATGATCAGTAAAGATCTCACACCTGACGCCATACAAGTAATGACGCCAAATCTTCAAAGCAAAAACTACTGCAGCTAACTCCAAATCATGTGTCGGGTAATTCTTCTCATGTGGTTTCAACTGTCTCGAAGCATAAGCAATTACCTGACCACGCTGCATCAGAACACAACCCAATCCTTTCAGTGAAGCATCACTGAACACCTGGAAACCCTCCGTACCTGACGGAAGTGCCAACACTGGAGCTGAAGTCAAACACTCCTTCAATCTCTGAAAAAACTAGCTTCACACTCCGGTGTCCAAACAAAAGGTACTGACTTCTGAGTCAGTCTCGTCAGAGGAGTCGAAATCTGTGAAAATCCTTTCACAAACTTCCTATAATACCCGGCCATGCCCAAGAAACTACGTACCTCAAATACCGTAGTCGGCCTTGGCCAATCAGCAACAGCCTGAATCTTCTGGGGATCTACAGAAATGCCTTTTCCGCTAATCACATGCCCCAGAAAAGAAATGCTCTTCAGCCAGAATTCACACTTAGAGAACTTGGCATACAGCTGATGCCTCCTCAAAGTCTCCAACACAATCCTCAAATGTCTGGCATGCTCATCCTCAGATGCAGAATATACCAGAATATCGTCAATGAAGACGATCACAAACTGATCCAAATACTCCCTGAATACTCGGTTCATCAGATCCATGAAAATAGCAGGCGCGTTGGTTACCCCAAAAGGCATAACCAAAAAACTCGTAGTGCCCGTACCGAGTACTGAAAGCAGTCTTCACCACATCAGCTTCCTTCACCTTCACCTGATAATATCCGGATCTCAAATCAATCTTCGAAAATACCGAAGATCCGGAAAGCTGATCAAACAAGTCGTCAATCCGAGGCAAAGGATACTTGTTCTTGATCGTGACCTTGTTCAAATCTCTGTAATCGATACACATACGGAGTGTACCGTCCTTCTTTTTCACAAACAGAACAGGTGCTCCCCAGGGCGAAACACTAGGACGTACAAAACCTCTGTCAACCAACTCCTGAAGCTGAACTTTCAACTCAGAAAGTTCTTTCGGTGCCATCCTGTACGGAGCTTTCGATATAGGAGCTGTACCCGGAAAAACATCGATAGAGAACTCCACATCTCTATCCGGAGGTAAACCAACCAACTCCTCAGGAAAAACATCAGCAAATTCCCGTACCACAGGGATCTCAGAAACAGAACCAACCTCCAGGTTCAGATCCCGCACCGAAGCTAAAAATACCGGACATCCTTTCTTCCACATCCTGTTCACTTCCAACACAGAAACCAGACTGGAGAGAACACCTCGTAATCCCTGAAATACAACTCTCTCTCCAGCCACAAGCAAACTCACTTGCTTCTTCAGACAGTCTATCTGAGCCTCATACTGACTCAACCAATCCATGCCCAGAATTACATCATACGAAGAAATCGGCAATCGAATCAAACTCGATTTCCACTTCTTACCAGAAATCTCGATCTCACACAAACAAAACTGTCGAGCAATCAATGGATTCCCCGCCGGTAAAATCACAGACAAAGAAATCGGTAAAACCATCGAATCCAAATGTAAAATCTCAAAACAATGCTCGGACAGAAAAGAATGACTCGCTCCAGAGTCAAACAAAACACGACAGGGCTGATCAGAAATGTAAACCGTACCTGTCACAACATCCGGAGCATCACGAGCCTCCTGCTGACTCAGACTGTAAACTCGTGGCTGAACTGGAGCAGGAACTGAAGCAACAGAACTACTCTGCTCCCTCTGAATCGTAGGTGGTCTCCGCGGTGCAGAACTAGAACCACCACCTCTACCAGCAAATCCCTCAGGGCGAGGAGGAACAGTCCTCGGTCTTCCTGCTGCTGAACCAACAGGTCTGACAAAGCCCTCAGATCGCTGCTCAGAACGCTGATCAAATCCCATATGCGGACATTCTGCAATCCTATGTCCCGGCTGACCACATCTGAAACAAAGACCAGCTATCCTGTAGCACTGGCCATGGTGTCGCCGTCCACAACTCTGGCACACAGGTGCCGTACTGACAGATCCAGAACTAGTCGTACTGGTAGCAGTACCAGACGATCCTCCGCTCTTCCTGGAATCTCCAGATCCAGATCCAAGAACAAATCTCCTCTTCCCAGAGGAACCACTGCCAGATGTCTCTCCTCCAAACCTCTTCCTACTCGCAGTCCACCGCTGCTGAGTAGCCGTCATGTCATTCTCAATCAGACGAGCTCGCTCCACAAGCTCAGAGAAATCAGTAATCCGGAACGGTATCAGAGGCTGCCTCAAAGTGTCTCGTAAGCCTCTCAGAAATCTGTAGCACCTCTCAGCAGACGTGCTAACCAGCTGCGGAGCGTACCTGGCTAATGCAGTAAACTCAGCCTCGTACTGCATCACCGTCTTGCTCCCCTGAACAAGTCTCAGAAAACTCTCCTGCATCTGCTGTCGTGCAGAAGGGGGAACAAACCAGTCCCGAAATACTTCGGTGAACTCCTCCCAAGTAATCAAAGAGTTCAATCTGCCCTGAAATCTGGCTGCTTGCTGGCCATCCCACCAGTGCTCAGCCTCTCCGTCCAACAGAAAAACAGCTAACGGAACTTTCCTGTCTGCAGGACACTGCATCCCGTCAAAAGTCTTCTCCAATCTCCTCAGCCACTCTTCAGCAGCTCTGGGCTCAACAGCACCCTCAAACCTCGGAGGCTTCAACCTCAAAAATAACTGCAGGTGTCGATCAATGTCCTCAGATCTAACAGTCGAAGTTCTGCTCTGAGTCTCGCTCATCATCTGAGCAACAAGTGAAGCAAACTGTGAAAGCGTATCAGCACCGACCACTGGGGCTGTACTCCCCACTGGTGCTGCCTGATCGTCACTCTGACCGTCTGTCATGTCTGGGTCTGGCTGATCCATACAGAAAAATCCAGAAAATCCGGAAAACTATCACAAAACAACACAAAATAACACAATAAAAAGCCAAACGACCCAAAACTACCTCCTAGACAGACTCACTGATCACTTCCTAGAGCTCTGTTTTACAATCCAACCTGTTTCCAAAACCAGTGCTCTGATACCACAAAAAGCTTGTCACGACCCGACCCGACGGGGACGGATCCCGCCCGAGCCGGATCGCGACGAGAGACCTTTCTTAACCAGGATCTGGCTTTGGATTAGGTTACTGAACTGATCTTTCAAATTCTTAACTCAACAGAAGCACACAGAACGACAGAGCTACTAAAAACATCAAATGCAGCGGAACAAAACATCTATCTTTTCATTTCCTCAAAATAATCATCTACAGAACAGTACATGACTTTCAACAGAAAGAAAGACAGAACAGAAAAGCCATGACTGTACAAAAATCAAAAGTACAAAAGTACCTAATCTGATCAGACTCTGAAACCTAGTCCTGAACTTCCTTGCCCTTCCCAGAACCTGAAAACCACCAGAAAGCAAGGGTGAGCTCAACAGCTCAGCAAAGCAACAAACCACCAATCTAAATTCTCAGAAAACAGAACCAAATTCATCGGACAGAAATCAGATCAGAAATCGGAACAGAATTGGAAATCAAAACTTACGGACAGGTATCAAATCACATCAGAGTCGTACATATCGTATCAGAACAGAACAAATCAACAGAGTCAGAATCAGAAATCAGAATCGTACGGATCATATCATATCATAATCATAATTTCGTACAGAACAGAACAGATACAGAAAATAGTACAGATACATATAGCTAAATGCCCTGACACTGACGGAATCTCTATGGATTCCGGCCCCTTATGCCTCCCTTCCCAGACACTGACTGAATCTCATAGGATCCAGGCCCCTTATGTCTCCCTTTGTGCTCACGGCACCAAAACAGATGTGCTTATAGCACCAAAACAGAATTCATCGGATCCGGAACAGAACAGACATCAGATTTGATCTCATTGCAGATTTCCCGTTTCACTAACTGAATCTCATAGGATTCAGGCCCCTTATAACTCCCTTTTTATAGCTTATACACATAGCATTTCAATTCAGAAGAAATACGGACAATTCAGAAATTACCCAAAAATCGGGCAGCACAACGGCAGTATACGGAATTTACACAAAAATTCCTGCAAAGAAAATTTACCGAATTCGCACAGAATACAGATATCAACATTTCAGAACATTTATTCTACTGCACAGATAAATTCCAATTTCACAGAAAAATCTGGTCGACTAAAAACACAGTCGAATCAAAAATACCCGGACGAAAATCTTCAGAAAATAACCAAAATGTGCACACTCGGCACGTCAACAATATACAGAAAGTTACGCGGTAAAAACTGAGCCAATCAACAGATACGGACAAAAATCATTAACGAAAACGAAATCCGGACAGAATATACCGCCAAACACGACGGTTCTGAAAATTGAGAAAGGCGGAATGTGCCTTACCTCGAGCACAGCAATTTCCTCAACAGCCACCACTTCGGGCGAAAACGGCTCCGCGTCGTCCGAAAATCAACTTTTCCACTTTTTCCTTCGTTTTTCTCTCTCTCCTCAGCTTTTTTTTCTCTCTCTTCAAAATATCTCATTTCTATATATATCCAGACTGATCGTACTGGACGATCGAGCTTCGTCCCGGACGATCCATGAAGAGAGGAATTTCGTCCAGACGAAAAATGACATATCGTCCCTGGCGAAGGGTTCACGGGAGAATTTTCGTCCAGACGATCCAATTTTCGTCCCGACGAATCATACAACCAAAACTGATTTTCTGCACAACCTGTACCGATCGTCCCGGACGATCCGACTTCGTCCGGACGAACCTGGAGCAAAAACTGATATTACAGTAAGTATGCACATTTTGTTCTCCTAAGACACCCATACACCGCAGTGTCAGTTGCTGCAGCTTTAATCAAGGAGGTGGTGAGACTACATGGGGTGCCTGAATCGATTGTGTCTGATCGAGACAGTGTTCCTCAGCCAGTTCTGGAGGGAGCTGTTCAGGATGCAGGGCACAGTTCTAAAGAGAAGTATAGCCTATCACCCATAGACTGACGGACAAACGGAGGTGGTAAATCGAAGCTTGGAGACCTATTTGAGGTGCTTTGTCTCCGAAACCCCACGATTGTGGGCAAAGTGGTTGCCATGGGCTGAGTATTGGTACAATACCTCATTCCATTCCGCTTCCCCGATGACCCCATTCAAGGTACTATATGGGAGGGACCCTCCGCACCTAGTGCACTATGGAAGAGAAAGCACATCAGTATCGTCTGTGGAGCAATATCTAGAGGAACGAGACAAGATACTGGAAGAACTAAAGAGACATCTGCTGCGGGCACAACAAATCATGAAAAAACAGGCGGACTCACACAGGAGAGACATGCAGTTTGAAGTGGGGGAGAAGGTGTTCCTAAAACTACGACCCTACAGGCAGAGAACAGTGGCTAGAAGGCAGAACGAGAAATTGGCACCAAGGTACTTTGGCCCTTATGAAGTGTTGGATAGGATTGGAGCAGTGGCATACAGATTGATGTTACCCCCCTCAGCCACTATACATCCAGTGTTCCATGTGTCTCAGCTGAGGAGAGCCATTGGGGAGCATGCAGTGAGTGCAGAACTACCAGCTACTATGACGGAGGATTTAGAAGTGGTTGTAGAACCACTAGAGCTTGCAGGAGTCCGACCAGATAAAATGGGCAACAAAGAAGTGCTGATCAAATGGAGAGGCCTCCCAGATTTCGACGCTACATGGGAGCCTTTTAAAAGAGTGAAGGAGCAATTTCCTTCTTTTCACCTTGAGGACAAGGTGAGTTTTTGGGAGGGGAGTAATGTTACGCGTGAACCGGCCCAGGAGGGGCCGGCTGGATCCGGTTCAGCCCGGGTCTACATCAGGCGGGGGCGGAAACGCCCAGAGGAGGGGCGGACAAGGTGGACCCCACTTGGGGCTGATTTAATTATGTGGGAGGAAAATTTTTGAATGCAAAGGGCTGTTTAGGTAATTTGTAGAAATCCTTTATTGTTAATTAGGACGATTAGGAGGGAGAGGGGCGGATCTTGAATTTGAATGAGATTTGAGATCTAGGGTTTCTTGCTTGGGCTCTTGGCGTTGCCGGAGATTGTCGGAGAGTTGTTCTTCTTCTCGAATCGAAGAACATTGTATCTTTCTTATTGTCTTGCGTCTACTATTGAAATACAATTGATTTGAGTGATTTCTTCTCAGATTTCTAGCGTATTCTTCCTGTTTTTCTCTGTTCCTTGGCTGAATTCTGCTGTGGACAGCAGTTTCACATTGGATCTACTTGGTTTTGATGAGAAACACTTGGAAATCCAAGTGTTTCCTATCAGGTTCCCGCACTCTTTTGCGGTTTGGTGTTGACGGGAAGCAAGGGAATGTTATTTTTGATGAGTGTAAGGGTTTTATGGTTGTATATAGGTAAATATGAAAGTTTAGGTGTTAGATAGGTAAATAGACCTATTTTAATTGTTAGCTATGTAAAAACACTAATCAGTAAAATTGAAGTTGAAGTGGGTGCATAATATGTAAAAAGTTGAAGTTGGATGCATGGCAGAAAACAATTTCAGCCGCACAATCTGTTCTCCAAGGTTTGATGGCTAACAAGTACAAGATACCATACAAACTTACATCATAAGTTTATAGAGAATTAAAGCATAAAGAGAGTGTAAATGCACAAGCTATAGAGATTTATAGTAACTACTGGAAGAATCATCATCGACTTTTCACTGGTGTTGCACACCGTGTTAGTGAGATCATCCTCTTTCTTTTTAAGAGGGTTTTATATTTTATATGATTAAAATTATAATACCAAATCGTATTTTTTCTTATATTGCCCCCCACTTAAAAATAAAATCTAAATTCACCAGCCTCTAGCTACTGTAATATTGAACATTATTTTCTTTATAAAACACAACATATTTAACTTTGGCTTCGTTTGAGATGGCTTTTTTATTGCTTATTGAAGCAGCTTTTTAGTATAAAAATTAAAAAATTGTACTAAAAAATTGCTTCAAGAAGCAATAAAAAAACTGTTCCAAAGGAGCCTTTGTCAGCAGTGAGCCAAGTAATTTTCGCTACTTTTACAGCACTGGAATGCATGGTTGGCAAAAGTTCCTTAAACTATTACGAAAAGTTTCTTAGTTTACCTCTTCAACTGTTGTTTGATAATAGGAGAGTGCAGAAGTGCAAGAATCTTGAATCACCCGGCAAATCATCTCCTCATTGGCACGGCTTACAGGTAACTCCAGATGACCCCAAACTGTGTTTCTGAAAAGAGACTCCAAGAGGAAGGCATCTGTTCCCCCAAGAGCCACCAGCCGCAGATATGGGAGCATCAATGGTGGAAGGGGACGGTCAAGCACAATATCAAAATATGCAGTTTCCCCTAAGCCATTTGATTCTGCAATATCCAGTTTGTCTCCATAAAATGGATCCGATTCAGAAATCTCTAGTGTCATGGTATAAAGCTCCCGACTTTTGTTGTTTGATTCTATGAAGCCATAGTCAAGGGCCAGCTCCGCATTGCTCTTCTGTAGATCATACTGTATGTAAATCTGACGGGTAGATCATTCATTAGTTTTGATGTAGGTTAAATGCGTTATAGGAATTCAAAACTCTAACAAAAAAAGATTTATTGAATAAAATAATTACATGAAAAAGAATAATGATTGCAAGTAAAGTTGCCTCATTATGCCTTCAGCGATGAAAATGAAAAGCACTGTTATTATGACTCATGCTTCGATTTAGATAATCATAGAATTTTGAATCCTCATGTGATAATTGTTCTATTTAGAGGTGGCAGAAATCGTCAAGATGAGCTTCGGTAAAATTTCCATGGAAATTTTGAATAAAGTATTGTATTAATGTCAAATAAGTGTTATACGTTGGACAAATTCTACTTCAAAACAATAACAACGACATCAAGCCTTTGTCCCACTACGAGGGGTTGGCTACATGAATCCTTTTATTCCATTATGTCCTGTTAAAAGTCAAATTCTCATTTAAATATAATAAAGAAAGATCATTTTTAATATTTTATAACAAAGTCTTTTTAGGTCTACCTCTACTTTTCTTAACATAAGTCAAATCTAATACCTCAACTTTCCTAACCGGGTCATCGGAAGGCCTCCGCTTAATGTGACCAAACCATCTAAGGCGACTCTCTCTAATCTTATCTTCCACTAGAGCTACTCCAACCTTTTAACGTATATGCTCATTTCGTATCCTATCTCTAAGGGTAAAGCCACTCATCCACCTATGCATCCTCATCTCTGCAACACTTAACTTACTATTATGTTTAACTTTTAATGGCCAACATTCAGCACCATAAAGCATTGTAGGTCTCACCACAAATTCTACTTTCATTCAATCAAAATAATGAAAAACGTGAATACCATTAACAGGTTCACCAACAAGCATTCATCTTCACATCTCTATCATCAATGAGTAGAAAAACATAACTAGAAAAATAAAGTGCAGTTTAACTTTACCTGTTCACCAGTATTGACAGATGCAGGGGTACGCAATGAAAATATAAGTTCACGGGAAAATAATCCCTTGCCTTTGATCTCCCAACAAGTGTCTTCAGAAGTAATGCTCGAATTATGGTTAATCTGATCATGCAGATCAAATAATCATCAATGGAACCAAAAGTTTTGAAAGATTATGCCACTGAAGAGGCAAAAAAGATAAGTGTCTAGATATTTTGAAGTATGGAATATTTAGTTGTTCTATTCAATAAGGATGTCTAGGTATGGGTTCTTACAAGATCAGCTAATGGAATTAGAACAAGCTTATCACCACGAAGGCCTGAAAATGCCCTTGATCTCAGTATTCCGAAGGCCCATAGGAAATCAGAAGAATTAATTGTCTTCTGGAAAAGATGCTTGTTAGGAAGTATAACTTCGTCTTCTACTTTGGTGAATTCATTTTGAACGTATTCTTTTACACCAAATGTTGTGTTCAATAGTTGAGTTCCTAGAAAAAGAGATGTGCATCAGTTCATTAAAAAAATTTGACAGATTAAGGACAGAAATAATGTTTAGATCAGAACTACTAAACAACATATTTCAACTTGTTTTGGAAATAATAGATACAGATATATACAATACAATTCAAATTTAAAGTTTTTATAAGCCAGTTCAAGTGAATAAACTGACGAGAAAAACTAAAGTAATAGTCAAAACATGTGAATAATTGAATCTGCTGAAGGCTTCAACATCAGCATTAAAAAATGATTCACAAACATAATGTCTCAAAAATAAAGTTTCAGTGGCGAGAAACTGTACTGATAGAAGATAATTACAGGTATCAAAAAGAATGAAGCAGTAGAAGCCATTTTCAAAAAAGAAATAATGGTATCACATCCTGCAACTTCAAACACTGATACCAACAGGATAACATATCTTTCCATTGCAATAAGTTCATGTACTGCTAAAAAGAAAAATTGCATGCTTGTCACAAACAGCAGGGATCTAGGTTAATTAAGAAAAGTAAGCACAGTATATAACAGATTCACAACGCAAGTGGTCGTGCAAACTTAATTAATTATGACTGTAAATCGTCCACTCAAGATTCCTTTGTAATAGCCGGCAGTTCTTGAGTTACCACAAGCCTTTTCTTTTACCCTTCCTCTCTCAGGAACTTGACAATAATCTAAAACCTTTACAATATCTAATTGTTAGGAGGGTGGAGCACCAGGGTGTCAAATAAAGCCTAATGAGTTAGTAGACGAGCATCCATTAGCCCAAAAGCATACCAATTGATAAATGTCACTACTACTATATTAAAAACTCAACTCTTGTTTCACTTTCAATGTGAACAATTTTATCTTTCACTCTCAGGGAGAGAGTTATTGAGCATAGATTACGGTGTGATACTAATGTTTCTCAAAATCAATTTTGATTCATGTTGGGTAAGTCTACTATGGAAGCTATATATTTATTAAGAGCTTTGATAGAAAAATATAGAGAGAATAATGAGGAGCTACGTATGATATTTATTGATTTAGAGAAAGCATATAATAAAGTTCCAGAGAAATGCTCTGGAGAGTTCTAAAAAAGGAAGGAATTAATAATGCTTATATTCAAGTCATTAAGAAAATGAAAGCACGAGCTATTACTAGAGTTCAAACACAACATGGTTTGACCAAGTATTTTCCTATATTAGTTGGATTACACATGGATCAGCTTTAAGCCCATATCTTTTTGTCTTAGTCATGGATGTTCTTACTAGACATTTGCAAAAGGATGTACAATGGTGTATGTTTTTGCTAATGATATTCTTATTGTTGATAAGACTATAGAGGGAGTTGAAGAAAACTTGAATTATGAGGTCAATCTTGTAATTTTATAAAAAATAGATCTAGTGGGGAGTTTGTGACTTTGGGTGATCAAGTCATTAAAAAGAGTATACATTTTAGATATCTCCGGTCTATTGTTCAAAGTGATGGTGAAATAAATGAAGATATTAGTAGTAGAATTCAAGTTGACTGGTTGAAGTGGAGGAATGAATCAAGTCTATTGTGTGACAGAAAAGTGCCACTCAAACTTAAGGAAAAATTCTATAAGATGGTGGTGAGAACTATAATGCTTTATGGCGCAGAATGTTGGTTGTTAAAAGAGAAGCATAAAATTAAGTGTTGCAGAGATGAGGATGCTTAGGTGGATGAGTGGCTTCACTCTTAGAGACATAACGTGAAACGAGTATATACGTGAAAAGGTTGGAGTAACTCCAATGGCAGATACAATTAAAGGGCACCTTAAATGGTTTGGTCACATAAAGTGTAGGCCTTTTGATGACCCAAAGAGGAGAGTAGATGTATTAGATTTGGCCTAAAGAGGACTCAATAGAAAAAAATGATTCATGTAGCCAACCTCACATAGTGGGATAAAGGCTTGATATTATTGTTGTTGTACTCTCAAGGAATTTGTGGGCTTTTGAAGACAGAATATGCTTTTAAAAGACAGATTAGGACAACATCCCAAATATCTTCCCTAACTAGTGGTGTACTTGACTAGATTTTATTTAATTATGAGGGATCAAGTTTCTCGTGAGTATAAACCTGATAGTAAATCATATCTAAAAAATTCAAAATACTATCAATTAGGGAAGATAATTGGGCTTTAATTGGTGGTTAGAAGTTTAAATTTCTAGGTGTTGGGAAAAGCTTCTAGCTTTTATGCAAAAGTGTTAACCACTAAATAAAAAATGATGGACCACAAAGAAATCACAAAGAGATCAAGTGCACACATAGAAAACTAAGACTTATATAATACGATTTAAACAATGTCTATGTCCACAGGAGAGGAGAGACGATTTTATCCACTAAATACTCATCAGCCATTCCCAAATTCCAATTATACCCACACTCAGTACATAAGTCCAAAATAATACTCTCACATACAAAGTTACCTCCCACAAACTACTAGCCACTAAGATGAAATTGGCTAGAACCCGTGCTCATGATGCTGGTGAATGTTGAAATCCAACAATTGTTGTGCATTTTTCATTCAATCATATGAAACCTGCATGAGATTCACCCAGTCTTGAACGTTTCTCGATGTTGATAGAAGTAGCTAAGATCCATTGGCACCGCAAATCGTATGGAACGCTTGATCACAGACAAACGACGGACGATGGATTGTCCAGGATCTAGTTTAACCCAATGAATTAATAGATGAACATCCATTAACACAAAATTTTAAGCCAATAGATAAGGGTTTACGATGATATCAGGATTTTTTATTTCACTTCCAATAGCCAACAGGAGCCTATTTTTCATTTCACTCTCACAAGGATCTTACCACTAGTATCTTTATTCCACTTGAAAAGCCAAACCATTGTGCTCGTCTTTACCCCATCTATTCAAAGTCATCCAACAAATGCAGTCATTAGAAAAGCTAAAACCAAATCGAACAACCTAACGAAGACGGTTCAGAGTGTCTCAATCATACAAAAGTACATATAAGATTAATCACACAGGCTCATAAAAGGTTTAGTTATCAACAAGCTACTGGCACTGACCTCGCATCTGGGATAACTCCTCCTCGGACCTGCACTGCAAAAATGAAACGACACTCATAAACCCCACAAAATCTCTACAAATCTATATCACTTTCTCCCCTGTTAAACTCTTTCTCACCAGAAAATAGGAGAATCAGTCTCCGGCGGGAGAATATCGAGGTAGGGTCGCCACAAGGATGCAGCGCCCATGGCCTTCTCCCTTAGAAGGAAAAGCGCGATGGCGACCCATGGTTTTAACCCAAGGGTCACAGGACCGATCTCAGAAGCGGCGACGGTGTTGGTATTAATCCAGAGCTTCTTGGGAACCTCCACGACCACTTCGTTCCGCAACATATCACGCTCAGCCACAAGCCCTAGTCCTTCCGGCACGACCGCAGGCCTCACTGGCGGCGGAGGCTGTGTAAGTGCGCCACGCTCGCGGAACCATCGCCAGAAGTCAATGATTGCAGATTCAGAGGGAAGGGCGGCAGCGGCTAGTTTAATACCTCTTTGATGCAATTTTGCTGAGGAATGGCGAGAGAAAATGAGGGCGGGGATGGTGGTCGAGGAACGTTGGAAAGATAGAGGAGACGGAGGATGTAAGGAGATGTGGAGCAGCGCCATCGTTAGCTGCTTTGCTTGCTTCGCATCTATCTTAGATATTAGGGCATGAAAAAAGTCAAAAAACCATTTTCCACTCAAAAATGTCAAACGTCAAAATGCCGTAATTCATTTCCAATTTGATTGCATTTCTTTCTTATTTTCTTCACTACATGCAAAGGTAACAATCTCTTTCTTATTTCACGTTGTTCTTTAGCAACCTAATTTTTTGATGTAAGTGAATAATCCAACATCAATATTCACGTAGCACTGTTCACCTACCGAATATTAGCGTAAGATTTAGAGTTCGAATACAACAAATAGCGAATGGCATACGGTGATATACAGTTCAGTTGGAGATAATCTTAGCCATAAATAGAGCGACAAATTTCAGTGCATAACTGGGAAGCTTTTTCAGCGATAAAGTTAGGGATACATATGTAATATATAAAATTTTAATATTTCATATCTATCAACTATAAATTAAATATGATTACAATAAAATAAAATATTAAAATTTATAGGATGATATGAATGGTAGGAATGAAATAAATGATTGACATATTTATTATTAAAGTTATCTATAAGTGATAGATATAAAATATTAAAATTGCAAGTATAACAAATATTTAAATAGCATGACATAAAGTGATATATATATATATATATATATATATATATATATATATATATATATATATATATATATATATATATATATATATATATATATATATATATATATATATATATATATATATATATATATATATATATATATATATATATATATATATATATAATGTAAATCTCCCATAAAATGATTGTTAATGGATTTTCTAGATTAGCCCATTTGATTTTTTTTTTGTTAAATACTAACTATTAATTTAAGATAATAATTTGTATGTAATTAATTATGGGCTGAGAAATCGCCATATGAACAAGCAAAAAGAGTATTTTCTTATTATTTTGGTGAGAACATAACATGATCAGAGAACATAGCATGATCAGAGAATAAAATAGATTTTCCTCACAAAATAGTGACATCTTTGGCAATCTCTTCTTGAAAGGCACACAAAGTACTCACCAATTTCTCTTCCTTTGGTTGGGTATCTTAGACAATCTCACACTCATTGCCATTATAACTTGTTCTTGGTGCTAGTGGGATTTTTTTAGTTGGCTTCTAAATGTTGGTAACTTGCTTGAGAATTACTAATCAACTCTAAGGAGTCTCACTTCATAAAGATGTTTGTTTATCCCAACTAATGAATTATATGGCTTCAAAAAAGTTATCATCTTTTGTGACGAAGATAGGACTCTTGTGTCTATCATAAGGACAAAACCAACGATATCTTCTATAATGATTGATGGGGTGCTAAAAATCATGGTACTTGGATAGGTCTTCATGCTTGAACGTAACACTTGTTTCCATGATAGTAAAATCAATCTCATGAAGTGGACTTTGTATTGTATCGGGTTATGATAATTCATTCTCTTATTATTCTCAGAATAAACACGAATTCTCGCCCAATTTTTTTTGGATTAGGTTGGCAAAGATATTTATATAGCCTAAGCCCTATTCAATAAGTCGCTAGCAAATAATTAACTTGAAGTTAGCCCTAAGGACTCAAGTTGAATAAGATCAAATATCATACACTCATCTAAGAAAACTTTCAAAAGTTGTTTTAGGTGTTCTTATTAGTAGAACCCACAATTTCGTTTCCTCGTGAAAACACTTAAAGAGACTCACCCTCAACTAAGTTGCTATCCTTGCGTTCTCACTTATTGGATAACTCTTGGTCTCATCCATCACACAACTAATAATAATGGATATTTTTTATGAATTTTTTTTGTACTTATATCATGCAGCCTTTTATGTGCCATTGATATTGGATAATGTCTATAAATAGGTGGTCTAACTTTAGTTGTGGAGATGGCATGATCTTTTATATTTTTGCTGAAGCTCTATAAAATTAAAGCTAATATAAAATACTCTTCAAAATCCTTATATTGTGCTCTCTCTCTCTCTCTCTCTCTCTCTCTCTCTCTCTCTCTCTCTCTCTCTCTCTCTCTCTCTCTCTCTCTCTCTCTCTCTCTCTCTACGGGAAAACACGGTATTACCATCGGAGCTTCTGACGGATTTATATTTTTCAGTAACTACGACGTTTTAATCGACGAACTATGCAACGAAACTATTACAGCGTTATTTTCGGCGGCCTAGGCGTCGATATTTTTCCAACTTTCGTGACGCCGATTTATACGTCGAAATATATAAATATATCATCTAGAGCGGCGTATTTGACACCGAAAAAATCGGCGTATTTACCGGCGGATTAGTCAGAGATTGCATACCGTCATTACAATGCTCCAAGGTTTAAACCAAAATCTGGAAATAAAAAGAAGCAGAAGGATGTAACATGACATGGTTTATGGTTTAGATTCGCAAGCCCAGGCATACGAGGGGATGACCTCTTCTGGATCCAACTTCGCAGCCAGTTTATATGAGTCCTTATTAGTCAACAGATAACTGCCCTTCAAGCGGAGCTATAACAAGTAAGAAAATCACAAGCTGATTGACAAGTTCAGTTGCAAGCACAGATACAGATGCAGATGCAGGAGCAACACAAGTAGTTGTTAGATGAAATGTGCAAAATGAGGGAGCAGTGAGTGGAAAAGAGGCAGCTCTAGCTGAGGATGAATCTACAGAGTCAGAGTAGTTGTTTAGTTTTTTTTAATGTCATATGAACTTGTATAAGTTTTTGAATATTTGGTGTTAATGAACAATTTATGATATTTTTTAACTTTGGTTGATGTTAATGAACAATTTGTAATGTTTGCGTTTATGTTTATAAGTATTTGTTAAAGTTCTTGATATTTGTTCTGTGTAGATCTGTGTTGTGGAATAATTATCTGTATATATTTGCTGGTGTGGAAATCTGATTGCTGCCTAGGAAGGCAATTTTTTTTTGTTTATGTTACAGATTTTAGGCAGAAAATACGTTGGTTTGGCGCCGGAAATGACGATACAAAAAATTATTCGATTCGTTCTGGCGTCCCCTATACGCCGGTATTTTCGTCGGATAATGCATCGGCTATCATTCATTACTTTATTTACATCGTCCTTTGCAACGTTTAGTTTGCCAGTATTTCCGACGTATTTAACGTCAGAATAATATAACGAAAAACGATGTAATTGTACATACTTTTTTCGCCGGTAATACGCTGGACAGTACGTTGGAAAGTGTTCTAGCGTATTATTTACACCGGAAAGTTTTTTTCGACGCGTGCCAAACCGGCACATGGAGTTTCGCCTGAAATTCGATGGAAACATTATATTTCCGTCATATTTTTTGTGTTACCTGCAGATTCGGTCCACCTGTAATGACAGATTTTCCTGTAGTTTCTCTATGTCTCTCTCTGAGCTTGATTCATTTATGTGGTATGGTCCTAGTATTTTGCAAGGGCATTTAAATTCAAGAATCACAATCTATCACTATCATGAGTCATTGCCCTCAAGTTATGATTTACACTTAGGCTTCATTTGGGACAACTTTATACGCTTTCTAAAAATTTAAATTCAAGAAAATTTTGTTTTAGAAAGCAAGATGAAAGCCGTCCCAAACGAAGCTTTAATTATTGTTCAACTTAATCATTTCCACCATTACCTCTTATGTAATGTTCTCTACTCATTAGTTCGTACTCCACAACATAACCCACTTAGCGCCAAAAAATATATCATGTTAAAAAGTAATATAATATTTTGAGAAGCATGAAAATATATATATTATTTTATTAAACCTGCTAAAATTTGCATATAACTACTTAATTTTTATTGTTATGACTAATTATTAGACCTATCTATATTTAGTTTCGGTTATTTATTTCAAAAGATGTAATTATATTTCAACATAAATATCTACATGATATCAAAACATTGCAATATTAAAAAAAAATAATTCTAAACTAAAATTTGAAAATCAAATTGAAATTTCTTTCAAGAATATCATATCCCTTTAAATATTATTGTTTACTTCAATCAGTGGATTGACATATATGGCTATTTAAGAAAATTAGGAGGCTATCTTTTGGAAGCCCATGAAACAAGTTATTATGGCTGTAGTCAATGGGCCCCCATCATTCTCAGGGCCCTGAAGGGTGTCTGGGTAATGTGGAATGGATCCAGCAAACCGGCGTATATATGAGGTGAAAAAGTAATCAGCTTATATTGTTTTTTATTTTTATTTTAAGGACTGCATGTTCTGGCTTATAAAGATTGTAAGAAAAGGAAAATTCATCAATTTTATTTTATTTTAATGATCTTCATGAAGTAAAAATGAAGGAAATGTATTTTTTTAATAGGAAATTTAAAATATCTAATAAATATAATTTTTGATGAATTTTCAATTCATATAATTCGGGCAAATTCGAAAAAGCTCCACTTAGGTGTGCATGTTCTTATCTAGGGCTGTAAAAGAACTGAGCATTTGACAAGCTGCTCATGGCTCAGCTCAACAAGAGCTCGTTTATGCTCGTTTGCTGAGCTAAACGAATAAGCTTGAATTTTATGAGCTAAACAAATAAGATTGAACACGTTTGATAAATACTCGATAGTTAAATGAACTAGCAATATTAGCTTGTTGTTCGGTTTGTTTATATTCATGAAAAATATCGTTTAAAGCTCGTGAATAAGCTCATTAAGAAACTCAAATAGAGCTTAATTAAGGCTTGTGTTCAACTTGAATTAGCTTGAAATAAATAAATTGTTTTAAAAATAAATATTATAAAATTAATTTAACTAGCTTAATAAATTATTTTTATATAATAATTAAATTTTCTACTTCCCGTTTGCTTCTACCATTTCCCATTTATCGTTCCTACCTCCTGTGTTCAGCCCTCCTCAGCGCTTTGTAGAATTTGCAAAAGCATAGTGCTAGCGGGTTGGCTTCAACGGGTAGTTGTTCAATTGAACATTTCATTTTGTTAAACGTGCAGGGACTCATTTGCTCTTTAATCGGCTAAATGAATATGTCGATAAACCTAAAATGAACCGTGTTTCAACATGGTCAGAGTTGAGCTTGAACATGTCTTTTCTAAACAAGCTCGAGCATAGATTAAAAAAGCTAGAATCTTATCAAACCGAGCTTGAACAAAGTTTGGGCAAATGAGCTCGAGCTCGAACATACTGAAGCTCGATTCAGCCTCACACAACCACATCAACCTCATTGCACCCTCGTTGCGCTCTCTTGTCGAACATCATGCCTTAGGCAACTCTAATAGCAACCCCTTAATTGCATAAGACCTCCATCTACGACATTGTCAATTCTATCGCCCTTGCCCACATCTCCTTTGTCCATATTTTTTCTCATTGTTAGTATGTTCCTACTCTAGATTGATTTAAGTTTCCAGTCAACAAAGCAAAAAAAAAAAATTCATAAATTTATTTTATAATCAATTTAAGAAATCAAAATACAAGGCATTTAATTTATATTATATTTGAAATACACATATATCTTAAAAATTTACAAATAAATAACGCCTTGATAAAAGAAAAAAAAAAAGGACAATTACAATTATTTCAATGACAAACATAAGAAAAAGTCAATAATTTATGGGACGTCTTATCAATATTTGTTGTAGACCAAAATAAATTGAAAATATATTATATATTATCTCCACAATTTTTTACATCTACAAATATTTATTGCTAATATTCAAAATGAGGCTTTTAAATTTATGCTATTGCTATTTGTAAAAATGGTTTAGTTTTGATATGTAAAGTCATATTTTTAAGTAAATAAAAAATTGGACAAATTAAAAAAAAAAATAGAAGAAAGGGACAACAGATTAATTCACAAAATTAGATTCATTATACCCAAATTTACAAATTTTATTGATATCAAATTAATAATTATCCATTAATAAATTCAAAAGAACAAGAGATAGAAAATGAGGTCATAAGGCACCTTAGGAGAAACAAACATGAAGAGAATATCTTTGAATTAATTGAGGATAACTTTATACACTTACTATTATTCATTTTATACTAAAAAATAATATATTTATCACACTAGTTAAACAAATAATAAGGTATATAATCAATTTATATAATGATGAATTTTATTATTTTACAAATAAATAGGTACGACTCAAGAAAATTCACATGATTGTCATGAAACACAAGGTAGTATTTTAATTGAAAATTTATAGAATTAAATTTAGGATCACTAGAACTCTTATTTCAACAAACTTATAATCAAATTGAATGTCTCAACGATACGAACATAACAACACTAAAAATGATTTGATCCAACTCTAAATAAGCTCAAATCAAGCACTTGAGTCATATTTGAAAAAGTCTAAACATAAAATGATGGATCAAATGACTTTTGATTATAGCATGCTTATAGTTAAATCAAACGGCCCAATGAGAGAAATCAAACAAGCTTAGGATCACTCAATTCTAACATCATTAAGGTATCCCAATATTTGATAAATGTGAAGAAACTAAGCAGGGACGGTGATACAGAGGAACTCGTAGGATGGAAAGTATTTCATTATATGTTAAGAGCTAATACAACAGTCCTTATATAGCGTACAGGAGAAAACATAAGAATAGATAATTACAAGTATACCTATGAACCTACTAGAACAATACAAAAATATTAATAACTTTATATTCTTAGTTCTTATATGCCCCGTCAAATTGATGGGTCCTGAGCGATCGTCAATTTGAGACGAAGATTATGGAACCGAGGAGTGGTTAGCGGTTTTGTGAAGATATCCGCCACTTGATCCGTTGTGCTGATAGGATGTAGATTGATATGGTTCTATTGGATATGATCACGGAGAAATTTTTGATCTATTTCTACGTGTTTTGTTCTTGAGTGAAACACTGGATTATTAGCCAGTGCAATAGCAGACATGTTATCGCAATAGAGATTGGTTGGATAATCCTGTTGAATGCCGAACTCAGCCAAGAGTCTACGGATCCATATGATGTCAGATGTTAGGGAGGCAAGCGCCCTAAATTCTGACTTGGTTGAAGATCTTGAGATTGTCCTTTGTTTCTTTACCGTCCACATGATTAAAGACTCGCCAAGAAATGAATAGTAGCCGGATGTTGATTTTCGAGTATCCGGATCACCCGCCCAGTCAGCATCTGAAAAAGATTTCAAAATAAGATCAGTTTTGGTAATGGGTAACCCGAATTGTAGTGTACCTTTTATGTATCGTAATAGTCGTTTGAGCAGATAGAAGTGTTTAGGATACGGATCATGCATATTCTGAGAGAGTAGATTGACACAGAACGCTATATCAGGTCTTGTTAACGTGAGATACTGTAGAGCTCCTGTGATGCTTCGATATAACGCCTGATCGTTGGAGAACTCGTCCGAGCGGAAGTCTGTTGGTAGTTTTGTACAGGTCGGATTGGACAAGGCGTTGCAGCCGAGCATATTTGCTTGCCGTAGAATTTTGATCGCATAATTTGCCTGTGACAAAAAATAGGAGTTGTTATGTTTTGATATTTTAAAACCAAGAAAATCATGAACTTCTCCGAGATTCTTCATAGAGAAGACAGAGCCGAGTTTTGCCAGTATAGAGGAGATGTTCATCGGATCGTTTCCTGTAATTAATATGTCATCAACATAAATTAGTAAGAAAATTTGAATATTGGCTTTGCGGTAAATAAGTAAAGAAGGATCCGCAGTACTGTGGGTGAACCCAAGAGTAGTGAGAAATGACGTGAACGTATTGTACCACTGTCGTGGTGCTTGTTTGAGATCATAGATGGCCTTGTTGAGTTTACAAACATGATTCGGTTGAGAGATGTCCTCAAAGCCTTTCGGTTGCCTTAGGTAGACTGTTTCAGAAAGATTTCCATGTAGGAATGCGTTGGCAACATCCAACTGTTGTACTGACCAATTATTGTATAACGCTATTGCAAGCATGATGCGTATAGTTGGTAGCTTAACTACAGGACTAAACGTTTCCGTATAGTCTATGCCATACTCCTGATTGTTGCCTTGAGCCACTAATCTAACCTTATATTTTGCTATGGAACCATCTGTTAAAAAGTTGGTTCTGTACGTCCATTTACTCCCAAGAATTGGTGCATTGCTCGGTGGTTCAACCAAAGTCCAGGTTCCTTGTTTTTGTAGCGCAAGAACTTCCGATGCCATTGCTTGACGCCAACGTAGACTTTTAGAAGCTTCTGCAAATGTCGTCGGGTCCTGTGGAGGATCAGTAGCTGTATGATGGTGAAGCTGATTCAAACGATTTGGCAGTTTGAGCACGCCTGTTTTGCTTCGTGTTGTCATAGGATGCCTAGGAGGTGCTGCTGAATCAACCATAGGTAATTCTGAAGGGGATTGATTCATGTGCGTTGCATTTTCAGTCGGAATTTGTCGAGTAGGCCGAATTGTAACACCTGTAGGATCTTTTGGATGCAGCTGGTTGTACAGCAGTAGAAGATAAACTAACAGAAGTAGGAGTTAGTAGAAGAGGGCAAATATCTTGAGAATGTTCTTGATTCAGAGAATTAATGTTAGAAAAAGGAAAATTGGTCTCAATAAATGTAACATGCCGGAAACGATTATCTTATTGGTAGATAGGTTGAGACACCTATACCCTTTATACACATCAGAATAGCCAAGAAAAACACATTTATGAGATTTAGGTTGCAGTTTAGTGCAATTATGAGGTGGAAGTAAAGGATAGCATTCATAGCCAAAAATTCTTAATCCATCGTATACTGGTTTCTTGTTAAACATAAGTTCTAGCGGTGATATTTGATGGCAACCGTTGGAAGGTAACCTGTTAATAAGAAAAACAGTCGTGTTTACCACATCAGGCCAGTAGATATGAGGTAGAGAAGCGTTCGAGTTGTTTCAATTATGTGACGATGCTTCCGTTCTGCTATTCCATTTTGTTCGGGTGTATAAGGACACGAGAGTTGATGCACGATTCCCTGTTTAAGCAAATGGTTCTGGAAGTCGGAGTTGACGTATTCGGAGCCTCCATCTGTTCTCAGAATTTTTATTTTGTGCATAGTTAGACGTTCTATCTGAGTTTGAAAGTGTACAAATGTAGTAAACACATCAGATTTATATCTAAGCGGAAAAATCCAAGTATATCTAGAAAAAACATCTACAAAAATCACGTAAAACTTAAATCCTTGACTTGAAAGCGTAGGGGATGGACCCCAAACATCCGAATGGATGAGAGCAAGCGGATGTGTTTGACGGGTTTGAGAGCTATCAAACACTAGCTTATGAGATTTAGACGCTAGACAAGAGTTACAAGGATTTAATTTCTTATTCATGTTCAAATACAGATTGCGACTAGATATAAGATCATATATTCTCTTGTGCGGATGGCCTAGTCGGTGATGCCATGTCTGTGCCGAGGAAGTGGCCTCCGAGGAGCAAGATTTTGTGACACCTGAGACGCCATAGGAACATTGTAGAGGCCATTTCTACATGGTTCTTGAAGCAGGATTTGATGCGTCGCTAGATCCTTCAGCATGAAACCAGATGGATTAAAAGTAATAGAGATATTGTTATCTCTTGTTAGTTTAGAAATAGAAAGTAAGTTAAATTTGAGAGAGGGAGCATAAAGAATTTGCGACAAGCACAGCTTACGATTAGGGGTCGGTAGAATGCCAGACCCGGTATGTGCAATGGGTACAGAATTGTCGTCTCCAATTGTTACGTTATCAGATCCTTGGTAAGGATATGCAATCGACATATTGTCCATGGAATTGGTCAAATGCGAAGAGGCACCCGAGTCCAAGAACCATGTTGTATCATGGAGCTCGGAGTTTGCGGCCAGAGCCGTGTTGTTCGGTTTGTTGGGCGGAACATACTGAGCATTGAGACGATGCCAGCACGTTTGAGCAGAATGACCCTTTTTGTAACAGATTTGGCAGTATATTTGGGAGTTCGGATTGGTTCTTGGTGCGGACGGGTTATAGCCTTGATCATTTTACTGGGATCTTGAGGATGACGAGGGAACGTAGGAGTTCTTGCCTCGTTGTCGTCGGCTTTTCCCTCGGTTGTTGAATAGTGCCAATGTAGTATCTTGGCCTGAAGCAAAGCGAGACGCATCTGCCGCTAGATTAATCTCTTCACTCAGCAGGAGTGGATAGATTTGATCGAGAGACATCGGGGAAGTTGTGGCGCGTATTGTTGTTTTAAATGACTGATACATTGGCGGTAATCCATTTAGAATATGATGGATTATGTCTTCGGGATCTACCGTAGACCCGGCCGCCGAAATTTGATCAACAATGGCTTTGATCTCTGACAGAAATACCGTCATTGAGTTGTTCTTGAGCGACACGTTATGCAAAGCGTTTCGTAGTTGTATAACCTTTGAGCGATTGGTTGCTTGAAACCGAGTTTCAAGAGCCTCCCATATTTGCGCCGTGGAATCAAGTGAGATTACATATGGTAGAATTGGTGAAGAAATTGTAGAGCAGATGGAAGCAGACAAATTCTGATCCGTTAGAATCCATTGTGCATACAGCGGATTCGTGCTGGAGGTGCCGTCTTGATTTTGCAAGAACTGAGGCGGAGGAGCATTCTTGGAATCAAGAAATTGCAAAAAAACATTCGCTCGCAGAGTTTTTAGAACCTGCGATTTTCATATGAGGAAGTTGTCAGGGGTAAGAGGCGAAGTCACCAGATTCCTTAGGTTGGAGACAACGAACTTCAGGGTCGCCGAGATCGTGGTCTCTTCGGGCGCCGTGGAGTTGCTCCGTTCTTGAAGACGAGAGGAAGCAGAGTCAGTCATGGCTGTGGATCGCAGCCTTCGCTGATACCATGAAGAAACTAAGCAGGGACGGTGATACAGAGGAACTCGTAGGATGGAAAGTATTTCATTATATGTTAAGAGCTAATACAACAGTCCTTATATAGCGTACAGGAGAAAACATAAGAATAGATAATTACAAGTATACCTATGAACCTACTAGAACAATACAGAAATATTAATAACTTTATATTCTTAGTTCTTATAAAATGATCTACATTTAACGAGATCAATATGAATTGTACAACAAAGTGCATTGGAATATGGACAAATTTATCAAAATACCCATCCTAAAAAGGCTATAGATAGAGAGAGTCATGCTCTACATAAAGGAGAAAGGAAGAGCTGAGAGAACTGAAGAGCTTTCTTATATTGTATTGCTATCACTTCCGATAGGTGATAATCACCACCAGCAATCGATGTTGCCATCTCTAGACTTTTGTCAAAATATAACTCTGTTGTTAAGTATCCATCTATGGACTGCATATTTCTATAATGTCTACAATAGGTATCAGTCAGATTTTTCTAACATAATTTATTCTTGTTCAAGATGAATGAATGATTTTTGCATGTATCATCAATTCTATATTGTTAATTATTATAACTAGGTTAAGTCCTATTATTATCCCCTTTTTGAGTTTTCCACGTTACAAAAGTTTGATATCTTACAACTATTTTTGTGTCTTTATTTTTTTGTACCATATTAAGACATTAGACTCCAACTCTATCATCATAAATTTTTTAACACATAATAAAAATAAAATCATAAAGAGATAATCAATATAAATAAACTAGTTGCTAAATGTACATTTAATTATTTATTTGAAAATAAAAAATCTTATTCTTCCTGCACTCTTTGAATGTTTCAACATTATTATCCTCATTCCACATAACACAAGCTCTATATGTATGTCATTTATTTATTTATTATTACATTAGTAAACAAACATACATTAGATGCATGCATGCATGTGTCATGTCCTTTGTGTGAATGTTATATATTTTCATATTATGAAGGGTTGATATGTCACATGATAGCAATAATTTGAAGAATATTCATATTGGTACTTAAAAACAAATCCTGGATGCTTCCAGATTTCAGTCCCTAATTATCTAGCAAGGAGGGCTTATTATATTCTATATCAAATTATTCCAATAAATTATTGATTAAATGAGTTTCAAAAAATTTATATTTATTTTAGCATTGATATAATATATAAATGATTAAATTTAAATTTATGTTATATTTATCTCAAAATAAATTTAATAAATTTAAAATTTATTCCGAAAAAAAAGTACTGGATTAATATATTATGATATCACAAGAAATTACGGAACATCTTTAGATTTATTTTGAAATTAGTGCGCTATAAAGTTCTCATATATTTCATATAGGGGTTGTTTGCAATTGATTGAAAAGATATGCAGCATAAAAGTAATGGAGGGAATTATTTATTTTGTTAGTCTTGAAGTAAAATGAATGTAATATAAAACATTACTGTTGGCAGTCGGTGGTGGTGGCTGTTGGCACGGGTGGTGGCGGTCGAAGGTGGCGGCTAATGGTGATGGTGGTTGGAGGTGTTGGCTAGGTGTAAGAGAGTTGAGCCGACTTGAGCTCACGAGTCAAGCTTATTGAGCCACTAGTTCAAGCTCAAGCCGTACACGGGCTCATATATTAAATGAGCTCGAGCTTGGCTCTAAAGCTCATTAAGTTGAAATATGTTTAAAAATTAATTTAAATTAATATTATCCAATATATTTTAATATTATTAAAATAACTCTATTTATAAAAAAAACTGAATTTTTTATTTTAAACTTAAGAAATTGAGCAAAAAAACCAAGTCAAGCCTAAACTTTCCAAATGAGCTCAAGCAATAGAGTCGAGCTCGAGCTTTTAATTTTTTTAACAAATCATGCTCGAGCTCAATAAGAACTAAACAAGCTTAGCTTGCTACTCAACTCGACTCGACTCAACTCTCGTTTACACCCCTAATGGTTTCGGCCAGTGATGGAGGTTAGGGGCAGCTAATGACGTTGGTGGTGATGGCTGGGCAGACGATAGCTGTCAATGCTGGCAACGATTGTAGCAGCCCGCATTGGTGCATGCAGTGGTTGACGATGGTAGCAGGCGGTGGCGAAGACAACGAGCGATGGAGGCAGGCACCGACATGCAATGAAGTTTAAGTGTATTTAAAAATCACTAAAATCTAAAGAATTTAAACTCCACCAAAAATTAACTAGAAGATGAATTTCAAATACATAAAAAATTTTACATTTCATTTGATTTACTTCAAACCAAACATCAATTTTCTTCAAACTCCTATATTTGAAATATTTTACTCCTTTTACTTCAAATAAAAAAAAAACTCCATAATTTAAAATAAATTAAACCGATTTTAAATTCATTATGATAAAAAAATTTGTGAGATTATCTTAAGCTAATCTTTCTCCAAAATTTTTTTCCTATAACATCTTAACAATTATTTAATCAATCTCAACAAAATTTAAGCACAAACAGCTCCACATGCCTACAATTATTCACGGGTGTACTATTGCGACTAGAGTGGCTTGGCATTTACCTGTAGGTAGGCCAACATAAGCCACGAAACACATCAAATCAGTAGAATTTTGCTTAAAGAGATCTGGTGTGTGACACAACTCTCTTTGGCCTGTTGGTTGAGAGCTTAGGCTTCCAACCAAGAGGTCCAAGGTTCGAGTCTATGTATATGCGTTGTGTGTGTGAGTTTGCCTTAAATGGCCTAAATGTCCCAAAAAAAAAGATCCGGTGTGTGGAGCAATGGTTGAAGGAAGTTTATTCTTCGTCTCGACTAAGCTCGAATCTCATAACCTGCCCAAAAAAGCAAAGAATTTTGCCTAAACAAACTTTTAATTGAGCTGTCTTTGTCATTTGCAGCCTTGCACGCATAAAATTATTAAGTGTGGAGATCGGATGCAGAGAATCATTTGGTTTATCTCTGTAAACAGTAAAAACTCAGTATTGTTCACCACTATATTTTTATTATTCACAGAGACAAAACCGAATGAATATTTGTTTCCATTCTCCACACTTTATAATCTCTCCACATGTGAAATTATTATTCCTATCTAGCTGTCTAGTCTTTTCTTTTTCATTTCAACATTTCTAAACCAATTTCTACTTCGACACCTTGTACTTGTTTTAGAATCTCTTTGGGCTTTGGGGACAGCGTGCTTTTTTTATAAAGATTGTTGTAAACTTTTTGTTGAAAAAAGTAATTTTTTTAAAATGATTAAAAAAAGTAACTTTTTCCAATGTATTTTTTTTAAATAATTAAAAAAGAATAAATAAAAATTATAATTATGATTTTTAAAATTAAAAAATAAGAAAATTATCCCAAGCTTTATTTTTAACAGCTTTTTTACTGTTTTATTTTTTAAGATCACAATCACAAATTTTATTTTATCTTTTTTTTAGAGCTTTTGAAAAATTTCCACTAAAAATTTATTTCTACAATAATTAAAAAAATTATTTATCTTCAATGCAGTAAAAAATTATCCCACGCGAAACCTTAATCATTAGTGTTGAATATCACAGATCTCTATAAAAATAACATTACAAATTTACAATTATTAAAAATATATATATTTTTAAGATCATTTTAGTTAATGGATATTATAAGAAATTATTTCTCACAATAGTCATGCGGCATGAAAAACTGTATGAAAAAAAAAAGATAAATACGTGAAAAAATCAAACAAGTAAGATTGCGTACAGACTCGGATCCTTTGACAGGAGAGTCAGCCTGCAGACAAAGAACAACACTGGTTTGTTACGATACATTGGAGATAAAAAATAATAAAAATAATTTTATTATCTTTGAATTATATGCAAAACATTGAGAAAATTATTGAAACGTACGCTAATCCATTAAAATACATAATCAAGATTTTCAATCTTTTGCATTTGAGGCACGTTCTCCAAGATAAAGAGAGACTTCTTATTTCACTCAAGATAAAAAACGAGGAACATGAGAACTTAAACTTTTAAACTAGGAATCATGACCCTTTTATATTTTAAATATATTTTATTTTATTTCAGTCCATCGTTAAAATAAAATAAAAATTTTTCATCTCCATAATATTTAATTTAACATGCAAGCTAACTCATGGCTTCTACAAGTCGACACATCATTGTCTAAGAGCCACACAAGCCTTTGCCTCCCTTCACACGCAATTCAAAGGCCATGTGATGCTTTCTAAATAATTTGTTTCATCTGGAGGACTCGTTCTCCCTCTAATAAATACAAATTTTCTAGGGCTTCATTTGGTATTATTATTATTTTTAAATAATAAAAAATTGGTGGTCAAAACCAGTACTAAAATGAAGCCTAAGAAAATATCTTTTTTTTTTTAATGAACTTAGATAGAGCTCGTCAAAATTTATTTATGTAATTATGAATTTAGAAGTTAATTAGATTTATTCATTTTAAACTAATTATTATTAAGTCAGGTTATCTAATTTTGCTTTTGTTATGCACTATTTTATCGTAAAATATTAAATTTTGGCTTAAATTTATAAGTAAGAGGTTATAGGAGGACTCTCACATAATATGTCATATTTTGGATGTCACTCTATATTTTATGATAGAAATGTGATAAAGTCTCATAATTTTCATTATTAAGCTCTCATTCTCTTATTTTTTTATTCTAAATTTAAGTTTAATCAAACTTGCTTAAACTCGACTCAATGTCAAAGTGTCAACCCTGATTAAATCAACACTTAATTCTTAAGATTCTTAAGATTTAAATAAAAAAATTAAAAATTGAGATGATGGTGTTTTGGGGGATTTGGTTGCTCCTAAACCCTTGGGTCTGTCGATTGAAGGTGATGGCCCAACTGTTGGTTCCCCTTCTCATGCATTTGAATATATTATGTGTATGATTGTTATTGAGCATGCATCTACTCCTGAACTCTCTCATGTTGTCCTTGTGTTTGCTCATATTATTTTTGATTCACCTGCTATTCCTAATACTAAATTAGCTATGGTGGACTATGTTGTTGGGGTTGAGTTTGTTGCTCAGGTCCCTAGGCTTTGTGTTAGTGCTGGAGGTTCTTTGAATTGTGAGGTTAATTCTATCACTGTTTTGTCTTGTGTGAATTTTGTGCATACCCGGTACAATTTGACTATGGATGAGATGCCTACTGTGGTTGCTGAGCTGTCTGGTTCTTTTATTTCTCCTATTAGTGAGTTTCCTGGCTGTGCTGACTAGGGGTGTAAACGAGTCGAGTCGAGTCGAGTATTTGCCTTATCAAGCCTGGCTCGTTTAGTCCTTAATGAGCTCGAGCTCGAGCTCGAGCTCGAGATCGAGCTCGATTAGTAGGCTCGAGCTCGACTCGTTTAGAAAATATCAAGCTCGAGCTCGACTCGAAAGCTCGAGCTCGTTTGAAAAGCTCGAGCTCGAGATCGAGCTCGTTTGAGAATTACCAACGCATGTGATGGGTATTATTATATATATAATTAATATTATAAATATAATATATATAATTATATATATAATTATATCGAGTAGCTTGATAAGCTTTCGAGTCGAGTCAGGCTGAGCTTGAACTCGAGCTCGTTAAGCATTCGAGCTCGATTGTAGGCTCGAGCTCGAGCTCGAAGCTCGATAAGCTCGGCTCGCGAGCTCGTTAACGAGTCGAGTTCGAGCCGGCTCACGAGCCAGCTCGGCTCACTTACATCCCTAGTGTTGACCCGTCCCTTATGAGCCCCGTTATTCTGGATGCTGGCTCCTCTTCAGTTAATTCAGTTATGGTTGAGGCGCTTGCTATGTTAGATGATCAATTGGTTTTACATTCCTATGATAGGCGTGTGGGCAATGTTAACTTTGTCAATATTCCTATTTCGATCATGTCTAATAGCGAGTTGTAAAAGCAATTGGTTAACTCTGTAAAAAACTCTGTTTTGGTTCAGAATGATTGGTTGATTTTAGAGGACTCACTCTCGTCCCATTCTAGTGAGGATGATACTGACTTTCATGATGTCAAGCAGGTCTGACATGTTATTCGTGGTGTTTCCATTTTGAATGGTAATAAGAAAATAAGGAAATGCAAATTGATATAGGGTATGTGTTTTGGCTCATGCATTTTCGTTGATGGTTTTTGGCGGTTTAATAGACGATGATGAGGAGGCTCTTGATGCCCCATCGTGGCTGAGCTGGTTGGCAACCTGGGTGCCTCGGCGTTGTATGGATTGCGATCATTTATTGCCACATATGGATGGTCTGTGCTTAACTGCTAGGTTGGTGCTGGGGGCCTCCTTTCCTGAGTCCTCTCTTGTTGATTATTTTGCTCTGATTGTTTGTTTTGGTTCTCTAATGTTTTTTTCCTAGGATGTTGGTCTAACGACTTTGTACTCCTTCCTTTTTTATTTAATAAAATGTTCTTTTTTAAAAAAAAAAGTGTGGTTGGACTTAGCTAGGACTTTTGAAGATGAAAAGTGGAATAAATGAATATTTAGCTATTTAATCATTATATTTTGATTTTTAACTGAACCAATATTTTTTAATGAAACTAATAATAATAATCCAAATAACCCTTATCTCTAAATAAAAAATCCAACTATCATTTATTAAGTCAAATCAAATCAATCAAATATGTTCAGTTTGATTCAATTACTCAATTTAAGCCAACTGATGAACACCCCCAAACTCTTCTAATAAATTGGTTACAATCCACCCAATTATAAGCTTTATCACATGATATGACAAAGATAATCAATTTAAACATGGAGGAGGAGAACATAAGAAAAAAAAAAAACATGAAGGAGTAAATAGGGGTGTCAATTTCGGGTCACGGGTCGGGTTAGGGTCGAACCCAGAACTGACCCGGGTTCAAACGGGTCAACCCTAACCCGACCCGGGTAGACAAACGGGTCGGAAAACCGAACCTGGACCCGACCCGGCGGGTTGCCGGGTTGACACGACCCGACCCGGTTTGGGTGGCCGGCACCGGAACAGCGGCGGCGGACGGCGGAGGACGCGAGCGCGGCGGGCGGACGCGAGCGGGACAGCGCGGGCGTGGGCGAGGTCGGGGGCGCGGGCACGCGGGCGCGCTGGGCAGCGCTGGGCAAGCGGGCGCGCGGCGGGCGCTGGCGCGCGGGCGAGATCGGGCGCGGGCAAGCGGGGCGCGCGCGGCGAGCGCGGTCGTGCGCAGGTCACGCGGGCTCGCTGGGCACGCGGGCATGCGCGCGGCGGGCAGCGCGGGCGGGCGCGCGCGTTGGGCAGCGCGGGCGCGGGCGCGCGTTGGGGCAACGCGGGCGGGCGCGCGGCGGGCAGCGGGCAGAGGCGGGATTCGAAATTTTTCGAATTAAACGGGTTGGCGGGTTGACCCGGCAACCCGCCGGGTCAACCCGAACACGACCCGTTTTTTAAACGGGTCGATTTCTGAAACCCGAACCCGACCCGTTTTGAAATCGGGTCGGGTTCAACCCGGATTTTCCGGGTCGGGTTTTCGTGTCGTGTCAAATATTTACATATATAGGAGTAATGTTACAAGGTCTAACTTTCTATTATTTCTTGTCTACATTTTTATTTTCTCCTTTAATTATATTTCTCACTCGTAAGAGCAATAAATAATTTTAAGAAGACGAAAAATTCTCTTCAAAATATTTTTTCCTGCTTTATAAAATTTTATATTTGTTTTCAATCTTTTCTATTTTCTTAAATTTCTTCTTAGATCCTCAAGTATTCATTAATAACATTTAAAGATTTATTTGAGACAACAACAATATTTTATAAAATTAATTATAAATTTGCTGTAAAAAATAATAATTTAACTTTTCTTATTACATAAAATAACTTTTCGTCAAATATTTCTTAAAAATAATAATAAATTATGATTATTATCTATAAAATAAAATAACTAGAAAGCCGTTTGAAATAAATCCTTTAATTGTTATACTTGGTGTCGATGAATTGTGAATATGTGATAAAAATGCCATGCAATATCAAATATTGATATACAATGTGATTTTTTTGTGAATAAAACTTAATTTTAATGTATTATTAATCTTTTTTTTCTTAAAATAAATTCATGAAAAATTGCTAGGAGAAATTATTCTGTGCGGAGGCCGGACGTAAAATATTGTCCGGAGACAAATCAGAAAAAGTCATGTTAGCGAAGCAATACCGAATTGTGATACTAAACACAGAATGACATGACACATTCTAATTTATCTCCGGACGGCATTCGGGATAGACTGAGACTAATTAATGGTTAGGATGGCGGCTGTGCTTGTTTTATTTCACGGTTACGTCAAATATCGGGCCGCTTGCATTGTCCAAGAGATCCACGTCACTAGGCCTCGGTGGATCTCAAACCAATCACGTCTTCTTGCTGGGCAGCCTGGGCCCAACTAAACATTGCCACATACTTCACTCTCGCATTTCAATCAATTCAAGTACAATTTTGGACGCATTGGCTTTGAGGAAGCTTCGCACGACCTTCCTCCGTCGTACGTACGTTCGTCCGTCCTTGCCTGGTCGGATGGATATCGGTCCGACCGGCAATGGTAGACTCCTCGTGTCTTTGTGTTTCGTGCTGCATGCGATACGCATGCTCTGTGCCTTGTTCTTAATTAATAAGATAGAACGTAAAAAAAAAAACCATAATATTGTAATCAAATTTAAATAAAAATGAACATTAAAGTTTTTAAATTTATTTTGAATAAATAAAAAATATATTATTTAAATATTACTTATATTTCATTATATAATCAATATCTTGAAAGTTATCCTAATTTTAATTTTTTCTAAAAAAATTGAGGCAACATAATTTAAAATAATTTGTATCATGAAAAGGGTTTAAAAATTCTTAAATTTATTTTAAAATTAGTTTTATATATATATATATATATATATATATATATATATATATATATATATATATATATATATATATATATATATATATATATATATATATATATATATATATATATATATATATATATATATATATATATATATATATATATATATATATATATATATATATATATATACTATATAATATTAATTTTAAATAATTTATTTATTTTTTATTTTTTTATTTTAAGGGCAAAACTAGATAGATTACGTTGAGCTCTACTCTTCTAATTGAGCCTATCTTCTAGATGCCAATAGGAAGATGCCAAGAAGCTTCATCAGATCTTGATATTTTATTTTTATTTATTTATTTTAATTTTTAAGAACTGAGTGATGAAAAATAAATTTAATGTAAGCAAAATCATGACAATAATTTCAAAACTTTTATCAAATATATTTCATATTAAATTCGAAGTAGAGTTAGAGGCCTTCAAGTATGATGACTTTGAAAAAAAATATTGGATGACGGTAGCTCAAATTATTGAGATTAATTAATAAATATAATAAAAGAAAAATAATTATATATCATGGTTTTTATGGTCAAGAAGATAAAATAATTGAACATACATTACGAGATCATGCTTAAAACTAATGGTTTTAATTTTTTTTTTTGGGAAGAATATGTGGCTTCTGATATCATTTTGTATTTTTATTTCCATTTACTCAAAATTTAACTATTTTTCATATATTTTTTAATTATTATTTACACTTATTTGTTCAACATTAAAAGAATAATATTTAGTTTAAATATTATTCATTATTAATATTATTTTACTACTAATTAAGATATTAATGCACAATAAACTCTTTGATCCAAGCTTATTCAAAATTTCCTCACAAATTAACGACCCTCTAGTTGTCAGAAAAATTTATTCATATATTCCTAATTTATTTTTCTTGAAATACAACTTAAATAATATTTTATATATCATAATATATTTTATGCCTTATAAAATATAACAACTTTAATTGTTGTCAAGTAAAACAAATTAAATAGGATTTTCAATCAAAACAAATATTTTGAGGAAATTTTATATCAATATATTCTAATATAAAATTAGTCAGAATGAGTTTCCATATTCTTAAATTTATTTTAAGATGAGTGTAATAAATAAATAACTAAGATTATATTAATATTAAAATAGATTTAAATTTTGTGAAATTCATCCTAATGAAAATCTTAATCAGACATTTTAATAAAATTATCAAATATCTTTAAATTCAAATAAATATCTGTTTATATTATATATGATTTTCATTGCATTTAATCTATGTGAGCGAAGCACATAATTTTTCTGTCCATCTATCACTCAATAATCTCTTTCAGAGATTGTCCGATATGAACAAATTGGAGTTGCCAACTATTTCAATCATGCATTGCAGATTTTCTATTTAGATTTGACTGGAATGTAGCTGCCCATCAAAATCCATTGCCACATGGAATGTTTCTGCATAAGATATATCGGCTCTTGAATGATTCAAAGCAAGATTTAGGCTTCATTTGAACGATTTTTTTACTGTGTTTTTTTTTTTTTTAATTAGTTAAAAAATTTATAGTTCTTTAAATTTTTGTGCTAAAAAATGCTTTAGAAAGCAATAAAAAAATTGTTTCAAACGAAGCCTTAGATTATATGTGCTATATGTGGATAATTATCGAGATGTGACAGATTTTCTTAAAGAAAATTTTCAGAAGAATTCATGTGGCATAACCCAATTAGATTTAGAAAATAAAAAAAAATTATAATTTTTTTTTTGAAGAAACTATTTATGAATAAATCATGATAAATTTTAAAAATTAAATATTAAATTTCAATTTAATTTTGAAATTATTTCAATATGCAAATTAATTAATAATTTATATTTTTGTATAATTGATCAGCACAAAGCTGAATTTTCAAGGATTTTTTTAAAAAAAGGAACATGATGGTTAATTTAAATTAGAAATAGGAGCATAATATTACAAAAAGTTAAAAAGAAGCAAACTAGCCAAACAAAATGTGCATTCCATTGAATGCACCAAAATTAAATGTGCATTCCATTGAATGCACCAAATTTTTTGGCTTATTTTAAATACTCCAAATAGTTTGGTGCATTCAATAGAATCGGCGTTCCATTAAATGTGTCAAACTGTTTGGCGCATTACTATAATATTTTTAGAATTTAATTCGGGTGACTGAGGTGAATGCGCCCAGTGATTTGGCGCATTCAAAAGAATGCATCAAATGTTTAGACTGTGTCAAATGATTTGTCTAATTTGTTTTTTTTCTATTTTTTTTAATATTATGCTATTATTCCTAATTTAAATTAACAATGATGCTCCTTTAAAAAAATCCTCTTTTTTTTAGAGGCGCACGGAAGTCAGAAAAAATTTGGAGTGCTGAAGCTTCATTTGTATTGCATTGCATACTGCTTAAAAACTTTAGATACGTACACGTATATGTAAAACAGATAAACAGTATCTAATACCATCTAACGGTCACAAAGGAGTGGGTGATTATAAATCGAGGGATGAGATTTGCGGGTCTGCTGCAGTTGAGCCAGAGACCACGATGAGTGGAGCAACTGCTTTGTCGGTGGGTTTAACTTGTTATTAGAGAAAGTGGTAATTTTGTTACCTTTATGAATTCTTATATTAAAATAATAAAAAATAAAATATATTTAAATTTAGGTAAAGATTTTTTTTTTTTGGACTTTTAGGTCATTTAAGGCAAACTCACACACACAAAGCATACAAAAAGACTCGAACCCAAGACCTCTTAGTTGGAAGCATAAGCTCTCAACCAACAAGCCAAGGTGAGTTGTGTAATTTAGGTAAAGATGATAATGAGAAGTACATACTTTATGGATTTGAATATTCTTCATTATAAAAGAAGCTAGCGTAAAGTTAAGCTAAGTGTTGCGGAGAAGAGGATGCTCACGAGAAATTAATGATCATATAAGTGAAAATATTGGAGCTCCAATGACTCGATTATGAGAGTAAATGTATTAGATCCGGCCTATATTATAAAAGGAAGAGATAGAGAAAAAATTTTGATCATAAAATGTTAAAAATGATATTTTATCATATTTAAATGAAAATTTTATTCTTAATAGAACACAATGAATAAAAATGACTCATGTAAGCAACATCATATAGTAGAATTAAAATTTCTCACTAGACATTTGCAAGAGGATGTACCTTGGTGTATGCTTTTTGCTGATGATATTCTTCTTGTTGATAAGATTGGAGAGGGAGTTGAAAGTAAACTTGAATTATGGAGGTCAACATTAGAGGCTAAAGGTTTTCGCTTGAGTAGATCTAAAATGGAATATATGGAGTGTAATTTTAGTAGTAATAGACTTAGTGAGGGGATTGTGACTTTGGGCGATGAAGTCATTAATAAGATTACACGTTTTAGATATCTTGAATCTATTGTTCAGAGTGATGGTGAAATAGATGTGGATATTATCAGTAGAATTCAAGTTGGATGGTTGAAATGGAGGAATGCATCGGGCTTGTTGTGTTATAGAAAAGTACCCCTCAAACTTAAGGGAAAATTTTATAAGATGGTAGTGAGGCCTGCAATGCTTTATGGTGCTGAATGTTGGCCGTTAAAAGAGAAGCATAATACTAAGTTAAGTGTGGCAGAGATGAGGATGTTCATGCAGGTGGATGAGTGGCTTTACCCTTAGAGATAGGATACGAAATGAGCATATACGTGAAAAGGTTGGAGTAGCTCCAATAGAAGATAAGATTAGAGAGAGTCGCCTTAGATGGTTTGATCACATAAAACGATGACCTTCCAATGACCCAGTTAGGAGAGCAGAGGTATTAGATTTGACTTATGTTAAGAAAGGTATAAGGCAGACCTAAAAAGACCAGGTTAGAAAATATTAGGAATGATCTTTCTTTATTAGATTTAAATGAGAATTTGATCTTTAATAGGACACAATGGAGAAAAAGGATTCATGTAGCCGACCCCACGTAGTGGGATAAAGGCTTGCTGATGCTGTTGTTGTTGTATAGTAGTTGTACTAGTAAAAATATCTTCATTAAAATTTCAAAATATAATTGTGAGCAGCGAAATTAACTTTTTCTGAAGAGAAAATAATTCGACATCGTTAATAAAGTTGCACTTTCTCCTTCCATTTAATTTTTTCATTAATCAGATAAATAAGCTTAATGTTTTTTTTTTTCTGACAACTTTCGTATTGCTTTCTAAAACGGCTTTATGTTATAAACATTTATAACTCAAGTAATTTTTTTGCTAAAAAGTTGTTTTAAAAAAATAGTTAAAAAATTATACCAAATGAAACTTAAGACTTAGGTTTCGTTTGGGAGGGCTTTCTTCCTGCTTCTTAAAGCAGTTTTTAAGTATAAAAAATAAAACTTTTGTACTAAAAAGCTGCTTTAAGAAGCAATAAAAAAGCCGTCCCAAACAAAGCCTTAGTATTGGACAGCTTTATGATTACTTTCTAAAAGAGTTTTTTTAGAAAAAAAAATTATGAAAAAAAAATAATTGTATTAAAAAACTACATTAAAAAATAATAATAAAATGTTACAAAACGAAACCTAACTCGTTAGGCGAATTTAGTCATTTTCTTTTTTAAGCCAGAGGCCCTTGGTCATTCAGTTGGGTTAGCTGTTCCTTTCACGTGAGTCACCGACGTTTTCGTACGGCAAAACGCAGACCGCTAATTCCGAATATTTCAGGCGGGACCACCGGATTTGCTGCGGCGACGTGTCGTCCGCAGGGAAGCTGAAAATCCAGAAGCCAGCCTAGCTCGGCCCGGGCGGAACCAGGGGGGCGGCTGTGGGATGGGTCCACGTACTAATTATATTTGGATAGGAGGGAAAATTCAAATTAGAGACTGTTTCCAAATTAAGTATTTGTTTTTTTTAATTAATCTCTTTTTGTTAGGATTTAGGGGTGTAAACGAGTCGAGTCGAGTTTAGGTCATTATCGAGCTCGGCTCGTTAGATGAAAAGCGAGCTCAGACTCGAGCTCGTCTCACCGTAAACAAGCTCGAGCCGGCTCGTCAGCCATGGGCGAGAATTTTTAAATTTAGGCAGAATTTTTAAAAATTTTAAAAATTAGGCGAAATTTTTAAAACTTAAGCATGATTTTAAAAACTTAGACAATTTTTTTTAAAAAAATATGAAATGTTTAACATTTAAATAAAATTTAGTTGATTATTATTTTTTTAATATTTAAATTTAATAAATAAAATAAAATTATTATAAAAATATTAATATTTATTCAAGCCGGCTCGCGAGCTCACGAGCCGAGCCGGCTCGAGCTCGACTCGTGAGCTCGATAAGCTCGGCTCGCGAGCTGGCTTGGCTCACTTACACCCCCTATTAGGATTATAGTTATCTTGAATTTGAAATCAGAATTTGAGATCTTGAGGTGGGTTTTGGGTTCTTGGGTTTGGCTAGAGATTTTGAAAGCTGAATCTTCCTCTTGAATTGAATTTTTATTGTATGGGTTTGTTCTTTGTCTTTTTATTAGTGAATTTAAGTGTTCATTCTTATTAGGGAAATTACAGCTTGTTAATTTTAAATGTTTTATTTATTGGGTAGAGAGAAAGAGATTTTTTTTTCTTTGGATGACTATAGTTCTTAGGGCAAGTTTTATTTATTATAAAGAGAAACTACAACCTTTGTAAAAAAAAATACAGCTCAATGAGATCTAAAATACAAAAAAGGACTGTACCAAAAAAATCATGCTCATTCAATATGAAGCACACAACAAAAGACACTAAACCCAGAATGAACAAAAGGATTATAGAGAGGCACAAAATTCAGTCATAATATGGTTGCCAAAATTACCATCCAAGAAGAAATCTTGGCTGTCATGATTATAGGTATCAAAATGGGTATTTGGGTCAGGTTCAATCAAATTCAAAATTGACCCGGGTCCAATTCAACTGACCCGAACCTGACCTATTTTTGCAAATGGGTTAGAAATTTAGACTCGAACATGAACCTCCATGTTACTAGGTTGACTCGACCCGACCCGCAATCCTCGGGTGCGAGAGCGTGTGCTGCAAGCACGAGTTGCGCAATTGCAGCCTGCGGACGAGGGTTACCTGGCTGGACTGTGTTGGTGCGAGCAAGCAAGCGCATGGGTGCGAGCATGTTAGCATGAGTGAGTAGGCGTGGGCGCCCTGGAGAGACCACTCAAAGCACTACTGCGTGGGTTCGCTAGTTGCGGGGCAACTAGAGAGGTCAAACAAGACTTGGGCTGATTCCAGATCAAATTCAGTTTTGTGGATTGATCTGGACTCGACCCGATTTTTCATGGGAGATCCTTCGTTTTTCTTCTCTCCCCTTCCCCCCTGTGAAGAATGAGGAATCTATTTATAGTTTTTCGGAGTGACATTGCCAGTAAATTAGGATAATATCAAGGGCACGTGAGAGTGTTTTAATGGATCATTGATACAAACTTTCTTGATTATGGATCATTTTTTGAGTATTTAAGTGTCTTAATGATGTTATAATTCGACGATCTTGGGCTCTCTAGATTTGTCTCGTCGAGTCGCTAGATTCGACTATAAGCATGCCACATTTGAATATCATTTAGTCATCTAATTAATGTTCCAAACCTTCCAAATAGGCGCAGGTCCTCGATTTGGACCCCTTTGGGCTTGTACTGGATCATTTTTTGGTGTTGTAGGGTTTGTCTATTTGAGATGTTCAATTCGATTATAAGTTAGTTGAAATTAGAGTTCAGATGGTCCCAATTTTAATTTCAAAAGTTTTCAACTTGGATTGCCTCAAGGTTCATTCTTAATAAAGGCAATTTTTGGTGTCGTGTCATCAGGAAAACTTGTATATTAATCTATTGCTTCGGAAAATCATAAATTATATTTTATTCAATAAAGCTTAATAATATTGAGGTTAAAATGTCAATACAATTTGTATCCATCGTATATGAAAAGTTACACAAACGGTGCAATAAATTAGAAGAAAATATTTTTTTTTATCGATTTAGGAGAGATTAAATTCATGAAATTCAAAATCAATGAAAACTAAAATGAGATTCAGGTAACTTACAACGATCAGAAGACTTTTCCTAACTAAAGCAGTGGACAAAAGTTATCAAAAATGACTCTCTATGTTCCCTCTCTTCTTTCATGACAAACAAGCCGAAATGGGGGGAGGTGAAGGCGCTGGGGTGATTAGTGCTTATGATTTAGAATGAAATATCTATAAAAATATTGTTGTACACTAGTGTCGCAGCGCTACATGTTGAATTCAAAATTACTATAGAATATAGACTCCAATGTTGTGGTGACAATTTCTAGCGCCTCTGTGCTCTCAAGGCTAGCGTCGCAACACTACCAAGCACAGCGCCAAAGCATTCTAGTTGAAATAGAAATTCAAAATTTTATTTTAAGATACTTTTTTTTGTATTTTAGATTATTACATAACTTGATAGAATAGAACGAAGGCTCTATTTAATTAATTTAAAATTTGACCAAGATAGTAGTTATACAAATTTTCACTTAGATTTAGGTGATAGGGTTCATTTTAGTTGAATAAATTCTACTTGGTGAAGAATTTAATCCTCTGAAGGCTATTGAACATAATGCATTCTAGGCCAAAGGTTGATTTTCATAGCTTTTTTAATTCAATAAATTGCTAACTTGTGCACTTATCATATGTAATATAAGTTTGTTGTGTCCTGAAAAATTCACGGCGGTAGAGAAATACTTAGTTTAACGTCTTAGCATTATACGAAGATCCAGCACACAAGCAGATTAGATAGAAAGGGTGCAGAATTTATAAGAGACACCAGAGTTTTTACGTGAAAACCCCTGAAAAAGGGGAAAAACCATGGGGCATGGCCCAGATTGAAAGAATCCACTAGTATTTATAGTTGATTACAAATGAGACCCTTCCTTAGGAGAAGGTCAAGGCTTAATGTCACAAATGTACATCATATAGACATATTTGATTGGTTGGCAGGACCATAGTCGATAGAACAAAGGTCGGAACCATAGTAGGCGACAGAAGTTTGAAGGGCTGTAGTCGGTAGGAGACTGGGGTTAGAAAAACCGTTGTCATGCGAGGGAGGTCGGAAGGACCGTAGTCGGCAAGAGACTGTGGTCAAAAAGACGTTGTCTAGCGAGGGAGTTCGTAAGGACCGTAGTATGAGGACGGTACTCCAGCATAACTCTGGGTGTTAGGTGGTGGTCCAGGAGAAGTTCGGGCTTCAGGTGGTGGTTTGGAAACACTCCGTTGTCAAGTGGCGGTCCGCCAGTGGCACTTCAGTGTCAAGGGGCACTCAGGCTTCGGGTGACACTTCGACGTCCTTGGATGGTCTAGTGGTGGTTCGATAGAACCTGGCGATGTTGTGTTAGAGCTCTAGTGCCCCTTGGTGGTCCGGCGGTAGTGCGGCAGAACTCCGACGGTGGTGCGGTCGAACCCTGACGTCCCTTGGTGGTCCGGCGGTGGTGCGGCAGAACCCCAGTGTCCCTTGGTGGTCCGTCGGTGGTGCGACAGAACTTCGACGGTGGTGCGGCAGAACCTCGACGTCCCTTGGTGGTCCGGCGGTGGTGCGGTAGAACCCCGACATCCCTTTGTGGTTCGGCGGTGGTGCAGCAGAACCCTGACGTCCCTTGGTGGTCCGGCGGTGGTGCGGCAGAACCCCGGCGTCCCTTGGTGGTCCGACGATGGTCGAGGAGGAGCTAGGCGGCTGGAGTTTTCTTCATTTTCTTCCTTCTTCTCTCTTGCCTTCTCCCCCCCCCCCCCCCCCCCCCCCTTTCAAGAGGAAATGGGGTTCTATTTATAGAATTCTTGAGTGGCATAGCTTGTAAATAAGTGGAAGATCAAGGGTAAATTGTGAGTGGTTCGAATGGACGGCCGATCTTGATTCATATAATCATGTATCGTTCAATGGGCCTTTGACTATCTTAATGATATCAGAATTTGATGATCTTGGGCTTGTTGGATTTGTTTCGTCGAGTCGTTCGATTTGATTATAAGCATGTCATGATTGAAGACCATTTGGTAACCCAAATTGTGGTTTGATCATTCCAAAAGCACTTTGAGTCTTTGATTTGGACTCATTTGGGCTCATATTGGGTCTATTTTAGTGTCGTTGGGTTCGTGTTTCCGAGACGCTCGGTTTGACTGTAAGTTTACTGAAATCAGAATTTGGATGGTCTCCAATTTAATTTTTGAAGTTTCCAACTTGATTTTGCCTCGAGATTCATGCTCGATCAAGATAATTTTTTGATGATGTATCAAAGTTAGAAGCACAATTTAATATAATCAGATGCATCATTTTGAAAAATAGATATAAAAATCATTATTATATTATTAAAAATAATATAATTTATATTTAATACGTCTAAATATAACTGTAAATTCTCCAATAAATTATTGAAGAAAATAAAACAAAGTTAAATTCAACATTTGATTTAGGTTTATTTAATATAAATTCATTATTTAGCTTTTAATAAGCATTTTGTTATGTGCAATTCTACAAGCTATAAGTAATTCATCATTTCTAAAATATAATTAAAGTCAAAATTGCATAATATTTTATAGGGACCAATAAGAATAATGGAAGTAAGAATTGTTTAATTAGTAAAGGGATCTAACTTTCATACTAGGTTGTAGAGTGAAGGTAGAAATATAAATACTAGTTTTTTAATTATGCAATAAAAAATAAAGGCAATTATTATGTCACTCAGAAGAAAACAACACATACATAGAATATTATTGCTCGTATAAATAGTTTGTTCATGATCAATTGTGAATGATTCGACCTTGCACCTAATCAAATCATAGAAGTGCATAAGTAATTTAGAATTATTGAGGTACAATACAGTTGAAATATACAATTTTTTTTTAATTTCATTTAGTACATTATTACAACATCAACTATACTAAATGATTAAGAGAAAAAGTATTAGTTAATTAGTAGTGATTACGACCAAATCATGAAATTAAATTTATTGATAAATAAAATGCAATTATTGTTTATCAGGAAGCAAGGACGGAGCCAAAAATTTTTATTAGTGGGGGCACAAATTAATGATTTTCAAATTATTCTCAATATGTATTCTCAATCAAATTATTTTCAAAATCTAAATACTATACACATTCATAAAAAATAAACAAATAAATTTAAATTTCTTTTTCAGAAAAAAATAAATAAATAAGTGTTAGAAAGAGAGACTCACACGCAACAAATACTTAGAGAGAGAGAGAGGGAAAGAGAGAGAGAGCCATGTGAATTCCAAGAATTAATCTCACAAATTTGAGTACATATGACTTGCTAACTGCGGCTTCAGGCATGCGGCAGAAACAGTGGCAACCTAAATATGTTTTAACCTTTTATAGGAAATACCGAAATACATTACCTAATTAAAAAAAAATTCATTGGCCAGTGGGGGCACCTGCCCCCAGTGCCCCACCTTGCCTTCGCCAGTGTCAAGAAGAACGTACATTATGATATATAAAATCTTTGAATGATATAGACATGGTGGCTAACTATTTGAAAATTATGAGAAATTTATTGAGAAAAATAAATAGATGGATGAAGATGAAGATGATGATGAATAATGCAAAGAAGGTGACGAGGGACTAAATACACACATGTTGCTTTTAGGTATAGGTTGTATAGTTGACTAATTGTGCTATATGTTTATTGCATATGTGTGAAAATATGTAAATAGTATTAGAAAAGAGAGTGACCTAAATCAAGGGCAAGAACGATAAACTATAATGTAACTATTAAAGAGAAACCAAATACCGTAAAAGAAAATACTAAAATTTATATGATTCCGCTTAAGGAAGCTTACGTCCACGACCACATATATATGAAATAATCAACTAAGCTTCAAAAGAGATATATAAAGAATTACATTTAAATTAAAATTAGTGATAGGGATAAAATATCACTTTGCTTAATAGAAAGAAATTGCACTGCAAAGATGAGGATTAAACTTATTTCTTAAAGAAGTTGAGGAGTTGCACTTGCAAGCACAACAAAGATTTTCTTTTCTTTTCTTTCTTGAATGGCACCTCTCTTTTCTCTCTTCCTTTTCATATTCCTTCTTTGTTGTTTTTTGTTGGGAGGTGCATCAACGCAATACAAACATTATATGGTGTTTAAACATAATAGTTTGAAACTTGAATTTAATGAACTTGACTTTCATAACCATATTGAAAAATCATGTGTGTATTAAGTTACATAGCCATCATCTTAGAAAATTAATTGTGAATGAATCTTAAGTTAACAAACATCAATCTTTTAAAAATAAAGATTACAATTTTAGCTAGGAACTTTTTTGTGGCATAACAAACATAAATTAATGGCGGAATTCTAACATAGTCAACATGTAAAAACCTAAACTTTTAAAAATAATTGAAAATAATAAAAATTCTGAATTTTTATTTGAGCTGAAGCGCAATGGCGTTAATCCTTTGAGCATTGCGACATTAGGCATATAGTGCAGCGGCGCGAGAAAATGTTGTCGTGGCATTGAAGCCTTTGTTTGGATAATAATTTTGGATTTGACATGCGACGCTGAGTGGTGGCGATGTAGCATCACCCACTAAAAATCATTTTTATATAATATTTTTCCCACTCATCATCCATCATTTCCTCGGCCAAGCAAGGGATAGAAGAAGGGGAGAGGGAAGGAAGAAAGAGAAAGAAAAATCTAAATTTTTGGTCTTCTAATTGCTTTTTTCACTTTTACAAAAATTATTCTGATCCAGGTAGGTGATTCTAATCATATCTCGTTTTTCAAAGATTTTGATTTTGAGATTATTGAATTCTCCTAAAAACTGATTTTACAATATTTTCTCTAGCTTTATTAAACTTTTTGTAAGTTATTATATTGATTATCCTGGTTATTTTGACTACAACACATTTATGAATTTCACCGAGTTAAACAAAATTTATTGAATTTTATAAGATTTATACTATATAGAAATTGAGTTTTTTTAGCATACTGCTAATACAAGCATTGATAATAAAAATTGGTATTCGATTAGGTAATAGTTAGTCGATGTTATTGTTATAATACAATGATAATAATATATGTGAGGACAACTAAAAGTTGATTTCACTAACATTGACTGGAGACCGACTAACCTATATAAGAAGGTGGGCCGATAGGCTTTTCTTTAAATATTGTAGTTTTATGTTATCATTTACTGATTCACATGATACTGATTGAGAGTTATATTATTGTACCGATAAGTAAAGAGTGATAACTGATCTATTTATTGAGCCAACGTGATACTAATATGGATTACTGCTGCTTACTCGAAAAACATCGCTTAAATAAGAACTTATTATTTGTTTAGTATGATTATTAAAATATATATTGCATATTCATTATTATTGTACAAATTTAAAGATATTATATTGATTTAATGTCATTTTACAAATTGATATTATATCATTGATTTCTTGTTACTGCCACTAGATATACTAATATCGATACGACCACCACGCGATACTACTATTGAATTGTTACTGATACTACTACATATTCACTAATACTATTAATATTACTGATTCACTATATTAATTATTAATACTGATTCATTATACTAATACTAAGCGCGTGATATACTGAGCATGTGACATACTGAGCATATGATATACTGATCATGTCATTAAAATACTGATTTGATGCTGATATAAACTAACTAGGTAGTATTTGTATATCAGTAAAAGATTTTACTACATTGATCTAAGTTTTACTACTTTATATGATTGCTTTACTGATTGATAATATTAATATGATGATTGATTTATTAATTCATTAATATGATGATTGATTTATTAATTCAACAGTCATATTGATTTATTGATTTTCCCACTATACTGCTTTACTAACTTCTGTACTGTACTGTTTATACATTCTAATGCTATTGTATGTGTGATTTTCTATTTCTATAATTATTCATGGTCATATGACTATTATTGTTATGAATTGACTGGCGACTTGCATATTTTTTCTTTATCGTATTTTGAATTTGTTTATAGGATTTTAGTGATTGATGGCCTATTTAACTCATGATACGTTGTTTAAATAGTTTTAGATTAGGGCCAAGGATCAGGTGCTTGAGATTGCTTAGATCAGGATTCTCCAGGTTCACTATTAGTTTATTTATTTCTATCTTTAACTATTCTTTTGTGCTCAGAATTGGTGATGATAGATTATAATTATATGATTCATGAGTATCATATATAATTTTTTGGTCAATGAACATAGATGCATATGGATGTTTTGATCAATAAAATTTGTTTATGTTGATATATGATTTTATTACTAATAAAAGAGAAATATACAGCTCGCACGTTGAATTTAAAAGATAAAAAGAATAATTATTTTAAATTTAATATTGAGACATTTTTAAATATAACTGGTAATTATCAATTACATGTATAATCCACTAAATCTTGATTAGAATACCTTTTTGTAGTAAATTTCTTCTTGCCAAAAATAATTTTTTTTTATGGGGGCGTTTACTAGAAGAAGTTTGTAAATATAAGAAGACCATAAGAAATGAGTTCATAGAGATTGAAAAAATTGATGATTGTATTTTAGGTATTAGGGAAGGATAGGTGGATGACGATTTGTTTGTTGATCCCTCACTAGCTAATTAGATTTATATTTCAAGCAATCTTCTCAAACAAGTTTTGCTAACATTTATTGATTCTTTGATTGCTTGTTTTTATAACTATTTAAATGAGAATCAATTGAATCACTCATACATATAATCACATAATACTTTGGCATTAATAATGAGGAAATTGATTACCATAATCAATTAGTGCTAATGTGTTATGAAGGGGGAAAGTTTTATATTCTAAGTATTGATAACATCATTTTTGGATATTCTAAAGAAATTAAATAATTGTCTTACTATCTTAAATTTGTTCAAATGATCAAATTTACTAGTTATGAATATGATGATATATAACTTATAGTGCAAGATACAATCTTTTGATTATAGAAATTGAATTAATGCCCTTAGATCTAAAATGATAAATAGCTAGCTACTCATAAAAAAGATTGTAAGAAGCATAATACATAAGAGGAAAATAATTAATAAGGGCAAACATTGGAGGAATAATTTTGATATTGATGACATTAATATCACTTCAAGAGCATAAATATCTATTTAGTAGAAATTTTGGTAATACATGCTAAATTTTTATTTTTTTTGTGATAGAAATGTACCCTCAAACTTAAGGGAAAATTCTATAAGATGGTAGTGAGGCCTGCAATGCTTTATGGTGCCGAATGTTGGCCTTTAAAAAAAGAGAAGCATAATACTAAGTTAAGTGTGGCAGAGATGAGGATGCTTAGGTGGATGAGTGGCTTTACCCTTAGAGATAGGATACGAAATGAGCATATACGTGAAAAGGTTGGAGTAGCTCCAGTAGAAGATAAGATTAGAGAAAGTCGCCTTAGATGGTTTGGTCACATAAAACGGCGGCCTTGCGATGACCCGGTTAGGAGAGTAGAGGTATTAGATTTTACTTATGTTAAGAAAGGTAGGGGTAGACCTAAAAAGACTTGGTTAGAAAATATTAGGAATGACCTTTCTTTATTAGATTTAAATGAGAATTTGGCTTTTAATAGGACACAATGGAGAAAAATGATTCATGTAGCCGACCCCACGTAGTGGGATAAAGGCTTGATGTTGTTGTTGTTGTTGTTGTTGATTATTAATAAAAGTAAACGATAAACACTAGATAAGATGTTTTTTCTTGCCAAAATTAGTATTTATATATAGTTTGTTTTATATTGCAGTGTGCCTAGGGAAGTGAAATTTTGTTCTTGCTATAATTTAATACTTATCAATTTTTACCTTTTTTATTTTGTTATTTGGGAAGCAATATAAAGTGGCAAATGAGAAATGATATAATGGGTATTTAATAGAAATAATGTATTAGATTTTTATTAGATCATTAGTGGGTTTTATATTTCTCTTGTATGATATAAATAAGCCCTCTTAGAAGTTAGGGCATCAAACAATAATAATAAATAAGTAAGGAGCCTTTGGCTCACTCCCTCTCTCTCCAATAATACCAAAAGTTTTGGATATACTACAATTGCTCAGTCTCCTTCCCGCCATGAACCAAGAGTTATAAACATGCTACAAGTTAACTACTTATCCTCATTTAATGCTATAATTCACCTTTTTCTTATCATTTTATATTTTTATTGTAACACAAGTTATCTAATTTAGCCATGCTTGTGTTCTAGCTCAAACCCCCACCATTGTCTAACCTAAATCTCACTTTAGCCTTCCCACCTCATCATACTTTTACCTTGTATCTTTGTCATTACAATTCACATAGATTTGATCCTTATGTAGCATTTTTTGGCTCCAAGGCATATATGCTACCCCCCAGTAGCCTCCATTCTAACAATTCCTTGATCTGACCGCCTCCATGCAAACCGAGTTCATAACTATCGATAAGTAATGCCTCCTTTTCAATCTTGTTTTGATCTTCTCAACCTTAAGGGCAAGGTTATTATGAAGTAGTTTGGAATGTTATGAAAGAAATAGTATAATGAGTATTTAGTGGGTATTATATATTATGTTATTATTAGGTCATTGGTGGGCCTTTTGTTTCTCGTGTATGCTTTACATCAACCCTCTGAGGAGTTATGGAATTGTGCAAAAATAATGCATAAACCCAAAAATAATTGCATCTCTTCTTCAAATTAAATTAAAAAAAAATTATCGTGCAAATTTGAGCATACCAATCAATTTTGAAGGGTTGAATTTTATTATTTCTTCTATAATGTTAGAGTTAGATCATTGAGATATGACAACTAGGTTCATTATCAGGACATAAGCTTAATAAATATGGTTGTATGTTGTAATTTTCATGTAATAAAGAGAAAGTTTATCATCTTACTATTGCATGCAGATCAAATATGTATAGATAAAACTAATTGAGAGTAGCTTACACGAGACAATGCTTTCTTATCTGAAAATCCAAAAAGGGGGACAAATTGGGGGATCTGTTTCAATTGAAATAATCCTACTAATGTATGTTGTATGTTATATACGATTGTATTCCTCGTAATTGAAAAATGTGTTAACACTTTAAAGAAGCTTTGATGTTTTGGAGTTTTCTTTAAGAAATTGTTACTGGCCTCTTCAATCTTTCTCCTTAGATGAAGAGACAACAAATACCAAGAAATCTAAGCCTTGGTGTTAATGTCAAACCTTAGTAATTGTTGATGATGGGGTGTATTGATGTCAATGTCCATGATATATGCATTAGTTTTATTGGCGATGATGAAGGCCAAAGTTGTTAGGCATTAATATTATTTTTTACTTCGTGCATCGATCTTATAGATATTGACATGCGTCAAAGTTATTAGCAAAGTAGAGTGACAAAGTTGTTGGACATCAACATTGGTGTCAACATCATCCACCAGCTTTGTTAGAGATTGTGGATGATAAAGTCAATGAGTGTCATCATTGGTGCAAGGGGCATGCATTAGTTTTACTGGAAATGACATGTGCTGATGTCGGTATCATTGATATGCATCAATCTTGAAAACATGCTTTAGGATTGGTATTGATTGTGATCACTTAACTTGTTTGCAATAACATGTATTAGTGTAATTAATGATAGTGTGCTTTTGCATCATTAGATAGTCTACATCGATTCCTTTAATTATAAATAGTTCTTTAACATTTAAGTGCCTTATGACTTCAAAATGGTGATTTTAGATTTGTTGATTTTTTTCTTTTCGAGAAGCTCATTTTGAATATAAGCATACAAAAATCAACAATCTTTAGCCCTTAAATTAATATTCTAAAGCTATCAACTATACTTCAAGAGTTCAAGTGCTTAATATAGATTCCTTTGGACTATGAATGCATTGCTTTTTGCGTAATTGGTTTAGCTAGTCATGTCAAGATATTCAATTCAACTATAAGTTTGTTGAAATTAAAGCTTGAGTGGTCCTAAATTTAACTACACAAAATTTAAACTCAAATGTTGCATCAAGATACGTGTTTAATTTGATGTACTTCTTGATAAAGTATTAATAAAGATTTATATATATTAAAAAATTCTTAAATGATTAATATTTGCTTACGAGCATTGAGCATAGGATGAACAAAAGGTGATATGCGACCCAATAAATATTGGAGAGAACTATTTCATCATGAATTGGAACCAAATAGTTTATGATTTATCATTCACATTAAAAATAATAATATCAGCACTATATGGTGATGAGATATTTTTTATTTTGCACAATGAATTATTTGGACAATTTTTAAATGCATCTTTATAATCAAATATTTACTTTCTTTTATATATGCTTTAAAAGTATTTGTATTAATTATTGCCGTTATTTTTTAAAATTGTCTCACATGTGGAATTTTTTACTCATTAATTAAAAGTTGACGATTATATTAAAAAGTTTACTCTTAGGATTTGTTTGGGACGGCTTTCTTTTCTTAGTGCTTCTTAAAGCATTTTTATAGCATAAAATTTTAATTTTTAAATTAAAAATTCATTTTAAGAAGCAATAAAAAAGCCATCTCAAACAAGCCTTAGAATTTTTTTGAGACTGTTTTTTACTACTTCTTAATAGGGGTGTCAATATTTGACACGACCCGGACCCGACCCGGAAAATCTGGGTTGGCCCCGACTCGATTTCATAACGGGTCAGGTTCGGGTTCCAGAAATCGACCCGGAAAAACCTTTTTTACTTATTCTTAAGGCTGCTTTCTAATAAACAAATTTTAAGCTGCTTCAAGAAACAAGAAAAAAGATGTCCCAAATGAAGCATTGAGATGACTTTTTTATTGATTCTTAAAATAATTTTTTAGTATTGTTGCGGGTTAGAATATACATGAAGGTAGAGTTAGAAAATTTTCTTCTGAGTGTTGTATGAAATATCTAGCACACACAAATTGGAGATAAAAAGAACACCAGGATTGTTACATGGAAAACCCGAAAAAAGGGAAAAAACCATGGGGTCACGCCCAGTTGAAAAAAAGTTCCACTAGCGTAGTTTGAGGTACAAGAGGCTGATTCGTCCCACAAGTTTAGGACGATCAGATTACAATGAGTTTCTTCTGAATTGAAATTCAATTACAAAGTTATGCAGAGTTCCGGCGTCACCTGAATATCCGGCATAATTCTGGCGTTTATTCAGGCGGCGGAAAGAACTCCGGCGGTGGTCGTCGAGGAGGAGCTGATTCTCCTTCCCCTTCTCTTCTTCTTCTCTTCTTCTTCCTGCTTGGGTCCCCTCTCATGAGAAATGAGGGTTCTATTTAAAGTTTTTCTGGAGTGGCATAGCTCGTAAATAGGTGTGAGATCAAGAGCAAATTGGGAGTGGTCGAATGGACGATCGATATTGAATCCCTTGATTGTGCACCGTCCATTAGACATTTGAAGGTCTTAACGATGTCGGAATTCGGTGATCTTGGGCTCGTTGGATTTGTCTCGTCGAGCCCTTCGATTTGACTATAAGCTCGTTAAAATCAGAGACCGTTTGGTAACTAAAATTATAGTATGAGCTTTTCAACAGCACTTTGGGTGCTTGATTTGTGCTCATTTGGGCTCGGATTGAGTTGAATTTGGTATCGTTGTGTTCGTATTTCCGAGATGATCAGTTTGACTATAAGCTCGTTGAAATCGGAGTTCAGGAGCTCACATATTTAATTTTTGAAGTTTCCGATTCAATTTCGCCACGAGATTAGTGCTTGAATCTAGATAATTTTTTGAGAATATAACAAGTATAAAAATTTTAATTTTTATATTAAAAAATAGCTTTAAAGAAAAAAAATCGCCCTGCAAGAAGCCTTGTTATTTTTTTCTCCTTATTCTCACATTTTTATTTCAATCAGAAGTGGGGGAAGAAAATCCACGTGGATTCCACCTCACCACTCGATTAGGCATCAACGAACCTTCGCGGAAACCTCCGCTCCCGCAATAATTAAATTCTTATTTGATCCGTTTCTACTACTCGGCATTATATAGCGCCGTTCAGTTGCCGTTCACCGAGTATAGAAACATCAGCCGGTGGTGTACGGTCTCACGTCATAAGCGAAGAAGTTGCTGGGTGCCTCTGCGCCTGCCCGCCATCTGTTCGAGGAATTGCCTCTGAAGAGGAGGCTATGGCTTCGGTAGGCAACAACGTGGCGGGAGGGCTCGAAGCAGGGCTTATCAAGCCCGGCAGCGTCGGCAGTGGGCTCAGCAAGGAGACGCGCCATGGACACGGGCGCACCGCGCACAACATGTCGTCTTCTTCGCTTCGAAAGAAATCGGACGTCACGCTCGTTTCCAAGGTTCGGTGGGAGATTCTTCGAAATTTCTTGGCTAACCTACAGGAGATTTTCCTCGGGACGAAGCTTTTCGTTCTGTTTCCGGCGGTTCCGCTCGCCATTGTCGCACAAAGCTTTGGCCTCGGACGCGTGAGTCCATACTGGCTCCTTCTTTGATTTTCGTTTGTTCTATTAAGTTTTTTTTTTTAGAGCAGAAAGGAAAAGCGAATTTTTCCTTTCCCAATCCACTTGAATACTACCAACAAAGCTAGTAACCCTTTATTAATAAATATTAATTAATTAAAGTGCCCTTGAATCTAATGCAAGTAATGTAACTCTCCATCATTTGAAATCTATAACAAAGGAGAACAGGCAAAAAGAAATTTTGATGAAAGGACCCATAATTCATTGATTAAAGGAGGAATTTTTATTATTAAGTTCATGAATTTGAGTAAAATATTTTAAGATTTATTCCTCCCACCTTTTCCTTTTGTTTTTTTAGAGAATAACATTGGCAGTATCCTATGATATCATATGTATTTTTTAAAATATCCGAGTCATATGTTTCAATCAAAGCACTATAGCACCACAAACTGTTTTATTGTGGTTGTGGGGTATGACTGTGACTTTCTGGTTTTTGTTTTCTAATTTTATGCTATATGATTTGTTTTTTAATATAAAATATTTTAAATGATATCGATGTGCTGGAGTACTAATATCCGTCGAATTGGGCGTTATTATAAGTTACATTAACATTATGAACTTAAAATAGTAATTGACATATAATTCTTCACATAGTTCATCTTGATCTGTTGGTTAGGAGCTTAGACTATCAATTAAGATTTTGTTTAAGAGGACTTTCTTGATGCTTCTTAAAACAATTTTTAAGTACATAATTTTAAATTTTATACTAAAAAAGTTACTTTAAAAAACAACCACAAGAAAACCGTCCCAAATGAAGGAATCATTTACTGCAAGGATGCAAAATGGGGTCATCGGCACTGGAGACGGGCATATTTTTGTTCTCTTGCTACTGTATCAGTTGTCCTCCTATGTGTACGACTGTATGAGCGTATGATGATTGCACATGCATTTTGTCCACGCTTTCTTTTTCTTACTTTTAATTTGTGCTTTAGTTACTGCAATGTCAATGAAAGGACCTCATGACATCTGCAAAATTAGATGAATTTAGATGAACCGTATATATTTTATTTCTCTTGTTGGTTGCCCGTAAATTAATCAACTTAAATCTAATCATATTTGCTTTGATTTATTTTTCTATTTTAAGTATGATTAAGGTTCTCAAAAAAAAAATCTACACTCGTTGAGTACCTTCTTGCCAAACATCTTAACAGTTTAAATCCTTGCAGGCATGGGTATTTACATTAAGTTTGCTAGGCCTCACTCCTCTTGCAGAACGAGTTAGCTTTTTGACTGAGTAAGCTCTTTGCCCTTCGTTTTTTTACCTACTGGGATCTAGAACAAGCATGCTTATATAATTTTATTAAAGATTCATTTCTGTCAATATTGTCTTTTTGTGATGTAGACTCAGCATTTACCATCGGTTATCATATTCAGATGAGTTTTTTATTGACAGCCTTTTCAATGTGTTTTTAGCTTAGTATTCTTCAATTATTGCAAACCAACATCCTTGATGTTACGTATGCCTGACTCACATCATCATCCTGTTTACTTTTGCTGTGTGATTATTTATGTAGATAAATCATTATGGATTATAGTTTGGTTAGGTATGAGGTTTTTTGTTTTTTTTTTTTTTTTTAATTTTTTTGGTTAGTTACAAGGTTAAGGCTTCGCTTGAGACAACATTCTTATTGTTTCTTAAAGCAGCTTTTTAGTATAAAATGTTTTAATTTTTGTGCTAGAAAGTTGTTTTATGAAGCAGTAAGAAAATTAACGGTCTCAAAGGAAGCCTAAAACATAAAAATCCAGACAACTTCGCTTTTAGGATTGATGATGGCTTTAAGTTTCAAAATCTTCACCAATTAAGATCAGTTAGGAATTGGTCCAGTTTTAAAATTGTTGTTCCTTAGAATCATGTTATCTTAGTAGTTTCTTTCTTCTATAAGTAGAAGAAAATTTTTACCCAAGTGAAGCCATATAGCAAGCCAAGCAATAAAGATTAGTTTTGAGTTAAGTTCTCTCTCCTTCCCTTCTCTCTCTCTCTCCCTCTCTTCCAAGAAGCTCAAGAAGAGCTTCTTCTTCCTCCAAGAAATCCCAACAATATCAGTTATGCCCACTTGTTTTTCTATTTTTTGTTTTATGTTTTTAAAAGTATATAGTTAGTCAAAGAAAAAATATTTGTTAATAATATTTTCATTTCTTTTTTTTGGAAACAAATGGCTTCGTAAATTTGTAAAAACAATATGAGGATGCTCTCACGTATTTTAGATATTGGTTTAGGTGGCAGTTTTGATTAATTGAAAGGCTAATTAATCCATTTTGTGATCAAATATAGTTATAAGTTAAATCATAAAGGTTTTATTAATTGGTATTTAATAGTTACATTTAGTCTAGAGCAAAATAATTTATCAGTAACTGTTTATTACGGTTAAATATACAAACCAATCAGGATTTTCAGTAGGATCATTAAATTTTTATTATTTAAAATTGCAATGATTAGCATAGTAGAATAAATAAATTGATTAATTAGCGAGATGATAGTTAAATATTTAGATTGATTAGCGATCAGAATTCAATTAAGATCATTAATATTATAAGTATTAAATTATGAAAAGTGATTATGTGATAATAATTAATGTATTTTAAATTAATAAGAAAAATTGGTAGTTAAATAATAATTTAAGCTATTTGATGATTAATTAAGATTATTAATATGTTATTATTAGGGGTGCTCTTTGTTTGGATAAAGTTGAAAAATAGAATTAAATTGATCTTATTTGATTTGTTTAGTTTGATTGTTAAAGTATTGGTTCGGTTATTGATTATAATCTTGACTTTACTTGATTTTCTTTTTTTTTTGAAATTTGATTTTTTAATAAAATTGATCAAACCAAAATTAAAATTACATTAATCCTTCAAATAATAAATCATTAAAGTCATAATTTATAAATAAATTTAATTAGAATAATGAGTTCTAATTATGTGTTAGTCGAATTTATTATCATAATTATATAATATTAATTATGTCTTCTATTTCTATTCTACATACTTTTTTTCTAGAAACACAGAGAGCATACAAACATGAATTTTGTTTTATGTGAATAAAAAAAAACGAAACAAGACAAATTTAAATAAAAAAATAGCAAAATAATTTACACATGGCATAAATGATTTTTATATTCTATTTTGTTTAAAAATTTGTTTTACAAAGCAAGGAAGATTTTCATGGTGAATTGATGAATGGACCTTTAGCATATAACCTGCCCTAAAATATAGTTAAAACTTTATATTAAGCAGTTAAGTACCAGTATTAGTGCGCTGAGGGTTTGTAGTTTTTCTGCTTTTGTTTTCATGCTTAGAAAAACAAATTAGAGAAATTCCTTCAACACAAGATAAATCAACACACCATTTATATGTGGCCAAATTTTAGGAAGGAGAATATTTAACTTAGAGCGTCTCCAGCCGAATGCCTAACACTCATTTGGCGTCGCTGATTTGCTCCATTCGACAACCAAATAAAATTCCATTCGCGTGAGGGTGAACAGTCGTTGTTCACACGCTTTTTTTTTTAATTCGAAAATTAGGTTAGAAAAAAATTATGAGAAGGAATATGCACAGAATATTCTTTTTTGGGTGTTAGAAAATGGAGTTCAGTTGGAAACTAGTTACTACAATTTTGCGTATTACTGCACTTTGGAGTGAAAATTGAGTTTTTCAGTAGGAGATGCCCTTATAGTTTAGCAACTGGTTCACAATAAGAAATAATTTCAATAGGGCTATAGGAGTAAAAATGATTTGGGGCCTGACATTTTCATAATAGCTTGAAAACACCTTCAAGTTAGGCATTTTCATGAAAGTCCCCATGTCTAAGGCATTTTCATGAAAGTGCCTACCTGATAGGTGTTTTCTAACCTAAATACAAAAATTTCTATCTGCCTCACATGCATTTTAGTGCTATTGCCTTCCACCCGCACAACATAAGAAATTCAAGCTGTTGTATTCGGTGCAATTGGCATTTAAATTTTGGTGAGAAATCATGCTTACTTCCTTCAAAATGGGGATTGCATCTAAGCTAAAAATCTCATTTTTTTCATTGTCCTATTTTTTAAAACTTATTTAATTGCTTATCTTTTACCTCTCTTCCTAAACATTGAGTTAACGAGGTTAGTGTTTTTATTTAATAATTATTTTTAAATATCTTACTTAAAGAAATTATAGTCTATTCTATTTATTTTTATCTATAAAAAATATATTCATCTTTGTGTAGGCCTTTAGGAAGTTCTCATTCATAACATGAAAAAAAATCATGCACACAAGTTTTCGTTGCAAATTTTATAAATTCATGATTGGACTAAAAACTTCAATAAATTTTTTTGTGATATTCTTTCTAAATATTTTTTTTGCTAGAAATAATTTCAATCATGCAAATGATGATCACATTTTTTAAGTGAGGATAAAGATATTTTAATTATCCAATTAAAATATGACAATTAATATAAAATTTAATCATAAATATGATTATGACTCAATTTTATTATACTATATTTTATTCTATAATTAGTCTAGAATGGATTTCAATGTACTAATATTCATCACTATATATATATATATCACTAAAAATAAAAATGAAAGGTTAGCTCATCTTCAATTTAGCTAACCTAATAATAATGAGATTAGACAATTTATAATGAAACTTTTTATGCATATATATTATTTTCAAGTTGTCAATGAGAATTTCTTAAAGGTCTATATAAAAATGAGCATATGTTTAATAGATAAAAATAATTAGAAAAAGCTATAATTATGTTTAAAAGATAGTTATCTATTTAAAAATAATTATTAACATGCTCATCACTTGAGGGTAATAGGGTCTCACTTGAGGGTAATATATGTTTAAATACACTTTTTGGTGAAATTTGATTCCCTATTGTTATAACCAGGGTGTCAAACTTTATTATATGTAGGCATCACTGAGATTGATCTAGTTGAAATAATCATAAAAAAGTAGTGAAAAAAACACCTTTGAAGCACCAAGAATTTTGTAGTTTGGCTTCAACTGTAGCTGTGGACATACAATAATAAAGATGATCTCATCTACTAATAAAGAAATCATAATCATCAAGTATAAAGCAAGAGCACTCTCCTTAGCCACAAATGTAATTTTATTTGTCTCACAACTGTCATCTAACGTCACTTACAAATCTAAGCTATAGTTTTGTTTTTTAGCTGCTCAATCAAAGCTGTTCTTCCTTTGAAATGCGCAGACTAATTTGTTTTGCTTCTGCATGGGTAGTTTTCAATATCGGTCCATTTTTGTCTCCTCTTTATTTCCTTGTATTTCATATTAAATAACTCTCATCTTCTTTGCCATTTGCCTTGATTTTTTTTTTTCCAGGCAAATTGCTTTCTACACTGGCCCTACTGGTACATAATATTTTCATTTTGCTTTGCAAACTACTTACATCCATACACCTATTGTAGATGTAAAAATAAATTAACAAAACTATTTTGTTACTGCTACAGTGGGGGGTCTACTAAATGCGACATGTGGGAATGCAACAGAGCTTATTATAGCTTTGTTTGCACTGTACAAAGGTAAGATTGACGTCGTCAAGTTCTCCCTGATTGGCTCAATCCTCTCCAATTTGCTGCTTGTTCTTGGCACCTCCCTCTTCTGTGGCGGCATTATTAACCTCCGTAAGGAGCAAACTTTTGATCGGGTAAATCACCTAAGGATACTTTATTATTAGCATAATTACTTTTAGGGGGATTTACATACATGTCATTTTATACTACTCTATTTACATATTTAACACTTGAAACTTTAATATTACATATATACCATCTTATATTATTTTAATATCAAATATGTCACCCATATTTCATTCCCACCACCCATATATTTCATTCCTACCACCCATATTTGATATGAAAGTGAACTATGGGTGATATATATGTAATATTAAAATTTTAGGTGTTCGATATGTAAATAGAATAGTATATAGTGGTATGCATGCAAATCTCCCTTACTTTTAATGTAAAGCATTATTTTATTTCTGTATATTTTATGGGGTCACAAATTTTTTTTCCTTTTTTGTACTTAACATGATTTTCATTTTTATTTTCCAGAAACAAGCTGATGTAAACACGAGCCTTCTGATGCTGGGTGCTCTTTGCCATATGCTTCCACTGATGTTCAGATATGCTGTGAGCTCTGGCGAGGACATCGGATCTTCTTCACCAACACTGACATTGTCAAGGGTATGCAGCATTGTTATGCTAGTTGCCTACATTGCTTACCTTTTCTTTCAATTGAAGACCCATCGCCAGCTTTTTGAGTCACAAGAGGTAAAATACTTATAACCAAAGATCTAAACCTTGCTAGTTAGTTTTTAGTTTTATATTTCCTACTCAATGCTTCAATTTTCCAAATGAATCAATTTCAATTTTCTAACAACCAGGAAGATGAGGACAATGATGATGTGGTTTCTGAAGATGAAGCAGTCATTGGATTCCCTAGTGCATTAGCTTGGCTGGTTGGCATGACAATCGTTATCGCAATTCTTTCGGAATATGTTGTTGGAACGATTGAGGTAGATCTTTTAAGTTTTATAAGCATTTTATGTTGGCACCAAATTTTATTTTGTACCCTTTAGCACTTTTTTTCTTGATAAAACCCACACATGGGGCCTATGCGTTTCATAAAATAATAAAAGTACAGGTTCTTAAAGAATTAAAAGTTATCTAAAAATACAGTCTTTGAAGTAAAACCTATGAGCTAATTATTCTACTAAATATAAAAAAGCGAAAAAGAAAATAAAAAAGGGGTAACACCAAAAGGGAATCAAGGAATTAAACCAAAACAGAAAAGCATCAACAACAACGCAACAGCAAAAGGAACCACAACAACCATTGAAAAACCTGCACAAACACTGAAAAACAGAAATAGGCAAACAAGAGCAACCGAGAACTAACCAAACTATGGCCAACAACATCATCCTAGATAAGCCATAGAAATGAAGCCACAACACTCGCACAACCCAACAATAGCCAAAAACAAACATCAAAAGAAAATGAACAACCACTAAGGAGAAACCCACACCACCCACATACCCCAGCCGCAACAACACTCACACAACCCAGCATCTCTCTCTCTCAATCAACATAGGCCCAGCCACCAACAATCCACAGAAGACCATTAAAGAGAGGCCCACACCAACCACAAAACTAGACAACATTATTTTTTTAGGTTTGCGCTTACGACGCTTACCAACACGAGAGAAGGCATTAACAACAACACGACTCACATCCAACCCATACAACTAATGAAACGAAGCAACTTGCTCATCCACCATGTCATGCTCAGTAGCCCCGCAAAGTGATAAAGGTGGCCCATCAAGCTAGTCAGATTGCTCCAAACAAGTGTCCCCCGATCTAGAAACCAACTGAGCATTTAGTACATTAGGAGAAATCATATCAATAGGAACATCAACAAGAGTTTTCAATTTTCTTTGGCCCCACAGGAGAGGGCAACTTAACCGGGTCAATAGAATCCATAGGTGATTCGGCAGAAAGATCCAAACCACTAGACAGTGCATTCACCACCATCTTATAGGAAATGCTTGATTTCAAGTATTTCCTAACCACTTTGGCAACAAAACTCAAGAATAATTGCTGTCCACAGCAGGGAAACAGCCCAAAACTGAATGAAAACAGAGAAAAATTGCAGCAAATGTGGAGAAAAGACTTGTACTTTACTAATAGATGCAAGGAAAATAGCAAAGATACAAGGATCCTCTATTCGAGGGGAGGATCACACTCTCCCAATCTCTAGAATACGATCTAGAGCCCAAATCCACAAGAAGAACAAAAGAAAACTTCTCAATCAAATCACATGCCCCTAATCTCTCCTTTTCTCCCTACTTAATGCATACCATTCAAAAATAACCTAAAAGGACCTAATTGCCCTTGCTCCCACATCTTTTGGCTCCAAGAAACAAATTCAAAACTAAGTGGACCCCACCAAACCCACGCCTGGTTCTTCCGCCGGCTTCCTTGCTATGTCCGCCTTTTCCCTCCGCGTGTAGACAAACCGAGCCGGCCCAATGGATTGGGCCGGCGGTCTAACACCATCATATTAGTCTGACAAACATCTCCATCCACCTCACGCTCACCATCCCAGCCAATTTGAGAAGGAACCAAAACATTATCAAAAGCCCCCACACCACCAGCATCAGCTAGGGCCAGACCAGGAGAATACTCCAAAGTGCCCACATTATTCTCCACAATGTTTTATAAGCATTTTATGTTGGCATCCAATTTTATTTTGTCTTACTTCAATCCGAAATAAGGCTGATTCATTCTTGGTTAAGTTGACATACCTTCATAACAATACTGATCTTAACAGTATACACTTACCTTGTAATTAACCAATATATATAAATCTTCATGTGTAGGCTGCATCAAATTCTTGGGGCATATCTGTTAGTTTCATTAGCATCATATTACTACCCATTGTCGGGAATGCAGCAGAACATGCTGGTGCCATCATCTTTGCACTCAAGAACAAGCTAGTAAGTTCCCTATATACTCGTTCTTTTCCATCTGATTTAGTGAAGGTGAAGAAGCTTATTGAGTTAATATCCATTTGGTACAGGATATAACTCTCGGAGTGTCGTTGGGTTCAGCAACTCAGATTTCCATGTTTGTGGTGAGAATTTGATGATAGTCTGATACTCTGCACCATATCATACGTTTTTTCAGCTTTTGAATTATAGGATCTAACATTGTTCATCCACGATGCAGGTTCCATTAAGCGTTATTGTAGCGTGGATAATGGGCATTCAAATGGATCTTGATTTCAGATTACTGGAGACTGGTGCTCTTGTTGTCTCAATTTTGTTGACATCGTTTTGCTTTACAGGTAGAATGACAATCTTTTTATGACCAGTTTAAAGATCTTTTAAATGAACTCTAATCTATTCTCTTACTTCCATTTGCTGCTATAGATCTCTTTAAGCTTTCTTAACTTTATATATACGTTCAGTATCAGTTATGGTCTTGATGCATGGAAAACTTTTGATGACCCAAAAAATCAATTTTGCCCCTCTAAAAAGCCTTTTTGCCCCTACCTGTAGTTGCTGCAGTCCTCTTTATATTTGAGCCATCTTATTCTAACAGCTTGATTCATCTCTATCATCTATTGTATTTTATGTTTTATCTTCTCTCAATGCATGTATTCTCTGTTTTTGAATTGCTTTGAAAATGGTAGTAATGAAGACTCATTTTTCTATGCAACAACTTTAATTCAAAAATATTTTTTGAAAGCTGAAAAAAAAACTTTTTTAAACAACTGTGTTCAGACATTTTGTTTGCATTTGAAAGTTAAATTTTATTTTTTTAAAAAACAACTTTTCATATATATATATAAAAGAATTGGTCCCCTTCAAAATCAGAGTTGGTTCCGCCCCTGCTTAGGTAGATGATAATATCATTCTTGTTAATATTCTCATCTCTGTTTCTTATTTTTGAAGGATGGATCTTCACACTATCTCAAAGGTTTTGTTCTTCTTCTTTCTTACATTGTTATCGGGGCATGTTTCTTTGTACTCGGGAGCCCACCAGGTATTTACTGCTCATGAATTTTTGCATTTGAAAGCCTAATTTTCTTTGCGAAGATCAGCCTATGATAATCTTTTTTATCCTCATGAAATGACAGGCAATGGTAATGGTGTCAACGTCAATTCAATCCCTGCAACTTTCAGCACTGTGGAGGCTTAGTAGGCTGGAAGGCATGTCTCAATTTCCCCTGAAGATATCTGAATCAACATCTATATGCTTTTTTCATGCTAATATAGGTTTGCTTTGGGACAGCTTTCTTGCCGCTTTCAAAAACAGTTTTTTAGTAAAAAAAAATAATTTTTATACTAAAAAATGCTTTAAGAAGCAGTAAGAAAGCCGTCCCAAATACAGCCATAATCTCGTATTATTATATGTTATAGCAAGAAAATCCATTTAATCTGCTTTAAAATTCCTTCATAATTTATAATTTCTCATATTTAAGTTGTTTACTTAAGCTTGTTGTTTTATTTTTGCAGATTTTCTGGCCCTCTGTTGGAGATACAGATGTATGCTCATCAGCTTCGTGGTAGTTTGGTAGCGAGAAGCAGCCTAGTTTGTGACCGAAAATTTGAACATTTTGGAGGGTCAATTTTGTCCTCCAAAGACTCTTTTTGGACGGATAGAGAGGATCAGCTCTTGTATGTGATTTCCATTGCTTTTGTATATTATTATTGGTTTTCTTTGTGGATGATAAAGAAACCTAAATTTCCTTAGTATAAAAGTGTTTTTCTTTTTGCTTCCTTATTTTCCTTTCACCTCATGCGTCTACCATTTTGTTGGGATAAAGCTTACCTAAAAATTAAAATGAAAATTGTTATTTTCATTGTTACATTTTATCATTTTATTGATGCATAAAAACTCCAAAATACCATAATTTAATTTCTCGGCTATACAAAATTGATTCAAAATGACCCCTCGTGTTTTAATTGTGATATAAAATTGATCCTTATTAGTCTCAAAGAGATCATTTTTGAATTGATTTGGTATAGTCAAATGACTAAATTGGAGTAACGTGATATGTTGTGACTAAGGCTCGGACTTTTTATTGTTTCTTAAAATAACTTTTTTATACAAAATTTTTTTTTTTTGTATTATAAGGCTGTTTTAAGAAGTAAAACTCCAAAATATCCTAATTTAATTTCTTTGCTATACAAAAATTGATTCAAAATGATCCCTCATGTTTTAATTGTGATATAAAATTGATCCTTATTAGTCTCAAAGAGATCATTTTGAATTAATTTGGTATGGTCAAATGACTAAATTGGAGCAACGTGATATGTTGTGACTAAAGCTTCGTTTGAGATGACTTTTTATTATTTCTTAAAACAGCTTTTTTATACTTTTTTTTTGTATTATAAAACTGTTTTAAGAAGTAATAAGAATGTCGTCTCAAATGAAGCCTAAATTGTCTCAAGTGCAAGTTAAAGGTCCAAGATTATTTAGTTTAGTGTGTGAAATCAAGTTTTTTTTTTTTTATTATTATTATAAATAGATTGAGTCCGATTTATCAAAGATTTTATGGATGGTAAATGGGAAGTGATTGCTTGAAAGTTTCGCCACCTATTTGGGGGGGCAAATTATTATGTCCGGTGTCCGGATTCATCCGGAGGCGAATCTGAACGCGCCACGTCACCACGACCCCGGTGCATCAGGGTGACGTGGCGCGTTCGGATTCACCTCCCGCACGTAATAATTTGCCTATTTGAGGAGTAAAAAGTTTAACTTATCGTACCAATTCAAATTGTGAATGTAGTTCGATTGTATGTAAAACTATATAAAAACTTTTAGGTTTAACTTGCTCTTGTTCATTCATTGCACATTTACTTATTATTTTATATAATTAAATATTTATGTAATAATTATTTTATTACATAAATATGTTTGCATCACCATTTTTTTCTTTTTTTTGTGTGGAGACTATTTATATGACTTTGGTATTTAATGATTCTAATATCGTATAAATTTGAATACTCACTATTTTTATCTTATAATCTATTAAATTATTCAATTGTATGGTGTCACACTTATATGATATATTCTGTTGGATTACAAATTTGTGAGCTAATATCATATAGTATAATTATCTTTATTGTGTTTAACACTTGATCACTATAGTATTAGCTAATCACATCTTATATGATTTTATTGTTATAATTATACATTGATTGATTAATTTTTTTTAATTGACTAATTTGTGAGACTATTTATATGACTTTGGTATTTCTTTATTTAAACTTCTTCATTAAAGTTTGATGTTATGAAATTATTCCACTAAGACATAGGGTAACTAATCTCCCACACATATTTTTATTATAAATCTTATAGAATGAGACTATATATGAAACTATTTGTATTAATTTCATTGAGATCATGATGAAGAAGTGTGAAGACACTCATGAAAAAACTTGTAGGCATCAAATCATAAGAAATACTAGCAATTATTGTCTTTGATATCTAATGTGTGATTATGGCACTGATGATGTTGTAGTAATGAGGGCCAATTTGTTGATTACACGACCAAAATACACATATGATGAGCCAAAGCAAATGCATGAGGTTATATGTGGGCTTTGGATAGGAGTGTCAATTTGGGTCAATGGGTTTGGTTCGGGTCGAACCCATAACTGACTTGGAAATATTCAAGTCAATCCGAACCCTACCCGGTTTTAAAAACAGGTCAGGTTTTTGGACCTGAACCCGACCCGATTTGGGTCCGGGTCAACCCAACCCGACAAGAATGACCCGGGGTTGACCCAAAATTGCTAGTTTTTCGGGTCAAAATCGGGTTAATCTTCGATTTTCGGGTCAAATACGAGTTTTTGTATCAATTTCAGGTCATTTTCAGGTTGCTGGGTCAACCCGAACCTGACCCGATTTTTTAAAACGGGGTTGATTTGTTGAACCCAAATCCGACCCTTTTCGGGTCCGGGTCGACCCAAACCCGGATTTTTTCGGATCAGGTTTCGGGTCATGTCAAAAATTGACACCCCTAGCTTTGGAAGAGGAAGATCAAAGTTAAGATGCAAGGGATTAGAAGTAATTTAACTCTAGCACCAAATTGATATATAATGAGAGCTCAGTAATGACATGAATAAGCTCGTATCAAACTCATAGTAAAGGAGATGATAAAAATCAAAATAAATAAGAAAAAAATGGATATAGATGCTAATAGATGGTGTAAAAATACAAAAGTATTAAAGTGAAGTCTAGCAAATGACTATAAAAAAAAAATAAATAAATTGAATTAAGTTCTTAAATCAATTATGAAATCCTAATCACAAGAGAAATTTTTACTTACGGAGACCGGACACAGAGAATCATCTAGTTTGTCTCTGTGAACAATAAAAGCACAAAAAATTGAACTTTTACTGTTCACATAAACAAAATTGAATGGTTCAAGCGTCATATCTCCGCACGTAATAATCTCTCGTAATCCCTTGACTCCTTAAATACCTCAATAATTCATAAAATTTGAAATATAAAAGCAAATATAGGAAATCCCAAAATACTGAAATAATTTTAAGATTATTTTATTGTAGTCTAATGCCCTATATCAAGATAATTGCATAAACTATAGCACCTATACATGTTGAAATTATTGCTGAGCATGATAATGCTTTAATTTAATGTCCTTGTTAATGCTTTGGATGCTTGAGAAGTCTTGTCAATTCAATGAAATACACTGCAGAGCATTATTAGACAAACACTAAAAAATACTCATGCTAAGCCTCATGATATAAAAATTAAAATAGGCTTAAGGGTGGGTTCTAATAATTGTATCAAAGATAAACCTACTTACCTACCTAGCTTTATTAAACTAATGCAGACTTTGAAATTTATGTAAGCTACAAACCCTAGTAATAAGTATATAAAAGGACCTAAGCAATTCACATGAAGCTATTTTCAAATAATAATAATAATAATAAAATGTTATTGCAGAAAGCAGTACAAAAATTTTAATTTAGAGTTTAAGATTTATGGTTTAATTTTTGTATCGAAAATTTTCTTTAAGAAACAGTAAAAAAATCGTCTCAAATGAAGTCTTAGATTTTATTTGAAATGTCTTAATCTTTTATATTATTGTTTTTAAAGTTTCTTTCACAATCATAATTTTAAAATTGCTTATTCAAAAGCGATGTCTTACAAATAAATATTATTTTTCGCTAACTATTTTTCTTTCCCAAAAAGAAGTTGAAAAAGCTCTCCCAAATAAAAATTTATTTTCTTTTATCTTCTTTATCATATCCATAAATGCAGAAAGGAATTTCAAGATTAAGTTTGAGAATTTCTTGAAGTATCATTATGAATCATAATTTTGGAGAATTGCTAAAGAAAAGAATCTAAAATAAATAATAAATTTGTTCGCAATAGTTAGTTTAATTATAAATCAAATATATAGGGAGAAAATATTAGATATAAATATTATTGAGAAAGTATTAAGAAGTTTTCCAATTAAATATGATCATATTGTTGTCATCATAAAAAAAGTCTAAAGATTTTTGTTAATATTTAGTGAAGAAACTAAAAGTTTTCTGCAAGTACGTGAAATAAAATTGAGAGTAAAAAGTCATATTTGTTCAGTTATTTTAATGAAAGATAAATTTTATAATTTCAAGAAATAAATTAATATAATTAAAATGACGATGAAAATTGTTGCGTCCAGGAGTATTCGCGGCGGTAGAGAAATATATGGTTTAACGTCTTAGCATTGTACGAAGATCCAGCACACAAGAGGATGAGAGAGGGGGTGAAACATTCATAAGAGACACCAAGATTTTTACGTGGAAAACCCCTAAAAAGGGGGAAACACCACGGGGTCTGGCCCAGTTTTAATGAATCCACTAGTATTTGCAGTCGATTACAAATGAGGCCCTTCCTTTGGAGAAGAGATTGTATTGATATAGCAAATATACATCATATAGATTGCATTACATAGTAGGAGTTACATATACATGTTTGTTTGATTGGAAGGATCGTAGTCAGCAGGAGACCGGGGTAAGAAAGATCGTTGTTTGTTGATGGAGGTCAGAAGGACCATAGTAGGCGACGGAGGTCTGAAGAACCGTAGTCGGCAAGAGACCGGGGTCAGAAAGACCGTTGTCTGTTGACGGGGATCGGAAGGACCATAGTAGGCGACGGAGGTCGAAAGGACTGTAGTCGGCAGGAGACCTGGGTCAGAAAGACCGTTGTCTGGTGATGGAGGTCGGACGGACCGTAGTAAGTGACGGAGGTCGAAAGGACCGTAGTTGGCAGGAGACCTGGGTCAGAAAGACCGTTGTTTGGTGATGGAGGTCGGACGGACCATAGTAGGCGACGGAGGTCGAAGGACCGTAGTGGGCAGGAGACCTAGGTCAGAAATACCATTGTCTGGTGATGGAGGTCGGACGGACCGTAGTAGGCGACGGAGGTCGAAAGGACCGTAGTCGGCAGGAGACCTGGGTCAAAAGATCGTTGTCTGTTGATGGAGGCCGGAAGGACCATAGTAGGCGACGAAGGTCGAAAGGACCGTAGTCGACAGTATTCTGAGAGAACTGTGGGCATCAGGTGGTGACCTGGTGGAGCTCAAGGCCTCAAGTAGTGGTCCGGCAGAAGTCTGAGCCTCATGTGATGTTCTGGTGGAGCACACAGCCTTTGATGATGATCTGGCGAAGACAAGGGCCTCTGGCAAAGGTGAGGGCCTCAGATGAAGACGTCGGGCCTTGAGCAGAATGTTGGGCCTCCAGTAGAACGTCGGAACTTCAGATGAATGTCGGGCCTTCAGCAGAACGTCGGGCCAGAATGTCGGGCCTGAACGTCGGGCCTTGAGGTGGTGGTGCGGCGAAACTCCGGTGGTGGTCCGGCGAGGCTCCGGCAGTGGTCCGGCGAGGTTCTGGAGGTGGTCCGGCGAGGCTCCGACGGTGGTCCGGCCAGCTCCGGCGGTTGTCCAACGAGGTTCTGGCGATGGTCCGGCGAGGTTCCGGCGATGGTCTAAGAGGAGCTTCTTCCTCATCTTCCTTCTCTTCTCCTCTTCTCCTCTTCTCTTCTTGCTTGGACCCCCCCTTTGTGAAGAATGAGGGCTCTATTTATAAATTTTCTGGAGTGGCATAGCTCGTAAATAGGCATGAGATCAGGGGCGAATAGGGAGTGGTCAAATGTACGGCCGATATCGAATCTTATGATCGTGCACCGTTCGTTGGACATTTGAAGGTCTTAGAGATGTCAAAATTATGCAATCTTAGGCTCGTTGGATTCGTCTCGTCGAGCCGTTCGATTCGAGTGTAAGCTCTTAAAAATCGGAGACCGTTTGGTAACTCAAACAGTGTTATGAAGCTTCCAACAGCGCTTCGGGTCCTTGATTTGGACTCATTTGGAGTCAGATTGAGTCGAATTTGGAGTTGTTGGGTTTGTATTTCTGAGACGCTCAGTTTGACTATAAGTTTGCTGAAATCTGAGTTCAAGTGCTTCCGAATTTAATTTTTGAAGTTTCCAACTTGATTTTTGCGCCGAGATTCGTGCCGGATCAAGATAATTTCGTGATGACGTTGTGGACCTCCGAAGGAGCACCGCTCGCGGGGTACGAACACAGAGGGTACGGCCGCACTATCCCGTAGGACAAAATGATCGTAGGCCTCTACGCTCGACACGAACGAGTCGATGGGAGGGCAGATTGGATCACGCATATGACTAACCATTGGGGATAGATGCTGTCGCCAGCACACCCCGATGGGTAGCAATATACACGACCTAGTCACGGGTTTCCCCCACCCAATACAAGAGATCGAGTGGGGTAAAGTAGATTGTGGGTGTTGACCTCGATTTTGCCTAGACCCGGGCTTGAAGGGTTGACTTGGTCAAATTGACCAAGTCAGACCCCAAGACCTCTCCAATAGGCTCGTGGGGTTGAGTCGAGTCTGTTGAGCCCGAGCTTGGACCTTGAGTCAACCCAATTGACCAAGTCAACCAGAGTTGACCAATTTGGATCCTTTGAGCCTAAAATTAATTCCAAATTGATTTCATGGATTTCATGGCTCAACCCATTGACTCCTTTGACTCTCTTGACTGATTTGACCAAGTCAATTGTTGACTTGGTCAAACCGAGTCTTAAATAGGTTAAAATAACCTATTTAGAGCCCAATTAAGACCCAATTAATGCCCTTAACTCCTCCAAACATTTTTTAACTCCAAATCCCGCCTAAATCTCTCCATCTCTCTCTGAATTTAACCCTTGATCTCATCTCCACCGTTCAAGAGAGAGAGAGGAGTTTAAATAGCAAAATTTAGGTCTAATTTTGGGGATCTTTTGGCTCTCCCTCTCTCTAGAGACCACCTCAGGCCTTGAAATTTTGAGAGAGCACTCCCACTACCTCCCTTCATCTTCCCCGACCAGATTCCGGTGTCCTAGGCCCGCCGGCGGCGAGAACTCCGGCGAAACCGTAGCCACGAAACTTTCGGGGCTTCTACCGCTCGATCCAAGGAGAACCAGGTCTCTAGGTCAACAGAAGAAATATTCCTGCCGTTTCAACGAATCCAACGAGCCCAAGAACGCGAAAATCGGACGGTTAGATCTCTCTAAATCTCTTAGAATAGGTCACAATTCTTAGGGTTAAATAGATTTTTGAAAAGCACTTTATAAGTTGAACCAAATACCCCCCATGAATGCTCTTCACTCGTAGAACTCAGATCTAAAGTTTCGTTGCGTTTGGTTTAGTCGTTTAAGAGAACGAAGCAAAAAACCCTCTTAGGGTTTCGGTATTCCATCCGCCCAGGTTGGACACGTGCTGAGCCGTTGATCCGCCGATCAATGGCTCGGATCGGGTTGCACCGCGTTTCGGTGCGACCGTGTATGCCGATCGAGTGCACAGGTCTCGGTCCGCCGCGATCTAGGTCGTCCATTCGGATCAGGCGCCGATCGGACGGCTCTCCTCCAAGCCGACGTGGATAAGTGGATTTGGCTTGATTGCGGCATGATTGCCGCAATCATTGGCCGGCGGCGCAATGATTGGCCAGAAACCACGGGATCCAATCGGAGTGCGCCACGTGTCGCCGCTGGTATTTTAATATAAAAATTAATTTTTAAAACCTATTTTTCATTCAAAAATTCGCCAAAAATCCAATTTCGCTCCGTTTTTGACGTATAATATACCGAATTGCTCGGATTTTTATCCTCTTTTATTTAAAATTATTTTCATTCAAAATTAAGAATTATTTTTTAAATTAATTTAAAAACAGTAGAATACTTTTTTTTTATTATTATTTAAAGTATTATTTTAATACAATTTTATTATTATTTAATTATTTGGTTATATTATTATTATTTTGAAATACCAGCCTTATTATTATTTTTATTATTATTATTATTATTATTACTATTATTACTATTACTATTATTATTATTTTCTTTAAAATTATTTTTTTAAAATAAGCCTTTAATGCCCTTTAAACTTCGAAAATTAATAACTTTCCCGTTTCAAATCGTATTTTTGCGCACAGCACCTTGATTTGAACGTATTTGGATTCTGCACATTCTGGAATTAGTTTTACTTGAAATTTTTGGGTCTGTGTGAAGTTATTTTCAAAAAAGCAAAACAGCAGTATTTAAAAATATTTAATTATCGTATTTGAACTTTGAAATTACGTAACTTTGTCGTTTTAAGTCCGCTGTCGACGCACAGCAACTTGTTTTGTATGTACTCTGAATTCTGCATATTTTGAAACAATTTTCAGATAAAAAACATGTCTGAGTTTGCTGTTATTACAAAAACAGTAAATCTACACTATTTTAAAATACTATTTTATTATATTTAAAACTTCGGAAATTCGTATCTTCGCCATTTCAAATCGGATTTTTGCGTATAACCCCTCGTTCTTTTCAGAAAAGCGAGCTTTATGTTTTGAAGCCATTTCCAGCCCTTGATTTTGGCTGTTTTGACCAATCACTATTTGGATTCGATTATTCGGGTATCTTTGATATTAAATATTAATTATGATAATTTTTTTGAGGATACAAATTATTTTTAAACCGTTTTGAGACTGGTGAGAGTGTTCAGTGGGTCTCCCTATATATATGTATTATGAATTGACCTACTTTTTAAATACTTTATTTTCTAAAAAGGTATACTTATATTTATAAGTATTTTGAAACTATTTTAAAACTACTTATACATAAATCCTAATTTTGGGAGACTCGCTACTTCTTGAAATTTTAGACATAGATCCTATGTGTGAAGAGCAATCATGGGGGAGCGGGTTAGTGAATGGTTGAGTCCCAATCATTCACTAATCCTTTCTTTAGGTGTCTGTTTTTTTTTTTTTTTTTTCGTAGAATGCATGTATAGGACTGCACCACGAGCACTTAGCCTAGGCTCTCCTAGATCTAAGGACATGATGTGTTTATTTCATTTTTGTACTCCCATGCATTTATTACCTGAAGGGTTAGACTAAACATCACTTTAAACTCCTACAACGTAGTGACACCCTAAGGACAAAAATTAAGGACTCGTCTAGCGAACTTAGAAGTCTTCTAGGAGCTAGGATAGATCCCGGATTGACATGAAAACTTCAACACTTAAACTTAGTGACACCTAAAACATCACTGAATTTTCTAGGAATTTTTAGGAGCTTTTAGAGCCCTTAGCTAACTAACCCTAATTAACTGGTTAATTAAGGTCCCGAGACCTTCCGGAAAATACAATAAATACACCTTAGGTCAGAAAAATACTCATAATACCTCAAACTGACCAGAATCTTATCCTTGACCTTAGATAAATAGGGCTCCCTAGTTTGACCTCAGGTTGACCCCTAATTTGACCATAGGTGGAAATTACCATTTTGCCCCTAATAATTCATTAAAAATTATTAAAAATTCCAAACCTCCTCCAAACACTTGGAAACACTTTCTCTGGTCATTCCTGACCTTTGGGAGTGATTCCAGTCAGTTTGGAGCTGATTTGGAGCAAAACAATAAAAAAGGCTATTTAGTAGGAAATTTAGAAAATTCTAATAAATACCCCGACGTTTAGAAATCCATAACTAATTGTAGAAAACTCCAAATTAGGTAAACTCGCTTGCATTAGACTCCAATTAGGGCCTAGTATTTATTAAAAAAATTTAGGTTTCCAGAAACTGGCTTAGATTAGAAAGTCAACATTTTGGTCAACCGTAGTTCATTTAGGGCCCGAAACTTAGAAAATTCATAACTTGGCCTAGAAAACTCCGATTTCAGCCTACTACCTGTCTAGCTACTCGTAGTAAGGTCTAGTATTTTCCCAGGGTGTTAGGAATCCCAGACTTAGCCTTTTTACCATAGTGACTTTTTGGACCCTTAGTCTAGTTCGTAAGAGGACCCTGGACTTTCCGAAATTGGCTAATGCAACTTAAACTTTAAATGTCAGTACTCTAAGCTCCTAAAATTGATCAACAAATTGAAATAATTAAAATGGACCCTAATTCACTAACATTTGAATTTCAACAAAATTTCCTTTTCTGACCCCCAACAAACCTGAAATTTAGACAATTTTAACTAATTACCCCACTTAGGATCTATCCAAACCACACTAGCCTTACACACACATAGAATTGTTTGCTAGGGCACCACTTCTAGACCTAGGTTAGGCCGCTGGGTTTTACTTTTCTGCTGTGTGCCGGAGCTTTCCGTGGTTTTCACTGCATGCTGTTTGAAAATTGATTGGTATGTTTGCTTACTTTTTCTGCACTCTGGATGCGAACGCTAGACTTACCCATAGGTTAGGAGCGCCATACATATACTGTTCTTCCGTGCAGGTGGCCATGCTCAAGCTAATAAAAGGGGGGGGGGGGCAATATCATGAACTAAAATTTATAATTATAACTGCACAGATGTAGCTGCTTAGCCCTCATAATTAAGAGCATGGCTTGGCACATGGTCAATGGTGTTATCACTTTCATTTTTATATATAAACTGCTTGGGATTTTTATTAGGATAACCATGCAGGGAGTCTAGAATTTTTTTTTATAAATGGATGTAAAAATTTGTAACAAGTTAAGAGTTGTGAAAATGCAACTTTGAGTGTGGATATTCTTATCCAACTCGAATTCCAAAAGAAGAAGGCATCCCTAAAGGGGAGGGTCTTCTTCCATTTGGAAGATCGAGTTGGATGGCTTTAGATATCCAAAGAGAAAAGGCAACCATCCCAAATGGGAGAATTGTCTCTTCGTTTGGATATTCAAGCCACGACGGATCCAGGGAGTCCAATGAAGAGAAATCCATGGAGTCCAAGGAGGAGAGATCCAAGGAGTCCAAGGAGGAGAGTTCCAAGGAGTCCAAGAAGAAGAAGACACCCAAAAGACTAAAGATTTGAAGACCCAATATCCCACTCAAAGTTGTTGGCGTCTGTCATAGGCTTAGAAATCCGGGTTGTTGGCAGTGGTGCCCGGCCACTTTACTTTCTGCAAATTCTGGTTGTAATAAGGGCAGTTTGCCTATGGACATTTAGATGATTAATTTTGGAATTTATATTGATGTGTTTACTTGATTGCGCAGTAGAAATTGCCTGCTTTTCTTAGGTTTCTTTCTTGCATGCCGTCTTTGATTTCGCCTGGATTTTCATTAGGCTCTTTAAGGATTACAAAATTTTTCTACTCATAACTAATTCCTAAAATTTTAAGTTCTAAATAATATAAAAACTTAACGAACCTAGGGAATTGCCGGAACCGTCCGGGGTCGCATGCATATTACTGCATCTTCTTTCCTTGCTATAAGACATCTCCCTGCCTGCGGGTTGAGTCCGGATAATCTGGCCTATGAGGATGAAGTGCCGGACCTAGGGAGACCCAGTCTTTTCAAAAAAATTATTTTCTATAAGCCTATTTTTAAAGTTCTATAGCATTCATGAGCTGACATTTTAACTAGCATGCATTGCATTAGAAATCAATTTAATTAAAATTTAATTGCATTAGATAGGAGCATCTGACCCATATAAGTCTAGGACCACTTAGGAAACTCTCTAGATGTCGGTCCTATTTCCAAAGAACTGTACCACCCACCCATCTATCATAAATGACTTGACAGCATGGTTTTAAAGCGATTAGGTGATTAGCTGGCTCCCCCAATCCAGGCCGGGATAAGTCCAGGTTTTGCACTGCATTAGCTAGGACACGGGTATTAGTGTTTCGTAGAGTACTAATCCCAACCTAGATTTAGGAGTCGAGGATACTACATTCGGTCTCGTAGTATGCCTTAAATAGTAGGTAGGCCTCTTCTTTCCAGAGACCCTAAATCCTACTTATCCGCGTCACAGGATGACGCCACCTCCATTTTTCTCTTACGCATGTGATTGATTGCTTGTCTTTCTTTCTCCAGTTTCTCTCTAGTACCCTAGAGCCTCCGAATGCTGGTATGAGCCATGCATGTTGATTGAGCCTCTTTGAGATCTTTCTTTACTTTGAGTAGGATTTCCTAGTCTATACCCTCGTGCTAATCCCAATTTAGAAAAGATAATGTATGATCCTTAATCGAGAGTTTTCTCGGGCTCCGGCCCGGGATGTAATTAACCACGGGGGCTTGCGCCCGTGGGAAACTTGGCCCCGCAATCTACTTTACCCCACTCGATCTCTCGTATCGAGTGGGGGAAACCCGTGACTAGGTCGTGTATATTGCTACCCATCGGGGTGTGCTGGCGACAGCCTCTATCCCCAATGGTCAGTCGTATGCGTGATCCAATCTGCCCTCCCATCGACCCGTTCGTGTCGAGCGTAGAGGCCTACGATCATTTTGTCCTACGGGATAGTGCGGCCGTACCCTCTGCATTTGAACCCCCGCGAGCGGTGCTCCTTCGGAGGCCCACAGTGGGGCCAAGTTTCCCACGGGCGCAAGCCCCCGTGGTTAATTACATCCCGGGCCGGAGCCCAAGAAGACTCTCGATTAAGGATCATACATTATCTTTTCCAAATTGGGATTAGCACGAGGGTATAGACTAGGAAATCCTACTCAAAGGAAAGAAAGGTCTCAAAGAGGCTCAATCAACATGCATGGCTCATACCAGCATTCGGAGGCTCTAGGGTATTAGAGAGAAACTGGAGAAAGAAAGACAAGCAATCAATCACATGCGTGAGAGAAAGATGGAGGTGGCGTCATCCTGTGACGCGGATAAGTAGGATTTAGGGTCTCTGGAAAGAAGAGGCCTACCTACTATTTAAGGCATACTACGAGACCGAATGTAGTATCCTCGACTCCTAAATCTAGGTTGGGATTAGTGCTCTACGAAACACTAATACCCGTGTCCTAGCTAATGCAGTGCAAAACCTGGACTTATCCCGGCCTGGATTGGGGGAGCCAGCTAACCACCTAATCGGTTTAAAACCATGATATCATGTCAATTATGAAAGATGGTGGATGGTATAGTTCTTTGGAAATAGGACCGACATCTAGAGAATTTCCTAAGTGGTCCTGGACTTATGTGGGTTAGATGCTCCTAGCTAATGCAATTAAATTTTAATTAGTTGGTTACTAATGCAATGCATGCTAGTTGAAATGTCAGCTCATGAATGCTATAGAATTTTAAAAAACAGGCTTATAAAAATAATTTTTTGAAAAGACTAGGTCTCCCTAGGTCCGGCACTTCATCCTCATAGGCCAGATTATCCGGACTCAACCCGCAGGCAGGGAGATGTCTTATAAGAAGGAGAGAAGAATGCAGTAATATGCATGCGACCCCGGACGATTCCGGCAGTTCCCTAGATTCGTTAGGTTTCTATGTTATTTAAATCTTAAAATTTTAGAAATTAGTTACGAGTAGAAAAATTTTATAATCCTTAGAGAGCCTAGCAAAAATCCAGGCGAAAACAAAATCGGCATGCAAGAAAAGAAACCTAAGAAAAGCAGGCAATTTCTACTGCGCAATCAGGTAAACACATCAATTTAAATCAAACTAATCAAGTAAATGTCCATAGGCCAACTGCCCTTTAATTACAACCCAGGGTATGCAGAAAAGTAAAGGGGCCGGGCACCACTGCCAACAACCCGGATTTCTAAGCCTATGACAGACGCAAATGACCTTGAGTGGGATATTGGCCTTCAGGTCTTCAATCTTCTTTGGATCACTTCTTCTTGGACTCCTTGGATCTCCCTCCTTGGACTCCTTGGAAATCTCATCCTTGGACTTCTTGGATCCGTCGTGGCTTGAATATCCAAACGAAGAGATAATTTTCCCCTTTGGGGATGATTGTCTTTTCTTTTTGGATATCTAAAGCCATCCCACTCGATTTCCCAAACGGAAGAAGACTCTCCCCTATGAGGATGCATTCTTCTTTTGGGATTCAGTGGGATAAGAATATCCACACCCAAGGGTCATTTTCACAACTCTTAACAATTATTACAGAATTTTACATTAATTGAAAAGCAGAAAAATTCTAAAGTCCCTGCAAGGTTATCCTAATAATCATCCCAAGCAGTTTATATGAAAATAAAAGTGCTAACACCATTGACCCTGTGCCAAGCCATGCTCTTAATTATGAGGGCTAAGCAGCTCCATCTGTGCAGTTATAATTATAAATTTTAGCCCTCATTTTTATTTAGGGGGGAAGCTGAGCAAGCACCTGTATAAAATATTATTAGAAATCATTATGATGCTCCCCCCTTTTTATTAGCATGGAGCATGGCCACCTGCACGGAAGAACAATATATATATGACGCTCCTAACCTAGGGGTAAATCTAGCGCTCATCACATCACAGAGTACAGAAAAAGTAAGCAAACACGGCAATCATTTTTCAAACAGCATGCAATGAAATCTGCGAAAGCTCCGGCACACAGCAGAAAAGTAAATCCCAGCGGCCTAACCTAGATCTAGAAGTGGTGCCCTAGCAAACAATTCTATGTGTGTGTAAGGCTAATGTTGTTTGTATAAATCCTAAGTGGGGTAATTAATTAAAGTTATCTAAAGTTCATGTTTGTTGGGGGTCTAAAAAGGATGTTTTAGTTGGAATTCAAGTATTAGTGAATTAGAGTTCATTTTAATTATTTTAGTTTGTTGATGAGTTTTAAGAACTTAGGACAATGATATTTGAAGTTTAAGTTGCATTAGCCAATTTTGGAAAGTCCCGGGTCCTCCTAGGAACTAGACTAAAGGTCCAAAAAGTCACTATGAGAAAAAGGCTAAATCTGGGATTCCTAATACCTTAGGAAAATACTAGACCTTAATACGAGTAATTAGACAGGTAGTAGGATGAAATCGGAGTTTTCTAGGTCAAGTTATGAATTTTCTAAGTTTCGGGCCCTAAATGAGCTACGGTTGACCAAAATGTTGACTTTCTAATCTAAGTCATTTTCTGGAAACCTACAATTTTTAATAAATACTAGGCCCTAATTGGAGTCTAATGCATGTGAGTTTACCTAATTTGGAATTTTTTACAATTAGTTATGGATTTCTAAAGGTCGGGGTATTTATTGGAATTTTCTAAATTTCCTACTAAATAGCCTTTTTTATTGTTTTGCTCCAAATCAGCTCCAAACTGACTGGAATTACTCCCAAAGGTCAGGAATGACCAGAGAAAGTGTTCTCAAGTGTTTGGAGGTGGTTTAGAATTTTTAATAATTTTTAATGAATTATTAGGGGCAAAATGGTAATTTCCACCTATGGTCAAATTAGGGGTCAACCTGAGGTCAAACTAGGGAGCCCTATTTATCTAAGGTCAAGGATCAGATTCTGGTCAGTTCAAGGTATTATGGGTAATTTTCTGACCTAAGGTGTATTTATTGTATTTTCCGGAAGGTCTCAGGGCCTTAATTAACCAGTTAATTAGGGCTAGCTAGCTAAGGGCTTTAAAAGTTCCTAAAAAATCCTAGAAAATTCAGTGATGTTTTAGATGTCACTAAGTTTAAGTGTTGTAGTTTTCATGTCGTTCTGGGGTCTATCCTAGTTCCTAGAAAACTTCTAAATTCGCTAGACAGGTCCTTAATTATTGTCCTTAGGGTGTCACTACGTTATATGGATTTAAAGTGATGTTTTAGCTAACCCTCAGGATAATAAATGCATGGGAGTACAAAATGAAATAAACACACCATGTCCTTAAATCTAGGAGAGCCTAGGCTAAGTGCTCGTGGTGCAATCCTATACATGCAATCTACGAAAAATAAAAAGACAGACACCTAAAGGAAGGATTAGTGAATGATTGGGACTCAACCATTCACTAACCCGCTCTCCCATGATTGCTCTTCATACATAAGATCCATGTCTAAAATTTCATACGATAGTGGGTCTCCCAAAGTTAGGATTTAGGTATAAGTAGTTTTAAAATAATTTAAAAATACTTATAGATATAAATATACTTTTAGAAAATAAAAGTAATTAAAAAAATAATTCAATTCATAATATATATAAGTATAGGGAGACCCACTGACCACCCTAACGAAGTCTCAAGCGATTTGAAAATAGCTTGTATCCTGAAAATAATTATCATAATTAATATTTAATATCAAAAATACCCGAATAATCGAATCCAAATAGTGATTTGTCAAAACAGCCAAAATCAAGGGTTGGAAATGGTTTCAAAACATAAAGCTCCCTTTTCTGAAAAGAACGAGGGGTTATACGCAAAAATCCGATTTGAAATGACGAAGATACGAATTTCCGAAGTTTTAAATATAATAAAATAGTATTTTAAAATAGTGTAGATTTACTGTTTTTGTAATAACAGCAAACTCAGACATGCTTTTTATCTGAAAATAGTTTCAAAATATGCAGAATTCACAGTACATTCAGAATAAGGTGCTGTGCGTCAACAGCGGACTTAAAACGACAAAGTTATGTAATTTCAAAGTTCAAATACGATAATTAAATAATTTTAAAATAGTACAGCTGACTGTTTTGAAAATAATTGCACACAAACCCAAAATTTTCAAATAAAACTAATTCCAGAAAATGCAGAATCTAAATACGTTCAAAACAAGACGTTGTGCGTCAACAGCGGATCAAAAACAAGGAAGTTATGATTTTTGAAAGTTTAAGGCAATAAAGTAATATTAAAATAGCCAAAAATAACAAATCCTTAAAATAATTATAATAAAGTGATCAGTAAGCAGCTAATTTAAAACAACATTAATTATGGTAGATAACTATCATTAAATAGTAATATAATAAAATTTATTGTAATATAATAAAATTTATGTTAAAATAATGGATTAAATAGTAATAAAAGTATAGATTTTTACTGTTTATAAAATAACAGAAAATGTAAATATACTTTTTATCCAGAAATGATCTTAAACTGTACAGAATTAAAAATACACCCAAATCAAGGTGTTGTGCGCAAAAATCCGAATTGTAATGGAGAAGATATGAATTTTTGAAGTTTAAACACAACAAATTGATTGTTACAAATAAACAATTATAGAAAATAGTAAAATATAATTAAAAATAATCTAAAAAATAGTTAATAATAGTAATAATTATAAAATAAAACCTACACAGCAATATAGTAACTTAAACTAATAGTAATTAATATAAATAACTATTAAATAACAATATAATAATAATTATACAAAAATCATAATTTAAATAAAATAAAAATAGGGTTATATTGCTGTTTTAATAATAATTAAATATATACACATTATTTTTATAAAAAAAAATTTTCTAGTGTAGAGAACAAAAATACGAACAAAACGAGGTATTATACGTCAAAAACAGACGAAAAACAAATTTTTGGCTAATTTTTAAGGTTCTGTCAATTAAAATACACTTAAAAAATAATTAAAACCTAATTAAAACCCTAATCCGGCGACTAGGGCTACGTGGCGCGGTCCGATTGGATCCCGCGGTTCGGGCAATGATTGGCGCCGCCGCCAATCATTGTCCGATGATTGCGGCGGCGGTCAAGTGACGGGACGTCACTTAAACACGTCGGCAGCTAATGCCGACCGTTGGATCCGCGCGGTCCGAATCGGACGGTGGTGATCAAGTCGGATGGGAGCCCGTCCGTCAAGACTAGGTACACGGATCGGATCGCACGCGGTATGGCGCGATCCGAACCGTTGATCATAGGATCAACGGTTCAGATATCCCGCAGGCCATGCAACGCCTGATCCGAAACCCTATAGCTATTCTTGCTTCGTTCTCCCAAACGGCTGAACCAAATCGCATAAAATTTTAGATCTAAGTTTTAGGCGTGAAGAGCAACAGTGGGGAGATTTTATTTTGATCTAAAACACGATATATAGAACTCTATTTAACCCTAAGTGTTCTAACTAGGGTTGGAGATATACCTCAATCCACACGGTGGATTCGGGAGATCTTGGTCTTGTTGGACTCGTGGGATCCTCAAGAACAAGTTCCTAGTTGACGTCGAGATCCAAATCGCGCTAGATCGACCGAGATTCGTCCTGGAACGTGAAACGTCTCGGGTTCGCCGGAGGATCGCCGCCGGCAGGGTCTGGTCGTCGGGATTTGGTTCGAAAAGGTGGAGGGAAGTCGTGGGAGCGCTCTCACAAAATCTTAGAGCCTGAGGTGGTCTCTAGATCGAGCAAGAGCAAAAAGGATCCCTCTAAACCTAATTTTCTTCCTATTTAAACTCCTAAACGGCCAAGGGACGGCTAGGATCTAATCTAAATGAATTTAGGAGGGAAATTAGGCTTAAGACCACAGGATTTTGAATTCTAAAACGTTAGAAATCAATTAGGGCATTAAATGGGATTAAATTTGGATGAATTTGACCAAAATAGGTCATGTTTGACCATGCAAGACTAGATTTGACCAAGGCATGAGTCAATCCAGTCAACATGGTGAATTAGACCCAAGTGGGTGGAGGATCGAGCCACGGAACCCATTAAATTAATTTAAAATTAATTTTAGGCTTAAAGGATCCAAATGGGTCAACCATGGTTGACTTGGTCAACTAGGTTGACCCAGGGTCCAAGCTCGAGCTCGACAGACTCGACTCGACCCACTGAACCCAATGGGGATGGCCATAAGGTCTGGCTTGGTCAAGTTGACCAAGTCAACTGTTCAGGCTCAAATCTGGGCAAAATCGAGGTCAACAGACGTATCAAAAATTATTATTATTTTGTTCTTTTTATAATTTTATTAATATTGAAATGCAAGAAGATATATGATATTTGTGTAGTGATACTCTAATTATAATACTAAAATGCAAGATGATATATATGATATTTGTGTGGTGATATCCAAATTATATGATTGGTCATATGCAACTCAACTAATAAAAATAAACTATATTTTATTATTTATTGTTCATCATTAAATAATAATAAAAGAAAAAACTTTAATAGCAATATCCTTGATTTTACTACTACTATTTTTCTATGTGGGTTACATAGGTTTTGTTTGGGAGAGTTTTTTTATTGCTTTTAAAAGCAACTTTTTAGTATAAAAATTTTTTGAACACGAAATTTTTGTGCTAGAAAGATGTTTTAGAAAGGGATAAAAAAGCTATCCCAAATGAAGTCATTGTTATAAGAAGCATATATTGTTACATGCAGAGTCCGGATGCCATCCGGACTCCAATCACGTGAAGACATCTGAATTTTTTTTCTCTCTTGTACACAAGATGCGTACAAGAGAGAAAATTCAAGTGCCTTCACGTGATTAGAGCTACGCCCTAACTCTGTACATAATAATCTCTCACAATTTTGCAAAACGATCAGGAATTGTAGTTCATCTTGATCTGTTGGTTGGAAGTTTTGATTATTCATTAAAAAATTTCAAATTTGAAATGTGTGTTGCTTAATTAACTCAAAGTCCAAAAAATAAATCAAGAATATGCTGACCATCAGCTCTGTGCCTCCTGGAATCCAATGCCATACTGATATAAAATATTATATATGTGCAGCATATATCGATCAATCATTATGTAAATCTATTGAGCTCATTAGTCATGAGTTTAGTAAATTAATAATGATATATATATATTTATATATTTGAACCGCAAAAGAGTCCAAAATTAATTAAAAATATTTTATTTAGAAAAAGATAAATAAAAATTTTTAATCACTAATTTATTCAAATTAGTTCTCTTTATAATATTTAGTATTTATTTCTTTCATATAAGAATAAAAGTTAGTATTTTATAAATTTATTTTTAAAAAAATATAAATTTTAAAATTGTTATTAAATAAATTCATTTATATATATCGTTTATTTTGTACTCGGTCCTTAATTTTTTTTTTTTAGCAGTCAATCATTGAAAAACAAGTGGAAATTAAAAATCGATCCATGAGAATCTTATTTTAAATCCTTTGATTAGATTATCGGATCACAAAGTTTGCTGAAATTGATATGCAGTATAAGTATGTGAAGATGTGCTTTCATTGCATGTTTATATATATATATATATATATATATATATATATATATATATATATATATATATATATATATATATATACTGAAATACATTCATTAAAGGAAAGTACAAGGGTAGACCATAAAAGTGGCCACATCAAATGATTACAGGAAAACAGTAAAAACAAAGCAAAGACCAAATAGGATAAGGGTCGATAAATAAAGTCGGACTCAGGCCAGCTTCGGATTGCCAGGGCGGGGCCATCCACTGGATAAAACAAAATCGAAGGGCCAACCAGGTTGCCAACCAACCCTGACCATCCACGATGCTTGCAGCATAAGATGGAAGATTTAAAGAAAGTTTTTTTTTTTAAGACATTTGATCGAATTGAGCACAAACTCAAGCACACATCAAATATTTAAGTTTTGAATTTAAGACCTCTTGGATGTTAGCTTAAACTCCAAACCAATAGATCAAAATCAATTGTATGATCTGAAAAAAGTGAATTGCAAAAGCAAGAAAGAGATAACGAGAGAGAGAGAGAGAGAGAGAGAGAGAGAGAGAGAGAGAGAGAGAGAGAGAGAGAGAGAGAGAGAGAGAGGGGGGGGGGGGGGGAGGGGGGTTATGCGGCAACAAAAATGAGTTGGTTACAGGTAAAAAGACAGTCTTGCTTTAGAGAGATTATTCTGTGCGGACACCGGACAAGAAGAATAATTCGATTTTGTCTCTGTGAACAGTAAAAGCGCATCATGACCAGTAACATTGTTCACATAGATAAATTGGATGGTTCTCTCTATCCCGTGCCTGCACAGAATTATTCATGCTTGCTTTAAGGGGAAAATGTTCAGAAATGAAAAGATATTATTGCCTATTAAATAAATAAAAGACTAAGCACCATGTGGATGGTGACATGTCCATGTGACAGTCAAGTCATCGTCCACATGGCAAGTTGATTTATTTTGCAGATCAATTTTTTTTTTTCACTTTCTTTAATATCTAAGTTTATATATAATCATATTTTAAAATTATATCATTTATAATTATACATTAAGTACACAATAAGTACACGATCGTAGATAATCCCATTCACAATTAGAGCTAACTATCTGCTTAATTAGGCCCCCTCCCTCCTTTGGCTTAGGCTAAAACGTGAGTCTCTCCTAGCAACGTCGGCAAAGATCAGTCAAATAGTACATATATTTATATATACAGTCACAAGCCCTTAATAAATCCAACAGTTCGATATGCAGATCACGTGTCAAGATCAGTTCACATGAAGAATCCACTTATGAAAAAGTTTAAACAAATGAATTCGGTCCTGGAGAGCAAAACATCTACTCATTTGAACCAAGTTCTTCACGGTCAAAGATGCTCTGTGCCATAACTATTCTAAAATTCTGCCTATGAAATCATATAAAATTAGAGGTGTCAAAATTGGTTTCGGGTCGGGTTCGGGTCAAATCCGGAAGTAATCCGGGTTCAAACAGGTCGATCCTAATCCGACACGATATGTAAATGGGTTGAAAATCCGGAACCGACCCGTTGTTTAGGCGGGTTGACCCGACCCGACATGATTGACCTAGACGGTGACGACGGATGGCGAGTGGGGCGTGGATGCTAGTGCGCGTGCACGGAGGAAAGCAAGCACGAAGGCGGGCAGCGCGATAAGCCACCGACAGCTTTGGACGCAACGCGAGCGGATGCTGGCAGCTGCGAGCAAGCTTGGGCTTCCTCGGGTGGACGCACGGGCAGGTTCGGGTAGCGCAGCTCATTTCAAATGGGTTTTCGGGTTGACCTGGAAACCGGACGGGTTAACTCGAACCCGAACCATTTTTCCAAACATGTCTAAACTTGGAACCAAACCTGACCAATTTCAAAATATATAGAGTTGGGTTTGAATCGACGTGTTATGTAAAATATTAACACCCCTATATAAAACCATATATATTATGCAAAGCAGCAGCCCAAAAACACATCTTTTTTAACATTTCAATTGCCCTTAAATGAGAAAGCGAGTGAGAAAGTTCTTACAGGGAGCTGCCACTGCAGCTCTTCTCCTTACTTTAGTGCTTGTGCTCCTGTTGGCTGAAGGAAACCAGAACAGCTACCGAGTTGAAGCTAGGAAACTGCTGGCCATGGAAATTCCAGCAGAAGAAGTGAATTCTTCCTTATCTAATTCAGAAAATTATGACAGAGAGAAGCCAACGAGGCAAGCAGGAGTGAGCTTTCGGTGGATTCCACCTTCCAATTCTAATCCTATACAGAACAAGTAAGAGCCTTGCAAGTTCAGAAGAATAAACCTCTTACAGTTGGTTTAACAAAAATTCATTTTTTATAGTATGTTTAAAAATATAATATCCACATTTTTTCTACATTGTTAATCAATCTATATCCTAAGGTTTCGTTTGGAATAGTTTTCTTTCTGCTTCTTAAAGCAGCTTTTATTTGTACTAAAAAACTACTTTAAAGAGCAGAAAGAAACCCGTCCCATACTAAGCTTAAGTCTTGACTTAAATGTATAACTTTAATATTTTCTCACTTACTCTCTCTATCTCTCTATTAATGTCAGGACATTAAGATTTTTTTCAAGCTAAAAATTAGGCAGCCTAAGATTTTTCTTTTTTTCTGTTTTTAATCAGTTTTTTTTTTTTTAAATGTGATGAATAGTATTACTTTTGATTACAATTTTACTGAAAAGTCTTGCTGAAAATTTTATTAGTGAGCTCCATAAGCTCTCCTGTGCTCATATGAGATCTACTCAAGTAAGCTGCTTGGTTGAACTATGCAGGTCACGGCCTCACTTTGATGGAGGAACAGGGAAAAAGCTTGGATGAGAAGAATTAGAACTGGAAGGTTTAGGAAAAAGAAGAACAGTGAAGTAGAGAAAGCTTTCGATCTCTTCTCTGAACTTGCGTAGGCTGTTTGTGTTCTCTTTACAGGCTGGTGTTCTTCCTCTTTTGTTTACAGGCTAGCTGTAGAGAGAAGAGTGAAGGATATGTGTAAGGACAAACGTGGCATCTTCTTCTGCTACTGGCTTAGTAGTTCTATATAAGAAATTCTGCCATTGATGAGCTTTGCTTGCTAGTTGCCATTTATATATATAAAGAAGCAATTTAAGTACGTAGCCTGCACATTTTAAATATCATCTGTCATGTGTCCATCTCACATGCTGTTGTTTTTGGAATTAATATAAGTTGAGGGATTGAGAACTGAACGTGGATTGCTGGAGACATGCTTGTCTTAAAACATTTTTTAGTACAAAAATTTAAAAAACTGTTTTAAGAAAATTTAAAAGTTATTTTAAGAAGCAGTAACAAAACCGTTCCAAATGAAACCTAAGAGTCATCCTGTTTTTGAAATTGTGAGCAATGAGTTTGTATTATAAATTTTGATTCCCCTGACCGCTCAATAAAAAGCTGATATTCAAAAGATTTAAAAAAAAAAAGTCTTCTATTTTATGCATTAATCATTAGATGAGCCAATGTTCAAGGAGATTGATAGATTGGCAATATGCAACCAAGCATTATAGATTCTCCAAAATACTTACAAAGAACTTCTAAAGTTAAAGAGAGTTCTCCTCAAAACTCTTCTAGAGGAATTTGAAGCTCAATGTAAGGAGAAATTATTCTGTGTCGAGGTCGAATGCAGAACGCCGTATAACCTAAACTTTAATATTTACTAATATAAGAATTTAGTTTAAGTTACATCAAAATATGTGCATGACAAGTTATATGCCACTTCAAAAAGGTAAAGGTTAGTGAAATTTTTTTATGTAATATAAAGATTTATGTGTTATTTAAATAAATATAAAAATTTAAGTCTTTGATATAAATACAAATAATTATTTGTTATATATATATATATAGGCCAAATTTTCAGAACGAGCATGTCAGATAATTATTTTAGGAGAAAAAGCCCGTTTATGAAAGAATTTGAAAAGGAGCCGATACGCGTGAAGGTTTGGCGCATTCAAAGAATGCGCCTATGGGTTTGGCGCATTCAAAGAATGCGCCTATGGGTTTGGCGCATTCTTTGAATGCGCCTAGTAGCTTGGCGCATTGTTCAAGTAGTTCTGTCTGCGTTTAATAAAAAGGGGTATTCCAGTATTTAGGTTTTTGCACGCTTGCACTGGTCTGAAATTCCGTGTAATCAGAATTTCCTAAATTTGGTTGCATGAAAGTCGGTGTAATCAAAGCTTTTTTATTTTTTTGTACGTAAATCCCTTAAGAATTATATAATTTTAAATAATTTTATAAATGTTAGTAATATGTTAATTATATTTTTAATTTTAAATTAAAAAAATGAAAGATATTAATCCATGTATTTTGAAATTTATACGTAATTTCAATATTAAATATTATTGAATTTATCAATAATTAAATAAAATTATTTTATTTGTTTTAATCAGTAATATTTTGTAATATTTTAATAAAAATTTTTAATTTTTTAAAATAAGTTAAAAATAATTTTAAATGATTTTATTTTTAATTTAAAGTTATGAAAAATATTTAATAAATAGGTTTAAATTAATTTATTTAAATATTAAAACTTCCAAGGCAAATTTTTTGAAACGAGCTGGTTAGCAATCAATTTTAGGATTACAAGCGGTATTGGAATAGTATTTCAGAGGCAGCGGATACGCTGGGCATTTTGGCGCATGAGAAGGTTATAAATATTAATTTTTGTTATAACCCCATAAACTTTTTTAACTTAAATATAAATAAAATTTAATATTAAATTAGTAATTATAATTATAAAATTTAAATTTAATAAAGTTTAATTGATACATTTAAATAATTTTAAAATACGTAATTAACGTTGAGTAATTAATACTTTTAATTTTTCTTTTTAACGCTTATTAATAAATTATAGTTAATTTGGTTAATAATTAGGAAACAAGTGTACCTTAATATCAATATATTAATTATTGGAATGGGATTATTGCGAAAACTAATTAACACCAGTTATTAAAAAAGCATGATAAGTTCATTAATAGAATGAAGTACATATCATTAGAATTAGAAGAAAGGTAAAGAAATTATAATTACGAGCGGCTTAGTACAATGCGCATACGCGCTTGGATTTGGGTTAATGTAGGACAACATAAGAATTTTTCTGTGAACTGCTTTTGGATCAGGTGCCAATCTTTGATATTTAAGAACTCCTTTTTTTTACCATCTATAAAACTTAGAAACACGCAATAAGAAATTCATTTTCCTAACCAAATTATTGTGAAAGCTATTCTAAACTTAACAATATTTATAAATAAGAGAGCACAAGATTAATTATAAATCAAAGTACATGTAGCTTTTAATGCCTATTTAATTTAAAAAATATGATAAAAAAATATTCATGTCATGCTGTTGATAGTCTCTTATATATTTTTATAAAACAAGTCCTCCACTTGGCTGCTAGAAATGAATTCATTTATTGGTCAACGAATTGGGCCCATGGAAACAACCACTAAGAGAAGCATGCTAATGACCTCAAAAGTTGATAACGTGCACTTATTAGTTAGTCGTAGAAAATCCTTCAAGTTCAGCTTTTCTCTAGTTCATCGCGGTTGCCACGATCAACCCACGGTTTTACAACCTCTACATAACTTCCTCCCCCTCCCAAACCACTCTCGCATGCCTTTTTTTTTTCCATCCATGTGCTCTCTCTTTTGTGTGAAAAAACATTCAAGAATTTATTTATTATTGTACATTAAATATTTACATTCCACATCCACCACTTTTCTTTATCTTCCATCCCATTTCCTAAAACATCTCAATCAAATCTCCAATAAATTCTAGAATTATACAATTTTGAATTTAAATTTCATTTTAGATTTAACTTCCTATTCACTTTGCAAAATTTTCTTTCACAAAATTAATAAAGCATAATCCAAATCAAATTCAAAGTTTATCCCATCTAAAATATGTCTAGAAACAATAAAATGGAGGTCATACGGCTGACACTTCCCACAAAGACAATTTCGGACTTGGCAATCGATCCAAATAAAAAAAATGCAAATTTTGAGGCATGCTTCCATCTTCAAATATATCCATGTATTCTTTTGGCTTACAATCTCCAGGAGTATACAACATTTGCGAAGAGAACTTGATGTAGTACCTGCACTAAAAGCTCAACAACAAGAAGAAGAAGATGATAATAAACTCTATAGAGATTGTAACTTCAAAAACTAAGTACCTCCTACAGCTTCTTCCTACTAATACTACCTTTCGGCTAAGACCTCCTAGAAACAAAAATAACACCTGGAGATAAAAGTGGCTCTGAGCCCAAACGGTCTAAAACAGTAAAAAGGCAGAGAATATTCTAACTAACTAAAAGTGCTTGAATAAGGTGTTCCTCCGGTGCACCGTCTAAAGATGCTCCGCATCATTCGCCCCTTCTCCAACGGGAGCTGCCGTTGGGTCTTCTAAGTTACTGTTGCACTTCTTCCTAGAAACATTGCATCATGACAGGAATTCTCAAGGATCTATGCCAATGTAAGTTCAAAATATTTCCTTCATTAATTGCTGAGTTAGTGTCATTATGGGTCCGTGGTATAGGAAACTCCACTTTATATTAAATCAAACATGAAAAATGCAAGTTACAGATAATATTTATTTAAATGAGTTGTAAGATGCCCATAATTATTTCTTAATTGACATATGAACTAGTTTATATTTATAGATTTGTTTAGTGGGATTTGCTATGTACCATCCCGTTGTCATAAATATCATCACATCCATGTCCAAAACCAAACTAAAGAAAAATTAAAAGTACCTTGTCAGGCAAACTTCACAACAACAAAAAAGGTTATCAAAATAATTATGATACAAATATTTAATGGAAGTACTTTACTAACAAAAATTAAACAAAAACAAACTAAAGAAAAATTAAAATTACCTGCACTGAAGCGAAATACCGATAACTTCAGATGAAATAAGGTGTGCCTTCCCTACTCAACTCACGCATTATTTATAGGCGCTGCGCTCGTCTGCCCAACCACAAAATTCAATGCCTCAATTATTTCCCCACCTTGACAGCGCGAAATGAACGGATCTGGTCGGGCTTTAGGACAAAGAAATCCGGAAAACAAATGCAAAGGCGACAGCTGGGCGATAAGAGATAACGACCTGATAAAGCAAGTGAAGAATGCGCCTAATATAACCGCGCATTCTTCACAATGCGCTGACCCAATCGGCGCATTCAAAGAATGCGCCATTCTCTTCAGCGCATTCTTCGGTAAACAAGTGAAGAATGCGCTTAATATAACCGCGCATTCAACGAATGCGCTGACCCAATCGGCGCATTCAAAGAATGCGCCATTCTGTTCGGCGCATTCTTTGAATGCGCCAATCCTTTTGGCATATTTGCTGCTTTTTAAATTTATTCCCAACAACGCTGTTTTTGCTTAATTTCGTATCAAATCCGCTCGTTCCTAAAAATTGGCCATATATATATATATATATATATATATATATATATATATATATATATATATATATATATATATCCCCTAGATTTAAGTGAAAATTTTGACTTTATATTTCCCATAATAGAGAAAATAGAAGAAATATGAACATTTTATTTCATGGAAAATTATACGCGAAAGTTCCCGCTAAACAAAGATACCAACATTTTTTTTATTGAGAAGTTCTTATTTAAGTTACATGCAATACGTTGATAAAATTTTGAATAAACAATAAAATACCTCATGAGCAAGCATAAGATGTTATTTGATCATGTATGTGACTCAAACTAGATAAGGCCTCTCAAATGACAAGATTGGACCAAGCATCTGAATAAACAATAAAATATCTCAACTAATTAGTAAATCCTATAACCACCTTTGAACCACATTAAACAATTATTGATCTTCCTTGGATCATCATTAAACATTATTCTACAATGATTAATGTATTCAATGAGTCTTAATAATACATTTAACACTTAATTTAGTAATATTCAAACTAACATTGACGCTTTATAGTCTTGTTCAATCTTATTCGAGTCTTATTTTAACTCTTAATCAAAATTTTCTGAGCCATTCTTAAAAAATAATTTGTCGTGATTGATGAAGAGTTGAACATAGGGTCAAGCAAGTAATCGAATATGGTTCAAATAAACTTGAACAAGGCCATAATGTAGTAAAGTTGATTTAACTATTGTTAAATCGTATGTTGAAGATGTTACTAAGATTCATTGAATAAGTTGAACATTTACAAAAATGATAACAAACATTTCGATCGTGATTTAAAGTTTGTTTAGATTATTGGATGGAGATTTATGCTTCGTTTGTGACGGCTTTTTTATTGCTTCTTGAAACAGAGGTTTAGTACAAAAATTAAATCCGTTTTAAAAAACAATAAAAGGTTTTCCCAAACGAAACCTTAATCATCATTCTAGTAACAAATATGGTTAAAGGACGACTTTAACATAAAGAATAGTAGGTAAATTGAAGTCTATTATTAAAAAAATGTCGCGCTGCTTCTGCCGCTTCGCTAGGGCTCTGCCTTAGCGCCTCTTCAGCGTGTTGCTGGGGTCCTGCCGTGCGTTGTTCGTGGCCTTGCCTTGGTGCTCGCCTCTTCGGTGTGTTCGTTGAGCTGAGGGTGCCTCCGCTTCGCCAGCTTCCGAGGAAAGTTCTTGCTCGTGTTTTTTTTTTTTTGCTTTTTCTTTCTCTGCTTTTTGTGGTAATTTTTCAGTGATGTCGTCTTCCTTTAAACGTTCTAATCCGGGCTTTCTCGCTGGTAAGAAACATTCGAAATCTTTCAAAAAGGTTTTAGCTCCTTCGGCTGCCGTCAGTGAATTCCCTGACCTAAAAGTTACTACCCTAAGGGGGTTGCCAGTGCTATGGATTTCTGAAAGTGAGGTGCTTCATCTATCTAAGCCTTTTGAATATGCGTTGGTTGGGAAGTTTCCTCTTCACCGGCCGTTGCTTGATGCCATTAGAAAAAAAATTTTTCAACATCAAACTTTCTGGCAAGTTCTCGGTCACTGTTTTGAATCCGAATAATGTTTTGATCAAGCTTGCCAATGATCTCAATTATGAGAGAATTTTTGCTCATAGATCCTACTTTGTGTTTGGGTGCTTTATGAAGATTTTAAAATGGACCCCTTATCTCGACTTGCCGGAAGAATTCCCTATCGTCCCCGCGTGGCTTTCTTTCCCTGAACTTCGCCCCCACCTTTTCTCTCCGCGCATTCTCTTCGGCTTAGGTTCTATCTTTGGTCGGCCTATTCAATCGGATAATGCCACAGCGGTGGGTTCTCGTCCTTCTGTGGCGCGTATTCTTGTGGAAATGGATATTTCTATATCTCACCCCAATTCAGTTTGGCTTGGTCCTGATAATTTGGGTTATATTCAAAAGGTTGTTATGGAAGGTTTTCCTAGATTTTGTTCTCATTGCAAAGTGGTGGGTCATAAAAACTCTAATTGTGTTAAATTGCATCCTTTGTTGAGGAAGGTCGCAGCCCCTGTCTTGCCGGCTATTGTGCCGGAAGTGGTTGTGCCTCAAGTTTTGAATGATGTTGCTAATGATAATGAGGGGTGTGGTAATCTGAGCTCTCGTGATGTTGACTTTCCTGTTTCGGTGGGGAAGCTGGTGGGCAATCTGGATCCTTCTCCATGTGTTGCCTTGGTCGGTTCTGATCTTGTGGGGCCTTCTGATAATATGTTGTTTTCTTTTGATGAATTGGGTGGTGTTACCCAACTTGCTTCGGATGTGGCTGTTGATCCTAGTGAGGGTGATATAGTGGTAAGTGATAATGTGATTTTGCCTGTGGAGGTTAGTCAGAATGCTATACATTCGAATTCTTTGCTATATATTTGTACGCCCTGTATGATAAATGAGGAAGTGGTTGAGCCCTTTTCTCTGAGTCCATTGGGGAAGGGCTGCGCGATTGCTGTTGTCTCTTCGGCCTGTTCTGATTTGCCGGATGTTGCTAGGGTGGTGCAGCAGCTTGATGTTTGGGAGGGTGATGAGAATCGTGATTTTGGTGATGATGGTGATGCTTCACCTTAGGGTGGTTTTCGGCCTGTTACTATGGTTACTTGGCCACTTTCTGATGGTGACGATCCTTTGTCTAGAAGTTTTGATGATCCATTTTTTACTGTTCATATAACTATTGTTCCTAGGGATGTAATGCTTTCTCACCTATCTAGGGATAGTGAGGTGTTACATGGTGATTGGCTACATGATGAAAATTCAGCCGATGATGAAAGTTTCAATGAGGATGATTTGGCTTCTCGGGATAATTTTGCCTTGAGTAGCCTTCAAATTATTGATGTTGACTTTAGCAATAAGAGTGCTAAACGTAAGAAGCGGAAGTCCAAAAAGAAATGAGGCTGTATGTGTTTTCTTGCTGTGGTTCGTACAGATTGTTTTGTCTCTCCAGATGTGCTGCTGCTCTCTTCTGTGTTTTATGTACCTTTGTTGGGTTGCCTTGTAGCTTTTCATTGCTTGTTTGGCTCTTATGTTTATTGGTTCTTTTCTTATTTAGTAGGATAGGCTCTTTTGGGAAATGTTGTATTTTTAGTTGAGCTTTCGATCCTTTAAAGACTTGTAACTGTTTATTTTTATCAATATGTAGCCCCCAGCGTGGGTTTTATCAAAAAAAAAAAAAGTCTATTAGTCAAGGGAGGGTGTGAAGCCTATTTTCAACTCTAAGAAACAAACAAAAAACATCACCAACCTTCGAAGACGATAAGTAGGGAGAGATCGTCACTAGGAATATTTGTCATATGCCTAAGACTAATATGAATGCTTCGAAATTATTGAAAACAAAGAAAGCGATTGGAAGAAAAATGATAGAGGAGCTCTTACAATCAAATGGTTGCATAAATTTTTATGGAGGATTGCAACTCTTTGTTAAAAGGCAAGAGTAATTTAATGTACATAGAACGTCAATTAAAATTTTCCAAGAAGTAAAACAGGCATATTTCCTATTTTTGGTTATTATGGAGCAATATTAAGTCAAACTTTTTATTTAAATATATTTATATATAAATGTAAAATATTTGCCTGAAAATTACAAAAGTATATATATAATTACTTTTAAATGTGAATAATGTAGAAGTTGTAATGTGAAAATAGCTGTCATTCTATTATTGTAAGAAAAAAAGTTATTTCTTCAAATAATATGTTTGAGCCAAAAGTGTGGATTTATTGCTCATCCTTAAGACTTTTTATTTAGTTTTTTTAATTAAAAGTAAAAAAAAAAGAAATTCATAATTTCTTATTTTGCTCAACTAGCTGTGATGGCATCTCCAATAGCTATGATGTTTTGACTCTTATTTTTAAGAAATTATTTTGTGCGGAGTCCGAGTGGGAAGAATCTTTCAGACATGTGAGTATATAGACTATATGTATATTTACACGTAGTATGTATCAAATTTTGAGACACACTGAGTCTAAACTCATATATCCTGACTGTTCTTCTCGTCCGGACTTTGCATAGAATAATTTCTCCTTTATTTATGCCCTATTTATTTATCTAAATCTATTTTTTTGTAATTTATTTATTTATTTATGTCAACTCAGTATTTTGATTTTCGCCACATTTTTTTTACTTAGATATAATTGTTTTTTTATTTTATTTTATTTTACAGATGCAACGAGATTTCATGAATTCCCTCAAATTTCCCGGGGAAAAAAATGCACAGCCCTACCGTAAGCTATCTCAGCAGTGCGTCGCGGCGTTCTGAAAATTGTACGAGCTTCGATCTACCCTAAGTTTTGCGACTATGGTGGAACTTTGCCGCTTCTGTTCAACCTCTCTTCCTCGCTGCCGGAGTGACCTTAGATTGGTATGCAATGTCCGCCGTATGTCTTTTTCAGCCAACTACTGGATATACTGCTTTGGCGTCACGATTTCGTTTCTCAACGTTTTCGCTCGTGACATGCGCATCTCTTTTGATCAGTTTAATCTTATGGTTTTCACAAGGCGGAATGGATAATGATGCTATAACTACACCTCGAATTCCAGGTGCTGAATTTCAGTAAGAATTAGGGTTCAATCTCTTTCCGTCCTTCACTAGACCTTAAAGAAATATGAATGCTTAAAAGAAATGAGGAAAATTATAAGATTTTATATACTGCGTTCTTATCCTTTCGTTAAAATTCTTTTGATTGGTAGTTTATCTTCATGCTTGTTACTTGAATTAACATTCTGAATTAGGAGTTTTTTTTAACTAGTCTGTGGCCTAATCAGTAAATTTTGTGCTTATCTTTTGGTATAATGCATTTGGAACGTGAGGTTGGCTGGTGAAAGAAATAAGGTGGTTTAGTATAGTTAGACGAACAGAGAAGTGATCTATGGTTTTTACTAAAGGATGCAGGTTTAACATCCAATAGGAGTGACAAAAAATGAAGCCGATGGAGAAACTCAAAACACAAAGGACTGCATTAACTTTAAAGTAATGAACATAGGTTTCATCCTTTAGTGAAGGGGGAATCTGGAGACTCGCACAGACCAAAGTCCACGACCATACATGTTAAAGAAACAAACAGGAACAAAATGTATTTCTATATGTTAACATTAGATACATTTTAGTATATATAGAGACAAGTAGTAGTAGTTATGCTTGCGGTAATTATCTAGATTCTCTTTTTACTCAGTCATATTGGTTAACACCCCCTTGCAAACTGATGAGGTAGTGGGTGAAGTCAGTTTCATGGCAATGTGATGAAATCGAGCTATTGGTAAGGCTTTGGTAAAAATATCTGCAATTTGGTGGAAATGTGATGGACTTGGATTGTCTGGTTCTTGATGCACTCACGGTTGAAATGTCAATCTACTTCATTATGCTTGGTGCGAGCGTGGAACACTGGATTGTTGGTCAAAGCAATAGCCGATGTGTTGTCACAAAACAGTTTGGTTGGTTCAGGTTGCGAGCATCCGAGTTCTTGAAGTAGTTGACGCGTCCATATAATATCAGTTGCGACAACTGCTAGAGCTTGATATTTTGCCTCTGTAGATGATCTGGCAATTGTGCTATGCTTCTTGACACTCCAGGAAATAAGAGAAGACCCTTAAAAAGTGCAATGACCTGTTGTTGATTTCCGATCATACTGATCTCCAGCTCAGTCTGAATCTACATAATAGGTAAGAAGCAATGAGTTTTGAGATAATGGTAAACCAAGATTTATAGAGCCTTTGATGTATCGAAGTATGCGTTTAAGTGCCTCAAAATTGACATCATTCGGTTGATGCATGTATTGACCTGATTTGTTTACTGCATATATTATATCAGGTTGAGTTAATGTGAGGTATTGAAGAGATCCAACAAAGTTGACGATGTAATAAAGAATCGGAAAACAAATTTAAAGAATCTGAAGTTTTATGAGACTCAGCTATTGTAGGAGTGGACACATGTTTACAGTTGAGCATTCCAGCGCGTTGCAAGATCGTTTGAGCATACTGACTTTGATGAAGAAGTAGAACTCCATTTGTTTGGACAGCCGTTATTCCCAGAAATTGAGACAAAGTGCCGAGGTGTCTCATGTTAAACCTTTTGTGAAGAACGCTAAGAAGTTGTTGTAGTGATTCAACGTTGTTAGCTGTCACTATAAGATCATCAACATATATAAAAAAATATATTTGTATATTAGATTTTTGATAAGTGAAGGATCTAAATTGCTTATGCGAAATCCTTGGTTATGCAAGAACTCGGTAAGCATAACAAATCATTGTCGCGGTGATTGCTTAAGATCGTAGAGAGTCTTATTTAGTTTGCAAATGTGATTGGGATGAATTTCATTAATAAAGCCCGGTGGTTGGTGCATGTAGACAGTTTCTTGTAACGAACCATATAGGAAAGCATTAGATATATCAAGTTGATGTATTGGCCAATTCTTATGTATGGCAAGGAGAATCAGTATACAGAATGTTGGTATTTTTGCAATAGGACTGAAAGTTTTGGTATAATCCAATCCGAATTCTTGCTTATATCCAAGAGCCACTAATCGAGCCTTATATATGGCAATTGTTACATCCGAGTTATATGTTGTTCGGAACATCCATTTGCACCCAAGAATATTTTTTATTTGGAGTGAACGAAATGAGATCCCAAGTTCTTTGAGATTGGAGAGCTTGAAATTCTTGTGACATGGCGGAGCACCAATGTTTGTGTTTGGATGCTTGAGTGTAAGAAGTTGGGTCTTGAGGAACAATTTGATGCGTGAGATTGAAGATGCATTTGGGTTTGAGAGTACCGGTTTGCGATCGGGTTATCATATGATGTTTGGGAAGGTTAGGACAGGTAAAACGAATTGATGGTGGAACGGTTGTATTGTTGGATGAGTTCTGTGAGTGTTGTTCTGAAGAGTGAGAGATGTTGTTGGGACTAGTGACAGAATGAGAAGGAGAAGGTTGAGTACTGGATATAGGAGAATTAGAATTATATGACAGAATTTTAGGTTGGGTTTTGATGATAGATGAGGGAATTAAGAGAAGAGGTGGTAGTTTAATGTGTGGAGATGGATGAGTAATCGGAATTTGTTTTTGATAATAAGGAAAGACTTGCTCATTAAAAACAACATGTCGAGAAGTATAGATCTTGTATTCTTGTTTGTTAATGGGTCTAAATAGAGATATCCTTTTTGAGAGGAGGCATAGCCAACAAACACACGGCTAAGAAAATGAATCCAGTTTTGATTGAGCATAAGGCCGGAGCCAATGATAGGAAAGACACCCAAGGATTTTAAGATGAGTATGGGTAGGTATTTTGCTGTAATGAGATTCATATGGAGTTTTGTTTTGTAATTTTCGGGTTGGTAAGAGATTGATATTATGAATGGCTGTGTGAAGAGCATGAACCCGTAGTCGACGAGGAGCATTAGAATGGATTAAAAGGCTACGAATTGTCTCCAAGATGTGGTGATTCTTTCTTTCAGCTAAGCCATTTTGAGCTGACGTGAAAGGGCATGTGTATTGATGACACATACCCGAGAGTTTGCAAAATTTCTGAAAGTGTTGGTTAATGTATTCTCCTCCCCCATCTGCTCGTAGAATTTTTATATTCTTACTAAATTTCCATTTAATCATATTATGGTATTCCATAAATTTAGAAAAAAACTTCAAATTTCTGAGAGGGGATAAACCCACAGTATTTTGTGTAATCATCTATAAAGGAGACAAAGTAACGAAATCCTTGTAATGACATAGTAGGGGATGGACCCTATACATTAGAATGAACAATTTTAAATGGAACAGATGAAGCAGTTATAGATTTTGGAAATAATAACCTATGACTTTTTGTAAGATTACAAGTATTAAAAGAATTTGTAGTAATATTGGAACATATATTTGAATGTAACCGAGCAAGACAATTCAATTTGCGTGTGTCTGGATGATCGAGACGGCGATGCCAAAGATCCAAAACGATTTGAATAGAGAGTAAAGCAAGCGTAGACGGCAGAGTAGATGAAGAAATGGGGTAGAGTCCATTATGACATGGTCCCTTAAGTAGAACCCGTTTGGTCTTCCAATTCTGAATTTGATAACCCCGTGAGGAAAATGAAACTATATAAGAATTGTCATGCGTTAGGTGATGGACTGATAATAGGTTAAATGATAAGTTAGGAACATGATGAAGATTGTTGAGTTGAAGACTACTTGAGGGTGTAGGAAGAAGCTCTTTATCCGTATGCTGTATTGGTAGGTGATGGCCATTTCCTAACGTGACTTGGGAATTGCCATTCTCAGGTTCTGTTGATGAGAATTGAGAAGGATCCAAAGTTAAATGCGTAGAAGCCCCACTGTCTAGAAACCAATCTATTTGACGAGATGGTTCAGTCGGGCTGAAGAAAGCTTGCTTGGATGGATTTTCTTGATATGTGGGATCATGACGATACCAACATTTCAGAGCTGAGTGACCTTGCTTTGTACATATTTGACATATGATACTTCTATTTGACTATCTTTCATTTCAATTGAATTTAGTAGATGATCGCGTATTAAGGGTGTATTGGCGACCACGAGGAGAATAATTTCGACCACGTTCACGGCCACGGCTAGCCGCAAGAGCGGCCAGATTTTCAGATATGTGAAGAGATTGAAGTTCTTTGGATGTTTCTTGAGCAAGGTTCACTTCTTCACTACACAGAAGTGTGTAAAGATCATCAAGAGTTTATGGTTGTAAATTTGTGCGAATAGCTGTTTTAAAGGCTTGGTATGTCGCAGGTAGACCATTTAACGTGTATAGAATGACATCTTCTGGATTGATGATGCTTCCGACAGTAGAAATTGCGTTAACCTTTGATTTCACAGCAAGTAAATAATGTGACATAGATTGTTCACCTTTGGAGAGATGGTGAAGTTCATTCTTTAATTGAATGGTGCGAGATCTGGTAGACGCTTGTAGCCGATGAGCTAAAGTAGCTCATATATCAGCACAATGATTCAAGGAAAGAACATAGGGTAAAATAGACAACAAGATTTTGATCAAGAAGGTTCCAGACATCGGGGGAGGAGTCGGAGGTATTAGTTTGTGGTGGAGTTTTGTATGAGCCATCAAAAAACCCTTTAAAGCCATTTACAACGAATATTTTCTCTACTTGTGATTGCCATAAGGGATAATTATCAGAAGTTGGGGAAGTAGAAACAAGATTCTTGATATTGCTAAGAACAAACTTCAGTTGGGGCGGAATATTGATAGGATGAATAGGATTTAGCGAATATATGGCTAGTGAAGAAGTGGATGATCCAGCCATGCTAAATCAGAGAAAGAAAGCAAGATAACAAAAAAGAAGGAAGAAGGAAGACTTAGAACGAAAGAAAGAAGAAGAGAAAAAAAAAAACACTTATATGTGCTCTGATACCATGAAAACTCGCATAGACTAAAGCTCACGACCATCCATGGTAAAGAAACAAACAAGAACGAAATGTATTTCTATATGTTAACATTAGATACACGTTAGTATATTTAGAGACAAGTAGTAGTAGTTATGCTTGCAGTACAATATAATTATCTAGATCCTCTTTTGACTTAGTCATATTGGTTAACAGAATCTAACTTCTACGTTAATATCAGTAAACTGAATGGACTTGGAACTTAATACATCATCAGAAAATCCATTTCATCAAGCATAAATCTTGATTTATTTAACTTGAAAACTTTTGGAATTAAATTTAGGACCATCCAAATTCTTATTGTAGCAAACTTATTGTCGAATTGAATGGCAAGTCTAACGACATCATAAGTGATTCAATATGAGTCCAAATCAAGCACTTGAAGTGTGGTTGAAAATTTTGTGACATTAATTGAGGGACCAATAATTAGTAAATCTAATATGTTTAAAGTCAAATTGAGTGTCTCGATAAGAGAAATTATACATGTCTAAAATTAGTCAGTTCCAAGATCATAAAAGCACTTAAATGTTGGTAGAAAGGCATATGATTTAAAAAATCAATAAGGATCGTTTGCTGGAGTGTTTTGAGATTTTGACCAAAATTATTACTATTGTTGCCTGGTTTTTCTCCCCTGAACAACATCGTCCTACCATCATTGTCTAATTATGGTCCCTTGATCACTTTCGCCCTACTACAATCCTTACCATCATCACTCGACTAGCATCTCTTACTGACTTTATTGTCAACTGTCACGAACAACGTCGACACACACCATAGCTTCTCTCCCTGGCTTTACTAACATGATTTGAATTGTTTGGTAGATAATTACAAATTAAAGGCCATAAATCATACCTTGCTAATATAAGCTTAGCATTATTTTTTGAGCTCTTAGAGCTTCTTTCTGCAGGGATAGATTTCAAATTGAAGAAGTGATGCAGTGTAGTCAAATGTTAAAGCGGGAGCTGGCTCATATTACCGCCACTTCTCCTTTATGTTTTTCTTCCACTACGTACCTTTTTCGATTTTACCTTTCTTGCCATTAGTTACAGCCATATGACAATATCTTGCTTTACTATTATTTGCAATCTGATAGCCCTATATGAATATATATATATATATGAAAGGAAGTACTGAAGAAACATATAGAAGAAGTATTAATTCTAATTTCTCTGTGTTTTCCTTGTATTCCTCGGCAGCTTTGTTTTCTGCAGGTTTCTCCGATCTGGTACTACACCAAATTTGTATCAGAACAATCTGCATCAGCGCCCTCCTTAACAAAAAATGTACGTAGTGGAAGAAAAACATAAAGGAGAAGTGGCGGAAATATGAGCCAGCTCCCGCCTTAACGTGTGATTGCATCGCTTCAACTCCCTTCGATTGCAGAAACTTCATGGTCCTCTGAATGTTCGGGCCTATAAGCTCATCTGGAGGATAGTAGGGGGAAATATCAGTGACATTGAAGGTGGTTGAGGTTTGGAGGTAATCCGGGAGCTCGACGACATATGTGTTATCATTGATGCGTTTGAGAACAGTGACATAACCGAACTTTCATGGGCTTAATTTGAAATAGGTGCAACAGGGAAACACTCCTTTCTAAGGCGAACCATGACGAGCTCCTCTGGCTGAAAAACCTTTTGTCGTATGTGCAAATCAGCAACTTCTTTATAGGTGGCATTTGAGGCAGTTAGTTGAGCTTGGACCTCATTCAAAACTGTTTGGTACTGTTATGTTAATTGAGCTATAGTCTTATTTGAACATTTTGGAAGAACGACAATGTCGAATATATGATTCAGACTCCTGGTGTAGACGATGCCAAATGGACATTTTCCAGTAGATCCATTGGTCATTGAGTTATATGCAAACTCGGCTTGGCCTAGGACTTCTTCTCACTACTTTGGATGGCTTTGTACTAGGCACTGAAGCAAGTTGCCCAGTGTGCGATTAACCACTTCAGTCTGACCATCAGATTGAGGATGATATGCTGAACTAAGGTTGATAGCCGTTTGGAGACATTTCCACAATTCCCTCCAAAAATGACTTATGAATTTAACGTTTCGGTCAGAGGTGATACTATGGGGAAGTCCATGTAGCCGAACAACTTCTTCAAAGAATAGGTGTGCAACATTAACAACATCAAAGGTTTTTTTGCAAGCAACAAAATGTGTCATATTAGAAAACTGATCTACCACCACCATAATATAATTCACTCCTTTTTTGGTTCTAGGTAGGCCCAATACAAAATCGAAACTAATGTCTTCCCATATGGATTCCAGCACTGGCAACGGAGTATACAATCTCCTTTATATTCCTGACAAATGGGGCATTGCTCAACAAAACGAGACACATCTCTATGCAACCGAGGACAAAAAACCCGTTATTGTAGTTATTTTAAGGTCTTTTCACGTCCCAAATGGGCCGCCAAGCCACCACTGTGAGTTTCTTGGATGAGATGCTGTCTCCATGATGATTCAGGCATGCACAGTGAATTCCCCTTGAACAAATATCTATGCCAAAGTGAGTGATCTGTTGTAGGTTGTCCTGAGGTGCATTGTTGCCAAATGCCAGCAAAATCTGGATCAGTGGAATACAATTCCTTAAAACATTCCATCCCAACTATTTCGGTTTGCAATTGAGTTAGGAGTGTCGTTCTTCGGCTAAGGGCATCAACTACGCAATTTTGACTTCCCGATTTGTGCTTTAAAACAAAGGTAAACTTTTGTAGGAATAAGACCCACCGAGCATGCATCCGGTTGATGTTCTAACTATTTTTCACTTAAGTATTCAATTGGTTTGCCCTGTTGTGACATAACTGCTCCAACTCCTACAGCAGAGGCGTCTGAGTCTACCAGGAACGGTAATTCAAAATTTGGCTAGGTAAGGATATGTGCAGAACTCAGAGCGTCCTTGATTTCTTCCCAACTACACTGCCTTTCATCGTTACATGAGAATTATTTCTCTTTTAAGCAGTCTGTTATCAACGCCATAACGATGTTGAACCCACAAATGAATCGCCTATAAAAAATCGCAAGGCCATGGAAATTTCAGATGTCTAAAAGAGAACATGGGTTGGGCCACTTGCGGACAACTTTCACCTTACTAGGATCGGTGGTTATTTCTGATGCAATTATAATAAAACCTAGAAAGTACAGGTGAACAGAAGAAAACTCACATTTGGCTCTATTCAAATAGAGCTGATGAGCTTGCAAGGTTTGTAATACCAATCGGAGGTGTTGCAGGTGTTCTGGAAGTTACTTGCTATAAACTAAGATATCATCAAAATAAACGACGCATAACTTATTAAGATAATCTTTAAGTGCCTCATGAAGGTAGCAGGGGCATTACAAAGCCCGAACGGCATAAAGAGTCGAGGAATTATTTTGGCCATTTTCTCTTTTTTTTCTAGTGATGCTTCTTGCTTAGCTTGCAGTACTATCTAACTAGTGTTAGCTTGGTCATCAATAAATATCTTAGTCTCTTGTTGGATGATTGCTTTTACAGTTGACTGCTTTTACCATTTAATCTCAAGCAATCTAACTTCATTTCAAGATCTGCTCAAAGTCATTCAATTTGATCTCGAAGCAAGCCAAATTTGGTTAAGATTTGGCTCAATCAGATCTTATTTGATCTCAATTCGACGCAGCCATGACTCATTAACTTTGAACTGACGCCTGAGTATGATTCAAGCAAAGAATTAATCCAATCTTAATTCATTTTCAATCATCTATGATAAATTATTAGTCCAACATACATTTTTATCCTCATACATAGTAATATAGATTCATATACATGCATACATTTATGTGTGTAAGCCTTTATATACAAATATATAAATGTTATTCATCTTTTAAGTTGATCTCAAGTGAACTTAATCCAATCCAAGCTTAGCTCAAAATTGACTCGAAGTTCAGATAAAACTAAAAAGTTTGGCTCCTGTCTCAGCTCTCTTTTTTGACTTGATTCAAGCTTAATCTGAATCACAAAATTATTTAATCTCCAAGCAATTTTTTATCTTCTAAGTTAAATCAGCCCTATCTGTAATAGACTTGGGATGTGAATTTGATTGAGATGCATGTATGTTAAAATTAAAGATCGCCCTTATTCGATATAAACTTTATAAAAAAAATTGGTTTGCATGCTAATGTGACAGCTTGCTTCCTCTGAAGTTACCCTGTGGGTTTCAATTTGCGTTAAAAATTACAGAAACTAAAATGTTACTTTGTTCGCAAGTCAGCACTAATATTTTCTAGCCAAGCTACTACATCCCTGATGGTGGGCCTCTTAAGGGGGTTTTCATTTACACACATGCAAGCTATTTCAAGAACCTTCAGCATTTGCTCATCAAACCCCTTGCCTTTTAGCTGGAGATCAAAGATCTGATCTTGCCTCCCTTGATATCTCATTTGTTTTACCCAAGCCACAAGTTCTGCAGACTCCTTTGGCTAACAGCTCAACTGGACGTCTTCCAGTGAGTAGCTCTAAGAGTACAACACCGAAGCTGTAGATGTCCCCTCTCAATGTGGCAACCCAGGTTTGTCCATACTCTGGGGGAATGTAGCCAAGAGTGCCAACTAACTCTGTGGTCACATGTGTGTTGTAAGGGAGGATCAAGCGAGATAAGCCAAAATCTGCAACATGGGCTTCAAAGTGCTCATCAAGAAGAATATTACTGGACTTGATATCTCTGTGAACAATATGGGGTTGGCAAGTCTCATGGATATAGCATATGCCCTGGCTTGTTCCACATGCAATCTTTAGCCTTGTTGGCCAATCTAGTATCAAACCACTATTTGCCATCTCATGCAGCCAGTAGTCGAGGCTACTATTCTCCATATATGAATAGATCAGTAACCATGAGCTTCCATGCATACAGTAACCTTGCAGGGACACTAGATTTTTGTGTTGGGCCCTTGAAAGAGCCTCAACCTCTGCTCTGAATTCCCTTTCCATGAGGCACATCTCACTGGACAATCTCTTGATAGCAAGCTTGGAGCCATCTGGCGCAGTAGCCTTGTAAACCATCCCAAAGCCACCAGAGCCAATTATGTTTTCTTGGTCAAAGTTACTAGTAGCCTTCAAGATGTCAGACATCGAAAGGTTCTTTTTGGCCAAGTCTCCATGATTTTGCACCATAACCAAGATGGAGTCACCAGATGGAACATTGGGAAACGAGCTTACAGAGGTTGCAATAAACTTTACCTTATTAGTACGAGCATACTTTCTTTGCTGAGCTTTCACTATATAAAGTATGGTGAAAGCAGACATGATTAGGATGAAAGCCCCACCAAAACAGATAGCAAATGCCATGCCAATTAGGACCTTTTTGTTCATATGTTTTGTTGTAGGAGGATTTTCATTTCCTGAATGGTTGGAGCAATGCTTCAGGAGAATTGCACCACATAGTCTAGGATTTCCTTCATAGCTGGAGGGTGGAAATAAATCAAAACTGACCACCGGATGGTATTGGCCCCTCTAAATTATTGTTAGCCACATTGAATAACGCCAGGAAGTGTAGGTTGTTCAGCGTGGAAGGGATTTCTCCATTGAGATGGTTTGTTGAGAGGTCCAGTTTTTCCAAGTTGGTGAGGTTGCAAAGTTCCACTGGAATGTTTCCTGAGAAATTGTTGTGGCTAAGGTCGAGAACATGAAGATTCTTGAGCTGGCCAATTTGTGGAAGTATCATGCCGTGGAGAGTATTGTTTTGAAGGTATATTGCCGGTGGAAGCTCTGTCAGTTGATTGTATTGCAGACCTGATCCATTAACAGGCTTGATAAAGATTGGAAATTGTAGAATACTTTGATTTATTCGGGATTCAAAATGATCCATCGTCAGGGCATGCAGTCCTGTGATTTCTGGTGGGATTTCTCCTGAGAGAAGGTTCCCAGACAGGTCAAGATAGAAGAGGTAAGGCAAAGAGCCCAACCAAGTAGGAACTGGACCTGTGAGTTGATTCTCTGATAAGTCCAGGGCCAAGAGGTTGCTGAGTTTGGATAACCAGAGGGGTACTTGGCCGGTCAGCTGGCAACCACCCAGACCCAGGACTTGAAGATTCTGGAAATACCTGTCTGCCCATTCAAAATTTGTCGGCATGGCTTCTTTATTGAAGTTCTTTGAGAGGATCATGGCTGTTAGGTTCTTGCAATCTTTGAGGATCTGGAGTGCAGTTGTGATGTTTTTGAGCCCATCAGCAGAGAGAGAAAGGTATGTCAGGGCTTGCAGCTCGACCATTGCTGGAGCTATCTCTCCTTCCAGTGAATTCTTAGCCAAACGTAGTGCTTTAAGAGACTTCAATGAGTACAAGCTTGCTGGTATATCTCCAGTGAACTTATTATTCCCTAAATCAAGCATGTTAAGATTGGAGAGGCTGGAAAAGTTAACTGCAGCCAATTCACCACTGAGGTTGTTAAATCTGAGATTCAGAATCTTAAGCTTGGTGCAGTTTGCTATTTCTGGAGGTATTTCACCTCTTAGTTGGTTCCCATTTAAGAGCAGCTGCTCTAGGGATGGCATCTGGCTGATTGAAGCTGGAAGCTCACCACTTAGCTGATTGTTGCTAAGCTCGAGAAATGACAGATTTGTGAGTTTGGTAATAAGTGTTCCATCAATATTCCCTGAGAGCTGGTTGAAAGGCAAGGATAGGAGATTCATGGAGGTCATATCAAACAGATCTTCTGGAATTGGCCCTGACAGATTATTGTTACCTGCTTGAAATTCTGTCAGCAGCAAACAACTACCTAGTCCGGGGGGAATATCAAGACTGAATTGGTTGTGAGACATGTCCATTGTTCTCAGGAGAGGTGATAGGCCACAGATAGAGGAGGGAAATAAGCCAAAGAAACCGTTATTGCTTGCATTTATTGCAGTAAGAAATCCAGCAAGACTTCCCAGAGAAGGAAAAGGGCCTGTGAAAGAGTTGCTTGAAAGGTTAAGCACCTGCAAGGAGAAGTTTCCAACAGGTGACATCGATAATTTCCCGGATAGACGGTTGAAGCTGACATCCAAGACGACAAGGCTTGGGCACAACAGAATTTCAGTAGGGAGGTTGCCTGTGAGCTGATTATATGAGAGGTTTAGTTGAGTGAGATGGGACAGACCTGCAAGAGAACTGGAGAGGCTTCCTCCAAGGCCTTTGGTGGGCAAAGAAATCTCATTAACCAATCCGTTTCCATCACATGAGATTCCTTCCCACTTGCAGCAGTCATCAATTGTAGCCCAAGAACTAAGGCGACTGTTATTAAAGCTGAAGGTAAGATTTGATCGAAATTGGAGTAGAGAGTCCCTCTCTGAAGGTGAGCAGCTCTCATGAGGAATAGGAAATAATAGCAGGACGAGGAGGATAAGGTAGGAGAGAACGAAGACATGAAGGCTACTCTTGCTGCTATTTAGCTGTTCCAGATAGCTAAACAAGATCATGCTTTTTTACCTCTTTTGAAAGCTGCTTGCACATAAAAAGATGATGGTATGAATAAGGTCTTCTCTCCCTCTTCCTCGCTCTCCCCCAGTTGTTTAAAGTGGTATGTAATTGCTCGTTTGTCTCTCCTACCGTCCTATGAAGGAAATAAGGAAGAATGGAGCCATGCGTTGACATATTGGGAAGGGTGGAGGGAGAATGTCTACAATAGGAATAAAATTAGTAGGATATTATATTTATTTTATCAGCCATTAAGGATTTATATTTTGATAATAAACATATCAATCAAAGATGATTAGAGTCATCCCTCTTGATTCGGAGCTATTATTCTGCGCGGACACCTGACGGTTCTCCCGTCAGGTTCTGCGCTCAGTACCGAGCTGTACAAAGCACGATACATTTTTGAGGTGTCGTGGCGTATTGTTGTTGGTCCCCGGACGGCCCGGGCTCCGCATAGAATAAAAATTCCTTGATTCTTAGCATCGTAGACTTTCTTTGTTTTCTGACATGATTTGTTAATATTGTCTTTTGTCAGCTTGCAAGCAGATGGTGAGGTCTGAAGACAAGCGGAGTTGATTGAAGAGCTGGAAGAGGCCTCTGCTGGGACGCAAGAGCTGCTGAGATTGCGGCCCCATCCTCCCTGGTTAGTGCTCAGCAGGACGCAAGTTCTGTGACCAAGTACGTAATTTCCTGTTGAGTTTCTTTATTTCTTATTTTAAAATAAATAAGCAGTCTTATTTTTTGGTGTTTAGAAAATACAAACAAAGTTTTTTTTTTTTTTTTTCATTTTTATAACCCTTTACTTTCAAACATATAAAATATAAAAGTAAATGATGCCTACATTATATTAATTTACACCATATTTAATTACTGATAATATTAAAAATTATCAAGTGATAATAATAATGATTTCTATAATATTTTGTACGAATAATATATTCAAAATCTTACTGTTCGTAAGTTAGAAAATGGTTTTAGAATTATTTAGTTGCTTTATGAACTATTCTTATATGCTTATTGAATTGCAATTAGAAAATTACACATATAACAATATTAGCAGAATTATTTTAATGTTTTACTAATTCATTTTTAATCTTGATTATAATTGCTAAAATATACCAAGATCATTAAAAATAATTTTGCTAAATTATATTACTTCCTCGATAAATTTCTCATAACACATCAAATATTATCTGTAATAATTTATTTTTAATAAATGTTAGATTTATTGCATTAAGAGATTTAAATTGATATCTTTTATTTTAATTGGTAAATTATAGTAATTTGGTTGTTGTTTTAGTATGAACAGAGTCGGTATTAACATTTGCTTAATTGTTACGGTAGCTGAGGAATGGAAAATGGTCTGCATGTCGACACAGCTAATGCTTGAAATTTCGGGGAAGATCTCACATTTGACTTTAATAAAAATGTGAAGGAAGAAAAGTATTTTCAAGAGAAAAGGTTAGTAGATTTGTTTTTGTCAAATAGTATGAAGCACGTAGAAAAATTGTACAAGAGAACCAACCAAATTGGACTATTTACCTCTAAAGGATTTCTTTAGTAAGGGTTAGTTCAACAAAACACAAATAAGGAAATATTTATGGTGGGGAAACCAAGACCTTTATTAGGAGGATAGGGCCCAATGTTTGTTGGGAGCTTATGCAGCTCATTTTGATTTATTGGTTGGGAGCTTTGATTATCGACGAAGGCCTCGTTTCTCAAGTCCATATCTATGTGAATATGATATTCCTCTATAATTTTTGTTTCTGTTGCAACACGACAAATAGAATGCTCTTTTGAAATCATAAGACTATGTATGCCATGCATATGGCTGGGATTGTAGTTCAATCGGTCAGAGCACCGCCCTGTCAAGGCGGAAGCTGCGGGTATTCTTCTAGCGCCTTTTGTTCTTACTTTTCTTTTTTCTAAAATAGTTTTCTACTACAAAACTTTCTTGAATTGAAAAATTTTTGTACTAAAAAACTGTTTTATAAAATAGCAAAAAAATTTGTCCCAAACGAAGCCTAAGAGGTTTTAGGGTCAAAGCTTGCGTATCTGATATGGGTGTGGATTTACATTAAATGGCTTAAATATGCCAAAAATAATAATATACAAATAATAATTTATATCATAGAATATCGGTAAGTCGTATTGGTGGATTATATTATTGTATATGGTTGTGATTTATGTTTTTTGTTTTGTAAATAGATAATATTTAGATGTTGTATGTAATTGCTCTAACTTAAAAAATTAAAATTTATTTAAATATATTTAAATACACATTGCATAAGGTATTTGATATTTTGGTAAAGCAGGGGCGGAACCCCTTTGTGGCTAGGGGGGCAACGCTAATTTTTTTTTTTTTCATTATACTATTATTTAGGTAATTTTTAGTCTTTATTATAATGGTTTTTAGGCAATTGCCCCCCCTAAAAATGTTAAAATATTATGGTCTTTAGGTAATTGTCCTTAATATAATTAAATACATTGTGTAGATATGTTATTTTTAGAGAATGATGAACTAAATATAAAGAGAAATAGTAAATTAAAATTTGTTTCGAGGGCGCTGCCCTTTTGGACCCCCGACATATATACGAATAGTTACTTATAAATTTACCCCCTTGAAAATTATGAGCGGTTTCGCCCCTAGGTTAAAGTTGCGGAGTAGCAAGAACAACGTTAATTCTTCTTGAATTTTTATTCAATGGTGATGTGTAATAAGACTTGCTGCTTGTTTTATTCAAAGGTTTGACGAAGGCCTCTTTCTCTCCCTACACCATTGCGTACAATTTTAGGAGCTTAATTTATCTATTTTTATATATATTTAGTGGAACTGAATTTAGGCTTCGTTTGGGACGGCTTTTTTTATGCTTCTTAAAGATGTTTTTTAATATAAAAAAAAATTATATTAAAAAAATTATAATAAAAAAACCGTGTTAAACAAAGCCTTAGTGAAAAGAATATGTTGATCAAAATATCATCGGGATAAAACGAAATATCTTGATATTAATGAAATATGATTTTTGATAAATTATTTATTATTTTGGTAATTTTAAAATAAATTTAAAGAATTTGAGTTAGAAAATTCAGTGAATTTTTTGTTCTCTGAATTTATCATTTATGATTATTACAGGTAAAGTTTGTATAAATTTTTTAGGTACTTTTGTAACCTTGTTGAAAATTGATAGAGTTTTTTTTTTTTTTTTTAACATTTAAGCTAATTAAGATAAATTCATACACACATCATAAACTTAAGACATTTTAGTTGGTAGTCAAAGTTCTTAATCAACATATTAAGGCTTCATTTGGGACATCTTTTTTATTGCTTCTTAAAGTGACTTTTTAATACAAAAATTTATTTTTTTTTACTAGAAAGCCGCTTTAAGAAGTAGCAAAAAAACCGTCCCAAACGAAGCCTAAGGCTTGGTTTGGGATGGCTTTCTTACTGCTTCTTAAAGTTGTTTTTGCATTAAAAAGTTACTTTAAGAAGCAGTAAGAAAGATGTTCCAAATGAACCCTAAGTTGAGTTGCATTAATTGATATGGTTGTAATTTATTTTTTAGTTTTGTAAATAGATAATATTTAGATGTTGTATGTTATTGCTTTAATTTTAAAAAATAAAATTTAGTTTAATATATTTAAATACACATTGCAGATTGGAGAAGGTATTTGATATTTTGGTACAGGTTAAAGTTGCAGAATAGCAAGAACAACGTGAATTCCTCTTGAATTTTTATTCAATGGTGATGTGTAATAAGACTTGCTGCTTGTAAGATTTGACAATGGGCACGGTCATCGGATGCGGAGATAGGTCCGGATATTAATAAAATATTATTTTAAATTAAGCGTGTCAAAAGCGCAAGAAAAGCACAGTCAAACTCCACTTAAAGCGGAGTCAAAAGCGCACCTAAAGGGCAGGTGACGTGGCATGTTTTTATTGGATGTTCGAACCTATTCTGCGCGTCCGGTGACCGGATGTAATAATTTGCCTTGACGATGGCCTCCTCTCTCTGCATTGCGTACAATTTTAGGAGCTTAATTTATCTATTTGTTATATATTATTTAGTGGAACTGAATTTGGTGAAAAAAAGATGTTGATCAAAATATTATCTGTGATAAAACAAAATATTTTGAGATTTATGCAATATGATTTTTGATAGATTATTTATTGTTTTGCTGATTTTAAAATAAATTTAAAGAATTTGAGTTAGAAAATTGAATGAATTTTTTGTTTCTCTGAATTTATCATTTATGATCATTTCATGTGAAGTTTGTATAAACTTTTTAGGTAATTTTGTAACCTTGTTGAAAATTGATGTAGTTTTTCAATTTTTTTTTGTGAATTTTAGGTTAATTAAGATAAATTTATACACACATCATAAACGTAAAATTTTTTAGTTGATAGTCAAAGCTCTTAATCAACAGAACATATTAAAGTTTCTTTTGGGATGGTTTTTTTGCCGCTTCGTAAAGCAGCTTTCGTGTATAAAAATTTTAATTTTTCTAGCCAGAAAGTTGTTTTAAGAAGCAGTAATAAAGTTGTTCCAAATGAAGCCTAAGTTGAGTTGCATAAATTGATAGAGTTGAAAAAGTTTTTTTTATTATTATTTTATTTTTTGTCTATTTATCTGCTATTTTAATATTAGTCATGGATAAAATTTTGAAAATAAAATAATATTCCGATGAACAATTCTCTCTCAATAGAAGTTAGCCATCAAGAGGAAGTTTGAAGTTTTTAAAAAAGAAGGCATTGGGGCTTGTTTGGCTGTTCTTTGACTGCTCTTTGTGGACAATTTAAAACATAGAATTATCGCTCGAATGAACAAGCATGTGTAGATTGGACTATATAAAACATAGAATTACGCTCAATGCATAGTATATTGCGTGATGTCACGGTTTTTGATTGACCTTCGAATACATTTGACATCCGCACATAATCGTAATAATCTCTCCGTGTTGGGAAGTAAAATGCATTACATCATCTGGGGAAGCTTCAATAATATTATGAAGCAGATCCTGTTTTAGTGCAGAGGTTCAGTGGAGGGAGGGCCAGCCTTGTCGTTTATAGGAAATCAATTGAGAAGATCAAGTTGCAGAGTTGGGAGCCTTCTACTAAAGCTTGATTGTGATCTTCAACAATTTTAAATGGGTGATATTACATACGGCCGAATTTAGCCGGCAATTTTTTTTTTGGGGGGAAAAAGATGGGCCTCAAATTATGTTTTCTTTTTTAGTGGTATTTTCATGAAGTTTTTTAAAAAAAATTTAGTTTAGAGGCAAACATTCTAATATGTTTGTCATGCTTTAAAGAATTCATGATAATAGAGTAAGAGAGTTTTGTATCCTGATTTTTCACGAAAATATCATATATAAATAGATAAATGAAAAGACTGTAGGAGACACCAGAGTTATTACATAAAAAACTTAGAAAAGAGAAAAGTCACAATTTATGACCTAATTGAAATTTTTTCTCTTTCTGAGTGCTAATTAGAAAGATTTGCTTGTTCCGCATGTGGAGAGTGCGAGATTACACGAGCATAAGTGGCTAGTTTAAAATATGGTAGAGTTCGTTGTGGATTAGAGGCATTCAGACTATTGTGGCCAAGTGATGGTTGTTTGGTGGTATTGGTCAAGTGGTGATCTTTCTAGTGATGGTGATTCAATGATAATCGTCTGATATTGGTGATTAGATGATGGTCTTAAGGTGGTGGTCGAGCAGTTGTAGTCAGGTGAAGCATTGAGATTCTTCCTTTCAGCTCTCTTAAATCTCAAGTCAAGAGTTTCTTTCATATATATAGAGCGACGGACTATCTATATATTTTAAAAATGGCATACCTCATGAATATAGCTAAAATATGGAACACTTCATTGAACAATTCATAGTAATTTCTTTAAGTGTAGTTTTAATGATATCAAAATTAAGTGATATTGAGCTCGATAGATTTCCTTTGTTCAGAAACTCAATTTGATTATAAGCATACAAAATCCAAATATCATTTGTTCATCCAATAAATATCCTAAAATTTTAAATTATAAAATAAGTGTTTGATCATTTTTTATTTTATTGGGTTTGTATTGTTAAGCCAATTAATTTGACTATAAATTTGGCGAAATTGGAGTTCGGATGATCCACAATTTAATTTAATTTTTTTTCTTATTCAACTATGTACCAATCAATCTGATTTTTCCCTCTTACGTATAAGGAGGATGAAAAGTCCAGTCAATTATGAAGAAATAAAGAGCAAAATAAAGCAAGGTAAAGTTTGCTTAGCCTTGCTTGCAACCTGTTGAAAGGATTCTGATCCTCTCCAATTAACTTGATAATTTAGAGAGATAAATTTGTCAAATTTCAATTATTTTATTAAATTATGATGATTAATATTTTCTTTTTAAAATTAAAATAATTGAAAAATAATTATTATTAACATCACCTATCTAAAATAAATTGAATTATTGACATTAATATTTTCTCTCATGTTGAAAGTTGGCCTTGTGATGTAATGATTTGACCTGAACGCCTTTCATTATTTTTTACAGGACTGTTAATACTCTATCATTTGATAATATAGCTTCATCTGAAGAGTTGGTAATGATCTGGTTGTGACCTCTTCTTTCATGTTCTTGAAGGACAATTTAAGACTTCGTTTCTGACGATTTTCTTAATATTTCTTAAAGCAGTTTTCTAGTTCAAAAAAATTTAATTTTTTAACTATAAAGCTGCTTTAAGCAGTAAGAAAACCGTACCAAACGAAGCCTAGAAATCATTTGGGACTGTTTTTTTTTTTTTTGTTGCTTCTTAAAGCAACTTTCTAATAAAAAACTTCAATTTTTGTTATAGTAATAAAAAAGTTGCCCCAAATGAATCCTAAGGCTTCGTTTGGGACGGCTTTTTTAATGCTTTCTAAAACGGAGTTTTAGTACAACTTTTTTTATTTTTGTACTAAAACTCCGCTTTAGAAAGCAATAAAAAAGCCGTCCCAAACGAAGCCTAAGTCTTCATTTGGGAGGGCTTTGTCATTGCTCTTTAAAATAATTTTTTAGCAACTAGAAAGCTGCTTTAAAAGCATTAAAAAATCTGTCTCAAATGAAGCCTAAATATATCATAATATAGATTTTTCATGCAACAAATGTCTCGATGATGACTGATCAAAATTTTGATCCTCACATTGATGTAAACAATTCTATGAAAATTTATTTATCTTTGATTCGAAGTCATAAAAAAATAGCAATATTGGTTCCATCTTTTTCACTTCATGATTTCTTCTCTTTGAAATGAGGATCTTATTGCAAATAATTTACAAAATAGTGATCGTTTTGAGAAGACACCTAAGGAATACTTTTCTGCTACAATAATCAAATGGCATCAAATCTATGAATTTGGTCAATAATGGATAGATTCGATGAAAAAGTTTGAATTTTCTTAACTTTCTAGAGATTATTATCATATTTGACTATTATGATAATTATCTATTTAATATTTTTCTTAAGTCAAATATGATGAAATAGAGAAGAAAATAGATTTTTTTTTTCTTAATATAAAGAGTCACATATTATGTTTTTTTGAATAATTAGATCTTGTGCTTCATTTGAGGCATTTGGATTAATCTAAAGGTTTTTGATATTTTTGGGATAAAATCCAATTTATATTATATTGGTTTAATATAATTTGATTAGATCTTGAGTCATAATTCATATTTGTAGCACCAAGCAACTTACCAAGATACTAAGGGTCCTTTTGATTTTTTATAAAAGTGGTTATAAAGTTGTTGCGTATAAAATAATCTTATGTTTAATTTGAGATAACTTTTTTGTTATTTTATAAAATTGTTTTTGAGTATCAAAAATTTCGATTCAAGAAATTTTTATAATAGAAAACTTTTTAGAAAGCAGCAAAGAAATCATCTCAAACAAAGCCTTAAAGTTGTTGTAGAAAGTAATTTTCTACTACAAAATTTTTTTTTTTGAAAGTAATAAAAAATAATGATCAAATAAAAATTGTGATTGTAGTGTGAAAAGTAAAGTAGTAAGAAATTTGTTCCAAATGAAACATAAGAATTTGTTTGAAGAAATTTTTTTATTATTTAATTTTTTAAATTGTTATTTCATAATTTTTAGCTTCTCTTTTTTTAATATTTTTTTTAAAAATTTTTTTTTGATTTGAAATAATTTTTCATATCTATAATAATTATTGAATTTTTCTCAAAATAAAAATTAAGATATCTATAATAATTTTTAAAAATATATATTGTCTCAAAATATTTCAGCCATTATTTTAAAAATTAACCACAACAGTCCAAGCCTCAAATAGGAATTTTTATTAGGTCTAGACACCTGACGTAGCTTTATATCCGGACGCCAATAAAATGTCGCTACGTGCTCTACTTTTTATCGTGCGACCCGAAGACTCGACCAAACTGGAACCCGGTATTGCTATGTATTAGCTGATTTGTGCAGACTAAGGTATTGCTAGGTTTTGCTCGGTATTGCTCGGTAACGAGAAATACCATTGTGTCAAGACCAATACCTAGTAATATCGAGCAATACCTAGCAATACCGAGCATAGCACGATATTGCTCGGTATTGGTCTTGACAGAGCGGTATTTCTCGTTGTTGTCAAGCAATACCTAGCAATATCGAGCAATACCGAACAATACCTAGCAATACCGGGTTTCGGTCCGGGTCGAGTCATCGGGCCCCGCAGTAAAGAGTAAGAGCACGTGGCGACATGTTATTGGCGTCCGGATCTAGAGCTACGTCAGGTGTCCGGACCTAATAAAAATTCCTCAAATAGAGCCTTAAAAGCCACTAGCCCTGAGAGCATCCACAAAAACTCTCACACATGCAACGCTTCGGAATAATTTTTGGGCTGGAACCTAGCGGCCCTTAATAGTTCGATTGGGCCAAAACAAGCCCAGACGTTTGAGTGTCCGTAGTTTTCAAATAGAACTTAAAATGGTAAAGAATCAGGTCAGTTTATTTTGATCAATTTTTTTATAAAAATAAATTTTAATTTTATTAAATTTATTTTGTGATGAATTAGATTGAGCTTTTTAATTGATTACTCAAATTATGCGCTTTCTCAATAAATTAAACCTGTCTCCATCAAGTTTCTTAAAATATTTTAATAAAAAATTTAGTGGTAATTATACATTTAATATTTAAAATTATCATAGTTATATATTTAAAATTTAAATCTTATTATTTATTTAATTTACTAATATGTTAACAGTGTTTCATGCGCACGAGAGAAATATAATAGCAACAGGAATATGAAAAAGCTAATTTACAATATACTACTCTATGTCATGTTCTAATCCAAGCTGTACAATTGTCTCTGATTGTAAATCTAAATTGTTAGGTTGTAATCACTCTAATTTTCTATTTCACAATGATGTAGAGACAATCATGAGAGGCACCATTGTATCATCACCTTTGAGGGAGATGAAATAAATTGTTACTCACCTTTTTTGTTTAGAATTTTATTCTTGGTTCTTGGTTTGCAAATAAAAAAGATATGAGAAAGTCCTAGCAGGATCTTGCTGGAAAATACCTGTAATTAGGGGTGTCAAAATTGGGTTTCGGGTCGGGTTTAGATCGAACCTGGAACTGACTCGGGTTCAAATTGGTTGACCCAAACCTGAATTTGTTTTGCAAAAGGGTTGAAAATACGAACCAAGACCCGACCCGACACAATTTTGTAAACCCGGAACATCTTATGCACGGACGGCGAGATGGCGGGGCTCACGTCGATGGTAGGACGATGAGGCTCGCGAGGCCAGCGTGAGACCGCGGGGCTCATGTCGACTAGTTGTGCGGATTGGCTCCTGGAGGTCGACGGCGCTCTTAGCGCCAGTAGAGACACAACACGTCGGTGGACGGGACGGCGTGTTTACGAACGTACGCGACTCAACACTCACAGTGCGGACGGGACATTGGGCTGATGAACACACATGACTCGACAAGGCAGATGGACAAACATGAGTAGTGCGCTTTTTCAAACGAGTCAAAATTTTGTTGATTTTGGGTTTCTGGGTCAACTCGAACCCAATCCGTTTTTCCAAACGGGTCAAATCCAAGAATCCGAACCTGACCCATTTTAAAATTGGACCGGGTTTAACCCGAAATTTTCGGGTCGTATTCGTGTCGGATTTTCGTGTCATGTCAAATATTGACACTCCTAACTGTGCACCGATGGGATCGACAACACATGCAATTTTGCCGAATAAGAGAGGAAGCCGTGATAATATTTCGTTGGAGGAAGGCGAACCACAGGACTGGCAGTATTATCTTACTCAACAAAAACCAAAATGACTAAAAAAAAGAGAGGAAATCAAAATGAGATCTTATTGGGGAATGCATCAACAAGACAGACAGCATGCAGTAACATTTTTTTTTTTTTTTTTTTTTTTTTGAGTGCTATGCATGTAAATCTCCTAAAATAAATTAGGCCAAGAAAATCACAATAAATTTTTTTATTAAAATGGTTTTTAATCCATTTTTTTGCTTTAAGATGACAAATAAAAATTTATATCATATATTATATTCATCTTAAAAGAAATCTAATAATTTAAAAGTTTATCCTAATTAATTTTTTATCAAGATATTCTTATTGAAAATTTTCATGTTATAATTACAATTTACCTTTTGATATTTCGAGCTGAAATGACATTACTTTGTAGTGCAATCCATTTTAAATGCATATACTTTAAGAAGTCTAAGTGTTTGGCTGAGTGAATTACAAAGGCAATGCAAGTCATTGGTGAACTTTGCATTTGTCATCTAGTTCAATATTAGGATTAGCAAATTGTTATATTTGACTCTTTCAAATATACGATAAACTCTCTACGATTGTTTACTGCCTAATATCACCGACCGTCTCTTGTCGCCACCACTCATAGCCAATCTCCAATAGCCACCGCCTCCATTGGCCCTCAATACTCCTTCATTATAGTCTGCCCACTACTAGCATTGTCAACCACATTAGCTGCAGGTCTTTATCTGCGACCATTTTTTTTGCCACCATCATAGCTTGCCAGACACCAGATACCATCAGATTTTCACTACATTCATTTTACTCCAAGCCAAATAAAAAATAATAATTACCTAAATTTATTTTACACTCATTCAAATAATTTCAAATATTTTAAATGCACAATGTTTTTTTTTTTTTTGTATTAGATTCTATTTCACTATGCATTTCATTTCATTTTAAGCAAATCACATAGGTCAAATTTTAGAGAAGAAAATTTATGTATATATGAAAGTACTGATTAAGTTCTCAAACTAGATAAGATGTACCATCTAAGGAGTAAAGTAAAACATGACAATAATGCATGTTTTTTAGTAAAAGTAATATTGGCATCTCAATATAACAATATAGAACAAAACATATTGCAGGAAACCAAAGAAGAAACATAATTTCTATTGTATATTTAGATGAAGGTGATTAAGGCTTCGTTTGGGACAGTTTTTTTACTGTTTCTTAAAGCAATTTTTTAGTACAATTTATTTTTTTTTTTTTACTAGAAAGCTGCTTTAAGAAGCAGCAAGAAAGCCATCCCAAACTAAGGCTAAGAAAGTGCTACAAGAAGCTTCAAAAAAAGCACACAACAAGTAACTACAGTAAACATTTAGCTGGTTGTATATATATATATTGGGACAGCTTTTTATTGCTTTTAAAGCAGTTTATATTACTTTTTTTAAATAAAACTTTTAGTACTAGAAGATGCTTTAGGCTTCGTTTGGAACAACTTTCTTAAGGTTTTCTAAAGCAGCTTCTAGTACAAAAAATTTCGATGTAGTTCAAAAAATTTGTTTTAAAAAGCAATAAGAAAGTTGACCCAAATGAAGCTTTAATAAGCCATGTAGTTAGCTGTGAACTATAATTAATACTTCCCTCAAAATGGAATGTAAATATCATTGATGATCATCTTTGATAAGAGAAAGAACAAAGGGGCCGGCCTAAAGGTAGTAGTTTGGCAAATAAGCCAAACATTTTATTGAAGCCAACAACAATTTCAATAAAAGATTGGTAATAATATGAATATTAACCTTTCAAGATGCTACAAGTAATTTAAATCTGAGAGTTGGAAATAGGTATGAATGAAGGATTTTAAGGGATTATGATGTATTAACCACATAAATTAATAATGCAAAAAAAAGTTGACACGTTTCCTTTTGTGAACAAATAATAATCTGTTTGATCGAATAAAATCAAATTGAAGAAGAAACTGAGAGAGATTAGCATGCTCTTAATGATAGCAAACAGTAAAGATGATGTTAATAGCATTCATTTTACCAAATTGTGAAGATTAAACGGGTAATATTATTGATTTGCATGAGTTGGTTTCTCTTTGCACATAATTAAATGGGCAATACCGTCGATTCCCATCAGTTGATTTCTCTCTCTACTATAAATAAGTTTTCTCCTTAGCTCATTTGTTGAAAGCCTTCGTTGAAACTCCAAGAGACGATAAATTATTATGTGCGGAGTTCGGACGGGAAGAACCATCTGGATATGTGAGTGTACATAATGTATATACCTACAGTCCGGATGATTCTCTATGTACGAACTCCATATAGAATAATTTCTACCAAGAGAGATCTCTTGAGTTTCCTCAAGAGTTCATTAAGCACTAATTAAGATAACCAACCGACACGCTAACTACTTAGTTAAGCTAATCTGTCCTCTACAATCACAGACGTCAGCCCTCATTATCTTACATCCCTTAATTTTTATTTATTTTGTTTGATTTCATGCTGTTGCAACTAAACAGCAACTTTTTAATGATGGCTTTCGAATTAGTCTCTCTTAGTTGACAATTTTGCACTGATGTCACTATGCTATTCATATGTCGATGCTGGCCCCACTAGGTTTCTTTTTTTTGTTCTAGAAATTTCTAGTAAAACAAAATATTTTCTAATATATTTGTGTCATAAATATTCCTATGGTAAAATAATTGTTTTTTTAATTCATAAGAATATTTTTTACTCACAAAAAAATAAAAAATAAATAAATATCAAGCATAAGAAAATATTGTTTAGTTTGATCATGGATGATCAATTTCATTCTTATTTTATCACATTGCTTTAAATTTGGTTTCTTCATAGCATAATAAGAGATTAAAATCATAATTCATAAACTAATTTTTATAAAATTATGATCTATGACAATTTGAGACTTTTGAATCAATTAAGTCAAACTCGTATTCATCAGTACAAACGCAAGCTTTGAATCCAAGAACTCTTAGTTGATATCTAAGCTTCCACCAAACAAATCAAGATGGACTGTATAGGTTTTTAAACATGGCTGCTTTTTTCGCCAGCGGAGACATCTGATAAATTTGAAACAATAACGTATCACAAACTGATTGGAAAAAGATTTGAGAATCCCAATAGGCCAAATTTAAATGCTGGTTTTGCAAAATAAAATAAAATAAAATAAAAATGCTCCCCACTATTGATCTAGCTTCTGATATAATTGTTCATCAATCATCTTATTATCCTACATATAGAGGAAGAAAATTTAAGATCATTTATTCTAATTTAAAGTTTCTTTTGGGACACTTGCTTTTTAAAGTTATTTTTTAGTTCAAAAAATATTTTTATTAAAAAGTTATTTTAGAAAAAATAACAAAAAAGCAATCCTAAATTAAAAAAAAATTATTCAGTGCGGTCACCAAATGGCGTCCAGAGGCAAATGAAAATACTTCACACTTTTTTTTTGCTGTGTACCGCTCGGTACCAGTTGACGTTGTGCATTCTGATATACTTATGGACCGTACGGTTACCGCACATAATAATTTCTCCCTAAATGAAACTTAAATTATGTTTGGTTAAAATATTTATCTATTATTTCAACTTTAAAATAAATATAATATACTATTAGTCAATTGATTCAGGCTTAGTTTGACACAGTTTTCTTCTTGCTTTCTAAAACAGCTTTTTAGTAAAAAAAATTAAGTACAAAAATTTCTTGAATTTGAAAATTTTATACTATAAAGACATTTTTAAAAATAGTACGAAAATTGTTCCAAATAAAGCTTAAATTGAATAAATAGATTGACTTTTAAAAAAAAAAATTAAAGAGGAGAATTCATCATGACATTGACCTCACAACCCTAATTGGCCAACTAAATCCTCCTCGTCAACGAGAAGGCGTGCAAATAAGCTCCAATAAAATTATAGGAGATCTTTGTTGTAATAATTACAGGAATCCAAAGTTGTTCGATCGATATAAATTTTAAAAGAATTACTCTTAAAATAATTCTTCCAAATCTCTTACGTACTAATTACTATTAAGATGCATTACAATATTAAAAATATATCGTCAGCTATACAATTTCGTTAAAATGTCGCTGCACATCCTTAGTTGTCTTAGGCTTTTTTGGGACGATTTTTTTAATGTTTTCTAAAATCGAGTTTTAATATAAAAATAAAAAAATTTGTACTAAAGCAATAAAAAAGCCGTCCCAAATGAAGCCTTAATCATGCTTAGTGATAATTATAATTTTTAAAGATTTATTTGATAATTTGTTCAAAAATATTTGGTGTGAGAAATTATTAAAATTTTAAGATTTTTTTTAAAGAAAAAAAAATTATAACAATCAGAGAAAAATAGAGGTTTGTGTTATCTTGTCGAGAGCTAATATAGAATTTGTCAAATAATTATGACATGAATTATTTAATACATTGTGTTAATCATATGTAGTGGACAAAAGCTTTTTATATATTTTGGGCAGTAGAGGGCACGTGAGAAGAAATTTTTTCGTCAACCACCGAGCCACTACTTAGTCTGTTTGTTGTATATATTGAATTACCCTCTCAAAGTAATGATAAACTTTTCTGTGCGGACGCCAAACACCATCCAGAGACCAGCCAAAATGCGTCACGTCACCCCTTTACTTGGTATAGCATCTCAATACCGTTGACGTGACACATTCTAATTGGTCTCTGTACATGGTTCTACGTCTGGTCTCCGCACATAATAATTTCTCCAAAGTAACCCAACAACTTACCAATCAAAATTTAATTAAATAACCTAACCAATAATTTTGCAATTTCTCATATTTTTTAACCTTTAAATAAATTTAATTATAAACTCATAGTCATCTTAAGCACTGAGCTGTGTAATTTTTAATATATATATATATATATATAAGTTTTAAAATACTCTTTTTATTTTGGAAGATAAAAACAAATATTATAAATATTTCCCAAATATTTTTTATATGTTAAAATATATCTTACAACTCACCTGATATATATATATATATATAATTTTAAAATTAATTTTGTCTTTTTGATTGCAATAATTAGGGATAGAAGACAACAAAGGCGCGGCAGTGATGGCTATAAATGAATGGCGTTACAGGTGGGCTGGTTGGGTTGCCTGCAACGTAGCTGTCAATTAATTTGGGCATTGATTGTTGCGCTGGCGTTTGCTTCTTAACTCTCCCTCCGTATTTATTAGCTTTAGGTAGCGTAGTAGAAAGGGAAGAAGAAGGCGAGTTTATTTTGTCTGGAAATGGAGCCAGCTTTGCAGTCTGTTAATAAAACTACTAACTATTTTGTGGGTTTCTCTGTGTCTCAGTAATAGCTTAGTCTTCATTTTGTAGTTTTACTTAGGCTTCGTTCATGACGGTTTTTTTAATGTTTTTTAAAGCGGTTTTTTAGTACAAAATTTTTTATTTGTGTACTAGAAAATCGCTTTAAGAATCAGTAAAAAAATTATCCCAAACGAAACTTTAGCCTCCATTTTTTATTTTCTATTATTTTTTTTTAAATATGGCCATCATCAGAAGTTGGTCATCCTATTGTTGGATCAAATATGATAATGTAGGGTTGCCAATGTGGTTGGGTGGTGATGTGAATAGTTGCGAAGTGTTGAATTTAATGTCATAGTAAAATAAGAAAGTAAAAGATCTCGTTTAAATTGTTCGTTTGAAAATTTATCAAAAATTTTCCCCAAAAAAAAAAAAAAAATTTATCAAAAAGTTAATTATAGGTTCTTCTCTACATCGAAAAATTAGGATTGTTATGCTCGGTGCTAAACTTGTTGAAGAGATGAAATGGAACCAAGATCTATCTTTTTTATCATATGTTGAATCGATCATCAAAAGAAGAATTAGGCAAAAAATTAGGTTACATTCTTGGATAATGAAACTTCAATAGAAGAGAAGCAAATGAAACACTAAATTTTATTTTTTATTTTTTGAAAAAACACTACGGAAGAGGCATACAAGTTAATGAAGAGAAAAAAGAACAAGTCCATAATGACTCCAATGCTCTCTGAAAAACATCATTTGAAAGATAAAAACCTAAGAGCCTCAGAATTCACCTAAAAACAAAACATCAAGACAATAAAAAAAGAAGACCATCCTAAGCAGAATCAAACAAAAAAGGAGTAAGAGGAAGTCACCAATTTCCCAACAGTCAAACGTATACAACCAAAGCTACAATGCCATCCAAAGTCGTGGCCCAAAGATCCAAAAACTAGCACCACAACAGCAACCCCACAGCTCCAAAGCAGCGCAGCCACCAAGCCAACCCAAAAAATAGCTATTTTTTGGATTTCCTCTTTCTTCGTTTACCCATCTAAACGAAAGTAAGACCATGACTTTCATTAGAATCAACTAAGTCATCATGTTCAAACACTTCCTTTTCACGATCCTCATAAGGAGAAGATAGAGAGCCTTCAAGCCAATCAATTTGCTCCATAATATTTTCCCTCGATCTCACGCCCACATGAGCATATAAGGCGTTAGCAGAGAGTAAAGAAACTGTAACTTCAATAACTTGTTCATTCACTCTCAATCCCATAGAGGAGACCGACACAACCAGATCAGTAGGCGTCACAGGAGAAACAATAAAAGGATTCAACTCATTAAAATCAATGTTCACCACCTCCATATTAACATCACAAAGTTCTTTATCATCCACATTCAGCAGCTCATTACCAGCAACAAGACCAATAATGTCAAGACTGACAATCTCAATCTCGCCCTAAGGGGAAGCCACCAAGAGATGATCATCCACATCACCATCATCACAACACAAAACAAACCCACAATTCTTTGATGGAGGGGCATCAGTAAAAGGGATCACCGAATCATTCTCAATCGCCCTCCCCAAGGGAGTAATCTACTCAAGTAGGGGCAAAACAATACTAGGAAAAACACTATTAGACGGATCATTTACCTTCTCATTGTGATCAACAACATCCCCATTTTTAATGATATCAGGGCCATTATCTAACAAAGTAGCAACAATCACCTCAACAGCCAAGATAAGGTAGTCAGGCAACAGTATTTATTCATAAGTAATCTTGCTACTATGATTGGGAATTTATTAGTTGGGCAATTTTTATCGAGTGATATTAGTTATACTTGATACATCATCATGAAATTATCTTGATCGGGCACGAATCTCAGCGCAAAAAATTAAGTTAGAAACTTCAAAAATTAAATCTGAGAGCACCTGAACTCCTATTCCAGCGAGCTTATAGTCAAACCGAACGTCTCGGAAATACGAACCCAACGACATCAAATTCAACTCAATCCGAGCCCAAATGAGTGCCCGAAGTGCTGTTGGAAAGCTCGTACCACGATTTGAGTTAACAAACGGTCTCCGATTTTAACGAGCTTATAGTCGAATCAAACGGCTCGACGAGAAAAATCCAACGAGCCTAAGATCGCCAAATTCTGACATCACTAAAATCTTCAAATGTCTGACGAACGGTGCACGATCAAGGGATTCAATATCAACCGTCCATTTGATCACTCCCTGTTTGCCCCTGATCTCACACCTATTTACAATTCATGCCACTCTAGAAAAACTTATAAATAGACCCCTCATTTCTCATAAGAGAGGGACCCCAAGAAAGAAGAAGAAGAGAAGAAAAAGAGAAGAAGAAGAGAAGGGGAAGGAGAATCAGCTCCTCCTCGACCACCGCGTGAGTTCTTCCCACTGCCCGAACACGTCGGGATTCTGCCGGATATTCCTTGTAACCGAATTTCAATCCAGAAGAAATCCATTGTAAATTCTGATCGTCCTAACTTGTGGGACGAATCTGCTTCTTGTAACTCAAGCAACATTAGTGGAACTTTTCAACTAGGCACGGCCCCGTGGTTTTTCCCCTTTTCAGGGTTTTCCATGTAAAATCCTGGTGTTCATTTTCCTTTCCTGTTTGTGTGATGAATATTCGTACAAAGCTCGGACAAAAATTTACTAACTCTATCGCCGCGTATATTCTAGCCCGCAGCACTACTATAGTTTTATGATTTTAACCGAACAACTAAATCCAAGCAATGGTTTTTATAAGAATGGTTCAAATATGTTGATTGGGTGAATGTGGCTAGGTGATGGTTGTTAGATTATTGTAATTGGGGTGATTGTGGAGATTATTGATTGAGTTTTCTCTTCTCCATGTTCATTTCCAAGTCCAAGCTCCCATTCTTACGTGGAATGGTTTCTATTTATATATTTTCGTATTGTTGTTTTAGTTAATTTAGCCAAAATCTTCGAGCACTCGATTAGATAGTTCATGTTGATTGCATTATTTATACCCATTTCCTTAAGTATTTAAGTGCCTAATTATATTAGAATTGAGTAAGCTTGGGCTTTTTGATTTTTCTTCTCAACAAGACATTCATTTTGATGGTAGACATGACAAATTTGGAGATTGTTTCCTCCCTTTAATTGTTTTGTAAAGTTTCTTGTGATGATTCAAGTGTGTGATTTTAGATCATTTTGATTTGGATTAATACACTTCTGTTATTGTAAGGCTCATCTCATGGAATCATTTATTTTGAATATAAATTTGTTGAAATCAAAATTTAGATGATCCTGAATTTAATTTTAAAAATTTTTAATTCAAATATTAAAGTTAAGATTTGCATTTGTCATGTATATTTTTTAGTGATGTATCATCCATCCCTCTATTTTTTACCTTCTATTTTCGAATATAAAAAACTTTTTCAGTTCAAAATAATGCTATTAAAAGAAACTTGTAAAAAAAACTTGTACAATAGATTTATCATGAATGGCATCATAATAGCTTTTCTAATCATTACTGGCAATAGTGTATTTGACCATATCATAACAACTCTTCATGAGGATGTATCAGAGTTTTTCTAAGCATCTTCAAAATTAATAGCACACACAATTTTGATTTTTTTAATATTATTTAATCATTGATAAAAAAAACAATAAAATGTTCATAAGAAAATGATTTAATTGCGTTACAAGATGATGATAATTTCAAAGTGTTGAGATTACTGGAGTCCGAAATTTAGATGACCAAAAGTATACAATTTTAAACTTAAACACCAGTGTTAGATCTTGTCAGAAATTATGAAATGGTGGCGGAGACTACAAGAGGTGTTTGTTTCGTAAAATGCAAGAGAAATCTTTAGTTCTTTTAGCCCTTGAATATCTCATTATGTAGAGAAAGAGACTTATTTATATCTTTTTTGGGATATGCATTTTGATAAATTTGATCAAAATTTGTAGCACTCCATCATACTGTCCACATTTCTCCCATTGATCATAGATTATTTATCAAATATTTGAATACCTTAACGAAGACTAAATCGAATAATCTTTAGCTTGTTAGATTAGTCTAATTGAGATGCTCGATTTCATTATAAGCATGACATATTTGAAGTAGTTTGTTCCATCAATTTATGTTTAGTATTTTTCAAACATAATTCAAGTGTTTGATTTGAGCTCATTTTGAGTCTGATAAAATTATTTGAAGCATCGATAAATTCCTCTTGTCGAGACATTCAATTCGATCATAAGTTTGTTGCAATCGGAGTTTGGATGATCTTGAATCTAATTCTAAAAATTTTTAATTCAAATATCATCTTGAGTGTTTTGCCCATCAAGTAATTTTCTTAGGCATAAAAAATCATTATGAAATCAATGGAACTAGACCAATATATCATTTTTACATCAAAATTGTAAAGATCGACAATGTGATCTTGAATTTAAAGTTTATATAAAATTATGGATTCTAAAATTAAATTAGGATGTAGAAGCAAAAGGAGAGTATCTATCATCCAAGTAAAATGTAACATTATGGTTTTGCAACAAAGTTAAAAACGTCTTCCATGTATGACCAATCATTTGGTCTTCCATTAATTAAAAGAAAACCATAATGGTTGATTCTGATTGCATTGAAAGCCCATTATAATTTTAATGTGATTAAGAGGTTGTTTGGTTGTCCATAAGTAGAGTATAAAGTATTTCGAACACAATAGTTTTGAAAATATTGGCATTTGGTTTGAAGTAAAATAAATGCGGCATAAATTTATGATGTATTTGTAATTCATCATCTTGTCATGATCTTGTTCATTTTTTGTGTATTTGAAATTTCTGCAATTTGGACGAGTTTTAAATACATCTAAAATTAATTACAATTGCTACCTCCCTCCACTACCACGTGCCGGATGCCGACCTTCGCTAGTAGGCCACCATTGGTTGTCTACCCGTCAGCCACCACCAGCCATCTGCCCACCGGCCACACAGTCGTCAAGGTCAGCCACTGACCACTATTTTTTTCCACTTTGCATTACATTTAGTTTACTTCAAACTAAACAAAAAAAGTAATCTCATGCATTCATTTTACACTTATCCAAACAACTCTAAAATATTCATTTTACACTTCATTTATTTTTCATACAACCAAACAACCCCTAAATAACCTATAATCAAATGCATTAGGTTGCGATCATATCCTTTATATGTTGGATGATTTAAATTGGTAAAATATGAATGGACAGAGATTTGCACTAGAAAAAGTTCCATTAGCTTGATCCAACTAGCATACTTGTACCTTTTTAAACCCCAAATAAAACGAAGTACATATGTGAGTGAGCTGAATCAACTTGTGAGCCAATTCAAGCTCAACTCAATAAAGGTTTTGTAAGTCGATGAGCTAATGAGCTTTTTTGGGCTAAGTATTCGTGGGGGTAAAGTAAAAGGATTTTACGTCTTAGCACTACACTAGTATCCAACTCACAAATAGAGAAATTCAAAACACCAAGATTTTTACATAAAAAATAAATGAAGGAAAAAAAATCCATGGGGTCACGTCCCGTTGAAATGATCCCGCTAGTATTTGAATATTGTATAAATGTCATCTATAAACTTAAAGACGATCAAATTATAATAGTCCAGTATGTAACAGTCACACTATAGGATCTATATTAGAAGAACTACATCAATATTTCATTTTAACAATTTAACTAGAGCTTATCAATTAATAGTGGAAAGAAACATAATTGCATTTTTGTCTTATTTGGAGCCTTATATCATATGATATTTACCCTTTCTTGAAATTATGTAAAATTACGTAATGATCACATAACCTAACAAGTAATTGAAATCAATGATCTATATTAGAAGAATTACATCATTATTTCATTTTAACTATTTAACTAGAGCTTATCAATTAACAAAAAAAAAAAAAAATGATTACATTTTTATTTTGTCCAGAGTCTTATATCATAGGATCTTTACCCTTTCCTAAAAACATGTAAAATCATGTAATGAGCATATATTCCAATAAGTAATTAAAATCTTACAACTAAAATCAATGCAAGATACAAGAGAATAATATATTATAAATCATATAAATAAATATATACATCAATATCTATACTGATCATTACATCAATTTATCTTTCTATAGTTAATCACATCTCAATCCATTACATCATCAATCATAGTAGTAATAACAGTTAATATTACTAATGTCAATAATAATATTAGTATCATGTTAAATAATGTTAAATAGTATTCATGATAGTAAATAATATTAGTGTCAGTCACAATATCAGTATAGTGTTCGTAGTAGTGTCGGTATCAGCATTCAGATATTTAATGAGTGTATCTTAAGAGTATCTTACTCCAACACACTCTCAATCAGTGTCTCTTATAACTCTCATTTAATATACTCCTTATAACTCCTATTGAATCGTGTGAATCAGCCACTTCAAGTCCTTATAACTCCCAACCAATTTCTAGCTCGTTATGACTCTCAATTAGTAAGTCACATAAATCTGTATGACATCACATCAATCTATCAATCTTATTTTATCTTCATTTTTTTCTATTAATAATTTATTTTCATAGGTGGCTTTCAATAATAACTTAAGAGTCATTAACTTGTACTAATAGACGCAATTCAGTCAATCAGTTATATGCTATAATTAAGATTACACTACCAACCTTTTATTTAAAGAAAAGCTTATCAATCCACCCGCATATGCAATGTATTATATTTTAAGAGTCAACCTGTATTCAGTATAGTATTAATGGCTAGTCTTCCTTGCATACATGCGACTGTTATATATATATATATATATATACAATGTAAGTCAATATCATATGCATTTATACAAGGAAATCTATTAAATTTGTATATTATGAATTTACTTCAAAATTTATATGTTTCAATTTAACAAGTAAAAATTTAATATATTGATTAGATCTATCATATACCAAAAGTTATGCTCTTACTCAACTGAAAAAAATTGCTTCGTGACCTCCAAATCCTATGCTTGCTTTTCTCTCTCATATCTTTCTCTCTTAATTCCCTCACCCAAGCCTCTCTTAGCCGAAAATAAATAGGGAAAAAAAGATTTAAAAAGCTTTTAACTGCTAGTGATTTAGGATATTTTCTAAAATAATAATAATATAATAATAATATAATAATAATATATAATTATATAATATAATTAATTTTAAGTATAAAAATTATATAAAATTTTTGGGGTATTAAAAATTATAGAAAAATATCCATGAAATAACATATTTTATTTAAAAAATTATGATGAAATCAGTTTGCAAAACAGTCACCTAACAGTCTAAAAATCTCCCCTTGTACCGACATGTGTCAATTTCTTAAGTATTTATACCGGTGCCCAAAAATTATTAAAAAAAATTAGTATAGATAAAGAATGATAATATATATTTTATGCTAAAAACAATTTTTAAATTTGACTTAAAATAACTCCTAAAAAAGTTATTTATTTTGGTTTAAATACATGTTATTACGTAGGAAGTAGAATGAACTTTGTGTGTGTCACGACCCGACCCGATCCGGGACGGATCCCGCTCGCACCGGGTCGCGACCGGAACGAACAGACTGACCAGGATCTGGTTATGGAATTTGGTTCGGAACTGAATCTTCCAAATATTCAACTCAAAACAGACACACAGACACAGAGCTACTATGAATCATCAAACACAACGGAACAAAACATCTATCTTTTCTTTTCCTCAAAACAATCATCTACAAATACAGTACATGGCTCAGACAGAAAGAAAAGACAGAGCAGAAAAGCCATGACTGTACAAAAATCAAAAGTACAAAACAATACCTATACTGATCAGACTCTGAAATCTATTCCTGGACTTCCTTCCCTTTCCCAGAACCTAAAAACCACCAGAAAACAAGAGTGAGCTCAACAGCTCAGCAAAGCAACAAACCTCCAATCAAAATTCTCAGAATCTCAAAACCAACACATACGACAGAAATCCGTACAGAAATCAGAACAGAATCGGACAAATATCAAATCGGACAGATCAGAACGAAACAGATCAAATCAAAACAGATACGGACAGATCAAATCAAACGAACTGAACTGAACAAATATCAAATCAAACAGAACTGTACGGAAACAGAAGTCGTATCAAATCAGAAACAGAATAGATCAGACATATCAGCAACAGAATCAGAATCGTACATAAATCATATCATACAGATCAGAATCAGATTCATATTGTAAAACCCTTCAAAAAGCTGATTTTTTTTAGTGCAGTTCGTCTGTACGAACTGGATTTAGTACTGGACGAACTGAAGAAATTTGTGAAGAAATCTGCCATTTTCGTCTGTACGAACCTGGAGCAGTCGGGACGATCCGTCTGTACGAAATCTGTCCAGAGAGCTAGTCGCCCGGGACGAATTTGGATTTCGTCTGTACGAAATTTGTCCAGATAACCCATCGTATCAGGACGAAATTTGGATCGTCCAGGACGATCAGTGTTAATAAATATCGGATTTGAGATATTTCGGATTCATTTTGGAGAGAGAGGAAAGGCAGGAGAGAGAAAGAGAAGGAAAGAGAAGAGGAAGCTTGGTTTTGGAGCCCGTGGAGCGCTTTTCGTCCGACGACGCTGTTAGAAGATTTGTTTGTCTCGCTGTAAGGACTCCGAACCCTATTTCTGTTTTCGAAGATTTTGTATTTTGATCGAGTTGTGCACTGTTTTGTGTTTTTGTAGTCGAACTTTTGACCTGATTTTGTATTGACACGACTTTCACCGCACAACTTTTAGTATGTTATAGATATGATTATTGTACACGATTTAACTGTATTTTACGAAGATTTTACCGGTCGGAATTGATTCTACGCGATTTTAATTGAATAGAAAAATATCAGGACGTGATTTGATTTGGATTCTATAGAATAATAGTCTTATATTGATGTCGTGAACGTTCTACTGTAATTTGGAAGAATTTGGAACTTGTGCCTTTTTGCAGGATTTTTGTGTAAATTCGACCGACTGTCGTTACTCTGCCCGATTTTCGTACGATTTCTGATTTTCCCGAAATTGATAGATTAGATTGATATGCTATTGATTATTGATATGATTGTTATAGATTGCATAATATTTGATTATTGAACTGATTATTGATTGATTATTGATACTGGAACACACGTATAACCTGGTTGAACATTGGTTGAAGATTGATATTGACCTGTACAGGATGGTGGGCCGACGGGCTTTCCTTTAAACCATTGATCATTGATATAACGATTGGGAGTCATAAGGAGTTTATAGAAATGCCGACGGGCGAAAAGAGTGACGACTCTTATTGATAGAACCAATGTATGGATATCTACAACAGCAATATGGATTCTACAACAGCAACATAGCCAGTTGATTGTACTTGTCCAGTATATAGTATTGAATTGCATGTTTACTGTATTGATTTATGGATTCATTGTTTTATAGATTCCTGCTTTATCGACTTTGATTGGATTTACTAGATCGTACGATTTCATTGATTTCACTGATTGATTGCTGTGCATCGACATTGAGCATTGATATAGAAATGGATGGATATATATATTGTATTGATAGCATGGACATGAATAGTATAGAATTATTGACACTGTTGCCTATAGATTCATTGATTTCTGCTTATAGATTTATTGTTACTACTGCCTATAGATTTATTGATCTTGAGTTGTTACTGTTTCTGCACCGTATTGACTGCTGCATGGATTCATTGTTAGACTAAATTGAGATTTATCGTACTGCTTTCCTCGTTTGATTTCATTGAATAAATAGTATTGATTAGACCGCATTGATTTGATTTGATAGCGATTGATTTGACGGATTGATTGATTTCCTATTGCGTACGGATTTCTTTGAGATTGACATGGATTTATTGAGTTGATTTATCGATTCGCTTGCTGCTGCATTGACTGGCTTTATTGACTATTGAATTTTCGTACTGCATAGACTCATTGACCATTGACTGATTCAGATTGATAGATTGACATGCATATTGATAGCATCGCCGTGCTTTGATTTCAGTTGTAGGCTTTGGTGACCTGCTGGGCTTTGTAAGCTCATTATATGTGGTTAACAATTTCAGGTCCGAGCAAGGCAACTGGAATGGAGTTCGATCAGAATGTCAGACGAATCCTTTCACTATGGATGCCTGGGGCGTCACACATATCGTACAGAAATCAGAATCAGATTTGCTTACAGAACAGATAAGGAAATCAGGATCATATCAAATCAGATATCAGATAATTTAATTCATAGCTAAATGCCCTGACACTGACGGAATCTCTACGGATTCCGGCCCCTTATGCCTCCCTTCCCAGACACTGACAGAATCTCTCGGATTCTGGCCCCTTATGCCTCCCTTTGTGCTCACGGCACCAGAACAGATGTGCTTATAGCACCAGAACAGAATTCATCGGATCCGGAACATAACAGATATAAGATTTCAGATTTGAGCTCATTTCAGATTTCCCAGACACTAACTGAATCTCATAGGATCCAGGCCCCTTATAACTCCCTTTGTATAACATATACATATAGCATATCAATTCAGAAGAAATCCGGACAAATCAGACAAAAATCGGGCAGCACAACGGCAGTATACGGAATTTACACAATTTTTCCTGAAAATCACAATTTACCAAATTTGCACAGAATATAGATAATAACATTTCAGAACATTTTTTCTACTGCACAAATAATTTTCAATTACACAGAAAAATCCAGTCGAAATAAAATCCAGTCGAATCAAAAATACCCGGACAAAAATCTTCAGAAAATAACCAAAATGTGCACACTCGGCACGTCAACAATATACAGAAAGTTACGCGGTAAAAACTGAACCAATCGAAAGATACGGACGAAAATCACTAACGGAAACAAAATCCGAACAGAAAATACCGCCAAACACGACGGTTCTGAAAATTGAGTAAGGCGGAATGTGCCTTACCTTGCGTACAGCAATATCTCGAACAGTCTCGTCGAACGAAAACGGCTCCGCGTCGTCCGAAAATCAACTTTTCCAAGATTTCTCTCGACTTTCTCTCTCCTCAAGATATTTTTATTTTAATTTCTGATTTTCTCTCTCTTCAAAACGACTGATTTCAGCTTTATAAAACTCAGATCGGCCCGGCCGATCGCCAGATCGTCCCGGGACGATCAGACCAATTTCGATCGTCCTGGATGGTTCCCAGAACTATTTTTCGACCGATATTTTGAACAGTGCAAATCGGCCTGGACGATGCCTCGATCGGCCTGGACGATGCCTACAGAAAAACACCTGGAACAAATCTGAGCAAATTATGGAGCAAATTCTCAACTGATCGTCCCAGGACGATCCCAGATCGTCCTGGATGATCCTGGAGCAGATTTTGATATTACAGTGTGAATGATGATGGTCGAGCAGAAATCCAACGGTGGTAGAGCGGAAGTCCGATGACATTGGATGGCCAGGCAGAAATCTAGCGACGGTCGGTGGCTGGGCGGTGGTCGATGAGTAAGTTTCTAATTCGAAGTTGCCTCAAGATTCGTGCTCGATCAAGATATTTTTTTGATGATATATCACGAGTCAAGTTTGATCCAACTCTAACTCGACTTATTAGTTCACAACCTGGCTCATTGAATCAATAGTAATATAAAATATTTTTAAAACATGTTGGAAGTAAAAATTTTAAAATAGAAATTTATTAAAATTATTTTAATATTATTTATCACTTAGTTATATCAAATTGTTTCTTATTACTTTTCTACTATTTTTTTCTGCCTCAGTTAATTAATCAAATTCAAGTCCAAATCAAAGCTGATTCAAACTCCGCTTCACACATTTATACCTATAAAGTGAACTATTCTTTTACCAAACTTCATACAAAAATGTAATTAAGAAATCACTATAAAAATTTTAAAACTTATAATATTTTGACTATGATTGCAAGAAAATTTACTATCATTATTTTGGGAGTTAATCGGAGAGAAATTATTAGGTGCGGAGTGCGGACAGGAGAACCGTCCGCACACTAGTATAAAACAGCATTCGGTACCATTCGGTACCACTCGGTACCATTGGGTACCGCTCGGTATCCTGTGTCTGTGCGGACTGTTCTCACCCCATCTGTACTCCGCACCTAATAATTTTTCTTAATTAATCGGACTGGAGCAGCGCTAATACAATCAGGTTAGAATGAGCTATTTTATGATAGGATATGGCGTGTCAGGTTCATTTCTAATCCTAATAAACAAATGCCTATTCGCTGGTCAGCGATTTCTTCGATAACATCAACTCGCTTTACTGAAAGCAAGAATAAAGGCTTCCTTCCCACCACCGGCGGAAATCCCCAGATGCCGTAGAGAGAGAGAGAGAGAGAGTATCGGCCACGCGGATGAGTACTCATTATATAGTTGCAGAGAGGAGAAGCGGGGTTGAGCTCTCCTGCATTTGGGGTTCCGTCGATCGGCTTACATTTTCTCACATTTGATCTAGTGAGTAATGGAGTACCAGTTGCTGTACTGCTTTGAATTGGAGTAATTTTGTATTTGGCACCTGGCTGCTCTGCTTCTTCCCTGAATCCGAAAGCAGCAGTAGAGGTTACGCCACGAGAAAACAGCCGTGAAATAATTAAGAACTCAGGCACTCTGCCGTCTCGTTGTACTTTAATTCCATTCTGATCTCTCGTCGTTTGTGCAAGCGGCATTTCTTGGAAGGGGAGAAGATTTTTTAATAGAATCGGTGATCGTGAAGGGAAGAGAGAGAGGGAGAGATGCTGTGTTTGAAAGCGGAGGCACTGTGGGGCGAGATGTATGTCTCACACGGAGCGATTCTCCCCGTGAATCTGTAAGGGATTGAATTTCAAACCTTCCGTTCTTTTCCAACTGTTTGTTTACTGCTTTCGTCTTGGTCTCTTTGTTTGTTTCTTTCGCTTGGATTTGTTCAGTTTGTCATTGTTCTGGATTTATGTCTTGAGGATTCAGGGGAAGCTCCATTCAGAGTGCAATGCAGAGAGGAGTAAAGGAAAGAGGAGGAAGAGGGGAATATGGTGCACCAGATCCGTCTTCTTCTTCTTCTTCTTCTGGAGATGGGTGTTCGCGTATTGAGGTGGGTTTTCTTCTATTCCATGTCGGTGAACTCTTCTTTTACATCTTTTAATTAGTATGGTCGAAAAATTTGAGTATTGTTTTTGGATCTCTTTACTGCTTTAAATTTATGGGAATTCCATCCGGGTAAGAAGATTTCATTGGTCATAGCTAAATTCCAGTGCTCTTTGAGGCTGTCGGTGCTTCTTTTATGGTGGTTGCCTGTAAACGGTTGACGAAGTATGTTTAGCACGCTCTAGTTAAGGTAGTTCGAACATGCATTTTTGTCAAATTCGATCTGCCTATAAGCCTATGTCATAGTTGTAGATGGAGTTGGGATATGTTGAACATACATGCTCTTCAATTCAGAAGCAACTTGCAAGGTGGATTAATTTCTTTTAAAGAAAGGAAGTATGATCGATGTGAAATTATTTTCTTAATTTATCGAGTTTAGTTTATTTATTTGAAAGTAGTATTTCGTCATATTTTCCTAATTCTCAGTTATGCTTTTTTTTTTCGTTGCTTTGTTAGGAAACTAAGAGCATTCATGGCCAAAAAGTAGATTCGGGAGGAAAGATGGGTTGCTACCGATCCCAGCTTGAAAAAGAAGTGAGTTCCTTGCCCCTCTGTTGACAGGCTTGCCTCTATTATTAGTTGAATGGGTGATGTATGCTCATTATATGCGATATTATAATATGTTATGCATTACATATATTTTTCTGTTGCGGTCCCCTATTTGACTAATTATACTCTTTTGGTGAAATTGGTTAGGAGATTTCATCTTTGCTTTTTGAAGAGGATTTGTTTACAAGATTTTTATTTTTATACTAGTTGTAGGCCAATGGTTAATGGCATTGGATATATTGGTTGATATACCTTTATGTCCGTTCTATGTGGAATATGATTGATCAATTATGTTGTATTGTTGCATTGGATCTCAATTCATTATGCCGAGCTCGTTGGAGGGTTGCAGGGGGTCATAATCCTTTTTCGGTTATGACACCACAGTGTTGTATACTCGAGTGCCTCGACGTTGTGCACCCGAAAGCCCATGCGTTTTTTCTTGGAGAAAACAGAGATCACTAGAGTTATGACGCTTTAGACCATGGCACTGAGGCGGCGTCAAGCATACTGGAGACAAAAAGTTGAGTACCGCAGCGCTGCGGGATGGGTTGTCAGTTTTATTTCTCGTTTTCCATTAAGGGTGACGTCCCTTGGCGATTATTGTATGATTTTCTCTTTGTTTGTTCATGAGAACAGTGTAAGAGAGGCGAGATAAGGAGAGAGCGAGAGAGAAGCAAGATTTATACTATTTCTCCCAAATTTTTATAGATAATTTCTTGGTGTGGTGTGGCTCTATTATTTTTTTTTTTTTCAGATTTTTTCACATTAAATCTTGGTGTTCTTTCTTTTCCGCTATATTTTTATTTCCTGTTTGTTTCGCTGCGTGTTTTACTTCCCCCCAACAACTGGTATCAGAGCCACGCTCTTTAGTTTGAGCGAGAGTAATGGCTGATGAAGCAGGATTCAAGATTGAAAAGTTTGAATGATTTAAACTTTGCATTCTTGAAGATGCAAATTGAAGACTTGCTCTACCAGAAGAAGTTCTATTTGTCGTTGGAAGGAATCATCAAGAAGTCTGATTCAATGACTATGGAGGAGTGGGAGGTTTTTGACTGGGCTGTACTAGGTTTGATTCGACTTTCACTTTTCTCATTTATTACATTCAACATTATAAATGAGAAGACTACAGTCAATCTCATGGCTGCACTGACTAAGCGTATGAGAAGTCGTCGGCCTCAAACAAAGTGTTCTTTAGGAAGAAGTTATTCAATATGAATATGTTAGACAACACTTTGATAGCAGAACATCTGAATAATTTGAACACTGTGATGAGTCAGTTGTGTTCAGTTGACATCAAGTTTGATCATGATGTGAGAGCATTGTTGTTGTTATCTTCATTGCCAGATAAATGAGATGAGCTGATTACTGTTGTGAATAATTCTTCTAAGAGTTCAAAGTTGAACTTTTAGGATATTGTGGGGTTAGTGCTTAATGAAAATGTTTGCAGAAAGGTGGATGGTGAATCTTAAAATTCTGCTATGAATGTTGAAGCCAAAGGAAAGGGTTTTGACAAAAATCCTAGCAGAGGAAGATCTAGATACAAGAGAGGAAAATCTACTTCATGTAAAGAAAAAGTTGTGTTTTGGAACTGTGGAATGAATGATCACTTAAAGAAGGACTATAGAGTTCCAAAAAAAACTAGTGGTAAGGGTCAAGATAAAAGTCACTCTACAAATATATCTGTATAAGAGTTTCAAGCAGATTATTTGATTTTGTCTCTGGATAATTCTGAATCTTAGGTTATAGATTTGGGTACTTCATTTCATGCAAGCCCTACTAAGGAGGCATTCAAAAAATACACTTAATGTGATATGGAAATAGTGTATTTGAGATACAACAAGCCCTGTAGCATTGTAGGATAGGGAGATGTTGATATCATAATGACAAATGGGTCAACTTGAAGACTCAAGGATGTTAGACATCTTTCTTGTCTGAAAAGGAATTTAGTTTCTGTGAGTTAGCTTGCAAACTCAGGCCATATGATATCATTCAAGGGAGATTCGTGGAAGGCGACAAAAGAAACTATGGTTAGAGCTCATGAAAGTATTGAAAGAACCCTATATGTTATCAATAAAAGATCATATTCCATTAGAGTAGTTGATTCAGATGTTGATGGAGGTCTTTGGCATCGAAGGCTTGGACATATGAGTAAGAAATGTATGCTTTGACTTTTTACTAGAGGAAAGTTTTCCGGTTTAAAATTTATAAAGCTAGATTTTTATGAAGATTTTGCATATAACAAATAACAAAGCGTGAGTTTTTCAAAAACTAGTTTAAAAGTAAAGTCAAAGAAGCTAGCATTTGTGTATATTGATGTATGGGGTCCATCACCAATTTCTTCTACAGGAGGTTTTCTCTATTTTTTTTCAATTTTATTGATGATCTCAATATAAATGTATGGATGTACTTAAAATAAAAGTCAGATTTGTTTGATAATTTCAAGAGTGGAAGGTCATGGTTAAGGTTGAGACAAGTTTAAAGCTCCTCAAGTATGTCATATCAAAAATTGAAAAATTTGTAGCTCCATGATGAATATTGAAAATTTTGTTGGTGTAGAAATACCAAGTAGTTGGCTCTCATCCATAGGTTGAGCCTTTTCGTTTGAAAATCAGTTTAACTATTGTTGTATTCATCCCAATTTGTTATCCTTTTGGTTAACATTCCCTAGTTGACTTGGTGATGTGAGAAGCAGTTCTTATGCTGATGTAGGTGCTGGTTTGACTACTGTGTTTTATCTTTTCCCATGTGTATGCAGGTTCAAATATTGGAGAAGCAACTTCAGGAAGAAATTGACTTACATGTGGCTTTAGCAAATGCCGTCGGAAATACTTTTTTGCCTTTATCCAGGTCTCTTTCCAAGCTTCCAAATAAGGTAGTGCCTTTGTTCATTCTGCTACTCTCCCGCAATTTACTTAGGAATTCTTTTAAATAATGCTGTTTTAGGCTATTATCATTAGTTCTACTTTTAGTTATATGATTTAAAAAATTTGTTTAGGCTCAGGAGCTCTTAGCCAGCATTGATGCACTGGAGATAACTGTTAGAAAACTTGAAGAAGAACTCTATGCCTTGCATTTCAGCCTTCAACATGAAAGGAGGGAGCGTCTTGCTGCTGAAATCCATATAGAATATTTACAAATACCATCACTGGCATCTCCTTCATCAACTTCTGGGTATATATGGGAAGATGTATATCATTTCACCTCTATATTTAAATTTCTGCAAACCCCACGAGCAATTTGACCTTGATAGTGATGCCTTAATTTGGTTGCATTCTGCAGAATGTATCTTCCTTGAGACTGTCAAAGCTTGGAGTTCAAGTGCTTCCCTCAATCCATATGGATGTATTACCAGAAAGTGAAGATTTAGAGTCATTTAGAGGCCCTTCCGAAAACATCCCATTAAATGAGGTTTGTTTCATGTATTTTTTAATTGACGATTATTTCCCTTGTTTTCTACAGCAGTTGTAGTCGGTTTATCTTGAATTCCATTACATCAAATATATTTTGGAATTTAATACTATAATACTATCTGATCCTGTTTAAACAGGTGTTGGGACAATGTGACGGGGGAGAAGAGAAAAGGATTATAGATTCTTCTTCAGAGTTGCATGTTGCTGCACTGAAGGACATGAAAGTGAAGAACCTCTTGCCGCACCCAAATCAGCTTTCAGAAGAAATGGTCTTATGTATGAGAAATATTTTTCTTCGTCTGTCAAGATCTCCAACGACTACTTCCAAGGCATCTTTGTCAAAGTGGTTATCGTTACTATCTTCTCCGGGAGGAAATCTTTCGCATTCTTCATTGACATCATTCTCAGATTCATCCAGGCTGCCTTCCTCAATGCATACTTCTTCAGAGTTAATTCACAGTTATGAAGCAATGGATCAAGAAGGTATATATGATCCTTATGGAGTTAATGAAAGATTAAATTGGAGAGAGATTGGAAAGTATCGTTTGGCAACTGAGGTATCTTGGATGTCAGTTGGAAAAGCACAACTTGAGTATGCAGCTGGCGCTTTAAAGAAATTCAGGTTTGGTAGTACCCGTCATTAAAATTCAGTTTTATTAACCGTCAAAAATGTGAAGTTCAGTTTGCTGCAAAGTTGGATACTTCGATAAAATAATAAACATAAGTTAGTGTAGCTTCTTGCTCTTGAAAAGTATAATCCATCTCAGAAAGTTCCTCTTTTCGGTTGTGCAAACCTATGCTCATGTACAGAATCCTGAATACGTCAACAATGCCTTGCAGGTTTCTCGTGGAGCAACTAGCAAAGGTTAACCCAGCTCAAATGAGTAATGATGAGAAGCTGGCTTTCTGGATTAATCTGTATAATGCCTTAATAATGCACGTATGTTTTAATCTAAATTTTATACGTGTCCGTTATAAAATCACTATTTATCATACTAAACATGAATAAGTTGGTAAATCTAACCATGAAAATGATATTTCACCATAGCCAAGTTCATTTGAGTCTTTCTTTTCGCATTCAAATATTGTGATGGAGTTTTAGTTGAGGGTTTGTATTGGCACTCAAATTTAACTGTTTTCAGATCTATCTGGCATACGGAGTTCCTAGAAGTGATATCAAACTCTTCTCATTGATGAAAAAGGTTCGAAGTGATGGTGTTCTTGCCCCTCTTAAACCAGTCGGCAGTTGTAATCAAGCAAATATTTTCCTCTTTTCTTATTTTGTTATTGTAATTAATTGCAGGCATGCTATACCGTCGGAGATCAATCTTTTAGTGCTGCTGATATTGAATTTGTTATTTTAAAGATGAAACCTCCAGCTCATCGACCACAGATTGTATGCAAAATTCTCTGGTTTGTACATTTTTATTTTTTTGCCACATGCGATTTCTAGTTGATCCGTTTCTCTGCAGGTATTGACTCTGGCTCTGCACAAATTCAAATTATCAGAGGAGCACAGAAAATATTCGATTGACTACGCGGAGCCTCTGGCCTTGTTTGGGCTCAGTTCTGGGATGTACTCTTGCCCTGCAGTAAGTTCCTAAATTCGTTATTTGGACTAGTATTTATTGGATGACCATGTGCTCACACCGTTCCAGGCCCACCCTCAGATAACATTTGGCCGTTACAAATCTGATAGGAAATGCTTGAGTTCGCAAGCAAACCTATCACTAATTGGAGAAAACAGCGAGAATAAAGTAAAATCTGGGCGAAATCAGCCCCAAAACGATGGATTGCAATAATGAAAACAAAGCAAAACAAACACGGGAACAAGATACAAATGAACCTCAATTCGAGAGGAGGATCATCTCTACCAAATCTCTAGACAAGAGAGTCTAGAGCCAAAACGCCCAAATGCCAAAAAATCTCTAATTTCCCCAATACAAGAACTAATTTAATTTCCCTCCCAGTCCCTAGCTGCCCACTGATGTGAAACAACATGAATTGCACCTAAACTCAGGCCCTAGCTTACTCAAGTTGGATTCAAGTAATCTGAGAATTGTGCGTCAATGGCGTCTACAAGAGTAGGAAGGATCCGATTTAAGTAATCCTCCACGTTGCCGTCGAATCCAAATCCCACGTCGAAGAACGGCGATCGAAGGATATGAACGTGGCCGTATTCGTCGATCTCAATTCCGTGATCAACAGCGGGATCCGCCATACATTCTTGTCGGGCGGGAAGATGCACAAAAGAATTGGGAAAATTTCTTTCAGGTTCTTTATTCAAAACCTGAGAGGAATGGCTTAGGAGCAAGGGAAAATTGGAAGGATTCTTCACGCCTTGTGGAGACGTGAGAGCAAGGGTTGGAATTCCTTGATGGCAATCTTAGAAAACAGCAGACTCCATGTGGGAGGAGTTTGGGAAGGGTTTAGAATAGAAAACCAATGTAACGGTGTAAAAAAAAATTCAGCCAACAGGGGAATACGGGACAGAATTTGGCTTTCACAATTAAAGGCTGAATTTTGGTAAGAATTAAGAGGTGATTGCATAAGTAGGAAATTTCAAAATTAATAAAACGGTTACAGGAATTTAATATGGGAGGTAATTAAATGGAGGTGGAGCTCACGGGATATTCAACAAACCTGAGAATTGATTCTCAGGCTTACGTTACAGAGAGATTTCCTAAAATGCTTTGACTGTTAGGCGTTGGCAAACTCACGTTAAATGAGAGAAAACATAACATATCCAATTTCTTAATAGTAGAGGATGTAAAATAGGAAAGCAATTAAACCCTTAGCCTGGGATTTCAAATTTTGAAAACAGGTGGGCGGGTGGCTGAAGTGGAGTGGCTGTGGGAGCGGGTGGGAGGGACGGCCGGCTGCTGGGTTGCAGGGAAGGCCGCCGGTGGCTGGGCCGGCCAAGGGAGGCCGACGGTGGAGCTTGGGTGGTGGTGGGGAAGTGAGAAAAAAAGGAGGTTTCGGCTAGATGGGGGAAGAAAGGTTTGGAGAGAAAAAGAAATAAAGAAAATTCAAATGAATAACCTTGATCACCACTCTACCGATAGACCTCACAAAGAGATCTCCGGCGATCTCCTCTTCAAGAACTCACAAAGAGAATCATAAGAGGCAAATTTTCATTCATCAAAAAACTAAGCTATTACATAAGAAAATGACCATATAAATGGGCCTCAAAATGATAAGAAAGCAAAAGACTAAAATGCCCCTCGGGCTACAATAATGACCAAATACCCATAAGGGCAAAAATGAAAAAACATAAAAATCAAATAAACTACTACATAAAATGATGAAAATAAAGATCATGATCGTGGCCGTCGATCTCCGGCATCTCCTGATGGTACATGTGCCGCAATCTCTGACGATGTCCTCATCACCCACTCTATTTGAATTTCACTTTGTTTGGAATAGTGGGGCCCGCCCCTTTGGGCAGACAAAGCAGAGGAGGTGGACTCCTTCCATCTCCTGTAAACCAATTGAGCTGGCCCCCAACCGGTTCATTGGCATTAAAGCTAACATTTTTTATTCTTCAAAACATGATTTTGTTAGTAATTTTAGTTTTAATTCCCATGTATTATGTTCCAATAAGACTAACAATTGGTAGTATTTAGCACCCATAAAGATTTCTCTCTTTTTCAGTTTGAAATAAGAAATAGATTTAAATCTTCTCCTCTATTATTCTACTCTTATTTTTAACAGTATCCATCTCATATTATTGACGTGCCAAATGCTTGGTTATGTTAGAAGCTTGTCGGTGTTTGAAGCACCTCGAACACTAAATACCTTCATAGTCTGAAGCATTCGTGCATCCCTAGTAGTAGCTGAGCAGTAAAATAAGAACAACTCGTGTAATTTTCCTTTGTCTCTCTTTAAGTAGTGGAGTTGTTAACTGAATCCAATGGAAAAGAATATAACAAATGAAAATTCCGATTTAAAATAATGGATTTCATGTGGTAAGTTTTCCGGCATGGATGAGGTAACTCCATTGTTTTCAACGATGTTGGGGTTTTCAACTTAAAATTAGACATTAAAACCCTATTTAATTAAGCAAGAGAGAGTTCAATCAATAAAACTAGCATAGGCTATGAAGACTGGCTAATTTAAAGGACTCGGTACAATGACTCGCCTATATTTTAAGTGCTCTCGTATAGGGGTGTCAATATTTGACACGACACGAAAACCCGACCCGGAAAATTCGGGTTGAACCCGACCCGATTTCAAAACGGGTCGGGTTCGGGTTCCAGAAATTGACCCGTTTAAAAAACGGGTCGGGTTCGGGTTGACCCGGCGGGTTGCCGGGTCAACCCGCCAACCCGTTTAATTTAAAAAAATTCGAATTACCGCCCCCTGCCCGAATATCCCGCGTGAGGCATGACCGGCTGCCCGTGGTCCGGCTTCGGGCTTCCCCCCGCGTGACCGCTGCGGCGCTGCCCGCGGTCGCTTCGTTCGCGTCAAGGTCAAACCAGCGCATCGCGTGACCGTGTGCCCAGTTCCCGCTTCGCGACAGTTCGCGTGACCGCGTGACCGCTGCCCGAGGTCCGCTGCCCGGGACGCTGCTGCCGCGTGCCGCCGGATGTCGATGTCGCTAAGCCGCTGGACACCGGACGCCCGCTGCCGCCGGACGCTGCTGCCGCGCTGAAGCTGATCCCGAATATCGCCGCTGCCTTGTCGTGTCCGCGGGTCGGGTCGGGTTGACCCGAAGCGGGTCGGGTTCGGGTCCGATAAATCAACCCGTTTGTAAAAACGGGTCGGGTTCGGGTTGACCCGAATAGTGCCGGGTCATTTCCGGGTTCGACCCGAACCCGACCCGTGACCCGAAATTGACACCCCTACTCTCGTAGGGCATTTATGATATCACTTTTCCGTGAAGTGAGTTTTGAGGGTTGGGTCTCTTGAGTCTAAGCTGGGCTCAGGTTACCGTATGATCTTGAATTCTTTTGTTTGAAGAAAAGTAAGTTGATGGAATCCTTTAGATGACAGAGGAGTCTAGGCACATGCCATGGCAATTATACAAGACAGCTGGTCATGCTTTTTGTTTGCTTCTTATCCACCCTAGTATGGAAGTTTAATGATAAATATGCTGATTTGAAATTATTTCCAAATCTAAATATTCTTTATTTTTGAAAGGTTTGATGGCTCATTATGTAATTGATTAGGGAGTTGATTATTTCCCTAAGTAAGTTGATTTAATTGGAGATTTGATTGATGCATTAATTAGGAGATCTAATCATTGTATAAATTGGGAGATTTAATTAGCATGATTGAGAGATCTAATTGGCATGATTAGATTTTGTCATATTATAATATTAATTAAAGTTTCCTTTGTAGCTTTGTTTCAAATCTTTAAATGGGGCTTGAGAGCTATTGTATTGTATGCATGAGAAGAGAGAAAGCTTAAGAGCTATTATAATTCTATATTGTTCTCCAATATAGTGAAATCATCATCCCCTCCCTGTGGACGTAGGCATCTTCACCGAACCATATAAATCGCCATGTTCATTGGGTTCTGTGATTTTGTTTCTGCTGTGATTGTTTGCACAATAATTGGTATTAGAGCCGAATTTCGATGATTTCTGATGACGGCGAACAGGAAGATTTCCTTTTGTTGTGGTTCAGTTGGGCTTATAGCAACATTTGGACGGATCAGACTCACTGGGTTTGATTGATTGCTAAGCCGGATTGGTGCAATTCTAGCATCATAAGGAGGTTGCAATTTGGTGGAGGTTATGAGATCCGGTGGAGCTATGGATACATCCACTTCATGTATGGAGAAGGCATCGATCCATCAGGTGGTTACACATCTCATCAAAATTGATGTGACCAAATTTGACAGCAAAGGAAACTTTGACATGTGTCGATGTGAGATGATAGATATGCTGTGCTCTTTAAATCTGGAAGATGTTGTGGATAATGATGAACGTCCTGAAGAGATGTCTGAGAGAGATTGGCTCAACATGAACCTGTTTGCTTGTGGCTTGATCATAAATTGCTTATCTCAGGAGATTAAGTATAGGGTGATGATGGAGACATTTGTTGTGAAGTTGTGGAAGATTTTGAATACAAGTATCTAACGAAGAGAGTGGAGAATCGTCTCCATATGAAATGGCTGCTCTACAGGTTTTAAATGAGATATGAGATTACAATAGATGATTTGAATGACTTCACAAAGTTGGTGGCAGATATTTTAAATCTAGATAAGGATGTTGGACATGAAGACAAGGCGTCAATTCCGCTGAATTCACTCCCGAATGAGTATGAAAACTTCACGATGATGCTCATTCATGGAAGGAGGTCTTGAACTATGGTGAGGTGTGATGCCCCAAGATTAAACTTGGAAAGAATGTCAATCTATTTTCCAAACAATTTACCAGAGTTATCTAAAACCTTCAATTAAGCAGTCTATCAAACATCTATAAAATTTAAAACATCAATATACAAGTCGATTCATATCTCAAAAGTCATGTACAATACTCAGGAACTACACTACAATCACCAGTACTGAAATCTATCCTGAGTACAAAAGAATCAAAATCAATCAAAAGACAAAAACCTGAAGATCTGGATCAATTCCTATCTTCTGCTCCCTTGCCCTGACCTGAAAATATCAACCACATATAATGAGCTTTACAAAGCCCAGCAGGTCACCTAATACCTATCACTGAAATCAAAGCACGGCGATGCTATCAATATGCATGTCAATCAATCACAGTCCAGTCAATCAAATCTACATCAGTCAATGGTCAATGAATCTATGCAATACGGAAATCCAGTAGTCAAATAAAAACCAGTCAATGCAGCGGCAGGCGAATCGATAAATCAACTCAATAAAATCCATGTCAATCTCGAAGAAATCCGTACACAACAGAAAATCAATCAATCAGTCAAATCGATCAAATCGTCGAATCAAATCAATTCGTTAAATCAATTGCTATCAAATCAAATCAATGTGGTCTTAACAAATATCTATTCAATGAAATCAATACGAGGAAAGCAGTTAATCTATCAAAAGAAATCCATAGGCAGTAGTATAAGAAGAAATCAATGAATCTATAGGCAACAGTATCAATGATTCTATATTATTCATGTCCATGCTATCAATACAATATATATATCCATTCATTCCTATATCAATGCTCAATGTCGATGCATAGAAATCAATCAGTAAAATCAATGAAATCGTACGATCTAGTAAATCCAATCAAAGTCGATAAAGCAGAAATCTATAAAAACAACGAATCCAGAAATCAATACAGTAAACATACAATTCAATACTATATATACTGGACAAGTATAAATCAACTGGTCATGTTGCTGTTGTAGAATCCATATTGCTGTTGTAGATCCGTACATTGGTTCTATCAATAAGAGTCGTCACTCTTTTCGCCTGTCGGCATTTCTATAAACTCCTTATGACTCCCAATCGATATATCAATGATCAATGGTTTAAAGGAAAGCCCGTCGGCCCACCATCCTGTACAGGTCAATATCAATCTCCAACCAATGTTCAAACCAGGTTATACGTGTTTCCCAGTATCAATAATCAATCAATAATCAATTCAATAATCAATATTATGCAATCTATAACAATCATATCAATAATCATATGCATAGCATACCAATCTAATCTATCAATTCCAAACAAATCAGAAAATCTACGAAAATCGGGCAGCAGCGTAACGGCAGTCGGTCGAATTTACACAAAAAATCCTGCAAAAAAGATACAATTTCCAAATCTTTCCAAATTACAGACGAAGGTCTATAACATCAATATAAGACTATTATCCTATAGAAACCAAATCAAATCAAATCCCCGATAATTTTCTATTCGATTAAAATCGCGTAGAATCAATTCCGACCGGTAAAAATCTTCGTAGAATACAGTCAAAATCGTGTGCAATAATCATATCTATAACATACTAAAAGTTGTGCGGTGAAAGTTGTGCCAAATCCAAAATCACGTCGAAAAATCGATTACGAAAACACAAAACAATTCATAACTCGGTCAAAACTCAACATCTTTGAAAACAGAAATAGGGTTCGGAGTCCTTACCACGAGATCTTCTTCACTTTTCCCAACAGCAGCGTCGGACGAAAAGCGCTCCGCGGCCTCCAAAACCAGGTTTCTCCTTTTTTTCCCTTCTCTTTTCTCTCTCTAAAATCAGATATTTTGATTTTTAAAATATTTTCTCTCTCCTCAAAAAACGACCTGATTTTCTTTATATCATTAGTCGGATCGGCCCGGCCGATCGCCAGATCGTCCCGGGACGATCAGACCAAAAATCGATCGTCCCGATCGTTCGGGACGGTTCCCAGTACTATGCTCAGGACGATATTTTCTACAGTGAAAATCGGCCTGGACGATGTAAAAAAAATCGTCTGGACGATCCTGAGAGAAAAGTCCAAATCAGAGAGGAACAGTAAGAGAACAAGGTCTCACAATCTCCCCACCTTAGAAAAATGTCGTCCCGACATTTCCCTACAGGTGCGAGACAAAAACAACGCAAAATCAAATCGATTCAAATCCAAATCCAAATCAGAATCAAAACTCGTCGAAATCCATACAACACACAATACAATCAATCACATATCAATATGCATGATCAAATGTCAATCAATCAATCGGTTAGTCAAATCAATCTTACCAGTAGAACTTTCTGGTCGCTGTTGATCTAGATGATGCTGTAGACTGTAAACACGTGGCACCACTGGAGGAAGTGCAGGAGGTCGTGGCGCAACTGTCTCTCTCTGATCTCTGACAGCTCTATCGTCCAACCGGTTCCCTGATCTCTCACTGTAAGTCCTCGAACCAACAGTCCTCTGCTGTCCTGTACCAGTGCCAGAATCAGTCCGTCCATCCAGTCTTTTCTGAGGACAATCTGCTGCTCTATGCCCTTGCTGTCCACAGTGAAAGCACTGTCCCGTCAACAGGTAGCACCGACCTGCATGTCGTCTACCACAGTGAATGCACGCTCCAGAACTACCAGACGATACTATCGATGCAGATCGCGATAAAGATCCCGATGTAGATCCTCTCGAACTATCATATCTGCTTTTCTTCTCTCTATCTCTATCTCTACCAGAATCATCTCGTCGTACCTCATCTCTCCTCCTCCTGGTATCCTCGTACCTCGATACCGGTGTCGCCAAATCAATCTCTATCAATCGGGCCCGCTCCACTAGCTCAGAGAACTCATGTATCCGGAAGGGTACTAGTGGATGTCTCAGCTCTCTGTTCAATCCTTGCAGAAATCTATAGCATTTTTCCTCGGGAGTAGGAATCAGATGAGCAGCATACCTCGCAAGTGCAGTAAACTCGGCCTCGTACTGCATCACTGACTTGCGGCCTTGCTCCAATCTCATAAAAGCTTCCTGCATCTGTCGCTGAGCTGACGGCGGGTACAAAACCACATCCTGAACACTGTAGTGAACTCGTCCCATGTGATCTCAGCATTAGTCTTCCCCTGGAATTTCTCCCTCTGCTGTCCGATCCACCATCTCTCCGCTTCACCCTCAAAAAGAAATACAGCCAATGGTACTTTTCGATTCCCCGGACACTGCATGCTGTCAAAAATCTTTTCTATCCTCAGAATCCAATCCTCAGCAGCCTGGGGTCCCACACCTCCCTTGAACAACGGAGGCCTCAGCTTATGAAACATCTGCATATGTCTATCCACGTCTTCCTCTTTGCTACCACTCATTTTGCTCTGCGCATCACCCATAACATGTGCAAATCCATACAACACACAATACAATCAATCACATATCAATATGCATGATCAAATGTCAATCAATCAATCGGTTAGTCAAATCAATCTTACCAGTAGAACTTTCTGGTCGCTGTTGATCTAGATGATGCTGTAGACTGTAAACACGTGGCACCACTGGAGGAAGTGCAGGAGGTCGTGGCGCAACTGTCTCTCTCTGATCTCTGACAGCTCTATCGTCCAACCGGTTCCCTGATCTCTCACTGTAAGTCCTCGAACCAACAGTCCTCTGCTGTCCTGTACCAGTGCCAGAATCAGTCCGTCCATCCAGTCTTTTCTGAGGACAATCTGCTGCTCTATGCCCTTGCTGTCCACAGTGAAAGCACTGTCCCCGTCAACAGGTAGCACCGACCTGCATGTCGTCTACCACAGTGAATGCACGCTCCAGAACTACCAGACGATACTATCGATGCAGATCGCGATAAAGATCCCGATGTAGATCCTCTCGAACTATCATATCTGCTTTTCTTCTCTCTATCTCTATCTCTACCAGAATCATCTCGTCGTACCTCATCTCTCATCCTCCTGGTATCCTCGTACCTCGATACCGGTGTCGCCAAATCAATCTCTATCAATCGGGCCCGCTCCACTAGCTCAGAGAACTCATGTATCCGGAAGGGTACTAGTGGATGTCTCAGCTCTCTGTTCAATCCTTGCAGAAATCTATAGCATTTTTCCTCGGGAGTAGGAATCAGATGAGCAGCATACCTCGCAAGTGCAGTAAACTCGGCCTCGTACTGCATCACTGACTTGCGGCCTTGCTCCAATCTCATAAAAGCTTCCTGCATCTGTCGCTGAGCTGACGGCGGTACAAACCACATCCTGAACACTGTAGTGAACTCGTCCCATGTGATCTCAGCATTAGTCTTCCCCTGGAATTTCTCCCTCTGCTGTCCGATCCACCATCTCTCCGCTTCACCCTCAAAAAGAAATACAGCCAATGGTACTTTTCGATTCCCCGGACACTGCATGCTGTCAAAAATCTTTTCTATCCTCAGAATCCAATCCTCAGCAGCCTGAGGTCCCACACCTCCCTTGAACAACGGAGGCCTCAGCTTATGAAACATCTGCATATGTCTATCCACGTCTTCCTCTTTGCTACCACTCATTTTGCTCTGCGCATCACCCATAACATGTGCAATCGCAGTAGCCAACTGCATCATACTCTCTGAAGGTACTGGGGCTGCACTGTGTTGCTCATTCGGCACACTGGATTCTGCCGGATGATCCATAACTTTTCACCTGCACAATTCAGAAGAAATGATACACACATGCAATGATGTATGCCAATGATGCTCTTACAGCTACCCAATCTACCCAATCCTCAATCAAATCCTACTACTCTGATAACAATCTATTCTTCCAATAACACTGCTCTGATACCAACTGTGATGCCCCAAGATCAAACTTGGAAAGAATATCAATCTATTTTCCAAACAATTTACCAGAGTTATCTAAAACCTTCAATTAAGCAGTCTATCAAATATCTATAAAATTTAAAACATCAATATACAAGTCGATTCATATCTCAAAAGTTATGTACAATACTCAGGAACTACACTACAATCACCAGTACTGAAATCTATCCTGAGTACAAAAAAATCAAAATCAATCAAAAGACAAAAACCTGAAGATCTGGATCAATTCCTATCTTCTGCTCCCTTGCCCTGACCTGAAAATATCAACCACATATAATGAGCTTTACAAAGCCCAGCAGGTCACCTAATACCTATCACTGAAATCAAAGCACGACGATGCTATCAATATGCATGTCAATCAATCACAGTCAATCAAATCTACATCAGTCAATGGTCAATGAATCTATGCAATACGGAAATCCAGTAGTCAATAAAACCAGTCAATGCAGCGGCAGGCGAATCGATAAATCAACTCAATAAATCCATGTCAATCTCGAAGAAATCCGTACACAACAGAAAAATCAGTCAAATCGATCAAATCGTCGAATCAATCAATCCGTTAAATCAATTGCTATCAAATCAAATCAATGTGGTCTTAACAAATATCTATTCAATGAAATCAATACGAGGAAAGCAGTGAATCTATCAAAAGAAATCCATAGGCAGTAGTATAAGAAGAAATCAATGAATCTATAGGCAACAGTATCAATGATTCTATACTATTCATGTCCATGCTATCAATACAATATCTATATCCATTCATTCCTATATCAATGCTCAATGTCGATGCACAGAAATCAATCAGTAAAATCAATGAAATCGTACGATCTAGTAAATCCAATTAAAGTCGATAAAGCAGAAATCTATAAAAACAACGAATCCAGAAATCAATACAGTAAACATACAATTCAATACTATATACTGGACAAGTATAATCAACTGGTCATGTTGCTGTTGTAGAATCCATATTGCTGTTGTAGATCCGTACATTGGTTCTATCAATAAGAGTCGTCACTCTTTTCGCCTGTCGGCATTTCTATAAACTCCTTATGACTCCCAATCGATATATCAATGATCAATGGTTTAAAGGAAAGCCCGTCGGCCCACCATCCTGTACAGGTCAATATCAATCTCCAACCAATGTTCAACCAGGCTATACGTGTTTCCCAGTATCAATAATCAGTCAATAATCAATTCAATAATCAATATTATGCAATCTATAACAATCATATCAATAATCAATAGCATACCAATCTAATCTATCAATTCCAAACAAATCAGAAAATCTACCAAAATCGGGCAGCGTAACGGCAGTCGGTCGAATTTACACAAAAAATCCTGCAAAAGATACAATTTCCAAATCTTTCCAAATTACAGACGAAGGTCTATAACATCAATATAAGACTATTATCCTATAGAAACCAAATCAAATCAAATCCCGATAATTTTCTATTCGATTAAAATCGCGTAGAATCGATTCCGACCGGTAAAATCTTCGTAGAATACAGTCAAATCGTGTGCAATAATCATATCTATAACATACTAAAAGTTGTGCGGTGAAAGATGTGCCAAATCCAAATCACGTCGAAAAATCGATTACGAAAACACAAAACAATTCATAACTCAGTCAAAACTCAACATCTTTGAAAACAGAAATAGGGTTCGGAGTCCTTACCACGAGATCTTCACTTTTCCCAACAGTAGCGTCGGACGAAAAGCGCTCCGCGGCCTCCAAAACCAGGTTTCTCCTCTTTTTCCCTTCTCTTTCTCTCTCTAAAATTAGATATTTTGATTTTTAAAATATTTTCTCTCTCCTCAAAACGACCTGATTTTCTTATATCATTAGTCGGATCGGCCCGGCCGATCGCCAGATCGTCCCGGGACGATCAGACCAAAAATCGATCGTCCCGATCGTTCGGGACGGTTTCCAGAACTATGCTCAGGACGATATTTTCTACAGTGAAAATCGGCCTGGACGATGTAAAATCGGCCTGGACGATCCTGAGAGGAAAAGTCCAAATCAGAGAGGAACAGTAAGGGAACGAGGTCTCACATGAGGTGACTACTGCATTGCTTAATCACGAGTTCTGACATCAGGATAAGGAGTCTGCAAAGATGGATTTAGCTGAGGCTCTCACACTCCAACAAGGAAGATCTAAGAAGAAGAAAAAGGGCGGAAGCAAGCAGGGTAAATCTAATGGGCATAGTCTTGGGAAGAATCAATGTGCTTTTTGCTTGGAAACTGGTCATTGGAAGAAAGATTGTTCGAAGCTGAAGGAGAAGAGAAATGGAGTTTACACTGAGGCTAACTTTTGTGTGGAAGAGCGTGATGAAGATTCATATATATCACTATCTACAATTTCTCAAAGTTTGTATTTTGATTATTCATGTTGGATTCTGATTGTTGGTGTTGTCTATCACATTTGTCCTACTAGAGAGTGGTTTTGTACCTACAAAAAGCTTGATAGTGAAGTTATGACAATGGAAAATGATCAAGCTTGTTGTACAGTTGGTGTAAGTAGCATCTTCATCAAAATATATAATGGTTCTATGAGAGAGCTGATTGATGTGAGACATGCTCCAGATATCAGGAAGAATTTGTTATCTATTTGGGGCTTTAGAGACCAAGGGATACAAGGTAATCATTGAGACAGGAATTTTGAAGATCTATCATGGAGCATTGGTTTTTCTAAAAGGAATTCGTCACTACAACCTTTATTACCTTTAGGGAAGAATAGTGATTGGAATGACTACTATTGTTGATGATTTTTCTGATGCCACTGCATCGTGTCATATGCGGCTAGCTTATGTCGGAGAGGCTTGTCTTATGATTTTGGTTAAGCAATGACTGATTAAAGGAGTAAACACGTCCAAGCTCGATCTTTGTGAATATTGTGTGTTTGGCAAGAAGATAGGTGTATCATTTGGTACTGTCATCCACGGTATAAAGGATATCCTAGAGTATGTTTACACAGATGTTTGGGGCCCGTCAAAGATTATAGGCAGTGATACTTTCTCTTTTTTTGATGATTACTTCAGGTATATTTGGATGTATACCATAAGGCGCAAGAGCGGGGTACTAGAAATTTTTAGAATTTGGAAGAAGTAGATTGAGAATCAGACTGGAAAAAAGATCATGCGTATCAGATCAGAGATAATCAGGGCGAAGACACTTCTGATGCATTCTTGTAGAAGTGCCAGAGATCTGGGAAAAGTACCACTTGGTTGTTAGAGAGACACCGCAGAATAAGGTGGCTGAGAGGATGAACCGGATTTTGATGGAGAAAGTTTGGTGTATATTATCTAGTGTTGGGTTGGATAGAGTTTATTGGGTTGAAGCAATAGGCTGTGTCTGTTACTTGGTGAATCGTTTGCCTTCTTTAGCTATTGGGAAGAAGACCCCAATGAAAATGTTGTCGGGACATTCTGCTAGAGATTATCAGCATTTGAGAATGTTCATGTTTCCAGCTTACTATCATGGTCAGAATGATAAACTAAAACCAAGGGCAAAGAAGATAATCTTTATTGGCTTCAAGTGTGGAGTCAAGGGCTTCAATCTATAGTCTGTAGAGAAGAAGTTTGTTATTAGTAGGGATGTTATTTTTGATGAGACTAGTATGTTGAAGCCTTGGGACTTTAAGCAATAGGACCACAGATCCACTGCAGAAGCTGGAGTTTGATGCAATTCTATTTACTCGACATAATTCAATCATTTCTATCCAGGAACCTGATTCAGCTACAAATCATGAGATAGAATATGATGTTAAGGATGAGATTCATGCTCAATAATCTATTGCGAAGAACATATTCAGACACCATAATGTCCCAAAATCAGTTTGGTTGAGGGATCACATTGCATTTGCATTTTCAGCCACATAGGCTGAATTTCATAGTCACTATAAGGAAGTGGTGTCACCGATGTTAATCTTTGGAAGATAGCTATGGATGAAGAAATGAAGTCTCTTCAGAAGGATACTACTTGGAGGTTGGTGAAGCTTTCTCCATAAAGAAAAACTATTGGGTGCAAATGGATGTGCAAAGAATGAATAATCTCATGGAGCTGATGTGCAATACAAGGCTAGGTTGGTGGCAAAAGGCTATACGCTACGGAAGGAGATTGCTTATGATGAGGTGTTCTCCCCCATGATCACTTGGCATTTGTAGCACAATATGGTTTGATTTTGGAGTAACACGATCCAGACATTGCACAAACAGTTGGCATTGTAAGCAGGTTCATACATGATATAGGAATGAGTCATTGGCATACTGTGAAGAGTATCCCGAGATATTTGAAAGGTACAATTGATGCAGGCTTGGAGAGGCAGTCACCACAACAGTGGTGCAAGACTCATGATTGATTTCCCACTTGTTTGAAGAATTATGCTTGACTTGATCCCTTAGGAGGTGGTACGTAGGAAAATTATGGGTGCTGTCGTTCTGATATTGGAGTCTGATTTGTCATCTTTCACTTTCTGAAGTGAAAGATGAGGTGGAGATTGTTGATTTGGAATTTGATTGCTAATTATATAATTGATTAGGGAATTAATTTTTTCTTAAGTAAGTTGATTTGATTGAAGATTTGATTGATGCTTTGATTGGGGGATCTAATTATTCTATAAATTGGAAGATCTAATTGGCATGATTAGATTTTGTCATAATATAGTATAAATTAAAGTTTCATTTGTTACTTTATTTCAAATATTTAAATAAGGTTTGAGAGCTATTGTATTGTATGCATGGGAAGAGAGAAAGCTTGAAAGCTATTGTAATTCCCTATTGTTCACCAATATAGTGAAATCATCATCCCCGGTGGACGTAGGCATCTTCGCCGAACCACATAAATCGCTTTGTTCATTATGTTTGCGTTGTGTGATTTTGCTTCCATTGTGATTGTTTGCACAACAAAACATTAGTAGCTATCGAAGGAAACTCCTACTCGAGCCGTGCTGTTCGAACAACTGGAATCGGGCCCCTTAATCAAAAGCAATGCAGACTAGACAGATTTGATTTGTGAATATGGGGTGTAGCATTATTTTCCACCTACAAGCATATTAAAGAATGTATAGCAATGTTGTTTTTCCTAGATTTCTATGCACAGTCCCTCTTACTTTTGATGTGTTTTTAAGACTAATTAATTTTTCTCCATAACATGGTCTAGTTTAGAGTAATACTTCCCACACCCACCCTTGGTATACAATTCCGGTCTTTTTCCTAGCTTATGTTGCATAACTATGAGATCAAGCTCTTAGTGCGGAAAGAAATTGGCATCCCACTTCACTTAAAATCATCCAATTTAGCCAAAAAACTTTTGGTTGTCCATGAGTTTGAACACCTCTATTCAGTCCTAAAAAAGAGGAATGGAATCTACTCCAAGATCTTACACTGAAAATGAAAAGTTCAGTTGATACCTTTCTGATATAAACTTAGATTACTTTTGAATTAGGCTTCGTTTGGGACGGCTTTTTTACTGCTTCTTGAAGCAGCTTTCTAGTGAAAAATTTTAATTTTTATCCTAAAAATATGCTTCAAGAAGTTGTTAAAAAGCCATTCCAAACAAAGCCTATGCTTCATTTGGGACGGCTTTCTTTCTGCATCTTAAAAATTTTTGTACTTGAAAGCTGCTTTAAGAAGCAAAAAGAAAGCCGTCCCAAACGAAGCCTTAGTCTTTTTTTTTTTTTGCTTAAAATCTTCTTAAAGAGAGGAATGTTCCTAACTAAATCGTGATGTAGGTAAGGATCTTCACTGCCAGCAACGTGCAAGAAGAGCTCAAAAACTCTATGAAGGACTATATCCAAGCTTCCATTGGCATAAACGAAAAAGGCAAGCTTCTTGTGCCAAAGCTTCTATACTTCTTCGCCAAGGGAGTTGTGGAGGATTCTCTACTTGTTGATTGGATTTGCCGCTACCTCAGCCCCGAGCAAGCCTCAATCGTTAGAGACTCAACCTCACATCGCAAGCAGAGACTTCTTAGCGCACGCAGTTTCAGCATAATTCCATTCGATTCAAGGTTTAGGTACCTTTTCTTGCCCCATAACAAGATCCAAAAACTGTAAATAAGCTTGTTAAGTTCAAAGGTTGAATATATACGTAGAAGCCCCAGGTTTGGATGAATAAAACAGTATCGAATCAACCAGCTGACAAGCTAATAAAATGTAAATTTATTCAGATTGATTTCATCATATAATAAGCTTATCTTTAGTAGAACCTGAACCTTTCAATCCATGAAAACTGAAATTGTTTATGTAAAGGCAACGAAAGCTGAAAAATTACAAAATAGTCGCAGAATTTTCATATGAGTTTACAATACGTTAAAGGAGCGAAAGAAGAAGAGCTCACATCATTCTTTGCTGATCTCTCGTAACGATTTCAATAGAGCCTTGCAAATTTTATTTTTTTTTGTGCTTTTTTTTGTTCTCTATTAGCAGCGGTATCTCACCGAGCAAGCAACCGCCTTAGCCCAATGCCTGAGCTTTGTCTTCACGTCTTCAGGGCTATCCCCTGTGAACTCATACAATGCAAATAAAAAAAGTATTAGGTTATCTCAGCATAAGATGGTATGATTTTCATTTTAATATGTAGATAGCCAAATTTATGATAGCAGTTTAACCTAAGATTTCAGTCAAATTTGATTAAAGAAAAAATAATTGTATGACAATTATAGTCAGACCCAGAAATTGTAAATAATATTTTTAAAAAACTACTGTTATTCAGGAACGATGAACCCAATAAGTGAAATGTTTCTTTTTCTTATTCTAACTCTAAATTCTGCTGACTGTCCAAATTGTCGCCATGCATGTGTAGCTCAACAAGATCTATCCAATGAGCCTAAGATCGCTAAATTCAAATAGCATTAAGGCATTTAAATGTTGATAAAATGTTTCATGATTAAGATAATTGATATGAATCATACCGTGAAGTGTTTTGAATTCTAGTTTAAATTATCAAAATTTACATCCTGAAAAGCATATAAATAGAGCCACATCCTCTATATGCCGGGGGTGGCTCAAGAGTTGCGAGAATTATAGAGCTCTCTTGCATTATTAGTTATCGTCGTTGACAATCACCACTAACAATCGCTACCACCATCTTCATACTCCTGTAAAAATTTAACCTTCTTGTTGAGTAATAACTATCTGTATGTTGACATCAAACTTTTGTAATCCCTGTAGGGGAAATTAAGTTCTATTGTTGAGTATTAACTAGTCATATGTGGAAACTTGAGTACTGTGATGCCGCAAGAAAAAAATAGATATTTGTTCTTAAATAATCTCAATCTTTATCAATTGTCACAAAGTGAGGATTATTATATCACCTACTATATAGTGGATTTTTTAATTGGGCTAGGCCTCGTGATTTTTTCTCATTTGTATATTTCTCATGTAATAAAGTTATGATCTTATAAGTTTTATCTATGCACGTCGAATTTTTGCACAATGCTAAGATGTAAAATATAAACTCTACCAATTCAAATTTTCTTGCACATAATAATAAGAAAGCATGATTGATACTTAATAAAAAAATTATCTTGATCAGGCACGAATTTTGAGGCAGAATCAAGTTGGAAGCTCCAAAAATTAAATCGGAGATCATCTAAATTCTGATTTCAGCAAACTTACAGTCAAACTGAGCGTCTTGGAAACACGAACCCAACGACACCAAAATCTACTCAATCCGAGCCCAAATGAGTCCAAATCAAAGACTTGAAGCACTTTTGGAAGGATCGAGTCACAATTTGGGTTACCAAACGGTCTTAAATTGTGACATGCTTATAATCGAATCGAGCGGCTCGACGAGACGAATACAACAAGCCTAAGATCATCAAATTCTGATATCATTAAGATAGGCAAAGGTCAATTGAACGGTGCATGATCGTAGGAATCATGATCGGCGGTCCATTTCGAACCACTCCAAATTCACCCTTGATCTTCCACTTATTTACAAGTCATGCCACTAAAGAATTCTATAAATAGAATCTCATTTCTTCTTGAAAGGAGGAAGAAGGCAAGAGAGAAGAAGGAAGAGAAGGAAGAAAACTCCAGCCGCCTAGCTCCTCCTCGACCACCGCTGGACCACCAAGGAACGTCGGGGTTCTGCTGCACCACCGTCGGACCACCAAGGGACACCAGGGTTCTGCCACACCACCACCGGACAACCAAGGGACGTCGGGGTTCTGCCGCGCCAAGAAGTTCTGCCACACCACCGTCGAACCACCAAGGGACGTCGGGGTTCTGCCGCACCACTGTCGGAGTTCTACCGCACCACCTCCAAACCACCAAGGGACATCGGAGCGCTGACACAACATCGCCAGGTTCTATCGAACCACCACCGGACCATCCAAGGACATAGAAGTATCACTCGAAGATGGAAGTGCCCCTTGATGCTGAACTGCCACTAGCGGACCACCACTTGACACCAGAGTGTTGCCGGACCACCACCTGAGGCCGGAACTTCTCCCGGACCACCTCTTAATATATAGAGTTCTGCCGGAGTACCATCCTTCTACTACGGTCCTTCCGAACTCCCTCGCTAGACAATGTCTTTCTGACCCCAGTCTCCTGCCGACTACGGTTCTTCCGACCTCCCTCGCAAAACAACGATCTTTCTGACCCTGGTCTCCTACCGACTACAACCCTTCCAACTTCCGTCGCCTACTACGGTCTTTCCGACCTTTGTTCTATCGACTATGGTCCTGCCAACCAAACAAATATGTCAATATTGATGTGTTATACATGATGTACATTTGTGACATCAAACCAAGACCTTCTCCTAAGGAAGGGCCTCATTTGTAATCAACTATAAATACTAGTGGATTCATTCAAATTAGGCCAGAACCCGTGGTTTATCCCCTTGTTCAGGGGTTTCCACATAAAAACTCTAGTGTCTCTTATAAATGCTGCACTCTCTCTATCTAATATGCTTGTGTGCTGGATCTTCGTACAATGCTAAGACGTTAAACTAAATATTTCTCTACCACCGTGAATATTCCAGAACACAACAATAATTAAAATAACACATCTAAGGATGATGTAGATTATTGACATATTAGCCAAATAAATTATTATCAAGCACAACACTATTAATAATAATTTCTAAATCATATAACAAATATAATTAATATTAATTTATGTAAATTGATATATATTAAATTTAGATGCAAATCCTATCCTAAAAAAATAATGTCTTTGATGTGTGTGGTTGATGAAATATGCAGGCTTCATTTGTGCTGACATTCTTGATTCTTACTATTTTTTAAAGTAAATTTTTAATAAAAAAATTTAATTCTTGTTATAAAAAGCTGATTTACGAACCAATAAAAAAAATTTTCAAACGAAAACTTATGCTTCGTTTGGGACAGCTTTCTTACTGCTTCATAAAACAGCTTTCAAGTACAACAAATTTAATTTTTATTCTAAAAAGCTTTTTTAAGAAGCAGTAATAAAGCCGCCCCAAACGAAGCCTAATCTACGTCTGGAATAACTTTTGATCACTATTTATTTTTTGATTTCAAAAAATTCTTGTACTAAATAGAAGCTATAGAAAATAGTAAAAGAATTGTCCCCAAAAAAAAATCTTAGTTCAAATAGAGACAAATATGTAAAAAGTTTAGGCCATGTTGAAAAAAGTTTTTTCAAAGTTTTTCAAAAACGATATCTTATATTTTTAATTAAAACTCAATAATTATAATAATAAACATAATATTAATTTTTTTTTTTTTTGTTATCAATAGAAATTTTTTTAACGAAGGCTCGTAGAGAAACACGCCATATTCTGATACGGTATTTCTTACCGGGGTTAATGAGCTTCCAACCATCGGCCCCCGGCTCCTGCTTCGGTTGCCCATACGGACTTCTAGGGCTCGGCGTACCGTATAGCGTCGACGCCGACGAGGTGGCCGATGAAGTCGCCGTCGCCGTCGGCGTCGACGCCGGGCTCGGCGTCGACATCTGCATGTTCGGGTCAGAAAACTGACGATTAACCGCAAAATACAGTTCCAGCGCCGGTAAAGTCCTGCATAGTTCACGCCCGCCGTTCTCCTCATTGAAGCCGAAACCCAGCTCTAATGATCCCTTCAGTTCATCCAAGTCCTCATCCGTCAAACTCCTCACCCCATCGATTTTCCCTCCGAGACTCCGCAAATGCATCAGCTTCTTCTTCTTCTCCCATTTCAATTCCCTTATCGTATCCCTCATCGAAATCTGCTTCCTCAAAACCTTCTTCTCCCCCCCAACGCCGCCCCAATTCAGCTCCGGCTGCGGCTGCTTCGGAACAATTCCCTCCTCCTCCTCATTCTCTGAAGACGATTCGAGCATTGAGAATCCCTGCTTCTTCGTCGCTCTGCTACTCGTTATCGAGGAAAGGAAAGAGGGTGATCGATGAGAAAAGCTGGAGAGTTCTTAGGAGAATATATAAAGGACGGGACTTGATGGTTGCAGATGGGAGAGATGACGCTGCCATTGTTTAATAATAGAACAGCGGGAGGAGAAGGCCACCGGACGATTAGTTATAGTTGGGTGGTGGTGGAAGTTTGCTCTCCCTCTCTAACGGCCGATCGCCGCCTCTCTCTATCTCTCGATGTGGATTAGCGGTGGCGATCACTGCAAATAACAGTCGATGAGGTGGAAGTCTGAGCGGCGGGGAATGGAGGGCAGATTCTCAGGGCGGTTTTGCGGCGTGGATAATCATAATCATCGCTAAAGTTATTATTTATAGACAGTATTGTTAATGAATTACAGCTACTTTTTAGTGTAGGTATTTGTAATTTAAAAAAATCATTAAAAAGTTATTTTAAAAATAGTAATAAAGCTGTTACGAATAAAATTTTATTTTAAAATAAAAAGAAAGTTGTTTAATAATAGATTTACTTTATCTAATAATGTATAAATTTATTATACTTCTAAATAATTTTATAAAAAGTTTTTTATTTAAATAATTTTTTTAATTTAGTTATTAATTATTTATATCAAAGCAATATTAGATAAAAATAATAATTTATACAAAAAAAAGTTTAAATAAATAATTATAACTATTATATTTATTTGAAGATAAATGAAATATCAATTTTAATTAAAAAGTCATCATGTTAATAAATTAAAGTTAATTAAAATTCTTCATTAATGTCAAATTATTGTCATTTGACCACTATTATTAAACCACTAATGCCCAATAGCCATCAATGAGCCATTGCAATTTTACAACCACTGTCGAGCTACCACCACTAGACGATCGATGTTGGAACTGTAATTATTTGACTACCATCATCATACCACCAGCACCCAACACCACCATTAGGTCATTATCGCCCGATCATCATTGTCGGTCCTCCATTACTCGATTATCAATCATTTAATAGTCGTCGAATTCATCCCTGTCAACTTTGCCTATAAGCTTGTTGCATGCCAACTATTTTTCATGTGTTTTTTTAATGAATGTCTTTTTGTTAGCGCATCCACATCATCTCATTATGATGGGCCTTAACACCACACTCCTTTTTTCAATTCATTAATCGCCTCATTATTGACGATCAGAGCTAACTAATTGCATTTAGAAAAATACAAATAACGGGAAACATAATTACATTATTACGATCAATATTTATATCTTAATTCAAAGTCTAAAAGTATATATGCAATAGCCACCACAAAATACAAAAGAATACACATAAAATCAAAAGCTGGAAGTAAAACTATACTAGCATCAAACCATCATCACTGCTTAGCCTTACCTGTAGGCTCTTTTATATGTTTGTGAAATCATATAAAATCAGATAATGAGTAGGGTTTCATGGTGGTGTGGCTTTATTTTTTTGTTTTTTTTTGTTTTTTAAGTTTTTCCATGTTAAATTATGTTATTTTTCTCCATTATTGTTTTCTTTTTTCATATTTGTTTCATTCTATAAGCCTTGACTGTTTCCAAATCCAATCTATTTGCCATTGATAAACTACTCCATTTTCAAGTGAAGTTTGAGCCTCATCATAGAGATCAAAAGCCTCGAACTTCTTTAACGGTTGAATTCATGCTGGACAATTTTTCCCATTTATAATCATAGTTTATGTGGAAGAATAATGCCTCTACTATAGCCTAATTGAGGTATTTAAAGATCTGAGAGGGAGGAAAGCTCAGGATAATTTTTTGAAAATTTCAAAAAAATTTTAATTAAGTTTCCTTTTTTTCATGAAAAAAAATTAAAAGTAAAGAGATTTATTAAAAAAAATTACTACACATATGTATTTATTTATTTAAAATAATTACTATATTTATTCACACGTTGATCAGACAATAACGAGCACCCGTGAAAGATGTCAAAAGATAAAAAATAGCTTGAATACAAGGAGGGAGGACCTTTCTTGAGATTCAATAAAATTCTAAAGAAGAAAATTTATCAACTAATAGCAATCCTAAAAATATTTTATAAATAACATTGTCATATATTCAAATATATTCTCAAATAGCAACAAGAAAGCATTTGAGTGCCAAAATTTTTGATATAAATTTAGGATTATTAACTTGACTCCTTTGAATATCACACCTTATTTATAACTTATTTAATTATAAAATATAATAAACTTGCAAATATTTATTCATTCAATGTAGCCCACATATGTATTGCAATGAACCTCTTTTATTTTCTTGTTACTTGAAACTAGATAGAAAAATAAAATAAAATATTTATCATTTTATTCTTAAAATCAATTTTGCATTTAATAAAGTCTATAAATTCTTAAAAATTCCATCAAATATTAATATTTATTTACACATATTAACAAGGATAAATAACATCACTAATTTTTAAAAGATATTTTAAATAAAAAAAGTAGAAATAATTAATTGAGGACTAAATATAGTTGGTTTCAACGAAATGAGGTAACTTTACCGGTATGTAGGAGATCCGGCTTTTGGTAACCGAAGAGAAGAGGCCAGCCATCGCTGATTACTGCGGCTAATTTTATTTTTGTTCTACTCTTTAGAAATCAGATGGCCGCTGTCGCTATTTCCTCACCCTCGACTCAGTCTTCGCTTCGTCTTCTCAGACTCTCCTGCTCCTCCTCACCATCTGGATTCTCCTCTTCGATCCGCTATTCTTGCTCCCACCTCTTCAGCACAGTAACTTGTCGCCGCGCCGCTGCGCCCTCTCTGCCTGCCTTGACTCGAGCGCGAGGCTGCCGCATCACTGCTTTCGTTGACCTGGACGAAGGTCCATTCGCTCTCACCGACGATCCTCCCTTCGAAGACGTCAAGGTCGAAGAGGAAATCAAGCTTGTGGGGGACCTTGGCGGTGGCTTTGGAGGCGGAGAAGTAGGGGACGGAGAAGGAGACGGTTACGGTGGTGGTGACGACGGAGGTGATGATGGCGGTGACGGCGGAGAAGGGAGTAAAGGAGAGGGCGAGGGTGAGTCTGGAAAGGAGAAGAAGGTGAGCGGTATGTCGATGTCGCAGAAGCTGACGCTGGGCTACGCCGCCGTAGTTGGAGGTGACGATCTCTTCTGACTTTTATATGTCTGATATTTTACTGGATTTACTTTTCATTACCGAATCATTTAGCCTATGATTTTTCTTTATTGATTTGATATATTTTATATGTTTGCAATGTCTTGTTTGTGTTATTGTAGTGGACGCGTTGAGAGGCAAAATAATTGTTGTTGTTGTTGTTTTTTTTTTTAAACTCCATCCACGAAATTTCCAGATCTAATTGGTTATTATTTTGTATATATGTATATCAATTCTAGTCATTGTCGGGTGATAACTCGAAAGCTGCCTCTCATGATAGCGCCAAACAGCATTGTGTGGTGCTACACATAGGTCGCACAGTTGGACAATCGACAGGAAATATCACCAACAGAAAGCTTAAGCTTGTTATACATGAAAAGCTAGATGATAAAAATATATGGATTGTATTGGAGAATCATTCTGCAGATTGCTCTTTTTGAGCAATGATGAGCGTTAAATTACAAAATATGTGGCTCGAATTTATGATCTTCAAAAAACAACATTGTCCGATTAGTGAGCACAGATCCTTTCAGTGCACATTGCTGCTTGCGTTGTTTAAAATGCAAAACTTGTTCATAGTCCATAAATTTCCACCAAATTAAAAGAACTATTTAATTTTTACCTCAATATATTTGTTATGTAACAAATTGCTTCGTATGATTAAGGATGCAAACAAACCGAGCCGAGCCGAGTATGTGAGTGTTCATGTTTGAGTTCGTTTATCATTAGCTTGTTCAAGTTCGGTTCATGTTTGATTCGAGCTTTATGGTTTGTGTTCAAGTTTGGTTCGTTTAATTTAAGAGTGTTCATGTTTGGTTCATGTCAGTTCATGTTCGGTTTGTTTAATGCTTATCGAGCTTTAAACAAACAAGCCTTAACGAGTTATGTTCATGAACATATTTAACAAATAATCTATTGAACAAACAAATATTAAATTTGTTCATGAACATCTTAAACAAACAATCTAGCAAACATAGACAAATGCGAAATGTATTTTGTTCAGAATAAATTTATAATGAAAACACTTGTCTATTTAAAATGAAAATATGATTTAATCTATATGAATATATTCTTAAATGAAGCTTACCTGTTGCATTTCTCTCCATTCGAGCTTTTATTGAGCTTTTTATCGAGCTTGATATCGAGCTTGTTCACGAACTTCAAATGATGTTGTTCGTGAACATAAATGAACTGAACACATTAGTGTTCATTTAAGGATCGAGTATTTAAAATGTTGTTCAAGTTTGTTTGTTTAATTAGTTAAACGATCACAAACGAGCTTTAATCGAATCGAGCATCGAGTAGCTCGTCGAACGTTTGGTTTGCTTGCAGCCCTAAGTATGCAAGGTATCATCATTGAGGGTGATAATTGGAATGTGATGAATTTTTGTCAGAAATCTGTGAAGGGAGATAAGAAGATGGAATTGCATTGTAGGAAGGTGGATTTCTCTTTTCTCACTGATTTTCATAAGGTCATCTTTCTATGTGTAGGTGGCGGATTATTGTGCCTCCTTAGCTACCTTTGGTAATTTTCATTGGGTTGGTGATTCCTTTTGTAATCTTCCATTATCTATTACCAAGATGATCATGGAGGAGTGTGATAGACTTACTATCCTTTAATTTTTCTGTACCTATCTTCTTCTCTCATAATGCAATTTGCAGTTAAAAAAAAAAACAAATTGCTGGCACTAATTTGAGAATGTCAATATTATATTTCACAGGCTTGTATAATTCATTTAAACTTGTAGCGGTGCAATCTCTTTGGTTAGTTAGATACTAATAAATCATGTATTGGTTTTGGTATAAAAAGGTATTAGAATCATTTTCACCTTTTTTTTGACATGTTTCTTTGTGAATTACTCTCTTCAGAGGTTCGGTTATGAATTTTAATCTCTTAGTTAGAATTGGATCTAGCTTGTGGCCATTTTTTCCCTTGACAATCTGATAGGTACCACTTGAGTATTTCAAGTGATTCCTAACGGATCTAAGCCAAATCGCAACTATTCCGCTGTTTTCTATGGGAAAACAGCCACCAAACACAAGAAACAGTGGAAAAATCTGAGAGAAATCGTAGGAAAAATAGGAAAAACAATAGCAAACGATTGAATTTCACTAGTCGATGCAAAAGACAAGAAAGATACAAGTTTCCTTCGATTCGAGAGGAAGGAAAAACTCTCCAAATCTCTAGTCGTAGCCTAAAGCCCAAAAGAAAAACCTAGATCTCTCTAATCACATTCAAAATCAAGATGAAAACTAAAATCTAGGTTAACTTCCTCTTAATACAATCTAATTCAAAACAAAAGCAAAAGGACATCTCTACCCTTCATTCTCCCTCAAAAAACACTTAAACTTTGTTTGAATTGCAAGTGGACCCCACCCCCAAGCCCTTTCTCTCTTTCGCCGGGTCTCTATCCCGCTTCCGCCTGGAGAAGACCCGGACCGGCTGGGTCGGTCCAGGTTGGGCCGGTCTAGGTTGGACCGGCCTAACATTACCCCCCTCCCAAAGTACCACCTTGTCCTCAAGGTGGAAAGCAAGAAACTGCTCTGCAATCCTTTCCTGTGGCTCCCAGGTGGCCTCATAGTCTAGGAGGTCGCTCCACCTAATCTTCACTTCTCATTGATGCGCACTCCTTCTACCGCTAGAGGCTCCAATGTCACTTCCATGTCCTCCCTCAATGTGCTGGGCAGCTCTGGGCTTACTGCATGCTCCCCCACCACTCTCCTCAACTGTGAGACATGAAAAACGGGGTGTATTCTGGCTGTTGGAGGAAGCCTCAATCTATTGGCCACCTCTCCAATTCTCTCCTCCACTTCAAAAGGGCCAAAATATCTTGCTGCGAGCTTCTCATTTCTCCTTTGGGCCATAGTCCTCTGTCGGTATGGTCGGAGCTTCAAGTAGACCTTGTCCCCAACTGCAAACTGTATATCTCTCCTTTTGCTGTCCTCCTGCTTCTTCATAAGTTGCTGGGCTCTAAGTAAATGCTTCTTGAGCTCTTCCAACACCTGATCTCTTTCCTTCAAATGCTGATCCACTGCAGATACTGGAGTACTACTATGGCTGTAGTGTACCAAATGCGGGGGGTCCCTCCCATATAACATCTTAAAAGGTGTCATCTTGGTCGCCGAGTGAAAGGAGGTATTGTACCAGTATTCTGCCCAAGCTAGCCATTTGGCCAACTGCTTTGGTGTTTCAGACACAAAACACCTCAAGTATGTCTCCAAGCTCCTATTCACCACCTCCGTCTGCCCATCAGTCTGTGGATGGTAGGTTGTGCTCCTCTTCAATACTGTTCCCTATATCCTAAATAGCTCCCTCCAAAAATGGCTCAGGAACACCTTGTCCCTATCAGAAATAATGGACTATGGTACCCCATGCAGGCGGACTATCTCCCTCACAAATGCTGCTGCTACAGACACCGCTGTGTACGGGTGTCTCAAGGGAGTGAAATGAGCATATTTGCTCAGCCTGTCGACCACTACAAGTATAACTGTGTAGCCTTTTGATTTTGGGAGCCCGTCAATAAAATCCATAGTAATCTCCTCTCAAACCTTCTCTGGTAGGGTCAGAGGCTGTAGTAATCCCCCTGGTGCCATCGTCAGGTACTTGCTCCGCTGGTAGATATCACACTTCGCCACCATCTCCTCTACATCTTTCCTCATCCCCTTCCAGTACAATTCAGCAGCTAATAGGCTATAAGTTTTTTACACTCCTGAATGTCCTCCTATGGCACTCCCATGAAACTCCTGTAGCAGCTGGGGGATATGAATGGAAGACCTTGGAATCACACTCCTTCCCTGATAGTACAATCTTTCTCCCACAACTGAGTAGCCTGGGTGGCTGTTCCCATCTGATAACACATCTTCTTTGATTTTTCTTAGCTCCTCATTCTGAATGCTCTCCTCTTTGATGGCTCCCCAATCTATCAATACTGGTACTGATACATCAATTTCCTGGAGCTCCCCCATACAACGTGATAAGGAATACGCTGCCTTATTCTCTAGTCCCGGCCGATAGTGGATCTCAAAATCATATCCCAGCAGCTTGGAAAACCACCTCTGATGCTCCTCTGTGACCATCCTCTGCTCTTACAAGTACTTCAGGCTCCTCTGATCAGTCCTGACAATAAAGTGTCTGCCCAATAAGTAAGGTCTCCACTTCTGGATGGCCAGTACAATAGCCATCAGCTCTCTCTCGTAGACAGACTTCAGCCTAGCCCGGGACGACAATACCTGACTGAAGTAAGCTATGGGTCTGTGGTTTTGCATCAACACTGCTCCCAATTCATAGCCTGAAGCATCTGTCTCCACAACAAACGCCTGATTGAAGTCTGGCAGAGCAAGCACTGGCACCGTCGTCATGGCCTTCTTCAGTTTCTCAAAAGCCTCTGAAGCTGCTTCCCCTCATAAGAAGTTGTCTTTCTTCAACAGCTCTGTCAGTGGCCACGCTATGGTGCTGTATCCCCTCACGAATCTTCTGTAGTAGCCTGTCAGTCCCAAGAACCCTCTGAGCCCCTTCAAGGTCTTGGGTTGAGGCCATGCCAGCATTGCCTCTATCTTGGACTGATCTGCAGCAACTCCCTCCTGGGATATCACGTGCCCTAGGTACTCCACCCGTGCCTGAGCGAAGTCACACTTCTTGAAGTTGGCCTTCAGCTGATGCTCCCTCAGCACTCCCAACACCACTCTCAGGTGCTCTAGGTGTTCCTCCTCAGTTCTGCTATAGATTAGAATGTCATCAAAAAATACCAACACAAACCTGCAAAGGTGTGGCTTGAAGATTCGGTTCATCAAGGCCTGGAATGTGGCAGGTGCGTTGGTGAGGCCAAAAGGCATCACCAGAAACTTGTAGTGGCCCTCATGAGTCCTGAAGGTCATCTTCTGCACATTTTCCTTTCTCATCCTGATCTAGTGGTAGCCTGATTTCAGATCGACCTTGGTGAACAAGGCTGCTCCATGTAGCTCATCCATCAACTCGTCAATCACAGGGATAAGAAACTTATCAGGCACCGTCTCCTTGTTGAGAGCCCTATAATCAACACAGAACCTCCAACTCCCATCCTTCTTCTTTACAAGCAGAACTGGACTAGAGAAGGGACTCACACTGGGCTGAATGATCCCTCCTTCTAGCATTTCTCCCACCAGCTTCTCAATCTCATCTTTTTGCACCTAAGGGTATCTGTAAGGCCTCACACTGATAGGAGATACTCCCTCTTTCAGGATAATCTGGTGCTCCTGCTCCCTGTCAGGTGGTAGTCCCACCGGAGGTTGGAACACATCCTCAAATTCCTGCAGAAGAGGCTGAACCAACGTGGGAATGAGCTTTTCCTCCCCCTCCTCCTGCTCCTCCAGGCTCTGCAGCTCCACAAGGAATCCTCCTCCTTCCTCATGGATGATTTTCGCCATTGATCTGAGTGACACTCAAGCTCTGGACAATCCTGGTTCCCTTTTAGCTTCACCCTCTTCCCTTCTACAATCAGCTCTATCACCTTGGTCCCCCAGTTCACCTTGGTTTCACCCAAGGTCTGTAGCGTCTTCATGCCCAGAATGATATCTGTGCTACCCAACTTCAGGGGTAGGAAGTCCTCTACCACCCTGATCTCCTGTAGCCTCATCTCCACCCCTTTGCAGATCCCTGTGCTGGACTCAATCTTTCCTGTCCCCATCATCACCCCATAACTGCCTGTCTCAGTAGGCTCCATCCCTAGCTCCTCCGCCACCTGGGTGGATATGAAATTGTGGGTTGCCCCACTGTCAATCAGGACCACTACCTCCCTCCCAAGGATCTTCCCCTTCACCTTAATCGTATGGCTAGGAGTAAATCCCAACACAGAATTGAGGGAGACCTCGACTACCTCCAACTGGGGATCAATCTGCTCCTCATCAGAATCATCACACTCTTCAGGCGCCTCGTCTATATAGACGGTGAGAGCCCGAAGGGTGCGATCCTTGCACCTATGCCCTGGAACAAACTTCTCTTCACATCTGAAACAAAGGCCCTTAGTCCTCTTCTCCTGCATCTCTTCCTCAGTCAATTTCTGGAGGCTTCCAGCAGATCTGGTCACCCCGCTCTTCTGCTTTCCACTCTCCCTAGGGAAACTAGGGCTTGGCCCTTTTGGAGCAAAGTAAGTGGTAGTTGTCCTGGTGGGCCCTCCTGAGTGATTGTTCCTCCTAGTTCGGGCGTTGGTCTTCTGGTTCTCCACCAACTGACCTAACTCCATTGCCTCCCTCAAGTCTCTTGGTCTCATGACCTTCACCGCATCTCTAATTTCCGGTTTGAGGCTCTTCATAAAATTTCCCCCCAAAGTACTGTTTGATAGACCCTCCATGTCTCCCACCAAGCTCTCAAATTTCTTCCCGTATTCCTCCACTGTTCTCTTTTGAGTGAGGGCATAGAACTGTTCTGATATCTCCCATGGGCTGCTCCCACTGAATCTCTCCCTGATAGCCTCCTTGAAGTCTCTCCAGGTCCTCACCGGTTCCCACTTATCCATGTACTTGAACCAGACAAATGCCGCCCCTTCCAAGCACATACTAGCAGCCATCAATCTCTCCTCCTCCATCAGGCCGTTCACTGCAAAATACCTCTCCACCTTGTGGATCCACTCATCCACATTTCCCTCCTCGAATACTGGCATTTTCAGCTTCCTGGCCCTCGTGTCCACCCCGTATGCCCTATTCCCCCCATGGCCTCCTCTGTCCCAAGCTATGGGTCTTCCCAAGTTCCTCTTTCTACATATCGGGGCTCATCCTCCCTCCTTGGCCGCCGGTAGCCATCTTCCCCTCGTGCCCCGCCATGGTGGTTATAGATCCCCCACAGCCGGTCCAATGAGTCGGGCCTCCGACGTCGCCAATCATCTTCTCTTCCTTCCCGGAAGTCTCTCCTTCTGTCATGTTCTTCTTGCCTGATGGACTCCCGAGGTGGCATCCTCCCGTTGCTGTCAAGCAGTTCCACCTCCTCTTCCTCTTCTGGATTCACCTTCTCCTTACCCCTGCTCCCACTACTTTCTCCTCTTTCCTCCGCTGGCACCGCTCGTGCTTGCCCTTCCAACAACTTCTTCATCATCTACTCCAATTCCATGAATTTCTCTTCCACATTCTCGCTAAATGTGGTCATCTTCTCCTCCAGATCCGCCTTAAGTTGACCCATCTCGGTCTCCAAGACTTCTACCCGCTTAGATGCCATGGGAACCAACGAGATGCCTCCGGATCCACCAAAAATCTGCAAAAAACTGCAGCGAACAGTGGGAAAAAACAGTCCTCCACCGCCCGGATCTCGCTCTGATACCAATTTGATAGGTACCACTTGAGTATTTCAAGTGATTCCTAACGGATCTAAGCCAAATCGCAACTATTCCGCTGTTTTCTATGGGAAAACAGCCACCAAACACAAGAAACCAGTGCTTTAAAAATCGGACCGGACCGGCTGGTTCGACCGGTTCAACCGTGAACCGGTCACAAGGCCGGTCCGGTTCATCCCTAAAACCGCTTCTGCAAAGAACCGGACTGAACCGGTCAGAACCGCCGGTTCAACCGGCAAACCGGTGAACCGGTCCAGTTATTTTTGAACCGGCCGGTTCAAATCTCACAAATTTTAAGTATTTTTTTTAAATAAATAAATTAATATATATTAAAAACATTTAATTAAAGTTAAATACATTTTATATAATAAGTATTTTTGTCCTTAAATCATCATGAAACATCTTCACATGACCTCCCCATGTGCTCTCTTTGTACAAGGAATCTAAATATGCTATATAAACAATAGCAAGAAAGTGTTTCTAAGAGATGTGGGATTAAAGAAAAGAGATGAGGTGTGTATGAGTTCATAGCATATATAATGTGTATAAAACCTATTTTTAAACAGATTTTTTAATTAATTATTTTTTATGTGAGTGATAATTATTTATTAGTTAACAATAAAAATTTATTTATTTATACATAATAAAAAATAATTTATCATTAATAATTTTATTTATTTATTAATGATTTTAGATATAAATTATTAAAATAACTTTTGTATACAATATATCATAAACATGTAAAATATATTTAATCATATAATATAAAATAAGAATAATTTATATTAAATTTATAAACTTATGTTAGAATTAAATTTATATTAAATATGTAACATAAATTAATAATAATATATATTAAATTATATGGTTATATATAAATTAAATTTAAAATTTGAAAAATATTTAAATTTAAAATTATCATATTTTTTATGAGTGTAAATTCTTATAATTATGAGATTTAAATTTTTTTTTGCTTTTATGTGAGATTTTAAAATAATTATTTTATTTAATTATATAAGTTTTTATGTTTCATAGTTTTTTTTAATTTAATTTGTTATCTCATACTTTGAATGATAACATTATTTTTATGTTAATTATGTTAAATTTAAATAATACTTATAAATAGTTGTGTCATTATTATAATATTTAAATATAATAAATATTTATTACGTAATCCGGTTCGACCCCGGTTCGACCCCGGTCGAACCATCAAACCTCTAACCCCTTCTTCTTCCGGTTTTAAAAGCCTTGCAAGAAACAGTGAAAAAATCTGAGAGAAATCGTAGGAAAAATAGGAAAAACAATAGCAAACGATTGAATTTCACTAGTCGATGCAAAAGACAAGAAAGATACAAGTTTCCTTCGATTCGAGAGGAAGGAAAAACTCTCCAAATCTTTAGTCGTAGCCTAGAGCCCAAAAGAAAAACCTAGATCTCCCAAATCACATTCAAAATCAAGATGAAAACTAAAACCTAGGTTAACTCCCTCTTAATACAATCTAATTCAAAACAAAAGCAAAAGGACATCTCTACCCTTCATTCTCTCTCCAAAAACACTTAAACTTTGTTTGAATTGCAAGTGGACCCCACCCCCAAGCCCTTTCTCTCTTCCGCCGGGTCTCTGTCCCGCTTCCGCCTGGGCCGGTCCAGGTTGGACCGGCCTAACACAATCCTCATGTGAACATTAGATAGGCTTTTACTGGTGCATTGATGTTCAAATTGAAGAAATATGTATGAGTGATTGGGCTGTTAAAAAAACTCAGACAAATTCTAATTCAAAGGATAAAACAAAAAGAAGCAAAGAATTCCCAACCAAGTTAATTCAAGAAAAAGGTCTCATTTCTCGGTTTTATTTAAAGTGTTTTTTTACTGGCTTGCTGAATATTGCGGCTTGGTGATTGATAAAGAAGCAAACTGCAATGAAAAAACACTGCAGATCAACTCCAATAGACAGCAGACAGTTTAAGCCTACCTTCAAAAGGAGAACTCAAATATTGCAGTAAGAAAAGAACTTGGGCATAAAAGATAACTGAAATATTATTATGATCAAATTTACAAATTCCCATTATATCGTCTTTTGCTGAGGAAATATAGTTTGCCGCACAAGAAATTGATAAACAAAAGAAATCTAACATATAAAATAAAATAAAATAAAAATTGATATCTCTTAGGAGAATATATAGAGAATACTTATTTTAGGTAGAATATTTGGTGAATAATTTTTTTTATGGAGGCATTAATCTCATCATACCCCCATAATGCTGAAACCACCAAGCTTTCTTCTCACAAAATCCATGTTTATTGTGCTCAAACTATTGTTGATATATCTGAAAACTGGTTCTTTAAAGGGACTAAAAGAAGATCCATTATTTTTACTCTTCACCTTACAGAACTACATATGTGAAATGGGATAAACACCTTTGGGAATTGGATCCAAGTCCTTATAAAGAAGTAAGTTCTTGCTTATAATCAATAACAACAGTATAGTAGTGATCAATCGATAAGTAATACCATACGTTTGTTTTTCTCTTGCTCTATTGAACTTGAATTGAATTCTTTTAATCAAGTGCTTTAGAACCTTCATCTTCACCTGTACTTTTTCCCTTTTGAATTGGAATAATGTACACTAGATTTTGAAGGACTTCTCATTGAAGGCAAAGATGAAAGGGATGTTGAAAAACTTTGACCTTCCTTGAAGAAGAAGATTGACCAATTTCATCTTGAACTTCGTTTGGTTTTCAAGTAGAAATTTTAATAATAGAAGTTGATCCATAAAAAATCCACCAGAAGGTGCTCTGATTAAAGTTAACATGTCTATTGATGTAAATCTTCATTTAAGTAGGATCGATATAACGCTACCCCTTAATAATCTTTTCAAAGACAAGAAACATGGAAGGAGCATAAAGAGATGGTCGAGAAAGCTACAGAGAATTTAATGCAATATCTATTATTCTCTTAACCACTCATTACATGGAGGTACTTGTGTATTTATAAAGATTTGTCTAAACACATGTATAGCTGAGATTTATTTAGATGGTTATAAGTGGATGGATGTGATGCATGAAACCATGTGATCGGTTAGTGATGCGGAGCATATTAGTTAAAATACTCCTTAGGCATATGATATTTAGTTTGTTACAAGAATTCTAGAATGTTCTTGATTTATCTAGATTTCTTTTGCTAGCTTATAAATATAGGATTTGTAAAAGGGAAGTGATATGAATTAGTATTTTTGGAATTTGAAATAGTTTTCACTGTTTTTGGTCTCCAAGAGCTGTTTAGCTCTTCTTCTTCTTCTCCATCATGCTTCTTTGGTGATTCTCCCCACATCAGATGGTATTATAGTGAGGTATGACCCTTGACGTCGATCAGGGCCCTGGGCTGCTGCTACATCAACCCTTGACGTCGATCGGGGTTTTGGATGCTTGGGGAAGGCCATGTATGAAGCTAGGCTGTCGACGACGTTCGAAGCCTCCACCAGCCGGCAACCATACCGGCGAATCTACACATCCCGCTGGCAACCATACCAGCGATTCCATTGTCTGGCAATCATACCAGCGAATCGCTCTCCAATGGCAACCATACTGTCGGAGATCTCCACACACGATTTCCCCATCCACGACCTTGGCTGGATATGAACATCTACGTGTCACACGACTAGCGTTTCGGCCACCTTAAGATGTCGGACTTCTTGGGCTACACCATCAAGGTAGTGACCAAGTTGTTTCTGCCTGTTCTTCAAGCTGGAGCTCGCACCGAACTCTACGCTCCTCAATACTATATCAGAGTGGAAGCAGAGGAACGCGCTTATCAACGCCGAGAAGAACGCTAAGAAGAAGCTAAGAGATGCAGCTGAAATAATTACTTTTGACAATATGGAGTCGACAAAACCAAGCCCTGGAAGAACTTAAGGCTGTGATGAAGGAAATGCCCAGCTGCATCAGTGAGGCTACGGACAGCTCCTGCAAGCTCGTTCAGAAGCTGGCGGGGCTCCTGAAGAAAAGCCCAGGCGCAGGAAACGCCGACTTGGTGTTATGGTGCCTCCTGTTCATCGCACGTTTTTCGCAGGAAAACAAAGAAACTATGGGCAGGGGACGGGTAATTAAATGTCTTTTGAAGCAGCTTAAGACAGAGCCTATTGCAGCAGAGGTCTTACTTAAGTTTTCCACAAACGACAAGATTGCCCAAAAGATTATAGAAAACAAGAGCTCCATACCAGTTCTGGTCTCCCTCCTCGACAACCCAAATTCTCATTTGGCAGAAAATGCTCGCACTGTGCTGAAGAATCTCTTTAATAGCATCAGCAATATTATTTTGATAGCAAAGTTAGGGTACCTCACTCCCTCCCTCCATGAATTCAACGCGCAAGGAAATTCTGAGGAGATGAGAGCATTCATGGCCGAAGAACTGGCGCATATGCAGCTAACAGAAGCTGCTGCAAGCAACTTGAACAATGAGAATTTCAACTTTCAAATGACTGTGATGCTCACCTCCAGTTTACCAGCAAGCCAATTGGCTTCCCTCAAGTGCATCAAACGGCTCATGGCATTTACTGGAATTAGGATATTGTTTCTGTCGACCGTTAGTATCGCTCTGCTGTTCTGTGCATCATAACGGACACTGCTACAGAGCAACAGTCGAGGAAGGAAGCATTTGATATCCTTATTTCACTCATTGAGACGAGCCAAAGATTCGAGCAAGAAAGCTATCCTGGCTTGCTGAGGCTTTACTCCTCCAGCAACATCCACAATTTGCTCGAGCAGATCAATCCCTCCACTCCCAACGATCAAGTTTGGCTCTTGTGGCTTCTACTTGCAATGTTTCAGAAATCTGATACAACACGGATTTGGATAATTTCTTTTAAGTATTCACAATTTTGGCCACGACCCATCTCCCGTCCTCACTCGAATCCGTATATTCCATCCCGACTCCGCCGCCTGCTTGGCTTTCTTCGTACCGGAGGAGAATGATGCAGAGCATATTAGTTAAAATACTCCTTAGGCATATGATATTTAGTTTGTTACAAGAATTCTAGAATGTTCTTGATTTATCTAGATTTCTTTTGCTAGCTTATAAATATAGGATTTGTAAAAGGGAAGTGATATGAATTAGTATTTTTGGAATTTGAAACAGTTTTCACTGTTTTTGGTCTCCAAGAGTTGTTTAGCTCTTCTTCTTCTTCTCCATCATGCTTCTTTGGTGATTCTCCCCACATCAGTTAGCTATGTCAGGTGAGCGGAATTCGTCTATCCTTTATATGCCTCCTTAAGCTGATGGTTTGCTTTGAATCGTCAGTTTCTCAGAGGTGATGGAATCGCGCTGTGGACATGGATTTTGTGAGGATGCCGATGATCTGATCCTGGGTGTTGATCGGAAATACTCGTATGGTGTTGGAATGGATATGATGTTGAATGAAGTGGTGGTCGATCTCTATGTGTTTCGTCCTTGTGTGGAAGGCGGAAATTTTGGCTAGGGCTATGGTTGAGGTATTGTCGTAGTGGAGGTCCGTCGGATGTAAGGTGGGTACTTTGAAATCTTGTAGTAGTTTGCGTAGCCATATGATATCTGTGATGGATGCTGCCAAAGCTCTGTATTCTGCCTCTATGGATGATCTAGCTATGGTATGTTGTTTCTTGACGCTCCATGAGATCACTGTGTTGTCGAGAAAGGAGCAGCATCCTGAAGTGGATTTTCGTGTGTTTGTGTCTCTTGCCCAGTATGCGTCTGAGTATGAGTGGAGTTGGAGTGGTCTACGAGAGATTGAGATGTCGTATTTGAGTGTGCCTTTTATGTACCTAAGTAATCGTTTGAGAAGGTATGCATGATATGATTGTGGGTTATGCATGTGTTGACATAGTAACTTGACATGGTAGGCTATGTCCGGTCTGGTGATGGTGAGGTATTGGAGGGATTATGTGAGTTTTCTATAGGTTTGGGGATTGTTGAGGAGTGGGTTGGGTGGTATATTGGTGGTGGTTTGGTACAAGAGGGATTTGATAAAGGTTTGCATAGGTGGAGGCCTGCTGTGGTGAGAATTGATGTGGCGTAGTGAGTTTGGGAGAGGAAGAGGGATTGGTTGTGAGTGGCAATGTTGATGCCGAGAAAGTTGTTGGCCGTACGTAAATGTTTCATGGCAAAGGTTTGATGCAGTTGCATGATGATGTTAGAAATCAGAGTATTGTTATTACCTGTGAGTAAGATGTCGTCAGTGTATGTGAGTAGATAAATCTGCGAGTCGACTTGAGAGAGTATGAGTAGGGATGGGTCTGCTTTGCTCGGGTGGAAGCTTATTTGTTGGAGAAATGCTAAAAATGTGGTGAAACATTATCTTGAGGCCTGTTTGAGGCCATATATTGCATTGTGAAGAAGGCAGACATAGTTCTGGCGTAGGTTGTCCTCGTATCCTTGTGGTTTTTTCATGTAATTGGTGTATGTCAATGTGCCGTGTACAAAGGCATCAGCCACATCAGGATGTTGGTGGACTTCCCATATGTTAAATGCAATAGTGAGTACCATCCAGTGGTTGGGGATTTGGCTACTGGACTGAATATTTCCAGGTAGTTAATCCCGTATTCTTTCTTGTGCCTCTGAGCTACCAATCGTGCTTTGTATCTGGCTATGGATCCATTGGAATGGAGTTTGATTTTATATGTCCACTTGCAGCCTAGTATGAGTGTATTTGGTGGGGGTGGGACTATAGACCAAGTTGCCTGCTGCTGTAGTGCAAGAAATTCGGTTTCCATTGCTTGCTGCCAATGGTGATGTTTGGATGCCTTAGTATAGGTGGCGGGGTCTGGAGGTTGAGAAGGGTGGTTTTGGGAATACTAGTGAAGTAGATTGAGAATCATTTTTGGTTTGAGGGAGCCTTTTAATCTTGTCATCATGGGGTGGATGGATGTGGCCGTGTGTGGATGGATGTGTGGGAGTAGTGAGAATTGTAGCTGCTGGGTGGTGAGTGGAGAAAGATGATGTTGAGGGGTGGGTGTCTGATGATGGGATTGTTGGAGTGGGTTGTGATGTGATGGGTGTAATATGAGGGGGGTAACGAATGTGTGTTGACAGGATAGTATTGGTTTCGGTTGTGGGTGTGAGGAGTAGTGGGTTGGATGGAAGGATTGTACTGGGTGGTGGTGTTGTTGTGGGTTGTGCAAATGTGAATGTGATCTCATGAAAGGTTACATGTCTAGAGATGGTTATGTGATTGGTGGTTGGGTTGAGGCATTTGTATCCTTTGTGGGAACTTGAGTATCCCAAAAAGATACATGAAGTGGCTCTAGGGGCCAATTTGTGTCTGTTGTGAGGAGGGATCCATGGGAAGCAAAGCACACCCAAAAGTTCTTATGATTGAATAATTTTGGGTTTTGTTGTATAGGATTTGTAGTGGGGATTTGTTTTGGTTTGTATGAGTTAGTAGCCTATTGATTAAATAAGATGCAATTATGACTACATCGGGCCAATATGAGTATGGTGCATAAGCTGTATGTAACAGGGTTCTTGTGGTTTCAATAATGTGGCGATATTTACGTTCTGCAATGCTGTTTTGTTCGGGAGTGTAAGGGCATGAAATCTGATGTATAATGTCATGTTGTTGTAGGTATGTTTGTAATGCTCTGTTGACATATTCTGTGCCGCCTTCTGACCTGAGTTGTTTGATGTGGTGGGGAAGTTTTTCTATCATAGTTTTAAATGTAATAAAAATGGATGGGACTTCTGATTTGCATATCATTGAAAAAATTCATGTAAAACGAGGAAAGTTGTCTATGAAAGAAACATAGTAATGAAAGCCTTGATGAGAAGTGATTGGGGAGGGGCCCCATACATCCGAATGAATTAGTTCTAATTACATTTTAGAATGGGAAATAGAACTAGGAAATTAAAGTTTGTGGCCTTTAGAGACCTTACCTGTTGAACAAAAAAAAGATAAGGTGGATATGTTGAGTTGTTTGTTGGTATTGGAGATGGTTGCTATGGTACGAGTGTGGGGATGTCCAAGTTTGTTGTGTCAGATGATTGCAGCTCGATGACTTGTGATGGCTGAGAGAGCTGATGGTTGTGTGATGCGTGGAGGAGCTGGGATCGGAAAGAGCCCATTATGGCTTGGGCCTTTGAGTAAGGTTTTGTTTTTTGTGAGATCCTTGACAGTAAAACCGGAAGCATCAAATAAAATGGTGATGCTATTATATTTGGTTAGATGATAAATTGAAAGAAGGTTGTGAGATAATGTTGTGATATGAAGAAGTTGGGGTAAATGAAGCTTACGAGAGGGTGTTGGTAGAAGTCCTGCGCTTGTATGAGCTATGGGGAGTGTTCTGCCATCTCCAATGAGGATGTTGTCTGTACCATTGTATGGCATTAGATCACCAAGTGTGAGGCTATTGATGTCATTGGTGAGGTGTGAAGTTACTCCGTAATCTAGGTACCAATCCGGGTTGGGGTTGTCACTGGTGGTAGCTAGGGCTGTAGGGAATTTTTGTGGTGGAGGGGTATAGTTGATGTTGAATATGTGCCAGTAAGTTGTCGCAGAATGACCTTTGTTGTTGCAAATTTGACAAGGTGTTGTCGGTTGGGTGTTGGGACGGGCACTGTGCTATGTGAAGTGGCCTCTGCCTCTTCTTCCTCTGCCTCTGGTTGAGTATAATGTTGTATTCTGGTCTGTAGGAGTGAAGTGTCTAGCTGCTTCGACTTGTAGGTTAATTTCTTCACTAATCAGAAATGAGTGCAGGTCTTCTAGGGCCTAGGCCGAGGAGATGTACTATTAGTGCGAATAGAACTTTTGAATGATTGGTATGCCGGTGGGAGATCGTTTAGTGTGTAGAGTATAACGTCTTCCTTGTCAATGGTAGCTCCTGTTGCTGCTATTTTGTCTACCAGTGTCTTGATTTCAATGAGGTATTCAACTATTGTGTGTTGTTCCATGGATACATTGTGGAGTTCATTTTTGAGTTGAATAACTCTTGATCTGTTGGAAGATTGTAATCTTCTTTCAGCGGTTGTGCAAACAGCTTAAGAGGAGTCTAAATGAAGAATATATGGAAGGATAGTGGGGGTTATGGTGGAGCAAAGGGCTGCAGCTAGTTTCTGATCTATGAGAACCCATTATGTGTGTTTAGAATTTATGATGATCGTGCCATCTGATGTTTGCTTGAGGCAAGGTGGGGGAGAAATTATGGTATCGATGAATGCAACAAATCCGTTAGCTCTAAGTAGCTTGGTAGCCTGAGATCTCCATATGGGGTAATTATCATTCGATAATTGGGTGGGAACTATGGTTTTGATATTTGAAATAACAAATTTTAGAGATGCAGGAATTGTGAAGGTATCTGCCGATGAATCTAATGGCAGATTCCTAATCTGAGATGAAGAGGATTGGGCCATGGAAGTTTTCAGGGATTTACCTTCTGCTAGAGGTGTCCTGCTCTAATACCATGAAGGAGCATAAAGAGATGACCAAGAAAGCTACAGAGAAGTTAATGCAGCATTTATTATTCTCTTAACCACTCATTACATGGAGGTACTTGTGTGTTTATAAAGATTTTTCTGTACATGTGTATAGCTAAGATTTATTTAGATGGTTATAAGTAGATGGTTGTGATGCATGAAGCCATGTGATCGGTTAGCTGTGTCAGGTGAGCGGAATTCGTCTGTCCTTTATGCACGCACATGACAAAATTTGTATTAAGTTTATGAGAAAAACCATCATTGTTGTGCGCAAAGTAAAATGTTACAAATACTGAAGATGAGAAATATTCAACATTTTACCATTTTTTTCCCATAAGGTGAAATAAATTTTTATTTGTTATACGAGAGAAAATGAAGAAATTCATATAGATAAAAATGTAATAGCCTTCTATTAGAACTTACACAGAAATTGGGAAACCTAAAAATTAATTGAAAATCACTCCACATTAAAATCCACATAATATCAAACCTTGACAAAGAAATAATCAAACACACAAGCTAAATTCTTTTTTAGAATATAGAAATATAGTAGAAGGAAAACAGATGATTAAATCAAAACTTATGCTTGTACAAAGAGATTAACTCTGACATAAAATTTCAATTTCCTACTTAGTTTAGGAATTTATCTTACCAAATGCACATCCAACAAGAAATTTATCATGATTGTGTTTTACATGTTCCAACCCTTCTTTTTGTAATGATAAAGTCCCTTTAAACTTCTAATAAAGAAAAAAATAAAAATAAAATCTGCAGTAAAAATATTATAACATCCCACGAAAATTTGTTTTCATCGTTGAAACTTTGCAGAAATGTTGCATTTGATAAATATTGAATTGCAAAACATTCTTGTTTATCATTGAATGTGGGCGCAAAATACTACATATGAAACTTGCTGGTCCTAGGAGTCTGACTGCTATTTGAGCGTTATTAAAGTTATAATTTCTAAATGCAAATGTTGAAATGTTGCACACTATGCCATCAGTTAGGTGTGTTTAATGTGCTGTTGTCATATGATCTGCTGAGTCCTAGTATAATGCAACTGTCCTAACCACTATAAGATGGGTTATTTTTGGTTGCTTTTCATGACAACATTTTAGAGCTTCAAGCCTTTCACCACACTTTTCCTTTTATTGCTTCACTGGCCAATTTGAAACTTCTAAACATCTCCTTGTTGCAGTGGGTGGCGTCATGGGCTATATGAAAAGTGGTAGCCAGAAGTCACTTGCTGCTGGGGGAGGTTCAGCATTGCTATTGTATTACGTGTACACTCAGCTTCCAGTGAAACCAGCTTTTGCATCGTCCTTGGGGCTAGGTAGGAAACTGGTCATTGACATCTTCTTAAGGACCAAACTAACTTAAAATTATTTGTTTAGATTTCATTGTGTTCTTACGTCTTCTTATTGTTTAATCGTCTTCTTTAGGTTTGTCTGCTGCACTCCTAGCAGTTATGGGTTCGCGTTTCAAGAGATCTGGCAAGATATTTCCAGCTGGTGTTGTTTCAGTTGTCTCATTTATAATGGCTGGTGGCTATCTTCACGGTATCCTCCGCAGTTTGCATGCGTAGAACCAAACTTCCACTTTTCTGTTTGCCTTTTACATGAATGCTTCATACCAAGAAGATCTGCTCTCTTTTGAATTGTTTTAGCGTGCCATATTAGGATGCCACAAGTAGTTGCTCTTTTGATGCTTTCGTTCTTTTATACTTTTAGTTGCTGTTTTGATGCTCTGTAATGTTTTTTCATCAAGTAGTTCATGCGACTGGATCTTCTCCAAACACAAGGAAGAGTAGCTGTTAATGCCGTTTAAGCCTTTTAATATGCCTATGCTCTTTCAAATTAATTTTTCAGTGTCCGGAAGATTCTACATTTGTCTACATTTTTGCATTGTCACACCTGCATTTCTTTTTGAAAATTTTGATAAATGGCTACCGTTTGGGCGTTTGGCTTGATGATCATTTTTTCCTGTTTGTCTGATATTGTTTACATTAGTAATAGTGATGTCTGAATACTCATGGGTACCTTTTTTTATGCATCACAGTTAATCTGCAATACTTGACTGAATTTCATGTTATTCCTTGAAGCATTAGGTATATGCTACCATATTTCATTTCTTAAGCTTTTATTTGATAGTTAAGCAAACATGCCCATCATATTTTATTTAATTACTTTATGTTTGACATGTGATGATATGAACATTAACTACCCAGAACATGTTTGACATGTGATGATATGAACATTAACTACCCAGAACCGAAGCTATACTTGAAAGATATTATACGATTTGGCTTTTTGCTATGTAAATAATGGGTACAACGGATAGAATTAATATTAGAGAATTATTTCTAGGGAGAAGAGAGGGAATTAATGACTTGGATTTAGGTTAGAACTGCCAATATTTGTAGACCTGGATTTGATTAAGAGTCTACCCAATTTCAGCTTCAATTGAACTTTCACTTTTGCAGAAATAGACAAATTACCGTTTAATTATATTCGTCACTTCCACACGGGAAAAATTATTCTGTGTGGACCCGGACGGTGTTTGGAGACCAACCAGAATGCGCCACGTACTTTTTTGCCCAGTAACGGTGCGTAGTACCGGGTGACGTGATGAGTTATGGTTGGTATCCGAACCATCTGGAGTCCGCACAGATTAATTTCTCCTGCCACGAAGCTGTGAAGAATGTTACATGAAGTGCTTGTGCCGTGTAATTTTCTTTAAATTATCATTATAATATATTAGATATTTTAAAAGCAGTACAGAACAATATAACTATATCAAACAAAACCATACTTAATATAGCTCCATTCTAAACCAATTTGCTGAAAAGGTGACAATGGATGTTTAGAATTCAGGTTATAAAGATACCAAAGCCCAATATAACTTAGAAAATTGATACATTGTTCGATAATGAAGCTAGGAAAAAAATAAATCAGTGATTTAGCCATATAAACCATTATTATACATGGAAAACATGCCAAATTCACCTTGTCATTGAGCTCCATTATTTATAAAGAACAATGTTTTGCAGAAAGAAAGTTAGTAGTTGCAATAAGCAAGTGATATAGCCACATAAACCAGTTTTAAACTTTAGAAGACATGTTAATTCACCATGCCATTGGACTCCTTTATTAAAAAATTGCAGCATGAAAGTTAGGAGTTCCAATATGATCCACTGAACCAGTCTTCCATTCAACTACTGCAGATTGATCAAATTGAGTTCAGGCTTTGCATCCATATTAACTTTCTTTCCAAGCAAATTGAGTTGAGGCTTTGCATCCAAAGTAGCTTTCCCGCCAAGCAAATTGTGTTCGGGCTTTTTATCCAATTTAACTTCCTCGCCAAGCAAATTGAGTTCAGGCTTTGCATCCAAATTAACATTAACGTCATTAAATTTCCTCCCTGAATTATGAGAAGCTTTACCCTTAAGCCTGCCAGTTATGATCATTGAACAATTATTTTCTTTGAAGCGACAATAATATTGAGTATTTTCATGCTGCAGCGGCAAAACTAGAATTTTAAGAGAGAGGTGAATGGGTTTACCTCAAAACTTAAGTGGAATACTTCATGCCATACATAGCTATAGGAAAGTTTTTTGGTAAAATTTTTATATGCGTATCTATAAATAGATTTGATACAACTCAAAAAAAGAGAAAATGATCAAAATGATCCCCAACTCTTTTGAGGGACTAAAATGATCCCTCAACTCCTTATAAAGGGGCCTTTTTGGTCATAATATCAAATTTTGGGGTAAATGGTGTTAAATCAAGGAGTATTTTGGTCATTTATTAATTTAATTATTTATTAAATATAAATTTCAAGTAATAGTATTTTTTAAAAAAATTATTAAAATTTTCTTTAATAAAAAAATTTGTTAATAATTCTAGCTTTAATTTAGGCTAGACGACAATAACAACAACAACATCAAGCCTTAGTCCCACTACGTGGGGTCGGCTACATGAATCTTTTTTTGCCATTGTGTCATATTAAAAGTCAAATTCTCATTTAAATTTAATAAAGAAAGATCATTTCTAATATTTTTTAACCAAGTCTTTTTAGGTCTACCTCTACCTTTCTTAACATAAGTCAAATCAAATACCTCAACTTTCCTAACCGGGTGAATGGAAGGTCTTCATTTAATGTGACCAAACCATCTAAGGCGACTCTTTCTAATCTTATCTTCCATTGGAGCTACTCCAATCTTATCACATATATGCTCATTTCGTATTCTATCTCTAAGGGTAAAGCCACTCAGTTATCCACCTAAGCATCCTCATCTCTGCAGCACTTAACTTAGTATTATGCTTCTCTTTTAATGGCCAACATTCAACACCATAAAGCATTGTAGGTTTCACAACCATCTTATAGAATTTTCCCTTAAGTTTGAGGGGGACTTTTTTTATCACACAACAAGCCCGATGCATTCCTCCACTTCAACCATCCAACTTGAATTCTGCTGATAATATCTTCATCTATTTCACCATCACTCTAAACAATAGATCCAAGATATCTAAAACATCTACTCTTATTAATAACTTGATCGCCCAAAGTCACAATTCCCTCACTAAGTCTATTGCTACTAAATTTACACTCCATATATTCAGTTTTAGATCTACCCAAGCGAAAACCTTTAGACTCTAAGGTTGACCTCCATAATTCAAGTTTACCTTCAACTCCCTCTCTAGTCTTATCGATAAGAAGAATATCATCAAGAAAAAGCATACACCAAGGTACTGTTAACCTCTGTATAAACTATAAACAAAACAATAGGAGAAGAAGCCATGAATCTAGCGTACGTACCTAGCACCCGTCGGATCCAAGAATTCCTCCGCAAAATCTGGCCCAAATCTCGCCGAGGCACTGTTCCTTTGGCGCCGCTCACGTCGCCTCTCGTGAATCTCGCGTATGCAGCCTCGATCGCCCCCCGCCTTCGGTCGATAAAAGGAGGCCAAGTGAGGGCTTCGACTGGGATTCCCATTCACGATCTCACTTTCGCCCCAGCCATTTGTACCTCTCTTCCTTCCCGTGCTCAACTCCCGAGCTCCTGCCGATCCCCTGCTTCTTCGGCTTAGAGAGAGAGAGAGAGAGAGAGTTCCCATACCTCTTGCCCTAGCCGCCTCTTTGACGACTTCCCTCCTTGTCCGATCGGAAGCAACACGGGGAGTTCGCCGGTTGTGAAGGTAACATCTCCCTTCCGCGCGGCTGTTCGGCCTAATTCATGAGCACGCCGAGCCAAGAGGGGGAGAAGGGATTTTATTTTTATTATTATTTATAATTATTAATTATAATTAGGTATTATTAATTATAATTAATTAATTATAATTAATACCTTTTTTAAATATAATTAATGGTTAATTATAATTAATTAATAATTATTAATTCATTACTAATTATAATTAATTATTAATTCATTATAATTATAATCAATTAGCCATAATTTATTAATTAGTATTAATTAATTATTAATTATAATTTGTTAATTAATGATGAGTAATTATTTATATTTAATTATTTTCAATTATAATTAATTATAATTAATTAATTATTCTTAATTGTAATTAATCATTATTAATTATAATTAATTAATTATAATTAACTATAATTAATTATGGTTTTTATGATTAATAATTATTAATTGTTTATAAAAAATAGAGAAAGAAAATTTTCTCCTCTTACCTTGATCCATGCTGACGGTCGCTAAGGTATAACACTCCTAAACCCTAAAACTCCGAGAATCCATTTTCGATGTTTGCAACGAGATGAAACGACCACCTATATACGCTTTTCTTAGTGTGGTGGGAGAAAGTTCGTCGCGATGCTTGCGACGAAGCGGGTAATCACCCAAAATTCCTTCTTTGGAGTTCGTAGCGCACCGGAAAAACCGCCTATACACGCTTTTCTTAGCATGGTGGGATAGGAACCCGGTGCGATGCGTACGATGAAGCGGGGATGCCCATAAGTACCCGTTTGCGGGGAAACAACTGCTTTTCCTTTGCAACAGGTACCGAAGACCCATATTCACTTTTCTTAGCGTGGTGGGGGATCAAAAAAATACACGGCCGCGGTGTCCTCGTCCGAGAACACCTACCATACACGTTTTTCTTAGCGTGGTGGGAAAGGCCCAGTTTCCCGTAGTTTGCCCCTAAACGGGGGAAGACGCCGAGAGGCTACCGAAATATCAGGTGAATACGCTACTGCATTTAGGCTTGATTTGAACTCAAAAGAACAAAGATTTGGACACATTTGAACAACAGTGGACTTGTGAACTCGGACTTGAACTAAATAGACTTAAATAAATTCAAACTAAATTTAAATAATTTGAAGCTTGATTTGGACTTGAAAGTGATATGAGCTATAATGACATTGAATTCAAACTTGGATCAGAGGTTGAATTTGACAGAGAACTCAAACTTGAATCATATGCAAGAAGATTTGAATTTGCACACTAAACCAAAAACTTGAATCAAATGAACAAAGCTTGGACTTGATTTGAATCAAGTACAGTGGACATGAATTCGATTTGAATTCGGACTTGAACTTTGCAAAACAACAGTGACTTGAATTTACATTTAATGTGAACTTCAAATGAGAGGAGCAAAGACTTGGGTCAATTTTTGAACTTACACGAGACTTTTGAGCTTGGTCAAACTCAAAAGGATAAGTGAGGATTTATGAGCTTGATTCAATTGATCTAAATGAATCTAAAATTGAACTTGCAAGCACTTGACTCAAACCCAAGTGAACTCAAAGTGAACCATGACTTGCATCATATTTGCAAGCAAGGACCAGTGTGCAATGAATATACTATGCATACCATATGTTGTCTTTAATCCAAGGCAATAAATTATAATGAATTATAATTGAACTCAAAATGATCGCAGAGGACATTGAACTCGAATTGTATAACACCAAGTGAAACTTGGATTTGCAAGCATTGGACTCAATTCCGGATGAACTCAATATGATGACAGAAAACTTGAATGAATGTAGAAGACTCAAAATGACCGCAGAGGACATTGAACTCGAATTGTATAACACCAAGTGAAACTTGGATTTGCAAGCATTGGACTCAATTCCAGATGAACTCAATATGATGACAGAAAACGTGAATGAATGTAGAAGACTCATACTGAGTTTGAACTCAGGCATGAATGGAATTTGGACTCAAACACATACAAAAAAAATAGAAATTGAGGTCTTATACAAGGAAACTCCTACATCTTTATCACCAATAACGATCCAACTCGAAGAAGATACCTCAAAGAAAAAGATCAAATTCAAAAGAACTACAAGGGGGCATGGATTGAATGTGATACGATGATTCGAACATTCAATCCAATCAATTCCTAAATGGGAATGGACAACACTCATATATAAGCAAATACTGAGGCGTCCCTACAATCTACTAGAGGCCAAGATGCTTCTACAACCGATAAATCAAACTGCTAGCGAATATCTCAATCTCCTACAAGCAAGAGATTATTGCTAGACAAAGTTCAAAACATAATTTACTTGGAAGAATCAATCAATAATGAATGAGAAATATGAATCAAGGGGAAAGAGAAAGATACTAAACGAAGATGAACTGAGTGGTGATGTGAAATGAGTAAGAATTGTTAGCCCACCCTGAATGCCCTATTTCTTATTAGAAATGAATATACTATCTACTATGTACTATGAATAAAGAGAAGTGTCTAATATTTCTAAGTCTTCTGGCTTGCTTTCCCACTGACTGGTATAGCACGTCATGGGAATTTTCTTTTAGACCACTCCAACCAGACTACTCCAAGTTCTTTCAAACTAGACTAAAGAACTCCTGCTTCTATGTCCTTAGCTACACCGGCTGGGTATCTGCATCATAGCATCAAGAAAACAAAGCCTTCTTCTCTTCTTGAAATAAAACACGAGCGCCTTGCCTACTTGCTTTAAGAACCGCTACTTCGTGTGACATGTTATTCTCCTAAAATGAAAAGAAAAGGCCTATAAAAAGCCGGGTAGGGAACAATTCGGCTGGAAGCCGGGTTTGAACTCTTTTCTGTCTTTGCTACGCAACCTTTCTTTAGACTTTATAGAAGTAAAAGAAAAAAGTAGACGATAATCACTATACCAATTTACAAGTGCACAAGGGATGTAGTAAGTGTAAATGCCTACAAACAAAGTGTGCATCCAAGTCGTAGGAGACCTACAACACATCAAATGTCTTCTACAAACAAAAAAATACCAAATGACTACTACAAATGTAAGTATCCACAGGCCAATGTAGAAAACTTGCAATGCACCCAGTCTATTGTCCACAAGCAAGATACAAAGTGACAATATTAAGTGCAAGTTTCTGCAGGTCATTGTAGGGAACTTGTTATATTTGTATTACACTATTTACGAGAATGATACAAGGGGACTAAAACAGATGCAAGCATCTACAATAAGGCAAGAGATTAGTTAGTGCACTACGATCCATCTATAGAAAGCAAATAGTGCACGACAGTCTACCTGTATAAAGCAGCGGACAACTCAATTTAGAAGCTGTTACGACACACCACCGGATCCGCAACATTCATGCAAGCAGACATAAGGCATCTCCAAATACTTTTAAAGTACCCCCGCACGTGCACCTTAGTTTGTATACACATATGTACACTAAAAGGGGTAAAAGCAATCATAACACCCGTATGGGCCCCGATGAGCATGTTATTGGTACACACGTGGCGTCTGGGGATGCTGCGCGGGTCGATAAGTGAATTTAAGTTCTAACCCGATCATTCTATACGGATCAATAGGAGTCGACAGGGTTCGAACTATTAAGCAAATATAAGGTTGTTGCGACCGGTATATTTGTTTTAATACATTTATATTAGGCCTTCAAGGCCTATAACAATATGAATTCACTAACAAGGGCACAAAGCCTACGAAACCCGATCCCCTATTAGTAAGTTGATAGGGTCGACAAGGTTAAATCCATAAAGAGAAATAACCCCAAACACCTCGATGATGACCGTGTTGAATACATATCTCGATCGTAGTGGTCCATTTCAAAAATATTTTCAAATGCTATCCTAAATAACCACAAAAAAAAATCCCAAATCATCAAAATCCAAAAAATACTTAATTGAAATAAATCCATCAACATTTAAAGCAAAATTCATCCACCCTCCGCAATAGTTTGCCGAGGTGAATAAATTGAAATTTACTTCAGCTCACATAGAATTAATGCATAGTCGAAAATATCACTATGATCCATTCTTAAACAATCTCCTGCCATTAAGGGCATGATACGTGTCCTCTAACCGGCAGTTTTGCCGCCAAATGGCACCGCAGGATAAACGGTTATGACCCTGGGCCCTTTGAACTGACTGGTTTTGTCGCCAAATGGCACCACGAAATATCGGTTATGGCTAGCGCCAATACGCTACTTAGTGGCATCAAATCATTGAGATATGAATCAATAGGATATGATCGATAGGGCACAAATCCCTCTGTTAGTTAAGGTGAATTTAAATTTGTCCTCTTAGACAAACATTCAACTCAGGTCTACAAGGTCCCTGTTAACCTCTGTATAAACAAAATAAGAGGGAAGAAACCAAAAAAAATCTAGCATGCATACCTCTTGGCCATCGGATCCAAGAATCCCGTTGAATTACTGTGCACTCGGCGCCGCTCGCGTCGCTTCCCGCGATCCCTGCGGAAATCCAGCCAAAATCCCGCATTTCGCTCTCAATCGCCTCCCGTTCGCGTCTATAAGAGGGAGACGAGCTCAAGCCTTTGGAGAGACCACGACCAAAAAACTCCCTCCATTGCTCTCAATCTCTCCTGTCGCCCTTCACTGCTCCGACCAAATCCCTCTCCGATCGCTGGCTCTCCCGCTCTCTTTCTCTCATTCTCGCTCTCCATCTCTCGCTCGGCTCACTCGTGGCTGGACGACTTCGCCCCTCTGACGACCTTTCGTTCGTGTTTGAACGGGAGTTACAACATCTTGATCGGACACGACCACGGGAGCTCGCCTGCTGTGGAAGAAACTTTCTCCTTCACGTTGCTCCTTCGGCTCCTTCGTATTTCGACGCCGCTCCATCGACGACTTTCCCTTCTCTCGGATTGGGAGCAAGAACGGGAGACTCGCCGGCTATGATCGTAACTTTCTCCCTCTCGTTAACTTCTCCGGCTCCCTTGTTGCTGTTCGACTTTCTCCCCCTCCTCCGGCGGCGTTCCTTCCCGCTGGACCGAAAGTTACGGCATTTTGATCCAAAGCAACGACGGGAGCACACTGACAGTGAAGGTAACTTTCTCCCTGCTCGCGCACTTCTCCGGCCAAATCCCTGAATCCACCGAACCAAAGGATTTTTTTTATTTTTTATTTAATATATATATATATATATATATATATATATATATATATATATATATATATATATATTAATTTTTATTTTATTAATTATGATTATGTTAATTAAATGTAATTAATTAAAATTATTATTTTTAGTTAATCTATAAATTAATTATTATTAATTATTATGATTAATTATATCTTATTAATAATTAATTAATATTAATTAAGTTATAATTAATTTTAAATTAATTATAACTTACTGTCTTAATTAATTTTAATAATTTTAATTAATCATTTCAATTAATTATAATTAGTAAAAAAAATGATTAATAAAAATAATTATTTAATTAATTATAATTAATTGATTTCTTAATTATAATTAATAAAATATACCCTCTCTCTCCCTCGATCCTCGGACCGACACCGTCAAAGCCCGCGAAGGTACGAATCCTCTAAACTCAGATCCTCGTTTCGTTGTATGCGGCGGACCGGAAAACCGCCTATACACGCCTTTATTGCGCGTGGTGGGATGGGACCCCGGTCCGACGCCTACGACGAGGCGGGAATCGCCTAAACTCTACTTCGGCGTTCGTGGCGCACCGGAAAACCGCCTATACATGTCTTTATTGCACATGGTGGGAAGGGACCCCGGTGCGGCACCTACGGCGAGGCGGGGTCACTCATAAGTACCTTCGAGAGGGGGGAAAGCAAACTGTGCATTTTTAAACCGCCACCATCGAAGCCCGCGAAGGTACGAACTCTCTAAACTCAGATTATGGCGTCGTTGTTTGCAGCAGACCGGAAAAACTCTTATGCATGCCTTTATTGCGAGTGGTAGGATGGGACGCCGGTCTGATGCTTACGACGAAGTGAGCAATCGCCTAAACTCTACTTCGGCGTTCGTGGCGCACCGGAAAATCGCCTATACACGCCTTTGTTGCGCATGGTGGGATGAGACCCCGGTGCAGCACCTACGACGAGGCGGGGTCACTTATAAGTACCCCCGAGCGGGGGGAAAGCAAATTGTGTCATTTAAACAGGTACCGTCAAAGACCCCATACACGCCTTTATTGCGCGTGGTGGGAGGAACAAAAAATCACGGCCGCGGTGTCCTCGTCAGAGGACACCTACCATACACGCCTTTATTGCGCGTGGTGGGAAAAGCACTGTTTTGAAAACCGGACCGGACCGGCCGGTTCAACCGGTTCAACCGTGAACCGGTCCGGTGGCCGGTCCGATCCAACTTCAAAACCGGCTCTGCATAGAACCGGATCAAATCGGATTGAACCGGCGGTTTAACCGGTGAACCGTTGAACCGGTCCGGGTTGGAAAGAACCGGCCGGTTTGTAAAAAATATTTTTTTTTTGTTTTAAATAAAATTTTAAATATATATTTTAGTTAATTAAAATTTTTTAAACTTTTTAAAATATTTTTATTAAATATGATGAATAATTTCATCATAATTCATGCAAGATATCTTAAATATCTCACATAATTTCTTTTGCCAAAAGAGTGTACTTCTCACTTTATAAAGGGTTCAAGGAAGGATCTTCCACCTCCCCCTATGATGTGGGACTAAAAAAGTTGCATACTTGCATGAATACGTTAGAATGTGAATTTGGGCTTATTTGGACTAGTTGAGCTTCAAATTTTTTCTTAGTTGGGCTTTAAATTTTTGCTTAGTTGGGCTACAAATTTGGATAATATGTATTATAAATTTACTATAATATATATTATAATAATTATGTTATAAAATATTAATATTATAAATTTTTATATTATATTAAATATTATTCTTATAAATATATTTAAATTATAAATATATAAAATATATTATTTTTAAATGATATTTATATTTATAATTTTGTATTATTATATTATTATATATATATATATATTTTAAATTTATAAATATTATTAAATGGTCATATATTCAATTATTTAAATTATATTAATGATCACAAATTTTTTTATATTATAAAATTTATATATTATATTAAGTGTTATTCTTATAAATATATTATTATTAAATGATATTTATATGTATAAAAATTTATAAATATTATTAAATGCTCATATAATTATATTATCTGATTTTTATTTTATTAAATTTTAATAATATAATTATTTATTACGTCATCCGGTTCGACCCCGATTCGACCGGTTGAACCGGTCGAACCGGTCGAACCGTGAACCTCTCCCTCTTCCGGTTCGTTGTCCGGTCCGGTTTTCACAACCTTCGGGAAAAGCCCAGTTTTCTCGTAGTTTTTCCCTAAACGGGGGAGACGTCGGGAGGCTGCCGAAATTTTGGGTGAAGACGGACCGTACTTGGACTTGATTTACACATCAAAAGAACAAAAATGTGGACTCAAATGAACTGTGGACTTGTGGACTAGAACCAAAACTCAAAATGATTAATAAAAGATCAAATTCAAATCAACTTGAAAATACAAATGAGCTTGAATTGGACTTCAGAGGACTTTGAACAAAAAAAAAATGAACAATCAACTTGCACTTGTATTCCGGACTTGGACATTAATGACTCTAACTCAAGCAAGTATTTGAGTTAGACTACAAGGGACATAGAAATGATCTTGCACATTGAGCTCATAAAGTTGATATGAACTGGACTTGGAAGAGTTCAGACTTGAGTTCGATTTGAACTTCGTTGGCCCCTCACATTTGACACCAATCAAACTACAACATCTCTTACAGATATATTCAGTGTGGCATACTATGAAAGCAAATGCCCGCTAGTGCTGATAATCATTCGATCAAGGACAGACACACATGTTCTTTGCAACTAGGAGGTGGTTGATTAGCAGACTAAGTGCAAATGTCTACGAATGTGAAATGACCATAATAAGATGTAAATCTCCTACGACAATCCCTACGAATGCCTGTTGATTGAGAAGGCAATACGGGAGACCAACAATCAAAGATCCGTTCTTACAAACAAGTGCAATCTCAACAAATCCCACCTGAGATTGGTGAAAGGTGAATGTGATGCAAGAAACAAGGGTCTCCTACGAACATTCCTAGGAGCTCGTAGCAAACACAACGGATTCCTACAGACAAATACGAGCCGCTTGTGGATAACAACAGTGGATATATCGTAGGTACAACGAACCACTGTGGGCACAAGTGCAGCGTCACCTACAACAACGGTGATTAAGATCTACAAGCACGTCGGGTATAAAGATAGCTCGATGTACGAAAAAGAACACCTCTTGCAGAATGGAAGAGATGTTTGAACATATCCGAGCTAAACTTCCCGGTGTTCCAAAATCCATAAATTCAAAAGGAAAACAGTTCTGGTATCCACAAATATCAGAAATGACAAGTCCTTTACACCAAAGATCTTGAAAAGAGTTCTTTCCAAACCAGTAGTCATCGACTCCAAAGTTCAGAAAGATTCCCCCCGGTGAATGAGAAAAGGGGGGAGTCAATATCAAGACAACAATGCCACGCCACCGGATCTGCAACATCCGTACAAGCAGACAGAAGGCGTCTATAAATATTCTAAAAATACCCCCTGCACGTGCAGTATAAATTGTATACACATAGGTACACTAAAGGGGAAAGTACAATCTCAACCCGCATGGGCCTCGGCGAGCGTGTTATTGGTACACACATGACGTCTAGGGATGCTGCGCAGGCTGACAAGTGAATTCTTGTTCGAACCCGATCCTCCTATACGGATCAATGAGAGTCGACAAGGTTCGAACTCTCAAACAAATACACGGTTGAGAAAACCAGCATATTTGTTTTAATACATTCATATCAGGCCTCCAAACCCTTTAATCAAAAGAATTCACTTACAAGGGCAAAAAGCCTACGAAACCCGATCCTCTGTCAACAGCCCGACAGAGTTGACAAGGTTCGATCCATAAGGAGAAATGGCTCCAAACACCCCGATGATGGCCGCATTGATTGGTTATCTCAACCGGAGGGGTTCACAAATACTTTCAAATTCCACCCAAAATCTACAAAATCCAAAAACTCCAAAAAAATCCCAAAATTCCAAAAATATTTAAAAATGAAACTATCCATCCCAACACTTAAAGCAAAGCCCATCCACCCTTCGCAACAATCTGCCGGGGTGGACAAATTCAAATAAACTCTAGCTCACAAAGAGCCAAATGCCTAGTCGAAAATATCACTAGGATCCATTCTCAAATAATCTCTTGCCAGTAAGGACGTGGTACGTGTCCTCTAACCGGCAGTTTCGCCGCCAAATGGCACTGCAGGTAAACGGTTATGACCCGGGGCCCTCTGAACCGAGTGGGTTTTGCCGCCAAATGACACCACAGATAGCGGTTATGGCTAGAGCCAATACGCTTCTTAATGGCGTTAAATCCTTGAGATATGAATCAATAGGATATGATCGATAGGGCACAAAGCCCTCTGTTAGCTAAGGTGGATTCAAATTTGTCCCCTTAGACAAACATTCAACCCCGGTCTACAAGGTCCCCTTGGACGAGCAACCCATGGCTGCAGACAAAGATCCTTCTGTCAGGTTGGTCGACTACCTCCTCTGACTAAGTAGACCAGGGACCACGATGGCCCGGGACGACGGAACCATGGGATCTTGATCGGGTCTATCATCCATTCCCCCACCATCCGCTTTAAGTGAAAGATGGTGAAACTTCTGTTTTAAATATCAAAATCTCCAAATATTCCAATTCTCCAAATTCTCAAAACTTTCCAAACCTTTACAAATACCCAACTCCAAACTCAATTTCCAAATTCAATTTCTACCAATACTTAAACCCATTGCTGCTACTATATGCCAGATAACACGTATCTTTATACGTATCTGATCGACGACTAGCCTTAATCGAAAGTTCTCTCTCGTGATCGGGAGGGGTAATTAACTATAGGGGCTTGCGCCTATAGGAAACCAGAACTCAGATCATAAAGTCCTTGCAAAAATGAGGGCGAAATCTCTGGGTAGTGTCTTATCTACAAACCCATCTGCCTTCCAAGATTTACCTCGGAACTTAGTTCGTTAAAACTCCCTCGCCGAATAAGAAAAGCGAGTGGAGGCCGAGGCCGAATTTTCAGAGCCCACAGTCCCCTTGGACGAAGCAACCCATGGCTGTCGACAAGGATCCTTCTCTCAGATTGGGTCAACTACATCCTCTGACTAAGTAGACCAGGGACCATGATGACCCGGGACGACGGAACCATGGGATCTTGATCGGGCCCATCATCCATTCCCCCACCATCCGCTTTAAGTGTAAGATGATGCAATTTCTGTTTTAAATATCAATTTTTCCAAACATCCAAACCCATTTTCCAAATTCCAAACCCATGCTGCTACTATATGCTAGATACATGTATCCCTACGTATCTGATTGATGACTAGCCTTAATCAAAAGTTCTCTCTCGTGATCGAGAGGGGTAATTAACTATAGGGGCTTGTTCCTATAGGAAACTAGAACTCAGATCATAAAGTCCTCACAAAATGAGGACGAAATCTCTGGGTAGTGTCTTATCTACAAACTCATCTGCCTTCCAAAATTTACCTCAAAACTTATTCCGTTAAAACTCCCTCACCGAAAAAAAGCAAACAATAGCGAGCGGAGTTTGGGGCTGAATTTTCGGAGCCCACAGGTACATCCTCTTGCAAATGTCTAGTGAGAACATCCATGACTAAAGCAAAAAGATATGGACTTAACACTGATCCTTGATGTAATCCAACCAAAATAAGAAAATACTTGGTCAAACCACCTTGTGTTTAAACATAAGTATTAGCTCCTGCATACATATCTTTCTTTAATGATTTGAATATAAGTATTATTAACTCATTTCTTTTCAAGAACTCTCCATAGTAGTTCTCGTGGAACTTTATCATATGCTTTATCTAAATCAATAAATATCATATGTAGATCCTACTTATTCTCTCTATATTTCTCCATTAAACCTGTATGGCTTCCATAGTAGACCTACCCGGTCTGAATCCAAATTTATTTTTAAAAGCATTAGTATCACGCCGCAACCTACGGTCCATAACTCGCTCCCATAATTTTAAAGTATGACACATTAACATTAATTTCTCTATAATTCGCTCACTCCTATGCATCACCTTTATTCTTAAAAATAGGAATTAACATACTCATTCTTCACTGATCTTACATTTTTTTAGCCTTCAAAATAATATTAAAAAGTTTAGTAAGCCAAGAAATTCCTTCATCTCCTAAGCATTTCCACATCTCTATTGGAATATAATCAGGTCCAACAGTTTTGCTACTCCTCATTTTCTTTAAAGGCTCTCTAATTTTGGTTTTATTAATACGCCGATAAAAACAAAAATCTTTATTTTCACTAAGTCAATCATATTTTCACATTTTTCATTAAAAAGTTTAGCTAGAATTATTAATAAATCTTTTTATTAAATAAATATTTAATAAATTTTTTTAACAAAAATTACTATTACTTGAAAATTACTTTTAATAAATAATTTAATTAAAAATGAATAAAATATCACTTGATTTAAGGGTGCGTTTGCGACGACTGCAGCTGTCGGTAAAGTAGGTTGTGAAATTGTTGTACAGAAAGTTGCTTCCTGAAGTTGCTTTATATAAATCATTATATTTTGTTTGGATAGTGTAACTGTAGAGCTACTGTGCTGCAGCTTCATGAGAACAATTTACCTTCATACCCTTATATATATTTAGATGAAATATATAATTTTTTTAAATTTAAATTTTTTTAAAATGTATATGATAATCAACTAACATTTCTAAATCAAAATTGTATCAATTCTTAAGTTGGCCAATATGATGCCCAATGAAATTGAAATAAATTTGGTAGAAAAAACCAACGCTTGCTTCAATTTACAATTCTCTCCACTTGTAAGCTTTTGGCTTTCACCAAGCTAAAGGTAGATTGTAATGTTGATGATAACTGTAATGCAATTGTCTACCTCTAAATAAAAACACCATAATAATTTTAATGACCAAAATTGCATAAACATATCCAACATAAACTTTTTAAAGAGTCATTATATATTGAAATTTACAGAACAAGTTGGGGAAGGATATCACACTAATCATTAGTTCTTGCGAATCAATATCATCTAGATAGCACCATAGCGGCCTCAATATGAACACAATCCTCCAAAGGGGCAAGCATCCTCTACATTCCAATTCCAATAGACAATGTTCTCTAATAGCTTACTCTGAACAATAAGCAAATGTAAACAAAAACAAGGAATGCCCATAAAATCTAACTACTTATCTACCCAGTTACAGAAAAAATAAAAAACCCACCAAGCAGGCTCAATTGGAAGCTGTCTAAAATTTAGAGAACAACATAGATAAGTGAGTAGATGAAGATAACTTCCAGAACTGTAAGAACCGATGAGATCAAGGTAAACAAAATTAGTATTCAATTCATGATCCATTGCACATGACGACAATAATAACCAGTGCTTTCACTCTATTCGGCCTGAAAATGCAGAGGTACCACGCCACAACCGCCCCCCAGTCGTGACCAACCACAAAAACCTTCAAAATATCACTCAAATCTCAGAAAAACAAAACCCGTAAACAACAGCAGCTCCCATAACGTCACCCCCGTCGTCGTCTCCGATCAAAATGCAGTAACTTCCGATCCGACAGAAGAGAAAGCTGACGAAGGAGAGTCGTTGGGGGGAGCAAAGTCGAACGACAGCGAGGGATGCCGTCCAGAGAGCAAGGTCGAGCAGCGGCGAAGGGCTCGGGCAAGGCCTGGTTCACGATCTTCTTGTGACTGCTAGAGGCGGCGACTTCTGGAGTTTGGAGCTCGGATGGGGTGGAGGTCTCCGGACGTCGGGGAAGGAGGAAGAGGCCGAAAGAAATGCGTGAGAGAGAGAGGTTATCTTCAGAGCAAGCGAACTCCAGTCGCTACTCCCGATCAAAGCTTCCGATCTGACAACAAATGGAAAGCCGCACGGGAGAAGGAGAAAATGGGGATAGTTCGCACAGCAAGGACATTAATCTATTTCTCATAGATACAAACAGCGGGAAGCAGCCGAAACGCGGGAGTCTTCCGCCGGACGTGAGAAGCAGCCGGAGGACGCAAAAATTTCGAGAACGGAGCACGAACGTGTACTCCCAAACCGCCTCTGGGTTACGTTTCATACAGTGCAGCAGGGAAACAGCCATCCCAAACGAAGCCTAAATCATTAACATTAAAATTTGATATTAGGACAAAAAAAAACCCTTTTTTAAGTTGTCGAGAGACTAAATTGGTTCCTCAAAAGAGTTGGGGACTATTTTGGTCTCTAATAAAGAGTTGTGAGACAATTTTAGTCCTTTTCTCTCACCAAAAATCACCTTGATCAGGCATGTATCTTGAAGCATAATTGAATTGGGAGCTTTCAAAATTAAATTTGGGACTATTCGAACTTTAATCTCAGCAAACTTATATTAAAATTGAATATCTCGACAAGACAAATTTAACAACACCAAAATTGATCTAGTCCGAGCCCAAATGGGCTCAAATCAAGAGATTAAATCATATTTGAAAGCTTCAGAGCATTAATTGGATGACTAAATGATATCCAAATTAGACATGCTAATAGTCAAATTGAACAATTCTACGAGACGAATCCAATGAGCCGGATACCACTTAATTCTGATATCATTAAAACACTTAAATGCTGAATATATATTTCATGATCAAAGGAATCACTTTGGGCCGTACTATGAAGTGTTTTGGATCCTAGATCAAATTATCGAAATGTTCATCCAACAAAAGCCTATAAATAGAGTCAATTGTCCTCATGAGTAGAAGGGGGGATAATTAGAGAGAGTTCTTTTGCATTTTCTAACCAATTCCGCCGACGATCACCACCAACTATTACCATTGACAACCCATCATCGTCATTGACGATCAGCATAAAAAATCATCACCATCTCTAGAATACTGAGAAAATCTAACATTGTTGTTGGGTATAGTTGTCCGCCTGTGGACACTGTTTTTTATACTCCTTATTGAAAAATTAGATGTTTTCTTAATCTCCCTCTTTCTTCAATAGTGAAGAAAAAAAATTCTTGTATCACTTGCTACATAGTAGATTTTTCAAATGGTCTAGATCTTGTGATTTTTCCTCTTTTCGGATTTTCACATAAAAAATCTCCAATCTTACTGATTTTATCTGTATATGTTGAATTTTGGTACAACACTGAGACGTAAAATATACACTCTACTAATTCAAAATTTCTAGCACGTAACAAGATTAATCCAAACCTTAAGTGTGCATTTTTCATTGCATGCCGATTCATATCAAAATTTCCGGTCCATTAATTTCTTAATTATCTAAAAGTTAGGGTCTGATGCTATGTCCTTGTTGATAGTGGATGGGTCTCTTAAATGCTATAAAGCTCCTTCTTGCATCCAAAAGGCTTTGCCCAGCTTTTAATGGTGCTATTGAGCATGATTTTTTTTTTTTTTTTTCTAATTGAGCATGAAATTTATATTTGCTCGCTACTTGATCTTCATCTTCCATGGGGCAAGATCTTTATGGGCTTAAATAATCTTTTTTAAAATTCAATATCACTATTCATAATCTCTGCTATTGATCCAGACCTCACGAGCTTGCTCTCTTTGTTCTTCGCTCTAATGTCATCAAGGTTGACTACACTTAAAAAGCACTTCCAATGCTCTCTTAAGATGAAGGATATAGGACACTTGTATCAGTCCTTATTCTTGGATCTCGTCAGAATTTAATGGCTATTCTCTATGAAAAACCAAGTACGCCTCTTATATTCTTTATAACATCACCAACTTGAAGACCCTATCTACTCTCTCAGAACCATACAGTTATTTTAATTCATCAAATGAGACGCTTTATATTAAATCTTAAATCAGTATTTATTGGTATATTTGATTGTCACTAGTTCATCCTGCATTTCTATGCAATTCATTGTGCTAATCAATTACTTGCTACTCCACACACTCTCCATTATGCTACTATCCTTTGAACCATTTGCTCGTGCAATTTCCACATATATTAGTTGCCCAATTTGATTCTTTTTATCTAGAGAGCCTACTGATCTAAATGTCATAATTTATTTTCTGTTCTTTTGAGCACTTCTCAAAATTTTGGCTTATTATAATAAATAAATGAAAACTGCTTGTTCCAACTTCGAGGCAAAATATCACACCCCTGTTGATTTAGTGAGGGTATTATTAGCTTTGATGTTTACTCATAATGTGATGCATAATTACTCTCCTATTCTATGCTATAACAATTACAATGCGATTAAGATTGCTCTAAAATGATATTTTATTATGAGCGCACCAATCACATTGAAAATGACCATCATTTAGTTTATTGTGAAGTTGTTTCTTCTAATATTCTTCTTCTTCTACAATATGTGATTAATCTACAGACATCCTCAACATATCTTTTTAAGGGCAAACTCAAATTTTTTGTTATGGAAAGTTTTATTGGCTTTCCATATTTGGTCGTAATTAGAGGAAATCTAATTATTATGGAAAGCATTTATTAAACTTTATATATTTTGAATTTCTACCTTTATGAAGGGAGAACTATTATATAAAGTATTGTAACCCTTTTTTTTTTTGTAAGAGCAGAAATAAAAGATCATTCCCTCCCCGTGGATGTAGGCTATTCTTCACTAAACCATGTAAATCGCTTCATGTTGATTGAGTGATTTTCTATTTTTCTGCTTTGTATTGCACAACAATTGATATCAAAGTCGGATTTCAGTGCGATTTCTTGTGGAATTTTTGAGATTTCAGTTTCTTGACAGAGGAGCCGAGTGGAAGGCTCCATGCGAGTGTCTTTTTGCGTACATCTGGCCAAGCGAAAGAATTGCATGGAGGCACGCGAGCGTCATTGCTACTCTAAGGTTCGCGAGTGCGGGCCGTGCGAGGGCAAGGCTAGCATATGGGCGGGCCACACGTGGGTCAGAGCGCGAGGAGTGGAGAGGTGCACGTGCGGCTGTGGAGGCATGTGGGCCTGGGTTGGAGTAGAGGATCAATTGCGACTGTGAAGGCATGCGGGCGTGTGGGCCTATGTCAGAGCAAAGGAGCGCGTGTGGGCTTGGGTTGGAGCAGAAGACAAGCTTGATTAGGAAATTGTGTGCACGATTCCAGGCTGAATTGAGAGCAAGTTCGGAATCCAGGTTCGTGCAGCTAGCATCTCTCATGCATGAACCTGTGAGCCAAATTGATGCAATTCAGATGATGTAAGGCGGTTGTGATTTAGGTAAAGTTGTGGAGGCTACAAGATTGTGGAAATATAGATACATCCACCTCGAATACGCATTGGACATCGCTAATTGATGCTACCTGGTCATGTGGAGATGTGAGTTGATGGATGCGTTGTGCTTTTTTAATATGGAGGAAGTTTTGGATAGTGATGAATGTCATGAAGAGATGTCTGAGAGAGATTGAGTAAAGATGAAATAGAGTGCCTATGGCTTGATCAAATATTGCTTATCTCAGGAGATCAGGTATGTGGTGATGATGTAGACTTCTGTAGGAAAATTGTGGAAGACATTGGAAAGCAATTATCTGACGAAGAGTGTGGAGAATTGTCTCCATATGAAACATCAGCTCTACAGATTTCAGATTAGACATTGAGTTATTATTGATGAGCATTTAAATGACTTCACAAAGCTGTTAGTAGATCTGTTAAATCTGGATGAGAATGGTGGAGATGAAGACAAGATATTCATTCTATTGAATTCGCTCCCGGATGAGTATGAGAACTTCAGGATGATACTCATTCATGGGAAAGAAGCCTTTAATTATTGTGAGGGTGATTATGACATTGTTGAATCACGAGCTCTGTCGTAGGGGCAAGGAATCTGTAAAGATGAATTTAATCGGGGCGCTCACACTTCAATTAGGAAGACCTAAGAAGAAGAAGAATTGGGATAAAAAGGTGGCATCGGTAGTGGCAATGCTTCTCAAAAGTGGAGCAAGTCTCGTGGGCACATTCTTGTAAAAAATCAGTGTGACTTCTATTTCGAGGCTGGTCATTGGAAGAAGAATTGTCCGAAGTTGAAGGAGAAAGGAAAGTGAATTTCCTCTGAGTTGAAAGCAAACCTTATTGTTGAAAGGTGTGATGAAGATTCTGATGTATCATTATATGCAGTTTCTCATAGTTTGTATGCACATAACTCATGCTGGAATCTAGACACTGGAATTACTTATCACATTTGTCCCACTTGAGAGTAGTTTTATTCATACATGGAACTTGATAGCAGTGCAGTGACTATGAGAAATGATTAAGCTTGTCGTACCATTGATTTAGGGAGTATTTTTATCAGGATATATGTGGTATCATGGAAGAGCTGACTTGTATGAAACACATTCCAAATATCTAGAAGAATTTGTTGTCTGTTTGGACATTAGAGATCAAGGGCTATAAGATAGTTATTGAGGTAGGAGTTTTGAAGATATATCATGAAACATTTGTTTTTCTTGAAGGGAGTTTGTCACCATAATATTTACTATCTTTAGGATAGTACATTAATTGGAACGGTTGTTGTGACCGATGTTTCTTTTAACGCCACTCCATTGTGACATATGCGGCTTGCTCATGCTGGAGAGGCTCTACTTAAGGCTTTGGTGAAGAAAGGATTATTCAAAGGAGCGAGCACCTACAAGCTCGATTTCTATGAATACTGTGTGTTTGGAAAGAAGGCACAGGTATCCTTTGGTACTGTTATCCACAATATAAAAGGTATCTTTGAGTATATTCACACAGATGTTTGGGCCTCGATGAAAATAACATCATTGGGCTGGCGAAAATACTGTCTCTTTTATTTATGATTACCCCAGATATGTTTAGGTGTACACCATTAAGCGCAAGAGCGAGGTACTGGAGATTTTTAGAATTAGAAAGAAGTAAATTGAGACTCAGACTGGTAAAACGATCTGGTGTATCAGATCAGACAATGGGGGTGAATACACATTGAATGCATTCTTGCAAGAGTGCTAGAGATTGAGGATAGAGCACCATTTACTATTTGATAGACACCGCAACAAAGCGGAGAATCTAACTTTGGTGGAGAAAGTTCAGTGTTTGTTATCCAGTGCTAGGTTGGATAAAGTCTATTGTGTTGAGGTTATATATTATTTTTATCATTTGATGAACCTTCTGCCTTCTAGAGCTATTAGGAAGAAGCTTCTAAAAGAGATGTGGTCAGGACATCCTACTAGATATTAGGAGCACATAAGAGTGTTTGTATGTCTATCTTACTACTATGTTCAAAATGATAAACTAGGACACACGCAAAGTTGACAATCTTTATTGGTTTCAAGCGTGGAGTTAAGGGCTTAAAACTCTATGATAAAAAAGAGAAGAAGATTGTCATTAACATAGATGTTACATTCGACCAGGCGAGCATGTTGAAGCCTCGGGGCTCGAAGCAGGTGGAGAGTTCTATTGGGGCCATAAATGCACGATAGAAGTTGAAGTTTGATGCAACTCCATTTGTTCCACAATGTACGATCACTTCTACTTATGTATCTGATTCAGTTGCAAATCAGGAGGTATATATTGACAGTGATAAAAAAGAGGTATAAGATGATATTGAAGGTGAGGTTTTTGCTCAAGAATCTATTGCTAGGGGTAGGACTGGACGTCAGAATATCCCAAGCCATGGAGGTTGAAATTCTAGGTCTCTATAAGAAAGCAGTGGATAGTCCATATGATGATATTTGAAAAGGGGCTATGTATGAAAATATGGAGTCTCTTAGGAAGAATGCCTACTTTGAGGTTGGTGAAATTTCCTCAGGAAGAAAAGTCATTTGGTACAAATGAGTGTATGCAAAGAAAGAAGGATCTGATAGAGTTGATGTGTTGTACAAGGGTAGAGTGGTGCCAAAAGGCTTTGCGCAATGAGAATGAATTGATTATGAGGAGGTGTTCACCCCAGTGGTCAAGCATCCCTCAATCCATGCTTTCTTAGTATTTGTAGCACACTATAGTCAGATTCTAGAGCAGCTCGATATAAAAACTATGTTCTTACATGGGAAATTGCAAGAAGAGATCTATATATTATAGTCTCCTGGATATGGAGCCTCAAATTGCTTGGTTTGTAGATTGGACAAGTTTTTATACGGGTTGAAGCAATCACCACGATAGTGGTATAAGAAGTTTGATCAGTTTATAATGGGAGAGGAGTACGCAAGGAGCCACTATGATTATTATGCATATTTTAAAAAATTGGTCAATGATGAGTTCATCTGCCTTCTTTTATATGTTGATGACATGTTGATTATATCTGCCAGATAGACTGAGATCAATCGGATGAAGAAGCAATTGTCCAAATAGTTTTGAGATGAAGAAATTTGGTGAAGCTCGTAGAATTCTTGGCATGAAGATTCTTAGGGACAAGACAACTGGAAAGGTTTGGCTCTCACAAGGGGCTTATGTTCGGAAGGTGCTAAAAAGGTTTAGGGTTGACGTCTCGAGCAAGGCTGTGAGTCTACCCTACCCATTGCATCTCATTTACAGTTGAGTTCAGATCAGTGCTAGTGTAGTTGGCAGTTTGATGTATGTCATGATTCGCACGAGACTAGAAATCGCACAAGCAGTTGGTGTTGTTAGAAGGTTCTTTCATGATCCAGGAAGGAGTCGTTGGCAGGTTTTGAAGAGTAGTCAAAGGTATTTGAGGGTAAAATTGTAGGCTGTGTTTGAGAGACAATCATCTATTGTTGATTTATGTGTAGGCTACACTAACTCAGATTATGCCAGTGACACTAATAGGTGTAGGTCTTAAATTGGATATTTATTCACATTGGAAGAAGGTCCGATCAAATATTGTGCGATAGAAAAGTCCCCCTCAAACTTAAGGGAAAGTCTATAAGATGGTGGTGAGACCTGCAATGCTTTATGGTGCCGAATGTTGGCCATTAAAAAAGAAGCATAATACTAAGTTAAGTGTTGCAGAGATGAGGATGCTTAGGTGGATGAGTGGCCCCTCAGAGATAGGATACGAAATGAGCATATACGTGAAAAGGTTGGAGTAGCTCCAGTGGAAGATAAGATTAAAGAGAGTCACCTTAGATGGTTTGGTTACATCAAACAGAGGCCTTCTGATGACTTGGTTAGGAAAGTTGAGGTATTAGATTTGACTTATGTTAAGAAAGGTAGAGGTAGACCTAAAAAGACTTGATTAGAAAATATTATAAATAATCTTTCTTTATTAGATTTAAATGAGAATTTGACTTTTAACCGAACACAATGGTGAAAAAGGATTCATGTAGCCAACCCCATGTAGTGGGATAAAGGCTTGATATTGTTGTTGTTGGCAGAAGGTCTAGTTAGTTAGTGATCAGCTCTTCAAGTACTATTGCTTTGTCTACTACAGAGGCTTAGTACATGGCAGGCATGGAGGTGATGCATGAAGCAATATATATGTATGGCCTACTAGATGAGTTGGGAATTGATCGGGAGTCTTTGAAAGTATTTTGTGACAGTCAGAGTGCGATATTCTTGTATACAAATCTGATTTATCATGCTCGTATCAAGCGCATTGATGTAAGATATCACTTTGTTCGGGACTTGATTGATGAGGCAACGTTCAATTGCAAAAGATAGATATGAAGGACAATCCAATAGATATGCTTACAAAGGTGTTACTAGTTTAGAAGTTCATTTACTGTAGGAGTTTGGTGAACATTCGAGCTCATGGCTCATTATATGTGGTTACAATATTTTTTTCCCGCTTTGTATTGCACAACAAAATTGTCATTCTATGCTTCTTTGAATTTCCATTCTATGCAAATATTATCGATAACATATAATTTTTCCCTCATTAGTAAGAAATTTTCTCTTATATTTAACATGTACTATTCTCTTACCTAACATAGAGGCTTAGCATTTTCTTTGTACCTGATATTTCATCAAAAAATTATCTTGATCGGGCACGAATCTCGATGCTAAACCAAGTTGGAAACTTCCAATATTAAAATTCGGACCATTTGAACTCCGATTTTAGCAAACTTATAGTCGAACTGAGCGTCTCCAGAATACGAACCCAACGACACCAAATCCAACCCAATCTGAGCCTAAACTGGTCCAGATCAAGGGTTAGAAGCGCTGTTGGAAGGTTTGAACCACAATTTGGATTATCAAACGGTTTCCAAACATAACGTGCTTATGGTCGAATCAAGCGGCTCGACGAGACGAATCCAACAAGCCCAAGATCACTGAATTATGACATCACTAAGACATTCAAATGCCCATCAAACGGTCCATGATCATGGGATTCAACATTGGTCATCCATTCAACCACTCCCCATTTACCTTTGATCTCTCACCTATTTACAGGCCATGTTACTCCAGAAATCTATAAATAGTTCTCTATTTTCCTTGAAAGGGGGACCCAAGGAAGAAGAGAAGAAGAGAAGAGAATGAAGAAGAGAAGGAAGAAGCTCCTCCTCGACCACCGCCTGAGTTCCGTCGAACCACCGCTTGACGTTGTTGCTCCGCCAGACCACCACTTGAGGCCCTCACCTTCGATGGATTACCACTTGAGGCCCTCATCCTCGTCGGACCCCCACTTTAGGCCCTCACCCTCGCCGGACCACCGCTTGAGGCCCTCACCCTCACTGGACCACCACTTGAGGCCATCACCCTCGTCGGACCACCACTTGAGGCCCTCACCCTCGCCGGACCACAACTTGAGACCCTCACATTCGCAGGACCACCACTTGAGGTCCCACCTTCGCCGGATCATCACTTGAGGCCCTCGTATTGGTCGGACCACTACTTGAGGCTCTCACCTTCATCGGACCACTACTTGAGGCCATCACCTTTGCCAGACCACTAGCTGAGGCCCTCATCCTTGTCGGACCACCACCTGAGGCCTTCACCTTCGCTGGACCACCACCTAAGGGTCTGAACTCCGCCAGACCACCACTCGAGGCCCTAAATTCCACCAGACCATCAACTGACTCCAAAGTTCTTTCAAGTTACTGTCGGACTACTAACTGACACCCCAACTTCCAAGTGACGCCAGATTTAACACTAGACTTCAACCATACGGTTGACATATATAATCTGATCGCCCTCAAGGACGAGTCAGCCCACTGTACTCAACTCAAATTCTAGTGAAATCTTTTCAACTGGGCTATGCCCCATAGTTTTTCCTCTTTCCAGGGTTTTTCACGTAAAAAATCTTGTGTTCTCTGTGTGTGAGCTGGATATCCGTGCAACACTAAGACGTAAAATTATAACTCTATCGCCGCGTATATTCTATCCCGCAACAGTACCTACAAGACATTGCAGAGATCAAACTTCTCCCATTCGACAGGATCTACTAGATGTCATCAATATAGAACTAAATATCATTTTTAAAAAGTATCATTTAAAAATATCATCAAACATTTCCAATTTCCATTCAAAAAACTCTAGTAATAATAACCTACCTTGCTCGACGCGCCTCCAGAAATCGGTTCAGCGAGCGCGATCGTGCCATTGGAAGCGAGTTTACTACTCTTGGGATCTCTGCATGCAGAACACAATAGCCATCTTTAGTCAGAATCATTTATGAAATGGAGTAAATTCTTCCCACCTCTTATAACCTGCTGCCCTGAAGGCGGCGGCGTCCAATATATTTCCCTGCCACCTGGCAATCTGTGAATTGGCAATCTCTGAATGGATTCAGGGTAGGTGAGAAACCGAGTTGGCCGTGGATGTGCTGCAACTGAAGAGCTCCTCCTCGGTGGGAGCGGCGGCTTCCCTACAGCAGGCCTAGTAGCAGGTTTAGCGGCCATAAGCACGATAGCTTTTGCCTGTCCCAAAGAAGAACAGTTAGTCGTGTCTCATGCGTAAATTGCATACACTGTGATTAAAATGTCTCAAAGTAAGTGTCTTTGCTTCCATAATTACCTCGAATGCGACTAAGTCTTTATACGCATTCATAGAGATGTGCATGTATATGCATGTGTATGTATGCTTTTACCTGTTTATGTATATACATAGGGCTGTCAAAATCGGGTTTCAGGTTCAACTCGAAACTGACCAGACAATATATGATCTGATCCGAACCCAACCTGTTTTTAAAAACGGGTCAGACCTGCCTCAGGTCCGGGTCAACCCGACACGACCTGAATTACACAGCAGGCAAGCTGCGAGCAACGCCGTAGCGGGCCAGCCTCTCCGTCATTGAAGGCTTTGACGAAGCCTCACAGGCACCCTAGCCAAGATCCCGGTCTCGACCCGAAAATCCGAAACCTGAAATTAAAGATTAATTGTGTGCATGTATGTATATACATGTGGACATCTCTGTTCTATAATTGATAAGATTATTTTATATTTCAAGTAGCTTTTATGTTCGTGAATAATTCGTGTTCGGTTTGATAAGTTGTGAATAATCATGCATAAACAGAAAAAAATTATGTCTGGGCTTAAGCCTAACAACACTTAGATTGTTTTTATTAGTCTTATGTACACCCCTACCTCCTCCAGTTTAACTTTTTCATAGACTTTAACTCTCCCATTGTAGAAGATGGTAAACGGAGCACCAGTGCTAGGGATCTTCATTGTAGAATTCCTTCAGAACCCTGAAGAATCGAGATCAAAGGAGTACCTTATCGTAATGAAAACTGGAAAAAAATTAGCCAAGAACTAATTTTTACAAAGGATTACAATAGGAAATACAGAGATCAAGGAAATGTTCCTTTAATGAATAAGATCTCACAAAGAGGCAGAGAGTATCGAGACCTTAATATCACAGCTTAGGCGATCAGTTCGTTTGGGCCATATCTTTTAAAAAGGCCGAAATAACGGAGATATCCAAGCTTTAATCTGTACCCATTCAGTCCTTTTATTATTGTTACTTAAAATTCGGTCCCTATTTGTTAGATAAAATTTAAACCATTGCTGCGAAGCCTCCTTCCGCTTAAGAACCCCTATCTCCGGTTGAGGTTGACAAAGAAGTTTATTATTTATGGTGAACTTAATAATTAGTTGTGACCGAAGGAAATAAGAAACATAAATTTGTTTAGATCGAGAGGTCCTATTTGAACCTCATAACACGTACATTAAATTAACATGGACTTCCGATTGGCTGCTTTATGGGAGAATAAAAAATGGTTTGAAGTCGAAGCTTACGGGTGGTCTCGGGCAGCAGAAGGAGACCCTGGCCGCTATTCTGGATAGGCAGCAAGTTGCTGTTGGCTATCAAAATGGAATCAACGCCATGATAAGGTGTAGGCTGTTGTAGGTTGGAGGTATTAACACATTATAAAACGGCTTCTTGTGACCGTTACTTTTGTATTTACCATGTTACCATTTCTCTGTTTATTTATACTAAGTCCTGTAATAGCATTGTATCATTTGAATACTATTTTTCTCTGTTTCTCTGTTTCTCCTATTCACGCCATCTCCAGCCTTCCTTCCCTTCTTTGCTCTCATGGTATCAGAGCCATAGAGGAAGTTCAAGATCATGGAATCTTTACCCCCTCCTTCCTCCGCCGATCAAATTGCCGACATCTTAACTAAACCATTCTCGGTCTCAAGATTCATGGAATTACGCTCCAAATTAACCACTCGCTCACCGACTGCTTAATTTGAGGGAGGATATTAACACATTATAAAACGGCTTCTTGTGACCGTTACTTTTGTATTTACCATGTTACCATTTCTCTGTTTATTTATACTAAGTCCTGTAATAGCATTGTATCATTTGAATACTATTTTTCTCTGTTTCTCTGTTTCTCCTATTCACGCCATCTCCAGCCTTCCTTCCCTTCTTTGCTCTCAGGAGGTGTCTATGCGCCTGAGTCGAGTACCCATTCTGTCACGAGAGCTGAATGGTGTTGTGTGAGCAAAGCATGCGGGTTCCAGGATGAGGGTGGGGTAAACTGTAGATTGCAACGATGCCAGCAGTTGAGGGCCATTTAGGATGTAGAGGATGATGTCCTCTGAGTTGATGTGTGAATCGGCTGCAACAATGTTGTCCAACAAGAGACTTAATCTGAGCAAGATACTGGGTCATTGAGCGGTCACGCATCTGGATGTGGTGTAGCTCATTTTTGGGTTGAATGGCGGGAGTAGGGGTGTAAACGAGTCGAGTCGAGTCGAGTATTTGCCTTATCAAGCCTGGCTCGTTTAGTCCTTAATGAGCTCGAGCTCGAGCTCGAGCTTGAGATCGAGCTCGATTAGTAGGCTCGAGCTCGACTCGTTTAGAAAATATTAAGCTCGAGCTCGACTCGAAAGCTCGAGCTCGTTTGAAAAGCTCGAGCTCGAGATCGAGCTCGTTTGAGAATTACCAACGCATGTGATGTGTATTATTATATATATAATTAATATTATAAATATAATATATATAATTATATATATAATTATATCGAGTAGCTTGATAAGCTTTCGAGTCGAGTCAGGCTGAGCTTGAACTCGAGCTCGTTAAGCATTCGAGCTCGATTGTAGGCTCGAGCTCGAGCTCGAAGCTCGATAAGCTCGGCTCGCGAGCTCGTTAACGAGTCGAGTTCGAGCCGGCTCACGAGCCGGCTCGGCTCACTTACATCCCTAGGCGGGAGCGATTTGTGGGTTGTAGTCGTCTATCAAGAGTGATCCATACCTCGTGGGCTGAGGAGAGAGTGAGCACATAAGGTAGGACATATGGTGATATAGTGGAGAAGAGAGCTAATATAAGGTTACGATCAATGAGACACCATAGGCGGTGGTCTGTGGTAGAAGATTCAGGCGGAGGAGATTGGGCGCCAATGAGGTAGCCTTCAAAATCGTTAGCAGAGAAATGCTGATAGATTTGCAGTTGCCAGATAACATAGTTGTAATTAGTGAGTTGTGTATGAACAATGTGCTTAAGGTGGAGATGAGAAACTTGAGGGGAGGAAGGACGGTGTACTCAGCCATTGAGGCGGAGATATTGCAGTTGGGTGGGAGGGAGGCAGCTGACTCTTGATCGGTCATTAAGCTATAGGAAGACTGCGGTTAGGCTTCAGCTGCGATACCATGAAAGGATCTACTAAAAACATAGAAATATCAAAGGAGATAGAAGAAGAGAAATATTAGAAGAAACAGCGACGCATTAACAATTCTGGTTGTCTTCAGAATTTCTATAATCTTGATTTTGCACACCCTTTCTCTATCTAGCGGTCAATATAATCTTCTTTAATTTCCAGTTAATTAAAAAGAGAGCATTTGAGCATAATCTCTCATTCTCAACACTGGGCTTGATCTTAATATACAGTAGGATCTTGATGCCAACACAAATTTTTTTGAATCTAATAAGATTATCCTATTGATTTTCCCCTCTCTTGATGATTGTTGCTTCAGCGAGGCATTGATCAAAGCTCCAACTATTGCTTTGAGATTTTAGAGCTATGATGTACATAAGAAGCTATTTGATTTGCTGAAAACAAAAACAGAGTAAAATGAAATAATATAAAAGAAATTTGATGTATTTGAAATTATTGGAGTTATTTGGACGAGCATAAATTTAGTTTATGTGATTATTATTATTTTTTTAGTTTGAATTAAAATGAATGTAATGTAAAATTCAAAGATAGTGATCGCTGGTGGCCAATAACCAACGATGTTGGCTTGCAATGTTGAGCAAAGAGGACAGCGACCAACGGTGGTAGCTTGCATCAATAATGAAAGATAATTTATAGTGTATTTAGAAATAGGTCAAATCTGATGATTTTCAAATAAATCAAAATTGAACTAAAGGATGAATTTTAATTTCATGAATGAATTACATTGCATTTGAAATTCGTCCAATTAAACAATTGAATTCTTGAAATGCATTACAATTTAAATGCACCAACTAGATAACCCTTAAATGAAATAGTGATAATGTAAATTGAGGAACGGCAAAGAGTCAAAAATTAGTAAGAGATTTTTTTTAAGAGAACTAAATTATGCTTTTAATAATAAGCTTTGTTTAAAATTTTATTTATAATGTTAATTATATATTTTATTTGATGAAAATATTAATAATTATATATATATATATATATATATATATATATATATATATATATAAAATTTGTTGCGTACTGAAGTATTCACGACTGTAGAGAAATATAAAGTTTAACGTCCTAATTTTAGATGATGATTTAGCATACAAACATATAAAAGAGCGTGGTGTACAATTCACAAGAGAGCCAGGCCCAATTGAAATGATTCCATTAGTGTTGTCAGTTGTTTACAAAGGAAAATCTGCCTTGGAAGAGGGTATTATCTCAATGTAGCAAATACATATTGTTTAGACGCATTATATAGTTGGAGCAACTACTCTCAAGAGAATGTTGGCCTGTTTTTTGTTGATAAGGTAGTAATCGAATAACCATAGTTGACGGACGATGCAGGTTAGAAAAATTGTTGAAAGATGACGGAGATTGGAAGGACCATAGTCAGGCGATGACAGTCGGGGAGATTGTCATTTGGAGATGCATGTCGAAGAGATTGTAGTTGGCAGGTAGCGAAGGTTGTAGGGATAGTAGTCTATGGGCGACGTTGCTCGGAGGGACCATAGGCATTTCGGAGGAGATACGTCGTCGATAGCATCCAAGAAGAGTTCTAGCAAAAATCGGAGAACAGACAAAAGTCTGACGACATCCGGTGGTTGGGAAGAGATCTGACGGCAGCCGATGAATGGGCGGAAGTCCAGCAACGGTCGGTGGTAGGGAAGAGATCTGATGGTGGTCCAATGGAGTTCCCCAAGTTTTCTCCTTTTCTTCCTCCCACTTCATGTAAAGAATGAGAGACTATTTATATATTTTTTAAAAAGTGGCATGACTAGAAAATAAGGAGAAGATGCAATGTTCCATTAGACGTCTCGTGGCTATTCCTTTGATCATCAACATTTATCGAGCATTTGAGTGTTTTAATGATATCAAAATTCAACGATCTTGGGATTGTTAGATTTGTCTCGTCGAGCTGCTCGATTCACCTATAAGCATTTCACATTTGGATATCATTTGATCATCCAATTAATATTTTGAAGCTTTCAAAAAAGGCATCGAACCCTCGATTTGGACCCGTTTGGGTTCAAATTGGACCAATTTTGATGTCGTTGGATTCGTCTCCTTGACATGTTTCATTTGACTATAAGCTTGTTAAAATTGGAGCTTGGACGATCCTGAATTTAATTTTGAAAGTTTTTTTATTCATATGTACATCAAGATTTGTGCTCAATTAAAATTATTTTTTGGTGACATATCAATATTTTTTCTAAGTTACGCACTTATTTTATCATATTTTTAGTTTTATTTAAAAGATATATCATTGACATATTTATTACTTATTTTTATCCTATACTTTCAACAAGAGACCCACATCCTATATATCTATTTTATCATATTTATATCTCTATATTTATATTAATACATCATAATTTTAGGTGAGATGATTATAATTTGAAGAATAAGATTTTTTTTTTCTACCCCCAAAAAATATTTTGGATTATATGAGCTTATGTTCAACCAATCAAATGACTTCCATCCTCTTATCACCCAAAATCTTAAACTTCTCATTTCATTAATCCTCATTTAGCTGTTCTAATTATTGGGGCAAAAGTAGCTTTATTTTTTAGGATGGGCACTCATTATAAAAAAAAATTAATATAAATAAATATATATATATATATATATATATATATATATATATATATATATATATATATATATATATATATATATATATATATATATAAAAGATGAATTAAAAAATAATTATGAGATTTGAATTCTATCTTATATTGTTTGATAATATTATATTATGACTTCATTGGGAATTAAGCTAAAAAATATATATTTCAATGATTAGATGGCATGTCTACTTGAGAAATATTTATCTGAGTTGATTCTCAATTAAGAAAATACAAAATAAAATCTAAATTTCATAATTATCATTCAATTCATCAAAATATAAGTTTTTTGCTTTGAATTTTGTCTTATATATATTTTTCATTTCGAATTATTCATTAAATGAGTAATGAGTTTGCTCACCCTGAAAAATAAAGCTAGCCAACATTATTAAGAAAACTAGCAAGACTTGGTTTAAACTTCAAGATAGTTATTTGTTTTCAATAGTTTAATTAGCACTATATATATATATATAGCTGAACGCTGTGTCATTTACGGAACTTTTATTTGGTCCGGTGTAAGGATGTAGAGGAATATCCGGTTGTAGGCAAAATCCCGCCTATACCGAGGTGTACCGAGTTTTTTTTTTTTCCAAAAAACTCGGTACACCTCGGTATAGGTGGGATTTTGCCTACAACCGGATGTTCCTCTGCATCCGGTCAGAGGACGTAATAATTGTTCGTCATTTACGTTAGGTTGAGAAAAGACCCAATCGACTGAGCATTTTTTATTTCTATTTTTAGACATTTATATTAATTAAGATAAACTCACACATAACACATACTCAAATTTTAAATCCAAGATCTTTTGGTTGGTAGCCAAAGCTCCTTACTTCCAGATTAAGATGAGTTGCATCTGACTAAGCATTTTGATTTCATTTATTTTGCTAAGTTTGGGACGACTTTTTTATTGCTTGTTAAAATAGAATTTTAGTAAAATTTTTAATTTTTGTACTAAAATTTTGTCTTACGATGTAATAAAAAAGTCATCCCAAATGAAGCCTAAGTCTTTTTTTTTTTTTATGGTGAGTAAAATAGGATTATGAAATGCTTAATCTTATGTATGAAATCAACAAAGAAAATTTTTATTGAAATTTGGGTAATTGTATTTATTAAAGGCGGGCAAAATAGTTAAAATAATGATCTCTTCTATGAAAAAAAAATAAAAAATTTGGGTGGGTAATTACTCACCCTGAGCTCTTCCATCATTCTATCTATTCCACTTACTTGATTTTCAAAAGATTACAAGTAGACTATTGATTGGATGTTGGAGGATGAGCTCACTAATGGTAATATTTATGAGGGTAGTCTATTTGGTTGCAATTATTAGGGGCCTAAAGTAAAAAAAAAAAAAAAAGTTAAGAGGCTTTTGATTTTGTAGATGTGTAATATATAAAAAAAATGTAATATAAATCAAGATTGATATAGTATTTTGTTGGAAAATTAAAATATCTTAAAGCCTTATTTTTTCTATGTATTCTAAATTCTCTTAAACCGATCGAATTCCAAATAGAACGCTGAGTTTGAACCCAACCTCGCTCGGGTCATTGCAACTATACAAGGTTTTAAAAATTGGACCGGACAACGAACCAGAAGAAGGAGAGGTTCACGGTTCGGCCGGTCGAACCGAGGTCGAACCGGATGACGTAATAAATAATAATAATATAAAATTTATAAAATGAATGAGACATTTTCCTCCGGTTGTGAGGTCAGAGGAGTGAGCCGACGATTGGGATGAACGGAGATGGTTGGAGGAGTCCCTTGGCTTCTGCTTGTGGATGGAGGAGTCGCGCACGGCTTGAGGCGTAGAATTGTAGAAGACTCGAAATAGTGAAATACTCGCAGCTTATGAATAGGGCAGCGAGAATAGCGATCAAAACTTCCCCACGCACGCATTCGATCGTGGATGGACGGCTGGGATTTGCAAATTTTAGAACCGTCTGGTTCTTCAAAAGCCGCCCGGTTCGGCGGTTCCCCCGTTCAACCGAGTTTTGTACCGGTTTTTAGCCGGTTTCAAAGATAGCCGATTCTACATCAAATTAGGCCACCCGCCAGACCGATTCGCGATTGAACCGGTCAAACCGGCCGGACCGGTCCGGTTTTGAGAACCTTGCTACTATATGACATTATTCAATTACTGAGCCGAATTATTAAATCATTAAAATTTATCTTAATAACTAGTTTCTGAAATTTTGTGCATACTTTATTTATAAAAGAAAATATGATTTGCTTTCTATTAGTTTGAGCCTAAACGAGCCGAGCAAGCTCTTACTTATGCACAATTCAAGATTAGCTGAACTCGAAGAAAAATTTTTGAACAGGCCGAATGCAAATAAACGAGTTCGCCCAGATCCAGCTTATTTATAACCTTAATCACAGAATGGCATACTCACTAAGAAAGGGATGTAATATTGTTGCGTCACTGGAACATTCACGGCATTAGAGAGAGAGAGAGATTTTATCGTCCAAACTTTGTATGAAGATCTAACAGATAGATGGATAAAAGAGAGTGGTGTTAGAGTCACAAGAAACAACAAGATTTTTACATAGAAAATTCCGAAAAGTGGAAAAATCACAGGGTCTTGCCCAGTTAAAATGATTATGCTAAATTTTATTGTTGATTATAAATGAGGCACTTCAATAGGGGGGAGGCCTTGGCTAGATGTAGAGTATATACATCATAGATAGCACATTATATGGTGGGAGTTGGAAGAATCTAGTGATATGAGAGTTGTTCTTAAGATAGTGTTGTCCTATTTGATAGAGGTCGGACGAACTGAAGTTGACGGGCAATGAAGGTTGGAGGGACAGTAGTCAAAAAGGGACGGAGGTCGGAGGGTCCATAGTCAGCAGGCGGTGGAGGACGGAGAGACCATAGTTGGCGGGTAACGGAGGTCGACAGTGGTTAGAGGATTATAGCCGGTGGGCGACAGAGATTGGATGGATGGTAGTTGATGGGCCATGAAGGTCGGAGGGTCCGTAGTTGGCAGATGATGGAGGTTGGAGTGACCATTGTCGGCGGGCGATGGTGGTCTGAGGGACCATAGTCGGCTGATGACCGTGGTTGGAGGGACCGTAGCCAGCGGGTGACATAAATTGGAGGGATTATTGTCAGTGGGGGATGGTGGTCGAATGGATCATAGTCGATGGAAAATGAAGGTCGAAGAGACCTTGTTGGTGGAAGACGGAGGTCCAAGGGACCGTAGGTAGCAAACGATGGTTGGTGCCGTGGTGGGGGTCCATCAAAGGTAAGCGGATTGGCGGTAGTTCGGTAGTGGTCGGCGAAAATTCGTTGGTGGTGGTGCATGGTTAGAACTCTAGAATCCTTGAAGCCGCTGAGTTCTCTCCAATCTCTAGTCCAAAAAAATCTCCCTTTCATGAAGAGAGCATGTGCCTATTTATAGATTTTTGAGAGTGGCATGCTTAGTAAATATGAAGTAGATCTAGGGCAAAATCGAAGTGGTCAATTGGACGACTCATATTGATTCTCTCGATCATAGAGCGTTCATCAAGCATATGAGTTTCATAATGTTGCTAGAATTAAGCAATATTGGCTCATTGTTTACATCTCGTTGACCTGCTCGATTTGACTATAAGTATGCTATATTTGGATATCATTGGACTATCCAATTTATATTTTGAACCTTCTAAATGTGCTTTGGCCCTTCGATCTGAACCCTTTTGATCTCGAATTTGACCGATTTTAGTGTCGTTGGATTTGTCTCTTCGAGGTCATTAGTTTTACTATGGATTTGTTAAAATTGAACTTTGGATGTCTCCGAATTTAATTTCAAAAGTTGCCAACTTGATTATACCTCAAGATTCACACTTGATCAAGGTGATTTTTGGTTAGTGATGATATATTTTAGTTTGCATTTAAGATACGTCATAAAAAAAAAAAAATTTTATAGTCAATCATTATCTAATCAAATATCTCCTAAGAGTATAAATACATTTATTTTGTTTTATTTTATATTTATAATAAGTATAGGTAGATATTTAACTATACAATGCATCTAATCATTGTCACTTTTTAACATTTTAAATGAATTGAATTTCAAATGACGTTGAAAGCTATGCCGTATTAAATGATTCATGTCATGATTATTCGATAAATTTTACGCTAATTGTCGACTACTAAACACAACCCTCAATTTTTTTCATCCAGAATTTAGAACTTGACAATAACAGTGTTAAAAAATTCGTGTAGTCAATCACACGTAGTAGGATAAAAACTTGATATTCCTGTTGTTGATTGAGAAAGCTATGCCTCACTATTATTATTATTATTATTATTATTGGAAAGTACTACAAAAAGTTAAAACATGAAAAATGATAATCACGTGAGACGCACGAGGAGGGCGGTGAGGGTGGGGCCCAGAGGTGTGGACCCCATTTGGTTTATGATTGAGCCGGTTTTGTCAGATCTGATCACGGATTGTTTTCTGGCCTTTACATTCGGCCTTTGCTGTTATGCTGTTATTTATTCGGTCTTTTTATTTTCAATATAAAATATCTAATATTAAAATTAATCTCAGTTATTACTGCTAAATTTGCTTAGTCTGTACTAAATATTTTAAATCTCTTAACTATTTATAATTAAGTTTCTTATTTTAAAATTAAATTATAATTTTCTGATAATCCATGCTGATTTTCTTATTGCTTGATTATTTGAGTATGGAGCGTCGAACTTTGGACTAGGGGTGTCAATTTCGGGTCACGGGTCGGGTTCGGGTCGAACCCGAACTGACCCGAGTTCAAACGGGTCAACCCTAACCCGACCCGGGTAGACAAACGAGTCGAAAAACCGAACCCGGACCCCACCCGGCGGGTTGCCGGGTTGACACGACCCGACCCGGTTTGGGTGGCCGGCGCCGGAAACCGCGGCGGCCAACGGCGGCGGACGCGAGCGCGACAGCGCGGGCGCGGTCGGGCGCGGGCACGCGGGCGCGAGGCGGGCGCGGTCGGGAGCGGTCGGGCGCGGGCAGTCGCGGGCACGCGGGCGCGCTGGGGGGCGGGCAGAGGCGGGATTTGAATTTTTTCGAATTAAACGGGTTGGCGGGTCAACCCGAACCCGACCCGTTTTTTGAAACGGGTCGATTTCTGGAACCCGAACCCGACCCGTTTTGAAATCGGGTCGGGTTCAACCCGGATTTTCCGGGTCGGGTCCGAGTCGGGTTTTCGTGTCGTGTCAAATATTGACACCCCTACTTTGGACTTATGATTTGTTTGGGAGAGTTTTATTATTGTTTTGTTTTTCATATAGTAAGAATACTTTTATTTGACTGCTACTTTGTTACTATTTCTTAGAAATTTTTATGATGTAAAGATGCATTCTACAATATCAATAACTGTTGCGTCCTAGAATATTTGTGGTAGTAAAGAAATATCATGTTTATCGTTTTAGTTTTATACGAAGATCTAGTACATATATAGATAAAAGAGTAGAGATATAACTTTCATAAAAGACACAAAGACAATGGTCGGAAGGACTGTAGTTGGGCGACAATGGTCGGAAAGATTACAGTCGGGCGACAGAGGTCGGAAAGATTGTAGTCGGGCGACGGTAGTCAGAAGGACCATAGTGGGCGGGCGACGAAGATCGAAAAGGCCTTAGTCGGGCGAAGTTGATCCGAAGAATATTAGTCGACAAGCGATGGTGGTTAGAGAGATAATTGAATGGTGATACAGGTTAGAAGGATTGTAGTCATCAGGTGACGGTGGTCAGAAATATCATTTTTTGGTGATGGAGGTAAGAAGGATCATAATCGGCGGACGATGATGGTCAGAATAATATGTCTTGCGACGGAGGCTAGAATTATTGTAATCGATGGGCGACGGTGGTTAAAAATACCGTAGTCGGGTGATGATGGTCGAGATGACTGATGATAGTCAATGGCCGGGTGTAATTCCAACGTTAGTTGGTGGCCGGGCTGAAGCCCGACAATAGTTAATGGCAGGGCAGTGGTGTGGCAGAAGAGATCTTAGATTTATCTCTCTCCTCTCATCTTTCATTTTCTTTCCCTTTGCTCCGCCTCCCCCCCCCCCCCCCCCAAACACACACACACAAATAAAGAAAGAGGGGTATATTTTAAATGAACGGTCGATATCAACTCCCTTGATCATGGACCGTTTATCGAGTTTTTGTGTATCTCAATGATATCAGAATTTGGTGTTCTTGGGCTCGTTTGGATTATTCCGTTGAGCTGCTCGATTTGACTATAAGTATGTCACATTTCAGAATCGTTTGGTTATTCAATTTATAGTTTGAACCTTCCAAATGTGCTTCACGTCTTAGATTTGGACCCATTTGAGCTCAGATTGGGTCGAATTTGGTGTCGTTAGGTCCGTCTATTCGAGACGTTCAGTTCAACGATAAGTTTTGCTGAAATCGGAGTTCAAATGGTCCCGAATTTAATTTTGAATGTTTTCAATACGAATTTATCTCGATATTCGTGCTCAATCAAGATAAATTTTTGAAGATATATTAATAACGAAATTATTTTCTTCATAATTAACTTTTTAAAATATTACAGGCACCCAGATAAATCCTTAGTTGATGTATTCCTTAGGTAATATAGCACTATTAAGAAAAATGCTCGGGCAAAAAAAAATAAAATGGATGGTGCTCACCATTTCAAGCAAATGATAATTAGTCATTTTGCCAGTCCTAAACTTTTCTTTTGAGACATTTAAATCAATTTAAGATAAACTCACACACACATCACATATATAAACTTCGAACTTAAAATTTCTTTATTGATAGTCAAAATTTCAAAACAATCCATCAAGATAAGCTACCTATAAACTTTTGTTAGTTAAAATTTGTGCCCATCGGGCTTGCTCGTTGAATTTTTATTAGGTCCGGACACGTGACGTAACTCTACATCCGGACACCAATAAAATGTCGCCACGTGCTCTTACTCTCTACCGCGCAGCCCAACGACCAGACCCGGACCGGAACCCAATATTGCTATGTATTAGCTGATTTGTACAGACTAGGATATTGTTAAGTTTTGCTTGGTAATAATAAATATCATTTTGTCAAGACCAATACCTAGCAATACAGAGCAATACCTAGCAATATCGAGCAATACCCCGATTTTGCTAGGTGTCGCTCTGTATTGCTCGATATTGCTCGGTATTGGTCTTGACAGAGCGGTATTTCTCATTATTATCAAGTAATACTTAAAAATACCGAGCAGTACCTAGCAATACCGAGCAATAACTAACAATACACGAACATAGCAATACCAGGTTTCTGTTCCGGGTCGAGTCGTTGGGCCGCACGGTAAAGATTAAGAGCATGTGACAATATATTATTGACGTCCGAATTATTGCCCGTATGGCTCGTTGGTAGACTAGAAAATTTTTTCTTCAGTGAACCCGCGTTCGAAGCACCTAACGTTCCAAAAATAATATTTGTGGCCGTCCAATTCGTTGTGGCCCCCTGTCATTCCACGCATAAAACGTGCGGTCTTATTTTTATCAGGGCAAATTTTTTCTTCTTTTTATTTTTAAAGAAGTAAGATGACAAGTACAGCCAATTTTATGTTCCGGTAAGCAGTGGATTTCAATTTTTAAAATCTTGCTAATAAAAATTTATAATCTATTTGTGATGTCTATTTTATATTTTATAAAAGTAATTATAAAATTATTATTGAAAAACATAATTAAAATATTTTTATTTAAAAAATAGTTTTTTATCAGATAAATAAATAATAATAATGATAATACAACAAATAATAATAATCAGAAGGGATAAAACTACTCAAATAGACTAATAGGATCTATTAAAGACGAGAGGAGTTTTTGATAAAGATGATTATAAAGTTATTGTGAGAAAAATAATTTTTTAAAAAATGTTGAAAAAAGTTAGTTTTTTTAGGACGGAAATTTCCTGAAAGCAACGAAAAAATAATAGCAGAGCATAAATTGTGATTCCTATATGAAAAGCAAAATAATAAAAATTATCACAAATAAAGTCTTTGGCTTCATTTGGGATGACTTTACTACTGCTTTTTAAAGCAGTTTTTAGTAAAAAATTAAAAACAAAATTATATAGGTAACAAATGAATAATGGAGTGTAATTGAAGATTCCAGCAGGCTCCAAACATTCAAATGAATGATATAATTAGGCTTCTAGCAAATCTTTGTTTTAATATATGAATTATGGGTGTCAATATTTGACACGATCTGAAAATCCGACATGAAAATTTCGGGTTATGATCAATCCTTTTGTGAAACGGGTCGGGTTCGGGTTCAACATACCTACCCTTTTCAAAAATTGGGCCAGATTCGAGTCAACCCAAAAAAACCAAAAAATGACCCCCTGATAGCATCTGCCCTCCATGTATGCTGCTCGAGTGCCTACCACATCTTTTCGCATGAGTCACCGATCACGTCATCTGTCGCGTGTCTCTACCGTGTGTCCACGTCTGCTGCCTGCTACCGCGCCGCCACTGTCGTTGCCACGCTACTTTGCTGCTGGCACCTGGCGGTGCTGTCGAGCTGCTACTGCTACCGCTGTCATTGTCGTTGGCGTGTCTACGGGTTGTCAGGTCAACTAGATAACCCGCTTGCAAAGATTGGTGAGGTTCAAATCGGATCAACTAGTGTCTGGTCAAAAAAAATAAAAAAATAAAAAAAAAACAAAAAAAAAACAAAAAAAAATAAAAGAAAAAAAATTTAAAAAAAAAAAAAAAAAACTAGTGTCTGGTCACGGGTCGGGCTCGAGTCAATTGTGAATTCAACCCCAATATCCCACCCATGACTCGATTTATATAACCCTAATCTGAACAAAATGCTATTCATTGTGGTGTACTCTCATTCCCATGCAAAAAACGTGCCGAGTTCTGATTCTTATTATCGCATTTTTTTCAATCATAGAATTAAGGAAGCATTAATTTGTTGCGCTATGATATTTTTAATTTTGGGTGCAGCTGATCTTCAGTTGATAAATTAGTAGGCTGTACGCGAACGATGACTATCATATCATTGTCATGTGAGTCGTAGGACCACCGCCGTGTGATGAGAGCATGCCAGTTGCTCAGTTAGCCGACACGTTGAGTGGCCATCACCCACCAATCGAAAGAGAAAGCTTAGTGTGGACCCCATCTTGATTGATTCATTCGATTTTATTTTCAGTTGAATTTGGAACACAACTCTCTTTGGCCTATTGGTTGAGAGCTAAGACTTCCAACTAAGAGGTCTAAGGTTCGAGTCTCTGTGTATGCGTTGTGTGTATGAGTTTGCCTTAAATGGCCTAAATGTCCCAAAAAAATAAGTTGAATTTGGACGACGAGACAATTATTTGATTTGTAAATTTATAAAATTCATAGTTGGTTTGAAATATTAAATAATCCTTGATAATTGTTAGCTTGCCTCTAATTAAATTTAAGTTTTGTTCTAAAAATTTGTTACGATGGTGGTTGGGAACAATGTTTCAATGAACCATATTAGAGCGACAAATTTTAGAGAATTGTAATCGATGATAATGATTGGAGAATTGTAATTGGGTGGTGGCAATTCGACAGTAGTTTTACGGTGATGGGCTGATGATGGTTTGAAGATAATAAACTGGCAATGATTTGATCGTAACAGTCTGGTGCTGACAATCAAGTAATGGTGCTTTGGTGGAGTTTTATGATTATTCAAACCTCTCAATTCTTTTAAATCTAAAGCTAAGATCCAAGCTCTCCAGCTCTCTCTCAAGTTTATTGATTTTTAAGAATAGCATGCTTCATAAAATATATAGCCAAAATTCAGAACATTCTATATTGATTTGATCAATTATATGCTATTCCTTCATGATCGAAGTGTTTTAATGCGTCAAAACTATTGTCTCTAACAAACCATCATCAGCCCATCACCATCATACTACTGTCGAACTACCACCACCTAATTACGATTCTCCAATCACTGTCATCCGATTACAACCCTCTAAAATTTGTCGCTCTGCTACGGTTCATCAAAACATGATTCCCAACCACTATTATAGCAATTTTTAAGAAAAAAACCTAAATTAAATTTGAGACAAGCTAACAATTATCAAGGATTATTTAATATATCAAAATAACTATGAATTTTATAAATTTACAAATCAAATAATTGTAACGTTGTCAAAATTCAACTGAAAATAAAATCGAATGATTCCATCAAGATGGGATCCATAATTAAATATCAGCCCATTTAAATTATACTAATATAATTATTAAGTTATAAGATTAAAATTGATTTTCAAAACAAATCAGTTTTGCTCCTGCGCCTCCGCCTCCTCCTCAGCCCAGTTCTTCTTTTATTTGGCTGACTTCTTGGTATCTCTTTATTATCTCTCCCCCCTCTCTCAATCTCTCTCACCCGCTGGTTTTTTGGGAGGAGGGAAATGATACATCATACATTTTTTTAAAATCTGATACATTATCAAAAAATTACATTGATCAAGCACGAATCTCGAGGCAAAATCAAGTTGGAAACTTCAAAAATTAAATCAGAGAGCATTTGAATTTTGATTTCAGCAAACTTATTGTCGAACTGAGCGTCTCGGAAACACGAACCCAACGATACCAAAATCGACTCAATCCGAGCCCAAATGAGTCAAAATCAAAGCCTCGACGCATTTTTTGAAGGATTGAACCACAATTTGGGTTACCAAAGGATCTCCAATCATGACATGCCTATAGTTGAATCGAGCGGCTCGACGAGACGAATCCAACGAGCCCAAGATCATCAAATTCTGATATCATTAAGACAGTCAAATATCAATTGAACGGTGCATGATCGCAGGAATCAAGATCGGCCGTCCATTTGAACCACTCCAAATTTACCCATGATCTTCCACTTATTTACAAGCCATGCCACTCAAAAATTCTATAAATAGAACCCCATTTCCTCATGAAAAGGGGGAAGAAGCCAAGAGAGAAGAAGGAAGAGAAGGAAGAAAGCTCTAGTCGCCTAGCTCCTCCTCAACCAACGTCGGAGTGCTGTCGCACCACCGCCGTAGGTCTGCCGCACCACCGCCGGACCACGAAGGGACGCCGGAGTGCTGCCTCATCATCGCCGGAGAGCTACCGCACCACCGTCGGACCACCAAGGGACGCCGGAGTGCCATCCGAAGCTGAAGTACCCCCTGACACTGAAGTGCTACTGTCGATCCACCGCCTGAAATCGGAGTGCTACCAGACCACCATCTAACAGTGGAGTGACGTTGGACTTTTGCAAAACTCTCAGTTGATATATGTAATCTGGTCGTCTTCAAGGACAAGTTAGACCATTGTACTTTCCTCAAATTTTAGTGGAATCATTTTCAACTGGGCTAGGCCCCGTGGTTTTTTCCCTTTCCGGGTTTTCCACGTAAAAAAATATTGTGTTCTCTGTGTGTGAGTTGGATATCCGTGCATGCTAAGACATAGAATTATAACTCTATCGCCACGTATATTCTAGCCCGCAACAAAATCTAAGTAAGTAAATTAATTAGTTAAATTGTATTAATTTTATAATTATAATTTTCTTTATTAAATGTGAATCATTATATTAAATTAATCTAATAAAAATAATTTAAAATTAATAAACAATTAATTAAAATTCTGATATATTATGATCTTATATTGATTTAATTAATCTAAATATAGTTCAAAATTAAGATTTAATTAATTTAATTCAAATAAAATAACCTTAAATATAAATTATTTGAACTCAATTTAATAATAACCGAGAGAAAAATATTAATTTTTTACTAAATAATAAGACAGTGAGTGATATATTTATTCTTTTTTAATGAAAATGCATATGATTTTAAAGGTATTTTTATAACTTTTTGTTAAAAATATATATTATCATATGTGATTACATTGAATAAAAATTATATTTTTGAGAGTAATTTAATGATTAATATTAATTTTTATCTCTATACTGCTCAATTATTTGGACTTTAAGTATAAAGGTTTGAAGATTATTGATTCCTACAAATGTTTGATTTGGACTCATTTGATTGATAAAATAAGAATTTAAATGCTTAATTTAGGCTTTGTTGGGACTGTTTTTTTACTGCTTTCTAAAACGGAGTTTTAGTACAAAATTTTTTATTTTTGTACTAAAACTCCGTTTTAGAAAATAGTAAAAAAGCAGTCACAAGGCTTCGTTTGGGACAGCTTTTTTATTGTTTTCTAAAACGGAGTTCTAATACAAAAAAAAAAAATATTTGTACTAAAACTCCGTTTTAGAAAGCAACAAAAAAAGCCGTCCCAAACTAACCCTTAATCTTAAAATTTTATTTAAAAATACATAAAAATCTGTATCCAGCTAAGTTCATTTTTACCACATATCAATACTAATAAAAATTTGAAAGCATAAATTTCCCTCACTTTTCTTACTTTAAATTACTATACACAGAATTTTACAACTTGCAAAATTAAATAAGTAGTCCGGTAAAAAAATTATTTTATTTTATTTCTAGAGGAAATATTAGTCATAAGTTAAAATATTTGTCCAACATTTTCAAAATATCTTATAAAATAAAATAAAATGAATTTTCTCGAAAATGCGTAAGCAAAAATTTGTCCTTAGAAAAGTTGTATTGTTTCCTCCTATAAATAAACAGCGCACTCGCTCTCATATCCCGTCTCTCACCTTCTGCCTCTCTGTATCTCTCTCTGTGTGAAGCAATGGCGGCCAAGGATGAGCACATGATCCTCCGGCACGAGAACGCGAGGTATCGCGACATCGCCCGCCATCTGGTGCTACGCCGCAAGCTGACGAGGAGCAAATTCGCGGAGCACAAGGCCGGCGTTAGCCCTGAGCTAGACGAAGCCAGGATCGATTGGGTAACTGCGCTCACTCTCCTCATTCAGAAGCTGCTCTCAGTAATTAGCTTCCCACTTCTGTGTCTCGGCCACATTGTCGAGTTTTTCCTCAACCTACACTCCCTCAACGGCGGCTTCTTCGGCATCCTTCGCCGCTTCCTTACAGGTCTGGATCTAATAACGATCACCTTTTTTTTGTTTCTCTTATGCCCTTGATCGCATATATTTTTGTTTTTTTTGATAAATTAGTCTTAAGCTTCTTTTGAGATTTTTTTTTTTTTGTTTTAATTTTCAGATCGGTAATCATAATTTTTATTTGACGATTTTTTTGCTTAAAAATTTAATTTCTCTATGCTGTAGCGAGTCTGGACGGAAGAACTATCCATATTATGAGTTTATATTTCATTTAAGAATTGGGTAAATGCTCTGAAGAGTTTTTCAAAGTTGTGGTGGAAAAGATTCTGCAATTGATTGCATCAAAGATAGCATGGAGAACCATTATAACCTCTATTCCCACTAATTAGTGCCCTTGTGAGTCAAACGTATATAACCCTCTTTTTCCCCTAATTGATTAACAAAAAATGATAATTACAGAAACTACCGGCATACTAATTATTACAGATCTGACATCAATTACTTAAAACACTCCAGCTGGTAAGATTCAGTTACGTCAAACCTCTGTTCCTCTACTTCTTCTTATAGCGATCATGGCCTAGCCAGAGATGCGTTGGGGTGAACCTGCTTGAAGGCTTTGAAGATGCACTTCTTGTATGAATGACTGAGTTCTTCTAGGTCTTCTTTTTCTTTCTTGCTTGAGATGGCAGCCTTAGACGGCAAGCAAGAAAGGAAGGGGGGTTTGAGAGATGCAAGTTTGTTGGACGTCAAGTTTTGTTTGGATCCAAGATAGAGCAGCTTTATTGCTTTTTTTTTTTGGGTTATTTAGGCCATTTAAGGCAAACACACACAACGCATACACATAGACTCGAACCCTGAATCTCTTAATTGGAAGCCTAAGCTCTCAACCAATAGAGCTTTATTGCTTCAGAAATTAAAAGAAGAAGAAATAGAAAAGGGGGCTTAACCTAATTTTTTAATATCATTTTTAAAATAAAAGGCTCAGTAAAATGAATTGCCCAAAAAAAAAATAATCTCATTTTTTTTTCAAAAAAGGAGCTATTTAGTATTTACATAATTACAGTGCATTAATCTAATTACTCATCTTAATTATTCTAATATTGACTCACCTTAAACACCCAAAATATATATATATATATATATATATATATATATATATATATTTGTTTCCCTCTATATATTCTTTAGTCTTTCTTACTTTCTTACAAGAGTTTTTAAGCAATTGCCCACCGGCCCCACCCCCCAAACAAAAAAAAAAATTAAAATACTATAGTCTTTAAGCAATTGACCCTAGCAGGTCGAACCCCACTAGGAGGCACTGTCCCTTTGGACCCTTGGCATATGTGCGAAGCGTACAACGATGAACAAATATAGATCGAGAGTCAACGCCCTCGGAACAAATTTTGGTTGTAAGGATTTTTATGGAAAAAAAAAATTCTATACTTTTACTTGTAAGTTTGCCTCCACTGAAAATTAAGGCTGAATATGCCCCTGAAAATGTATATATTTATATAAAATTACATAATTAAATAAATTTTAAACTCATCAAGGGAATCAATGTGGGGTTTTACGTCACACTTCATCATGAAGAAATATTATCAATTGTCATTAAATCAATGACCCCATCACTCACTCTGATTTTTTTTTGGGACATTTAGGCCAACTATGATAAACACACACATCACATATATGTAGGACAAATCTAAGTCCTCTTGACCCAATCAACAAATCAAGATGAGCCTCCATCAGCAGAGGAAACATTCTTGTAGGATTTGTCTTTGACTTAGCCTGAGACCTGAGTGCGTAAAAATATGGTGTCATGTCATCTGTTTGTGTGACCCGAGTGGTAGTGGAAGTGGCCGATCCAAAATTTTCTGCTTAAGACAAAATTGTGAGTGGAGAATCTATTGGTGCTTCAAATGATTTATGTTGAATATCTCAATATTCCCTAATAATAAGCTAATAATTTCCTTCAAGATAAAAAAGTTCAGATTCTACCTTTTTATCCAACCGATTGATTATTGCACAACAAGTAATGCTCAATTAACCACTTGATTTGGCTTCCACAAAGAGAAAAATAATTGGAAGAGCAGCTCAAGAACTAGCAGCTTGGCTTCTGCTAAGAAAAAAGCTTTAATTTATACGTACTCATTGATGCTTTTGTTGGATGCAGTGTCTCTGGTGATTCCAAGAAGAAAATCGGCTGATTTTAGATCCATCATCTGTCACATAGATGGTCGATATGAGCTATTCAGGAGCATTTTTATTACAGATTTTACTTCAATAGAGCCAGTGCCAGGCCTGGACGTCAATCCCTTCAGTCTCTCTATGATGGCTGCTAAGCTCGCCTATGAGAACGGTGCTTTCATAGAAAACCAAGTTAATAAATATTGGAAGGTACAAACCATCCCTTATTTTGTTTTCTCTTTTTAAATATATAGATGTTTTAAAAAATAACTACATGTGCGTTGGGTGTTGGGTTTAGGTTAATATTTACTAAAATGTTTAAATTTCAAAATAGTCCACAGAATTTCCATATATGACCTTTCTTACCTTCAAATATTAGCTTCGTTTGGAACGGCTTTCTTACAATCTTACTGCTTCTTAAAGATGCTTTTTCAAACGAAGCCATAATGTCGCCCTAATTTAATCTCTTAACTATACAAACTTGATCATAGATGATCTTTTTGGAGCTAAATTGAGATCAATTTTATAAAATCGATGAACTATAGTAGTATCAATTTTATATGAAAATTGTAACATGAGGGATTATTTTGAAAAAAAATTAAGTATAGTCTAAGGTCTAAATTGGGGCAATGTAATATTTTGGGACTAAAGTAATGATAGAGGAATAGTTAAGAGACTATTTGAGTTTGCATTGTTTTCTAAAATTATTAAGTATTAATTTTTAGTTTAGAATTTGTGGCTAAATAATAAATTATGAGTTAGTTTCTAATCATAATATTTTTTAAAATATTATGGTGAGAATAATTTAGATAAGATCTGCGTCATTTGTAAATTAATTTATAGCGGAGCATGAGCACGTGCTTCATGCGTTGGCGCATGGGCATGGAAGCGAATAGATTAATAAGGACTCTTAATTATTTATGTTATAATCTCAGATGTATTGATAAAGTCATAAAGATGGTTCATCTAACTTTATTTTTTTTTATTTTTTTGCAGATGCATTTTGTCAAATTCTTCAATTGTTGGAACAGTAAGTTTACCCTCCCTCAATTATTGATGAAACAGAAAACAAAAAAAAATGGTCACATGAATTACATGATCCACGCCTTCAAAATTTTTAAATGAATTGAATCTGTTGCATGGGCAACTGGACCCTACATAAATATAAAGAAATTTATTATGTTATTTACTTTATTTTTATTTAAAATTATAGAAGTAGTGGCGTAAATGACATCATTAAATAATCGAAAATTTATTGATGTTAATATTTTACAGAATTTCTTTTTATTTAATTGCATAATCTTTATTATTGAATATTGATAAGCTGTTGTCTTCATTTATGTCACTCTGGGATTGCTTAGTACTATAGTATATATTGATTTGCTACTATGGACTAGGGGTGTAAGTGAGCCGAGTTGGCTTGAGAACCGGCTCCAGCTCGACTCGTTTATGGGCTCGTGAGTCGTCCTTATCAAACTCACGAGTCGAGATCAAGCTCAAACTCGAGCAAATATAGTAAACGAGCTCGAGTTTGAGGTTGAGGAGGCTCGGCTCGTGAGTTGGCTTGAAGAATTATTAATATTTTTGAATAATTTTAATTTATTTATTAAATTTAAATATTAAAAAAATTAATAATAAATGCTAAACATTGCAACTTTTTTTTTAAATCCCACTTAAGTTTTAAAAATCATGCCTCATGCATGTAACCCAATTGGACGTGATTCAATGCGGAAGGTGATTCGTTTTTCATGAAACGAGGCGAGCGGAAGGACGTGACAAGCGAGAGAGGAACGATGAAGGAAGAACTAGGCAAACGTGCACGTGGGTGCTTGCTCGGTTACGACTGGAGGATGACTCGATCGTGGAAGGGGGACGACGCGGACTGCCGAAGCTCGCGAGCCTGCTCGTGCTCGCTTACAGTGGAATGTGCTCGAGTTCGAGCTCACCTTTTGAACACGACTCGAGCTCGAGTTTGACCTGGCTTTCTAATTGACGAGCCAAGCTCGATAGTAGGGGTGTCAATTTTTGACACGACTCAAAACACGACCCGAACCCGACCTGGAATAATCCGGGTTCAGGTTCAACAAATCAATCCGTTTTAAAAATCAGGTCTGATTCGGGTTGACCCAGCAACCCGAAATTGACATGAAAGTAACACAAAAACTCATATTTGACCTTAAAACCAGAGATTGACCTATTTTGACCCGTTTTTGACCCGAAAACTATCAATTTTGGGTCAACCCCGGGTCATTCGTGTTGGGTCGGGTTGACCCGGACCCAAATCGGGTCTGGTTCGGGTCTGGAAACCTGCCCATTTTTAAAAACGGGTCGGGTTTGGGTTGACCCGAATAGTGCCGAATCAGTTCCGAGTTTGACTTGAACCCGACCTGTTGACCCGAATTGACAACCCTACTCCATAGTACCATTACTCAACTCGTTCACACCCCTACTGTGGATGCAAGATGATCATGATCTTGCAAGAGAGAGAGAGAGAGAGAGAGAGAGAGAGAGAGAGAGCAGAACAAATAACAAGAGATAGATTGCTAATGCAATATTCAATTAATAATGTTTTAGGTTTATGCAATAGACGCTATATATGTTCCTCTCCTCTCTATAAAATGTAAGCAAATTAAAGAAATAAATTAGAGAGAGTATATTGTGTGTTATAAGTAGTATTGATAAACGAACTAAGGTGAGGAATGAGACTATGCTGTAATGAGCCCACATCATTTGTTCTCCTAGGTTATTCACAGAGTTCATGATCAACTTCTTCTTCTTCTTTATTTAAGTTTTAATCTTTTTCCTCACGATGTCTTTCAACTTCATCTCTAGCTTATCCCTCTGAGGCTTGTAGCTTATTAAAATGATTATCAGTGTAAGAAAAAAAATAATATGAATAAAGAAAGTATCTCTATTGTAGATTGTTGCACCAGAATGAACATTGTTGTGCAATCATAAGAAGAAAATGGAATATGTTTGGAATTGCTTGACCTCTTTGATTCTATAGAAAGTCTAATTTTAACAAATGCTAGCTCTTCTCCTTTTCAGAATACCTGAAGAACAGAGGAACCCAAGCCTTCATCTGCTGTGACAAAGCCGAGGACGCCAATGCCATCGTTTTGGCCTTCCGCGGGACTGAGCCCTTCAACGCTTACGACTGGATTACGGACGTCGATCTCTCCTGGCTTTCCATGGGAAAATTTGGCAAAGCCCATCTTGGTTTCATGAGAGCACTCGGCCTCCAAGACGAGAAAGACGTTGAGAAAGGATTCCCCCGTGAGCACGCGGGGCATGAAGAAGGCAAATTGCTGGCTTATTACGCCATTCGGGAGGAACTGAATCAATTGCTGGAGAAGCACAAACGAGCCAAGATCATCATAACCGGTCACAGCCTCGGTGGAGCTCTAGCGATTCTGTTTCCAGCACTGCTTGCCATGCACGAGCGGCACGACATCATAGACAGAATCCATGGCGTGATGACTTATGGCCAACCGAGGGTTGGAGATGCGGTGTTTGGACGAAACGTGCAAGCCGTTTTGAAGTCCAAGTATCATAGGATGGTTTATAGGTACGATATAGTCCCTCGAGTTCCATTTGACAAGCCCCCCGTTGCTTTGTTCAAGCACTTCGGCACCTGCATTTACTTCACAAGTTGGTATGAAGGAAAGGTGCGTATGCTAGCTTTACTTCCACCTTTTAGGCTAGAGCATCTCCAATGGAACGTCATTTTCCATCCTTCCAACCGATCGGTATTTTTGTCACTATTTGATCGCGGGTTAATAGTGCGACGCCAATTACGATCGCACTGTTCACCCGCCATTTATTTGTTTTTTTTTAATTCGAAAATTAATTATTACTTTTAAATATTCAATTTTAGAAATTTTTTATTAGTAGTTAAGAAATAATAAATTAGAAATATCTTATTTTTTAGAAATTTAAATATTTTTTGCATAATTAATTAATTTACATAATTAAATATTTTGTTGTGTTCTAATTTAATTTTCATTTTATTAACTAAATATTTGTTTATTTAGGACATATTAATATTCCAAATTATTTTATGAAGCAAAAAATAGTTTTTTAATAATTATAATAGATTTAATTCAAAATTTTGATAAATTAAATTTATTATTAAAAATATATAAAATGAAGTATGAGAAAAAATATACTAGAATATTCTTTTTTTGTTGTTGGAAAATGAAGTTATTATTGCATTTTGGAGTTAAAAATGAGTTTTTCGGTTGGAGAATGCCCTTAGCTTACTCATTCTATGTTGTCTTAAAAGAAGTTAAAAATTAGACTTTGATTGTTATGATGATGATATCTTGAATTAATGGCAGGTGGTGGAAGAATCCCCGAACCCCAACTATTTTCATCCATTCTATGTGTTCTCCATGTACTTGAACGCAGTGGGAGACTTAACGAAAGCTTTCTTGTTGGCCTATCTTCAAAACGATTTTGATGAGGGCTATGTCTCCCTTATGTATCGTGCTTCGGGGCTCTTCATACCTGGCCTGGCGTCTCACAGTCCAAGAGATTATGTCAATGGAGGGACAATGGCGAAAATAATAGCTCAGAAGATCAGCAACAAATAGGCATGAAGGTAGCTTATGTTAGTACTGCAGTGAGTTAATGATGTGGTTAAATAAACTTATCTAGTGTTCTTGTTTCCGTTTTTGTTTGCAATGTAATGAAGCTTAGCTAGTATGGAGGTTCAAGGTGAACGAATTCCAGCAGTTCTTAGTCGTTTGAACTTTGAACTATTCAAAGTTCTATTCAAGGTCTTTTGAATCAACACATCTAGGTCACCTTCTTGAACTTCTAGTAGTATGGCGAGTACCAAGTACAATAATATAACATTGAGGGTGTCACTACGTATAGATTGGGGCTACTTGCCCGATCCACAGGTTCAACTTTTGGAGAAGTTTTTACGTGTGTTTGAAGGCGAATGAGGATGCGCCACGACACCCAGTACATAGTGATATATAACAAAAGGGTGATGTGGCACGTCCTGATTTGCCTCTGAACGATGTCCGATGATAGCACGTAATAATTTCTCCAACTTTTGATTAGCAACAAGCTCTATTGTCGTTCACTTTTATTATTTATGCAATCTATTTAATTTTTTTTTTAAGGGAAGTTGATTGGCCCTTCCAACTAGTTCAATTCATAAACCAAAGCAATTTACAACTCTAACATAATTTAATTGAGCTCAACTTGTGAAGAGAAAAAGACAATTGGAGATTCACAGTAAAGTTAAACTATTCTAGCTGACTAAAATGCTCTGCATTAGTATCGGGCTCAAAACAACATATATAAATGATTAAAGAAGTGTTCCACACGATCCACGGCCTAAGTACTGTTGGATATATTTTTTTTATTTTTTATTTTTTTATGACGAGGAAACGTCCGCTGCCATCCTGACTTAGCTAGGGCGCTTGGCGGTCCGTAAACCTCGGTCGACCAGGACAAGTTAGCTACACCCATTAGAACACGTGGCCGACGCTTATTGGACCCCCACCGAAGGGGCACTGCTGCCCGAGTGGATCGAACCCGATATGGGGGTACCCACCTGTGCTCGTCCACCAACTGAGCTAAGCATCAGTGGGTCTATTGGAGAAGTTCATAGAAACAAAAGTATAGAAAAGACAGAACATGTTTGATATATTATCAAAAAATTATCATGATCGGGCACGAATCTCAAGGCAAAATCAAGTTAGAAACTTTAAAAAATAAATTTGGGACCATCTGAACTCCGATTTCAGCAAACTTACCGTCAAACAACATGTCTCGAAAATTCGAACCCAACGACCCCAAATTTGACTCAATCGATCCCAAATTGGTCCAAATCAAAGACCCAAAGCACTGTTGGATGGTTCAAACCACAATTTGGATTACCAAATAGTTTCCAAACATCGCATGCTTATAGTCAAATTGAGCGGCTCGACGAGAAAAGTCCAACGAGCCCAAGATCACTAAATTCTAATATCACTAATCACTAAGGCATTCAAATGACAGTACATTCAAACCACTCCTAATTTGCCCTTGATTTTTCTCCTATTTATTAGTCATGACACTCTCATAAATCTATAAATAGACCCCTCACTTCTCATGGAAGAGGACCCCAAGCAAGGTAATAAGAGAGAGATCGGAGATCGCTCGTGCCACCTAGCTTCTCCTCGACCACCGCCCGGACTTCCGCTGGACCACCGTATGGCGTTAGACTTCTGCCGGACTAGTGCCTGACGCCGAACTTCTGCCAGACCACCGAGTGAAGCCCGGATTTCCGCCAAACCACCAAATGATGCACGGACTTCCGCCGGACCGCCAACTGACGCCCGAACTTCTGCCAGAATGCCGCCTGATGCCGAACTTCTGCCGAACAACTGCCTGACGAATACTTCTACCGGACCATCTACTGACGCTCGAACTTCTATCGGACCACCAACTCATGCTCGGACTTTTGCCGGGCCACCAACTGATGCCCGGACTTTTGCCGGACCACCAACTAATGCCCTGACTTTTGCCGAACTACTGCTTGATGTCAGACTTCCGCCAGACCACAAACTGATGCTCGGACTTCCGTTGGACTACCAACTAACACCCAGACATCTACCGGAATGTCGCCTGACGCTAAACTTCTACTAGACCACCGCATAACGCCGAACTTCTGTCGGACCACCAACTAACACCCTGAATTCCACCAGACCATCAACTGACGCACGAACTTACGCCAGACCACCAACTAATGCCTGTACTTCTATCCGACCAAGTGATACTGGGGAGAGCAGCGCTAAAGTGCTATAATTTGACACGGTGGTGTCAAGCTCCTTATTTTATATTAAGTTTGGATTGAGCATGCAGTGCTGCAGTGCTGGGTCCAAAGCGTCAAAATGTTGGGCATTGAATACAATTTTTTATGTAATTAATAAAAATATCTCTCACCACCACTATCACGTACCAAAATTTAATTTGAAAGAATTCTTTTTTTATACAACAACCAGAGCTATCTAATTTAATCTATCAGTAAAAAATATCAGAAATAAATTCTATTATTTAAAACATCAATACACATCTATATTTATTGAGCCAAAAATAAATCATTTATTCTGAATCTATATAATCATATCATAACTATTTTATCTTGGATATAAAAGAATAACTAAAGTAACAAGAACCAAACATGAAGGATCTTGATAAATCTCACACTCCTGTTGATATGTAAAATATCTAGAATGCTATAATTCTTCCAACATTAAATCTTAGGGCATCACATGTAGAACATCATGTAATAATTTTATCTTGTTATCATTTATTCCAGCAATAATGCTCCATTTACCTTCAACTTTAACAATATTATTATCATCTAATCTGACTTCTGATTTCTTTGACATATCAATATCTTTGTAAAAGGATTTTATTTCAGTGATATGATTAGAATGACCGGTATCATATAACCAAATTTCTAAATTATTACAATCATCTTGAAAAATGTGTCATAAATCAATTATTTTGATCTATCATCTTTCTACAATATTGGTTTGTTTTTTATTGGACCAACATCTATCTTCAGAATGTCAAGCTTCTTGCAAAAATTACAATGCATTTTGTTTATACCTACTACCAAATGGATTCTCATTAAAGAACCCATCATCAACAAAATCTTCGAATTCTTCAATAGCTACAACTTCATGTTCAAAATTCGATGAGAGAGCCGTTAAGACTTTGGAGACTAGTTTTTTTTTTTTTTTTTTTACTTGAATATCAAACACTAATCCATGGCAACAATAGTGCCAAGCCGCATAAATATATAACTAATGGAAAAACTTCCCGGTTGATCAAAGATAGAACTTAGAAGGTATCAAAAGATCCATCCATGGCAGCAGAAAATAGGTATCACAACTAGCAAAGATAGCAATATGCAATAGATCAGCACCACGGTGCAATAACTGTCTGATCGATCCATCATGAATGATAATGATAGGAGCTTATTATTGCCCAAATCCAGAGCAGATGAGCGAAAGAAGCCAAAATTATAGTATAAAAAAACCTAGCTGTTGGAGAAACCAGGCTAATTGTACGTATGCGTATAATTTTAGGAAGATAGCATAAACATCAATCGAAAACAAAAACAATCAGGATGATTCCCCTAATGAACCACAACATGTATGCTGTAGGGGTGACAATATTTGACACGACCCGAAAATTCGATCTGAAAATTCCGTGTTATGGTCAACAAATTTGAGAAACAGGTCCGATTCGGGATTCTGATCCGTTTGTAATGCTGAGTCGGGTTCGAGTTGACCTAGAAACCGAAACAAACCCGGGTTGACCTAGGAATATCATGCTCATTGACGTCATCCCGTGGCCGTGTTTGGTTGAGCAGTGTCGTGGCCGCCATACCCACACAGTCAGCTGCCGCTATGTCGCATGCCTGCACCTAGTTTCGTCGCTGTGTCAGATCGAGTCGTCGTCCGTCCGTGTACCACCAGAGTCCAAACCCGTTTCGACATCGCCTTGTCCTGTAGCACACAAATGTCCGTGAACCCTAACCCGCGCGGGCCGGGTCAGGTCAACCGACACGGGTTGGGTCTGGATTGACAATATTGTCTGGTTGGGTTAGGGTTAACCCGAGTTGATCTGAGGTCAACTCGAGTTGGACCCGAACCCAATCCGTTGACCCGTTTAGATATCACTAGTCTCCTACAGAATTAACAATTGAGTAACCTAAAAAGACAATAAAAAAGAGTCCATTACAACCACCATATAAATCTTGCTAATGTAGAGACACTCAAAAGCTTCCATTAACAACAACAATGATCATATGGATGAATAATGTCGTCTAGCATATCAGCTATGATACATTAACACAAAATACATTTATCTCATTTGCAACAAAAAAAAAAAAAATCTATAATTTTGGGTATCGAGGAAAATTTCATACTTTCACAAACATTCTTTTATGCATCACTCTTTGTAGCATATTAGCAACAATTAAATCATTTATTGTATGCCATTGATCATTATTGGACGCACCTATAAATATTGCCAGTCAATGAAGGCCATACAAGTTACATATAAGATTTCTGACAGAACAAGTTGTTGAGATTGTGCAAAAAAAAAGGTCATTAAGGGTCACAAACTTTCAGGAGGATTTGAAGCAAAACAACTTTGTTTTGTATGTGTTGGCGAAAAAGTAAATGCAGCAAATTTGTAATACAATTTTTATCATAATTTAGGCTTCGTTTAGGATAGTTTTCTTACTGTTTCATTTTTTAAGTTGCAATTAGAATTTTTGTTTAATTATTATTTTCTCATTATTTTAATTGTTGTTTTCAGAAAATTCGAGTAGTGCCCACAGGCAGAGATGGATTTAACGTACTCAATTTTATTACTAAAATTTATTGATGTTTTTATTGGACTTCATGTGTGTGTGTGTTTTTTTTAACTTTTTCACAACAAATTTTTTTAAGTATTCATTACTAAGATTTTATTTGGGACAATGTTTTTATAAATTTTTAAAATAAAAATTTTTTTATTCGAACTTGCCCTAAAATGTCTATATATTTCTTCAATTTTAATTCTAAAATTTTCTTTCAAGTTTTTTCATGACAATTTAATTACACCTTTTTTTTTTCTTTTTTTTCTTGTTTAATTTTTTTTAAATTACTTTATTATTATTTTTACATGAGTATCTTGATCGGGCACGAATTTCAAGGAAAAATTTAGTTGAAAACTTCCAAATTAAATCTTGGACCATATGAACTACGATTTCATCAAACTTCTAGTTAAACTGAACATCTCGAAAATACAAATTAAAGATCCGAAGTACATTTGAAAAGTCCAAACCATACGGTGGAAGATCAAATGATTCCCAAAAGTGACATGCTTATGGTCGAATTGAGCAGCTCAATGAGATGAATCCAACAAGCCCAAGATAGTCAAATTTTGATATCATATTAAGACATTCAAATGCCTAGTAAATGGTCTACGATCAAGAGAATCAATATTGGTCATCCATTCAAACCACTTCAAACTTACCCTTGATCTCCCTCCTATTTACTAGGCATATAACTCTCATAAAACTATAAGTAGATCACTCATTTCTTATGAAAGGAGACCCATGCAAAGAAGAAAAGAAAGAAAATGAAGAGAATGAAGAGAGAGAAACTATAGTTATCTTGTCACCAGACTCCTCCTCGATCACTGTCGGACTTATGCCCCGGCCACCAACTGACATCAAACTTCCGCTTAGCCACCAGCCGTCGTCGGACTTCCATCCTAACCTAATTGACGCTGAATCTCTGCCCGACCATCAAATATCGTCTAATTTCCGTCTAATCTTTGTTCGTCACTAGATTTCAACCTAACAATTGATTATTGTAATATGATCGTCCTCAATTACAAGGACGAATCAATCACCTGTAATCAATTCAAACACTTGTGAAATCATTTCTACTAGGTGTGGCCCTGTAGTTTTTCACTTTTCCAAGGCTTTTCACATAAAAATTTTGATTTTTCTTTTTTATCTATTTGTGGTTGGATATCCATACAGTGTGTAGACGAAAAGTTCTAACTCTATCGCCACGTATATTATACCCGCAACAAGGTCAAGCAAGATTCAAACTCAAAAGCTCTTAATTGGAAGTTAAAACTCTTTTTTGGGAAAATTTGGGGGAAAGCCCGTATATTAAGATATACCAAAATTAATGACTTGCAAAAAAAATAGCCTGAAAAATCGGCTAAGAAATAAACAACAGACCCAAAAAGGAAAGAAGCCAAAGAACCACACATAAGGCTTCCAAAAAATACGGGACTCAGGAAAAGCGGAATCCACCCAAGGACATAAATTACTTCAGAGTAGTAAAAGTCAGATGTCTCAAGCCATCAGGGTCGTCAAAAAATGTCACGACCCAACCCGACCGGAATGAATCCCTTCACGTCGGGCCGCGACAAATGTTGAAAATCCAGGATCTAGTTTTAGAATTTGCTTCAGAACTTTCTTCCAAATATTCAAACAAACAGAAATACAGAGGTGCTATTAACTTCCAATATACACATAAATTCTTCTATCATTTTCTTCTTTTCATCAAAATAATCATGTACAATACAGTGCATGGTTACAGACAGAAAGAATAGAACAGAAAAGTCATGACTGTATAAAAATCAAAAGTACAAAATACCTAATCACTGATCAGACACAGAACTGCTAGTTCAAGACTTCCTTCCCTTTTCCAGAACCTGAAAACCACGTAGAAAACAAGGATGAACTAACAGCTCAGCAAGACTACAATCGCCCATCGAAATCTCTATAAATTCACACCAGAAAATACATCAGAAGTAGTTATTCAATTAGCCGTACATAAATCGTATAACAGACAAAACATATACTTGATCAAATAAAAATCAAATCACAGATACATGAATTCAAATCAGAGTGCACAAATCAAAGTGCAGAACAGTTCTTATAAAACTTTCAAAAATAACAAAACAGATCGGATTGTACAAACCAGAATTCAAATCAGATAAAATCACATTTCAGATATCACATTTCACGTATCACATATCAGATTCAGATATCAGATATCCCTGACCTAGACAGAATCTCAACGGATTCTGGCCCCTTATGCCTCCCTTCTCTGACACTGACAGAATCTCAACGGATTCTGGCCCATGATGCCTCCCTTCCCTGACACTGACAGAATCTCAACGGATTCTGGCCCCTTATGTCTTCCCTTTGTCCATATAGCACTAGAATAGAACAGATATACAGAATTTTCAGAACATAACTTGTTTTCAGATTTCTCAGATTGCCCTGACAAAAATAGAATCTCAAAGGATTCTGGCCCCTTATAACTCCCTTCTGATAGCATGCACATATCAATTCATTCAATTTAGAAAATAAGAGTTCGTCAGTGGCATAACAGCAGTATACAGAATTTACACAGAATTCACAGATTCATAAATTTACCAAATTACCACAGATAGTACACAACATCATTCTAAGACTTTTATTGTACTGAAATAATATTTTTCAACATCCAGATAAATTATTATTCGATCAAAACCCCTTGGAATTCAAAATACCTGGTAAAAATCTTTCAGAAAATACTCAAAACGTGCACAAATATCATCTCATAAACATACCAAAACTTACGTGGTAAAAAGTTCATCAGTACAAACAATTATTCGCTAACGGAGACACAATCCGAAACAGAAAAGTCATCAAAATCCTCGTTTCTGAAAATTGAGAAAGGCAGAATATGCCTTATCTCGAGTCGGTCAACTTTTTCAAATGCATCTACGGACGAAAATGAATAGAAGTCGCCCAAAAATCACTTTTTCTTCTTTTTCCTTCGGTTTTCTCTCTCCTGGGATTTTCTCTCTCTTCAAAAGATCTCAATCCCATATAGATCCAACCAGATCATCCCGGACGATCCAAAATCATCCCGGGACGATTTTCCCACTAGACGAATTTTGTTTAGACGAAATAGTTATCGTTCCTGGACGAGTTGCTCTCTGAAAAAATTTCGTACGGACGAACCTCATTTCGTCATGAGACGAACTTCTCTGTCCCCAAAACCTGTACAAACCTGTACCGATCGTCCCCGGACGATCCAACTTCGTGTTGGACGATCCTGGAAGGAAAACAACTTTCACAAAAACCTCCCGCGATCAGTTGCCAACAAGAAGATAACAAGTGAGTGCAGGGTGCAACAAAACCTGCCAGGCCAAGTGACAAACCACAAGTTATCCATAACCGATTGGCCATCCACGGGAGAAAGGCACATAAGCAGATCCGTTCATCAATGTCCAGCCAAACAAAAACAGACCACGTAAATCAGAAGAAACATGAAGGGAATGACTTATGGAGCATATATGTCTGCATTTTTCCTTCGAGACCATTTTCGAGCAAAAGCCACAACTAGTTTCCGGCACAATGGTAAGTGGAGAACGAGCCCGAAAATTTTCTGTCGTTCCGCTCCCTCCACAGAAAATAAACAGCCTCACAAATCACAAAAAAATAGAAGTTCTTCTCCGCTTTGTCATAGATGCACAACTCATTAATAAAATCAAACAATTGTAAAATAATTAGCCTAAAAAAGGAGTTCAATATAGAGAGAATATAAGAGATAACGGCAAAAGGGTAGTCGCATTGGAAAAACATATGTGAGCTGTTTCCCATTTCTTGGTGACAAAGAGGGCAAATAGCATCTATAAAAATATTTCTCCTTGCTAAAATGTCAGCTATCTTTAAACCAATTAAACCACCCCGAACCAAGAGCCAAGTGTAAGAAGAAAATCTAAGAGCTGCATTTTTATGCCAAATGAAATTATACCAGCTCACAATGTGCCGACCATAAAAATAATTTAATCTAAAATCTTTAAAACAAGGATTTACAATGTCAATCCAGTAAATAATAGCATTAGTGTTATCCCCAATTGATATGCCAACAATAAGCTGCTAAATCCTTGCTGGAATAATTTCCGGCAAACACCAATTCTTGTTCCAAAAATCATAAATCATCCGGTGAAAAATTGGGGAGGGAGGTAGGCAATCAGCTAGGGATTTACCTTTAAGCCAAGGATCCCAAAAGAAAGAAATTTTATTATAGTTCTCAACAGTAACATTAAAGTTAATGAGCGTTTTTATTATAATAGCAACCCCACAAATACTTTTTCAGAATTTAGAGGATTTAGTAGGTAAAGGTTTCCAGGGAGAGCAATACTTAAATCTGAACCAATCAAAAATCAAAGAGCTGGTGTTAAAGAATCTCCAAATAAAAGAGCATGCAAAGTCGTGAGAAAGGGAGATAAGGTGAGGGATCCCCAGTCCTCCAAACTTAGTAGGAAGATAAGTATTATGTCAAACAATGAGATGTAATTTTTTCCCTTCAAAAAAACCATGGTAAAAAAATCTAGACAAGCAGATGAGTTGCCAAGGTTAATGGTTTGCTTTGTGCATTTTGTCTTGACTCTTCCATTATTGATGAAAGAGAAAACAACGTACAAAAAAGTGGTCACATGAATCACATGTTTCATGCCTACCATGCCTTCAGCGTCTTGCAGGCTTAATTTTCTCTTTTATTGGACATTTGGCAAAATAAGGCAAACACGTAACATCACATAACTAAACCTCAAATTCAATAACTTTTAGTTGATAAGTAGGCTTAAATCTCTTTTGACGTTAAAATATTTAAAAATTTCTCATTCTTCCTTGATTAATATCTTTAATTTAAATTAATGAATTGTACTTTTTATTGCAATTAATAGAATAAAAAAAAAAGATTTTTGAAACATATTAGTTTAAAATAAATTTAGATTCTGTTTGGGACGGCTTTCTTATTTCTTCTTAAAATTATTTTTTAGTATATAAATTAAATTTTTTATGCTAGAAAGTCGCTAAGCAGAAAAAAAGCCGTCGGCTTCATTTCTATTTCTTTAAATAATTTTTTAGTATAAAATTTGTTTTTTAAAAAAATAAAAGTTTTCCCAAAAGAAGACTCCAGCTTTTTATAAAATAATTGCAAAATATAAAAATAATTTTTTTATCTAACAAAATATTAACAATCGGAAAAAGAAAAATGTTGTAAAGTTTTCAAAACGATATTAACGAGGCCGAGGCGTGTAAAGTATTTACAATGTGCCACTCTGCAAAGCCTTTCATAAATACTCGACGCACCTACTCTCAAATTCTCTGTCCCTCAATCTCCGTTTCTCCTTCATTCTCTCTTAAACAATGGCGGCCAAGGATGAGCATATGATCCTTCGCCACGATAAGGCGAGGTATCGCGACATCGCCGGCCATCTAGTGCTACACCGGCGGCTGAGGGGGAGCAAGTACGAGGAGCACAAGTCTGGCGTAAGCGCTTCGCTAGACGAAGCCAGGATCGATTGGGTAACCGCGCTCACTCTGCTCATTCAGAAGCTGCTTTCAGTTATTAGCTTCCCGCTTCTGTGTCTCGGCCACATTGTCGAGTTTTTCCTCAACCTACACTCCCTCAACGGTGGCTTCTTCGGCATCTTTTGGGGTTGCCTCACAGGTCTAGCTCTATCGATCGATCACTACCTATTTTTGATTTTATTGCTACGATCTATGGAAGCCCTTCTTTTTTTTTTTTGGTTGATTGTTGATATGAGAGATTGTAACTTTTGTGAGCTGATTTGGCCCTGTAGCTCCGATCGAGTAATATTCGCCGGCCATCCAAGAATAAAAATGTTGATATCGATATCGGTGGATTATTTTAGATCTTTACTCGAATAGGCAATGATACAACCAAGTTCATAGATGAACTTTAACACACACGGAGCTACCGGAGTTCATTTTGGTATTGGGGCTTCGTTTGGGGACAGCTTTCTTACTGCTTTTTAGGGCAAATTTTTAAGCACAAAACCTAAACCCTAAACAAAAAAAGCAATTCATGCTTATTGAAAAAATTAATGGAGGTTGCCTGCTTGCTCCCATAGTCAAATTTCAGCGATCAAATCATCGCAACCACCAAGTATCTCTATTGTTATTGCCTTGCTGGCCACCATTGCTATCTACCAAGCGACCAATTGATTTGACATTCAATAAACCTAATATTTCTGAAAGCTTTATCCTCATAGATGCTTTTGTTGGTTGCAGTGTCTCTGGTGATTCCAAGACGAAAATCGGCCGATTTTAGATCCATCATCTGTCACATAGATGGTCGATATGAGCTATTCAGGAGCATTTTTATTACAGATTTTTCTTCAATAGAACCACTTCCAGGCCTGGACGTCAATCCCTTCAGTCTCTCTATGATGGCTTCGAAGCTCGCCTACGAGAACGGTGCTTTCATCAAAAACCAAGTTAATAAATACTGGAAGGTAAAGACAGACTCTAATTTCCTCGTCAATCTATTATATATTATTTTTATTTATTCAGACAGCCATTAATAGGGCGCCATGTGCCTCAAGAGTTGGGCAAATTCATCCGGTCACCCTAGGTGGAAAATAAGTTCGGACATCCAATAAAAATTTGCCATATCAGTTGCGTTTTTTACTGCGCTTTTGACTTGCGCTTTAGTTGCGCTTTGACTGCGCTTTTGACTACGCTTTGATCTGCGATTTACCTGCGCTTTACCTACGCTTTTGATACGCTTAATTTAAAATAATATTTTATTAATATCCGGACCTATCTCCGCTTCCGGTGACCCGATGCAATAATTTGCCCAAGAGTTGGCGCTTGGAAGTACTAATTATGATTAGTGAGGAATATGCTAAGTATCTGTTTAGGACTTTGGTATTAATTTATGTTATTATTTAACAAGTGTGCATTAAAGACTTGTTATTATTAACTTGTTAACCTAATCTTCTTCTTTTATGTTTATTTGCAGATGCACTTTGTCAGATTCTTCAATTGTTGGAACAGTAAGTGTACCTTCCACCAGTCAATTATTGATAGTATGTAATTGGTCGCATAATCTTTAGAGCATTAAAGTCGTACGTTTGAGGCGAATTTTTTTTTTTTTTTTACATTTATATCAATTAAGATAAATTCATACACACATCTCATACACAAAGACTTAAATTTAAAAACTCTTAGTGGTAGTTTAATATCTTAACCAACATGCCAAACTGGGCTGTGTGAGGTGAAAATTTTAAAGGGTGATTGAAAATATGGGGATAGTAATTAAGGATCATCTGGTTGTTAAAATATTATAAAAATAGGAGTTCTAAATTTGTAGGCATTTCGTTGGATGAAAACAAAAATAATGATTGAAATTTTGAGAATTCTAAAACTCATCTATGAAGTTCATTTTGGATAAATTCTAAATTTTATTGATTTGAGCTTTTGAATGCATTGTGTACAACTCTGTATATAGCATGTGTACATACATTTACACAATGTACTCAGTATGTGTACAAGAGAGTCTGGACGTAGTCCTATGTCTGAACTTCACATATAATAATCTCTCCAAAACATGACTGTATCTATTAGATCTAATTCAAAAAAAATTAATTTTGGGTTGACGTAATTAATTAGCGAATTGGATTTGGATCCAACATATTGACTCGCTTGTTAACTGGGTGGGATTTAGGGTAACTCGCAAACTCAATTTTTATCTAAAAGTGACATGTTTATTTTTTTCCTAAAATTCTTTTATTTGTTAGTATAATATATTTATTTTATGATTAAGTTACCTAAAATTCATAGCTAATATGTTATAAAAAATATTATTAAAATTGGTTTTCAAGTCCGATTTGAGTCCATTGTTATGACCTGTTTATTATATGGGCCAAGGTCTTTTTTTTTTTTGTTTAACCAAAAGGGATACAATTCCATTAATAAAAGAAGGAAACAAATAAGACTAACAAAGGACAAAGCAAAAATTACAATAGACTGATTGAGCATGTTAAAAAGGAAAAAAAAAAAAAAAAGCAACCACCAATATTTTTGGCCACTTAACTAATGCCCATCGCCATCATTTATAATCGGTGCTGCTATCAATTGTTGTTGCCGATATGACTATCCCACATTGCCGTATCATCAATTGCTATTGTTTGGCTTTATATTAAATTTAATTTATTTCAAATCAAACACCTAAGAAATAAGAATATACTGCATTCAATTTATACTCAATTAAATAATTTTTAATTATTCCAAATACATTATTATATTTATTTTATTGTAACATTTTTAGTAAATCAAACAGCCCAATTTGTGTGAGAGTTTCCCATGACCTAATAATGCTATACTCATATCAAATAATCAATAGTGTGAACCAAAAGCTGCTTAGATTAATTGGCCCAATCCACCGCGCCTAGTAGTTAATTTTACTTTAAATGTGCAAGATTTTCCCTTTTTCAGAATACTTGAAGAACAGAGGAACCCAAGCCTTCATCTGCTGCGACAAAGAGGAGGACGCCAATGTCATTGTATTGGCCTTCCGCGGGACTGAGCCCTTCAACGCTTACGACTGGATTACGGACGTCGATCTCTCCTGGCTTTCCATGGGAAAATTTGGCAAAGCTCATCTTGGTTTCATGAGAGCACTCGGCCTCCAAGACGAGAAAGATGTTGAGATAGGCTTCCCCCGTGAGCACGAGGGGCATAACGAAGGCAAATTGCTGGCTTACTACGCCATTCGGGAGGAGCTGAATCAATTGCTGGAGAAGCACAAACGAGCCAAGATCATCATAACTGGTCACAGCCTCGGGGGAGCTCTAGCGATTCTGTTTCCAGCACTGCTAGCCATGCACGAGCGGCAGGACATCATAGACAGAATCCATGGCGTGATGACTTATGGCCAGCCGAGGGTTGGAGATGCGGTGTTTGGAAACAACGTGCAAGCTGTTTTGAAATCCAAATATCATAGGATGGTTTACAGGTACGATATAGTCCCTCGGGTTCCATTTGACAAGCCCCCCGTTGCTCTGTTCAAGCACTTTGGAACCTGCATTTACTTCACAAGTTGGTATGAGGGCAAGGTGCGTTTGCTAGCTTCTACTTCCCCCTTTTAGCTTACTCATTCTATGCTGTCTTAAAGAAGTTACAAAGCAGACTTTCATTGTTATGTTGATTAGCATGTCATCGACTTTATCTTGAATTAATGGCAGGTGGTGGAGGAATCGCCGAACCCGAACTATTTTCATCCATTTTTCGTGTTCTCCATGTACTTGAACGCAGTGGGGGACTTAACGAAAGCTTTCTTGTTGGCCTATCTTCAAAACGATTTTGATGAGGGCTTTGTGTCCCTCATGTATCGTGCTTCGGGACTCTTCATACCTGGCCTGGCGTCTCACAGTCCAAGAGATTATGTCAATGGAGGGACTATGGCGAAAATAAATATCTCATAAGATCATCAACAAAGAGGAATGAAGGTTGTTAATGTCAGGCAAAATATCATCTTATTTCATGACGCAATTCATAGAATTATTGTCTGATATGATGGCAATGCAGTCATCAATCCCTACTTATCTTAATCAGTAAATGCAGCTTTTATCAAGAGTTCATGTCCTGTTTTTATTTAAGATGTAATAAAGCGTAGTATGATAATTTTCTATGGTTATTTAAGGTTCAATGTGAATTGCATTCCAACAGCCCTGAGAAGATGAACTATCTAATGAGCATGCAAAACTATGATGAATTCTAAAGGAGACAATAAAAGGTGATATTACAAGATAAAAGATATAATCAAATATCCAAAATTGATTTTGATGAGGTATTTATTATTGTTGCATTATTTTAAAATTATTTGGCAACTTGTTATAGAAGATAGATTTATCAAATAAATATAGATGCGATGCATTTTAAGTTATAGGATAACTTAGGATTATTATACTATCTATTTTTCTAGAATCTTCTAGAAACTCCTTTTGTTTAGCTATATACAAGTTGTAGTAGATAGCGAGGAGATGATAACTTAGGATTATTGTATCAAGTTTATATCTGTTTTTTCTAGAATCTTCTAGAAACTCCTTTTGTTTAGCTATATACAAGTTGTAGTAGATAGTGAGGAAGAGATGACATGATGAATATTTTTGAGATTTAACAGTATTTTCAATGTCTTGGTGCTTTGAGATATTTTGCTCTTTTGTTTTCTCTTCAATGTTTTCTCCCCACATCACCAACATTATGCCAACTTTAGGGTATGAAGAGAAAGAGAAAAAAGATGGTTTCTTAAAGTTGAAGAAGGCTTTTTATTAGTTAAAACAAGCACCATGAGTTTGTAATATCCAAATTTACATGTACTTACTAGAAAGATTATTATATACTTCATATCAAAACTCAAAGAAGATAAATTATTATACACTCGTATGTAGATGGCTAACTTTTGATAGAAAATAATCTAATGAAATTGAAATAGTTCAAAAATAAAATGATCAAAACTTTCACGATAATAGACACCAGACTCATATTTTTCAACAGAATTGAGAAGAATAATACAGCGTCATCACTCGAGAAGATTGTTTTTTTTTTTTGTTAAAACCCACAGCGAGGCCTACGGGTTGATATCAAAATAAAGGTTACAAAGTCTTTAGAAGGGATATCCAACTCACTATTGCTCAAAAGAGCTACAAAAAAATCAAAATAAAGCCTAAGAGCCGGTGGTCCCTTTTTCTACGATTACAAAATAAATCAAAGCAAAAACAAGGGTTGCAAGAGGACAGCACCCAAAAAAGGAAGAGCGGATTGATCTCGTTCAGCTCATTCTTCCTGCAAAAATAACAAGCAAACCTCAAAAGACTCTGAAAACTATAAAACGTGAGAATGTTGCAATCATCGATCTTCCAGAATTCAGAGTACATATTCATGCAAGAACAACTCCAAAAAACAATATTAATAAGATAGTATTTAAACCAACATTTAATCCCAATTTTATAAATATCGTTTAACAGGTTGGTACTAGCAACCCGCAGTAAACCCCTCAGTTGATGCACAAAAATATTAACCTGACTAGGCTCCTTCATCATATTAGACATAGGAAAAAGGATAATCCTCCTACAAAACCCCAAAACACTCCAATCCAAAATGAATAGACTGTTCGACAGCCCAGTAACATCAAAGTTATAAACATTGCAATAAAAATAAAGATTCAAACCAATAAACGACCCCATCTGAATAATATAAACTCTGATCTTCTGCTTAACAGAAAAAAGCCACCAAAAAATCGCCCACAGAAACCCGTAGAGGAGAAGCAAACATCCAGCATTAACCCAGGTACAGACAACCAGAATAAACTGGGCAAAATACAGGCAGAAAAGAAAATAAACAGACATACAAACAGAGCAGTCAGGCATGGTGGATGTAAGGTAACCCAATTTTGTTCAGTGTAATCATTCCTTTAAGTGGCATAGGAAGATTAAGCACATGATGCTCATAAAAACCTCACTATAAGCATCAAAATTAGCCAGCCAATTCGCACACGCATTTCCTTCACGATAGATATGGGAAGTAGTAAAATTGAGCATAAAGAGAGCCATTTTAATTTTTCTGATAGTGTAAAAATCATGAGGGAAACCAGTAGTGTTATCAGAGATCACATGAATAACAAGTTTAGAATCAACCTCAATGTTGACATTCTAAATACCTAATCTCAAGCATATTTGCAAACCATGATACAAACCCAATAGCTCAGATGTCAAAACAGAGCAGGAAGTGAGGGGACCAGAAAAAATGGCAATATGATTGCCATAATGGTTCCTGATAAGACCATTGCCATAATGGTTCCTGATAAGACCACCCATCCCAGCATTAGTAGCAACAACAGAACCGTCCGTGTTAAGTTTTATAAAAGGCTCACTGGGTTTGACCCACCTCACGATCCGATCCAGATTTCCCACATTACTAGAATCATTATGAATCCCAAAATGATCAGCTAATAAGTGGCAGTTCGAAATTTTTTTTATAGAAATAAGATTTACAGAAATCAACTGCAAAATTTTATTCCTCACATTAGATATGATCTGATTTGCATTCATCTTGATTTCCATATGCTTAGACTCATTCCTACCTTTCCAGAGGTACCAAATAATCACAATAGGAAGTAAATTATGAATATGACATTTGCTTTTAGAGACCCCAAATTAAGAATGCCAGCCAAATCACAGTTAGTATTAAAGACACAAATAACAGCTAGATTAAAAAAATGAGACCAAACTTTGCATGCAATAACATCATTCACAAAGACATGTTGAATGCTCTCAATGTTGAAACAACATTGATATTCATAAGCAATAATAAAACCTTTGTTCCACAAAAGGTTATCAACAGGAAAAAGCCTTTAAGACACCTCTACGTTAAAATGGAATATGATTAGGGAATAGTGTTATGCCAAAGCGACTTAAAGTTTGTAGAAATATCACCTTTGAATCTAATCTCCTCCCAAACCTTTTTTAAGCTGAAATTACCAGAAGAAGACAACTTAAACATAATTTTATCCGTAAACTGTAATTGTAAAGGAATTTGAACAATTTTCTTAATAATAGCATTAAGAACCACCTCCCGAAGTTTAGAAATGTTCCAATTCCCATTATGAATGAAATCATTCACTCTAGTGTTCACAATGGTATGAGTATGAAAATAATTGTCAATAGAATCAATACCTAACCAATTGTCTTGCTAAAAGGAAACATCCCCATTACCAATGCCCCATTGAATGTACTAATCTGCTTCCCATTTAATATTGCAAAGCCTTTTCCAAACAAAGAGAATCAGATCCTTTGTAATGGCAAACCATAGGATTAAGATCCTTACAGTATTTAGCATTCATGAATTGGTCCCATAAACTGTTATTCGATCTAAAAGCAAATCAAAGTTTATGAGAAAAAGCATGGGCAGTATCAAAAATAGACTTGCAACCAAGAGACCCTTCATTATAAACACCACAAACTTTTCTCAAAGACGACCAATTGATACAAGCTTTGTTATTAGTAGCCCCCCCAAAAAAAATTATTTATCATTTTTTCCATTCTCAAACAAATAGTGGAAGGAGGTTTCAAAGTATGAAATAAAAATATAGTGATAGAACTTAAAACACTTTTAATCAAAGTCAATCTACCACCGAAAGAGAGAAAGTTCGAAGACCAATTCAGAAATTTTTTTTGAAATATAGTAAAAATATTTTCAAATAGAAAAATATTTTTCCTACTTTTGAAGAGAGGAGTTCCAAGATACTTAATAGGAAGTAAAGACTGGTTGAAACCACACACTCTTTTGATCCCACTAACTCTAATACTATTCACAGAAAACCCATTGATAAAGTTACTCTTCTCCCTATTAATAGAAAGACCACTAATAAGCTGGAAAGATGATAAAAATTTAGCAAGAATTTTAACATTTTTAATCAAAGCATTGGAGAAAATAATAAAGTCATCAGCAAAGCTAAGGTGAGCAATAGGAAAGCCACAAGCAGTACGAAAGTTAAGCATAGGGTACCTTCTATAAAGATTTTCAATCCATCTAGAAAGATATTCCATCGCTATAATAAAAAGGGAAGGAGATAAAGGATCCCCTTGTCTAAGACCATGCTTTGAAGGAAAAAAATCATGATTATTATCATTGATAATTACAGAAAAAATAGTTCTCGATAATATTCTTGATGAGCATAAGAAAGGACTCATTAAAACCAAACAACTGTAAAACTTTGTAAAGAAAATCCCACATATCAAAAGCATTCGTAATGTCGAGTTTAAACAAAATGTTACCACCCGTAACTTTAGCATTAAGATCATGAACCATCTCTTGAGCTAATAAAATGTTATAAAAAATGCTTCTGCCTTTCACAAAACCAGTTTTATTGATCGATATAATTTTAGGCAAAATAAAAGAAAATCTACAAGCAATAATTTTAGCCACCAACTTGTTAAAGAAAGTACAAATACTAATAGGTCTCAACTCGTTCCAATAAGTAGTATTCTCTTTTTTAGGAATAAGCACAATATTAGTAGACGAGAAAAACTTAGGGTAGGGAGTACCTTTAAAAAAGTCATGCACATCACCAATGACATCATGTTTGATAATGTCCCAGGTTTTAACAAAAAAATTTGATAGTAAAACCATCAGGACCAGCCACAGAGTCCCCATTCATATATATCTTTAATATTGTTCCAAATTTCATCTTCCACAGGAGGTTGAATAAGCAACAAATTATCTTCCTCATCCACAAGTTTAGGAATCACATTAGCATTAGCAATATGAATAGTTAACTTTTGGAAGAATTGAAAACCTCTTTAAAATAATCAACACCAGAGCTAACAACTAAATCCTCCATATCATAGACATTATCTTGGGAATCAACCATGTTGTGAATATGACTTCTAATTATATTCTTGTTAACCAAAGCATGGAAAAAAGCAGTATTCCTATCCCCTTCCATAGTCCAAGTAATAGAGGTTTTTTGTTTCCAAAAAGTTTCTTCCTGATTTTGCAAATGGAAAAGATTAAGTTTAGCATTATCAAGATTGGAAAGGTTATCACTTGAGAAGATTGTGCTAACTAAGTTCTCAAGAAATTTAAGATCGAAAAGTATCTAAGAATTATTAAGGAGAAAAAGGGGATCCACCTCTCTAAAAAGTTTGGTTGAAAATTTATGTTACTTAACTAGCAAAAAATCATATGTTCTTGAAGCCCCTCAAGTTAATGGTCTTTAGTTAAAAAGCTCCCATTATTAACACTATCAAGATGGTCAAACAATAGAAAAAAAAATTTAACAAATATATTTTGTTAAAAATTTCAGCAGATTATCCACAATGAATGGACATACTTCAATTTATCATATGCGCCATTGGATTATAATAAAATTAACAGATCATGATGAATAATCTATCGATTTTTGAAGAAAATTCACATTAGTAATTTACCCATTAGCCCTCCGACCTAGCTAACACCACTATTGTGTGGCCCCTCTTCTTTTGAGTGAGAGTTATGTGAAAAGCTGTGAATGATTTGGGAATTTGTAGACTATATGAGAAAAATATAGCACATTAGACAAAATCAGTCTAGAAAATTCATATAATCTAAAGAAAACCAATCCTCTAGGCAATATTTGAATTGATTTTTTTTTTTAAATTGAAATTCAGGATCACCCATTCTGATTCCAACAAACTTGTAGGTGAACTGAACGTGTGATGAGACGAACCCATCAATACTGCAACCGATCCAATTTGACTCCAAATAAACTCAAAATAAGCAAGTAAAACATAAGCTTATGAATATTAATTGAAGAAACAAACTCACTCTAATTTGGCATGCTTACAATCAAATCAAGTGCCTTGACGAGACAGAACGTTGACCTTGAAAAAATCAGCCCGATGCTCGCTCTGCTAGGGTTTTTACCCTTCTCGGTCTTTTGCTGCTAGGATGGTTCCTGCCTCAGGGAAGCTTCTCCTCTCTAGTTCCCCTGTTCTTTCCGTGCTTTGGTTTTCTTTTTTTTGGACTTTATGGTAAATGTCCGGCTTCACGACCCGAGTTTTCTGAATGGAGCATCACCGGCACTTTCATTTAAGGAGGCCTTATCTGGGGCTTTTTCGTCTTCGGTTTATTTTCCTGATTTGCGTATTTCTTCTCACCGCCGTGGTTTACCGGCATTGTTGATTTCTGAGGAAGAAGTTTGTTCGCTTGCTGCACCTTTTGAATTTTCTTTGGTTGGTCGGTTTCCTGGAAAGCGACCTTCTATCGATGCCATCCAAAAATTTTTCTTTAATTTGAAACTTATAGAAGATTGTTCGGTCACGGTTCTTAACCCTAGGAACGTTTTGATTAAGCTCGTGAACGACTTCGATTACTGTCGAATCTTCTCTCATCGATCTTATTTCATGAATAATTGCTATATGAAAGTGGTGAAATGGTCGTCCCCTGATTTGGATGTTGAGGTTGATTCCTCGATTGTTCCTATCTGGGTTTTGTTTCCCTATCTTTGACTCTATCTCTTCTCTCCTAGGATCCTTTTTGGGATGGGTTCTCTCTTTGGTCGAACTCTGAAATCGGACACAGCTACTGCTTCGGGTTCCCGTCCTTCGGTGGCTCGCATACTCGTTGAATTGGATGTCACCAAACAGTACCCTGATAAGATTTGGGTAGGTTCAACTAATACAGGATATTTTCAAACTGTTATTTTTGATGATATCCCCCATTTTTGTTTGCACTGTAATTCGTTAGGTCATTTGAATGATGATTGTCGTATTTTGCATCCTCATCTAAAAAATGTGCCTAAACATGTGGCTGCTCCATGTGCGATGTCTGGGATGAATATGATTAATGCAGGCTCTAATGCTGCTCTTAACCCGACCTCTAATTTAGTCCCCCAATCTGTTGAGAATGTGGTTCTTATCCCTTCTGCGACGAAGAATGCTGAGCAGATTCCGTTTTGTGATGTTGGTAATCTTGTCGATGCTGCTGCTATTTTGTCCCCTTATATCTTACCTTTTGTACCACCTGTTATTAACTTGGGTTCTCTGGATCCTATTTCTCCTGCCCATTTGCCTGTTAATTCGTTGAACGGTTTAAATTCTGTTGATGAGGTTGGTTCCGTTGAGTCTTCTGTGAAGGTTTTTGAGGATGTTGTGGCTGGGGTCTTACCTTCTATTTAGGTCCATCGGGCTTGTACTAGTGTTGGTGGCCATTTGGGTTGTGCTGTAAATTCTTGTCCTATATTGTCGGAGGTGGGTGTTGTGTCTGCCTCGTTCTTCTTGTCTGGTAAATCGATGCCTCGTGTGGTTGTGGAATGCTCGGATGGGTGTGTTCCTATCCCTGTTATTTTGGATGGGGTTTGCTCGGATACACCTTTGGGTGTGGTGAGTGAGGGTTTTACTAGTGCTGTTGTTCCTGGCTTTACTTCCCTGGTTACACCTACTATTCAAGTAAATGGTGATTTTGTTGAGGTCCCTGTTAAGTTATTATCGCCTATGGCTTTGGTCTTTCAGGTGGGTGCAAATTCGGGGGCAAGTGTTAGGTTGCATCTCGATTGGCTTTATTGCTCATTTGATTTTTCTTCGGACACTAGTGGGGATGATGATCCTGGGGTTGATTTTCCTTTGAAGAATGACCGTCCTGTGGTTGTTGTTTCCTCCCGTGGGAGGGGTAAATTTGGAAGGAAGTAATTTGGCATTGTGCATATGTTTCTCTGTGGTTCTGGGTTTCCTTTTGAAGGTGACATTTTGGGTGAGGTTGGCTATTGCTGTTTGTCGGTGCATTGGTGCTTCCTCTATTATTTTTAGTTATACATTTTAATTTTCTGGGCAATGATGTTGCTCGGGCTCTGTTTTCTGGAGCCGTGGCTTGTGGCAACCTTTGTGGGATGGCTGTTACTGCTCTCTGATCTAAACTGTATGGCCTGTGCCTGGCTTCAGATTAGATGGAAGCCTTTGCCAATTACTGAGCCCGATGGGTTGTAACCCTCTTCTATCTTCTGTAGCCTTTTATTTCGTTGCATTTCTTTGCATCTTGTACTCCTTTTTTGGTATTAATATATTTTGTGTTTTAAAAAAAGTGCCTTGACGAGACATATCTCATGAAATCAAGATCGTTCGATTATGACATACGTACGTTCTATGATTAAGGGATCAACATGGATTTTATGATAGAGTGTTGTAAATTTTGAACAAATTTACTAAAATTCATATCTCAAAAAAGGCTATAAATAAGGCATTATTCTCTATGTGAAAGGGAAATTAAAAAAGCTCTATTGCATTTTTCAGTAATCACCATTGATGACCACCTTATGCAATTAACATTCCATCACTAAATTTCTATCATATGACTATTGTTATTTGACTATTAGTATATAATCCTTTCGTAGGGTTTTAACTATTTGCTTGTTAATATATCTGATTTTTGTAATTCCTACTATGAAAATTAAATAATTATACTCTACTATGTATAATCCTACATTCTTCAATTGGGAGGAAGGAAGAATTTTTGTATCTTCTAAATATATATATAGTGAATTATTATAATTATGTCAGTCTCTGTAATTTTTCTATTTTTTTAACTTTTCATGTAAAAAATTTCAATCGATGACAATATTATTTCTTGGTGTACTAAATTTTTTCCCAAAAGTAAAATATAAAACATGTACTATATATTTAACAAATTTTTATCACATAACAAAAGAATTTTAAATTTTCTTAAAATTATTTATGCCACTAGATTTAATAATATAAGGAAGAATGATTAATTTAAATTTTATACTTCACAATTATATCATTAAAATTTAAATAGAAATTAGTTATTATTCTCCTAAGGGGATAATGATCTTATGCTAATTGCCTAATTTCAAAAAAAAAAAAAAAAAAAGATTGAAAAAATTTTATTTGGTATTTCTACATATTTTGGAAGCTTTCAGAGTTCTTTGAAAAGGAGGGGTCATAAAGGAAAGGTTGGGTTAAATGCAGCTTTCCTTCGTTTTCTTTTTTTCTTCTTTCAACAACTCCCATCTATTAACTATGGTCACACGGTTGACCAATTTAATAATTTAACTCCACGTTTAACACGAGGTACAAATTAAGGACACCATGATATGATGGTGTGATTAATTAAACGTCTGCTCGGTTGCCTGAGTACCTACCCTAGCCTGCCAGACCCCTGCCCGACTGCCCGACCTTGCCCAACCCTGCTCGTGGAGCTGCCCGCTCACTGCCCACGAAGCTGCCCACGCCTGCCAGCATGCTACCACGCACCTGAGGTTGCCCGCGCAGCTGCCAGCTCGCCCGCGTGAATGTCCGCGTGCCCGCTGCGGCTGCCCGCGAGCGTCCGTGCCATCACCCGCCAGTGCGGCCTCGCCAGCCCGCGCACGTCTGCGTCCGAGTTCGAGCCCGCCTTCCTGTGTCGGGTCGGGTCAACCCGACAACCTCCCGGGTCGAGTCCGGGTTTGAATTTTCAACCCGTTTTCCTACCTTAGTCGTGTTAGGGTCGACCAGTTTGAACCCAGGTCAATTCCGGGTTCGACCCGAACCCGACCCGTGACCCGAAATTGACACCCCTAGTACCAGCTTTGTCCATTCTCAAAAATAAAGCTGATTTCACCCTTATAAACATAAATAAATCCATTGTCAGCAACATAGTATCTTTAATCTTCGCTGTACGTGAGTCTTCATCATTTGATATTGATCGTCTATACCATATTCGGCTCAAAAAAGCTAATCCAAAGAGAGCCTTATCTATTCTCTTCCTTTTCATGGAGGGGGAGACTTCGATTTTTCAAAATACATTATTGAATAATAAAAACACGACTAATATAAAATAACTCCTTAAAAATTTATTTAATATGAACATAAGTTTCAATTACTTTGCAGAAATTTTTCATTAATTTTATGAATTATTCTAATTTTCTCAATGCCACTACCATGAGATGGACTGCTCACTGCTCTTTGCAGCATGTTTAAAACGTTTACATTATTCATTGCAATAATTGCTTCTTTTTTTTCTTTTTTTTTTTTTTGCGGGGGGCAATATTACTGAGGTGGGTTCACCTGCAGGTCCTATTTTTGGGCCTGGCAATCAATTTGAATATGATAGACAGATTTGATATAATAAAATCTATATTTAATGCACACTAAATAATTCAGATCACTGTCACATATTATTGACTTAGATTTCATTTGGGATAACTTTAGACTATTATTTTCTCCCAACTTTCAAAAAAATAAAAAAAAATTGTACTAAACCTTATTAAAAAAATTATTCCAAACGAACCATTAAGCTTCGTTTCATTTGGGACAGTTTTCTTACTACTTTATAAATAACTTTTTAATACAAAAGTTTCAAATTCAAAAACTTTTTTATTAAGAAAAAACAGCAAAAAAGTTGTCCCACACGAAAATTTGGCAATGACAAGACAGTGATGTGATAAGATTTTGAAAGACAATATTTTGAAATATTATATATTCTCTTTCCAATATTTAACAACATTATAGTTTCAATTCTTCAACTATCATCTTTTGGATGATTAAGAAGAATAGGATTAGAGATGTTGAGTTCTTCAAGAAGAATGCTCTTCTGCCAACAATCCTTAACCATGATGAGCTCAAGAGGCTCCAACATATCAATTTAAGTCGTAAGTGTTGATGAGTTACTGAGTGGCTAGAGTTAATGTGTAACACAGGGGTTTGTGTCTCTTCATCAACTATTTTTACTATTATATTCATATTCCTTGCAAGGATGTCAATATTTGACACGACCCAAAAACCTGACTCGTACCCGACACGAAAATTTCAGGTTATGGTCAACCCGGACCCTAAATGGGTCGGGTTCGGGTTCAACAAAAAGACCCGCTTCAAAAAATGGGCCGGGTTCAGGTTTACTTTTTGACTCGAAATTGACCTTTTTTTGACCTAAAAGCTCGTTGTTTACCTGTAAACCTGAAATTGACCCTTTTTTTTTTTGAAAAGCTAAGATTGACCCATTTTTTAACCCCAAAATTCTGTGTAGTGGGGACTTGGATATGCTCCTAGCATTATAAATGGATAAAAAAGATTGTGTCTGAGTTTACTGATGATTGGTCTAACATAGAATTTTCGAGATTCTAAAAATATAATGATGTATATTACTCCTTAGTGAGATAGAGATTAAAAGTTGCTAAGAGAAAAAAATAAAAATTAAAATGCAAGAGAGAAAATCTAGAATGGTTTAATATTGAGATCTATGCCCACTATGGAGTCATCATTATGTTTTTTATTAGTGTATTTAGAGTATTAGAAGGGCTTGGAAGAATACCAAATTTCTGGGATATAAAGTGTGCATAAGTTTATAATCAAGATCAGGTTAACGCCGAGCAGACCTTGCACTAAGCTCCGCTAGGGTTTTTTTCCCTTAGCGCCGCCCTCGTTCGGGGCGATCCTTCTTACTCATCGTCTCTTCTTTCAGCTTAAAGGAAGTCTCTCTTTACTGTATGTGTGTTTGTTCTTACACTATGCTATTTTGGTTTTTCATTTCCCTTCCACTCTTGCATATGGCGGTTGTTGGATGATCTTGATTTTCTTGATGGTAAGTTCAACTCTCACTCATTTATTGATGCCCTAAAGGGTTCTTCCTCTTCAGGGTCTTTTGCGGATCTTAGGAAGTCTTCTTTTCGCGGCTTCCCCTCTCTTTGGATTTTTGAGGATGAAGTTTTTGGCCGTTGCCGTTGCTGGCTCATTCGCTTTCTCCCTTGTTGGTTATTTCCCTAATCAAAGGCCATCTTTGGATGTCATAAGAAGGTTCTTCTTTAATTTAAAGCTCATTGGAGAATTTTCCGTCACACTATTGGATTCCCGTCATGTTTTGGTCAAACAACGATGTGATTTGGATTATTATCGTGTCTTTGCACATAGATCCTATTTTGTTTGGAATTGTTTCATAAAACAAACCAAATTGTCACCATTTGTGGATATTTCTGAAAAATCCACAATTTTCCCTGTTTAGGTCTCTTTCCCCAACCTATGGCCTCATTTCTGACCCCCCCCCCCCCCCCCCCCCCCCCCCCCCCCCCCCCCCCCCCCCCGTATTTTACATGGGCTTAGTTCTCTTTTTGGACGTCTTCTCGTGTGGACAATGCTACTGCGGTGGGGGCCTGTCCTTCGGTTGCTAGAGTTTTGGTGGAAATTGATATCACCAACTGATATCCTGATAAGGTGTGGTTGGGCCCTAAAAAATTAGGTTATTTTTAAAACATTTTGATGTATTAATTTCCATCCTTTAGTGAGCATTATAAAGCTACGGGTCATTCTAGGAAGGATTGTTCTGAAGGTTGGTTTCTCTGTACCCCTCCCTCCACTACAAGAAAAACAGCCAATACCGGCGGTTTTTTCTGGCGGTTTATAAGGTAACACCGGTGGTTTTCAGTAACACCGGCGACTTTCCAGCGGTTAATGAACCGCCGGAAAAATGGCGTAGGAAAAAGATCACCAGCGGTTTTCCGGCGGTCATACACCGCCGGAAAATATCTAAATTTTAATTAAAAAAATAGCCCGTTGCCCAGTCGTTCTCCCGCCGTGACCGCCTGAACTCCCGCCCTGCAAGATTCCTGCCGGACGGCCTGCCCGCTGCCGCCGACGACCTGCCCGCACAAGCTCTCGCCCTGCCCGCCAGAGTTCCCGCCGTGCCTGCGCGCTGCCCGCCCTGCCCGCCAAAGCTCCCGCCGCTGCCGCCTGGACACATGCCCGCGCGCTGCCCGCCATGCACGCGCGCTGCCTGCACTGCCCGGGATTCGAACCGTGTCCCTTGGTTTTGCTAAGTCCCAACCATTGTGCTGAGTTTGAAAATGTGTCAAATTATGTATTACAATTTATTTAAACTATATAACAGCAAAATTATGATTAAAAATTAATAAAAAATAATATATTAAAGTTAATAATTAATTAAATCTGTTATTTTATTAATACTTAATTAGACTAAGTTATTAGATTAATAATTAATTAAAATAAATTAATAATTAATTAATTTAATTAAAATTAATTAAAATAAAATAAAATTATTAATTAATTAAATTAATTATTAAAAGCCGCCGGTAAAGCTGAAAAGCCGCCGGAAAACCGCCGGTAAATCGATGGAAGAGCCGCCAGAAACCGCCGGAAACAAAACTGTCGTAAAACCGCCGGTAAGTCGCCGGAAAACCGTTTGAATTTTTTCTAAAATTTAAGCCGCCGGAAAGCCTACGGAATGCCGTCGGAAAAGTCGGCCGCCGGAAAAATCCGCCTGTAATTGACGATTTTCCTGTAGTGCTCGCGTTGTTTTAAGAAGCAATAAGAAAGTCGTCCCAAATGGCCTTAAATATAGTTTAGGATATATTAGAAGAAAAATAAATTTTTTACAAATTTTGTAAGTTTTTATATACTTCTTTGTAAGAAAATCAAATAGAGGCTTTCTTATCATTATCATGTTCATTATGAAAAGTTTTTCTCACCATAGAAACTTATTATAAAGAACAAGAAATTTATCTCCAAATTTCAGTGGGATAATAATCTATAGAATAAAGATCTAAGAAATTCACTCAAATTATTATTTCTCGAAATAGTTTTTTAGTATAAAAATTAAAATATTTGCTCTAAAATTTATTTTTAAAAACAATAAGAAAGTCATCCCAAATAAAATCTGGCCTTAGAGTGCCACAAAGTTGGACCAAGGAGCACAAAAACAAACTACAAATAAAATTTCTTCTACATGCAACATATCATATCTGTTTATAACTATCTGTATTTCTAGGTCGATCTATATTTTCTTCTTTCAAGAAATTAGATACAAAATGAGAACTATTTTAGATGGACTTGATTACTAAAGCTTCATTTGGGACGGCTTTTTTGCTACTTTCTAAAGCAGTAAGAATGCCGTCACAAATGAAGACTAAGGTTTCGTTTGAGACAGTCTTCTTAATGCTTCTTATAGCAACTTTTTAGTACAAAAGTTTTTATTTTTTAACTAATTAAAAATTGGTTTAAAAAGCAGTAAGAAACTCACCTGAAAGGCTTCATTTGGGACGACTTTCTTACGGCATCTAAAAGCAAATTTTTAGTACAAAAAATTTAAATTTTGTACTATAAAGCTGTTTTAAGAAGCAGTAAGAAAGCCGTCGCAAATGAAGCCCAAGTATATGAAAACAAATTCCAACTCAAGTTTAAACCATTATGCATACATCTCGATTGTTAGTTGAGAGCTTTAGCTATTAAGCAAGAGATCTTGGGTTCGAAGCTTCCGTATGTGATGTATGTGTATTTGACTTAATTGGCCTAAATTTTCTAAATTAAAAAAAAAAAAATCATTATTGATACATCATCACAAAATTAGCTTGATCAGGCACGAATCTCGAGGCAAAAACTAGTTGGAGACTTCAAAAATTAAATCCGGGAGCATCCGAACTCCGATTTCAACGATCTTACAGTCAAACTGAGCGTCTCGGAAATACGAACCCAACAACACCAAGATCGACCCAATCCGAGCCCAAATAAGTCCGAATCAAGAGTTCAAAGCGCTGTTGGAAGGTTCAAACCGCAATTTGAGTTACCAAACGGTCTCCGATTTTGACGAGCTTATACTCGAATCGAACGGCTCGACGAGACGAATCCAACGAGCCCAAGATCACTAAATTCCGACATCATTAAAGCCTTCAAATGTCCAACGAACGGTGCACGATCGTAGGATTCAATATCGGCCGTCCATTTGACCACTCCCTATTCGCCCTTGATCTCACACCTATTTACGGACCATGCCACTCCAGAAAATCTATAAATAGAGCCCTCATTCTTCACAAGAGAGCATCCAAGCAAGAGAGAGAAGAAGAGAAGAGAAGGAAGGAGTTCCTCCTCGACAGCCGCCGGACCACCACCGGACCACCGCAGAACCTCGCCGGACCACCGCCGGACCACCGCAGGAATCTCGTCGGACCACCGCAGGAACCTCGCCAGACCACCACAAAACCTCGCCGGACCACCACCTTAAGGCCCGACGTTCATCCCCGGCGTCCTGCCAAAGACCCGACATCTTGTTCAAGGCCCAACACTCAGTCCCTACGTCCTGCCAAAGACCCGACGTCTTTTTCAAGGCCTGACACTCAGTCCCTACTTCATGCCAAAGACCCGACGTCTTGTTCAAGGCCCGACGTTAAGTCCCGACGTCCTGCTGAAGACCCGACGTCCTGCTGAAGACCTTACGTCCTGCTTAAGACCCGACTTCCTACTCAAGGCCAGACCATCAACATCCGATCTTCCAAGTGACACTGGGACTAACACCTGACTTCTTATCTCCTACCGCCTACGGTCCTTCTGACCACTGTCGCCTACTACGGTCCGTCCGACCTCCATCACCAGACAACGGTATTTCTGACTACGGTCTCCTGCCTACTATGGTCGCCGGCCGACTACGGTCTCCTGCCGACTACGGTCTCCGGCCGACTACGGTCTCCGGCCGACTACGGTCTCCGGCCGACTACGGTCTCCGGCCGACTACGGTCTCCTGCCGACTACGGTCTCCGGCCGACTACGGTCTCCGGCCGACTACGGTCTCCTGCCGACTACAGTTCTTCAGGCCTTTGTCGCCTACTATGGTCCTCCCGACCTCCATCAACAGACAACGGTCTTTCTGACTCCGGTCTCCTGCCGACCACGGTCCTTCAGGCCAAACAAACCTGTATATGTAACTCTTACCATGTAATGCAATCTATATGATGTACATTTGCTACATCAATCCAAGGCCTTCTCCTAAGGAAGGGCCTCATTTGTAACCGACTACAAATACTAGTGGATTCATTCAAACTGGGCTAGGCCCCGTGGTTTTTCCCCCCTTTCCAGGGGTTTTCCACGTAAAAACTTTGGTGTCTCTTATGAACGCTACACCCTCTCACTTATCTTGATCTGATTGTGTGCTGGATCTTCGTACAACGCTAAGACGTTAAACTATATATTTCTCTACCGCCGCGAATATTCCAGGACGCAACAATTATAGATAGTTTTTAAGCTTAATTGAAATACCAATTTATAGATAAAAAAGGGTTTTTTTGATTCCCTATATGACTTTTTTTCATTCATGAACACATCAAGAATATTAAATTTGAATTAATATATTCCACACCAGTTGGCAATTGCAGATCTCTTGATCCGAATAAGATATGAAGGCATGCATCAATTAATCAAAGTCACTTTGTGGCTTAATAATTTATATATTTTAATAAATAAAAAATATTTAAATTTTGAAGAATCATTTTCATTTATTTTGCACGTGAAATCGAAATCATTACATTAATTTCAAAGACTTTTGAATAGATTTGTGATCCTTTAATAAATCAAGTTAATATCATATAACTATACCCAATCAAATGATAAAACTCTTTCTTTTTTAATTGTTTTTAACTTCAAATTATTTTCGTTCTGAGTCTTTGGCTTCATTTGGGACTGTTTTATTATTGCTTCTTAAAACAACTTTTTAGTAAAAAAAAAAAATATTAATTTTTGTACTAAAAAGCTGCTTTAAAAAGCAGAAAGAAAGCCGTCCCAAACGAAGTCTTAGGCTTCATTTAGAACAACTTGTGTTTGCTCCTTTTTTGCTACTTTTAAAAAAAATTTCTAAGAAAAAATTATTTTAGAAAGCAATAAGAAAGTTGTCAGTGTTTTGTCACCATTTTTTTGCTGTATTTAAGAAAATTTTGTACTAAAAATCTATTTTCGAAATCAATAAAAAAATTATTCCCAAACAATCTAAATAGAAAATTGATCAGCCCATAAAATAGATCGTTTAGGTTAGAGAAAAATGAGGGCTTTTCCTTAATTTACCTAACACTAACTCATAAAATATGCTAAACATGCAATGCATGCGAGGTAACTGTAATAGTGTAATAAGTTAAAGAGCAGGTAGTATGTTAATTAAGTTTCATGACTTTAATCTTAGGTTTCGTTTGGGACGGCTTTTTTATTGTTTTTTAAAACGGAGTTGTAGTACAATTTTTTTAATTTTTGTACTAAAACTCCGTTTTCAGAAGCAATAAAAAAGCCGTCCCAAACGAAACCTTAGACAGATAGTGATGTCGCATGGGACGACTCAGTCTTTATTTTTCTAATTATATTAAGAATAATAAGTTTTTCTCTATCTTTTATATAAGAACATTTACACATATCTTTATATTAATTAGATTAATTGTATTATCTCAGTGTAATAGTCTGTATTGGGATTAGAAAGCTGTTTATTTTTAATATGCTTAGAAGACATTTAACTCAATATTTGCTTAATTTCAAGTTGCCCAAAATATTTTCTCACCTAAAGCTATATACAACACATCCAGGTCACTCAAGAAATTAAATCTTCTTAATCCTCAGTACTCCAATTGAGACTCACTAAGAAGACTGATAAAATCACATACTCGTCAAAACTACGTAAGTTAGGATTCAAAGAAGCAAAGCTAGCACTCATCTATAACTATACAACTAATTGATAAATCCTGGTGACGCCGAAACTGAGCCGCTTAATCATATTAACTTCAGGATAGTTAAATTTCATTTAGTTATTAGTATAGCTATATAAATATAGTGATCCTTATAGTGGCATGTAACATTTTATGTTGCGTCCTTTGACTATAAATACATAGCGAACACTTGTTATAGGTAGATTTTACTGATTAATAAAATTGGAGTTGTGTGTTGTGTAATTCATGTATCCTGAGATTGTTCTCAAGTGATGGATTCTTTTATCAAAAAGGAGTTCTTCGAGTTGGTTCGGACGCGGTCGCTGGAAGTCAAGCCCCCTCCGGTTCAGTGTCACATAGACTTATCTTTGAGGAATTCTTGAAAATCAACATTTAATGAACTATATTAGCCAAACTCGAGCTCACCATTATTAAAATGGTCCCAATATAAACATGAAATTTACGAACAATTTCAATCAAGAGGGCATCTCAAATACAAAATAAGACAAATAAAACTTCCAAAACACATTAGCACTTTACAGCATTTAACTTGCGCATGGACAATGGGAACCACTTGTTAAAATTCTAATATCTAAAATCGGCCCAATATAAACATAATACTTTTTTTGTATTTTCATGTAATCAGGTTTCTGCATTGTAATTTTCTCACAAAAAAAAAAAACAATTAAAAATATTATTGTACTTTAAAAAAAAATCATATAATAAATTTTTATAACTATCATATCCTAAAAATCTTAGTACAAAAAATTATTTTTCATCACAAAATTTTGAAAAATGATTAAAATATATATATAACTTAGCAACCGTACGTAGGAAAAATAAAATAAAGAAAAAAAAAACTTTTGGAAAAGACCAATGGCAGTTGGCAATCATAAATTGTTCTGAAATTGCTCGCACAATTAAAGTGTGCTTCACTAGTTCACCGTATTTGTAGATAGACATATGTGCTAACACTCACTCGGATCTTAGCTATTTATAGGGCCTCAAACTTAGAGCAATCTTGCACTTCTCCATCAAGCCATCTTCTTCTTCTTCTTCTTCATTCCTCCTACTTCCTGCTGCTCTCTGTCTCTTCCTCTCTGCTAGCTCATCCTCTCCAATGGCCACTTATGAGAAACCCAGCCCTACTAAAAGAGAATATCTGATAGTAAGGCCAGAGAAGATAGGATGGTTTCATCTATTAAGCCTCTTGATTTTTAGAAGAAACCTTACGAGCTATAAGTTTCTGGAGACAGACTCGGTCGAGGAAGGCATTCCTACTGATATTATCACTGTGATTACTCTATTTATCCAAAAATTACTTGCATCAATTAGCGGACCAATGAAGGTTACAGGACTTATAGTTGAGTTCTTGCTGAACTTCATATCACTTAATGGTGGAATACTAGGACTTATCAAGCGCATAATCACAGGTTAAACAAACTTTTCTAATTAAATTTAACCTCTAATTAATTAACTTGGCTAATTAGTTTTTACTTCAACTTCTAAAGAACTTGGCGAATTAGGCTGTGTTGACTGAATCATACCATTTTTTTCTTTTTTAGTTTTTTAAATATATAGTTGGTTTATTTCATAAATACTGATAAATATTTTTCTTTTATGTCACTAATGATCATCTTCTTCTTCTTTTTTGTTTTACCTTTTTTCTTTTTTCAGTTTCATGGTTGTTTCAGCAATACTGATGAATATTAACCTTTCTTTCTTTCTTTCTTCTTCTTCTTCTTCTGCTGCTGCTGCTGCTGCTGCTGCTGTCCTAATATTGCTTCAAGCTGCTTGTTTCTTCATCGTTCTTCTTGTCTTGTATACTTACTTATATTACTGCTGCTGATGCTGCTGACTTCGGCTAATTATTTTTCATTTTCCTATGTAACTTCTTATTGTTCCTATTTTTTATTTGTGTGTGTGTATATATATATATATATATATCAAGGGCACACGCGCACACATGAAGGGAGCAGCAAACAAAAATAAAATAAAATAAAAAATAAAAAATAAAAAAATAAATAAAGGGAGCAGCAAATTTAGGATTTCAAATAAGGCTTAGTTTGGGGAAAAACTATTATGTGTGGTGTCCGAATGCATCCTTAGTTCAATCCGGTGCATTGGGCGATGTGGCGCGAACGGATTGGCCTCCGGACACATTCGGATATTGCACAGAATAATCTCTCTAGTTCTGTTTGGGATGACTTTCCTACTGCTTTTAAAAGTAGTTTTTTAATACAATTTTTTAAATTTTTTATTAAAATTTTAATTTAAGAAGCAGTAAAAAATTATCTCAAACCAAGCGAGATCAAAAAAACTTATCCTAAATTTAAGAGAACAAAATAATAACTTTTATTTCAAAATATTTTAAAAAAAATTAATCATTATGCTTTCAAAGCTCTTAGATCTATTTCAGAATGAGTATAGTTTATTTATTTGTTTATTATACTCATTTTAAGACATTCAAAGACTTTAAAGCTATTCTCATCAAAATTACAATGAGAATACCCTGATCATATATTTTTCAAGCAAACCTACTAATATAATATAATAAAAATACTAAAAGAAACACTCCAGTCTATTGGTGGAGAAATTATTGTGCGGAACACTGGATCGGTTTGTCTGGAGACCAATCAAAATACGCCACGTTATCTAGTACATAGCTGAGCCGACTATCGGTACCAAACAAAAAAAATAAAGTAACGTATTCTGATTAATTTCTGCACACCATCCGATATCCGCACATAATAATTTTTAGTTTTGAAGATTGTTGCAACGTTCTGTCAAAACAACTATAAAATTTCCCTAAAAAAAATAATTCTCCTAAATATTATGAACGTGAGCAGATTTACAGAGAGGGTACTGTGTAGCCGAAAATAGTTTATTAAGATTTTTTTTTTTTTTTTGTTTTAATTTCTTAAGCAGTCCCAACTACAGATGGATCGTACGTTGTTGACGAAAATGTTGCGGGAGATCTAAGGGGAAGTGAAATAAATATGTTGGGGAGTTGGTAAAAGAAATTAAATAAGGGAGAGCTGAATCCTGAAAGGAGGAAGTAAAATTATTAAATGAGACATACAGAGACGTAAATGGGAGTACTGGTGGTTATCTAGAAGACAGAGTAAGGCTTCGTTCGGGACGATTTTTTTACTATTTTCTAAAACGGAGTTTTAGTACAAAATTTTTTATTTTTATATTAAAACTCCGTTTTAGAAAGCAATAAAAAAGTCGTCCCAAACAAAGCCTAAGATAGGTTTTTATTAAAAAATATATATATTTATTTATTTTGATTTTTAGGTTTTAGGGTATTAATAATAAGATAATTGATATTAATATTAGCTTTATAGTAATTAATTATATATAAAAAAGTGCTTTATTCTTTAGTAAATGTTATTTTTTTATCTAGAAATGATGAAAGGATTTTTTTTTTAAATAAGATTATGAATATGAATAATGATACCATATATTATTTTTATGTTTTTTTTAATTTGAAGTGTTAATAAAAGAAAGAATATCTTATAATTATTAATTAATATTAGATTTAGAAATTATTCCTTTTTATAAAATAATTATTATTACTTTCAAAGACTAATTTGCTGAAATTCCCTCAAAGTAACATTATTCTTTATAAAATTATTTTTTATACTTTTAAAACCATCAAATTTGTTTGTTCCCTCATTAAAATCAGATATTTTAGCAGATTTGATTATAAAAAATTGTTTTAAAAAAGCTTCAAAAACAGCAAGCTGTTTTTTTTTTAAAAAAAATTCAGACCATTTAAAGTAAAAATTTTGTTCTATACATGACTGCATAGAATTTTTTTCAATCTTAAAAAGGAGTGAGAGCCACCTCTAACTTAACTCAGACTCCATTAATTGCTGCACATAATAGTAGCTAATTATAACTATCTGATAATTACAAGAGATAAAGAGAGATCATTCATACCCATAGCATTATATATTTTTCATCTTTCTTAATCATAAAATTTGCAATTATCAAATATCCGAACTTTTCTATACCGCACTCAGTAAGCCACATCGAGTTCAAAATATCTAAGCAAACTGAATTATCTTAATAGAAAAGCATACTTCTTTCCTGAATCTCTTCTTTTGCTCAGTTTGCGCATAGTTCTCATCGCCAGCTTCTCCCTTTCTTGTTTTTTTAGCATGTTGCTTTATTATTTGCTTTATATTCTATTCATTTTTAGAATACTACTTCATTAAGATCAGCCCAACTTTTAATTTATCATCGTTAAAAGTTTTCAAATAAAGTCTTCAAAAACGAGAGAGATTTTGACTTCATTTTGAACGGTTTTTTTATTGTTTTTAAAGCAGTATTTTAGTACTAAAATTTATAATTTAAAAAATATTTGTAATTTCAAAAAAAAAAATTGTACTAAAAAGTTGTTTAAAAAATGTTTGTAGTTTACGTATAAATTTGTCCACCTAAGATCCTGTTCAAATCATAGTTAAGTTGGGTTTTCTTGTTTATAAATTAGTTACCTATTTTTACTGCATTTTTGCTTTTTTTTCTAAACCTCTTCTTCTAAGATTTAAGATTTTAAGGGGAAAAAATGGCTTATGATATTGTTTTTTTTTTTTTTTTTTGGCAATCTGTGTCTAAATATTATTGGATTTAATTTAAGTTGAGTATAACATAAATTTTTATTGATTTCTCATGTATGACACTCATCTCCAAATAATTTTATCAATGAATTTTAGAAATTATATATATATATATATATATATATATATATATATATATATATATATATATATATATATATATATATATATATATATATATATATATATATATATATATATATATATATATATATATATGCTCATGTGCAACATAAATTGAAAAAAATGGGTGAGGATGACATAAAAAATTTTCCTAACTTTAAAATATAATGTTTTACTTTGTGATGTGTGTAATATGAGAGTTGATCGATTGATTATACATATAGTGAACTTGTCTCAAAGCAAATTTTGGGGTTCTAAAATCTATCAAGACTAAAATTTAATTGTAATATTCTGAACTATTTTCTCTCCTTCCATAAATTAAAATAAAAGGATTATTCTAGTTCTAAAATTTTTTCCCCTAATTTCAAGAAAGCAAATGAGCTTTAAGTATTGAATTTATTTTGAGATAAATACAATGAATAAAAATTAATAAATTAAATATGTCATTAATTACATTAAGTTTTCTCTCAGTATAAATTTTATAATTTGAAACTCATTTTATTCTTAACATATTCAGTCTTTTTTTTTTTCCTAAAGGCTAAAGTGATCTTCCTTATCTGTGTTCTTTGTTGAACAGTGTCAGTGGTAATCCCAAAGCGTGAAGATGCAAATTTCAGGACTTTAATTGGTCAAATTGATGGCAGAACCAATCTTTACAAGAGCAATGCCTTGATCCAATATTATCCTTTTATGGAAGCTTTCTCTGATCTTAGCGACTTAAATTTGCTGGATCTCACCATGATGTCTTCCAAGATAGCCTATGAAAATGCTGCTTTTATCAAGAATGTTGTCAATAATGTTTGGAAGGTATTCATTTCTATGTGCATCAAATCTCTATATTCAATACTTCTTAAGTATTTTACTATATGGGATCATAACATTCCAATTTGAAAATTTGTTTATCTTTCCTATAAATTTTAGTTATAATCAAGTTCTTAATTAGTGCTAGTAATGAAGATTAATACAACATCAAGACTTTGTCCCACTACGTGGGGTCGGCTACATGAATCATTTTTCTCGTGTAAATTAAACCTAATAAAGAAATATCTTTTCTAATATTTTCTAACCAAGACTTTTTAGGTTTACCTCTACCTTTCTTAACGTAAGTCAAATCTAATACATTTACTTTTCTAACTGGGTCAGAAGGCCGCAATTTTATGTGACCAAACCATCTAAGGCGACTCTATCTAATCTTATATTCAACTGGCACTACTCAAACCTTTTCACATACATGTTCATTTCGTATCATATCTCTAAGGGTAAAACCACTCATCCATATGTAGTTTTATAAAATAAAAGGATTATCCTACAACGCATAACTTAGTATTATGCTTCTCTTTTAATGGCCAACATTCGGCACCATAAAACATTGCAGGTCTCACCACCATCTTATAAAATTTTCCCTTAAGTTTGATGGGGACTTTTCTATCACACAACAAGCCTTATGCATTATTCCACTTCAACCATCCAACTTGAATTCTGCTGATAATTAATATTCCCGTCTATTTCACCATCACTCTAAACAATATATCCAAAATATCTAAAACATGCACTCTTATTAATACAGATATAGATTTTCTGATGATAAATTAAGTTTATTTTGCATAATTTGTTAATTGTAGCAAGCATGTATTCTAATGAATCTCTATAAAGCCTCTCCAAATTATATATTTTTATTTTTGTACTGACAGTTTGCTTGATTTTATTTCTATGGATGCAGATGCACTTTGTCGGGTTCTACAATTGCTGGAACAGTAAGTACATCAATATATATCTCAGACTAATTTTGTATAAAAATATAAGATGATTATTATTGTTTGATTTGAACATAAATAGTTGCAATCCATCGTTGCAGAATTCTTGAACGATCACACAACACAAGCTTTCATATTCTGCAACAAAGAAACCGACGCTGACTTGATTGTTCTTGCCTTCCGAGGAACCGAGCCCTTCAATGCCAACGACTGGTCCACTGACGTTGACCTCTCCTGGCTCTTAGCCAATAAACTGGGAAACATCCATTTAGGTTTTCTGAAAGCTCTCGGCCTCCAAAATGAGAAAAGCTTCCTTCTTGGTTTTCCAACAAACTTCAATAGCACAACAGACAAACCAATCGCCTATTACACCATTAGAGAGCAGCTCGCAAGCTTGCTCAAAGTTCACAAGAATGCAAAGATCGTTGTGACTGGACACAGCCTGGGTGGTGCACTTGCAGCTCTTTTTCCTGCTTTGTTAAGTTATCATAATCAAAGCAATATTTTGAGCTCGTTGTATGGCACGTTCACTTACGGGCAGCCAAGAGTGGGGGATCAGATTTTTGTAGCTTATGTGAAAGCTATAATCAAGGCTAAGTCTTACAGAATGGTTTACAGGTATGATGTGGTTCCTAGGATTCCATTCGACGCCCCACCGGTTGCTTTGTTCAAGCATTTTGGTACTTGCGTTTACTACAAGAGTTGGTATAAGGCAGAGGTACGTGATTATTCATAAATATTTGATTAACAAACAAAATTAAGCCTTAATTTGTCCCATTACGTGGAGTCGGCTACATGAATCCTTTTTCATCATTAATTGTGTCATGTTAAAAGTCAAATTCTCATTTAAATCTAATAAGAAAGATCATTTCTAATGCCTCAACTTTCATAAGGCCTCCGTTTAATGTGACCGAACCATCTAAGGAGATTCTCTCTAATCTTATCTTCCACTGAAGCTACTCCAACCTTTTCGCGTATATGCACATTTCATAAATATTTGATATTTATATACAAAAGAACACTGCATGCATGCATGCTTTTGACAGAACTATAGAAATTTTCTAACAAATAAGTTTGCGCAGATGGATTTCCCTTTCAGTAAATCCTGACATGAATGAATTTTGTTCTGTAACGTATGAAAATGAACAGATAATGGACGATGCTCCTAATCCGAACTACTTCGATCCTCTGTTCGTGGTTTCAATGTACCTAAGTGCTTGGGGTGACCTTCTGAAAGCTCTATTCATCAGATGGACGCAAGGGAAGGAATACAAAGAAGGAACCATCTCAATACTCTACAGATGCCTTGGGCTAATAATACCTGGCATTGCCTCCCACAGCCCAAGAGACTATGTCAATGGAGGAAGACTAGCAAAGATGGCTCAGAAGTTTATGGTTTGATCTGAATCTATCTATGAAGTTGGAAACTTTTTTATGTATGTTGGTGCTTGGTGTAGCTAACTAAGCGTTAGGGGCTTTGCCTTCTTATCTTCAAGTGAATTGAAGTAGCTAAGGCTTTTGCTCGTATGGATGTTTTAAATGGCAGGAATAATATATGTATCCTTTAATTGCGACTTCTTATTTGTTTCTTTTGATGGTAATTTGTCTTTGAAATATTCTATATTCTCGATGAAGAAGACTTTTTTTTAGGCTTGCATGCGGATTTCAGTTAAATCGGGCCAAAGTCGATCTGGTGTGATTAAATCCACCATGTAAGGAAAGATGGAGAAAGGGGATGACACTGGACCAAAGGGGCTCGACGAATTAACATCGACGATCCGGTGACGGTTTTCGGACACCACTCCAAGAACTCATTGGAGCAAGAACCCACCACCTAATAACAAATCTTAGGATACAGGAAATCACAAGAGAATAAAACTCTAATTTTATTAATTTCCAAATCAAGTAAAGGCTACCTATTTATAGACAAATGTAGCCTATAATAGGCTATACACAAAACAAGAGAGCACTAATCCTATGTAGACATATAAGCTACCAAAAGAAATAAAACTAGCCTGAAGTTATCATGAATAAGCGGCTGCGTCATGAGGCTTAAAGATTCGAGATTTAAAGTTATCATTTTGACCATTTGGCAGAATTTGGGTTAAATCCTGCAACCAAACAGCACATAGGAGTCTGAAAAAAAAGCCTTAAAGAAGGTCAAAAAATTAATTTTATGAAGATCAATACCAAACAATTAATTTAAGGAGATTTTCTAAGACTTCTACAATATGACCACTGTTAAGAGTTAAGACCCATAAAATTAAACTTTTAAAAAAATAAAAAAAAGATGTAAATCATAATTATTTTCTAATATTCGAAACCAAACCAATACATTTCCTTGTGTTTTAACTAGTTCAGTTAATGTTATTCAAAAGCTTAATGGAATTATGATTTGCTTAGCTCAACCGTTAGGAGAATGGGATGAGGAGTGCTAAGGTTTTATTTGGGACGATTTTATTTTTGTTGCTTCCTAAAACAGTTTTTTAATTTTTGTACTAAAAAGTTGTTTTAAGAAGGATTAAAAAGTTATCACAAACAAAGCCTATGTGGTGATGAGCATTCATTGTGCCGCTTTTTATTGTCCTTCTTTATCATAATGAAGCCAAAGTAGATGGATATCTAGTCATATGATCATTTGGTAGTCATATCATGTGGAGTGTTTGTTTTTTTTAGACATTTAGCACTACCAAAAAATGCGACCTATCGCAGCGGTTCCTTGCACCGGTTTTAAAAACCGCTGCGAAAACTTCGTTTTGCATCAGAAAATTAATTACATTTGCACCGGTTAAAACCGCTGCAAATTGCACCGGTTAAAACCGCCGGCAAATCCCACGTGATAAGATATGGTATGAAGGTTTAAATAGGGGAATGTAGACACCACATTATCTATAAGAAATTTAGAGATGATATGATTTGTGACTTAGAATATGTATATGAATTTCTATTTGGATCCATGAAAGAATCCATATGTCATGATTTGTGGTCTATTTGTTGTTTGCTGCAGGTGTAGGGTGTGGTTTAATTTATTTGTTATTTGTTGCAGGTGTAGTACTGTAGGGTGAATGGCAAGGTTTCACAATTTTAAAAAAAAAAATTCTGGACATTAGTGGCGGTTATAACCGCCACTAGATCCCAGAAAACCGCCGCAAATGGGTTATCAGGTCGATTTCGCTAGACTTTCTCGCTGTTAAAACCGCCATAATTCTGTATATTTGCAGCGGTTAAGACCGCTGCTAAAAATTGCTAGAAATAAACGCTACCCCGCCGGTCTTCAAACCGCTGCAGAAGGCCGTTGCAGCGGATGGCAAAAACAGCGGCTATGCAGCGGTTCTCCGACTACTGCAAATTAAATTGTAGCGGGTATAACCGCCGGGAAAAGTGAAATTTTATGCTGCGAAAACCCTATTTTTTGGTAGATATAGGTCAATTAACTCAAATTCACACACACATCACATACACAAGACTCGAATTCAATACCTCTTAATTGAATGCGAAAGCTCCCAATCAATAAATCAAGACGAGCTCCATCATGTGGACTGTTTAGTCTTAGCTTATTCTATTTGGTTCGATTGGTTCATTATAAAAAATTTAAAATTTTAGGCAGAACCAGAAATTATTATTAATGAGAACACATATTGATAATTTTTAGTAGGGGTGTATATTTCGGGTCACGGGTCGGGTTCGGGTTGAATCTGGAATTGACCCGGGTTCAATCGGGTCTACCATAACCCGACACGGGTAGGCAAACGGGTCTAAAATATGGACTCGGACTCAACCCGTCGGGTTATCGGGTTGACCCGACCCGACATGGGCACGCAGGCGGACGAACGTGCGGCGTGTTGGCGGACTGACTCGAGGCGCGCGGTGGACTCGCGCGGCGGGTGCGCGGAAACCCGGGCAGGGCGGGTGCATGGCGGACGCAGGCATGCGGCAGGCGCGCGGCGAGCGCGATGGCAGGCAGCGCGAGTGTGCAGGGTCGCAGGCAGCGCGGGTGTGCGGGGTCACCGGTAGCCAGGGCAGCCTCGGGCAACTCATTCTAAGTGGGTTTCCGGGTTGACCCGCCAACCCGTCTGGTCAACCCAAACCCGACCTATTTTGAAATAGGGTCGGGTCCAACCCGGATTTTTCGGGTCAGGTTTTCGTGTCGTGTTAAATATTGACACCCCTAATTCTTAGCATACTCCTTTTTTGGGTTTTTTCTTTTGCCTTTTATTTAATAATTTATAATAAAATAATATTTTTTAGCTTTCAAGAATGCAATTTATTACTCGTAAATTTTTATCACATACGAAAATTTATACTAAAATTTCTCTTTTTTTTTATTTTTATTTATTTACGTGAAGTTGTAAGTAACATTTAAAGGCACTCTCATATACTTTTGTAGGATTTAATAATAATTTAACTAAAAAACAGCGGACCCTTAAAACATGAATTAACTCTAGCTTTATGGATAAGCTTCAGGGATGTGGACGTTAAGAGGCAGGTTCAAATCTTAGACAAAATAATTTTTATTTATTTATAGGTAGTATTTATATTTAAAATAAATTGATATAGACTTTTTAATTGATAGGCCAGTGGAGGCCGTGCTTTTGGAACAATTATTAGGTCAGGTGATCTGATATAATTCTACATTCGAACGCCAATAACATGTCGCCATGTTTTCTTACTCAATACCGCGCAGCTCGACGACTTGACCCAGGATTGCTATGTTCGCGTATTGCTCGGTATTGCTCTAGGTATATAGGTATTGCTTGCCAATAATGAAAAATATCGCTTTGTGAATACCGAGAAATACCAAGTAATACCGAGAAATACTTGGTATTAGTCTTCACAGAATGGTATTTCTCGTTATTGCCGAGCAAAATCGACCAATACCGAGCAAATATCAAACAAATACCGAGCAATACCTAGCAACACGCGAACATAGCAATCCCGTCTCAAATTCGGGTCGGGGTTGTCGGGCCGCGCGGTAAATAGTGTAAACACGTGGTACTATTTTATTGGCGTCCAAACGTAGAGCTACGTCAGGTGACCTGACCAAATAAAAGTTCGTGCTTTTGAGGCCAATTTTGATGATTTATTTTTCTATGTAAATGAAACATATATATCAATCTGTTTATTTATTTTTTATGAATCAATTATACAATAATAAAAATATTATTTTCTTAAGAGTAATGAAAATTTTATATTTATGAATAAATTATTCAGAAACATCATTAAGATACTATAGGAATAACAGTTTTTTATAACAAGATTGGAACTCTTCTTATTTTTTCATAAAAATAAAATTGTTTTCTTACATATATATTATCATGACTACTTTAGATTGGGCCGAATTACACATAGGCCCATTTAACTCCAATTAGAGGTTTTTATGAGTATTAACAAATGCCAGCCTTAACAAAATTGGCCTTGTTATTATGTGACTTATTGATTTCTAACGCCATTAAAAAATAACTTTTCTGGCTTTTTATTAAAAAATTATTTTGAATAATTAAAATATTTGTGCCTTAAAAATAATGAGAAATAAAAATTTAAATCAATCTTAAACTAATATATAAAAATTTTACTTTGATTTAATTATTTCTTAATTAAATTAAATTTTATTAAATATATATTTGAAATTATATCTTTCAATAAAGAATTATTAGCAAAATAAAATTTAATTTTATAAAAAAATATTACTTAAAATTATTATTGCACAAATATTTATAAGAGATTTTAATAACATAAATATTTTTAAAGTTTTTGTTTTAGGTAAATTAAAATATTTTCTTAAGAAAACCTAAAATCATTTTGGGTTTTCTTGGAAATCCTAAAATCATTTAGAGTTTTCTAGAAAATCCAAAATGATTTTAGATTTTTTAAGAAAATCTTTTTATTTTAATGTTTTCGATTTTTTTTTTAATGTTTTTCAACATTTTCGTGCATACATAGTGAATGTGATTGGAGCTTTGGAATTATCTAAGTCAAAATTTTGCTCTCCATCAAAGGGAACAATTATTACGTCCTCTGATCGGACGTAGAGCTACGAGACGACTTGACCTGGACCGGAACCTGGGAATGCTATGTTCGCGTATTGCGAGGTATTACTCGGTATTTGCTCGGTATTGCTTGGCTATAACGAGAAATACCGCTCTGTGAAGACCAATACCGAGCAATACCGAGTTGTACGGAGTTTTTCTAGAAAAACTCGGTACAACTCGTTATTGCTCAGTATTACTCGGTATTGGTTATTGCCGAGCAAAATCGACCAATACATAGCAATACCGAGTAATACCTAGCAAAATCGAGAAATACCGAGCAATCCTGGGTCCATTTCGGGTCGGGTTGTCGGGGCGCGCGGTAAATAGTAAGAACGCGTGGCGCGATTCTACTGGTGGCCGAACGTAGAGCTACATCCTGTGACCGGACCAAATAAAAGTTCCCATCAAAGACTCACTTTATATGTATAAGAAGATAAGTTTATTTATCAAAATTTTAATTAATATTCTAATTATTTTTATATGAATCTTATATACTTTATCATAGAGTTAAAAAAGATTCTTTCTAATTATCATATATTTTAAGACATTACAGTAGCTTAATGAACTTCATCGGAGACATCACAGTACCTAATTTTATATTAATCTTTTCCGTTTAAACAGGTAAGTGATTATTTAGAAAGCACTTTATTTGTTTCTCCCTTCAGTTATTTTATGTTAGAGAATATATTTGTTAAAATTAGTCTCTTTTTACTCAATTAATGCGATCATAATTTATAAAAAAAAAAAATATTATTTTTCGGTTACTTAGGTTTCATTTGGGACAGCTTCCTTACTGCATTTTAAAGCAGTTTTTTGGTTAAAATAGCAATAGCAATAGTTTTTGGGACAGCTTCCTTACGACCACCATCGTCTTTGAATCTTACACTGCATTCATTTCTTTTCAAGTCAAAGGACAATAGCAATAGTCACGAGCATTTATTTTATATTCATTCAAACCATTTCAAATATTTTAAATGTTTTACTTTCTTTTTGCGTTGTATATCATTTTACTCTTTAGGTTTCGTTTGGGACGGCTTTTGTATTGCTTTATTAATCAACCATTTTAAACAAAAAAAAATTGAAAAAGGAAATGTTGTACTAAAAAAATGCTTTAAAAAGTAGTATGAAAGTCATCTCAAATGAAGCCTATTGAGACAACTATCTTACTGTTTTTTAAAATAACTTTTTAGTACAAAAATTTTTTAAAATAAAAACTTTTATACTAAAAAGCTGTTTTAAAAAACAGCAAAAAGTTGCGCCAAACACGAAGCCTTAATCTTTTATTAGCCAACCAGTCAGCACCTCATTAAATTTAAATTTGAATATTTTCAGTTCTGTTAAATTTGTGATAATATTCCTAATTTAGGAGTGCAGAAAATTTTTTATGAGATATAAATTAATATCAATATTTACTTTTCTATTAGATAAGTTATCATTAATTGTATAAGTTATAATTACGCTTATAAAATACTCAAATGTAAATCAAGCTGAATCAATAAGCGATGCAAATGTATAAATTGAAAATTTATTGAATTGCAACTTAATCCATTGATTATTTCTTGTTTGGTTTGATTTGTTAATTTATGCGATTTTCTTACCCCCACTAACTCTAACTGCATCCACACAACTCACCTTTGCTTGTTGGTTGGGAGCTTATGCTTCCAACTAAGAGGTCTTGGGTTCGAGTCTTTGTGTATGAGTTTACCTTAAATTAGGGCTGCAAACGAACCGAGCCGAGCCGAGTATGTGAGTGTTCATGTTTGTGTTCATTTAATATCAGCTTGTTCAAGTTTGGTTCATGTTTGTTCGAGCTTTATTGTTTGTGTTCATGTTTGGTTCATTTAAATTAATGAGTGTTCATATTCGATTCATGTTCAGTTCATGTTCGTTCGTTTAGACCTTATCGAACTTGTTCGTGAACATATTTAACAAATTTTTTTTAACTATCAAACAAATACGTTCATGAACATATTAATGAACAAACACATTTATAATAAAAGCAATTATCTGTGTAACAAAGGCAATTATTATTTATATTTATTAATTTTATAGCCAAATATTAATTATTTTTATCTAGTCACGAGTTCAAAATCGAACACGAATCAAGCTTTTATCGAGCTTAATGTCGAGCTTGTTCACGAACTTCAAATGATGTTGTTCGCGAACATAAATGAGCCGAACGCATTAGTGTTCAAGTTTGTTTATTTAAGAATCGAGTATTTAAAATATTGTTCAAGTTTGTTTGTTTAGCTAATTAAGCGATCACAAACGAGCTTTAATCGAACCGAACAACGAGTAGCTCGTCGAACGTTTGGTTCGCTTGCAGCCCTACCTTAAATGGCCTAAATGTCCCAAAAAAAAAACTCTAACTACATCCAACATATTAAAAAAAGGGAAAACTTTAGGTCAAAATACTCCAATTTACATTTGAGCTGAATTATTTTTTATTGAATTTAATTTAAAGTAAATGAAATATAATAGATAAAAATTTTATTGAATAATTGGATAGAATATTAACAACGTTTAAGTTCGAGATTAATGTTTTTGACTTGCATGAAGATCCTGCGTATATATAGATTAAAATGAATTTTTATAAAACACAAAAGTTTTTACCAAAAAAATAAGGGAAAAAAACCATACAAAACATGCACGATTTAATATGAATAAGATTACTATTGCATGCTAAATTTGTGTCGGCAGAGTTTATGTTTTTCATCTTAGCGTGTATAAACATTCAGCACGAACAAATAAAAATGATAAGACCAAAGAGCTTTTTACTTGGAAAACCTAAAAAGGGAAAAAACTGTGGGGCCTAGCGTAGTTGCAAAATCCAGTATGTAGTAAGTGATACAAAGATCTTCCCTTCTTCACTATTAAAGGAAAGGAAGAGTACAAAGATCGAATATTTATACCCAACAAAAGGGCTTAATCTTCTAAGGAATAATTTTAGAAAGTAAGTGTCTATAGGCAGACAAATGTGTCACACATCATGATCTATATTGGAAGAATTACATATGTCTTTCATTTTAACTATTTAATTAAAGCTTACTAACGAACAAAGGAAAGAAATTGTCTAGAGCCTTATTTTATAGGATCCTTACTCTTTCCTACAAAATATGTAAAACCACATAATGAAAATATAGCCCATAAAGTAACTAAAAATGTTATAATACCTTAATCAATGCAGATAAAAGAGAACAATATGCTATAAATCATATAAAGAAATATATGTATTAAAGTCTATATTAATTATTTGTATCAATTTATCCTTCTATAATTCATCACAGCTCAATCAATTATATCATCAGTCACAATATCAATACTAATCAATAATACTAATGCGAGTAATAATATTAGTTTCATGATCAATAATGTTAAATAGTGTTAATGACAGTAACAATATTACTGTAAGTCACAATATCAATACAATGTTCGTAGCAAAATTAGTATCAATATTTAGATATTCAATTTGTGTATCTTAAGTGTATATTGCTCTTGCATTGACTCCCAATTAGTCATCCTTTATAACCCTCAATCAATGTACTCCTTATAATTCTTTTTGAATCACAGGAATTAACTGCTTTGACTTTTTATAACTCTCAATCAATTCTCAGCTCCTTATGACTCCCAATTAGGGAATCACGTTGATCAGAAGAATATCACTTGGAGTTATCATATCATATATCTGATATCATTCAATATTTCATCTAAAATATAATAAAATCATATCAAATCATTCAGAATGATCAAAACTATAACATATCTAAATTTACACAATGAAAGCTTATGAAATCAGGATATTATATATTTTTGATAGATTTATAAGAGATAAAATTCGTAGAAATCAAAATCATTGAAAATAAAAATAAGATATTAGTTAATTATAACGAATAGAATAAAATATGTAAAATGAGGGATAAATATGATCCAAAAATCTTTCTCTCTCCTCTCTCTTCTTCCTTTTCAAGCAATAAAATGAGGGTGTCGATAGGGTGAGGCGATGATGTATATATATTGTTCATAGACTAGAGTCAAAGCGTTCACCAGATCATGAGCGACAAAGCGCTCAACTTCAGAATTTTCATATTTTTCAAATAAATTTATTATACATATTTGAGTTATTACAAAATGTACCCAACAACAGGGTCAATTCTTGATAATATTATGGATATGATGATGGTTGTCGGTGATAGTAACTGGTGGTTGTCACCGACAATAACTGGTGGTCATTGACATCAATAACTGGCGGTCGTCGGCAACGGCGATAGTTAGAAAATGCCAGAGAACTCTCCTTTTTTCCTCTTTCTCTCCCCCTTTCATGTGGAAAATGAGGGCCTATTTATAGATTTTTGGGAGTGGCATACTCCTCAAATATGAATAAAATCTAGGGTAAATTAGGAATGCTCTATCCAATAATCTCTATTGATTCCTTTGATCATAGAGATTTCATTAAGCATTTAAGTGTGATGTCAGAATTGAGCGATCTCGGGCTCATTGGATCTGCCTCGTTGAGCCGCTCAATTCAACTATATGAATGTCATATTTGGAAATTAATTTGTCATCCCATTAATCCTTTTAAGCTTTCAAATAAGCTTTAATCCTTTGATTTGATCCCATTTGAACTCGGATTAGACGTATTTTGGTGTCATCTGGTTTATCTTGTCGAAACGTTTAGTTTGATTATAAGTTTGTTGAGATCTGTCTTTGAATTGTCGCAAATTAAATTTTGACAATTTTCAATTCAAAAATTCCTCGAGATTCGTGCTAGATCAATGTGATTTTTGGTGACGTATCATTTGCCCCCCCTATTTTTTGACGTCAAAACTTATTATGTATGAAAATATATTTTAAATCATGTATTTTTCTATTTTTATTTTATTTGAAATCTTGTTACTCCATGTAAGGGGTGTCAATTTTGGGTCATAGGTCGGGTTCGAGTCGAACCCGGAACTGACATGGCACTATTCGGGCTCGGGTCAACCCAACCCATTTTTTGCAAACGGGTCGATTTTTGGGACCCAAATCCAACCCACTTCAGGTTCAGGTCAACTTGGCCCGACGTGGATTTTATGGGATTTGGCCGAAGAGAGTGCGAAGTTAGCGATGGCGGCTTGGACCTGACTGGACACAGACGTTTGCATGTCGACAAATGGCTAAGGCAACGACGAAGGATGACCGACGACCTTATGAGCGGACCAGTGTCGCAGACTCGTAGTGCATGGGAGATTAGGAGTGAGACGTCGAGACACTGGATGGTCCGAACCCGACTGCTTGACCCGATGACCTCATGATCCTATACTGCTATACAGGCTATGGCTATGCCCTATGAGTGCCTGAGCGGGATGAGAGACTGCCTGAGAGGACGGCTAGATGGACATGACAGCTGACGCAGATGCGACTGCTTGACCCGACGGCTGGATGGACGCGACGGGACTGACAAAGAGCGGGAAACAGAATGTCCTTGTCAAACCGAGTTGATTTTAAGTTCTGAGTTAACTCGAACCTGACCTATTTTTGTAAACGGGTCAAAATCTCTAACCCAAACTCGACCCGGTTCGGACAACCCGAACCCAAAATTTCTGTTCTAAGTTCGAGGCGGGTTTTTAGGTCGTATCCAATATTAACACCTCTACCTCCATGAATTCATGTAACTTTCTTCCATAAATTTATGCAACTTTCTTCTATAAATTTATGTTAACTTTTTTTCATAAATTTATGTAACTTTCTTTCATAAATCACCATAACTCTCTCATTTACTATTGTTGGGAAGTAAATCACATAATGAAACAAACAATAAAAGAAAAGAAATATATGAAATAAACTCTAGTATTTAACATAAAAATCAGGGAAAAACTATAGAACCACATCACTCCCAAAAACTTCACTATGAAAATTGAGAGAAATTGCATAAATCTCAATTTCTCTAACTCTCTTTGAGTCACTTCACTTCGTCACATCATTCTACTATAAAGAGTTACAACTCTACTGCATGAAGGGGCTAACCCTTCGATTTAACATGAAAAATAAGAAAGAAAACTATCTAGCCCAACATGTAGTGGCACGACACCGGTGTTTGGAGCGCCTCGATTCTCCACTCTCTGTCTCCATCCCAACTTAGAGCATCGCAACACTCAGCTCTCTGTCTTCAAGTTGAGGATGCAGCGCTGCTACGCTACCCGACTAGCTCGACTGACGGAATTGAGCTCTGAGTCAACAATATAACCCAATTAATCGACACAATCAGATTCCACAAATGATCCTAACAGCTATATTGGAAAAAACTTGCTTATAATAATAATAATAATAATAATAATAATAATAATAATAATAATAATAATAATAATTGTTAGAGAAGTAGTGGAGAGTGATAACAGTAATCAAGAGAAGGTGGTCGAGGAATTAAGGTTGGACTATGACAGTTGAGAGATGATGGACAAACAATGATAGACTACTTAAGGCATTAGATAACATCAACCAATTGATGGAAGCTAAGCGATGATATTTATGCAACAAAAATTAAAAGATAGTGGTCATAACATCTAATTTTGGTGATGAAGAATAGGCAACTGAAGATAGGTGAAGGTAGTTTTGCAACTGTGATTAGACAATGGTAGTCAAGTAGAGCTTATGTCAAGTGTAAATATCATCAATGGATGAGATAAATCACATACAAACACTTAAACGTCCTATAATGAAGCTTCAATCATCTCCTTAAAAAAGTGACTGTGTTTAGTTTAATTTCTAAGAATGAACTGACTGTCTCCATTTAACGGGTTAATTCCAAGCTTAGAGAGGTTCTTAATTCTACAATTAATGGAGTTATAGTCTTCTCTTAAAATAAGTTGATTGTCTCCATTGAAAAAATTAATACCACAATCAGATAGGTCTTCTCCCTACAGTGGAGATCCAATTTTCCTCTAAAGAAAAGCTGGTTGTGTTTGTTTGGATGAATTTGTTCCATATTTAAGTAATTTTGATGAATCTTATTTTGATGCTTTGATTTCTCTTCTAAAGAAACTATATGTTTCAAGTCAATAAAAAATTTTATGCATTAGAAACTTTGCGGTAGTAGACTGTGTGTTTTATATCTTACTTTTAAATAAAAATTAAGTATACACAAATAAAAATTGTAAGATAATAAATTTTTTATGTGAAAAACTCAATAAAGAGAAAAATTATGGATTCATCATCCATTCATTGATACATTCAATTTGACTATAAAAAGTTCCTTAAATTTAATTTGGAAATTTTTTCCATTTACATATAATCTTGAGATTTGTGTCATTCATGTAAATTTTTTATGAATGCATCAAATAATAGTAATATTGTACATTTTAGTTTTTGACAAAAATCCAACACACATAGAAAAAGTGGTAAGACAAAAAATTTTAATGTGAAAAATGGAAAAAAAAAAAAAAAACAATGGAACGGGCCTAGTTGAAAATTTTACAATGTAATAGAAGATACAAGAATCATCACTTCTTCACAATTGAAAAAAGAAAGAATTATTTGAATACAAACATTTGAATTTCCCTGTAAGGATTACAAAAGCCTGATGTCCACAGGCAAACAACTAATACCCAATAATAAGATTAAATTTTGTTAGAGGTCTAGAGATGATGGTGGTAGTTTTCGGCGGAGATAGTTAGAAAATGCAAGTGAGCTCTCTAGTTCTCTTCACTCTTTCTCCTATTTCATGTGACGAATAATGTTTTATGCATATGCTTTTGGGGATAGACATTTTGGTAATTTAACCTGTAATCCTAAACACTCTATTGTACGGTTCATATTGATTCTATTAATCATAAAGCGCTTGTTCAACATTTATGTGCATATTGACGTATTAATGATGTCAAAATTGTGTGACCTTAAGCTCGTCGGATTCGTCCCGTTGAGCTGCTCATTCAACTATAAGTATGTCAAATTTGAGGATCATTTGGTCATTTCACTAATATCTTAAGTTTTTTTTTTATAGTTTTAAGTAGTTGATTCAAACTTATTTTGATTCAAATTGAACCACTTTTGATGTTGTACTTGTTGCGTCCTGGAATATTCGCGGCGGTAGAGAAATATATAGTTTAACGTCTTAGCGTTGTACAAAGATCCAGCACACAATCAGATAAGTGAGAGGGTGTAGCGTTCATAAGAGACACCAAAGTTTTTACGTGGAAAACCCCTGAAAAGGGGGGAAAAACCACGGGGCCTAGCCCAGTTTGAATGAATCCACTAGTATTTGTAGTCGGTTACAAATGAGGCCCTTCCTTAGGAGAAGGCCTTGGATTGATGTAGCAAATATACATCATATAGATTGCATTACATGGTAAAAGTTATATATACAGGTTTGTTTGGCCTGAAGGACCGTGGTCGGCAGGAGACCGGAGTTAGAAAGACCGTTGTCTGTTGATGGAGGTCGGAAGGACCATAGTAGGCGACAAAGGCCTGAAGAACTGTAGTCGGCCGGAGACCGTAGTCGGCCGGAGACCGTAGTCGGCAGGAGACCGTAGTCGGCCGGCGACCGTAGTCGGCAGGAGACCGTAAATACCGTTGTCTGGTGATGGAGGTCGGACGGACCGTAGTAGGCGATAGTGGTCAGAAGGACCGTAGGCGGTAGGAGATAAGGAGTCAGGTGTTAGTCCCAGTGTCACTTGGAAGATCGGATGTTGATGGTCTGGCCTTGAGTAGGACGTCGGGTCTTAAGCAGGACGTCAGGTCTTCAGCAGGACGTTGGGTCTTCAGCAGGACGTCGGGACTTAACGTCGGGCCTTGAACAAGACGTCGGGTCTTTGGCAGGAAGTAGGGACTGAGTGTCAGGCCTTGAACAAGACGTCGGGTCTTTGGCAGGACGTAGGGACTGAGTGTCGGGCCTTGAACAAGACGTCGGGTCTTTGACAGGACGCCGGGGATGAACGTCGGGCCTTAAGGTGGTGGTCCGGCGAGGTTTTGTGGTGGTCCGGCGAGGTTCCTGTGGTGGTCCGGCGGTGGTCCGATGAGATTCCTGCGGTGGTTCGGCGGTGGTCCGGCGAGGTTCTGCGGTGGTCCGGCGGTGGTCCGGCGGCTGTCGAGGAGGAACTCCTTCCTTCTCTTCTCTTCTTCTCTCTCTTGCTTGGATCCTCTCTTGTGAAGAATGAGGGCTCTATTTATAGATTTTTTTGGAGTGGCATGGCTCGTAAATAGGCGTGAGATCGGGGGCGAATAGGGAGTGGTCAAATGGACGGCCGATATTGAATCCTATGACCGTTCACCGTTCGTTGGCCATTTGGAGGCCTTAGTGATGTCGAAATTCTGTGATCTTGGGCTCGTTGGATTCGTCTCGTCGAGCCCTTCGATTCAAGTATAAGCTCGTCAAAATCGGAGTCCGTTTGGTAACTCAAATTGAAGTTTGAACCTTCCAACAGCACTTTGAGCCCTTGATTCAGACTCATTTGGGCTCGTATTGGGTCGATCTTGGTGTCGTTGGGTTCGTATTTCCGAGAGACGCTCAGTTCGACTATAAGATCGCTGAAATCGGAGTTTGGGTGCTCTCGGAATTAATTTTTGAAGTTTCCAACTAGCTTTTGCCTCGAGATTCGTGCCCGATCAAGATAATTTATGATGCCGTATCAGCTGCCCCCCTATTTTCGGACGTCGAAGCTCCAGAAGTCCGAAAATACTTGTTCCGAAATTTTTTACCTTGGCCGAATCGCAAAAAATTGCGTTCCGAAAATTAATGGCTTGCTCGAACTTGATCATAGAGGCCCCGTTGAGCTCCGAAAGTGCCGAAATCGAGTCCGGAACGTCGAAAAAAAAACGTGTCCGGGGACCCCAAAAACGTCCGAATCGGACCGTCCGGGCCGAAAAAATCGGGCCCGGAACGCTTAGGCGGCCGAACCGGCCGGACGGACCGCCGGCCGGCCGCCGCCGCCCCCGCCGCCGCTCGCCGGCGGCAGCAGGCCTGCCGCGCGCCAACAGGCGCGTCCCGCGCGCGTGTACCGCGCGGTTAACCGTGCGGTTATATTGATTTTTTTTTTTTTTTTTTTTTTTTTTTTTTTTTTTTTTTTCAAGTGGGGCCCACATGGATTAAAAAAAAAATCCGAAAAAAATTCCAGAAAATTCCAAAAAATTCCGAAAAAAATTCTGAAAAAAAAAATTCAGAAAAATGTGGGAAATTCGAAAAATGCTGGAAAAATCTAGAAACTTCCCCTCTCTTCTCTCCAAAAACCTATAAATAGGCCCCTGAGGCCTTTAGAAAAATTATTCTTCTCCTCTTCTTCTTCTTTCCTTTCTTTCTTCTCTTCTTCTCTTCTCCCTCTATCCTTTCTATTGAGGCCTTCCCTCGATTTTTCGAGGCCCCTCTCTTGGCAAGGAAGTTCGGAGATTTCCCCTCATTCTCTTCTCCCTCTGTCCTTTCTATTGAGGCCTTCCCTCGATTTTTTCGAGGCCCCTCTCTTGGCAAGGAAGTCCGGAGATTTCCCCTCCTTCTCTTCTCCCTCTGTCCTTTCCATTGAGGCCTTCCCTCGATTTTTCGAGGCCCCTCTCTTGGCAAAGAAGTTCGGAGATTTCTCATCCTTCTCTTCTCCCTCTATCCTTTCTATTGAGGCCTTCCCTCGATTTTTCGAGGCCCCTCTCTTGGCAAGGAAGTTCGGAGATTTCCCCTCCTTCTCTTCTCCCTCTGTCCTTTCCATTGAGGCCTTCCCTCGATTTTTTTCGAGGCCCCTCTCTTGGCAAGGAAGTTCGGAGATTTCCCCTCATTCTCTTCTCCCTCTGTCCTTTCTATTGAGGTCTTCCCTCGATTTTTCGAGGCCCCCTCTCTTGGCAAGGAAGTTCGGAGAGATTTCCCCCTCCTTCTCTTCTCCCTCTGTCCTTTCTATTGAGGCCTTCCCTCGATTTTTCGAGGCCCCTCTCTTGGCAAGGAAGTTCGGAGATTTCCCCTCCTTCTCTTCTCCCTCTGTCCTTTCTATTGAGGCCTTCCCTCGATTTTTCGAGGCCCCCTCTCTTGGCAAGGAAGTTCGGAGATTTCCCCTCCTTCTCTTCTCCCTCTGTCCTTTCTATTGAGGCCTTCCCTCGATTTTTCGAGGCCCCTCTCTTGGCAAGGAAGTTCGGAGATTTCCCCTCTTTCTCTTCTCCCTCTGTCCTTTCTATTGAGGCATTCCCTTGATTTTTCGAGGCCCCTCTCTTGGCAAGGAAGTCCGGAGATTTCCCCCTTCTCCCTCTATTCTTCGAGAGATATTGCGGAGTTCTGATGTTAGTTGGTTGGAGATGGAGGTCGGAGAGACCGTTGTAAGGGGGAGGTTGACAACGAACAGAAGTCCAACGAAGGTTGGAGAAGTACGACGACGAGTAGACATTCAACGACATGTAAAAGCCCGATGAATGTCCGTCGATATGCAAGAGTTCGACGTCGAGTATAAGACCGATGAAAGTCCCGTAACGAGTATAAGTCCAGCGTCGGGGAGAAGTATGATGACAGGTAGGAATTTAACGTCGCGTAGACATACAACGTCAGGCAGAAGACCGGCGAAAGTCTATTAACTGGTAGAAGTCCGACATCCGGTAGAAGTACGAAGTCGGATAGAGGTGCAGCGTCGGGTAGAAGACCGACAAAGGTTCGTCGACGGGCAGAAGTCCGATGACGAGTAGAAGTCCGCTGACGAGCAGAAGTCCGACGACAGGGAGAAGTCCGACGTCGTGTAGAAGTATGGCCTCTGGCAGAAGACCGATGAAAGTTCGTCGACAGGCAGAAGTCTGACGACGAGTAGAAGTCCGCTGATGAGCAGAAGTTCGATGACAAGGTGAAATCCGACGTCGTGTAGAAGTACGGCCTCTGGCAGAAGACCGATGAAAGTTCATCGACGGGCAGAAGTCCGACGACGAGTAGAAGTTTGCTGATGAGAAGAAGTTCGACGACAAGGTGAAATCCGACGTCGTGTAGAAGTACAGCCTCTGGCAGAAGACCGATGAAAGTTCATCGACGGGCAGAAGTCCGACGACGAGTAAAAGTCCGCTGACGAGCAGAAGTTCGACGACAAGGTGAAATCTGACGTCGTGTAGAAGTACGGCCTCTGGCAGAAGATCGATGAAAGTTCGTCGACAGGCAGAAGTCTGACGACGAGTAGAAGTCCGCTGATGAGCAGAAGTTCTACGACGGGGAGAAGTCCACTGACGAGCAGAAGTCCGACGTCAGGCAGAAGTCTGCTGACGAGCAGAAGTTCGACGTCGGGCAGAAGTCTGCTGACGAGCAGAAGTTCGACGTCGGGTAGAAGTATGGCCTCTGGCAGAAGACCGATGAAAGTTCATCGACGGGCAGAAGTCCGACGACGAGTAGAAGTCCGCTGACGAGCAGAAGTTCGACGACAAGGTGAAATCTGACGTCGTGTAGAAGTACGGCCTCTGGCAGAAGATCGATGAAAGTTCGTCGACAGGCAGAAGTCTGACGACGAGTAGAAGTCCGCTGATGAGCAGAAGTTCTACGACGGGGAGAAGTCCACTGACGAGCAGAAGTCCGACGTCAGGCAGAAGTCTGCTGACGAGCAGAAGTTCGACGTCGGGCAGAAGTCTGCTGACGAGCAGAAGTTCGACGTCGGGTAGAAGTATGGCCTCTGGCAGAAGACCGATGAAAGTTCGTCGACAGGCAGAAGTCTGACGACGAGTAGAAGTCCGCTGATGAGCAGAAGTTTGACGACAAGGTGAAATCCGACGTCGTGTAGAAGTACGGCCTCTGGCAGAAGACCGATGAAAGTTCATCGACGGGCAGAAGTCCGACGACGAGTAGAAGTCCACTGACAAGCAGAAGTTTGATGACAAGGTGAAGTCCGACGTCGTGTAGAAGTCCTCTGACTAGCAGAAGTCCTACGTCAGGTAGAAGTCTGCTGACGAGCAGAAGTCCGACGTCAAGGAGAAGTCCATTGAGGAGCAAAAGTCCAACGTCGGGTATTAGTCCGACAACAGGCAGAATTTCGGCGTTGTGTATTAGTCCGTCGAAAGTCCTTTTCGAGGTTGTATGCCGGAGCCCTGCTCGACGACGTTAACCTGTGTGGAAGAGGTCGGGAGAATCCACTAAGGATGTGAGACCTTTCCGAGGTTGTATGCCGGAGCCCTGCTCGACGACGTTAACCTGTGTGGAAGAGGCCGGGAGAATCCACCAAGGATGTAAGACCTTTCCGAGGTTGTATGTCGGAGCCTTTGCTCGACGACGTTAACCTGTGTGGAAGAGGTCGAGAGAATCCACCAAGGATGTAAGACCTTTCCGAGGTTGTATGTCGGAGTCTTTGCTCGACGACGTTAACCTGTGTGGAAGAGGTCGGGAGAATCCACCAAGGATGTAGGACCTTTCCGAGGTTGTATGTCGGAGCCTTTGCTCGACGACGTTAACCTGTGTGGAAGAGGTCGGGAGAATCCACCAAGGATTTAGGACCTTTCCGAGGTTGTATGTCAGAGCCTTTGCTCGACGACGTTAACCTGTGTGGAAGAGGTCGGGAGAATCCACCAAGGATTTAGGACCTTTCCGAGGTTGTATGTCAGAGCCTTTGCTCGACGACGTTAACCTGTGTGGAAGAGGCCGGGAGAATCCACCAAGGATGTGAGACCTTTCTGAGGTTGTATGTCGGAGCCTTTGCTCAACGACGTTAACCTGTGTAGAAGAGGTCGGGAGAATCCACCAAGGATGTGAGACCTTTCTGAGGTTGTATGTCGGAGCCTTTGCTCGACGACGTTAACCTGTGTAGAAGAGGTCGAATCGAATCCCCTTGGGATCGATTTTACCTTGATTGGGAGAGGGCGAATGCCGCGTGTATCCTGAATTAAAGGTGAAGAATGGTCTATTTTTAGACCGTTACTGTCTTTTTGAGGTCGAGGTTAAGACCTTGCCCAAGGAGTAGAAGCCCAACATGGGACTGTTTAAAGCTTGCAATTGATTTGAAGTATCCTCGCATTTGCTCGAATATTCCTGAAATATCATCCTGATATATAAAGCATTAGAGGATCTTTTTGACCAGAATTGTGGTCAAAGTTGCCCCCCAGTCCGCATTTGATGCAACAATGACTGATGTCAGGAAGTTGATAAGAGCGATCTTTTGAGATTGGAGCAAAAGTTGCCCCCCAGTCGGGAATCACTTTCCCACAGACGGCGCCAAACTGTTGCGTCCTGGAATATTCGCGGCGGTAGAGAAATATATAGTTTAACGTCTTAGCGTTGTACAAAGATCCAGCACACAATCAGATAAGTGAGAGGGTGTAGCGTTCATAAGAGACACCAAAGTTTTTACGTGGAAAACCCCTGAAAAGGGGGGGAAAAACCACGGGGCCTAGCCCAGTTTGAATGAATCCACTAGTATTTGTAGTCGGTTACAAATGAGGCCCTTCCTTAGGAGAAGGCCTTGGATTGATGTAGCAAATATACATCATATAGATTGCATTACATGGTAAAAGTTATATATACAGGTTTGTTTGGCCTGAAGGACCGTGGTCGGCAGGAGACCGGAGTTAGAAAGACCGTTGTCTGTTGATGGAGGTCGGAAGGACCATAGTAGGCGACAAAGGCCTGAAGAACTGTAGTCGGCCGGAGACCGTAGTCGGCCGGAGACCGTAGTCGGCAGGAGACCGTAGTCGGCCGGCGACCGTAGTCGGCGATAGGAGACCGTAAATACCGTTGTCTGGTGATGGAGGTCGGACGGACCGTAGTAGGCGATAGTGGTCAGAAGGACCGTAGGCGGTAGGAGATAAGGAGTCAGGTGTTAGTCCCAGTGTCACTTGGAAGATCGGATGTTGATGGTCTGGCCTTGAGTAGGACGTCGGGTCTTAAGCAGGACGTCAGGTCTTCAGCAGGACGTTGGGTCTTCAGCAGGACGTCGGGACTTAACGTCGGGCCTTGAACAAGACGTCGGGTCTTTGGCAGGAAGTAGGGACTGAGTGTCAGGCCTTGAACAAGACGTCGGGTCTTTGGCAGGACGTAGGGACTGAGTGTCGGGCCTTGAACAAGACGTCGGGTCTTTGACAGGACGCCGGGGGGGATGAACGTCGGGCCTTAAGGTGGTGGTCCGGCGAGGTTTTGTGGTGGTCCGGCGAGGTTCCTGTGGTGGTCCGGCGGTGGTCCGATGAGATTCCTGCGGTGGTTCGGCGGTGGTCCGGCGAGGTTCTGCGGTGGTCCGGCGGTGGTCCGGCGGCTGTCGAGGAGGAACTCCTTCCTTCTCTTCTCTTCTTCTCTCTCTTGCTTGGATCCTCTCTTGTGAAGAATGAGGGCTCTATTTATAGATTTTTTTGGAGTGGCATGGCTCGTAAATAGGCGTGAGATCGGGGGCGAATAGGGAGTGGTCAAATGGACGGCCGATATTGAATCCTATGACCGTTCACCGTTCGTTGGCCATTTGGAGGCCTTAGTGATGTCGAAATTCTGTGATCTTGGGCTCGTTGGATTCGTCTCGTCGAGCCCTTCGATTCAAGTATAAGCTCGTCAAAATCGGAGTCCGTTTGGTAACTCAAATTGAAGTTTGAACCTTCCAACAGCACTTTGAGCCCTTGATTCAGACTCATTTGGGCTCGTATTGGGTCGATCTTGGTGTCGTTGGGTTCGTATTTCCGAGACGCTCAGTTCGACTATAAGATCGCTGAAATCGGAGTTTGGGTGCTCTCGGAATTAATTTTTGAAGTTTCCAACTAGCTTTTGCCTCGAGATTCGTGCCCGATCAAGATAATTTCATGATGCCGTATCAGTACTATTGTTAAATTCATCTTGTGAAGATGTTCAATTTGAAAATTGAATTTCAAATTATTCTAAATTTAACTTCAGAGATTTCATATTTAAATACTTTCTTGAAATTCATCTGATCATATAAAATATTTCTTTGGACAACTATGTTGATAAATAATGTTCCTGAATAACTGTCGATGTCATTCCTTTTAACTATAAATTGTCATAAATTCAACTCTCATGCAGCGCAGCTCTTAAGCGGGGAGAAAATAACTAGGGGTCCTATACACATGGGACTGATTACTGATAGGCTTGTTGATGAATTAGTTATGTTACTAAGTAACTCTTATGAAATGTTAGTGAGTAGATACCACGTTTAAAAAAAAAAATTGTTATATGATAGCTACTTTCTTCATCCAAATAGTGAACCATTAAAATTAAAACAGAAATATTATCTAATGACGTGTCCAAATAATCCACTCAAGCAGAATTATTTTTTGTTGGGAAAACTCAAGCTTAATTCCAAATTTCATCACGCAGAGGTGGAAAAAGGCGGCTCAATACTGTGAAACGTGGCAGCCATTGATGGTCAAAGCAGCCTTACTTGGATATTCGCAGTTGAATTTCTCATCTTTTTAGTCTTCTTCTACGCCTCCCTCATGGCGGCCTTTTACAACGCTAGATAGATCTCTTTACTCTTGCTGTCCCTCTCAGTTAGCTCAACTTCCTCGCGCCTGCCCCCTCCCTTCTCTTCCTCCTCAGCCTATCCAAACCTTGCTTTTAGGTCTTTGCTTCTTGCTTTGTCTTTCCCAATTTTATAAATCACCTGCGATTTCATTCCATTCTCTCAAAGTTTCTCTCTTTCTTAGTTTCTTATCCTTTCGAAGACCCCAAAATCCGATTTTTATTTTTGTTTGTGCTGCCCAGATCTCAGAAACGAAGGGAATAGGCGATGGGGGGCTCAGATTCGACCTCTGGCAGCGGCCTCGAATCCGATGACTCTGGGATGATTAATAACATTAGCATCGAGGTCATGGTGGCCGCGGTGATCTTTCTCTTCCTGGTCATCGTCTTCGTCTTCTTCCTTTACCTCTACGCCAAGAACTATTGGGGCTCGAGCATCAGAGCCCGTAGACGAGCCCAGCTCATCTTCGCCGCTGGTGACGCTCCTGTCCCAAGCCGCGGCCTCGACGCCTCCGTCCTCCGTTCTCTTCCGGTCACTATCTATAACCGGAGTGATTTCAAGGACGGGCTCGAATGCTCCGTGTGTCTCTGCGAGCTCTCCGACGGAGAGAAGGCTCGATTACTCCCTAAATGCAATCATGGCTTCCACCTTCAATGCATCGATATGTGGTTCTACTCTCACTCGACCTGTCCTCTTTGCCGCTGCGCAGTGGGTTCAGACACTGCTGCCACCGCTGGCGATGGCGAAGTACCTCAGCCGATTTCCGCAGGCGCCGGAGACTCTGAGCCCCAACCAGAATCCCCGGTTTTCCCCACTAATGTCCTGTTCTGGGGGAATCAGGATCAAGTGAATTCACGGTCCTCGGCTAATTCTGCGAGAAATCTAGTGATCACACTTCCGAATCGAACTGCCGGGGGTTTTCCTTCTCCGATATCTCCATTGCCGTCAAGCAGGTTTCCATTGGAGAACATCAAATCGCCATCGGAGGAGTCAAGATCACCTGGAACTTCAAAGTTGAAATCTTTAAGACGGCTTTGGAGCAGGGGAAAGAGAACAAGTGATTCATCTTGCAGTAGTCCCATGGGAGGTGATATTGAGCTAGGATTTGGAATTTCAAATGGAGAAGGAAGTTCAAATGTTCCAAAAACTCCTTGCAGTTCTTAACTCAGTTTCTTCTGTGATGAATTGGCTTCTAGCCGATCACCAGAACCGATTCATTTTCTGTGCTCTGTTTCTGTAAAACAAGATGTATAAAGAGATTTCTTTTTTTTTTTTTTTTTTCAAGGAATGGAGAAGCACAAGTCTTTCTCCTTTCTATCAAAATGTGATTGATAATCGTTGTTTGTGTATTAAATTTATGAAATTTATTCATCTTCTGTGTTTGTATTTAAGGCTGTGATCATTTTTCCAGCTAAAAGAGCAATAATTTTCATGTAAAATTGTTCCAGTCTGATTAAGTTGCTACTGCTACTGAACTTGAATTGATATTAAAAAAAAAAAGATTAAGGTTTTGTTTGGGGCTGTTTGCTTCTTGCTTTCTAAAACAAGTTTTTAGCTTAAAAATTTCTTGAATTTAAATTTTTTGCACTAGAAAAGTTGTTTAAAGATATTACGATCAAGGGTTTGGACATGATCAAAGGTCTTGAGGAGGGCCACCAGGTCAAAATCTACATGATAGAAGGACTAGCGATATGGGTCATAAATATTTGAAAATTTTACAGCAAAGAAGCCTAAATTGAACCAAACCTGCTATTAATATAAAGGCAATGCACTATGTTCTGTTTCAAGTTAGGTCAAGTTTGGTGGGATGGCGTTAGGCTTTCCTTAATAATTGTATTTCATAATGGTGATGGGGCTAATGGGAGCCTGTTCGACTTGACATGATGGGGATCTATAGAATGAAAGCATTTCTCTGATATTACATTGAAGAGTGACAGATGGAGCATTTTTGCACGTACGATTTCTCTTATTATATTTCCTATAATTTGGTATTGATGACTCGTGTTGGGGACAATTTGTTATGAGTATAAACTTTGTTTAATTGATGTTACCAGCTTATTACTTTATCATCCAAACTAATAAAATATTTATGGACTCTTTGGTTAGTAAAAGGTCAGCATGTTTTTTAACCTTTTTTAAGTAATTGTTGTGAGAAAAGAAAATATGTAACAATAATTTCAAGCCTTTTATAATTTTTTTTTTTTTCATTTTATGTGACCAACACATCGGGAGGCAGAAGTTTTATGTGACCAAACCATCTAAGGTGACTCTCTAATCTTATCTAGAATTGGAGCTACTCTAACATTTTCACGTATATACATATTTTGCATATTGTTTCAAAGAATACTGCCACTCATCAACACGAGCATCCCATCTCTGCAATGCTTAACTTAATTTTTTGTTTCTATAAAAAATAATATAAAAATTTAGAGGTTTTAAAAAGTCATTTAGATTAGGTATGGAAACCCTAATTCTTACATCATCTTCAATCTCAATTACATCATATGTCATATCTCACTTCAACAAAATTGTGTGTTACTTTTCATATCCCTCACATGTTGTCCCTTGCCAGAGTCCGATGTTAGAGGGCAAGTACAACTACGTTATCATGTTGTGTTGATCATGTTACTCTCTTCTTGACGTGCCGCCCTTAGGGCTATCAAAAGCGGGTTTAGGGTCAAGTTTGGGTTGAACCCTAATATGACCCAGCACTCTTTAACCCGACGCTGACCCGTTTTTGGCAAACGATTCAATTTTTCAGACCTAAATCTGATCTGCTTCGGGTCTGGGTCAACCCACACCTGACCCGCTCCTTTTATGCTTTAATAAAATATTTTTTATTTAATTTGTTTTTTTTAAAACCTATATCGAATTAAAGTAAGATTTACTTGAATCAATTTAAAATAAACCAAGCTTAATTCAATTTGGATAACATGGTTTATTATTTTTTGGAAATAACATTTACTTATGTCCTTAAAATCTTCTAAAACCCTCCTAAATGAATCAAAAACAAGTCAAACCGGGTTGATTTCTGGTTTTCGAGTCAACCCGAACCCGACCTGATTTTACAAATGGATAACCCGAACCCGACCCAGTTTGCGTTCGGTTTTGACCCCGAACCTAAAATTTTTGGAATGATTTTTGGGTCGTGTCAAATATTTACACCCCCTAGTTACCCTCAACCTGCCACTATCGTTACACCACTTCGTAACGTCCCACACTTTGGTTAATCTTTCAATATTATATTCTAAAAGCATTAAAAAAACAAAATAAATCATCTCAATGAATTCATATTTCATTCAGTGAAATACTTCAAATAAAATATAGTTGGTTTACATGGCTTCATTATAACCATACATGCACACGCAACCAAACTGCCACAAACTGCCCCCTTGTTGAACTACTTGCGTTAGAAAAAGCTGAAGCAAAATCTCTCTGCTTGGCTTCTATGCAAAGTGGCAAAGTAAGTTTTCTACAGGTTATGCAGATTCCAAACTAAACTTGTCTATCTTCTACAAGAAACTATTTGTTAATTAAGTTTCTGGACTACACTGTATTGACTTCGGAGTTTAATATATCGCCAGTGTTTGATTCCAAGTTGGTTACCTATTTTCAGTCGGCCGTTTGGTGGTTGGCGTTCTTTCTGATGTGGAAACTTTTGAATTTGTCAAAGTCGTAAGCTTTTCGCACCTTACTGTTTCTCAGGTCAATGATTTGGGTTGAAAGTTTTTGGATGCCAATAATTGGCATCTTTTATAATGAAAGTGTTCACAATTAAATATAACTATGTGAAAGTTGGATGAATTTGTACCGATCTTTCTTCTCACAAGTGCAGTTCTCTATTTTGAATAGACAAAGAGACGTACTTATATTACACCAAAGGACGCAACTCTTCAAGTAGAGTAAGAGGAAGAGGAAAGAAAAATGCTCAACCCAGCTAGCAGCGCCACGATGCTGAGGTATGGAGCGCCGTGGCCCTCCACTCTCTAATTATGAGTTTACCCCTGCAATACTATGGCGTTGTTGTGTACAACTCCACAGTACTATGCTCTTTGAGTCCAACTAGAGACTATAGTGCCACAATGCTCAAGTATACAGCACCGCAACGATGTATGAATGCACGAACACAAAAAATTTCTGATGCTTCACCCCCAAACCCCTAAGAAGGCAAAGTTATACTCCACACATATATTTTAAAAGATTAAAAACTAAATTAGGATCAATATCACTTTTCAAAGAGGTCAATATTGAAACTCAACAGAAAGAAAAAAAAATAAAAAATAGAAGAGCAAGAGATAAGATTTAGAATGTTTTAGCCCATTGGAGGTGACTTGCTTTGTTCCGTTCATAAGTATAGGATTGTTGCGTGCTAGAATATACGCGGCGGTAGAGTTTGTAAATTCGCGTCCGAACATTGTACGAGTATTCAACACACAAATAGAAAAGAGAATACGAACACCAAGGTTTTTACATGGAAAACCCATAAAGGGAAAAAACCATGGGGCCTCGCCCAGTTGAAAAATTCCACTAGTATTTTACAAATTACAAATGGCTGATTCGTCCCACTAGTCGGGGCAATCAGATTAATATTCGTTTCTTCAAACAAGTTTACAAAGTTCTGCAAATTCCCGGCGTTTTCCGAAAATCCGGCAGAGTTCCGGCGTCTTCAGGCGGCGGGAAGAGCTCCGGCGGTGGTCGAGGAGGAGCTTCTTCCTTCTCCTCCTTCTCTTCTTCTTCTTTCTCTTCACTTGAGTCCCCTTTGTGTAGATTGAGGGCTCTATTTATAATTTTTTTGGAGTGGCATAGCTCGTAAATAGGTGTGAGATCATGGGCGAATATGGAGTGGTTTGAATGGACGGCCGATATTGAACCCTTCGATCGTGCACCTTTTGTTGGACATTTGGAGGCCTTAATGATGTCGGAATTCAGTGATCTTTGGCTCGTGGGATTTGTCTCATCGAGCCGATCGATTCGAGTATAAGCTCGTTAAAATCAGAGACCGTTTGGTAACTCAAATTGCGGTTTGAACCTTCCAACAGCGCTTCGGGTCCTTGACTCGGACTCATTTGGTCTCGGATTGAGTTGAATTTGGTGTCGTTGGGTTCGTATTTTCAAGACGCTCAATTTGACTGTAAACTCGCTGCAATCGGAGTTTGAGTGCTCCCAAAATTAATTTTTGAAGTTTCCAACTAGCTTTTGCCTCGAGATTCGTGCCCGATCAAACTAATTTTGTGATGCCGTATCAAGGATAATAAAGTTAATAAAGTCCAAAAGTTCCAGAAAAAAAAAATTTTAGAGTGAGCATTTATAAATTTTGAGTTGATCATTGGCATTCCCATTTGAAGATGAAAGATGCTATAATTCAAAGGATAGGTCTTCAAATAATTTGTTCATAATTAATTATTGCATATAAATTGGAAGGGATGCTTTATGTTCATTTATTAGAAGATATTTTGTTAAGCAAGACAATGCTAACAACGCTAGATCAAAAATATTGAAGAAATTATTCTGTGCGGTTACCAAACAGTTTAGAAGTGAGTAAAAATATATCACGTTATTCGATATGGAGTGTTGCACAACATCAATACACAATAAAAAAATGATGGGGCACATTTTCATTCGCCTTTGGACACCGTTTCTTGACCGCGCAGAATTATTTCTCAAAATATTGAATCTTATAACACCAAAGTTTGGATGGCCCCACACTTGATCAAATTAGGGACTCAATTTTGAATTTTTTTTTTCTATTTTAAAATGCTATTAAATATGTGCAATAGGGTTTTGAAATGCTCACATTTTAGTTAAATCCATCATATTATTGTGTAACATTAGAGTTATGTCTTAACCCAATTTTGCAATAAAAACATGTTTCTTTATATATCTAATCATATTTAGTTTTTTTTTCAAAAACAACTACATATATTAAAATTTATTCATGATGAATTTTTCATATTTTTAATTTTATTTTACATATAAATTAGTTTATATCTAAAAATTTAAAAAACAGATGATGAGAAATTTCATTTGTTTTCAAAATCGTCATTATAAAAATAGAAATAAATACAAATCCAAATATGTTTATATTTTAAATTAAAAAAGCATGTAATGATGTAGATAAAAATAAATATATATTAAAATATGTTTGTAATTTAAATGAAAAATAAATAAATAAATATAAATATAAGAGAAAATTAAAACACAATTAAACATACTCTAAATATTTTAGTTCCTAAGAAAGTATATTCAAATAAAGTTCAAGTTTAGATAAGATATTTTACTCTCTATCCATACTATAGGGATTGAATGAGGGAATATTTTGGTCTGATTCCATGAATCAAAACAAATATATATATATATATATATATATATATATATATATATATATATATATATATATATATATATATATATATATATATATATATATATATATATAATGTTAAGAATTTTAATTTAAAAATATAATAATAAAAAATATTTCATAAAAATATCATTAATATTAATTTATTTAAACAAATTATATATTTTGATATAATTTGAACATTAAAATAATATATAAATAAATATGAATTTTAATTATTAGATATATAAATATTTTTATTATTTTTGTAACAGTAAAAACTATCGTCTATGCAATATTTTTAAAATTTTATGTTGAGAAAATGGTTCTTGAGAATATATAATTAGTATTGTTGCGTCCTGAAAAATTCGCGGCGGTAGAGAAATATAAAGATTAATGCCTTAGCTTTGTACGAAGATCCAGAACACAAGCAGATGAAAGAGATGAGGGTGTAGCGTTCATAAGAGACACCGGAATTTTTACGTGGAAACCCCTAAAAAGAGGGAAAAACCACGGGGGCTTGGCCCAGTTTGAATGAATCCACTAGTGCTTGTAATTGATTACAAATGAAGCCCATCCTTAGGAGGAAGGCCTTAGCTCGAAGTAATAAATATACATCATATAAAATGCATTGCATGGTGGAAGTTGGAAGAATCAATGTTGATATGTTTGTTTGGGGCAGCAAACCATAGTCGACGAACGATGTAGATCGGAAGAACCATATTCGGCGGGTGACGGAGGTCGGAAGGATCGTAGTCTGTGAGCGACATAGGTCAGAAGGACCGTTGTATTGCGACGGAGGTCTGAAGGATCGTAGTCACCGGGTGACGGAGGTCAGAAGGACTGTTGTCCTCAGACGACAAATGTAAGAAGGATCGTAGTCGGCGGGCGACGAAGGTCGGGAGGACCGTAGTCGGCGTGCGACGAAGGTCGGGAGGACCGTAGTTGGCGGGCGACGAAGGTCGGGAGGACCATAGTCGGCGAAGAATGTAGTCAACAGACGACGGAGGTCCGAAGGATCATAGTCTGCAAACGACAGAGATCAGAAGGACGGTAGTTGGATGACAGTGGTTGGGAGGACTGTAGTTGGCGGACTCGCGGAAGTCCTGCGGTGTTCGACAGACTGATGGAATTCCGATGGCGGATGACAAACTATAAAAGTCTAACGATGGTCGGCGAGCAAGCGGATGTCCGACGGCGGTCGATGAACTGGTAGAAGTCTGGCGGCGGTCGGAGGACGGGTGGAAGTCCGGCGACGATCGGCGAACTGGTGGAAGTCTGGCGACGGTCGACGGACTGGCAGAAGTCTGTCAGTGGTTGGCGAATTGGTGGAAGTCCGACGTCGGTAGACAGACTGTCAAAAGTCCGTCGGCGGTCGACGAACTGGCAGAAGTCCAGCTGCGGTCGGAGAACTGGTGGAAGTCCAGCGGCGGTCGACGAACTGGTAGAAGTCCGTCGGTGGTTGGAGAATGGGTAGAAGTCTGGCGGCGGTCGGCGAACTGGTGGAAGTCCGTCGATGGTTGTGAAGAACTCAGGCGGTGATCGACGGACGAGCATAAGTCCGAAGATGGTTGGCAGACTGGCGGAAATCCGGCGGTGGCCTAGCGAACTGGAGGAAGTCCGGCGGTGGCCTGGCGAACTGGCGGAAGTCCGGCGGTGGCCGGCGAACTGGCGGAAGTTCGGCGGTGGTCGATTGACTAGCTGAAGTCCGTCGGTGGTCGAGAAGAATTCTGGCGGTGGTCGACGGGAAATCCGGCAATGGTTGAGAGGAATACTGGCGGTGGTCGGCAGGAACACCCGTGGAAATCCGCCGATTGTCGGCGGCAAGAGAGCTCCCAAATTCCTCCCTTCCTTCTCCTCTTTCTCTCCCTACTAGACAGGCTTAACTCAGGCATTTAGCCTGTCGACGCAGTTTTTAACTGCAAACCCGCAGCATTTAGCTGCCAACTCGTATCGGGTCGGGCACTTCAGCCTAATGCAAACTAGCCTTTGAACCGGATCAATCATCCAGAGTACCTTAATACCCCCCACTTGAGTTCTCTTCTAACCGTCGCTAAAGCTTATCCCAACTACTACCTTATTTTGGTCGGTTTATCAATCATCGCCAGATTTTTTCTGTTATTAACTTGTTGTAATTCTGACATCTTCAAGTAAAGGGATGAATCAAATGTTGTAACCAATCAAGATATAGTGGAAATTTCTCATCTGGGCCAGGCCCCGTGGTTTTTCCCTTTTCGGGTTTCCCACGTAAAAAAGTTTCTGGTGCTTCTCCCTTAATTATCTGTTGGTGTGCTGAATATACGTATATTGCTAAGACATTATAATTTTTACTCTACTACCGCGTATATTCTAGTCCGCATCAAGTATTATGTTTTAAAAAATAAGTTTTGAAATTTTAAGTTTTTAACAATAAAATAAAAAAAATTGAAATTTTAGAAATTTTAGAGAATTTAAATTAATAGAAATAGCGAAGCCGATGCCGCATAAAAAGGAAACACCGAACCGTTTAAAAAGCCCTAAAACCGTAAAACGTGCGATAAGGCGAAATTTTATGGAATAAATTTCATGAAGAACCGCTTTATATTAATGATTGCACGAATCTTTCCGCTCAAATTGGAATTTGCCGGTATCTTTTTCACCGCATTATTTTCCGTTTATTCTTTCCTGCTGTTGTCGCCTGAAACAGATCATCGTTGCCGCCTGCAATGTGTTTGAGATCGGTTACTCGTTGGTAAGCCCTCGCGGATCTCATCTCGTCGATGATTTTTCTATGGATGTTCATAGAATTACTTGGAAGTGTCTCTAAGCAAGCTTTTGTGGCTATTGCTATTGTTTCTTTCGGTCCTCTGATCTGAATCAAGAAGAAGGATTCTATTGGCTAGAAGTAAAATCGTAGACGTTATCTGCTTCTGAATTAAAGTGGTCGGCAAGCTTTTTTGTTTAGAAAATGGTTTTGTTAAGTCATTTAGAATTTGATTTTTGCTGAACTGTGCATGTCGTTATGTTAAAGAGGAAAGCCTTGGGATTTATCTCCAATTCTCGATGTTTGATGGCCTTAAATAAGCTTCAGTTCTCCTGCGGCGCCTTTTATCGGTGCGGATTGAGGGAGCTTGATGATTCTAGCAGAATCAAGGGGATCGGTTCGGCTGAATGGAGTCGGGGGTCAGCTCTCAATTCCTTTAATGGTTTGAGATTGAAAGGTTCCTTGGGTCAAAGTGATGTTCCCTTTAGAAGTCAAGATGATGAGAGGTCTAGGGCTCATGCCATGGCTCCATTGCGGCGGAGATTTCGTGATTCAAGAGTTTTAGGGAATGAGGTTGGGACACAATATGTGAATGGATTTGGGAAGCCTCTTAGATATCCTCAACAATGGAAGCGTGAGAAAATAGCAGTCGCTGTTGATGTTGATGAAGGTAATTTTCTGACACTTCTCCTTCTTCCTTTATCAAAGCTGTCTTTGTGCCCCATAAAATTTTTTGTTTACTATTTGGCTCTCATGTTCATAAAAAGACATTACCAATCTATGCATTGAATGTAAGTTTACTTTTATCATTATTGAAACTGTATTTTCAACTGTTTTATGAGCGATCCTTTATATTAAATATGTAGTTACAGGAAGCGTAAAAACTATGTGGCTCGTTCCTTTGAATCTTGGCGAAGTTTTGATTAATACATGTAGTAAAATAGGAACTTTTTTTATATGTCTTCAGAATCTTCACTGTTATTACTTTGGCTACCTTTGCATTTTATGGTATTATGCAGTAGTGTAGTTTTTACAATATAAACAGGAGCTTTAAGCTTATTACATTAAATTCTTTTTCTGTAAATAATCTATCATTACTAGATATCATAGAATTTCAGCTTATTTTGTATGTTATTCAATCTCATGGCATTAACACTGTGAAGTATTTCAAAGGACTTTTCTATCGTTTATTCTTCTCCATATTCATCCTAAATCGTAGTTTTTATATTTTAGCTTTTAGCATTTGTATTATTATGTCACAAAATTTTCTTTGTTTGGGAGATGCCTTCAAGCAAATCAGTCTGATTTGATTAATCTTCTGCAGCGAATCAAAGAAAATCAAGGTGCTTTTTTTCTAAGTTATCCCCAAAAAGGCCCTTCTAATGCTTACATTCGAACAATTGTCTTTTAGAAGAGAAATTATGACTTAAGGTTACATAAATTTTAATTAAAGTAGCAAATCAAAGTGAAAAATATGAGAGTTGAGACCATTGACCTCTAAACCCTATTTAGGGCCTATTTGGGGTAGCTGTTTGACTTTGTTTTTTAAATTGCATCCACAATTCCGTTTCACTATAATTTTTTTACTACTTTCTCATTGCTCCCATAAATTTTTGTGGTGGAAAGTTATTTTTTGCAATCAAATCTACTAATGTGTAGTAGCCGTAAGAAAGGCTATCCAAAACTCAGGTTGGATTTCAAATAATTATTGTTATTGGTTTAATTATTTCAAACTTGAGAAATCTTTTAGCTTTTATGTGAGTTTTTAGATCATATGGAGCATAACCATGTCATGCTAATCCCTGAAGTTGTTCAAGTGGCGACAAAGACCAATGGTACCCTTAGGTGGAGGGAAATATGGACCAATTGTTAAAAGATCCGCATAATGCGCCTTGATAGTGAACACATTACATTGTCATGCATGTTGAGATGCTGACAATGATTTTTTACGGTGATTGGAGATTGAGAATGCATTGAGCCAAATTATATGGTCAGGTCTTGTTCAATCTTAGGCCATTGAAAAGATAAAATTGGGGAGCCAAGAGCTGTATGATAGGTGGGCACCATACATAGTCATTGGAGATGATGTTGATGGCTATCCTAGCTATATTTTCTATAAGGGTGGATGATGCCCCATATTGCTACCATTACAGTGGCATAAACAATATTGATACCCTTGAAAGTGCTTGAAGTTGATCGAAGGACATATTAATATTTATCATCATCATCATCATTAGTGACCTTATTCGAACTATTCTATAGGATATGCCAGAGATTCATTATCAGTAGTGGCATTATTAGAACTATTCTACAAGATATATCAAGATTGAAGGTATTAAAGAATTGTCAGCAATACTGCCAATACAAGTGCTTTCAAAGCTCGGTTATGACATGCATTTCTTGTGTATCATATTCTAGGTATTTGATATTACTAAGCCATGTATCATGAATATTGTTAGATTCATAAAACTATTCTATCATAATCTTATTCAAACAGATAACAAATGTCCCAAATAATATGCTATATGTTATAGAGTACTTCTTGGTCACATTGAAGGCTTATTATTTTTTGAATTGCACTTGTCTAGGATGTTTGATGAGTAATGAGGGTTCTCCATAAATGTATCACTGAAAACTACAAGCTGTTCACTAATTTATCGAACATTAAGATCACTAAAAATGTATTTAGTATAGTTTTTTTTCATAGCTTTACTTTATAAATTGTTGATATATATCTGTTTGGAGACAACTTTCTTGTTGCTTTTAAAAATTTTTATCATGAGAAATAGATTTTCAATATCAAATTTGCTAAAGCATGATGGTTGTAAATTTTTTTTTTTTAATTTGTAATACAACCATAACTTTCAAAAAATTTATTTTTTCCACAATAATTTCACAACTAATTTTATGGTAAATGCAACTATTCTTAACATACCCTAAATTTACCTTGAGCATCTAATTTGAAATATGCCATTAATAGCATTTAGTCCATCGCTTGAAAACTAACTTCAAGGGTTGTATCCATGTTCTACACTTGAACACTTGGACAAATGTTGCTTTTATCTGTTGAATTATTATTGATAGAAATGTATCTGAAACATATTTTCTTTAGTGACATCAAAAGATAATGTGATGTGCGAGCTAGTATGATTTGTCCTTTTGATGGCTTTTGAAGTGCTTTAAGTAAAATTACTAGGGCATGACCAATATTAGTAGCTAGACCTTTATGGTCATTTGCAACATTCAAAATGAATATTGTATCATTATCATTTTTTATACTATCTCATAAAAGCAATGATTAAAGTTAACAAAGAAATATCTGAACTTATCATAAGGTTATGATTATGATGCATGTGTAAATTTAGAAATATGAATACCTATGTTAACAAGTTTAAAAGAATTTATGAATCCAATTTTGTAGCTTTCCTAGATTGGTTACTATTCGCTTGGTGTGCACTTAAACAATAGATGCACCTCAATGCATTAGATGGTGAACCATTTACCTCTAGAATTTATCAGTCTGTTGCTTATAAGCAGCACCCATTAAAAACAATCCTTTTCGGCCTCCACTTAATTTCTTCCAAGCTTTATTTTTTTCATAGATAGATTTCATAGGTTGTAGTTCATAAGTGATGTGAATCTTAAAGTTTATAACCCTCGAAATACAATATATTTTTATTATGACAATTGATATTTTCATCTTTTGCAAATTTTAAATTTTGAATTATATATTTTGTATTTTGGATAGTAGTCAAGTAAGGAGGAGTTTTTATTTACATTCATAGGATGCTACCCTATCAACAGGACTCATAGTTTCTATATTTTCGACTTTGTTTCTTTTCAGCATATCCTTTGTTCCTAATTTTCAAGATGGTAGTTTTTGCAGCTTTTTTGTGTATATTCTAATAGTAATTCCTATCTAGCCAATTCTTTGTTGCATTGTATCTCTCTAGGCTTTTTTGAAGGCTTTTGTTAATGATACCAGCAAAACTATCGCGTAAGAGGCTTGGCTTTCTTTTTTTAGCATTTTCCATCGACATTTGCAGTACTAAAATAAATCATTTTTAACATCTACTTGGGGGTTATTGTATAATGAATACTTTTCTTTTTCATTTTTTGGTGTTTGTATGGACACTTGAGTAAAGTAAACTAAATTCCTAATGTATTTATAATTCCCTGCTTTAGTTCATTTTGCGGGTAAACCTGCTCAAATCGAGCAAAAACGGATTTCAACATGAGAGGGAGGGGGGGGGGGGGGGGGGGGGGGGGGGGGGGGGGGGGGGGGGGGGGGGGGGGGGGGGGAGAGGGAGAGAGAGAGAGAGTTGCACGATAATACTTCTTCGTTTCTTTCTCCTGCTTTGTGTGAGGTACAGTTTTGTACCAGGGTTTGCTTTTCATCCTCTCTATATCTCCATTGTCATTTGTGATGAGGACATCCATAGGAGATTTCGACACACTTACCATCGGAGGGGTCGTCGAGCGACGGCCTTGATTCATAGTCTTTATTTTTGATGTTTTATTTTATTCATGTCATTTATATTTCATGTTTTTCCATTTGTACCCCTATGAGGGAGTTAGTGCTTGTTGTAGCCTAAGGGCAATGTCGTCTTTATGCTTTTTATTTTCGGTTGGCCTATATATAGGCTTAGTCATTGTATTTGAGTTAGTTTTTGATGAAATGAAAATTTGCCTCTTATGTTCTCTTTGTGAGTTTGTTACGCCGGCCCATCCTGGGCCGGCTGGACCGGTCCACCCTGGACCGGTCAGGGCTTACTCCCGGCGGAAGAAACCCAGCCAGGAGCTGGGCGGAAACCCCTAGGGGGGCCCACTTGTTGTATTTTGAGTTTTGGGAGGGAATTTTTGAATGAGAAGGGTAATTAGGTAAATTGTAATCCTCCTTTCATGTTTAATTAGGAGGAATAGGGGGAACAGAGGGTTATCTTGAATTTGAATCATTTTTGAGATCTAGGGTTTGTGTTCTTGGGCTCTAGGCTACGGCTAGAGATTTGGAGAGTTTTTCCTTCCTCTCGAATTGAAGGAAAGTTGTATCTTGCAAGTGCTTTTCATTTCTCATTAAATAAAAGTGTTTGCTTCGTTTCTCTTACGTTTTCTCCTTCGTTTTCTCTCCGAATCCACTGTTTTTTGGCTGTTTTCCTGTGTGGACAGCAGATTTCATCCTAGATCTACTTGGTTCTTGGTGTGAAACACTTGGAAATCCAAGTGTTTCCTATCAAATTGGTATCAGAGCACCGATTCGGGACCACCGGCGGCTGAAATTCTGAAATTTCAGCAAGATCGTCGTCTCCGGAAAAAGTTTTTGTGGATCCGTTAAAAGAAAGATGGCCGAGAAGAAGGTGGAAGTTTTAGAAGGCGAGTTTGGTCAACTGAAGACAGATTTGGAGGGGAAATTCTTGGAGATCTCTACCAACAATGAGAGGTTGGAAGGGAGGTTCGCGGCGATGGAAGAAATGATGAAGAAATTATTGGAGATGAAAACCCATCCAGACACATCGGAAGTGAGAGAGACCACTGACGGCCATGGCGTAGGAGGAAATCCGAACCCAATCCGGGGGAGGAGGAATCCGGAAGTGGAGATTCTTGAAGGAGACGACGACATGCCACCTCTAGAGCCACTCTCTAGAGAAGAGATGAGCATGGGGAATGATCGTCGAGGTGCTGATTTTCAGCGTCGAGGTGCTGATTTTCAGCGTCGAGGTGCTGAATTTCAGCGTCGAGGTGTGGATTTTGGAAGCAGGAGGGTGGAATATGAAGGTAGTGCAGATTTTGGAGAAAGGAGAGAAGAATATCAGCGTCGAGGTGCTGAATTTCAGCGTCGAGGTGCTGATTTTGAAAGGGGAAGAGGAGATTATGACGAAGATTTCGGTTACCAACGTCGGAGGGAGGATCGGGACACTTGGGGAGCACCTCCTCTTCGAGGAATGGGAGGTTATGGAGAGTTCCGGGGTAACGGAAGGGATCCGAAGGTGAGGAAGTTGAAGATGTTCATCTTTGAGGGTGAAGATGGCCACGGCTGGATATATAAGGTGGAGCGTTATTTCGCTGTCAACGGGTTGACAGATGACGAAAAACTGACGGCAGCAGGTTTGTGTCTGGAGGGGAAGGCGCTGGCATGGTATCAGTGGAGAGACAGAAGAGAGCCTATCAGGACCTGGCGAGAGTTCAAGGATTGTTTATTAGAGCGTTTCCGAGCCGACGGGGGAGGAGACTTCTATGAACAGTTCTTTGCTCTGACTCAGGAGGGGACCGTGGCCGACTACCGAGACCGATTTGAGTACTTGGCGAGCCGTCTGGATCATATCTCGGAATCAGCCCTGGAGGGAAATTTCATGAAAGGGCTCAAACCTGAGATAAGAACAGCGGTCAGAGTGCTGGAGCCACGGAATTTGGGCAAGGCCATGGAATTGGCAAAACTGGTGGAAGATCAAAAGAAGTCGGAAAGGGTAGCTCGAGGCAACTACTCTGGGGGATCCTACAAGATGACTACTGCTGTGTTACCCTCAAAAGGGGTAGCCCCCGGGAACCAGAGGGAGGTGCCCAAGGAGAGATCAGGTGGTGGTGGGAAGTGGGGGACAGTTCAAGAAGTTGACAGAGAAGGAGATGCAAGAAAAGAGGGCCAAGGGGGGTGTGCTTCCGCTGTGATGAGAAGTACATGCCTGGGCATAGATGCAAGGACCGAACTCTTCAGGTCCTCCTTGTTTGTGACAACGAGGAAGACGAGGAGGAAAGTGGGAGCCAGACTGAGGAGGAAGAGGAAGAGAAATTGCACCTGGATGTGGCAGAAGTCTCTCTGAACTCTGTAGTGGGATTCACTCCGAATCACACTATGAAGGTGAGAGGAGAGATAGCTGATCGTGAGGTGGTGGTGTTGATCGACAGTGGGGCAACCCATAACTTCATTTCCACTCAGATAGTGGAGTCGCTAGGAATGGAACTGGTGGATACAGGCGGCTATGGGGTGATGATGGGCACGGGGAAGGTGGAAATGAGTAGGGGAGTTTGTAGAGGGGGGGTGGTGCTGAAGATTCAGGGAATCCAGGTGAAGGAAGATTTCCTTCCTTTGGAATTGGGGAGTACTGACGTCATCCTAGGGATGAAATGGCTGCGTACCCTAGGGGAGACGAAGAGATCAACTGGGGGACATTGAGGATGGAACTGGTGATAGGGGAGAGAAGGAAAACAATTCAGGGGGATGCAGGGTTGACAAAAGCTGGGGTTTCTCTCAAAGCCCTAATCTGGACCATTCAGCAGGAGGGAGGAGGCTACTTGGTGGAGTTGCATAGTTTGGAGGGGGAAGGAGTGGAAGAGGGAGGAGATATACCCCTCTCTGTTCAGCCACTGATCCAGCAGTTTCCAGAGGTTTTTCAGCCACCTCAGGGATTACCCCCGCAGAGGGAGCGTGAGCATGCTATAGTGTTGAGGGAAGGAGTTTCCCCCATCAGTGTACGCCCTTACCGCTACCCCCAGTTCCAGAAGGATGAAATTGAACGGTTGATTAGAAAAATGCTGGAGGCTGAGATCATCAGACCCAGCATCAGCCCTTTTTCTAGTCCCGTTCTTTTGGTAAAAAAGAAGGATGACAGCTGGCGTTTTTGTGTAGATTACAGAGCCCTCAATAAGGAGACCGTGCCTGATAAGTTTCCTATACCCGTTATCGATGAGCTCTTGGATGAATTAAGTGGGACCGTGATCTTCAGCAAGATAGATTTGAAATCGGGCTACCACCAGATTCGAATGAGGAAGGAAGATGTTCCCAAAACAGCTTTTAGAACTCATGAAGGCCATTATGAGTTCTTGGTGATACCCTTTGGCCTCACCAATGCACCTGCTACTTTCCAGGCCCTGATGAACAAGGTTTTCAAACCTTATCTCAGACGGTTTGTGTTAGTATTCTTTGACGACATCCTGATATACAGCAGGACAGAGGGTCGAACATTGGGAACATTTAAGAACGGTGCTAGAGGTTCTGCAGGAGCATCAGTTGAAGGCAAACTTGAAGAAATGCTGCTTCGCTCAAGCCAGTGTAGAGTACTTGGGCCATGTGGTATCAAAAGAAGGAGTGGCAGCTGATCAATCCAAAATTGAGGCGATGCTAAGGTGGCCACTATCGAAAAGTCTGAAGGCGCTGAGGGGATTTCTGGGATTGACCGGTTATTACAGAAGATTTGTGAAGGGGTATAGCACCATAGCCTGGCCACTTACAGAGCAGCTGAAGAAGGATGGTTTCCTATGGGGGGAGAAGCAGCCACCTCTGCTTTCGAGAGCCTGAAGAAGGCAATGACTACAGTGCCAGTACTAGCTTTGCCAGATTTTACTCAGACATTCATTGTGGAGACAGATGCATCGGGGTACGGACTGGGTGCAGTACTTATGCAGAATAGGAGGCCCATTGCTTATTTCAGCCAGGTGTTGACTGCTCGGGCAAGGATGAAATCAGTATATGAGAGGGAATTGATGGCCATCGTGTTGGCCATCCAGAAATGGCGGCCTTACCTACTGGGAAGACACTTCGTTGTCAGGACTGATCAGCGGAGCCTGAAATTTCTTTTAGAACAACGAATGGTGACTAAAGAGCATCAGAGGTGGTTATCCAAGTTACTTGGGTACGACTTTGAGATTCAGTATAGGCCAGGAGTGGAGAACAAGGCGGCAGATGCCTTATCCAGATGTATGGAGGAATTACAGACAGTCGCTCTATCCGTGCCTTGGATGCTGGATTGGGAGGCCATCAGAGAAGAGAGCGCCAGAGATGAGAGTTTGGGAAAGATCAGAACTGAGTTGCTGAAGGAACCAGATAGCCACCCAGGATACTCCTTGGAGGGAGACAAGCTGCTGTATCAGGGGAGATTTGTGATGCCCCGAACGTCGATCCACATCCCAAACATACTCCATGAGTTTCACGGGAGTGCAATAGGGGGCCATTCAGGCATACATAAGACATACAGAAGACTAGCTGGGGAATTATACTGGAAGGGGATGCATAAAGATGTGGAAGAGATGGTAGCCAGATGTGAGGTCTGTCAAAGGAATAAGTATCTAGCGATGTCACCAGGAGGATTACTACAGCCATTAGCTTTGCCTGGTAGAGTTTGGGAGGAGATCTCTATGGATTTCATAGATGGGCTGCCACGCTCAGAGGGGTTCACTGTGATCTTGGTAGTGGTGGACAGGCTGAGCAAGTATGCCCACTTCATTCCCTTACGACATCCCTACACCGCGCAAGCAGCAACAGTAGCATCAGCCTTTATCAGAGAAGTGATCAGATTACATGGGGTGCCAGAGGCGATCGTATCAGATAGAGACAAGGTTTTTCTCAGTCACTTCTGGAAGGAGCTATTCAGATTACAAGGAACAATACTCAAGAGAAGTACAGCCTACCACCCGCAGACGGATGGCCAGACGGAAGTAGTCAACAGGAGCTTGGAGACATACCTCAGATGTTTTGTGTCTGAGACACCAAAGCTATGGGTAAAGTGGCTATCCTGGGCTGAGTACTGGTACAACACGTCGTTTCACTCGGCTTCACAAATGACCCCATTCAAAGTGTTGTACGGTCGGGATCCCCCCACACCTGGTACACTTTGGGAGCAGAAGCACTCCAGTTTCGTCAGTAGAGGAGTATTTGGAGGAGAGAGGGACCGAGTGTTGGAAGAATTAAAGAGGCACTTGCTGAGAGCACAACAGATCATGAAAAAGCAAGCGGATGGGCATAGAAAAGATATCCAATTTGAGGCAGGTGATTGGGGGTGTTCTTGAAGCTACGTCCATACAGGCAGAAGACAGTTGTCAACAGGAGGAATGAGAAGTTAGCTCCAAGGTACTTTGGCCCCTAGGAAGTGACATAAAAGATTGGGGCAGTAGCATACCGACTGAAATTACCCGCATCAGCGACTATACACCTAGTTTTTCATGTCTCCCAGCTGAGAAGGGTCATTGGAGATCACATAGCCAGTCCTGAGCTACCGCCGACACTCATGGAGGAGCTAGAGGTGACCATGGAACCCTTGGAGCTGAAGGGTGTTCGTCAGAAAGAAGATGATACTAAGGAAGTGTTGATCCAGTGGAAGAACCTTCCTGACTACGAGGCCACGTGGGAGCCATACGAGGTGGTGAAACAGCAGTTTCCTGATTTTTCACCTTGAGGACAAGGTGATTCTTTGGGAGGGCGGTAATGTTACGCCGGCCCATCCTGGGCCGGCTGGACCGGTCCACCCTGGACCGGTCAGGGCTTACTCCCGGCGGAAGAAACCCAGCCAGGAGCTGGGCGGAAACCCCTAGGGGGGCCCACTTGTTGTATTTTGAGTTTTGGGAGGGAATTTTTGAATGAGAAGGGTAATTAGGTAAATTGTAATCCTCCTTTCATGTTTAATTAGGAGGAATAGGGGGAAGAGAGGGTTATCTTGAATTTGAATCATTTTTGAGATCTAGGGTTTGTGTTCTTGGGCTCTAGGCTACGGCTAGAGATTTGGAGAGTTTTTCCTTCCTCTCGAATTGAAGGAAAGTTGTATCTTGCAAGTGCTTTTCATTTCTCATTAAATAAAAGTGTTTGCTTCGTTTCTCTTACGTTTTCTCCTTCGTTTTCTCTCCGAATCCACTGTTTTTTGGCTGTTTTCCTGTGTGGACAGCAGATTTCATCCTAGATCTACTTGGTTCTTGGTGTGAAACACTTGGAAATCCAAGTGTTTCCTATCAGAGTTCAACCCTCCTTCGATCTCTTAGTGAGTTCGTCGGAGAAGATAGATCTCTTTGTGATTCTAGATTTTTCGCCAAACTATTTTTGTCTTAGAGAGTTCTAAATTTTTGCCAAATTATTTTCGTGGAGATCCGGATTGAAGATAATTGAGGTTAGTGAATTCGTAGCCGCGCGAATCCCTAGAAAATTCCCTCTCTCCCTCCCCTTGCCCTTGCCGCCGCCTAGCCCAAGACCTCCCAAGCCGCCAGCCACTTGGGTGCCACCTCCCCCCGGGCGGCCAACCCCACGCCGTGACCCGCCCCTTGCCCCTTCCTCTAGCCGCCGACCGCCCCCCTCCTTTGACTTTCAAATTTGAAATTTCAAATTTTTCATGAGCCATTAAATGTTTCCTAATTTAACTCCCTAATTTATGCAATCAATTTAATTGAATATCAAATTCAAATTTGAAATTCAAATTAAGTCAATTGATTGCCATACTTTAGGAAACTTTTGTCATGTATGAAACCTGAAATTTCAATTCAGATTTTTGATTAAATCTGCTTTAATTATGTGGGCCCCATTTTATTTAATACCAAGCCCCTCTCTCTCCATATGGCCGGCCACCTCACCCTTATTGCTTTTCTTTCTAATTGCCACCTCATCATCTCTTAAACACCTCTTTAATGCCTCCGTCTCACAGATTTAATTTTAGATTTCACAGATTTTAATTTCAGATTTCAAAATCTGAAATTTGAAATTGATTCTCCCCTCATTTTTAGTTAGAATCTGAAATTAAGTTTCATATTTATTATCTCCACTAAATAACCTCACCCTCTCCCCTCTCTCCCACCCAAACCGTGACCTTCTCTTTCATCTAGCCCACGGCCCACCCCCTCTCCCCTCCACCTCTCCAAACCGGCCACCCCCTCTCCTATCTTGGGTACTCCTTCAGCCCTTGGCGAGGATGCATGGCGGAACCCGAATGGAACTTTGGATTTGTGCATGACGATCGAGATCAAGTCGACATTATCCAATCGCCATTCTTTGACGTGGGCTTTGATTTCGACGACACCGTTGAAGAATACATCGACTGTATCCATTACACCTTAGTTGACGTGATCGACGAGCAAAGGTCAAAGGGACGTTGGATCATCATTGAACGACAATCATCCTCCACCACTCCGTTCACCTATCCAAGAACGACGATCCTAGGTTCCTTCTTCCTCGGAGTGACCTCGATTCTAATGTGGAGACTCTTCTTCCGCTAAAGCCTAGACTATTTGAGCGTATGAGCTCCAAAGGTGAAAGTTTTCATTATTAAATCGTGGATTCTTGTTGATCGTCGTAGCTTTACAATTACTCTTTGCGTTTTCTTGAATTGTTTGGTTAATCGACTTCGATCTTCTTTGCCTAAGCAAGTTAAAGACTAGGAATTCCGAGGATCAGTCCTTGTTATAAGTGATAACTTTATTTTGGGATTATTTTGTTAATTTGCTCTCTTTAATTCTTAAGTAACTCCTGTTGTTTCACATCAGTTTGACTTTGTTGCTTGGCATGAGGATTCAGCTCCATCGCCATTGTTCAACTTCGCGCTGGAAGATCCACACGAGAAGGGCCACCGCCCCGTCTCCCTCATTCGAACGAGAAGTGCTAAAGCCTCATCTCTTTGTTCCTCACGAGAAGGGCCAAAGCTTCGTCTCCTTTAGCCGCACGCAAGGGCCTGACCATCCTACAATTCCCACCCATTCACCCGCCTTTGCTTTGATTCAGATAGCTGGTGGCCTAGATGGGGCTGACCTGATCAAATCGGCGGCTTGGATGAGATGATGCCTCATTGCTCCGAGGTATGCATTTCCACTTATGAGCAACACAATGTTTGTGATCTGGTTGATTTAGCCAACTCTGTGTGGGAACCTGGAGCCACAGGATGGTTGGACCATCTCCTGCGGGACCTGGAGCCGTAAGATGTGTCTTTTGTGTTTAATTTTTTTGGAAATGTTAAATTGGCTGTTGATTAGTTGCGGAACTTCAATATGAAAAATACTATCATTAAGGATGTCACTAGGAATCTTTTTTCTATATTTTCAGCTTTGTTTCTTTTCAACATAACCTTTGTTCCAACCTTTTGAAGATTGCAGCTTTTGCAACTCCTTTGTGCATTTGTTGACACTGATCCCCATCTAGCCAATTCTTAGATGGATTTTATCTCTTTAGGCTCTTATGTAGGCTTCTGTTAATGATCCTAGTGAGACTATGACATGAGCGGCTTGGGTTTCTTTTGTTAGCATTTTTTTCATCAGCATTTGGAACTTCTTGTTATTGTTTTACCGCATCTCTATCTCATATGAAGTTGATGACGGCTGATTTCTAAGTTATTTTGTGATTATAAATGGTGGAACATGACACGTACTTAAAACATTGTATTATTAGTAAAATTTCTATTTGGTTGTGCAATTCTTTTTTTTTTTTTTTGAGAGTCAATTCTTCAATTATATGTCAGACTTAAAGAATTTTGGGAGAGATTATCTCCTTGCATAAGCGAGAGGTTTATTTTATTTTTCTAGTTTCTTTCCCTTCTTTTTTCTTTTGTCTTTCTTCTTTTTTAAGTATTTTTCATTAATAGTTGAAAGTGAGATTATGTATAATAATATTTGGTCTAGATTTATTTCAATTGCATGAAATTTTAATCAAGTGTGTGGCTTTTTTGATCCTTTATTCAAGTCATTTTATTTCTAATTGAAGGTTATATGTCTTTCGCCTAAATTTGATTCTATCATTTTTTTATCATCAAAGATGGTCAATAGATGATATGGATTAATAACTTGGCCTTTCAAATTTTTTTTTTTTTTTTTTCTGTTTGTAACATTTTTTATGGTCATCAGATGCTATATTTATATTAGAAATTCTGTATCCTATGTATTACATCAAATTTGGCATCAAAACTATAGGTTGTATCACATGCTTTTTAGAATGGGGCTCAATATTAGGTTTCTTTTATAGATCAATAAAAATATGCAATATAAGAAAATTTCTAAGAACAATTAATTGAAGTGAGATCAAATGGGAGGAGGATATGAAACAAAGTTAGAGGAATAATTATACTTCGAAAATTGCTCATTTTCAATCCAACAACGATCTAATCAATAAGAAGTTTATTTTAATCCTATAAATGGTTACGTTAATTTGCATGTTAACTTAGGTAGATATTGGTGGAAATACTTAAAATATTAGTTTCTATGGATTGAATGTGATGTGAAACATAAAGCAGTTACAGGAATTGCTTGGAAGTTATAAAAAGTCATTAAGCTTGTTGATTAAAATTTAATGTTTCACAAGCATAGATTCTAGGATTTCTCAGTTAAAGATCTTATAATAGCATGCAATTATAATATAAAGTAGGGAGAAATTAAAATAAGATCGAAAATATGAAATGTTTAATTTGCCAATCACAAGAATCAACCGGTTAACAATTATATTGATCGACTTGTGTTTCCCTCACTCATACTCTCAAGCATTTTCAGCAGAAGAATAATTTATACAATATTAACGATGCCACCACAATACAGTAAGAACTTACCACCGGTATTGCTCAATGAAGAGTTATTCAGAGAGGAGGTAGCTGGTGGATGTTGGAGGATTTTCCACTGTACAGGAAGTTGATGCTCGTCGATGGCGGTTGTCAAGGAAAAGAAGATTTAATCGATGTAGTCTTCGACGGAGTGGTCAATCTCAAAATTAATGTCGAAGAAGGGTGACCGATGAACATCCACTCATCCTTGAGGGTCAAATACGAATCCATGATCGTGGTTGGAGTCATCCATCCATGGAGAGTGAAAGTTCTTCCAATTCCGGGAGGGGCCTAGGGTGGCCGGTGACTTGTATGGAGAAAGAGGAGAGGAGGGATTCAAAAGAGACTATGAGAATTTGAGAATTAAATCCCACAATTATTTTGGAGTGAGGTAATTAATTAGTGGAGTTAATGATATGAGAGAGAGGAGATAATTCAAATTTGAATTCCCAAAAAGAGAGGAAGGGGCGGCCGGTCCTTAGGAGGGGGGTCTTGATTGGGTTTCAATTAGGAAGGGGCTATAAGTGGGAGAGAGAGACTAGGAGAGAGGGGGCGCCCCAATGATGGGGAACTTGATTTGGGTGAATTGATTGACTTTTATAATTAGAACTTTAAATTAGGAAAGGATTTAAGGGCCTTTCAAAACTTAAAATTCAAATTAAAGTAATAGAGGGAGCTTTCTTAATTAATCCAAAATATGAGGGATAATTTGAATTTAAAATTAATTTGAATTTTGAAATTCAAATTTTAGGTTTTCCCAAGATACCTTGAATTAAATTAGGAAAGTAATAATGGACCAAATTGAAATTAGAGCCAAAGGGATTGGGTGGGTTGGCCTGAGGCAAGGTGGGGGATGGAGATTGGTCGGCGGCAAGGTGGGGAAAGGGGCTTGGCCGGCGGCAAGGTTGGAGGGTGGGGGGGTAGGGGGGAGGAGAGGGGTGGTTTCAGCTAGAATGAGGGAGGGAGGAAAGGAAGGTGAAGGGGAAACCGAGAGCCCGAACACTTCTTGCGGCTGGCAGGAGTTGCTTTTGCCTTCACCTAGTAGGGACTTTTCCTCTCTCTAGAGCTCTCAACACTCATGAGAACAAGAATGCACAAATTTTTCATTAATCATCATCTTCCTTTAATAGTCAAGGCCTCCATATATATAGCCCTCAAAATAAAAGAGACTCAAAAACTAAAATGCCCTATGGGCTACAACACAAATTAATCCTGCATAGCGGTACAATGGTAAAAACTAAAACATATGCACAAGAAATACATAAAATCCATCATTAATAGAGACTTCTAATAGTAGCCGTCGATCGTCGATTCCTCCTATGATAGATGCGACAGAATCTCCTGCTGATATCCTCATCAGAATGACTACTTGATATATGAAAAAATTATATGTCATATGCATGATTTGGATGATGAAATAATTAAAAAAGTTCAAAAAAGAAGAAGAAGAAGAAGAAGAAGAAGAAGAAGAAGCCTTACATTTAATGTGAGGATAGATTTCAGAACTTTTTTTTATTGAGTTTTGGATATGGATTATTATTGGAATAACAAAATATGTTTGGTGAGTGGTAAATAAGCTTTGTTAAGTTAAAATAAATTGACAAAACTATAATATATTGGATTTGCATGAAAAAGTAAAGAGAAAATTCTGACAAAGTGCATATATCAACTTAGGTAGAGAAAGAAGGTACGCTATAAGATAAGCATCTTCCATTGTCATATTGTGAACATTTGCTTGGTTACTATAATTTTTTAAATTATGGAACAAACAATCTTATTGATTATATCAATATATTTGAAGATTTATTAAATAGCAGGTTATCTGAAAAAGAAAGCTTTATAGATTTAGATAGAATTTAGTGCTAATATTAAGTAAGAGTTACACCCTATATTATTTCATCGATTGAACATTCATTTCAACTTTATTAGAATTTGAGTAAATATTGAAATCCTGGTCTGCCAAAAGATTCAATCATGTACCATTAATTTGCCTTATTGTCACAAAACTTAAAGTATTGTTCCTTCTGTTTTTAAGGGTGGTAATATCTCCCTTAGCAAATATACAAAGAAAAATCCATCAGAAGTGCATTTTGTTTTAAACATTTTGTAAAAATATATTTTGATTGTCATCAAGTTAGCTATGATTCAATTGACTGTCCAAGCATGAAGTTATATATTCATGTAGAGTATTAAGATGATTTAGGGTTTAGGGTGGTAATATCTCCCTTAGCAAATATACAAAGAAAAATCCATCAGAAGTGCATGAAGTTATATTTTTAAGGGTGGTAATATCTCCCTTAGCAAATATACAAAGAAAAATCCATCAGAAGTGCATTTTGTTTTAAACATTTTGTAAAAATATATTTTGATTGTCATCAAGTTAGCTATGATTCAATTGACTGTCCAAGCATGAAGTTATATATTCATGTAGAGTATTAAGATGATAAGGAAATGAAGGATGTATACTCATGAATTTAAGCAAGTGATAAATGATTATGAAGACATTTTATTGGATCATTATTTAAAAATTATGAGATGTATTATTACTGCACCTAATATTGAATATGATTAGGATAAAATTTTTATATTTCAGACTTATTTTTTGCATGATAATAAACTATATAAATTTATAATTGATAGTGAAAGTTATGTGGACGTTTTGGCTATTTCAAATATTAAGCATTTTAACTTAAAAGTAGAAGCTTACGAAAAACTATATGTTAAAATTGCAAGGTTATATGAAACTTTAATACATAATGATTTTAATGTTGATTCAAGTTGTTTCACAAAACGATAATATTTGGTATGATATTTTACCCATATGAATATTGAACATTTTTTTTTTTGGGTCATCCCTGATTATATTATTTAGATGTTACCTATGTTAAAATATCTAATACTTGTGCCTTCAAAAGTTTAGAAGAATAATAGTTTTAAAATCTACCTAACCTATAGATATGTCTCGCTCAAATATAGGTTGAGTCAAGTCAAACCGAGCATTTACATGAAATAAATAATTTGCGTGTATGCATATAAATAAAGATATCTTACCTATATTATTTAGTTCCTTTGCTATAAGCATGGTTTAAAATTGCGCAATATGAGGCTCGCCTTGAGGCCCGCCTTTGCGCAATTCCAGTAAAAAACGCCTCGATGCTTACGCCTCGAGTTTTTTTTATGAGGCTTGCGCCTCAACTTGGTTGAGGCCCGCCTCGCCTCACTGGCATGAGGCTTACGCCTCACACAATATATATTAAAACTTACATAAATCTTGAAGTAAATGCCCGACATTAGACTTTATAGGAGAGGAGGAAGGGGAGAGAGCAGTTCACCATAATGATGATTCAAATGAAGAACCCCTTAGTGATGACAGTGCTGATGGCTTATGAGTTCTTATGTGATATGTCATTGATATTTATTTTTTGAAATCAGAGTTATATGTTAATAAAAAGAATACTGGGATTTCTGAAAGATAGAATTTTGAGTTGAACTATATTTTATGTTGTCTTATTATTGAAATATTTTGATTTCACTTCATATCTTATGCTTTTTTATGTTTTATATTATTTACTCATTAGTATATAATAAATTTATCATTTTATGTTTACGCAATCTATTGATTTTGAGGCTTATGCCTCAAAACGCCTTGAGGCTTACGCCTCGCCTCACGAATGAAAAACGCCTCAATACCCGAATACGCAATTTTAAACATTGGCTATAAGAATGATTACTTGCTTTATTTACATAAAATTTCTGATAAGAAGGGTGGGAAGGCAAAGATGGATAAAATTTTTACTCTTTGATGCATTTATTAAATCTAATTAACTATATTAAATTATTTTATCTCTCTTTTACATCTTTATTGGTCACATAAAACGGCGGCCTTGTGATGACCCGGTTAGGAGAGTAGAGGTATTAGATTTGACTTATGTTAAGAAAGGTAGGGGTAGACCTAAAAAGACTTGGTTAGAAAATATTAGGAATGACCTTTCTTTATTAGATTTAAACGAGAATTTGACTTTTAATAGGACACAATGGAGAAAAAGGATTCATGTAGCCGACCCCACGTAGTGGGATAAAGGCTTGATGTTGTTGATGTTGTTGTCTCTTTTACATCTTTTAAATAAGTAGTTTAGTTGTCTTGTCTTACAATGTGATACTAAATTTTAGTTATTGAAAATTTTCTCAGGTAAATTATATTTAAGTTCTATAAGCGCCACTTTTCGTTGGCCTATATTTTTTAAAATTTTACAATTAGATCCTTTAGATTGAATGACATTGCATAATTCTCATCTCATAAGATACTTTTATCATATAAGCTTTTCTGGGGGACCTTATTGGGAAAAATTGAGGCATTCCAACAATTGCACCTTTCGCCTTTCTTCTTTATGTTGTCCTCTTTTAAGGAGATTTTCATGAATTCCTTTGGATCAGAGGGTTGAAATATATTATATTGGAGATGATATACTGATAGTTCAGATTTATGTCGATGATATTCTTTTTGAATTCACAAATGACGATTTATGTAAAAATTTTCTTCCACTATGAGTAATGAATTCAAGATGATTATGATGGGTGAGTTAATTTATTTTCTTGGATTTTGTATTAAGCAAAGAGAGGATGAAATCTTTTTAAGTCAAACTAAATATATAAAGAAATTCTAAAAAAAAATTGATATGAAAGGTTGTGAAAGTATGAATACATCGATGAGCCTGACCACCAAGTTAGATAAAGATCATGACTATAAATCAATCGATCAAAAGAAATTTAAAGGGATTATAGGTTCCTTACTTTACCTGACTGCCAGCATATCTGATATTATGTTTAGTATTTTTCTATGTTCTAAATTTCAAGTTAACCATAAGGAATTCCATATGACCGCCGTCAAAAGAATATTAAGGTATCTAATGGACACTCAGAACTTAGGTATTTAATATCCTAGGAATAGTGTAACTTTTGACTTAGTTGGATACTCAAATTTAGATTTTGTTGGATGTAGAGTAGATAGGAAGAACACCTTAGGAACATGTCAATTCACAGGACATCTCTAGTTTCCTTGTCCAGTAGAAAGCAAAATTCTATAGCTCTGTTTACTGTAGAAGCTAAATATATAGATGTAGGAAGTTATGTTGCCCAAGTCCCTTGGTTGAAGTTACAACTTCTTGATTTTAGACTACCAGTAGAAACCATCTATCATGTGTGATAAAACGAGTGTGATATGCACTCTAAATATCATATTCAACACTCTTGTATTGAACATATCAACATTAGATATCACTTCATTTGAGATCACGTAGTCAAGGGAGATGTGAAAATAAATTAGCAGACAAATTTAACAAACCCCTAAATTATGATATGCTCAGCACATGTAGGACTATACTTGATATTATTGATATAAGTACTTAAGACTTTAAGGTCAGTGGATGCTAAAATTTTTGTTTGTGTTTGATGTTTATATTTTTGTTATGCTTTTTTGCACGTTTTGTTTGTATTATTGTTGATATTTTTTTATAAATTGTGTCAAAAAATTTTGTGTGTGCCTATACTTATAGAATTATCCATGATCATCACACGCACCACTAAAATTTACTGCACATTGCACTATACGATCACCTTCATACTGTACGATATACGTCTGTCAGCATAGCATCAGCCATTCATTTAAGCCAACGGCTCATATTAAGTCAACTATTGAGGTTCGTATTGTACGAAGTCCTATTCGTACTGTATGAATTACCTGACAATAACCATTGGACCAACTTTAATTTGGTCAGTATGATCCTTAATTAAATTTCGTACTATAAGAACACTTATTCGTACTAGATGATTCATTTAGTCAATGGTCGTACAGTTGGCTCTTCAGGATGAACCGAAAAAAAAAACGAAGATCCTACTGGACAATTTTACCAACTCTTAAGACAAATCGGACAAGACGATTTGGATTCTTCTATTCGTACTGTATGATGTCGATCATACTGTACGATCAGGCTGAATCTTCATATAGATGGGAACATTTTCATTTTAAACGTACCTCTCTATTCCAAACCTTCATTCTCTCAAGTTCTTGTCTTTAGCATTCTCGATGGCTGGAAAGAAAGCCTGACTTCTCCCAGGAAGTTCCTCTCGATCCCAAGTTGGCAACTGATTACAAACGACCAACGATGAAGCTGCATATCACCGATATAGGCCCGCTTAAATCACTTTTTTAAGGATCCTAAACCAAGATATCATTCAATATCAGGTACTAGATCTATTTATTAGCAATACACTCCAATTCATTCTTAACCTTGCATTTTTTTCCACTCTGAAATGCTTTTTGAATTTTTTGCAAGTCTTAGAATCAACTCTGAATGCACTGCTACACAATCTTACATCTATAAATGACCCATATAAATTACATACCAAGATTTTCATGAACTCCTACATATTTCTACCATGGGCGCAAAACCACACGATATCTGCACTATTGGAGATTACGATTGGACCCAGTTAATCTCACTATTAGAAACACTCCCATGAACCATCATTAGCCTTTAGTCCACACCTTAGTCTTGGATGCTTGTATTATCGAGCACGCCCTTAGAACCTCAATACCTTTTAAACTGGCAATAAGGCCAATATTACACCTCTGTTATCCATAATGTTGTGGACATACTTATCTACTACATTGAAAATTTGACCATGATTAGGAATCCAAGGGCACACCGCAGACATAACCTGACACTAGGACACATCATAGCTTATATATTAAATGCAAAATATAACTTGATATATCTTACCCTAGCAGACAACTTCCCTACCTTCTTCATCGATAGCTCCTTCCACATCCTCTATAGCGACAATCATTGGGCAGCACCTGTAGAAGAACATGATTCTAATGAGGAAGGTGGAGCACTATCCCTTGAGGCATCAACATATATAGCACCAGCCTTCTTGCCACAACCTCCCGACTCCTTGATTGAGCAATTTGATCACTTAGAACTGCAATTGGAGACACACAACACGATAGGAGCAACTATAGCAGAAGCACGAGATTGATCACACCTAATTTTAGTAGCAATTTTCATCCTTGCAACCCTACTTACAGCTACCGCTACCACCTGATCAAGATCTATTTGATGAGTAGTGGTTGTTATTTATTTTTTCTTTATTGTATTTATATTTTAATTATTTCTTTTACTTGCATTGTAGTTTATTTTTAATTACTCTTTTTAGTTATGTCAAAAGGGGAAGTAGAGAGTAGAGTTGGTTGTACAATTTATTTTTTTACTAATGCTATTTTTTTTGCTTTTCAGTATTTGTGTTGTTGCATTTCTTTTTAAGAAAAGCATGTTTAAAATAAATAAAAAATGTTGCGTTAAAAAACATCAAAATTTGAAAATCAAATGTTCTCTATATTTTTAAATAAGTCATTTAGCGAGGTGAAGAACTAAGCAGAGAATTGAATATGAAATTTACAAATTTAAAATTCCAACCAATAATGTTTGTCATCATCCAAAATAAGGAGATTGTTATAATCCGGGAGTCAGACCTTATGTTTTGATGATTACAAACATTATCAGATGAGTATTTTGTTATTCCTGCTTTATATATTGAATATTTTTCTCGTGTATCATTAATCATTTCGGGTACAGCGTATATCGAACAACATTGAAGAATCAAGACTTAAGACAATATAGCGTTAAGCCATTAATGTATAAGCCAGCCTATGTTTGGTAGAGTCTATACTTTTTATTTTTTGTTTGTATTAAGTGTTTGTTGGCTAGACAATCGTGCACACACACACAATGGAGAGTAAAATTGAGTATTTGTTTTTTTTTGTAGTCAAATTGTACTATCAAAATCGTGTTGTACGATCGAACTTGTGCTGTATGATCAGAAACATATTGTACGATCTATATAAATAAAAAATTTAATTCAAATGTTGTATTAAATGAGATTAATTAGAATTGGGTTAAATAATCATACTGTTTGACCTTAAATCATATAGGATAATATGTTATTTTGATAAAACTCCATCGTCAAATTTATGTTAACTAAAATAAGAAAATTTGAATTTTGAAATTTGAACTAATCGTATTGTACGGCTAGTTCATACTATACGAACATTAATTTAAATTACCTAATTTAATCCCATAGATTAAGGAATCAAATCAGGATTTAATCATCAGTAATAATCATATTGTATGATATAAATATCATATTTCAATTCACCCAAGAGTTCATTGGACGATCCGTAATTCGATTAAACTAATCATACTGTACTACTGTACAGTACGATTAGTGATTGAATTGAACTAATCGTGCTTAACGACTATGCATCGTACAGGACATTCTTCGACGAAATTGAATTATTCATATTGTGTGATCTGTGAGTCGTATTGTGCGATCAAATGTTGAAATTTAAAAATTAGAATTTTTTAAGAGCTCATTTTATAAACTCATCATATGTCTTGAGTGACAGAGTTCTTGAGTAATCAGAGACATTTTCTTTCAAGAGAGCTTGGGTGATTGTCCACTTCACAAGGGAGATATATGACATGAGGTTGAGAGAGGGAGTTTCTTTGAGGTAGGGCTGCAAACGAACCGAGCCGAGCCGAGTATGTGAGTGTTCATGTTTGTGTTCATTTAATATCAGCTTTCTCAAGTTTGGTTCATGTTTGTTCGAGCTTTATTATTTGTGTTCATGTTTGGTTCATTTAAATTAATGAGTGTTAATGTTCGGTTCATGTTCAGTTCATGTTCGTCGTTTAGTGCTTATCGAGCTTGTTCGCGAACATATTTAACGAATTTTTTTAACTATCAAACAAACACGTTCATGAACATATCTATGAACGAACACATTTATAATAAAATCAATTGTCTATTTATTAATTCTATAGTCAAATATTAATTATTTTTATCAAGCTTATTCACGAGTTCAAAATCGAACACGAATTGAGCTTTTATCGAGCTTCTTATCAAGCTTAATGTCGAGCTTGTTCATGAACTTCAAATGATGTTGTTCGCGAACATAAATGAGCCGAACACATTAGTGTTCAAGTTTGTTTATTTAAGAATCGAGTATTTAAAATATCGTTCAAGTTTGTTTGTTTAGTTAATTAAACAATCACAAACGAGTTTTAATCGAACCGAACAACGAGTAGCTCGTCGAACGTTTGGTTCGCTTGCAGCCCTACTTTGAGGGGGTCAAGGGGTGTGAGGGGATTCAGACAGCCTAAGTACATTCCAGCCCCTCTTTCTAAACTATTTCTACCATTAGCCCATGCATCACTCCCTTTCTCTGTCACCTTTGTTATTATCTTTAGCAAAAAGTAGGATAACTGTATCAGAATTAGATGATGCATACTTTCAAATCTCTCTCTCTCTCTCTCTCTCTCTATATATATATATATATATAAGCCTACACGAGCCATATCACATGATTGGAATTAATGTCAGTTGGCTAACACTGATATGTTATGGGTATCAAGGTTAAGATAGAAAACTCATATGAGTGAACATCTTCAGACTAAGGTTCTATTTGGGACAATTGGAGCATTTTGTAAAGGCGTTGTAAAGCTCTTGTGGGAAAAATAACTTTTTTAAAAGTTGTGGATGTTATAAATATGTTCTTTAAAAAAAAAAATTCAAACAGTTGTTTTCTTAAAGCTACCATATATTGGCAACTTTGATTAGAAAAAAAACAACTTACGTTAGAATTTTCTGAAAAGATCGAGAAAGTAGGAAGAAAATAGTAATGAAACGGAACTATAGTTGTGATTTGAAAGCAATGCTGAGAAAACTGTCCCAATGCCCTAATTGTAATATTAAAAAAAAATAAAGACCAATTTGAAGTTCATCTTTTATATCAACTTTGCATCTAATTTATCCTTTTTTGTTTATATTTTATTTTACTAGTGTTTCTCCTCCCTTTTTTTCATGGAATAAGCAAAATTGGCTTGGGAGGCCAAAAGTTAAGAAAATCTTTCAGTTTTAGTTGAATTTATGGGAGGATTTGGAGTTGCTACTGCTAGACCTACTCAGCTCAAATGATTTATAATGTTCGATTGATGGGCGTACATAAAATGCTTTGTGTTCAATTTTAATTAGTTTTTACTCAAGTTTGAATATCGTGTATATTGTGTTGGTAGGATCATCGGGCAAAAGCTGTGTTCATTTTTTTCTTTCCCTTTTTTCATTACTTTGGAAGTTTATATTATATATTGGTGAATGGCGATTGATGATTCACTTTCATCCCCTTTTAAGTCTTATTTTTATATGGAAATAAATTACGGTCTCAACTCTCAAGCATGAATAAACAAACTAATGGAATATTAAAAATTCTAATTTATGCCTCGATAGAATTTTTTTTTGCTTCGCCAATGATGTTGTTCAAAAAAAAAAAAAGAATTTAGGTTCTCTGATGAATTTTGATTGATATTTTTCAAACAAATTGCTCTTTATAAGAGGAAGCTATTGTTATTACTGTTATATGTGTATTTTTTCTTGTAAAACTTATTGTTATCAGTGTATTGTTTCTTGTAAAACTTTCTTACGCATTCTTGCTTTTCAATTCGCAGTTCTTGGCAGCTTTATCCCGGCGCTTAATAAATTTGTTGCAGATCGGTACTCATCATATCACACAGTTTCAGACTATTATATCTACGAGTTCTTTAGGGTATTGCCCCATGACCTCAGATTTGTGTTTTTGGCGTTTAACTGTGCAAACTTTTTCTAGTATATTTCTAGTATGGGCTTACCTTTTCCTTATTTAAAGTCATTATTGCTATTTATTTTGTCTCCCTTACTGAACAGATATGGAATTGCACTCGTGCTGAAGGTACCAATTATATCACTTTTATGCACTCATTTTATCTTTCTTTCCACTAAAAAGAAGGGAGGTGAAATACTTAGGAATAATGCTCTAGTTATTTGTTTTTATAATTCCATCTTCCTTTGCTCAATTGTGCTCAACGATTTGGCAGCTGAAATACGGGTCCACGATTTTTTTCAAACCCAGTATTTTACGTCTGGTATTCATCCCATTCCTGGTGCTCATACTGCTCTTTGTAATCTGTCAGCTTTCTGCAACTTATCAGTTGTGACGTAAGCATTTTGACATTATACCGCACTTTGATGTTGAAGGTTTCGTTTGGGATGGCTTTTTGTTGCTTCTTAAAGCAGCTTTTAAGTACAAAACTTAAAAAATTTATACTAGAAGGCTGCTTTAAGAAGCAACAAGAAAGACGTCCCAAACGAAGCCGAAGTTTGCCACTGCACAACTTTTTGATACATTCTAATTGAACCTTCTTTCTGCTAATCAGATCTCGGCAAAATGTTATTAAAGATCAGACATGCGATTGGATTGAGCGGCATTTTCCTGGCCTGTTTAAGGAGATCCACTTTGGAAATCATTTTGCGTTGGATGGGAAATCAAGGCCAAAATCTGAGATTTGCAGGTAAATTATACTAGCTTTACCAGCATTTTTCATATGTTGCAGTATCCCCTGCGAATGTTCTATTTCTTTTGTTTTATGCTATATGATAACTGGGTGTTTTGTCTATTTAACTAAGGACAGTGGGAACGGGTGGCCTTTAAGGAAATTTTCAATAATCTTTGTAAAATTCATTAAATTCTTTTGCTGCGCTTCTATTGTGCCTTCCAAATTCTTTGGAATTTTCAGAGGTGCATAAACTAAATATCCATAACTGTTCATCCAAAACAAGTGCAAGAGGTTTTCTGCCAATGCTTATGCATGCAAGTTTATGCTGCATTGCAGGGAACTATTTGTGTGAGACAGCGTTAAATTCACTTTTGGAGACTTAAGCTTCATTTGAGACACTTTTCTTATTGCTTTGTAAAGCTTCAGTAGAGAAAGTACATTTTAAAGTTATTGTAGAAAATAAATTGTTAGTATAAATTTTTTTGGAAGCAGAAAAAAAGCAGTGGTCAAATAAAAATGTGATTGCGGTTTGAAAACTAAAGCAGTTAGAAAGTTATCTCAAACGAAGTCTTAATTAAACAAACTAGTGTATATAAACTTAATGTTAGAGCTTGGTGAATTTTTCTGACATAATCAAATGGCCAGGAAGCAATATCACGTAATGTTGAATTGAAAGTTGGTTGGTCGAATGATGTGCTTTTAACTGGGGAGAAGTAATGGAAAGAAATAATCAAATATTTTATAATTATCGCAATTATCGTTGAATCAAGAGTAATTCAACTTTTTCAGCATTTTCTGCAAATAACATCTTAAAAATTTATGCAGTACTTGACCCCAAAAAAAAATCATAATTCCCTTTAAAAGATAACGCAGTATTCGACATTAGATTCTTCTAAATTTTGGGAGAATTATATATATATATATATATATATATATATATATATATATATATATATATATATATATATATATATATATATAAGCCTCCCGCTTAAGTACGCACCCGTTTAAGTACGGATCTGGGTTAAGTACGCAAAATTTGAACAAAAACATAGGGTTCATCATTTATAACTTGAACATGTCATAAATGGTCATTTGGCGTAAGTTTTGCAATTTCTTACGTCTTACATTGAGGGTGACCGCTCGAACATTTCTCTGGAATCATTCAAAAGATTTTTTAAGATCATCAAATGCATCTCTAGCTTCCTCTTGTACCTCAGAGTAGAACATTTGATCCTCTTAAATTAAGATCCTGATTATTGAGAGACTCAAAGCCCTGAGATGCAACAGTATTTGTTGAAGTGGAACTCAATAGTATTTGTTGTATTCAAACGGGGTTGCGAATTGGAGGTCGTGAATGGTGTGCTGTGGGTTGCGAATTGGAGGTCGCAAACAGAGCCTTTGCTGTGAATTGGAGGTTGCGAACTGCGTGAGTTGCGAATTGGATGTCGCAAACGGAAAGGAAACCCTAAGTACGCCTACCGGTTAGGTACGCACGAAAATTTTCGGTTCAAATTGCGTACCTAACCAGGAGGCTACTGTATATAACACTTGAAATTTGGCTATTTATAAGATTAATACTCATGTCATTTTTTTAATTGAATCTATCTATTTGCATATCATAATCAAACCAATGGAAATTTAGCAAAAGCAAAACTATACAATTTGGTATTTTGTTATGAATTTAAGGAGTTATAAATGTAATAGCCCATTAATTTTTTAATAATTGTATAAAATATTCTAATCCTTTTATTTATTGCAGATCCATTGGTGCTAAGGTACTGATAGATGATAACCCAAGATATGCTGTGGAATGTGCTGAGGCTGGCATTAGAGTCCTCCTCTTTGATTACCACAACTCCTATCCATGGTGCAAGGATGACTCTGTAGATTCTTACAGCCTAGTCACTAAGGTTCATAATTGGGAAGAGGTGGAGCAGCACCTGATATCTTGGGCAATTGTGTAAGAATATGTTAAAAATTCATTTAACATATTGATTCTTTTTAGCTGGAAACCAAATTTTCCATGGAAACCTCAAATTTTAAGTTTATTAGTTTTTCAACCCCCATATTTTGTGCACAGTGAGAACTGAAAAAGATTAGGAATTTAGGATTTATGTACTCTTGGGCAAGGTAGTAATGGTGGGGATTCTGGAATTTTTTTATTATCGATTTGTAAATAAACATTAAGAATTTTGCATATGGATTGACTATTTAACTGGTAAATGATTTCTTGATAATGGAGATTTGATGTAGTAGGTTTATTTCATAAAAAAATAAAGTATTTTATTGTCCATTGATGCAATTGCTTGGTTGTTTTATACGCTTGCATGAAAGAAGAAACCAAATTGATCATATCTTGAAAGAATCTGACACAAATGAGTATTTTTAGCTTTGCTTTATTAAACGGGTTTCTATTATAAAGTTCAAATTTAAAATATTTTTATTAAGAAATTATTTTATAAAACAGTAAGAAAACTGTTCCGAATAAAATCCACGTAAATTTATTTTAATTTAAATTTAATCAGAAGAAACTTTCTAATCTTTGAATTTATTAACTAAACTGTTTCAGTGTTGATTCCTGCCAAACGAAGCCTTAATGTCTTTGCTTGTATCTTCACGTCAAGATATATTTTAATTCAAATTTAATCGGAAGAAACTTTCTATTCTTTGAATTTATTTTCAAGAGGAGAGTGATCTGAACATAATGGTGAAGCAACCTTGTAGTGGGCTTGGGGGAAGTGATCCAGGAAGCAAGAGTTGATTAAAACTTTGTCTAACTTGATATGAATAGGATTATCTGACCTCTAATTATGCCATGTGTAAAATAACCCAACAGACGCAAGATCGTGAAGACCACAATAAAAAATGATCCCATTAAGCTCTTGAAGCTTACTAGTAGGAACTAGGTTGCCCCCCGCCTTCTCATTATGGAATCTGAAGCAATTGAGGTCCCCCATGACCAACCAAGGAAGAGGGGAGGAAGGGACCAAATCCCTAACCTTATTCCAAAGAGTGCCTCTTTCTTCAAAACTATTAGCTGCATAAACGACTGAGATCTGGAAAGGAGGAAGATATCCCATAGAGATAATACCATGGATGAGTTGAGATGAAAGAAAAGTTGAAGAAAAGGAGACAAATGAAGGGTCCCATTTAATCCATATCCTCCCCAAAGGAGAGCAACCAAAATTGTGGCAATGTACTTCATTATCAAAAACTATATGTGAATTAAGAAACCAATCATCGTTAGCTGAGGAGGAGAGCACCTTAGCTTCCAAAAGACATAAAAACTTCAGATTTTGAGCACGAACCAAATCCCTGCATATCATCACTTTGTCGGGTCTATTAAACCCCCTTATGTTCCAACAAGCTATATTGGGATAGGACATTAGGACTTGGATTTATAAGGTTTGGCATTTTTGGTGGATTTCCCTCTGGTATTCTTAGAGAGAGGAGAAGTTTGGGTGTAAGATTTTGGTGGAGGAAGGTTTGTGGATTTGGTGGAGGAGCTAGAAGGGGATGGGATAATCAAGATAGGATCCTCAATACCAGGAGGGATGATGTCAACATCGGTGGGAGGGTCATCATCGAGAAGTGCTTTGAATTTATTAGATGTGGGGAGATTCATAGATGATGAGCCAATGAGGATGTTAGGAATAAAGGGAAGTTCAGATGAAGAAGAAACTTCGAGAGAAGGATCTTCATTCGGTGAATTTTGATTGGGAATGATTAGTGTCTTTTCAGGCACTAAGATGGAAGGGCAGGGAGTGGAATCTGCAATGATTTGGGTGCTAGCACACGGTGTGGTAATTCCATTCGGAATGATAGGAACAATAGCACATGGTGGTGGAGGATCGACAGGAGAATTTTGAAGTGGCACATGGACATCAAGTTGAGGAGGATGTGGAGGTTTAGAATTGTTTCTAGAATTAGGACGCGGTGGGCGGCTAGTGCTTCTTCCACGAGGCCGTGGAGGAAGAATGGCTGGAGTAGGGGGGTTAGGATTTTTGGGGCAGAGGGAGTAAGGGTGAACAAGTGAATGACAATCTTCACAAGGGGTGGGCTTCCAATCGTAAACCACCTTAAGGGTCAAATCTTCACCAACGATTTCCAGCGGGATCTCCTTCGGCAAAGGAGAGTCTTTAGAGATTAAAACACAAACACGCATGAAGGTAAGTCGTGATCTCTTAGCAGTTAAAGAATCAACAGACAACAGAATTCCAATATAACTCGCTATCTTAGAAATACCAGTCGGGGTCCAAAGCGCCAAAGGAAAATCGACAATCTTTATCCAGATGGGAATGGAGGCATTCTCATCCCGTTTAGGCTTAAACTTGGGAGACAATTTTTGCAAAATGAATGGTTTCCCAAGTAGAAACCATGGTCCACCAGACCACACAGCATCATAATCTTCTTGGGATGAGAATTTGATGAGAAAAAAATCTTCTGCAAGCGATAACAGAGAGATCGCACCTTTTAAAGGCCAAACCTTGCGCATGGCAGTCAGAAGGCGCTCATAGTAAGGACGTTGTCCAAGAGAATAACCGACCAGCGAAAAAGTCCAAAGCGAGGAACCTTCAGACAAGTCACCACCTCCAAAGGAAAGCTTTTGTTTTGGTGGATAGAAAGTAACCGGGAAAGGCTCAGGAATGACGGAGGGAGCAGCCGTTGTTTCAGCGTAAGAAAGTCCCAAGGCGGGAGAGGCCGGGGAGCCAGGAAGGGCGGGAAAATCCTTCGGATCTAAGGCCATCCGAAGGGGGGAGAGGAAGGACCTCTCCCGACGGGAGGAGAGCGCTGGCAAGGGTTTTAGGGTTTTCGCAAGAGCACAAGGTTGTTTAGTTTACTTCGATCGTTAACAGTGACTTAGACCACAATCTCCTCCAACAGCCGGCTGCCTAATCGATTCCTTTTTAAAAATTATTGGACCTTTATGTCTGGCTTTTGGGATGATGTCCTCACTGCATTCTCTCAACCTTCCCATAAGAAGCCCGTTTTCCATCTTCATCATTGCTTACAAAGTCTCAAAGGTGCTTTAAGGAAGAGGGTGTGGGCTTCCTCCAACTACCTTTCCAATCAAATCCTGGATCTAAAGAACAAGCAACATATCTGTTTAGAGCACCTTCAAAACATGCCTATGGAATCCTCTTTGAACATATCATTGAAAGAGATTAATAGCAATCTTGCTTGCCTTCAAGCCTCTTGGGCTTCGTGGGTATCCCAACGTGCTAAAGCAAAGTGGTTGTCCCAAGGTGATGATGATCTGGATTTCTTATATGCTAAAATTCGGGCAAGGAGGAATCACAATAACTTATTTGAATTTTCTGATGATAATGGTACTCATACTACTCCTCAAGGCATTGCCTCAGCTTTCATATGGCACTATAAAAATCTCTTCAACTCCCCCAAACCCATAAATGCTGAAAACTTCACCATTACTCAGGGCAAGTGCATCCCTCAAGACATGAACAGTTTTTTGATTGCCCCTTTCTCTTACGATGAGATTAAAAAGTCTATTTTTAGCGGGTGTGACTCGTCTGCACCTGGGCCTGATGGTTTTTCCTTTGCTTTCTATAAGAGAACTTGGCATATCACTGGGCCTATTATTTGTAATGCTGTCATGGAATTTTTTGCAACTGGTTACTTACCTAGGAGTGTTAAAGCCATAGCTTTGGCTTTAATCCCTAAAGGGGCTCATGTTTCTTCTATTTCTGATTTCAGACCTATCTCACTGTGTAATGTTTTGTACGAAATCATGACAAAATTGGTGGCTAATAGATTAAAGGTTGTCTTACCTACCATTATACATGAAAGCCAAACGGGGTTCATCAAAGATCGTTGCTCTACTGATAATATCTTATTAGCTGCCGAGATCTTAAAAGGTTTTAATAATTCTTTTTGTGCTAAGTTGGATATTCTCAAAGCCTTCGATACGGTTTCCCATGACTTTCTTTTTCAAAGACTTAGACAAAAAGGCTTCCCGGATATGTTCATTAAATGGGTTAAGGGATGCATCTCAAATGTGTTTTTTTTCATCTGCATCAACGGTTCCTTGAATGGGTTTTTCTGCTCCTCCTCGGGTTTAAGGCAGGGATGCCATTTATCCCCTCTTCTCTTCTGCATTGTTATGGACGTTTTTTCGTGTACCTTGGACAATGGAAACCATTCTTGGTCCTCAGATGCAAGGTCTGTCTATCACACATCTACTTTATGCTGACGATGTTTTAGTCTTTGGTAAGGCTATGCCTTTTAATGTTGTTTCTCTGGCCAAAGCTATCTCTATTTTTTCTAATGCGTCTGGCATTTATATTAACCCTACAAAGAGCTATATTATCTTCTCTAAAGATGTCTCTAACCCTAATCTCATTTGTGATTGCCTAGGCATCTTCAATCAGAGCTCCTTCCTCAATTATCTTGGGATTCCTATTGCTACAAGCTGCCTTAACTCTACTCACTTCCAGCCACTCGCGAGTAAAAATTTTACTCTACTGGATGGTTGGAAAGTAAAATTTCTCTCTTTTGCAGGTAGGGTGCAATTCATTAAGTTCTCCATTGCTAATTCTCTTGCTTATTGGATTAGGGGATCCATTTTATCAAAATCGTGTTGTAAAATCATCTCTAGGCTTTGCTCCAGGTTCTTATTTCATGGCAGGATTAATGAGAGGAAACTTCATTTAATTTCCTGGGCTAAGACGACTTTGCCTACTAGATTGGGGGGATTGGTATTCCCTCAACTGATGCACTTATTCATGCCAATCTTTGTTCTTTCATTTGGAGGTTCTTTACTAAGGATAATGTAGCTATGGCTTGGTTTAGAAATAAATATATCTCACCTTGGAGACCCCTCAACTCTACTACTTCAAAATTCTGGAGGAAAATTCATCACACTGCTCTTTTGATTAAAGGGAATTTTTCTTTCTCCATATCCTATAACTGCAAGTTCTCTATGGAATGGGATCATTGGTGCAATGGAAAATCTCTTAAAGAAATTATGCCTTCTTTTAAATTTGAGAATTCCTTTGTGAATTGTTATACTAATGTCAATGGCTAGATGTTACCTCCTTCTATTCCTCACCTGCTTCTTAACGAGATTATGGATTTAAGTATTTATGAGCATCCGAAGGTGTCCTGGTTTGGCTCATTTGCACCAACCTTCTCCACATTTTATACCAGTTACTTTGGTCTTTTTGAGGAAGTACTTTGGCACAAATTTATTTGTCATAAGAAGAAGTCTCTCCGATTTTCTTCTTATACCTGGATGGCTATGCTTAGTAAATTAAAAACTGCTGATCTACTTATTTTGAGAGGGATTGATGCTTACTCGACTTGCTCTTTTTGTAATGATGGTTGTGACAGTCATTCACACTTATTCATTACCTGTGACTTTTCATTTTCTGTCATTTCCTCTCTTCTGCCACCTCTGAGATCATTTCTCTTAAGACCGAACTTGATGCAGACTTTTGAATACTTCGATGATTCTCTGGATTATTGTAGTTGGGAGAAAAATTTATGCTATTTTACTATTTGCAGTTCAATATATTTCTTATGGAGGGAGAGAAATTCTATAAGGTTTGAAATGGTTTGAAAAAGTCCAACTAAGATTATCTCTGTTATCTGCCTAGCTATTCTTGCTAAAGTCAAATACTGGAAGCATTTTGATGAACTTAAAAGGCGTTTTGTTATTCTTTATTAGTTGGCTGCCTTTTTCTGTTTTGGTAGGCAATACTCTTCCTGCTTCTAACTGGGAGATCCCTATATACTTCATGATTTTGATGGCTGGGTTGGTTGATTCAATGGGATTGCTGGAATGGCGGATGAATCCCATTACTGCTGCTGTTGTTATCACTCCATTCTTTTTTGAGGACCCTGTAATTTTTGTCTCTCTTACAGGTTGCCTGGGGGGATTTTTTGAAAGGACGATGATGAATGCTGATTTTCAGCTAACCCCTTGGACGGTCTTTTGGCAACCAGGGGTTTTTGTTCTGCCTAAACCCTATCGAGAACTGACCCATTTCGTTAATTGGCAGAACAGTCTGAGTCCTTTTAGCTCTTAAGCCTCTTTGGCTTTTTAATTTCTATCATGTATTTTGCTTTTTTTAGAACTCCTCAGCTCCTTTTTGAGTTTTGGAGTTATATGTTTGGTTTTACATTACTTGTAATCTTTTTTGATATATGAAAGGGCAAAGCTCCAAAATTTCCCAAAAAAAAAAAAAGAATTTATTTTCAAGATACAAAATAAATGACACAATCACTGGAAAATCAACGGCAGGCAATTCTCAATTTTTAAAATGTCAAATATTTAAATCATTCTAATTTTATTTTTAATAAATATGCTATCAAAATATGTATATGAACAATAGGAGTAAGAAGAGACTACTGATCAGTCAATTATAATTATAATAGTTTTAAGGAACTTGAATGCTTAAAAACCATTTTAAAAAAATCCAAGAAAGCTCATTTTCGGGGTGGAATCTTTGAGAAATCATTACGCGAGGTCATCAGATTGTTTGGAGATCAATCAGGATGTGTCAAATCACTTGATACACAGTTGTACAAAGCAATGATACACAATAAATTAGAGACGTGCCACATCTTGATTGATCTCCGAACGGCCTCCCGTAATAATTGTGAGACCTCGTTCCCTTACTGTTCCTCTCTGCTTTGGATTTTTCCTCTCAGGATCGTCCAGGACGATTGGAAATCGTCTAGGCCGATCGGCACTGTAGAAAATATCGGCCTGAGAATAGTTCTGGGAGTCGTCTAGGCCGATCGTTTTTGGTCTGATCGTCCTGGGACGATCTGGCGATCGGCCGGGCCGATCCGACTTATGATAAATGAAAATCTGGTCGTTTTGAGGAGAGAGAAAATCATTTTTATAAAATCAGATATTTTGAGGAGAGAGAAAGAGAAAGGGAAAAAGAGGAAACCTGGTTTTGGAGGCCGCGGAGCGCTTTTCGTCCGATGCTGCTGTTGGGAAAAGTGTAGATCTCGTGGTAAGGACTCCGAACCCTATTTCTGTTTTCAAAGATATTGAGTTTTGACCGAGTTATGATTTGTTTTGTGTTTTCGTAGTCGATTTTTCGACGTGATTTGGATTTGGCACAACTTTCACCTCACAACTTTTGATATGTTATAGATATGATTATTGCACACGATTTGACTGTATTCTACGAAGATTTTACCGGTCGGAATTGATTCTACGCGATTTTAATCGAATAGAAAATTATCGGGACTTGATTTGATTTGATTTATATAGGGCAATAGTCTTGTATTGATGTTATCGATATTCTATTGTAATTTGGAAGAATTTAGTAATTGTCCCTTTTTGCAGGATTTTTGTGTAAATTTGACCGACTACCGTTACGCTGCCCGATTTTCGTATGATTTTCAAATTTTCTGGAATTGATAGATTGAATTGATATGTGCATGACTATTGATATGATTGTTTTAGATTGCTTTAATATTGATTTCTGCATTGATTATCGATTGATTATTGAATTGCTTACTGAATTGATTATTGATTGACTCTGAAAGACAAGTGGAAACCTGGTTGAACGTTGGTTATAGAAACCAACGTATGGATATCTACAACAGCAATATGGATGTCTACAACAGCACTATTGATAATAGCCAATTAATCTGGTTGATGTCTACAACAGCACTATTGATAATAGCCAGTTAATCTGGTTGATGTCTACAACAGCACTATTGATAATAGCCAGTTAATCTGGTTTATGTCTACAACAGCACTATTGATAATAGCCAGTTAATCTGGTTGATGTCTACAACAGCACTATTGATAATAGCTAGTGTTTGTGCTTGTCGAGTAAGACCATTGTATGAAATTGCATGTATATGATATTGCATTGCATAGATTTCCCGATCTGTATTGATTTATTGATTGCCGATTGATTTATTGATATTGATATGGATTTATTGATTTTATCGTATTGTTTTTCCGATTGATTTTCTCGACTTGATTGATTCATAGATACCGGCACCGACATTGATATGGATTCTGCGTATTGATCATAGAGATTGACATTGATATTGATTGTAGCGATTGATAGATACCGACATCGACATTGATATGGATATGATAGGGACACATGGATATTATTGATACGACAGATCCATTGATTGATTGAATGGATTGTTGCCGCATGGATTTGATTTATCGTAGAATAGATTTCTTTATGAAGCTAATTGTATTGATTTGATTCCAATTGATCTTTCGCTGTATTGGTTGGACTGTTTATTGGGATTTGAGCCGATTGAGATAATTGACTGGATTTTCGCATTGCATAGACTCATTGACCATTGATTGACTTGATTTTATATTGACCTGCATATTGATAGCATCGCCGTGCTTTGATTTTAGTTGTAGGCTTTGGTGACCTGCTGGGCTTTGTAAGCTCATTATATGTGGTTTAAATTTTCAGGTCCGAGCAAAGCAACTGGAATGGAGTTCGATCAGAATGTCAGACGAATCCTTTCACTATTTGATTCTGGGGCATCACAATTGGTATCAGAGCAAGTGTAGTGAAAGGATTTGATTGATAGTTTGATAGAATGAATTCATTCTGCATACATTGACATGTGATTGATTGCATTGTGTGTTTGTTTGGATTTCAACGAGTTTTATTTTGGATTTGAATTTAGATCGATTTGGTTTTGCGTTGTTTTTGTCTCGCACCTGTAGGAAAATGTCGGGACGACATTTTTCTAAGGTGGGGAGATTGTGAGACCTCGTTCCCTTACTGTTCCTCTATGCTTTGGATTTTTCCTCTCAGGATCGTCCAGGACGATTGGAAATCGTCTAGGCCGATCGGCACTGTAGAAAATATCGGCCTTAGAATAGTTCTGGGAGTCGTCCAGGCCGATCGTTTTTGGTCTGATCGTCCTGGGACGATCTGGCGATCGGCCGGGCCGATCCGACTTATGATAAATGAAAATCTGGTCGTTTTGATAGAGAGAAAATCATTTTTATAAAATCAGATATTTTGAGGAGAGAGAAAGAGAAAGGGAAAAAGAGGAAACCTGGTTTTGGAGGCCGCGGAGAGCTTTTCGTCCGACGCTGCTGTTGGTAAAAGTGTAGATCTCGTGGTAAGGACTCCGAACCCTATTTCTGTTTTCAAAGATATTGAGTTTTGACCGAGTTATGATTTGTTTTGTGTTTTCGTAGTCGATTTTTCGACGTAATTTGGATTTGGCACATCTTTCACCGCACAACTTTTGATATGTTATAGATATGATTATTGCACACGATTTGACTGTATTCTACGAAGATTTTACCGGTCGGAATTGATTCTACGCGATTTTAATCGAATAGAAAATTATCGGGACTTGATTTGATTTGATTTCTATAGGGCAATAGTCTTGTATTGATGTTATCGATATTCTATTGTAATTTGGAAGAATTTGGTAATTGTCCCTTTTTGCAGGATTTTTGTGTAAATTTGACCGACTGCCGTTACGCTGCCCGATTTTCGTATGATTTCCGAATTTTCTGGAATTGATAGATTGAATTGATATGTGCATGACTATTGATATGATTGTTTTAGATTGCTTTAATATTAATTTCTGCATTGATTATCGATTGATTATTGAATTGCTTACTGAATTGATTATTGATTGACTCTGAAAGACAAGTGGAAACCTGGTTGAACGTTGGTTATAGAAACCAACGTATGGATATCTACAACAGCAATATGGATGTCTACAACAGCACTATTGATAATAGCCAGTTAATCTGGTTGATGTCTACAACAGCACTATTGATAATAGCCAGTTAATCTGGTTGATGTCTACAACAGCACTATTGATAATAGCCAGTTAATCTGGTTGATGTCTACAACAGCACTATTGATAATAGCCAGTTAATCTGGTTGATGTCTACAACAGCACTATTGATAATAGCTAGTGTTTGTGCTTGTCGAGTAAGACCATTGTATAAAATTGCATGTATATGATATTGCATTGCATAGATTTCCCGATCTGTATTGATTTATTGATTGCCGATTGATTTATTGATATTGATATGGATTTATTAATTTTATCGTATTGTTTTTCCGATTGATTTTCTCGACTTGATTGATTCATAGATATATACCGGCACCGACATTGATATGGATTCTGCGTATTGATCATAGAGATTGACATTGATATTGATTGTAGCGATTGATAGATACCGACATCGACATTGATATGGATATGATAGGGACACATGGATATTATTGATACGACAGATCCATTGATTGATTGAATGGATTGTTGCCGCATGGATTTGATTTATCGTAGAATAGATTTTTTTATGAAGCTAATTGTATTGATTTGATTCCAATTGATCTTTCGCTGTATTGGTTTGACTGTTTATTGGGATTTGAGCCGATTGAGATAATTGACTGGATTTTCGCATTGCATAGACTCATTGACCATTGATTGACTTGATTTTATATTGACCTGCATATTGATAGTATCGCCGTGCTTTGATTTCAGTTGTAGGCTTTGGTGACCTGCTGGGCTTTGTAAGCTCATTATATGTGGTTTAAATTTTCAGGTCCGAGCAAAGCAACTGGAATGGAGTTCGATCAGAATGTCAGACGAATCCTTTCACTATTTGATTCTGGGGCATCACAATAATTTCATGAAAACTTTTCAATTTTGGCAAATAATGAAAGATGGCCAAACAAAAAATTATACATATACATTCTAGATTTAAAAAGGAGTTTTTGGGTGTAAAGTTTTTTACAATTTGAAAATTTTTAAAGGGTTGCTTTTCGATCGACATTATCTGACAATTATTACTCGACTATTATTATTTCCAATTTCCATAAATCAATGTTGACTTCTGCCATCACCTAGCATTCTAAACCATCATCTTTTGATTGCCTTTGTCAATCATTGAATGACAATAAAATTAGTTGTAAACTTATTTTTAATTATCAATTTAATCTAAATTATTCATATGATTGTTTTTTAATTGTGATTTGTAAAATAATTGATTTACTTTTTTTACTTTTATATGCAAAAATAATAAATTAAATATTCAAAGCACTAAAATAAATTTTTAAGTAATGAAGTAAATTTATGATATAAAATAATAATTTTTTTATTTTAAAAACATATTCTAAACAATAGATTGATAGTTTTTTATTTAAATAATAAATAAAATATAAGTTGTACCCGACATTATACTTAAAAAATAATACATCCAATTTTTATATCTCGTGAAATAAATGAATTTCCCAATCGAACAAATTGTTCATTTTATTTTATTTAAATAATGACTTAGGGTCTGCTTGAGATGGATGTAGTGCTTCATAAAATTAATTGTGAAGCTGTTGTAGAGAAAATAATTTGATTGCTATGATTGCAGAAATAAAATTTTCACTGCAAAAATTTCTAAAAAATAATAATAAAACAACCAAAAAAGAATATACAAATAAAATTATGATTGTTGTCTAAAAATTAAAGCATTCAGAAAGTGCTTCCAAACATACGATTAGCCTTTACAGAAAAGATATTTAGCTTATTATTGCTATTTTTAAAGCGGCTTTCTGACAAACGGTACCACATCACACAAGATGCAACACATTTTTTCTAATCATGATAAGGGTGGTTTGGGACAGCTTTCTCGCCGCTTTGCTTTTTTAAATAATAATCATAATTTTATTTTGCACCTAATTCATGTAGTGGAATGAATTTGTGCAAGATTTCAAGCTTATCCTAAAGAATCCCACCTGACTGAAGCTAAGAGAATCCTTAGATATCTCTTAGGAACCCAAAATTTAGGAATCTGGTATCCTAGACATAACACTTCTTTTAAAATTATTTAATATTTTAATTCTGATTTTATAGGGTGCAGGGTGGATAAAAAGATCACTTCTGGAACTTGCCAATTCATAGAGTAATCCTTAATCTCCTAGTTCAATAGAAAATAAAATTTTGTCCCAACGGCAAATTATTGCGTCCGGTCACCGGATGTCCAAACATCCAATCTGGTGACGCCACGTCACCCAAATACACTGGGTCCCGATGCATTTTGGTGATGTGGCAACACCGGATTAGTATCCGAACGAATCCGAATACCGGACGCAATAATTTCCCGTCCCCAACAGCTTAATTTCTTTCTCAAAGCTGTTCATTAATTTGAGATTATATTATGATGGTATGAAAATTTTGTGAGAATTCTTTTATATAAATTGTATTATAATGTATTAAAATAATATAATCTGCTTTAAATAAGTAAATTTTTTATTAATTTCAAAACATTTTAATCTTTTTTACGCACACAGAATATTCTTCTTTTTTGATCAGAGGGCTTAAAAATATATTCAAAAGACCTTTTTTTATTTTTTTTGGAATATTTTAGCGAATTAAATAAAAGCTCATTTATATTATTTATGTAAACTTCCAGCTCAATACCTAAAGGTGGGCTATATGTTTCAAATGATTTAAAGGCTTCTTTCGTGTTGTCCTGATTTACTTATTATTTATTGAATGACAAATGTGGAAACACGCAACGTGATATCTATGCTGGTGTTTGGGACGCCCACGTGACTTTTACGCGCTTTTATCAACGGCTTTTTTTAACGGCCAAAAATCATATTTTCGATTTAAAAAAAGAAAAAAAATATAAGTGTAGGAATTTTTCAATTTTTTTACTTTAGAGCAAATCAAATTCACACAAATATTAAATATATAAGTTTCAAAATTGAAATTTTTTAATTGATAGTTAAAATTTTCAATCAATAAATTAAGATGAGTTATATTAAAGTCTCATTTTGAATGACTTTCTTACTACTTCTTAAAATAATTTTTCAATGTAAATTTTAATTTTTGTACTAGAAACAGTAAGAAAATCATCCCAAACAAAACTTAAGTGTAGGAACGTGCGTCATATATGAGAAGTTTTACACTTAACATAGATAAATGAAAGATGCAAGAAAGCCATCTTTTTTTATTTAAAATCCTCCATAATAAAAAAGAGCTTAGAAAGACAATACATAATGTTGTTAATAATGGACTTCGACGAAATTGAGACATTTGAGGGACATTTGATGAAATCTAATATTTATGTTAGATTTTATCTCACTACTTGGGGTCGATTATATAAATCTTTTTTCTTGTATTGTGTACTAAAAATTAAAAGTAAAAGTTTAACTTTTTTTTTTCGAATTTTGATATTCATGTGAAAATTTACATAATAAAAATTGAAGCATATATAGTTTTTTTATTTTTACCACAAATTGGCCTTCATAAACTAGCCATCCATCTGCCGCCTTCACAAAGCGAAGGGAAATTATTAGGCATAAAATTGGGTACTGCCAAATATTGAGTCCATCATCACAGAGAGGGCAAGAACAGAGCAACTCACTGAGAAACCAATCATGGAAACCCTCCACTCCTTTAAGGGCTACGGCAAGATGGATCCCGCCGACGACCACGCATTCCGGCATAAGACCAGGCGCCGCATAATCCTCATCGGCGTCTCCGCTTTTCTCCTCCTCGTCATCATCACCACCGTCGCTACCGTTCTCGTCATCAACAAACGAAATAACACAGACGAGCCCTCTTCCAACCAATCTCCCATCTCCACCTCTTCTTCCATCAAAGCCATCTGCAGCGTCACTCTCTATCCCGATTCCTGCTACGCCTCCCTCTCCGCCGCTTTCGTCAACTCCTCCGCCATCGACACCGACCCGGCGACCCTCTTCAACCTTTCCCTCTCCGTCGCCTCCCGCGCCCTCTCCAAGATCTTCTTGTTCCTCTCCAAACTCGACATTCCGGCCGCGGACAAGCGGCTCCGAGCTGCCGTTCTCGACTGCAGAGAGCTGATCGACGACGCCGTCGATCGATTTAATGAATCTGCCGCCGTTCTCGCGGGAACGAAACCAGGCGAGAAGGTTTTGTACGAGAGCAAGATTGGGGATCTGAAGACATGGCTCAGCTCAACGATCGCGGATCAGGAAACTTGCCTCGATGGCTTCGAGGGGACGACTGGAGGTTTCAGGGAGAAGCTGAAGGCGGCGATGGCGAACTCGACGCAGCTCGCGAGCAACAGCCTGGCTATCGTTTCCAGTATTATAGCAAAGCTACATTTTTCGATTAATCGTAAACTACTGTCCATCGACGGAGCCAGCCAAAAATTTCTGCCGGAATGGGCGACGGAGGGGCAGAGGAGGATTCTGGCCGCCGTCAATACTTCGGCGAACGTGACGGTTGCGCAGGATGGAACGGGGAGTGTGAAGACCGTTCAGGCGGCGGTGGATCTGGTGCCGAAGGGGAATTTGAGCCCCTTTGTGATCTACATTAAAGCAGGAGAGTACAATGAAGCGGTGGTCATTGATAAGAACAAGTGGAACATAGTGATCGTCGGCGACGGCATGGACAAGACGATCATTACCAGCAACAAGAACTTCATCGACGGAACGCCAACCTTCTCGACGGCAACCTTCGGTGAGTTCGATTAATCTTACCATTCTTTTCTTTTTAATTTTAATTGTTTTTAATAATTATGTTTAAATTATTTAATATTTAATTAACTGATTAAGAATATAAATAAATACTATAAAAATGAACGGTGACATAATATATTTTTTTTATCAAAATATTATATTTATCTTAAAATAAATTTAAAAACTTTTAAATTATATTGACCTAATTTTTTTATCGGTTGAAATAATAATTAAGGCAACGTGGGCAATTATGGGCCCCACGACACATGGCCTTGATTCATAGTTTGTCGTTGCTGCAGAGCGGCGAAGCTGCGTGCTGTGTCCATATTGTCTGTTTGGTACAGAGCATCCATAAGAAACGACGTTTGGGACAGCTGTTTTATTATTTTCTAAAATATTTTTTAACGTAATAATTTTTAGCTTACAAAATTAAAGTTTATATATATAATATTTATAATTATTCTAATTAGATATCTAATACTTTAATTTTATTATTTATTTATCTACCACTTAAATATCATTTCCTTCCTGTAAAATACCACTCCCGTTAGCAAATTAAGAGAACATATTGGCCGAATTTTTATAAGGATCGGATTTTTTTTTTAAAATTTATTAAAGGAGCTTTATGAATATTAATTTACAAAATTTACAATTGAGGCATTTATATATATATATATATATATATATATATATATGATAGTTTTTTAAATATTTAATAAAATATGAATTAAACGATTTAGTGTATATTTAATTTTGTATTATCACAAAATATTTAAATTTAAAGGTGATACTTAATGTTCTATGGTGTTTATATGTTAATTGTTAAATATTTTATTAATAAAAAATAATTATATTAAACAACTAAATTATAAAATACAAAATTAATAGATCCAAGCTTAAAATAATATAAAGATTTAATTGTATAATAAAAATAGTATATTATTAAATTATATAACACAAAAACATATATACTTTTTTAATAAAACTAAATTATAAAATACAAAATTAATAGATCCAAGCTTAAAATAATATAAAGATTTAATTGTATAATAAAAATAGTATATTATTAAATTATATAACACAAAAACATATATACTTTTTTAATAAATATATATTAGTATAAATTGATTTAATAAAAATTATTTCCATTTCTAAAGAATTAAAATCGTGATTTATTTTTATGGATTTGATCCTTCTTGAATTTAATATTCATTAAGCTCTTTTGATTTAAAAGAGTAATATGCTCCTTTTAAAAATTCTACCGAACATTTTTAAAAATTATTAATTTATTTGAAAGCTCTCTTTTTGGTATTAGATTTTCTTTTTTGACCCATCTTTCTCGGCCATTTGGCTGACCGTTATAATATCTGTTCGGTGAGTAAATAGAAATTTAATTTAGCAGCTCATCTTGATTTCTTGGTTGAGATTTTTTATTTATCAACTAAAAAGTCAATAGAATTTTTATTATTGTAGCTCATCCTGATCCATTGGCTTTTATGTTTAACCCCATCTCAGCTGTCACTGGACGAAACTTCATCGCAAAGGACATCGGATTCAAAAACACCGCCGGCGCCGAGAAGCACCAAGCCGTCGCCCTCCGCTCCGGCTCCGACCGGTCCATCTTCTACCGCTGCTCCTTCGACGCTTTCCAGGACACTCTCTACGCCCACTCCAACCGCCAGTTCTACCGCGACTGCCAAGTCACCGGTACCGTCGACTTCATCTTTGGCGACGCCGTCGTCGTATTCCAGAACTGTAAGATCCTTCCGCGCCAACCCCTTCCCAACCAAGCCAACACCATCACCGCCCAAGGGAAGAAGGACCCCAACGAGAACACTGGCATTTCCATCCAGGGATGCACAATCGGGCCATACGATGCCGTGACCCGCCCAACGTTTCTTGGCCGCCCGTGGAAGAATTACTCCACGACGGTTATCATGAAGTCGGAGATCGGGTCGGTGGTCGACCCGGTGGGCTGGCTGGCATGGTTGCCGGGGGTGGTGCCGCCCGACACTATTAATTATGCTGAGTACGAGAACACGGGTCCGGGCGCGGGCGTTGCGGGCCGGGTCAGGTGGGTTGGGTACAGGCCTGCGATTGGGGTGGATGAGGCGAGTAAGTACAGCGTGGCTTCGTTTTTGGATGGGGTAGACTGGATACCAGAGGCGGGTGTAGAGTATGAGCCGAATTTGTGAGCCGAATTTGTGAGCCGAATTTGGGAGCGGTTTTTTTATTTATAAATTTGATTGCGATTATTATTAATTATTATTGTTTACAAAATGTTATTATTTTAGTCGCGTACCATTGCCTTTCGAAAATTATTTTCCATTATTAAACAGAGCACTATCACAATTTTTAGTATAATTTTTTAAAATACTAAAAAAAATATTAGTTAAAAGCTATCACAAATGAAGTCTTAGGCATTTTCTATTTTCTATTTTTGCTTTTTAAAGTTTTTTCTCAGCCACATATTCAAATTTTTTTTACTATTTTTCTTATCATGAAAATAGTCAAAAAATAGGAGTGCAAAACAAATTTTTAAATGAAAAATTTTCACCATAAAACCTAATGTAAGTCTAAATTAGTTCTTGATAGCCCTAATTTAAGAGAGAGAAGCGGTCCAATAAATCTTATCGCTTAGGTTTCGTTTGTAATAGTTTTTTTATTATTTTATAAAACGGTTTTCTTGTAAAAAAAAAAATTAGTTCAAGAAAATTTTGTATTAAAAAGCTACTTTAGAAAGCAACAAAAATTTCTCCCAAACGAAGTCTTGGGATGGTTTTCTTACGGCTTCTTAAAGTAGTTTTTTAGTACAAAAATTTTTAGTGTAATTTTAATCAATGTACTAAAAAACTGCTTTAAGAAATCAAAAGAAAGTCATTCCAAACGGAGCCTTAAAGTAAAGACCACTATGATCAAATTCTTGAGAGACAAATTAAAAAAAAATAATTCTATAAATGATCCAAAAAAAAAGCTCGCAATTAAGAGGCCAGATCTCTTTTACCTTCATAATCTTGATAATCAAGTCACAATCTAAAAAAAAAATAATAATGAAGTTATATCGATCAAGAAAATCAATAATTTTTGGGCAATTAGATGGTCCACTTCTAAGTATTCAACTCCTAATCTCTCTTTAGGAACCAAACAAAAGTAATTTGAAAACATAGATCTCAATTCCTTTGATTTAGCTGATTGTGCTCCTTTTGATGAGCACAATCATATGTCATTTTTAGTCAAATTTGATCCTAATTGAGCTAACTTGTGCTAGTCTTATTATTAGAACCCTAATCTTAACACGGACGAATTAGTTTATAAACTTACAAGTCATATAAACATCATATTTGATTATATTAAACATCATAAGCCCCTTTTTATTCATATAAAATGCATGTAGTCCTTTTTTTTGCAGTTAGGGATTCGAGCACGAATCCATGATTCTGTCAACCAATGAGCCACAGCTCCAACCGCCATGTACACCCCTATCAGATTATATAAGGAGCAAAGCAATTAATAATATAAGGCCGGCCCATATAATTAATTAATATGGCTATCACCTTGATTTATTGTTGTATATAATTAAAAATATGTAAGAATTGTCAAATACAACATATCAAATATGAAAAGCATAAACAAATGAAATTTTCATTTAAAAAATGCTACCCCATTTATGATTTAGTGAATGAAACGGAGGAGATTTGGCTTATTCTTTTTAATTAGGCTTCGTTTGGGACAGTTTTGTATCACTATTTTTTTTATAATTTTCAATAAATTTTTATACTAAAAAATAATAATAAAACTATACCAAACCAAGCTTTAATCCTCAATCGAATATCGATATTGATATAAGGAAATGTTATACACGTGTTGAATTGCTATTCGTTGATACATACATGGCTATATCATTACAAGAATCTGTTATGACTTTCAGTTAAATTAGTCTACTATATAAATAAAAGTGCATGAACTCGTTGATCTCCTTAATTGAAGAAGATGTGATTATACAGTATAGCCACCATCTTGACTCGTCTAGCTGTAATAATGAATATTGGAGAAATATTGAATGTTGATGATGAAAATCAAGAGCTGGCAATCAGAGAATAGCTATCAAAATACAATAGTTGGGTAACCATTATGATTAAGATGAATATAAAGATTAAAAATGTATAAAATATTTCTGAAAATAAATTTCCAACTGCAAAATCTCAGCACAGCAAAGTAAATGAAGAAATGGCCGACATGATCTAATTGGCAGGAAGATGTAAGTCATAACGAGCACCAATTTTTTGATAATTTATAGACAAGTTCGAGTTGGTGGTAGCCAACGTTCATTTCCCACCACAATCCTGTTACTGATAATTAATGATGATCCAACGGATGAGGAGAGGCCACGTATGAAGTAAGGACACAATTTCTCAACCATTGGCTTATTAATAACTTTTCTTGCGTAAAATCATCACATTAGTACTGATGGCATTGATTGTTGGGAGGAGATGATATTGCTTTATCAGATATCAATCAGAAAAGACTATTCATTGGCCTCATTTGTGGATGAATTATCACGTGCGGAGATCGGATACAGAGAATCTTCCAATTTAGTTTTGTGAATAGTAAAAGCGCAACAAACTGCGTTTTTACTATTTACAGAGGCAAAACTGAATGGTTCTCTGTGTTCAGTCTCCACATGTAATAATCTCTCTCATTTGTGAGGTATAACAGTATGAAGTCAATGCATTTTAATTCTCAAAACTATTTTGCACAAGGAAAAATAATCAAGATTTGGGTCATGATTAGACAATTGAACCATCAAATCTTCCTAAGTTTGATTGAGTCATCCACGTTTCCAATGATCAGATACTGTGTTTGCTATCATGTTCCTAAAATATAAGTATCTAACTCTCAAAATAATATCAAATTTTTGCTTTCATTCAATCTCATCGCCTTCCCTTCCCAACTTTCTCGAGCAGGTCTATTGCAGTGGTTGTTGATGCCCTCACCCTTATGGAAACCATCGTAGACATCCTTTCAAACTTCTCGAGTTCACCTTTCATAGTGGTAGCAAATGTCATTATCATTCTAACAATCACTATAGAAAATGATCAAAATAGTTCATTGACTTTTATGAAAGATCAAAATAGTCCGTTGACTCTTCATGAAAGATCAAAATAGTCTCCAACTATATTAAAATTGGATCATTTTGATCCCTCAACTACTTAAAGTGGAATTAAAATAGTCACATCATGAGACTATTAATTTTGATTCATTTTTAAAGAGTTGAAGGATCAAAATAATTCTTTAATATAAACGTTGGTGACTATTTTAATCCTTCACAAAGAATCAAGACATCATTTTGTTCCTTTTCTTCATTATATATCCTCATATTGGTCAAAAAAACATCACCTGTTCCCCAATCCTTAAAATTTGGATTAAATATTTGAACATTGTTTCCTTCTTCTAGTTCACTTTCTATTTTGATTTTTTAGGTGACTTGGCTACAAGCATGAAGCTACAAGGTGCAATAGATACACACACCATAACATTATGCCCACATGTGAGTGATATCACTATAAAAAATAATAGTTATTAGGGTGTCACAATCTCTTCCTAATTCCACTACAGCCTATCTCCTTCCTCAGCTTGCTCCCCTAGCTGCTTTATCATCCTCCTCTATTTGCTACTTACATACAAGACAACTCTGCGACCACCCTAATGAATTATCATAAAAAATGAATCAACCATACTGATTATCCCTCTTACCTTAAAAAAAAAAAAAAACTTAACGAGTTGATTTACCAGTATAACAATCTTCTTTTCTCTCTCAACTTCAGCATCTTAAGAGCATCACTTACAGTAGAGATGTCAAAATCGGATTACGGGTCGGGTTCGGGTTAAATCCAACACTGACCTTCTACTATTTGATATGACCTGAACCCGACCCGTTATTGCAGACATGTCAGAAATTTCAAACCGGACTTGACCAGACACAAACTCTGACTTCGATACTAAGCATCTGTTTGCGGGAGTCTCGACGAGGTGCGAATGCAAAACTTCATTGGAAAGGATGAAGCAGCGGTCTTCTTCCCGCCAGACATATTGAAATGGAGCTTCTCCTACGGCAGCGCGAAGAACTCGTGAGCTAGGCGGGTCATGTCAGCCATGCATGAGCTCGGCGTCCACATCCTGGTCGACAACCTGAAAGATGCCCCAATTCTCACACGCCGCCACAATTTGACAATGAATCTCCGAAAAAATTAGGTCAGATTTGAGCGAATTTTCAGGCCATGTTAATCTTTAACACCCCCTTAACATACAATAAGAAGCCACAATTACAGCTGCACTTCTGTTATCAATAAATCTTCCACTAATATCTTTCATACTGTTTGAAGTGAAACAAACACTAGCAAGTTAACTTCTTGACTAGATTTCTTTGCCCAAACAGTATATACTTGCTCAGATTGATAGACCTCGGTGATGTCATTTCCAATAAAAAAATTCTCCACGCTTTCCTCAAATACTATAGTCACAGAATAGCGTAGTGGTTTACTAGGATGTGGACATTCTTGACTTACGAGGTTTCTTTATGGCTCGAATTGTGAGAAAGCTCGTTCTCAAAAGCTGTGCAAGAAGAAAATAAAGTCGAAAACTAAGGAAGTGATTTCAAAGATAAAGTTGTAAGATCACATGCGTTAGTTCTTTCAGCTTAGCTTAAAGAAGGCCGAAAATTAGCTTAGCTACCTGCTTTAATTTCTTCCTTTGTCATCATTAGTCTTTATATTTTGATTGGAGTTGAGAAGAATGAAAAGAAAGATCATGGTGTAGAGGACAAACAAAAAAAAAAACTTGATTTATTTATTTTTTCTTTCTATTTGGCTGTGGTTCAGGAGAGAATAAAATAATACTAATCTCCTTTTCTATTTTTTAATTAAAAATTTATTTTAAGAAGCAATAAAAAAATTGTTTCAAATGAAGATAAATTTATAGTGAATTGTTTACACAAAGGTGGCTTAAGTTATCTTATCTTGTGTAATGAGAGTGGAGGAAATATTTTCACAAGATAAATAAATATACAGTTAGAGATGATTGCATGTTATTTAAGTAAAATGGCTTCAGTTGTTTGGATTGTAGAAACCCCCTAGCTGTGGAGTCAAACATAAATTTGTGAAGAACTCATCTTGAAGTAATTTAGATGGATTAAATCCATGCCTGTTTGACCTGATTTATTTAAACCAATGACTAGATAAGCTTACATAAGGATGAGCCAAAGTGAATTTCTCTGTAGCAACTTAACAACTAACTTTCTAAAATGTTATAGTCGTCCCAAATAAATCCTAAATCCAAATAAGTTATATTAGACAATCCAAAGATATTTTAACCAAGCAACTATAATTTTTTTTTTAATTAAACTAGGAGAGTGTAAAGTAACAAAACAGAGCAATGCTAAATAACGGTGACTCCCATCTTCAGCTCCTTTGCCATTCCGCCGAGATAGGAAGACTCTCTGCCTCATAGTGGGGAGTTAAATCTGCTACGTTAAAAACAACGTAAATGTTATAGTGACTGGGTAAATCTATTTGGTAAGCGTTATTGTTGATTTTATTCATAATGCGGAAAGGAACATCAACTTGTGGTTTTATTTTTGCAAATGTTCTATGATGAAAGTGTTCTTTCCTCAATCGAATCCACACTAAGTTCCCTTCCTTGAACACTACATGAAAGTCAGTAATTTGCGTCGGACTTTGCGACATACTTTTTTTTTTCTAAAATTGTGACGGTTTTGCGACATAAGTTTTTTTTTGTTATTTTTGTGACTGATTTGCAGCAAAAAATACGTTGTAAATTTGTAATGGATTTTTCGTTGCATACTCGTCACAAATTCGGCCATTTTTCGCTGACTAGCCATTTATTTCATTTGCTCATTCTGTTTTTCACGTCTTGACATTTCTCGGTTCTTTTGAAGATGTTCCCTTGCATCGGTTCCGAAGTCACCCTTCCTAGCCATTCTTCTTCTTCGCAGCCGTTGTCTCCCCTCTCACTGTGACCCAGCTACCCGTGTCCACCTCTATAAGCGTCACTGGCAGGTCGTGCCCCTCGGTGTTTGAACCAACCCGTCCATAACGTCATCCTGAATGATTGACCAAAGTAAGAATCTTCATCCACATCACCCAAATAATTTATTATTGCTATCCATGCCATTCCAACCACCAAGAACAATAACATTCCTTGTTATTGGCTAGAATTCTGAAGCCATAAATCATATTGGACCTAAACTCAGCCTCATAATCAAAGCCACGCTAGGCAAAGATTATGGGATGATGGAGAAATAAATAATGATCTTCTTGATTTTGATTGCATCCCTTCTTCCTACGAATACATGTTTGGAGGACCACCCCGTAAGTCATCCACCCCACACCGTAAGTCATCTGCCCCACCTTCGATCAAGTTCAACTTCGACGAGTTTAAAGATATGTTGCCGAAATTTTCGTCTTTGCCCGTCTATGATGATCATATGTATGACATGTATGATGATGACATATTCTTTGGAGTGCTTAGTGTTTATAAGAATGTGTATGATGATGAAAAGAGAAAGTTGGATGCTCAGCAAAAACTATCCCTTCATAGTGTTCTGAATAAGACAACAAATATGTTGCTCTCGATGTACATGCAATCAGGACGGATGGACATTGCTCGATTCCACTTTGAAGAGATGAGCGAGCGAAGCATTGTGTCTTGGAATTCGATAATTGTAGACTAAAATCATAATGGATCGGATCTTGAATCTTTTATCTTCTTCTCTAGAATGTTGAAAGAAACACCAATGGATCCAAATGATTTCACCATCACAAGTGTTCCATCTGTTTGTGCTAATCTTGAGATATTGAATATTAGTAGGCAAACTACACCGGGTGGACCTATCCAAACCAGTTTAGCCAATTAAACACACCTCCTTATTTTTGCCAAATTGTCTTCTTACTACGAGCATGAAGTTCCTCCTACCCTCATAAATCGAATATACTGAGGTTGCTTTGCTCTGTTGGCAGTAAACTCCAATCCTTATATTAGCTACATAGAATTAGATAGTTGGCTTTTATGTTTTCATGAGGACTATTGACCTTTAAGTAGCCTACATGCAAGTTATTATAAATAAGGGGTTATTGTCTTGTAAAGGGGAGATGGTTAATAAGGCTTGAGTTTAGCCCTATATTTGTTTCTATTTCTATTTCCTGAATTATATTCAGGTGGTGGATCATTCCAAGAACTAGTTCTTGGAGTTGTGTTCAGCTTCAAATACCAGGGCGTCAATGACTCCTCGTCGATCCCCCTCTAGTCCGATATCACCTTCTCTTATATATATATATATATATGAATATCATTTCAATGACCACTGATTATATTGGCATGTATTTGTTATGATATAGTTCATTTAGAAAAATGCAAATTTCACCAAAATTTGAAACTTTTGGTACTTCAAATTGTTAGAATTTGAGTTTCTTGATCTAGTAATGCTCCCCTTAGATAGATGAGTTGACACATATTAAAATATTAAGACTTTGTAGCATGATTTACCCATCTCATTCAATGGATAATGAACCTTTAGAATTTTTTTCCTACTAATCTATCTATCAAAACATTAAATGCCACCAATGATGTATCACTCGTATAACATCATTGTTGGCATGTATATTAACAATCATCTTATATATTCATAATAATGACTATACTATATATGTTTTCTATGATGATAATAATCATATCTTTTGTTGCTTGAAAATCACATATTGTTCAAGAAGATTATTAGTAATTTGCCATAGTATAAGTAAATGCTACCCAATTTGCTTGATCAAACTTTTACAATATCTTTCAGAATCCACACAAAATTTTAATAGTTACAAAAAAAAGTATCTTCATACCATGTGATCGATTTAAATATTGTATTACTAAAATGGTTCTTAAATTTTTTTTTTTAAAAAAAGAGCATTTATGTCAGACCCAATTGTTCTCTCATTTCAAATCAAATACAACAACAACATCAAGCCGCTAACCCACTATGTGGGGTCAGCTACATGAATCTTTTTTCTCCATTGTATCTTGTTAAGAGTCAAATTCTCACTTGAATCTAATAAAGAAATGTCATTTTTAATATTTTCTAACCAAGTCCTTTTAGGGCTACCTTAACCTTTCTTAAAATAAACCAAATCTAATAATTTACTCTCATAACCGAGTCATTTCAATGCCGTTGTTTTATGTGACTAAATCATCTAAGACAACTCTCTCTAATCTTATCTTCCATTGGAGCTACTCCAACTTTTTCACGTATATGCTTGTTTTGTATCCTATCTCTAAGAGTAAAACCACTGATCCACCTAAGCATCCTCATCCCTACAATACTTAACTTAATATTATGCTTCTCTTTTAATGGCCAACATTTTGCGCCATAAAGCGTTGCAATTCTCACCATCATCTTAGAGAATTTTTTCATAAGTTTCAGGGGCAATTTTCTATCACAAAACAAGCCCGATGCATTCCTCCACTTCAATCATCCAACTTAAATTTCACTAATAAGATCCCCATCTATATCACCATCATTCCGGACAATAGACTCAATATATCTAAAATGTGTACTTTTACTAATGACTTGATTGCCCAAAGTCATAGTCCCCCCACTAAAACTATTACTATAATTAAAATTTCATTTCATTTATTCGGATTTAGATTTATTCAAACGAAAATCTTTAGATTCTAATACTGACATGCACGATTCAAATTTACCTTCAAATTTCAAATCAAATAATCTATTTAAATTCCTATCACATGAAATGAGATCATTATAATATGCAATATTAATAATGATCGACCTCTTCAATAGTAATTATTGGTATTTAATGACAAGTTAAATGAAAATTTCTTACAATTATCTTGTTGTTCCCTTGATGCTTTCTTCTCTAAAGTCCAAAAGCCTCCATGTCTATAAATAGGAAAAAGAAAATAAAGAGGAAAAAATTGGACCATCTAACCATCTAGTTGAAAACAACAGCTGGTACAAATGCAAATTTAATTTTCATTTATCCAAATTAAAAATTATAATAACAAACAAATTAGTAATGAAGAACCTGCCTTTTACCTTTTGTTTTTATAGCATCTTCTTACCGACATAAATTTTCTATTTTTTTAGGTTTTTGTTTGGGTCAATTTCTTTACTATTTTTAGAATAATAGTAAAAAAAATTTAGAAGTAACGAAAAATAGTTATTAGAATAATTTTCTAGTAATTTTTTTTAAGTAATAAAAAATAGTGACCAAAAGATGTCCCAACTCTCAAACCAAGCCTTAGTTTTGATTTTTGTCGGCATATAATTTAAAATTTTATTAATGTCATTTGTCAATTCCATATAGGGGTGTCAATTTCGGGTCACAAGTCGGGTTCGGGTCGAACCCGGAACTGACCCGGGTTCAAAAGGGTCGACCCTAACCCGACCCGGGTAGACAAACAGGTCGGAAAACCGAACCCGAACCCGACCCGGTGGGTTGCCAGGTTGACCGGACCCGGTTTGGGTTGTCGGCGCCGGAACAACGGCGGCGGACAGCGGGGGACGCGAGCAGGGACAGCGCGGGCGCGGTCGGGCGAACGCGAGCGGGGACAGCACGGGCGCGGTCGGGCGCGGTGGGCACGCGGGCTCGCAGCGCGCGGGGCGCGCGCACGGAGGCAGCTCGCGGCGGGCAGCGCGGCGGGCAACGCGGGCGGGCAGCTGGCAGAGGCGGGATTCAAAATTTTTCGAATTAAACGGGTTGGCGGGTTGACCCGGCAACCCACCGGGTCAACCCAAACCCGACCCGTTTTTTAAACGGGTTGATTTCTGGAACCCGAACCCGATCTGTTTTGAAATCGGGTCGGGTTCAACCCGGATTTTCCGGGTCGGGTTTTCGTGTCGTGTCAAATATTGACACCCCTAATTCCATATATAGGTTTAAATAGCTTGAAAAAGAACTAAAATAATAATTTATTAAGTAAAAAAGCCCACTTCTAAACCATGTATTTAAGTTCATTTAAGGAATATTATTTAAATTAAAGTAAGTGGATTAATATTCAATCTGTCTAATGATCAATTTTTCCAAATTTTATGTTGTCTAAAGATTTTAGTAAATTAAACTAAATATTTAGAAAACTAATTTGATCAAGTATGAATTTTGGTACGATATTTAAATTATAAAATTCTAAAATTAAAATTAAAATCATCCAAACTCTAATTTAGCAAACTCATAGTTTAAATGGATGTTTCGGTGAGACAAATTTAGCAACACCAAAAGTGTTCCAATTCGATTTCAAATTATGAACCCAAATCGAGTACTTGAAGTGTAGTTAGAAATTTTGTGATATTAATTGAGGGGTGGTCAGCCTATCTTTGAATATTTTTTGCTTATAGTCAAAACAAATGTCTCAATGTGAGGAATTCAATGAGCGCAACATCACTTAATAATAAGTTTGTTTAGAAACTTAAATGTTGAAGGAATAATCTACGATTAAGAGAATCAACATTGATTTTCTCATGTAGTTTTTTTTTTTTTTTTTTTTTTGACTAAAATTATCAACGTTTCACTCCAAAATACTATAAATAAAACTCATCCTTTATATAAAAGAGGGATTTGAACTTAGTCCATCACATGAAATTCTAGATAACTTAGAGATCTACAATTCTAGAGCTTCACTCAATGTTCAACACCCACTGCCAACAATCATCGTCGCCCATATGTCATTGCCCGACTTCCATTGCCTGGCATTCATTACCCTACCACCATCATCCAATCATCATCACCTAACTACAGTCTCACGATCACCATCATATGATTATAATATTCTACATAGTTCACTGCAAAAAAGGTTTAGGGACGTTGTCACCTATCAGATTGATGTATGTCACAAAAAAAAAACATCATCGCCAGCCTATGTCATCATTCATCATTGCCAACAACATTGATGAATGCCATCATTTATAAGGTCAATTCACTCCGTCGATGCAAATGTTGTTGTACGCCAACTTTATCACATCTCACAACCAACAACCTTACTATAAGAATGATGCATATTGTCGACACCAACACCAAGACCTATCAAATTTGTTTCTTGTCATTGCTACCAATGTTGATAGATGCAATTGTCTATAAGGGTGATGCATGTTATCAACCAAAACATCAATGCCAATAATGTCGATGCACGCCATTGCTTAAAAGTCGATGCACATCGTCACACTAATATAAATGCTCACCAACTTTATCACTCATGATCGCCACCAACATTGATGCACATCATTGTATATAAGGTTAATCAATGTCATTGATACAATTATCGCTGCCCACCAATTTTATTACCCAATATGTAATAATTCGAAAATATAAAATGTGTTTTTAAAAATTAAAAATTAAAATTAAATTGAACAAGAGCATTTCGGTGTTGTACTAGTGAGCACTAGGTTTGAAAGCACAGTAGAGCCAGAAATTGTCGACATTGTAGCATTGACGCCTATGTTCTATAGTAACTCTGAATTTAACTTGCAACACTGCGGCGTTGGGTCTGAGCGCTATGGTGCTAGGCCATTAAAAATATTTTTTAATATATTACATTATAAATATCCCTGCACCTCCTTCCTCATTCTCTCACTCTCTTGCTTGGACGGGAGGAAATGGGAGAAGAAGAGGGAGAGAAGGGAGAGGAAAAAAGGGGAATGAGGAGAGAGAAAACCTGTTTCTACTTTCTAGTCATTTTTGTCCAATGTTCCTTTAACAAAAATTATTATAAGAGTTGTAAGTAACTATTCTCTTACATCTATCTTCATGCAGTGATTTTGATTTCTAATAAATTATCTCTCATAAATCTATTAAAAATGTATTATCTTTTAATTTCATAAGCTTTTATCGCATAAGTTTTGATATGTTATAAATTTGATCATTTTGAATGATTTGATATAATTTTATTATATTTTCACTAGCTAAATATGTGTATAGGAATTTCTAGAGAAATGAGTAGAGAAAAGGTATACTAAAAACGGGCTAAAAGTGATGTGTTGCGATTGACATGATAATATTAAAATGTAATGTGCTGAAATGATTGGTATGATGAATATGTACTAAAATGTGATATTGATCTAACTGAAAGGATGTAATGTCCAGATATCGCTCTTCTAGAAAATGGTATACTTATTGATATCAAATAACTGATATGATAATCTCATGTGATATTCTTAAGATCCACGTGGTCTATTGACATGAATTAGTGGATGGGAGTTATAAGAAGATAGAGATTAATGGAGTCATAAAGGGTTGGGGTGACTAGTTCACATAATTCAAGGGGAGTTATAAGGAGTATATATATTGGGAGTCATAAGATGCAACTAATTGGGAGTCATATGTGTATGAGCTAGATACCCTCATTACTGATATTGATTGTACGTTGCTTATGATCATTGATACTGATTCTGAGTATTGATACTGATACGGTTCTTGTACTGATATTGAATAATGTTATTGACATTATATATACATGATTATAACTGAAAGATATATGTGAAGGAAATAATAATAGATAACATACATTGGTATATAGGGTTCTTTACATGATTTATAGCATACTGTTTCTTTTAGCTTGCATTAATTTCAGTTATAAAATTTTGGTTGCTTGGTGGGCTATGTGCTTATTACATGGCTTTACATATTTTAAGGAAAGGATAAGGATCTTGCACGTGAGACTCTAGACAGTATATTTAGTTTTATTTTCAACACTTGTAATTTTTCTTATAGTCATGATGTATTTATAGTGATGTAGCAAGTCTTTTGCATCATGATTATTATATATATGCTATTTTTTTGTTTATAATCGTTGTACATATTGATGAATACAAATGAAATATTTGTTTCCGTTGTTTATATGAAATGTGTGATATCTAGATAAAGGAAAAGAAAGATAGATTCAATTATATATTCCTGTATATCACCAAAAACACTTATGCACTCCATTGCCTATAAAGCTAACACATGCCTTAAAACCAACATTGATCCCTACATACTTTTTCAATCATCATCCAGGGGCGGATCTGCTATATGCCCAAGGGGGGGGGGGCTCCCTACTCCCTAAAAGTTTTAAAATACTATGATCTTTAGGCAATTGCCCCAACACAATTTAAACACATTATGTAGAGATGTTATTGTTAGGGAACCAAAATTTGTAAAAAAAAAAAAAGGTCAAAATATCATTACAACCAAATTAAACACATTATGTCGAACCCTGCAAGGGGGCGCTGCCCCCTTGGACCCCCTATATATCTGCGAAGCGTACAACGATCAATGATATGAATAAATAGGGGTCAAGGGGCAGCACCCACATAACAAATTTTGGTTGTTTAATTATTTATGAAAAAAAAAATATCTATACTTTTACTAATATACATCATCAAAACTAATATCTCTGTCGATTTTGTCTCCTACCATCGCTTGTAATGTTGATGCACGTCATCACCATTAAGACTGATGCTTGACGTCGACACGATCTTTGACTTTCGACAATGACACTAAAGTTTATAATATACTTTTTTTTCTGTGATCGTGTCTCTCTTAAAGAAGAATGATCAGATAATTATAAAGGATCTATTTTTCCAGTATCTCATGGCTCCTCGAAGTTGCATCATGGAATCCAACATTTACGGTTCATATCTACTATATTATATTAACACATTTTATTACCTATGAGCTGCACCTTACTTATATATATATGATGGATCTTCGTATAATGTTAAAACAAATAAACTTTTTTCCCCATATTACCATGAATTTTCTAACACTCTACATATGATATGTATGAAAGAGATTTAATATTAAGTTTTTTTAAAAAATTCCATCTTAATAAACTATTATCACTAAATACGTACATCTGGTGAGCCTTTTCTTATCTTCATACTAACTTAGTAATTACTTAAAAACTTTAGTGACAATTACCATCAAAATAATTTGTACTTACAAAAGAAATTAATAGAACCACAATGTTATTTAAATAAAAAAAAAGTTTCTTTCATATTCATTCCATGAATGTCTATCATTTAAATACAAAAGTATTATATCTTAAAGCAATTATGTCTCATTGCCCTTAATTAGCCAAAAGTGAGCTGAGCCAAACCAACCAAAACATGAATAAAAAATAATGATTCTATTGTGACATGTGAAAGAATTGATGGTTCATTTGTGCCAAACAAGAGGTTTTAAATATCCATCACTTTGTTCCATAGCTCTCACCCCTCTTGTCATCCTTTTTCACCACTTCATAAGAATTTATTCTCTCCTCACTCTCTTCCTTCCTCTCCCTCCCTCTTCTTCTTCTTCTTCTTGAGATGCTACCAAGAACAAGGAACATCTTTCACCTTGAGGAAGAAAGAGAAAGGGAGCTTAATGCCATTAATGGAGTTTCAGTGAGAGAAGCAAGAGAGGGCAAGCTTGTTGGCCTAAGGATCCTCATACAACAACACCAAGGGAAGAAATCCAACGTTGTGATCAAGTCATCAGTGAAGCCTTGGAAGAAGCCAGAGGCTCTTGGTTGCCATTTTTTGTCTGAAAATTTTCTCAAATCATGCTTCTTGTGTAAGAAAGAGCTAAGCCTCCAAAAAGAAGTCTACATGTATAGGTAATTAACCTTTTTAGAAGCATGTAGCTTATTAATTACTAAATGCTATTTCTACCAAGGCTTGCTTTGATTACATGGACAGTACATAATGATCTTTTATAATTAGAAAAATTAATTGCATATACAGAAGAATTTTCTGAGGACATAAATATTGGGTTTGAAGCTCCAATCTTATAATACAATTTGTTATGAGGGGTTTATCAATATTGCATTATTTTTGTCCTTATCTAATTTATTGTTTGATGAATTAAAAATTAAATGGGATATAGGTGCAATACAATGAGAGCTCAAATTTTGGGGTCCCTCAATACAATGAAAGAATTTTTTATTTCTTATTTTCCTGATTATAATTAATTAATTAATTTAAAATTTATAATCATATTATAAGAGTTTTAATTTATAGTCTTTTTTAAAGAGAGAAATTAACCACAAAATATTAATATTAGTTGATTTGATGAAATTTTCATTAACACTTTTCTTTTTCGTAGCATTTTTCTAGAATACTCAAAATTATCGCTAAGGAAACATCTTAAGAAGATAAAAAGTATTTTTCAAGTAATGCGTGACAATGCTTAAAATGCTAATGATCATAGTCATCACCTTTGTTGATCAAATGATCGATCTTGCTTAACTTTTTTTTTCATTTAATATTTTTATTTTAACTTCATTTTATCATGAATTTGAAAGATTATTTGTGATTTCATAGCAAATTATGCCTTAAAGAATAATTTTCTATAACTATATTCAGGGGTGATCAGGGATTTTGCAGTGTGGAGTGTCGCTACAAGCAAATTTTGCATGATGAAAGAAGGGAGTTTGACTCAACAAAAAGAGAACGTATCGAAGTATCTTCTCAGCATATTAGGTCGTCTAAAGTCCAAACATCTAGTCGAAGGACTAAGATCTCTGTTGTTACTTGAATAAATTATAATATTCTTTTTCTCTTTATGTTACACTAAGGACTTGTAATAATATACATATGACGTATCTTTTGTGTTTTATGAGAATTTAATTCAACGTCTTTGATATCCATCATATGTTCTTGAGGAGATTAATTGTTGGTTGTTATATGAGCAAATGTTATTATGATGAAAACATTAATAGTATGTTTTTTAAAAAGATTATATGAATTTTTAAATTACAAGCACATATTATATAAACAATGAAACTAAATATTATATTATTACTTTTTAATATATAAAAGTGTAAGAAAAAGCATATTTTGAGTGATGCTTTTTTAATTTTAGTAAAAGAACTTTTGAGTAAAAGTATGTTTTACTAAAAATGTGATTATTATTTGTGTGGCTAAAAAAATTTGTAATAAATGTTAACTATTTAATGATGCTTTTATTCAAATTTATAGATAAAATTTGTTCACACATCCAACAAAAAAAAAAATTTAAAATGAGACTCTAAAACAAAAGTATGACTACATATATTTCTTTTAATTATCATAATTTTAAAATATATAACTTAAATTTAGCATTTAAATATACTTTTTAAATAATATTTTTATAATTCAAATTCATATTATGATGAAGGCAATTAAAATTAGAAAAATAATTTATCCAACATACTTTTAGATTTTTTTGAGGCGCAAAATATTGTAGATCTATTTAGGACAGTTTTCTAGTTGTTTTATTTTTCAATAACAATCACAATTATATTTAGCTACTAATTTTTCACTGTTTTGAGAAACATTTGTGAGAAAAAGTTATTTTCTGTGGTCATAGTAGAAAATTTATTTTCTCTATAATAATTTTATAATCAATTTTATAAAAAATTAAAACGGTCCCAAACAAATTCAATATGAGTAGACTGCAGATATCTTTTTGTTGGTTATTTAGATTTTTTTTGGTTTAATTTTCTTACAAATGAAGTTTTAATATATTTTTTTTCTTCCATTTCTTCCCACGTCTCACTGAAACCCTGAAAGGGACTTAGAAAAAAATTCAATAGCTTTTATAATGGAAGGTTTCAACCGATCTCTCTCCTTAGAAGAAATTCTCTTTGCAAAGATACAGAAAATGACATCATCACTAATGGAAGCTCTATCTCTTCTTATCTGCAGGTTGGACTCCACCAATGAGATCAAGAAGATAATATCTTTCTTCATTTAATACAATAGAAGACATTCAAGCTTGAAAACTAGCAAAGGATAATTCATGCAGCTCAGCTTGATTTATTAGTTGAGAGTTTTGGCTATCAATTAAAAGTTTTTTATTTAGAACTTGCGTATATGATGTGTGTATGAATTTATCTTAATTGAAATAAATGTCTAGAAAAAAAAAGTGAAGGATAATTCAAAAGGGTTACTAATCTAATAATTGAATGAAATATTATAATCTGAATTAAATTATTGTGATGAATAATTCGGATTGTATAGTTTTTAATATCTTAGCTTTATATAATGATCCAATACGCACATGTATTTGTAAGAGATACTATACATTTTAATGTGAAAAACTCAAAAAGAGAAAATTATGGGTCATATCTCAATTGCAATAGTCCACAAAATAATTGTAAATATGAGAATCCACTCTTCTTCATGATGAAGAAGATATGATTACATGACTTTTTCTTCTACTGTTTTTGGTTTGTAGGTTGGAGACCTTTGGCCTAATTGGTCGAGTGCCTTTGTTTTTTTTTGTTGGTGGTTTGGGCTAGGTTGTTGTGTTATCTTTCCCCTCTGTGGGTTCTTCGGTATTTGGGTTCTTCGATGGCTCCTGGGTTGTGAGATTTCTGTTGGTTCTATGGTTGTGGCCATTTTTATGCTTTTTTCTGTTTCTATCCTATGTTTTAGGGTTTAGAGGTTTTAGATTATGACCATTTCTTGGTTGTTGTGGCTATTCCTTTTGTATTTTGCTGGATGTAGGTTGATGCCCCTTTGATTGGCTCATTCCCTTGGGCTGGTTCTGATTTGTTGTTTTTATTTCTTGCTTAATTATAATAGAGAGAATAAGTGGCTCTTAAGTTTTATTGTAAATGTTGTATTTTTAACTGAACTAATTTTTTTTTAAGGACATGTAATTCTCCTTACGTAGGCCCCTTCATGGATTTTAACAAAAACAAAAAGACATGATTACATAATTTAGAATGATTGTTTGAATCTCATAATAAAGATTAAAAAAAGTCGATGTCCACATTCAGACTGTTCAAATCTAATAATAGAGTTAAATGTTAGTTGTAAGACGATAATAGTCAGATGAAGGATGTAGGAGATGGTAGCAATGAATACTAATGGTGGTTGTCAGCGATAATTGTCTGGAAATGAACTAGAGTTGTACATCTCCCTCAGTTACCAAACTTCCCATGTAAAAAAGTGAACCTTTTATATCGTTTTTTGAGATGAGCATTTTAATAAATTTGGTCATAATCTAAAATATTTTATCAAATGACTCATATTGATCTCCTTGAACATAAATCATTTATTCATTATTTTATATCTCAATGACCTAAGAATTAAATAATATTGGGCCTATTGGAGTTGTCTCAATGCAACAAAATTTGCTCCCCATATCCAAACATAATAAAATTTGGATAATGTACAAATTAAGGTTTCATTTCGGACGGCTTTTTACTAGAAAGCTATTTTTAGAAGCAATAAAAAGACGTTCCCAAGTGAAACAAAAGGCTTCGTTTGGAACAACTTTCTTAATGCTTTCAAAAGCAGTTTTTTAGTTAGAAAAAATTTTAATTCAAAAAATTTTTATGCTAAAAACCATTTTAGAAAGCGGTAAAAAAAGTCATTTTAAACTAGGCATAAATTTATCAAATAGTATTTGAAGCAATTATTGAATTAAAATGTGGGTGTGGTCATTTGTATAAATCAAGCCTGAAAATAAAACATTTGTTATGCAAAATTTTGAGAATTTGAATGGAATTTCCACAAAATTAGAAGACATTTTCCAGAAAAAAAAAACCAAATTTTATCTTTGCAGAATGAATATTCTATGTGACGATGCTAAGGACTATAGTGATTAACAAGGTTCTAATTACATTTAAAAAAAATAAAAAATTGAAATTAAATTTTTTATTGAGAAATTCGCTTTGTTACTTCCACTTTCTCAGATACTTATCACCAATTATCATCAAATGGGCCAAGCCCATGAAACCCCAAAGTTTAATAGATGTTAGCCCAAGTTGTCCCAAAACACGATGGACTCTATAACATGAGATAAGGGCCTGGCCTTAATTCTCAGCAGCTCCCCGAAGTTTTTAAGCGGCATGTAAGGAAATGAAAAGGTTCCTCGTCTATATAGCTAGCCCAAACCCATATTAGAGGTCAGATTTCACTATCAAATGTTCTCAAATGCCTTTACAGTGCAAAACAAATACATTGTCCTTACATTGATTTGAAAATTGCAACAAGCTTTTTTGCACTAAAATTATTTTGTGAGACACTGAACGTCATCGGAAAACTAATAAAAATGCGTCACATCACTCTTTACTATACCGCGGCTCGGTACTGCTCGGTACCGCCGCTCGGTACTGCGACATCCGGACGTAGAGTTGCGTCCAACTTCCACATAGAATAATTTCTCAAATTTAAGGATTCTTTTGAAACAATTTTCTTACTGCTTTCTAAAATAATTTTCACTTACAAAAAATTTTTGAAAGCAGTAAAAAAGAAGTTGCCAAAAACTGTCCCACACCAAACCTAAATCTAAAATAAAATTATAAAAAGTGCTAAGAGAGTCCAATTCCTTGTAGTGAGTCTAATATAAATTTTAATTGTTTATTTATATATTATATCACTCCCAAAATAATTTTAATAGATTGAAAATAAAAATTAATAAAATTCTTATAGAATATTTTCTCAAAAATTTCTGAATGAGCCAAATTTTTTACTACCTTAGGTCCTCGACTAATAGCCGAAGCCCGAAGAAACCTGCCAAATAAAATTTACATCCCAAAGAAAGATTGTATAAGCAACTGTTAGTTCGGAAAGCTCCTGGGACTTTTCAGCTTTCTCCCTCTTTTCTCGCTCTTCTTTTTCTTCTTCGTCGCGTCCTACAGAGAATCAGCTGCAGCAATGTCAGCTCTCGTCGGTCCCATCTAATTGGGCCGACTGGAGGAGGGCTCGGAGGTTCCGCTGCTTTCCTCTTGCTTTCGGGTAAGTGCTGTGTGCAGGCAAATATCTAGGTTTTTTACACTAGATCTTACTTAAATTAAGCTTTTTTTTTTCGTTTGTCTCTCACGAGTATGCTCGTCTTCAATCGTTATGTATTATGCTTTAGCATGCAGTTTTGATGCTAGAGTTAGCAGTGGATTCATGGAATTGTGAGCATGAGCTGATCGATTTGGTGTTGAGATGAGTTTTTGGCTGGTTTATTATTTTTTCTTAGGGTGAAAGGGAGCCCCTTTTCCTTCAAGAAGTTTTTTTTTTCTCCTTCTATTATTGTGGGATAAGAAGTTAGGTATTACTCGGCGAGGGTTAGTTCGTTGATTTTGTTTTTTGTTTTTTTTTTTTTTTTTATGTTTCGGGTTACACTCGTTTGATGTTTTTGAAAGGATCTCTGTTAATTTTCATGACCATTGATTAAACTTTGATGGGTAGAATGCCAAATCATTAAGGGGAAAAAAGTCGGTTGGTATAATTTATGAGGATTTTAGTTGTCAAGATTTCTGATTTATTAGTTGTGCTTTGTTGCATTGTCTCACTGATAGTTTAGCGGATTTTTTTTTCACCCTTCACAGTTGATTTGGCATCATAGGTCCTATTCATGTGCTACAAGTTTGACACTTTGGATTTGCTGATCATTCATTAAACTTTGATGGGTAGAATGCCAATAATTTGCATGATATTGGTTTGATTATTTATGTTATGTGTATGTGATGATTTCAAATCTCAAATCTCTTTCCTTTCTTGTTAGAAGAGTAGATGTATTAGATCCAGCTTATGCTAAGAAAGATAGAGGTAGACCTAAAATGACTTCGTTAGGAAGTATTAAAAATGAACTTTTTTATTAGGTTTAAATGAGAATTTGACTCTTAATAGGACACAATGGAGAAAAATGATTCTTGTAGCCAATCCCATGTAGTGGGATAAAGGATTTTTGTTGTTGTTGATTCGAACTGCTTTCCATCATAACAAAATGAAAAAATTAACTAATTTTCCAATCCTGTCATCTACAATTCAAAGCTTGAAGATATGATTCAATTAGTATGAATGTGGTTAGCATACTTGGAAATAATAAACATAAATACATTTAGAGGTATGTGGAAATAAAAACACTTGACGATGATGGGACATATGCTAAAATAAGTGAATTTAGGTCTTTCCAACCCATCAAATGATTAATCCATTTATCCTAATAAATTTTATTTAATCCTATCCACCTTAAAATAGTCCTCTCTGCAATTTTTAGTCTTAGCCCACCATCCAAACCATGGTTAAATCATGGGTTAGTAGGGTGAGCATAAGTATAACTGGCCAATGGTGTTCCTTAAGTTTTAGCGTCTAGTTTAGATGATAATACACCTGAAATCTGGCTTAACTTCACCTCAAGCTTCAAGTTTTGAGCTTGAATGGCTTAAGCTTGAGTTAACTTAACCAAATCATGATTCATCCTTGGTTATCTTTGGGCTATAAGAGAAATAAAAAACAAGTGGTCAAGTGTGTGCATTCACTCTATTTCTAATCACATGCAATCTTCCTCTACATATCCAAATCAGGGGAGAAGCAAACCTCTCTTTTAAGGGTGAGCAAACTTATCATGTAAATAAATTTATATTTAAAAAAATAAAATAAACAATATGCAATTCATAGCAAAATCTTGCATATACTTATAGAAAAAGGGGTAAATTCCTACAACCATTTACAAAACATGAATAGCGGAGGAGGTAGCGTCAGCAATCTCCATTGGCAAGTTTCTTCATTGAAGAGGATTCGATTGGGTGGATATTGGTCGTGGCAAATGATGAGTGCGATGTGAGTCACGTGAGAGTAGAATGTGACAGAAGGATATAGGGCAAAGTGACATTTGAGTAGATTAGGGTTGGGGAGGGTTATGCTTTTTTTTTTTAATCATGGGCAAAAATATTTATTGGGTAGGTAAAATTACTAATTTATCCAACATATTCAAATTACCGAGTTACCCTTGGTTGTGGATGGATCCGCCATTGATCAAAATACTTTCAACCATTATAGGCGAGGGTTAGCTGTCAAAATAGGTTAAAAAACCATTGTATAACTTGGAGTTGCTCAACCTGGCCAACCAATGTTTCTCTAACAAATTTGTGTGAGGGTTTGTCTTCTATCACCTTTCTTAAGGGGAGGCATCCAAAACTTCGAGCTTCCAAGGGACATGAAGGTGAAGTTTTATTTTTTATTTTTTTAACAATTAGATAGGGTAATCAATATAAGCTACGATTAGATGCAAAAAATCCTTTGAAAGCCTTTGATCCCACGAATCCAATTCCACCAAAATCACTCAGTTCTGTTAAGTGGTTTGAAAGAAATGGTCGTAGGTTAGCCAACTTGTGATCAACCCGGATTAGGGTTGTGCACATGCGTCTGGGTGAGGAAGATGAGGTAATATTTCTTTGGGGTTAATGAAGATTTTTTAGATTTTTGTTGAGTTATATATTGTCCAATTCTAATAAAATTTTAAACTTAAGTAATTTGAAGGATGAAAAATCTTGGAAAATGTTTGTTTTGAAATTTTTTTTTTTTTATTTTAATTTTTTTTTAAAAGTCTAATTTAAGTACTTAATCTATCAAATGAATTCAAAAATTCTCAAAGTCTTTGGAAAAGTTAAAGGACTATACTAAATCTCTAATAAAATTTTCAAGGCGTAGTGAATCATACTATGCAAGCTAGGATTTTTCAAGTTTAGGATTTTATTGTTAAAAAATCTTAATAATTAGAGGTTTAATATGAATGTTCTTGGAAAACCATATATTATCCCTTTCATGATTATGCACCTTAAATATTTTTGAGAATTTTCTAGTAAGGTGTCGCCCTAACTACAATCTCCCTTAGGGGCTGTTTGTTTGTATTAAATAAGGGTGTAAAGTATTTCAAATACAAGTGTTTTAAAAAATTTGGTGTTTGGTTGGATAAATAAGTAATATAAAGTAAAACAAATTTAGTATAAACCATTCTAGGTTATTTTTAAGGTTAACCAAACTCGGCCAGTTTTGAGTGAGAACGGTTTACATCTCAAGCATGCTCGCTTAACCTACATCGAACACCTCCACCTGCCTCCGGCCACCACCTCGACCACGACTCTCGCTAGTTACCACCATCTTTAAACTTTATACTACATTAATTTTACTTCAAACCAAACAAAAAAATCATTCAACAGAATTTATTTTATACTCATTCAAATAACTTCAAAATATTTGTTTTACATTGTATTCTTTTACACCACATTCTTTTTACACTGTATTCTTTTTTTAGCCAATCAAACAACCCCCTAGCTAAGTGGTTAAGGATTGTGAACTATCATAGCATCTTAGCATGTATGCAAGTCTAGATGTAGTAGGGGTTAAATCATATAATAAATTATAAAATCAACTCATCGGATGGGATTCAACTAATTTAAAGTCTTTCATCTTAATTTAATTGATTTTAAAAGATTGATATTTTATATATTAATATAACATGCTCTTTTTTGAACAATCATATAAGGTTTGGTTATGGTAAGATGACTTTCATTATCACGTAATCTTCTTCGAATGAAAATAATCATGCTATCATGATCATTAACTACAGTCAAGAGCTAATAAGATTCAAGCCCTTACTCATTTCATGCAGATGTAAATACAATTAATATGAAAAGATATAGTTGAAACTATCAACTACGAAGCTCAGGATTCAAGTGATTCAAGCACTTGAAAGATGAAAAAGTTCCAAACATGCTGGAGAGGTTCATAATGCTCAAAGTGTGGGACCAATCTGAATAGTTATCATCTATTTATAAGAAATGGAATTGTCTGAATACATTTGTATACCCAAAACTGGGTAGTGTTCAATCGTAGGAGATGATTAAACTATATAATGCCCCAATCTAAAGAGTATGACTAAGCCGGGACAAGACTTAGCAAAATATGATATGTCCAAGACTCAAAAAGGACGTATAAAGAAGGTCAGTAGTGGAGATCATGATTCCCGTATATAGTTGAGTCCAATGGTAGTTTAACCAAAAATGCATGGCTAATTTAGGACGTTCTTTTCAAAAGAGTTTGACTAGAATGAAGTAGATTTGACTAGAAGAGTATGATTACACAAGATAGTATATTTAAACGAGCATAACTATACTGAAAGCTGAGTTTAGCTAAAATAATATGGCTTTCAAAATATTATTTAGTCAAAAGAGTAATGACTGAGATGATAGGTAATACAATCATAAGAGCATAACAATACTAAGAGTATACTTCACCGAAGATGGGTTTGGCAAGTCTAAGAAGATTCTTAGCCAACGGGATCTGGTTGGGCGAAGTAGAAAGTATAATCAAACAAGTATGATCATATTGGAAAATATTTAACCATTGTGGTATAATTAAGTTCGTAGGAAGTTTAGCTAACATGTATAACTAGACTATTTGCTCAAGTTGATATTAGAATGTCAATTAAATTGATGCATGTATGCTAATGATGCAAACAAGGTGAACCAGAGTGGTCATTAAAAATAATTTAGCATGTATATTATGTTATCAACATCACTTGGACCTAGAAAGGAATTAGGGTTGACTAGCACAGACTACTGTGTGAGTCATCCTAAATAGGTATAGTTCCATTTTTTTATTAATTTTTTAACCATAGTGAGTTCATCAGTGTGCTTATATATATATATATATATATATATATATATATATATATATATATATATATATATATATATATATATATATATATATATTCCAAAAACCAGCATATATATTAGATAATAAAATAGGGTTACAAAGCAAGATACAAAAAAGCAATAATAAACGATTACACCATCAAAGAAAAAAACCAAGCATAATAAAAAGGATAAAAACTACTAAGAGAAGGCTCAGTAAAAGGCCGAGGCTCCAAGCATCCCCGAAGTCGTGCAAGGACCATCCAATTAGGTGAATAAAGCGTTGATCGGACCAAACCAACTTGAGTAAAACACCCAAGGTTGCCACTAGCTAGACAAGGGGATACGAGCCCCAGCCACATCATAACCCCGCAAACCTCCAACCATCCAAATCCGACAGATCAGCAAACCCGAAAAGTTAGAAGAGAAAAACAAATTTGAAATAGAATTATCTTCTTCTTCTGCCTCTACCACGAAATTTCCCACGAGATGCAACAGTGAGAGGTCTATCAGGAACCAGCTTAAACTCGCTGCCAGGATCCGAACCACCGCAAAAATCTGAATATGAATCAGATTTCGATTCATATTCAGAAGAAAAGTGCAACCAATCACCATGGGATCGAACATCCATTCTTGAATTACCACCCAACTGGTACATCATAGCTTGCGAAGCCAACAAATTCACGGGCACATTAACAAGATTTTGAGAATTAACCAGCGTTCCTTGCACATCCGACTGAACCACTCGTCCACACACCTCATTAGGAACCACAGACACAACAACATCCTGCAGCCGTTCACAATCATTTAGAGCACCCAAAACCGGCGACTCAACCAACCCACCAGAATCACTCTGTCTCGCTACAAAAACATCCGCAACATTCAAAACAGGCAAAGGTGGGGGGGGGGGGGGGGGGGCTCGGGATCCAATTGATCCAAAACAGGAGAAGAGCCCAAAACCACGCTAATTTATGGCACCTGAACTGCAGCCGGGAGACCTCCAATCACCTCACCAGGCAACCCATTAGAATTAACACCAATCAAATGGATAGAAACGCCCTCAACAACAGGGGAAAAGACGAAGAAACAACAGTCGGTAAAACTTCAGGTATAATCTCAGTATTAGCAAGCTCACCCCCCACAACCTCCAAAACAGTAGGAGCAGTAATAGAATTAACATTTTCAACACATTGAGGGGGTAAATTAGCTAATGGGCTAGGAGAAACGTTAGGAAGCACAGACACAGCAGGACGACAATTACCCAAGGAATGTCCAATACATTTACAACCTGCACAGAACTGAGGAAACTCATCAAAAACCACCTCTTGAACATAACCTAAAGATTCCGAACCTAACCAAACTTGTTTAGGGGAAGATTTAGTTATGTCTTGCTCAACTAACACACGAGAATTGGACGGGCGGGAAACAACAGCAGTAGCTTCATCGATTTTCAAGGAACCAAACAATTTGCCAAGCCCAAAAAGAATCCGTGGAGCAAAGAAATGAGGACGAAGACGAGGAAACGAAATCCATATCGGGATAACCGGCAACTCAACACTGATATCCAAACTAGGAGACCACTTCATTAATTTCATATAGCAGTTAAAGACAAGGTAAGAACGGTGACAGAACACCCTACAATAATCGAGATCATTGGAAAGCTTGATCAAAATATGAGAGGGATCCAAAACAATAACAGAAACCTCACTTTTAAGCTTTAAATTGAAAAAAAAAATTTACGAATAGAGTCTAGAGGAGGTCTTTTAGAGGGGAAAAAGCCAACTAAAGAGAACTGAAAAGGGGCAGTCAGCTCGTTGATTTCCTCGTCGGAAATCGACAAAGACGGTAGACCACGGAAGGTAGAAGCATGCAAATCCGGAAAAGAATGCTTAGAGCCAGCAAGTGCTTCAAGAAAAGAACGTGAGTGAGAACCCCCACCAAAAAAACCAGGGTCCTTGAGCTTAGCACTCGCCATATCGGCACAGCCGGCGAAAACCGAAGAGAACCAACCAAAAAACTTCTCCAAACACAAGAAGAGGAAAGAGAAGGAGAAAACTTCCCTGAAGCTAGGATGTCGTCGGAAGGAAAACCCCCCGCGGGGTGAGGGAGCACCCGGAGCAAGAGAAACCCTAGCGGGAGGTGAGATGATCAGTGTGCTTAGATAGGATTTGTAGAATTTAACCAATTTCAGATTGGATATTTTAAGTTGAATTCAAATGAATAAAACTTCAGGCAACTAAAGTGTAGGTGCTATGCGAATATGACCCCATCATATCTATTGCAAATGCTTATTGCATGTGCTTAAGAGAAGAAACATACATGTTTGTATGGTATTTTAACAGGATTTTACCATAAACACATAATTCGAATCAAATGAAATTTTTATTTAAAATTTAAGATTGAATCTTTGAAATAATGTTTAAAGGAACTGTTAAAGATCAAACTCAAATAAAAGGTTAAGATCAAACTCAAAGTCAGGCCCATAGAATGATTAATTATTTGCACAATTAATGACTGTAGGAAATCGTATGCTAGGAAACCCAATTATAGTTAAATTAAAATATATATAGCTTCCCAATAATATTAAATCAAGTTAAATTGCATTCCCAAATATTAAAGGCATTTTTGAATTTTACTTATTAATTTTCATCATTTTCATTTAATTACTGAAAATTTATGAAATTTATTTAACAATTTTAAAATTTTCTTTAAATATTTGGATATACAATGCAATCACCAGTTAATTTTGATAAACCACAATTAAGCTTTGATTGATTGAAATTGACTTAATATAATATTTTCATTATTTGGGAAATAGTTTTTTCAATAATAAACTATATATATATATCATGTAATACACATGTCTAATATTTATGAAACTTTGGATCATGTGATCATGCTTATTAAATGAGCATCCCCATATATTTTATTTTTTTTTAAATTACTTATATTTTTTTCATTATTATTGTAGAAATTATAATATTAAGAAAAATTATTAAATAAATTAAGAACAACAACCGCTACAACAACAACAACAACAACAACAACAACAACAAGCCTTTATCCTACTATGTGGGGTCAGCTATATGAATCCTTTTTCTCCATTGTGTCATGTTAAGAGTCAAATTCTCATCTAAATCTAATAAAGAAATGTCATTTCTAATATTTTTCTAACCAAGTCTTTTTAGGTCTACCTCTATCTTTCTTGACATAAGTAAAATCTAATACATCTACTTTTCTAATTGGGTCATTCGAAGGCCACCGTTTTATATGACCAAACCATCTAAGGTGACTCTCTCCCCATTAGATATGTTATTACTAAAATTACACTCTATATATTTAGTTTTAGATATACTCAAACGAAAGTCTTTAAACTCTAAAGTTGACATCCATAATTCAAGTTTATCATCAACTCCTTCTCTAGTCTTATCAATAAGAAGAATATCATCAACAAAAGCATACACCAGGGTACAACCTCTTGCAAATGTCTAGTGAGAACATCCATGACTAAAGCAAAAAGATATGGGCTTAAGGCTGATCCTTAATGTAATCCAACTAAAATAGGAAAATACTTGGTCAAACCACCTTGTGTTTGAACACAACTAATAGCTCCTGAATACATATTCTTAATGACTTGAATATAAGCATTATTAACTCCTTTCTTATGTATAACTCTTCATAACACTTCTCTTGGAACTTTATCATTTTTTTTTTCTAAATCAATAAAAATCATATATAGATCCTCCTTATTCTCTCTATACTTTTCCATCAAACCTCTCAATAAATATATAGCTTCATGGTAGACCTAACTGACATTAATCTAAATTGATTTTGAGAAATATTAGTGTCACACCGCAACCTATGCTCCATAACTCTCTTCCATAATTTTAACGTATGACACATTAACTTAATTCCTCTATGATTTGCAAAATCTCATGCATCACCTTTATTCTTAAAAATATGAATCAAGACACTCATTCTCCAATCATCTAGCATCTTTTTAGTCTTCAATCATAATAATATTAAAAAGTTTAGTAAACTGCGAAATTCCTTCATCTCCTAAGCATTTCCACACCTCTGTTGAAATATCATTAGGTCTAATAGTTTTTCCACACTTCATTTTCCTTAAAGACTCTTTAATTTCAGTTTTACTAATACGTTGATAAAACAAATTTATTTTTATTTAGTGTGCTGAGATCACTAAAGTCAATCACATTCTCATAATCTGCATTGAAAAGTTCAGCAAAATATCTCATCCATCTTTGTCGAATATCCTCTTCTAATAAAAGCACTTTTTGATCTTCATCCTTAATACACTTCATTTGAATTAAATCCTTATTACTCATATCTCTTTGTTTAGCTTGCTTATACTTATATATTTTGTCCTCCTTAGTATGTAATATATTATATAAATCATTAAAAGCTAAATTTTTTGCATTGCAAATGGCTTTCTTAGACTTCTTACAGGTCTCTTTATATCTTTCCCAATTATCAAAATTTTTACAATTAAACCAATTTTCCCTTAATTGAATAAATTAAGAAAAACTTAAATAACTTGGATTATGCTCCAACATGCTTGCAATGATATTTGAAGTTCAAAATATATGCATTGGTTGTTTTAAAAATACATATGATTTAATTTTCCCTTAATTACCTTATTTTCTAAAATTAGAAAAATTAAGGTTTATTAATTGAAAAAAATCAAATTTGACATTAATGATTATATTAAACTATGTGAATGCACCAAATGACATGAGATGCTATACTTATTATTTAAGTACCCCTAAAATTTCGAAGATCATTTAATATATTTTTCTAATTAAAAAATAATAATATATTATGTATTTTAATTGTTTAAAATAAGATAAATAATTTTCTAAAATATTAGTTTAAACCCCAAATAGTGAAAAACACATCTGAGACATGTCATGATCATGGAACCATTAAGGGCAAAATGGTAATTTTGACAATATCATTATTTTCACTTGAAAATTACAAATACTGTGTTAATGACCAAATCAATTATTAGAAAATTTTAAGGGGATGCATCTTTATTTTAAAAGCACCTCTAAATCAAGGATGTATATTTTGATTTTAATAATATCTCTAATCTGCAGTGCTGATGGTGAACTACAGTGACCTAATAAGATGATTGTCTTTTCACATAAAAAGTCAATATTGAAAAAGTCGTTGAATTAATTGTGAACTCGTATATGAAAAATATTATTATTTTTTCAAATTTAGTTTAGCAATATTTTTACATCTGCGAACTTTTAATTGGAAGTGAGAGAATTTATATCTGATGTCTGTTTTTTCAGGGAAAAAATGGTTTTTCTTGAATAAGGTGATTTTCAATAATTTGATTTTCTTTATTTCGGCGTTTACTGCTGAGATACGAACAGTTAATGTTTTAATAGCTTCTTTGAAAGGCAGCATGTGCAGCCGTAGCTCTTCAATCATAGTGAAGTTATGATGTGAAACAACATGCGATGAACAAGAATTGCCTTTGAGAAATTAATAAAAGCGATGAAATTTATCTTGCTAATAAATAACTCTTTGCTTGCTCAAGATTGAGTTAAGAATTTGACGTTGAGAGATTTAGCAATGACAATAGATCACATGTAGAGATTACGGTAACTTGCAAAATAACAGTCAAATATTTAGGTAATGCAAATAGCTAATGATGACGAAGCCTCAATTTTAAAATCTAGATCATTCACCTTGAAGTCCTTCACTCGTTTTGAAAGTGGTGGCTAGCGGAGGAGGATTGTAAGTAGACTTAGCGATGCCACTAGTAGACAGGTGATCCCGAGAGGACTCGTCGTCGGGGAAGAAGCCGGACTTAGAAGAGCGGGTGGGCGGCCGTCAATGATCCACTCGGAGTCTGGACGTTGTTTGTCGATGACGTGTATGAGGGTCAGTAGAATCTGATCCAAGTACGTTCCAACGGTGTCGTCGTCGGAATCAAATCCTGCGTCGAAGAACGGCGATTGTTGGATGTCGAGATTGCCGTGAGCGTCGAACACAAGTCCCCATTCAAATTCGGGGTCTGCCATGCATGGTGGTAGTGAGTGATGAAGCCAAAGAGGGGAGGTGAGAGGGCAAACTATGAGCAAGAAGAGGGAGGCCGGTCACGGGTTGGAGAGGGGCTAAGGGCGGGTGGAGCTATGGGGGGGAGAAAGGCTAAAATTTGAGAATTAATTCAGATTTCAAAAATTGGCGGACTCTTAATTTCAATTTCAGAATTTTGAGTTTGAAATTAAGATTAGGAAGGAAGGGTTAATGGTGTATTAAAGAAAATTAAAAGGGGGAGAGATATGAGGGATGACCGACCATGTAGAGAGGGGAGAGGTTGGAAATTTAAGTAGGTGGGGACCACAATTAATTAATCAAAATTTGAAATTTAGATTTCAGATTTTAATTATATCATGTAACTCCCTAATTTAAAGAAAATTGGGAGGGAATTTAAAATTCAAAAGGTTGTAACTCCCCTTCATTAATTCCCCAATTTAAGTGGCTAAATTAGGAAGGTCATTAAGGGAGGGAAATTCAAATTTGCAGAAGGGCAAAAGGGGGGGGGGGGGGGGGGGGGGGGCTGTATGGGCTCACGGTGGCCGGCGGCAAGGGGATCTGCTGCGGTGGCGGCTGGCGGCCGGGGAGGGGACTCTACAGGCCGGCGGGTAGAGCTGTGCAGGCCGGCGGCCTGGATGGCTCCATGGGGGCCGGCGGCAATAGGGTGAAGGGAAGGGAAGAGGTGAAAATTTGAGGATTTTCGTGACTTTGATTCCACTCACCTCGTTTCTCTTCAATACTCGATCTCCACACAATAATCTTTGGACTAAATCTAGAACTCACGAAGAGATCTAGTCTTCCCGTTGAACTCACTAAGAGATCTAAGAGAAGTGCACTCACAAAGAGAACAAAGGGAAATATCTTTCATTCATCAAAAACTAAACTTTTACAATACATAATGCCTCATATAAGGAGGTCCAAAATAATAAAACTGAACAGACAGAAACGCCCTCTGAGCTACATAAGCGAAACAATGCCCTCAGGGGCAAACTAGGAAAACTAAAGAAAGTACACATGACATAAGCTGTAAATAAATCAGAAATAGAGACTCTGGATCATAGCCGTCGATCTGCGCCGCCGGCGATGGTACACGTGTCGAAATCTGATGTCCCCATCAAGTTAAGAACATGAAAATCACCTTTTGTGAAGTTATAGTACTGTTTTGTGAAGTTAAGAACATGAATGAATCAGGAATGGATTGTAGATCTGATGGGGACATCAGTTGGAAAGTCTACCGTCAACGTGGTCATAGATCTATGGCCACGATTTACCCGATGTATTTCTGATTTTAGTATTGTCATTTTATTTTGATGTATTTTATTTCTGCATTTTCCGTTTTTACCCTTGCTTGAGGGATTGAGTCATGTAGCCCTTGAGGGTATTTGAGTCATTTTATTTTATGTCATTGTATTAGGCTATTTATAACCTTCATCTTGTACTTTTGATGGTTAATGAATGATATTAAGAAATTTTCCTGCATTTGTCTTCTTGAAGCTTTTGTGAGAGCTTGAGAGAGAGTAGTGAGTTTGGTGGAGCCTAGGAGAGCCACCCGTCGTACCCAACAGTCACCTCTGGTGGGTCTTGGTTTATCTCCCTTCTTTCTTTTCGTTTCCCCCAATATCCACCTCTGGCTATTCCCCACCACCAACCTCCACCTCCTAATTGCACCCGCCCAAGCTCAACCTCACCATACCCTCAAAACCCCCACCTTCCCATCATCCCGCCGGCCTCCACCCTAACCGCCGGCCTCCCCTTCTCCCACCACCATCCCCTCCACCAATCACCGGCCCCCCTTCTTGCTTTCTCCACTAATTTTGAATTTCAAAATTCATAGTGGAAGTTTCCAAATTTGTCCGACGCCAAATTAGGAAAGTTTCAATGAGAATTCAAATTTCAAATTTGAATTTGAGCGGATTTGAAATTTTCATCATTAATTAGTCGGAGCGGATTTGGAAACGCATAACTCCTTTTCCCCTAACCCCCACTCCCTCTCTCCATGCCGCCGGCCTCCCATGTGGTCCCCTCCCTTTAATGCTCCATTAAAACTCTTAATTACTTGGTTTTGAAAATTCAAATTTCAGATTTTTCCCTCCTCTTTCACTTAAAATCTGAGAATAATTTTTGGTATGGAGATCTAATATTATTTATTCATCTCATCTAGTCTTTTTTCTTAACCCTAGCCTTTTCCTCCCTCCCTCCCACCGACATCTCTCTCCCTCTCCTTCTCTAGTTTGTTCTCCCTTTACATGATAGTGATTCATGGTCGACTCGAAGGGTGATTTCGACTTTGCATCCGACGGCCAAGGCGTTGTGGATCTTCTCCCCTTCCCGTCGTCGGCGTGATTTCAATCCTTGGCGGATCCATAGAGATTTCTTATTCCCATAGTACTTGTTGAAAGGGACCAACGAAAGGTGCGTGGTAATTCACAACGTCTCTCCGGAAAGGTGATCTTCTTCCTTGATTCATTTTCTTTCAAATTCTACTTTTATGAGAGTTTGTTCACACAAGAGATTGTGTCTACCAATCGCCATCCATTAGTAATCGTAGGTTTATTACTTCTTGGCTCTTAGATCTAATTGTTATAGTTTAGTTATGTTGGAAAATACTACTTATGCAATGTTTTAATTTTCTTAAGTGTTTTGATTTGGTTTAGTCTCTTGTGTCGCTTGGCCTAAACGGGATTGACCATTTATGAGTTTTACATTGTTGTTCTAATCACTATTAACGAAAATCTGAAATTGTTCTTAATTTATTTTGTGCAAGTTTCCGATCTTTGCATGTAGTCCTGCATCAAGATCAGCTCTGGCCTTCTTCCACCTCCAACTACAAGGGCAGAAAACCTTTCTTTTCCATTATTCTTCTTCCAATAATTGCCTTCCTCTTTCCTTTTTTTTTTGCATCTTTTATAATTTCCATTATGAATTATATATTGTATACAATGCCTTTTTGATTTTATGTTATTAGATTATGTTTCTTTCCATCAGTTTATTGATTCAATTTGTATGATTTATGAAGCAATCATGTTTTTCTCATACATTTCCTATTAATTTTCAAAATTGATGCATTCGTGGTCTTTCTAGTTTGCTTTCTGGAGAAGAATACTATTCCTTTCATTTGGATCTAGTTATGATACTTGTTTGGCGAAATAATTTATGGATTTAGTCCCATAAAAAAGGTGTCAACGAATGTTTTGCTAAATAAGCGTGCTTTTGTAATGCTTGTTCTTGTCAGTTTTCATTATTCATCTTGCTGTTTTTTGCTTCTAATGCATATTTGAAACAATACATTTTCTCAAATGCATGGTCTATTGTTTGAATTTACCAGTGCTTCCCGATTGACTCTGTGAACTGGATATTCCTCTGAGAGCCAGCATCTGATTTTGAAACACAAAGAGGCTTAGCTACCATTTTTCTGGTACTTAAACGTGGACAACCTTGTGATAGGATACATCTTTTTTGGAATTTCAGGGTGATTGCAAAATGCTGAGATTAAAATAAGGTTGGCTAAGCAGTTATAGAATTCTGCATAGCATTTCATTTTTAGAATGGATTCTAGAAATGAAGGACTTGGCCCATCGGGTCAAAGGTTTGTACAGGGCCCAGCAACTTCTTCCAACTCCAACAGTGGCCTTCCAGAGATTGCTGGATTGAGTGCTCTAAGCCCTGTGTTAAATTTCTCAATTCAAACAGGTGAGGAATTTGCACTTGAATTTATGAGAGAACGATTTACTTCAAAGAAACCTTCTGGGTCAAATACATCAGCAGATCAAGGCTACAACACCAATTACATGGACCTTAGAGGTGTTCTTGGAATTTCCCATACAGGATCCGAAAGTGGGTCGGAGATGTCGATGCCTGCTGCCGGTGATAAATCACATTACAAAGAGATAGAGAAGAGAGGATTAAATGAAAGCGATAATAGAAATCAGCATTATGCATCTTCTAGGTCAATTCCACGGGTCCCCTCTGGTGACGGCAGTAGTCGTGGGGGAGTTTCTCGTTGTTATTCTTCGGGGACATCTGATACCACATCAAAGAAGATGAAAATACTTTGCAGTTATGGTGGTAAGATTCTACCCAGACCCAGTGATGGTAAACTTAGGTATGTAGGTGGTGACACACGTATTATCCGAATCAGTAAAGATATATCCTGGCAAGAGCTCCTTCAAAAGACAACATCTATATACAATCAGGCTCACACTGTAAAATATCAGCTGCCTGGGGAGGATCTTGATGCATTGGTATCCGTTTCTTGTGATGAAGATTTACAAAATATGATGGAGGAATGTAGTGTTCTAGATGTTGGTGAAGCGTCACAGAAGCTGAGGATGTTCCTATTTCTGAGTGATTATGAAGATCTTCATTTCAGCCTTGGCAGCATTGAAGGGGACTCTGAAATTCAGTATGTGGTTGCTGTAAATGGCATGGACGTTGGTGTTGGCAAAACATCCAGTGATCATGGGATGGCAAGCACGTCAGCAAGTGACTTGGATCAATTAATGAATCTCAATATTGAAGCTGATAGAGCCAAAACAAGCAGAGTTCCATCGGAGACGGTTGGTATCCCTAGTGGACACTTAGCTAGCAACTTGGTAACTCCTACATCCTCAGCATTCCCAGAAAGTTTGTCCAGTGACTATGGAACCCATGTACACTCTTATGACAACAGCAGAATGCAGTATGTGGAAGGCGAGCATTATCTCTACACTGCTTCCCAAGCTTCTGACAGCTTTTCACAACATGAATAGCAGAATCTCTGTGCCTGCATGCAAGCAATTCCATCAGATTACAACTATAATTCTCTGTATTCACCAGTCGTTGAAACTTCTACATCAACAACGCCACATTACCTATCAACTCACATCCAGTTAGGTTCTGAAGGACAGAATAATGTTCCCAGAACTGCTGCTCCAAATGTGCCAGCGACTGATAAAAAAATTACCAGTTGATGTGTTAGCCAAAGAAAAAAATGAAAACGATCATTTTCTATCTCTTGAAAATGAAAATGCTGCACCCATAAAGCAGGAAGTTTCTCTTGTTCCTCCCATACCTGAGCATGTCTCATCTCTCTTTTCTCTTAAACATAATGGGAATATGCCAGAAGCTGCAGTGGTTTTATCAACAGCTGATGCTACTGTAAGTTCTGGTTTGGCTTCTCACTTAAATGAAGATGATCGCTATGCATCAGGTGGAGCTGTTGCTTCAGAATGCTCTGATTATGATACTGACATTGCTGATCTCAGCTATAATGACCCCCCTCGCCCTCCACGATTCTTTCACTCTGAGAGGATTCCTAGGGAGCAGGCTGAATTCCTGAATAGATTGTCCAAATCTGATGATTCAATTGGAGCTCAATTTCTAAATCTGCAACCACGTTCTGGTGTGTTTGAAGAGTCTATTGCTGAAGCTGCTGATTCATCACTTGAAGGAAACACAATTTCTCAAATGGAAAGATTATCTGCAGCAAAACCTCCAAAACCTAATGCTACCACTTTGGAGGATGGTTTAGTGCAGTTTGAAAAATATAAAGAACTTGCTGATGCAATCAAGAAAACAAACAAAGATGGTGTAGAGGAAGCTTCAGATAATTCAGTGGCTTATGCTCAATATGAGCAGAAGAGTGAGTTGAACTGCAATGATCAAGTGATTGACAATGATAATAAAGAAAGGAGCGAGCCTGTTGCAGGAGGAAATTTGGAGAAGTACAATGATATTGGTGAAACAGGTCCCAAAAAAGGTGGTTACAAAGAAATGCCCATTGATGGAGTAAAGGTGGTTGCTTCTTCGGCAACACTGATGAACAATCCTACCGCAATTCTACCAGAATTTCCTTGGGAAGGGACGCCCATGAGTGCAGCCTTCTCAACCAATGTTAGTGAGCATATGGGAGCATTTCGATGGGCAGAAGCCTCTTCTGTTGGAGCTGTTTTACAGGGGGCAGAACAAAGGGATATTGCCATTGATATCAATGATCATTTTCCTAGTAACCTACTTGCAGATATCTTTTCGAATGCTGGAATTAGTGACGACTCAGCTGTTATACGACCATTGCGCAAGGATGATGCTGGCATAAGTTTGAACATGCCTAAACATGAACCCCAGCGGTGGTCTTTCTTCAGGAATTTGGCTCAAGGTGAGTTTGCAAGAAAAGATGTTTCTCTTATGGATCAAGACCACATAGGGTACTCTCCTCCGCTAGTAAAGGTCGATAACAGGGATCAAAGGGCTTATATTTACACCATTGGACGGGTGTGGCAGTTGGTTTGAGCCATATGGATTCACAAGTAGAATTTGATGAAGAAAATGCAGCAGGAATCATCCAGCAACATCGAAGATGATGCTAGTGCTATGCACCAAGATTATATATCATCGCAGGTCAGTCAACCTCACTTAATGGATAAGGTTGGAGAGAGCTTTCAGGTTGAAAACCCATTTGTGAAGGTTGGAGAGAACCTAACAACTACTACGACAGAGAATGAGGTACCTTTCTCTTTGAATATATTTTATATGTTGACCACTGACCACCTCACGCATGATCCTCTCCTCAAACGGCACAAACGAACGGACACCCTTTTGTTTCCTCAAAACCGCACATAGGAGACAAAACCTTCCCATTCGACATTCACGTGATTGCCTCTCTTTGTCTCTGTTCGTTCGCATGACACTCCAGATGGAAGACCTTGATCTCTCCCTCACTCGAATCCTCCTTCATGTATGCAGGAAGCCCAATCCCCGCTTGCCCTCTTGCCTCCCTCGGACGCACGCAAGGAAGCCTGACCACCCGTACTCCTGATTCGATCCGCGCATGTTGTCTCCTTTCTCCGACCCATCCCGCAGTTCTCACCCGCACCTGCGTCGCTTGTCCCAACTTCATCCACACATGCGACCTCCCCTCTTCGTCCCTCGTGCAATCTAAGCCGCACTCCTCACCCAGCCCAAATCTCTGACTTCCTAATCATTGTCGATTTGTTGTTTAGGTCACTATATGCCCAACACCAAACTAAAAAAAAAAATAGATAACAAGTATATATCTCTTTCTCATTTGCTTAAACAACAAGTATCGAAGGCCCGTCATTGTATGTTTGATTTGGCAGGGAGAATATCTAAAGAAAACTTGTGTCGTCGTATTTTATTATTCGTCCAAGAAGATTGAAAAGCAAGTGCCTACCCTATACACCAATACGGTGCGGGATGCCGGGAGGTTGCCGAAATTTTAAATGATAAAAGAGCATAATTAATTTTAAAACAAATATATATATATATATATATATATCATAATAATAAAATCATATAACTCTAATTAAAATGAAAATGTTTCCCTTCCTAAAGATTACAAAATTCATTTACAATACAAGCTTTAGTTTTGGTCTATTATCTATTGTCTTTCTCCATGCACTATCATGTGGAGTTTGGAGTTTTTGGAAGAGAAATTTTGGAAGTTTAAGGAAGTCTTATGGAAGGGATAAAGTATATAAACTACCGAAATCCTTGTATAGATTGAAGCAGTCTCCAAGAGCATGGTTTGGAATATTCTCAAATTATGTAAAAGGCCATGGTTTTAAACAATGTCAGGCAAATCATACCTTGTTTGTGAAGCAATCAGAAATAGATAAGGTAGCAATACTGATTGTATATGTGGATGACATCATCCTTAATGAAAATGATATAGATGAATAATGAAGATCAAGCAGGCTTTATCTAAGGAGTTTGAAGTTAAAGATCTAGGATCACTTAGATATTTCCTTGGTATGAAGGTAGCTTGATCAAGCAAAGGTATATTTATTTTCCAACGCAAGTATATCTTAGACCTACTGAAGGAGATCGGTGTGTTGGGATGCAGACCAGCCAATACACATGGATCCTAAGAAGAAACTTGGTATGGAAAAGGAGGGAATTCCATTAGATAAAGGAATATATCAATGTTTTGTAGGAAAGCTTATATACCTATCCCACTCCTGTCCAGATATTGGGTTTGCTGTGAGTATGGTAAGCCAATATATGAGTAATCCTATGGAGCAGATGGAGGTAGTGTAGAATCTGAACTAAGAGCATTAGCAGTTACTATTTGTGAAGGTATTTCAATCAGATAAGTATTGATTGAACTGGGAATAAAGATTGAAGGCACGATAAAGTTGAAATGTGATAATCAAGCCGCAATCAGTATGGCCAAGGATCCAGTACATCACGACGGAACAAAATAATTACTATAGATAGATATTTTATATCTGAGAAAATAGAGAACTCGAAAATTGAAGTAGTATATACCTCAACTTATTAACAACTTGTTGATGTTCTAACAAAGGCATTATCGAGCTCTCTACTTGATAAATTTGTTTGCAAGTTAGGATTGTACAACCTATACAATCCAACTTGAGGGGGAGTGTTAAATAACACAACCAAGGGGATACCACATTAGCAATCCTTGGGCAGCAATTCGAGGACTGCCGTTGGAGATCCGTAGGCAGCAATCAGAGGATTGCAGTTGGAGATCAGTGAGTAGTAATCTAAAGACTACAGTTGAAGATCTATGGGCAGTAATCCGAGGATTGCAGTTGGAGATCCATAGAATATGATGATTATAATTAATTAGATTAAAAGTCTTTCCTTTTTCTGTTTATTCTCCTATAATGTATATATATATATATATATATAATGATTCTAAGGAATATAATAGAATTTGAATTTCTCTCTAAATAATTTCTTCAATATTTAAATCACAATTTAAAATTTTTTTAACTCAAACCCTACGTTGTTGTTTTCTTTAAAATGACTATGAAGCTTGGGTTATTATCAATTCAATAATCATTTTAATATTAGCATTGATATCTTCGTTCTTCTTATCATTAGAGACGTTCCTCCATCTTCAGCTTTAAATCTTTCACCATTTTTTGCTATTATCCATTCAATATCGAATAATATATCATCAACAACTAAAGGATTTATTTCATCTTCTCTAATTATTCATCATTATAATTTGAGGTGTTTGTCTTTCAGTTTTTTATTAAACATAACATGACCATTCAACATTTTAACCATGTTCATTCATTCTATAACTAATTGGTTCCTTCTTTTTGTATAATAGAATATATATATAATAAAAATTATAAAATTTAACCAGAATGAGGGGTTGCCTCAAAACACCTCAAGGTGTTAAGCTTCTAGGCGTACGCCTCATTTAAAAAAGATGTAAGCCTCACGGGCACTAGTTAGGCTTAAGCCACAAGCGCTCATTGCATGCCTTAGTTTGAGGCACACCTCGAGGCGTGCGCCTCAAATGATTTTTTAAATCATGCTTTGCACATGTCCGAGAAGATACAACCAGTCTAAACAGCATTACTCATCGCTCGAATGGATTCAACTATTTATTCTACACAAACAACCGTCAATGTATTGGTCATCCTACGCTCTATTTATTTAACTTTCTTAATCGATTGGTTTAATCAAGTCCATAACAAGAAATCCTAAGTATTGAATTTTTTTGGTTTTTAAAGAGTTTTACCTTGTCCATCATTGATGGCTTCTCATATGCGTCTAATAGAACTATTACCGTGTGCTCTGATCTTTATGTCAAGCTCCTAAATATGAGATTTGAGAATGCTTCGCGGATTTGCTAAAAATGCTCTAGCACTTTGATGATAACCGTGTTGATAGGAAATTTTGATTGGAAAGAGCTATTTTTTTTTAAATGCTCTCAAAATTTTAAAATTAATTCAAGAGCTAAATTCAAATCCTACTAAAAGTTTAAATCCTTAAAATGAAATTTGTCATCAAAACTTAAAATCAAAATCCATTCACACTTCCCAATAGTTTGGCAAGAATGTTAAATTGAAGAATAACTTCAGCTCACAAATAGTAGATGTCTTGTGAAATGTATTACTACAATTCATTCTTAATTGATTTCTCACTAGCATAGACGTGGCATGTGCCCTCTGATCGGGTGATTTTACCACGAAATGACACAATTATATTACGGTCACGATCAAAGCCCATACGTTCCCTAATAGTTAAAACCTCATTGAGTAATGAATTAGGGTGCACTTAATAAGATATAAAATTCAACTTTTTAGATAAGCATCCACCCCGGGTCTACAAGGTGCTCTTAGACGATGCAACCCATGGTTGCTGACAAGGTTCCTTCTGTCAAGTTGGGTCGACTACCTCCTCTGACTAAAGTAGATCATGGTCCATGATAGTCCAGGATGGCAGAACCATATGATCTTGATAAGACCCGTCATCATTCCCTCATTACCCCCTTTAAGTATAACTGATAAATTTCAAATCATAAACTCCAAAATTTAAAACGAAATTCAAATCTTAAAATTGTTTATATTATACGTTAGGTAATTATTACAACATATTAAATGACTAGCCTTAATCGAAAGTTCTCTCTCATTGTCGAGAGGGGGTAATTAACCATAGGGGCTTGTGCATATGAGAAACCATAACTCAAATCATAAAGTCATCGCAAAATGAAGGCGAAATCTCAGCCTAGTGTCTTATCTAAAACCTAATATGCCTTCTAAAAATCTACCCCGGAATCTAAACTCATTAAAACTCTCCCCATCAACAAAAGAGGCGTGGAGAGGCCAGGGCACAAATTTCGGAGCCCAAAATATGTAACCATTTTTAGCAGATCTGCTAATTGCCTGTTTCTTTGTTTGTATGTAGGAATTGAAGTTTTCGATTGCAGAAACTTGTGGGCAAGCTTTTGATACAGATATTGATTTCAATAACCTGCAGGTTTGGTGCTGGGAATTCAGTTTTATATGTTGATTATGTTGATTATCTAGAAGAACTATTAAGTGATTTCCACTAATTGCATTGAAATCTTTGAGCTTATTTCTGCGCATGCATGCTTATTATTTTGCCAATTTGCCACTGTTTTTTTTTTTTTTAAAGAAAGAAAGCCTGATCTAAGGTCTGAGATTCTTAGTTAAACCTTAGTCGCATTAACTGTGTAAGCAGATTTTTTATTTGCCTAATTGGCTACATAAGAATCCTTGTTCTTCTTTTAAGCAATCTAATGCAATGTTTGCTTTATATTTTGAGCCCTGTCTGAGGCTTATTCAAGAGTTGGATGTTTTTCTTCATAATTTGAAAGAATTTTAATTGATTATTGTTCTTGCCTTCAATTATATCTGTTATTGTGTTATTAGGTTAGACTCCTATACTTGTACTGCTTGAATTCTATATTTTATTGCTTTTAAAATTAGAAAACTTAAAAGAATATATGTTCACACTGAGTGCTGGAGATTCACTATTTTGAAAGTATGCCGCCATCTACAATTCTCCAAACAACATTTTGAAAACTTTTGGAAAGGCTTTGTAGCATTTGCTCCCTTTTTTTGTTACATTTGCAACATAACGCAATTTAGAATTGTTATTGTTATTGATGTAATTAAAATTGACACAATTATTTATAGTTTCGTACCTGTAATCATGTAGCCGACCCCATTGTACATACCTGTAATCATGTTTAAAATGAACGATGCTTTGTAGCAGGCTGGGAATTGTTACGAACTAGGCTGATTTCATTTATTTCGATAATGGTGAATTAGCATAACAGAATTGTTGGGACAATTTGGAAAATATGGGAAAGCTGAGCAAATTATATAGTTTAAGAATATTTCTTTAGATAAATGTACTTATTTGCAGAAGGAATAGATGTAAGTATCATCTAATTTCCGCTAAGCATCAATAATTTTGTTTTTATAGGCAAACCATAGATGGAAGAATAACAGCAAAGCTACAACGCCTGTTTCAGTTGCAACAGAGAATTCTTGGGTCATTTAGGCAAATTCAAGAAAGCTGAGGAAATTATATATTTTGAGAGTATTCCTTCACGTAATTGTACCTATTTGGAAGAAGGAATAGATGGAATTATCGTCCAGTTTCCACTGACCACTGAAAATTCCATTTTTCAAGGCAAACCTGAAATGGATGAGTAATTACAAAGCTTCGACGCTAGTTTTAGTTGCAGTCTATACCTTTTTTTTTCATGCCTCCGTGAAATATAATGTTGCACTATGGTGTGATGGACGTAAAAGCTATTTTTACTAGTTAAGCGCCCGTTATTGCGTGGAGATATCTACAACCAAGAAGATAATAGAACTTTTTTTGGGCAATTTGGATGATTTTGATACGCCCTAGGGTTTCACCAATTCGATTTTGCCCTAATTTCTCTCAAATGAGCATGAGAGGAACAAAACAAGATCAAAAGCAAAGATTTTCCACGGTAAAATCCTTAGAGTTGTGCACTTTGATGATTTTCGGATTAGGGCACAAGCCCTCCAAAACTTTGAAGGAAAACTCTCAAAATTAGAGCACAATCATAAAAAAGAGAAGGGAATCCATTTAGTATTGAAAAGGAAGCAAGTTCAACACAAAAGAAAGATACAATTTGTCCACTTCGAGAAGGACAAGGTCTCCCACTACAAAACTCTAGAAAAACAAGAGAAGGAAACTAAGAGGCTAAGAGAAAACTCCAAATGCATAACCCTAGAAATCCCCCCTCAATCCCTACTTAAAGCAAGCAAAAGACCCAACCAAACCCACTAGTGGGCTGCCCAAACTGAACCGCCTAGCTCAGGCTAGACCTGAGCCAAACCGGTCCAGAAATGGACCGGTTCCGCTCAAGCCGAACGGCCCCGTCCCGCTCCGCGTCCCTGCTTCGGCGGATCGAACGGGCGCGCCGGTGCGGCGCCCGTTCCGGCTATTTCCGCGAGCCGCGGGGTAGCCCGCCCTCCCTCTGCCTGTCGGCGTCGGCAGTGGCCTGCATCAATACTCCCTCCTTTAAGATTAACCTTGTCCTCAAGGTTAAAGAATGTAGATTCCTCGGTGGTCGGAAACCCACATAGGCTAGGGTCACCCTGTAGTGCCACCCTCCGACCATTACTGTTGTATTTAACCAACAACTTCTCCCAATTGACCTCCATGTCTCCTAAGGATTGAAGCCACTGCATACCCAAGATGACGTCAGCGTTTTCCAGATCCATCAGCAAAAAATCTTGAGTAACTACCTCCCCTTGCAAGATAATAGTGACTCCCTTGCATTTTCCATAAATGCGGGCCTTCTGTCCTGTGCATATGGTCACCTCTACCTCTTTACTTGCTATCACCTCAAGACTCAACTGTTCCGCCACTCGATAGGCCAAGGAGTTGTGAGTGGCTCCACTGTCAAACAAAACTCTCACCTTGCACCCTTCAATTTCACCCTTCATCTTCATGGTGGGATGGAATGGTAAACCTTCCATCGAATTCAGACTCACTTCTATCATATCTAGGTGAGGATGCTCTACCTCACATAGCTTTTCCATTGTTGCCCCTTCATCTGTGTCCCCATCTGAATCTCCCACCACTATCACGTGCAGGGTCTTCTCTTTACACCTATGCCCAGGTGCAAATTTCTCGTCGCAACGTTAGCAGAGGCCCTTGACCCTCTTCTCCTTCAATTCAGAGTCAGTCAGTCAGTCTCTTGAACCCTCCTTGGTTCATCACAGTGGTGGCTTTCTCCTGTTTTACCTCCTCTGGATGAGTAGTGGCAGTCACCTTAGATCCTTCGAGCATGAGTGGTGAGCGATATGTGGGGTGAGACCCCCCTGATTTCCGTGTCTGATCCGCCTTCTGCTTGTCCTCAACAAGCTGAGCTGTCTCCATAATTTCCACTATCCCACGTGGGTTGACCACCCTGATGGCGGCTCTGATGTAGGGTTTCAACCCTTTCATGAAATTCCCCTCCATGGCGTCATCGGGCATTCCCCTCAATCGCCCAGATAGAAGCTCAAAGCGCTCCTGGTACTCTGCCAATGTGCCTTCCTGAACAAGAGACATGAACTGTTCATAATGGGTGCCCTCACTGGACATTCTGAACCTGTGCAATAATAGGTCATTGAACTCTTCTCAACTTCGTATAGGTTGTCGCCCCTCAATCCATTGGAACCAAGCCAATGATTTCCCCTCCAAGCAAATCGGGACAGCCATCAGCTTTTCCTCCTCCGTGACGCCGTTAGCGGCGAAGTATCGCTCCACCCGGTAGACCCATCCGTACGCATCTTCCCCTTCGAATACGAGGACCTTCAACTTCCTCATCCGTGTATCTGTCCGAGGAAGATTCCTCCAATCTTCCCATGGCCCATGCTGAAATCCCTCCCACTGAGGTCTTTCCCTCCACTCCCCTGGATATGGGGTCTGCACCCCCCTTCTTGGTGGTTCCCAAGGGGCTCGGCCCCCCTCGTGTGCGCCTCCCTGTTGTCTCGGCCAACCACCCCCGACCTCTCCTGTGGCTCGGCCCAACTCCGGCGGTCCTCCTGGACCTCTCGGCCACCCTCCTTGTGGCTCCCAAGTGGTGCGACCCATCTCTTGCACTCCTCCCGGACTCATCGGCCACCCTCCATACGGACCGTGAGGGTCACGTACAGCTCCTCCCCCTTGGCCGGCGGCCCCCTCCCACGGGGCACCACCCACGCCAGAGGCCTCCCACCCTTCCCTTGACCAAGGCTCTTGGCGCGAGATGTGAGGTGGTGCTTGCATGGCTTCCCCCGGTTGGCTTGCTCCATCTTCCCTAATTGAGAAATTAGGGTTAGGGTTTGACATCGGCGATTTCCCCTTTTCCTTCAGATTTGATTGAGCGACTTGGGCGTCTACCAATTTACGGATCATCTCTTCCATTCCCCCAAATCTCTCCTCTAGGGATGAGAATTTTCCTTCCAACGACGAAAGCTTCTCTCCCACTTCCTCTTTCAATTGGCTAATCTCCCCCTCCAAAACTTCTACCTTCTTTGATGCCATGTCGTCTAGGATCGAGAGCTCTGATACCAACTTGATACGCCCTAGGGTTTCACCAATTCGATTTTGCCCTAATTTCTCTCAAATGAGCATGAGAGGAACAAAACAAGATCAAAAGCAAAGATTTTCCACGGTAAAATCCTTAGAGTTGTGCACTTTGATGATTTTCGGATTAGGGCACAAACCCTCCAAAACTTTGAAGGAAAACTCTCAAAATTAGAGCACAATCATAAAAAAGAGAAGGGAATCCATTTAGTATTGAAAGGGAAGCAAGTTCAACACAAAAGAAAGATACAATTTGTCCACTTCGAGAAGGACAAGGTCTCCCACTACAAAACTCTAGAAAAACAAGAGAAGGAAACTAAGAGGCTAAGAGAAAACTCCAAATGCATAACCCTAGAAATCCCCCCTCAATCCCTACTAAAGCAAGCAAAAGACCCAACCAAACCCACTAGTGGGCTGCCCAAACTAAACCGCCCAGCTCAGGCTAGACCTGAGCCAAACCGGTCCAGAAATGGACCGGTTCCGCTCAAGCCGAACGGCCCCGTCCCGCTCCGCGTCCCTGCTTCGGCGGATTGAACGGGCGCGCCGGTGCGGCGCCCGTTCCGGCTGTTTCCGCGCGCCGCGGGGTAGCCTGCCCTCCCTCTGCCGGTCGGCGTCGGCAGTGGCCCGCATCAGATTTTTATGTTATTTATGAAATCATTAATGTCCATTATAGTAAATATTGTCTTTTGATACTAGACGTGTGGTTTGTAGTGATGATCGTTTAAGGATTAGTTCATTATCTAAGTTATATAGGCTTGTCTCAGCAAGGACAAAAAGTGATTCAGGGAACAAACTCCAATGAAGGTTTGAGTTGAGTTGAAAAAATCTAATAAATTTGCCCTCAATAGTGCCCAAGCGTTCTTCAGACTGTGAGCTGATTTTACCTTCATTATATCACCTAAGTTCCTGCAAGTTCACCTGAGCTCTGAGCTTATTGAGAAGATAAATAATGGATCAATGCAATGATAAAGGCAGGAGATGAGAAAAATAGAAGCGCGAAAAGAAAAAGGCGGGGAAAAGGGTGGGATGGATCATACAGGTAAAGGAGATTAAGAAAATGGAGAAAACAAGTAATAAGAAGTTCAAAGTAGTGTGAGGGACTAACTTTATTTTACTTCTTTAGTTCCCGAGTTAATTCTTTCTAATCTTTTGAAAAATGATAAAAAAAATCATCTCCTCCATTACAACTTTTTGAGGTGATGTTTTTTAATCCTTTACTCTTCATTCGTTTTTAGACCAACATTTGGGTTTATATGGATAAGAATGGTCATTTGACTGGATGCACACATGAATAAGAAAGAATGGTAAATGCTCTTGAGGTTGAGGTTTTGGATATTAATTCCCGTGAAATTTGGGTTATTTCAAGTTTTGAATATTTTTATAATTATTTCAGGTTAACTTTGTTTGAAATCTTTTTTCAATTTTGAATATATTCGATCCTAGGTTGTTTTCCTTTGTTTGATATATTCAAGTTTTAATTGGTTATATTCATGAAATCATGTTCCTCAGGAGAGTGTCTTGGGATGACGATGTCACTGTTGTATTCACGAATATCTCCAATAACAACAATAATAACAACATCAAGCATTTATCTCACTACGTGGGGTCGCCACATGAATCATTTTTCTTCATTGTGTCATGTTAAGAGTCAAATTTTCATTTGAATTTAATAAAAAAAAATCATTTTTGATACTTTCTAACCAAGTATTTTTAGGCTTACCTTTATATTTCTTAACAAAGATCAAATCTAATACATCTACTCTCCTAACCAAGTCATCGGAAGGCTGATGTTTTATGTGAACAAACCATCTAAGGTGACTCTCTTTAATCTTACCTATCACTGGAGCTACTCCAATATTTTCATGTTATACTTGTTTTGCATTCTGTCTCTAAGAGTAAAGCCACTCATCCACCTAAGCATCCTCATCTTTGCAACGCTTAATTTAATTTTATGCTCCACTTTTAATGGACAATATTTTGCACCATAAAGCATTGCATGTTTTACCATCATCTCATAGAAATTTCTATTATGTTTGAGGGGTATTTTCTATCTCACAACAGTCCCGATGCATTCCTCCACTTTAACCATCCAACTTGAATTCTACTAATAATTTCCACATCTATTTCACCATCACTTTGAACAATAGACTCGAGATATCTAAAATTTGTACTCTTTTTAATGGCTTGATCGCCCAAATTCACAATCTTATGCACTAGATCTATTATTACTAAAAGTGCACTCTATGCATTCATGAATATCTCTGCACCAATAAATGAGTGGCATACGATTCAATTTGAGTCTAAATTGCCTAATATAATGTTCGAACTTGGTCGGGTGACAAGTATATAATTATGAATCAATGAATGAATTGGTTCAAATATATATAGCTCATATTTATTTAATCATCATTAAATATACATCAATACTATTTAATCCTTATTAAATATACATCAAATATAGCTTCATATGCATATTTAATTAAATGTACCATTTTCTTAATGATCATCCATTAAGATGTGTTGGTTCAAAAACATTACCTATGGCATTATTTGATTGGGGAAGAACAAAGAATCACCATTAACAGACCATTTCATTTTCCTAAAAGCATTTCCAAGAGAAACTTATTATAAAAATAGAAAATCATATGCATAAGGGGAATAATAGAGAGAGGGGAAGTAACCACCCGACCAAGACATATAGATGCTTCCTTATTAAAAGACATTAGATATTTTATTTGGTATTTGATGAACCATGGTCAATAGCCTTGACCATTCAATGAAAGATCCCAGTAGCTCTCAAACGTCATCAATCAGACTGACTTCCATTATTTGTTGAAATACAACCCACAGAGTTTATGTCCAGATTGATATGCTCATCTCCATGCCCAACTTGCTACAGTAGCATTCTAATGTTGAGATGTTCCCAAGCATCTTGCTAATGCCTTAATCCTTTTAGACAATATCCCAAAACCTAATCTCCTTTTTAGCATCATGACATCCAACTTGTGACATACTGAGTTGTCACATTATCATTCAACTTACTACCTATCAATGTATTTCTTCAGTCAGAAACATCAACCATTGCTTGTGTTTAGACATTATCCCGAGTCATTGCCCTTCCAAGCCAAACTACCATCTTGGCACTCTGACCAGTTGATCTAAATTGACATCTGGCCTTCTTGATCTACAACATCAACTCATAGAGGTTCGACTTTCTGTCATCTTGACATTAAAGCATTCTCGAGTTAAAAGATAGATGTGGCTTATGGAACTGCCACTTCTTGATTGTGCTTTATTTCACTCACAACAATCCTTTATTGTGATTTTTTTGCCATTTAGTTGGTAGTCATTTGCTCTTCTTGAGTAGCGTTCATCAAAATTATTTTAATGGCTTCTATAAAATGTTCGATCACATTGGTTTCTTGGTAAATCTTTGTATGATGCTACAACACCTAGCATGCCTTAATATTTTGTGAAGTTGGCAGTAACTTTATGATGAGGACATCGTCAGCATTGTCGACGCCGGAGATCGACGGCCACGAGCATGACTTGTATTTTGTCATTTTATGTAGTAGCGTATTTTATTTTGATGTTTTTCCATTTTTACCCTTATGGGTATTTGGTCGTTAATGTAGCCCGAAGGGCATTTTAGTCTTTTGTTTTTCTTTGTCATTGTGAGGCCTATTTATATGGCCATTCTCTTGTAATAATTTAGTTTTTGATGAAATGAAATTTACTACTTGTTCTCTTTGTGAGTTCCTCCCTCCAAGATCTCTTAGTGAGTTCGCCGGAGAAGACTAGATCTCTTTGTGAGTTCTAGTTCGCCGGAGAAGACTAGATCTCTTTGTGAGTTCTAGTTTTCGAATTATCTAATCTTGTGAAAAAAATCAACGTGGAGACAAGCGAGGTTAGTAAATCCGTAGTCGTCGAAGCCTTGAAAATTCCATCTCTTCCTTTTTTCCTTGCCCTTGCAGCCGCCCACGCCAAGCAGCAGCAAAGCCACCGGCCACCTTGCGTTTTCCCCTCTGTTTTCACCGGCCAGAAAAACAGCCACCACCGGCCAGCCTCCCGCCGGCCAGCAGCCCGCCACTTCCTGATCTCCTCCCTTACCGCCGGCTTCCCCCATTGACCCGCCCACTGGATTTTCAAATTCCAGGTGATCTAATTGATTGCCTAATTAGTGATTCCTATTTAGGAAATGCAGTCAATGACATTTAGATCTATTTGAAATTTGAATTCTTTTTCCCTCTAGTAAAGCTAGGAGTAGCAATTAATGGGGGGAGATTATGGTCTCTTAACTTGGGATTAGGAATTATTTCCTAAAACCGTTACCACTCTTTGGGAATATTTCCCCTTTATTATCAGCCGAAACATTCAACAGCTCAAGGCATTAATTACTTCCTAAAGCCGACAGCGGAATAAGGCAATATTTCCCTAAATCCTCCCCACGTCCCCCTGTTTTCCCCTTCACTGGATCTGACCAAAATCTGTCCAGATTTCCTTCTTCCCCTCCTAAACTCCCTCTCAATCCCGTCAGCCGTTTCCCGTGACAGCCCCTTCTTGCCGACCTGCAGGGGAAGACTTCTCTAGTCCAGGGCATGTGAAGGAAAATCCACTCAGTTTTCCTACTTCTAGTCATGGCTAGACACCTCACTTTTCTCCTCATCCTAACCTACCAAAGCCTGAGAATTTCTCTCAGGATTTCTGTAAAATCTGAAGACCAAACTGCTGCTGTCCAGAGAAATTCTGCATCTTTTCCTGTTGTCCCGCCAGTTGGATCATCCTTGGACGACCGCCATCCTCCACCTCTCCGGCCACCTTTCCTAGAACGACGATCTTAGGCTCCTTCTTCCTCGGAGTGATCTCGTTTTCTAATGTGGAGACTCTTCTTCCGCTAAAGCCTAAACAAGTTGAGCGTATGGACTCCAAAGGTGAAAGTATTCATTATTAAATCGTGGACTCTTGTTACCATCGTAGTTTTACAATTATCTTTGTGTTTCTTGAATTGTTTGGTTGATTGATCTTGCTCTACTTTGCCTAACCAAGTTGAAGACCACGAATTCCAAAGATCAATCTTTTGTTATAAATGATAATTTTACTTTGGGATTATTTGTTTAAATTGCTCTCGTTAATTTCTTAAAGTAACTCCATCGCATGTACGTTTCACATCATCTTGGTATCAGAGCATGGCTAGCATGCTTTACTTGTGCTAGACGCATCCTAGGAATCCACTTTAACTTGTCCTTAGTTGTTTGCATGCATAACATCATTTGGATCGTTTTCATTTCTGTTTTCCTTTTGCTGTTCAGAAAAATCTGCAGTGATTTCTTCATGATACATAAGCATATTTCATTGTCTAAGTGCTGCTATCATCACCATAACCTCTACATTTGTCTAGGCCACTTAAACGTCTGAATTAACTTGCTGTCCACTAAATTCCTGCACTGTTTAGTGACATTTAGGTGACTTTAAACTTGTGATAACTTGCTGTCCACACCCTAGAGTCCATCTAAGTTGCTTAGATAACACCGTCCATCACTTTAGTTTGCTGTCCTGTTCTCCCAACTGCTGTAGTTTGCTGCCCACACAAAATTCTGCACTGTTTGGTGGCATTTAAGTGAGTCTAACCTTTGATTTAGGTGCTGCCCAAGCCTTAGCAACCTCCCTAAACACCGGGTGACTTAAACCCTTCTTAAAGCTTGCTGTCCAATATTTTCCTGCACCATACAGCAAGTCGAAATGGTGTTTTCCCATTGTAGAGTGTGGTACCTTGCACCCAATCTTCATTAGGTTTCACTTGACACTTACCCATGGACCCGATAAGACTCCAAAAGAGTTTAGATGACATCGTTAACTTGGTGGGCAATATGACTAGAATTATGGCGGAGAAACCCATTGACTATCCCCACTCTAAGTACAGGCCCCACTCAACTTCTCAAATTAGACCTGATCCTAGACAGCAAAGACCTTACTTAGAGTCATCCTACCATTTACCCACCTTTGATGGTTCCTCGGGCCCTTACCACTTTAGGGAATGGTCGAGACAACTAGATGACTATTTTGAATCATGTCAAATCCCTGAATCCCACCAGGTTAGCATTGCTAAATCTCACCTCAAAGGTCAGGCTCTTCAATTTTGGGCAAGATTGGAAGATCATAAAGAGTCTCGCGGTGAGTACCCAACTTGGAAAGACATGAGACGAGATCTTAACATAAAATACCGACCCTCTACTAGCGACTGTCGTCTAGGGCCTCACCCTACCTCTTTCGTTGTGACAAACCAGGGACATCATTATAGTCGAAACCAATCACCCGTTAGTAACATCAGGGTTGCTGTCTCACCCTGTAGGTCTTCTCTTAGTTGTGATGACCGACCCTTTAGCGGGTCTTCTGTTGGATCGATCTCACATAACTCCCCACTTAGACCGATGTCTGGCCATTCAAGTCAGCCTTTAGCCTCTCGAATCCAGGCCCCTGAAAGTGTAATGTTAATAGAGGAATGTGTTGAAAAGATAAGGTCCCCAAAACCTGATATTGAGTGCATCCACTTCGTGGATGCTAATGATAACGAAGACTTCTTTGAGGATGAAACTGAAGTGATTGAATTAGACCCCCTGCCGGACTTAAACCCTGATTTAGGAGGTCTAGAACCTTTTAACCTCGAGGCCTTAGCCCCTCTTGAGACTAATGTCATTAAAGATACCCCTTTGGATAAGGTCTGCCTAGACAATATTGATTTGATCCCGAAAGAGATTGATCTGACCTTGAACACAATGAAATTAAAATTGGAATATTCCAATTTAATTACTGAGATGAATTCGGATAACTCTGATTTAATTTTGGATAGTTCTGATGGCGACTTAGCTAATCTCAAGTTGAATGTAAGTCAATCGGATTTGTCACATGATTCAAGTGAAACAGAACCTACGGATCTTAGGATTGAAACCAAACCTGATTTTACTTTGGAAGGCAGTACTTTGAGTCTGAAAGTTTTCGAGCCTAATTTGTACCAGAAGTCATCTTTTGACTTGATGGAGCCTATTTTTGGAGTTGCCCCTTTGGAGTTACCTTTGAAAGAGTTTGTCCTTCCTGATTGGGCTTACCACATCACTCCGCCTACCGACTGGAATGAGAATATTAACCCACACTTTCATGTTGGATCCACATCTACTCTGGACACGATACCCCGACTTTTGAGTCCCATACCTGCTGGTGATTCTTTGGGCTATGTTATTATGGTTAAGAGTGATGACCCATCGTCCTATTATACTCCTGACTCTTACACTTTGCCCACTACATCCTTGTCTTTCCCTGTTAAGGACCTTCCCTCTCCTAGTTGGCTGACCTTACTAAATCACCTTACTACCCCTGGGAGACTGTCTGTGACCCGAGCTAAGATGCCCTATGGAGATGCCCTTTTAGCTAAGGATGTCTTCATTGCTCCCCCTACACCCGTTCCATTAGATCGAACACTTTAAAACCACTCTTTTGTGACTTGTCCACTTTTCTAGCTGTGTTCGTGTGAGTTAGTATGTCGTGTGAGTGTTGTAGTCTGTTATCTTTCTTTTTGTCTGTTGTTTTAAACTTTTGTAAGCTCATGAGTCTTGTCAGTCATCATGCACACCCGATCTCTTGCATTTGCATCTGCATGTCATCTTCAGGAGTTACTCAACGAAATTAAAAGGAAAATTGAACAAAATAACATCCATATTGAAATTATTGCTGATAACAAAAGATGGTCCAAGGAATTCAAAGTTGGAGACTTTGTGATGGTACGGGAAGCTGCATGCCCGAAACACCGAACATTTTAAGGAAATCTCAAAGGTTAATAGTAATGCCTACGTACTGGACCTCTCTTGAGGCTTTAACATGAATCCTATATTTAATATAAAAGACCTGTTAGCCTTTGAAGGACCCGAATCTTAACCCCAAAATCCACTCTTTAAATTAGCCTTGTGTGACCCCACCTGGTGAGATCCCCCAGCCTAGCTCCACTCCCCAACTTACCCTACTCACCTATAGCGGAGAAAGTCGAAGCAATACTAGATGATGAGGTCATTTCCCCAAAGGAAAGTGGGTGCCAAAGATACCGAGTTCATTGGAAAGGGACACCGGAGGTAGAGGATACTTGGACGAGCTACAGAGCCTAGACCCAGATCTACTAGAGTTGTACGAGGGCTCCATAGATATTTACTCGACGGGGTCGAGTTTTCTCCCACCTGGGGAGAATGATGAGGACATCGTCAGCATTGTCGACGCCGGAGATCGACGGCCACGAGCATGACTTGTATTTTGTCATTTTATGTAGTAGCGTATTTTATTTTGATGTTTTTCCATTTTTACCCTTATGGGTATTTGGTCGTTAATGTATCCCGAAGGGCATTTTAGTCTTTTGTTTTTCTTTGTCATTGTGAGGCCTATTTATATGGCCATTCTCTTGTAATAATTTAGTTTTTGATGAAATGAAATTTACTACTTGTTCTCTTTGTGAGTTCCTCCCTCCAAGATCTCTTAGTGAGTTCGCCGGAGAAGACTAGATCTCTTTGTGAGTTCTAGTTCGCCGGAGAAGACTAGATCTCTTTGTGAGTTCTAGTTTTCGAATTATCTAATCTTGTGAAAAATCAACGTGGAGACAAGCGAGGTTAGTAAATCCGTAGTCGTCGAAGCCTTGAAAATTCCATCTCTTCCTTTTTTCCTTGCCCCTTGCAGCCGCCCACGCCAAGCAGCAGCAAAGCCACCGGCCACCTTGCGTTTTCCCCTCTGTTTTTCACCGGCCAGAAAAACAGCCACCACCGGCCAGCCTCCCGCCGGCCAGCAGCCCGCCACTTCCTGATCTCCTCCCTTACCGCCGGCTTCCCCCATTGACCCGCCCACTGGATTTTCAAATTCCAGGTGATCTAATTGATTGCCTAATTAGTGATTCCTATTTAGGAAATGCAGTCAATGACATTTAGATCTATTTGAAATTTGAATTCTTTTTCCCTCTAGTAAAGCTAGGAGTAGCAATTAATGGGGGGAGATTATGGTCTCTTAACTTGGGATTAGGAATTATTTCCTAAAACCGTTACCACTCTTTGGGAATATTTCCCCTTTATTATCAGCCGAAACATTCAACAGCTCAAGGCATTAATTACTTCCTAAAGCCGACAGCGGAATAAGGCAATATTTCCCTAAATCCTCCCCACGTCCCCCTGTTTTCCCCTTCACTGGATCTGACCAAAATCTGTCCAGATTTCCTTCTTCCCCTCCTAAACTCCCTCTCAATCCCGTCAGCCGTTTCCCGTGACAGCCCCTTCTTGCCGACCTGCAGGGGAAGACTTCTCTAGTCCAGGGCATGTGAAGGAAAATCCACTCAGTTTTCCTACTTCTAGTCACGGCTAGACACCTCACTTTTTCTCCTCATCCTAACCTACCAAAGCCTGAGAATTTCTCTCAGGATTTCTGTAAAATCTGAAGACCAAACTGCTGCTGTCCAGAGAAATTCTGCATCTTTTCCTGTTGTCCCGCCAGTTGGATCATCCTTGGACGACCGCCATCCTCCACCTCTCCGGCCACCTTTCCTAGAACGACGATCTTAGGCTCCTTCTTCCTCGGAGTGATCTCGTTTTCTAATGTGGAGATTCTTCTTCCGCTAAAGCCTAAACAAGTTGAGCGTATGGACTCCAAAGGTGAAAGTATTCATTATTAAATCGTGGACTCTTGTTACCATCGTAGTTTTACAATTATCTTTGTGTTTCTTGAATTGTTTGGTTGATTGATCTTGCTCTACTTTGCCTAACCAAGTTGAAGACCACGAATTCCAAAGATCAATCTTTTGTTATAAATGATAATTTTACTTTGGGATTATTTGTTTAAATTGCTCTCGTTAATTTCTTAAAGTAACTCCTTCGCATGTACGTTTCACATCACTTTATGCCTACAAAAATATCTCAAAAACAAATCAAACTCATTCAATAATATATATATATATATATATATATATATATATATATATATATATATATATATATATATATATATATATATATAATATTGGTGTTCTCTAAATCTTTGAATGATAATTGTCTGCAAGAACAACTAGCATGCCCTAGCTATTTTGTGAATTTGGCAGCAACTTTATGCCATTAAATTTCTCTCAACAACACATAAAAGCCATTCAACAATGCATATAATGATCTCAGCTTTCGCTCCCAAGCTCTTGACGATCTCATATGTACACTCAACAAGCTTGATTATGTACATTCAATAACTTTGTTTTACATTATTGTTTCTCCTTTTATATAGTCCATGTAATGCTTTGAACAATATTCTCAAGCACCTCAATATGGTATGGATTAGCTCGCTAATGTGTTTAACAACATTTTTTCTATTTAAAAAATTGGGCATGTTCTCCCTACTGATCCCTGCGCAAAAAAAAAAAAGACCAACTTTCATGTTCTTGAGTAGAGAATAGGATTCATGATCTCTTTGATCATCTCAATAACCTTTCAATGCTCTTAGTAAGACATTCTTGACTCAACGAGACATTTTATTGTCACTTTCTATAGTTGCACTTATCATTCAATTTCTATGTGTATATCATCTTCTTTAGTTAACAATTATGTTCATTTAATGTCATGATATAAAGCAGTCATGATGAATGGCTCCGTTACTCCTGGACTTCTCGCGATAATTTATATCCAGAAGTTCCCTTAAGGGACATTCCTTTGAGGAATTTATATGAAGGCATTACTTTAATAATTACAACCAAACTCTCAAATATTTTATTTGTAGGCTTCTTTCCACAAGATACAATTTCTTGATGATTTGATGGTTTTCTGGAACTCTTTTCTGTAAGGTATAAGTGAGGTATAATTTCTCTAATGTGCTTATAAGGATCTCGGCAACGATTTCATAATGACTAATAAATTGATCTGTCTCCAAATTTAATTATTTGATGGCATTTCTCCTTTTCTTTTATCATTTTCTCGAACATCACGGTATACATGTCACATTGCCATGCAGGTAACGCAATAAAGACTATTAAACCAACAATAATCAAACATAAATTAAAAATATTATGAACTACGTTGAGTTTGATCTTTTCACTTGAACATTATTTATTCTTCTCTTGAATGATATATGACACAATTCTGATGCATCTGAATGTGCTAACTCTGTCTCTCAAAAGACCTATTACCCATTTATTTTATTACGAATAGTCAATACAATTATCATTTCTCATAAATATCAGTTTTTCTCTTTTTATTTTAAGAACTCTTGAACGTAACACTTTTCCTAACACTCTTTTATGACTAAGCAAGGAAATCCAAATCTCTCTTCTCAACTTGGGAGCCATATGAATTTTCATCATTTATATTAATGTAGTTCATTCATAAAATCTCACTAAACTCAGAAAAAAATAATAATATCAGCTCATATTCGAACCTCGAAGTAGATATCTTAATTCTACGCAGGCATGAACAATTAGTTATCATAAAATCTCCAGTAGTCAATATAATAGTTGAACTGGTTTGGAATGCAATGGGATGTAAACCTACCGAAGCAAATAACTTTTTTGTCATAAACGAAATGTCTAGCACCAAGATCAAAGATAATTATGTAGGATTTAGTAAAAATAAGAGTTTGTACTTGTCATTGTATCATATGTATCATTTGCTTATTGATGAGTTAGACTGTAAATTCTATCCTTAACTGAATAGGAACAAATGAAGTAGTAGTCCCCTTTAACTTTCATTGGGCATTTATTGTTGTAATCCTTCCTCACCTCTGCTTTTGAAATCTTGATTATATGCTCTAGATAGAGTCCCGCAATTCATTACTTCTTTGTGGACTGTCTATCATCTTATGCCCAAGCTGGCTGCAGTAGAAGCACTGTCTTTTGACTAGATAAAATTATCCATATGTATTTTCTCACATGTATTATACATTGGTTTACTTCTAGTAGATGCAGTTGGGCCCCTTTCAAACTCTCCAAGTCTAAATATACTCTTATTTCCACTGAAATCACTTCTAGACCAGGTTGTACCAACAGGGACACCACACAAGTATGAGACACATAAATTATTGAAAATGTAGGATATCAGGATATGGATACGATGCGGACACAGCATTACATAAAAGTTTTAATATGCATCTTTCATTCTTAGTATCAGTGTTACTTGGCAAGGAAATCATTGAATTCACAATTGCAGTAAATGGGGGATTTTTCTTCCGGTGATTGCATTACTTTCTATGCTAATATAGATGCAGTGTTCAAAATGTGCAAGGCTTTTAGGAAAAAAATTGTCAATATTTTTTGTGCTTGTTTACCAGCCATCCAAAAAATTGTTTGCTGAATTAATTTTAAAGCTGTGAATGAAAAACGTCCTTTGAAGAAAATTTCTATTGCCTTCAACATTGGTTTCAACATGTGAAGATGTAGTTAAAGACTTAAAGATGTAAGAAAATTTTGGCATAGAAACTTTTCAGTTTTCATTCTTTGAGAAGAAATTAAACTGTGAAAGCAACCATTTGGCATATTAACTTTAAAAAACATAAAATGCCTATTACCTTACCTAACTGCTACTAAGATTTCTAATGAAGTGAAGGACTTGTGGGCCTGCGGCACAGATTGTTGCTGAAGCACCTCTTTCTAGTCGTCGATCTACTGTTGTTGGAGCAATTTGACATTAGGATCATGAATGATGCAGGAACTTGTTGCTGTTTGGAATCTTCCTCATCGCCGATTGCAGATCATTCACTCAAATCATTAAGAACTCAAGCTGTGCCTGTGCAATTGCAATTGAACAGGGATCGAACAAGGGTCGAGATAGGAATAGGGCTGGTTGATTCGATTATTTTATGTTTTATTAGGTAATAAAATTTTAACTCAATATTTAGAAAAGTATATTTAAAAAAATTATTAAGAAATATTAGGATAAGTGTGCTTGATTTTTTTAAAATATTATTTTATTTGGACACACTTGTGCACTGTTTGACACTTATTCTAGTCATGTCAGGCGTGTGTCCGTGTCCGACACTACATACCTTATTATGGAGGAGTGTTGATGCATCATAGCTTCTAGATCATTATCTCCATCAACTCTATAAATTCTTGATTTTTAACGGAACAAATTGATTCCATCAATTTTCCTTGAGTTCTCTAAAAAATCTATGACTCTTCTTCTCTAAAGTGCTAAGTATCTATAAAGCTACCTTACTAAAGTTGAGAATCCAGCCTCAATTTGCATCATTTTTTTCTCCTTGCACTAACCTCATAAAGAACTCTTGCATTAGTTTGCCCAGCCAATGGGGAAAACAAATTACTCTCTTAACACATCAGTGAACTCTGTCCATATGATCATAGAATTTAATTTTTAAAAAATTTCTCATGCTATTGGCTAAGCCACTAGCACCCCGTCTCTCCTTCAAATAGAAACATAATTAATGGCACTTCTCCACTGCATCTCTGAAAAGATATGGCTTTATTCAATAAAATGTCTACAAATGTTTGCTTCTCTCATCTATTCTTCTAATAGACATTCATGTTATATGCATCACTCATTAATTGAGCTACTAGGCAGGTATAGTGCTTCATAGAATAGCTCAAAGTATATTTTGCATAGTTAAGTTCTTGCTTGAGTTATGCCCAGTAGTTATTTCCTGATCCTAAGATTACTTGTAAACACAACCCCAATACTTTCACATTGGAGCAATTATATATATATATATATATATATATATATATATATATTCTAATAGCATATACAAACCATTACTTATCAGCTTAAGCTATATGATTCCTATCATGCATCTAACGATCAACCTATGGTTTCTTACTTAATCAATTCATTGTTTTGATATGAATTTTTTTATAGGAAGTGAATGCTCTTTTTATCAAATCAACGGATGAAATACAAAAAATTGGGAAGAACAACCAAAATATAATTTTTATTTATAAGAATTATAAAGGAAAATGCAAGATACAATTGGATCTTCAATTGGAGATGAAGATCCAGCTCTCCCAAATCCCTAGCCACCGGCTAGAGCCAAATAACCTAAGAATAAACTAAATTTAGCAAACAAGATATAACCCTAATCATAGGAAAATGCCCCTAGTTAAAGCATATAATAAACGATAAATACCCAAACGGTCTTCTCCCAATACCCTCCCAAATATGTCATATTTCATAATTATTAATTGCTTTCTTGGGCTGTTAGCATGATGGAAGGCTATGACTAATTTAGGATTATTGATAGATTTTATTTGAGATTTTCTTGCAATTGATGACCATGTTTTTTTATGAAAAATGATGAGGATTTTTAGAACATCAGTCACAATATGTGGAGAGGTTGATCTTGCCTATGTGTCCTTTTAACTGGATTGAGGAAGTTTAAGTAAATTCAGGTGATTTTAGATCAATTGGATATTTAGATATGAAGCTATACTTTTTTTTATATGGATTGGTCACAACACGTGGATGTTAGGAGTTAGGGTTTGTGGAAGGGGATTGACTACATTGTTGTAAGGTTTGAAGTGGTATAGTGCTTTTGGAAGATGATTGGGATGTTAGGGAACAATTTTAGATAGGTTGGCAAACATCTTAGTGTTCAAGCCTTCACTTGATTGATTCACAAATCAATTTGAAAGCAAGTAGCACCAACTTCTCATAGTTTTGACAAGAGATCAAACCTAATTTTCATTGAAATAATTGGGGGCATAAATAATAAATTTTTATTGTAGAAAAGAAGTAAAACACACTAGAAAATACTCCATATCCCTCCAAGACATATGGTTATCTCTCTCATTCGCTCCTATTTAACAAATTACATAAGCCTCTCTAAATGTGAATAATTCTTTAAAATATTTTTCTTGTCATTGGGAAACATCAATTTTTATTGATTGATGAGCTTCCAAAAATATCGGTGAACAGTGAAAAAATTACCCCAAATTCATGTCCTTCCCTTCAAATTTCCCTAAAATTTTTTTAAAAAATAATTAATTACATGAAATTGGACCTATGTAATTGATCTAGTGAGAGGCTTCTTTACTTGTGTTGCATCAACTTATATATTATTATTTTTCCACTTATCTTTACTTTTTTTTTCTTTATATTGAAATCCCTTCTTGTGTTGTAGAGTTCCCCCTCTCAATACCTTGACCCATGTAAAAAATATTTATTTCTTTGTAAACTCACTTAAAACAGAAAGTCTATCTTATTTCCTTTCGACAACATCCACGCACTTCAAAACCCCTTAACAACCCTAAATCCTTATTTTTACAACTTCTCAACGTTCTAAATTCATGGTAGCCAAGCCTTTGCCCCATCTTAGCCCCACAGTAATCAATCCCCATAAGCTCCTCCCTCTCAACTAAAACCCAAACTTGCCTAACCCATTTAGTGAACCATCGGTTAAAAAGTGAAGAGCGAAATGAATCATATTCAAGGCGAGGTAATTTTAGATTTAAAAATGTTTAACCACTGAATCACCTAAAAGCTATATATATAATTTGAACCAGTAATTGATCCATTTGTAGAGTGCTGTTCGAGTAAAATTCTCAGCCCTAGCTATAAACTTATCTCAGGTGTATAGTTAACCTTTGAAAAGGAAAATAATGGTTCCTATTGTATCATTGCTGTTCGTTTAGATAACTGATTACCTTTTCCTTTTTTCTTTTTTTTTTCTTTTTTTTGAAAACGTTCAGCTGTCTAAGTATTATTTTGATACGTCATATTTACTCAATAAAACAATTTGGAGATACTGCTATTTAAATACTTGCCAAAATAAATTAAACTTGGCTTTGATTCTGAAGTTTGAGGTACCATTAGCAATTATAACTCATTTCTTCTTATCCATTTGTTATTGTCAATAAAACGTATAATTAAGGTACTTTGCTTAACTGGTTATCTTGAAACTTCCTTTAAAATGTTTTGTTTGCAAGTCTTCCGGTCAAAATTGCTTGTTTGCTAGTGTTCATGTAGGGCTCTTTGAGATATTTTGATTATGCCTTTACTTCCGCAAAAAAATTAGTAGAGTTGGTTACTTGTCATTGAATTGAAGTGATGCATGTAGAATTTTAAGGTATGATAATACAGGCATGAAATTCAAGATTCATTTGCGATATGTGAAGATTTGAATTGAATTCATGATACAGATATATTTATATCTTTTATATGGCCAAAGAACATGGAGAAAGCAGCTAAATGATGCTCGTTTCATTTACTTATTGGGCTGATAAAACTTTTTTTTTTTTTTGTATTTTTCTCAGTTTTGTTGGTATATCATATGTACATGGCACTCTATCCATCTTAACAGATTATAAAGAACGAGGACCTTGAAGAGCTGCGAGAACTGGGTTCTGGGACATTTGGAACTGTGTACCATGGAAAGTGGAGGGGAACTGATGTTGCTATTAAGCGGATAAAGAAGAGCTGCTTCACTGGGCGCTCATCTGAGCAAGAGAGACTGGTATTACATTTTTCAAAACTTTCTAGATGCTTACCATCATTGATATTTTGACCTCAAGAAATTTCCCCAGTCATTCTAGATTTACCAGTCTGGAAGATAATATTTAGTCCTATTTTTATCTGACTGACAGACACAAGAATTCTGGAGGGAAGCGGAGATCCTCTCAAAGCTTCACCATCCAAATGTGGTGGCTTTTTATGGGGTTGTGCAAGATGGTCCAGGAGGTACATTGGCGACAGTAACAGAGTTCATGGTTAATGGATCTCTTAGACATGTTTTGCTTCGTAAAGACAGGTAAATACAAAATTCATTCTTTCATTTCAACTTCTTATTCTTTTTTATTTTCTTGAGTGCTTGCGTCCAAGTAAACTTCATGAAAATGATAGGTATCTGGACCGCCGGAAGAGGCTTATAATTGCAATGGATGCTGCTTTTGGAATGGAATATTTACATTCAAAGAATATTGTGCATTTTGATTTAAAATGTGATAACTTGCTTGTGAACCTGAAAGATCAATCACGCCCCATTTGCAAGGTAACTTAGAATTTTCTCCTACCAAAGGTTGCATATTGACTTTTCATGCTTTTCAATATTTGTCCATCCATTAACTGAAAATAACTTATAAGGTTGGAGACTTTGGCTTGTCCAAAATAAAACGGAATACACTTGTTTCTGGTGGTGTGAGAGGAACATTGCCATGGATGGCTCCAGAACTATTAAATGGCAGTAGCAACAAAGTTTCTGAAAAGGTTATACTTCCATTTTGTTATTTTGTTTATAACATCAAAAAATAATAATCGAGTAATATAACATAGCTGAATCCATGTCTGTTCTACTCTTATTTTTTGTGGTGATTTGTGTATGTTTTGTAGTACTAATGGTAGTTATTGATTGAACAAATTGCTGCAGGTTGATGTTTTTTCTTTTGGCATTGTCCTGTGGGAGATTCTCACTGGTGATGAGCCTTATGCTAATATGCATTATGGTGCCATTATAGGTATGCCAATTGTTGCCTGTTCTAGTTTTAGTGTTTTTTTTTTTTCCCCTTTTGCATAGCTGCAGTTTTTGAGATAGATTTAAGGGTGCTTTTTGGAGAAGTTTTTCCAAATTTCTACCTTACAAACTTGTGCTATATTCATGTTTGATTATAACTTTATTGTAGCTTTTCAAAAATTTCTATTGAGGAGATTTTTCACTATCAAATATATTAGAATATAGTAGTCTGAGAAAGCTAGTCAGATTGTTTTTAGGGGAAAATTTTATACGAACAACTTTATTTTTTAAAAAAAATTCTACTTTTTTCATTGTAATTCAACAATAACGACCTTTGATCCGTTGTTAAATACAGGAGGTATTGTGAATAATACGCTGAGGCCACTCATTCCAGTTTCCTGTGATCCTGAATGGAGAAGATTAATGGAACTATGTTGGGCTCCAGATCCACAGCAGCGCCCATCCTTCACACAAATTGCTAATCGTTTGCGCGCCATGTCTCAATCCAAACCAGCAAAATGATGGTGCCCATCTATAGCTTAATATTGTTGTTTATAGAGCTTGTGTGCAGCATATGTTATATGTATATTTGCGATTGGCTTCCAGACCTGTAGAGTTTGCATTATATTTTGAATCTGGGAGGTTATGTTTTGTGGGTTTTCAAATATTTTTTTATGGATTGATTTGTTATGTATTTATATAAATTTGGATGTTTTGCTACCATAACACAATGGATGTGTGTATATGTGAAAACATACAATGTGAGCAGAGTTTTTTGTTTATTTTTTTTTTTATAAATTTTCTCGACATTATATTTATTTGATTTTGTGAAATACCGATTATGATGTGATTTGATTGATTAGATCATGTATGGAACTCAAAATAGCTCAATTAGATCATGCCAATATATTGTTTGGTTTGTTCATATCTTGTTTGTATGTCCAACTTGTTAAATATGATTTTGGTTATAGCCAATATTTTCTGCATTATTTCCTCGTTTATGCAGAGTATAAACTTTACAGCAGCTTTCAATTGTTCTTGTTTTCCCTCATCATTTCCATACTATCAAAAATCTTTTTTTACCCAAAAGATCTTAAAATGGCTTCATGTATGAAAGATGCTCTTCTACTACGTCTATTTTCAAGGAATAGATTAGTCAAATTAAGATTTTATTTAGAACCGTTTTTTTACTGCTTCTTAAAGCAATTTTTTAGTATAAAATTTTGATTTAAAAAACAATAAGAAAATTATCTCAAATGAAGCATAAGTTTACATTTAGGCTTTATTTGGAATGGCTGTTTTACTGCTTAAAACAACTTTCTCATACAAAAATTAATTTTTTAACTAGAAAGTTGCTTTATGAAGCAATAAAAAAATTATCCCAAATTTCTATTATTTGTGATCATCAATATAACTCGAGTTTAGCTCAGGTAAGTCCTTTTACATGTAAAAATAATTAATAACATCCAAATTATAAAAACAGTGCTTAAAACATGCAAGTCGGAGGAATTTGCTATTTAATACTTTTCTTAGGCTGAGGAACGAAAACAAACAGCAAAACTGATGAATACTCCTTTCACAAGAATCAACATAGCTACAGTTTGCCAAAAAAATAAGCTTATCCGACATATGGAGTAAACAATTGATATTTTTTTCTAGCTTTGAAAGTTTTCCTTTTTGTGCTCATTAACTTAATAAGCTGTTCCTCCCTTTTAAAGCTCAAAATCAACATCCTATAACTGATATAAAACAGCATCACTCAACTGCTTTGATGTCAAAATATACCAAATCATCACAACTTACTTTTTGCCCCTTTTCCTCTTAAGAGTTCCTGCCAGTGCCTTGGAAGCACTCTTTCCTTCAAGCTTTTTAAGATCTTTTCTCACCATGACACTGGCCATGCCCTTGCGAGCCACAGCTTTTCGATCCACTCTTCGGTTGAGAAGCTTGCGATCGAGAGGCCAATAAGCATAGGGCTCCAGCTTGCCTTTCTTCTTCAAATCACCACCAGCTTTTTTGCTGGTGTATTCAACTCCTGTATAAGACCAACCAGACTCCGTCTTCTGGCGCTTCCTCTGTGAGCTCAATAAAGATTTTCCTGATTTGCGGCTACTAGTTAAGCTTCTTGTATCAGAAACAGGATCTGAAGAATTTTTCTGCGGCTTGGGTTTGACACAATCATCGCGCACAATGAGACGGCCATCATTATCCATTTCTGGCTTGTCGTCGCAATCTTCCACTTTCCTATTGGGCTTTGATGTCGACAGAAGGACCGATCTGGTCGTCCTGCGATCCAATAAGTCGAGTGGATCATCATCTGACTGATCTAGTAAGTCTTCTGGCAAGCTCTTCTTAAATAACTTACGCATTCGGCTGGACCTAAAAAAAAAAAGCAATTATGGTGAGAAAGAAAGAAGAACATAACCGAAAATTTGTCTAGAAAGCACAATTAAGTGATTAGTGGCTCAAGATTTGTCATCCCTCAGCTAAAAAACTTCTATGAAAGAAAAAAGGCAGAGCAAATCCACACCTTAATGAAGCTCTGGAAGCATGAAAAGAGGTCCTTCTGCGTGCTACTCCATTTTCAATATCACTTCCTTCACCTCCATCCTCATCTCCAATATCAGAAAATATGCGGGTATGATTCCATCTACTGTGCCTAACAAGTGGTTTTGATCAAATAAGTACAAAACTAGAGCATGAGCAAGTTAACAGCGGTGAAAAACTTTGTATTAGCATGTAAAATAATCTAAAATGAACTTAATTTATATTAGCTACAGAAACAAGCATTAAATTTTGTAAATCATTGAAGCATGTATGAACAAACTTAGGGTTCGTTTCAATTCTGATTTATAGCTACGTTGTGCTCTTAGCAGATAATGTTCCACACTCCCACTTATGCTCATTTGGATGACAGCTCAATATTTCCTTCGCTAAAACTGCGTCGCCAAAAAAACAAAATCTACAGCAGTTATCTTTCATCCGCCATTTTTGATGACCCGATTACATGGGCCCCCTTATTAATCACAAATACAATCACAGTATCTTATATATGTCATGCTGCCTATCACTTGCAATCAGATGCTCCACCGTCGCCCAGCCTCATGCACCGCTCAAACTGCCCTATTCTCCACGCACCCATCGCCCAACACGCCAAATCATCGGCAGCCAAGTTACCACTCAACCGAAATCTTCCACCGCAACACATCGAAGCCACATTCACTCATACTACAGAAAAACGGTTCATGATCTACCTCCTGTAGCTGTGATCCCGTCATTCACCACTTTAGTATCTCACTGGCAAAAAGTTCCCTCACTAATCCCCAAGATCTATGGAACTGCAATAGAACACTTGCACTTCAATTTTTTTGTTTTTTAAATAATCTCCTTTCTATTAATTTTTAGGGTTTAGAGTTGTGTTTACAGCTAAAAGCATGCTTGAGAAAAGCATGAATTGGTATTATATTTATACAATTTTAGAACTTGATCTCATTAATTATAGTAATTTTAAGTGATTAGTTGTCATGATTTTTATTTTTTACTGTTCACAACACAAAAAATGCTGAAAATACCTGCAACTAAACATGTAAATTCCGCTTTTGATAGAAACAATAGCTCAACAAGTCCATTAGGCAATATCAACAATTTAAACAGCGGTAGTTTTCTCAGCTTAACATTAACTGCATGTACAGAACGCATTTATATTCAGATTGGAATACCTGGAAACACTTGTTCTTGAGTACAACGAATTAACATCTTCCTGAGATTTAGTTTTCCTTTCTTTTCGCTCCTTAATCTGACATCATGCCAGATTGGACAAATTAAAAAAAAAAAATCAAACAAAGGTGATGTAACGACATGATCAAGCTACTTACCTTGCGAATGTTTTTTAGAAGTTTCAGGTGTTCTTCAGGCATTACTGCCTTAACAGCATCTACACCACATTTACTCACAAGCATCTCAATAAGAGATTTAATCTGGCAATAAAAAACAGAATAAATACGTGTGGATGTATTTAGAAGGAAAAAGGTCATAATATAGCAAAGCCAAAATACTGTGCGAAATTGCTTGTTAAGATCAATATCTCATGTAACAATCATCGATATGAATTAAGGAGACTTCATAAAGCCAATCCCAATTACAAGTGTGACAATGCTCATGATGATGAACAAAAAATAAGAACCAGCAGCATTTAATATAAGTCTTTACTTCATTATACATCACTCTTTTGACAGTATAAAATAAAAAATTATATCATATATCATGGATATTAGTTGAGTTAAATAAAATGGACTTTATTGATTAGCTTGGTGCAAAATGAGGACTTGTTTCTCACGAAAAAATATACATGCCTGTTGTGTCAAACAAGGTTTAAATTTAGATCAAAGGATCACAGTAATTTAGATGTGCACTTTCATATAATATGTAACCGCCATAAACTCAAAGAGACATTCTTGACAATTCAAGAAGCAGCACAGGAATGAAAATCAATACGTAAACTATACATTTTTTTATTAAGGGTGAAAAAGTTTAGAGTTGCACATTTTGGAAGAATCCAATGGATTTCATTTAAAGTATCATAACAACCAATTTCTACGCACGGATATTAAAAATGCACAGCATGACAGACTCGTACCAGGTATGACAAAAGAAACTGGCAACATGGTCAAATTCTAAGAAAAATACTTTCTTTACCCTGGCATATCAATATCCGATGTGTATCTAATCCACATGGACCACTGATGCTTATTAAAATGTCATTTGGACCATACATTAATAACATAAACATAAAATTTAAAAAAAAACTCCCTCTAAATGGGTAAATAGGGATGCAGCATACGTTCATGACCCGCCCATTTTATTCTGAAAGATCAGTTGCTAATCATCATTTATGGTGTTTGGTTGTTTTGTTTACAAGAAAATTTAATGTTATGAATTTATGATTGTTTTAAGAATAGAAATATATTCCAAAAAAAAATTTGTTGATTTTAATTAGAGCATAAAATAACTTTTGCATTTTATTTTATAAGTAGGACACAAATCCAAACTCATTAACTCGACACAGGGAGAAGTTTATGGCAAACCAAAGTACTTTAGTCTCAAACTTAATACCTCTACACTAGAAAACAAGATGCATATCACCCGAAATAGAGCCCATAAGAGCTCCCTGATTATGATTTATTCAAGTTGAAGGTATTGCAATCAAATTTCATGGTTCTAGATTATATATATATATATATATATATATATATATATATATATATATATATATATATATATATATATATATATATATATATATATATATATATATATATATATATATATATATATATATAAAGAGAGAGAGAGAGGAAAGGAAAGGAAAAATCGTACACAACTTGGATCTTGAGAACACACCAGCCTAAAATATAATCAAAATTCAAATCATGGGTCCTCATTTATAGAGATGTGATAATAAAGAACATGGCCTAAGAATGCATTGTAGGGCTCTTAGATCAAGTTTAATCTTTTGGGAAGAAAGTTTATTAGGAATGTGGAAGTTAGGGTAACTTTTAATAAAATTTCAAAGCATTCCCCTTAAAGAGAAGAGCCCCAATGGCCTCAATAGATGAGAATTTCTTCTTTTTGCGACCGCATTTTGTTGTGAAGTGCCTGCACAAGATGATTCATCTATAATGCCCTTTCATTAAAAAAAGATGACAAGGTTTGATTAAAATACTCATTCTCATCATTATATATAATACATTTATTATTGATGCTAAACTGGATCAAGAACATTTTATGAAACATGAGGGATTCAGTATTGCACTCACATGTAAGTTATTTTTCACGAGAAAAAGCTTAGTAGTGTGCAGGCAATTGTCAATGAAAATAACAAATTATTTAGACCCATTAATATTAGTGACACGAAATAGCCCTCATACATCAATATGGATCAAGGAAAAGACATTGAAGTTTTTGAGTGATTTATGGGATAGCGTACTCTATGTTGTTTGGCCATTTGACGCACCTCACCCTCATACTCTTCAAGTTTTATTTTATTGAATAATATAGAAAATATGAATCATAATACAATAAAAAATGGATGACCCATTTGAATATGCTACAGCCAAATTTAAGCCCTCGTATTCAAAGTTAAAAAAAAAAACAGAAAAAAAAAAATACAAAAAAAAGATTGCGGCATGTGATCAATATTACTTGTTCCTACATAGTTGAGTCCTTTTCATTCCTCAACATGTCAAACCATCTTTTTGTAGTTCAATCCTAAAATAGACAATAAGTAAGATAAAATACTATAATGCAATTTAGGTGGGACGTCAATTTTTTAATTGATAATAAATCCATGAACTCATCTGATTGAGCCAAAAACAAATACACATTTGTTTATTTAAGTTGTCAAGAAGGTGTAGAGTTTCTTTATTTTTTCTTGCTTTACTCCTTTCACCTCTACTTTAGTTTTTTCTTCCATAAAAGTAGTGTTGGCTTATTTTTATTGTATGGAGGTATCCCTTGAGTTTCTAACATTTTTTTGTTGCATGTTTTGCCTTTTTGCATTAAAGGATTCAAGTCATGACTATTCGACAATTTTTACGTTGGTTGTCAAGTACCTAATGCAACCCTCCACTTTTCTCATCCAGGACTTTGGGACCTGACAACGGCAGTGTTAAGTGGAGAAATCGATGGGGATATTATCAGTAGAATTCAAGTTGGATGGTTGAATTAGAGGAATGCATTAGGCTTGTTGTGTGACAGAGAGTTCCCCTCAAACTTAAGGGAAAATTCTATAAGATGGTGGTCAGACCTATAATGCTTTATGGTGCAGAATGTTAGCAATTAAAATATAAGCATAATAATAAGTAAAGTGTTGCATAGATGAGGATGCTCATGTGGATGAGTGAGTTTACCCTTAGAGACAAGATACAAAATGAGCATATACGTGAAAAGGTTGGAGCAGCTTTAGTGGAAGATAGGATTTAGAGAGTCGCCTTAGATGATTTGGTCACATAAAACAACGGCCTTTTGATGACCCGATTAGGAAAGTAGAAGTATTAGATTTGACTTATATTAAGAAAGGTAGAGGTAGACCTAAAAATATTTGATTAGAAAATATTAGAAGACACAATGGAGAAAAAGGATTCATGTAGCCGACCCCACGTTGTGGGACAAAGGCTTGATATTGTTGTTGTTGTTACCTTTTTGCAACAATTATACAATATACATTCTCAATAAGAAAATGATCAAAATAGTTCATTGACTTTTTATAAAGGACCAAAATAATCTCCAATTATATTAAAATCATTTTGGCCCCTAAAATTTTTAAAAAGGAATCAAAATAGTCTTATGGTGGGACTATTTTAATTCCTCTTTAAGGAGTTAAGGGACTAAAATGGTTCTTTAATATAGTTTGGGACTATTTTGATCTTTCATAAAAAGTCAAGGGAACAATTTAATCCTTTTCTCCATTCTCAATTACTATACCTTGGTGGGTCCAATTTGATCTTGTATGACTCAATTCTACTTGTGTGTTTGATGCAGGAGTAGCAATTAGGGCAATATTGTCACCTATGTACGGATCCTGTTTCTAACATAATATTGTCTTCCTTAATAGTATATAAAAGTTTATTTAAGTTGGGAAGGGACTTTTTTTAACTATTTGGATACATACTTGGCCATATTCCACATATAGGAATTCCTAAATTCTTTCTACTACACAAGTTCAAAGCATTACTGCATCTTCAAATCTAATTTTGAAATGCTGGTAGAAAATTGAAATTGAGCCATAGATTTTTCATTATGTTATAATATTCAATAATTGAAATTTGCTTAATGGTGTAAATTTTTCTTGATTTCATAGATAAAGATGGCATCACACCTTGGAATATGTTTGCTTCGTCGCGCCAAAGATATCTTTGGCTATACTTAGAAAAATGTAGGTTTCGTTGACTTCTAGTAACATAGAATTCCATAGCCATGACATAACTGAGAAATCTTCTGCATACCATATGGTAAAATCATGACAAAACTGAGATAATCTTTGCTTTATATGGGGACCAATAAGTTAGCCCAACTTTTCTTTTCCTTTGAGGAAAGCTTTCACAATTTAGGACCCAAAAAAAGAAAATTTTCCCCATTCAATTTGAATGAAGGCTGATGGTTTTGGTACTCCACTGAAGTTTGATTAGATCCATTTGATATGTCAACAACTTCAGATATAAAAAGCATATTTTTAAAGAAAAAATTCATCTATTGGTGTTTGATGTTTGGTGAAAGCCACGGGCGTTGTGGCCTTATAAGGTGGGAACAGTAGTTAAATGTTACTTGTGGTGGAGGCTACTGCTCGGGTGATGGGACTACTTATTGGGAATTGGCTGAGAAGAAGACAACAAGTGGACACTACAAGCTATTGGAAGGACGGAAGCAATGCGGAGATTTGTTGGACAACAAGCGATATTGCTCAGGAACCTTTTTATACTAGAGTACTGTAAGAAATATTTAAATTTGTGGGTATTTTCATTGAGGACCTTACACTCCTGTTTATATAGCATAATTCTAGATTATACTAGGTAATTTCTATCCATGAAAATCACTAATTACGTAGTGATTACATGACAATATTCCTAGGAAAAAGTTAGCTGCAATGGAAATAAACGGTGGAGGCAACTTTTTACACGTTGGATCTTATTGAGTTATGGTTGTAGTGAAGACAGCAGGTGGAATTTGGTTGGGGTTCACTTTGAGGCTGCTACAACTAGAGCCTAGAAGGATGGCAGCAAAAGGCAACTTCTTGATATCAAGAGAAAATGAGTAAGAGCTTATTTTTCCTTTGAGCTCTAATAGCATGAAAAAATGAGAAAACATTTGAAATCTATATATTTCATTGACGGCCTTACACTCCTATTTATAAATAGAATTCTAGATTATACTAGATAATTTCTACCATATGATTTTTTCAAGTCAACAAAAAACTTATGTCAGGTTCTTTCATAACTCATTAGATGTTCTTTCAATATATAGTTAAAGCGTCTAAAACAGCTCTTGAGATAGAGCTGCTACCATCCATTGATCCTCATCTTCAAGAATGCTTATGGATCATCATCGCAGGCCAAGCTGCAGTTTAGTTATTAATTTTGAAACTTAATAATATCGCTTCAGCATTCTTCTTTGGATATGCATCAAATAAAAAATGCATGCAAATAAATTTCAATAGGAAGCATAGGAAGGGCGGTAGCAGGCAAAAGATGATGAAGCTGAGGAAATCTTGAGAAGATAGATCGAAGAGGAAGTTGTGAAATTACAGAAGAAGCCAAAGAATTGAAGATGAATAGCTTTCATCTGTCATGGGCATAATCATCAATGAAGGTCTTTATTCAAAAATGGAGCTGGTCCTAATTGGGGAATGAAACACTCAACCATTTTTGTGGGAACTAATAAGACGACTAGCTGACTGCAGCCCTGGTCGTGGTGAGATAAAGCTTGGATTGGAAGATAGTAAAAGGAAAAAAAAAACTACTGTTTGGAGTAGAAGATATAAAGGGAAACAAGCACTAGAACAAAGTTGGAGTTGGAAGAAGGCTGATGCCTATGACCTTAGCTTTTATAGGCATATCCCATAATCAATTGACCCAAATCAAGAAGCAGGGAGGTAGCAATTTGATACGCCCTAGGGTTCCCAAGTTTGGGTTTGCCCTAATGCTCCTTCAAAGAAAAGATTTCTCCTCCAAATCAAGGAAAAAATCAACACAAGAGGGATGAGATGAAGAACCAAAACCTTTGCATTCAAAATCCAAGAAAAAACAAGATACAATTTGTCCACTTCGAGAAGGACAAGGTCTCCCACTACAAACCCTAGAAAAACAAGAGAAAAAAACTAAGAAGGCTAAGAGAAAACTCAAATCTTGCATAACCCTAGAAATCCCCCCCTTAATCCCTACTTATAGCAAGCAAAAGACCCAAACAAACCCACTAGTGGGCTGCCCAAACTGAACCGCCCAGCTCAGGCTAGACCTGAGCCAAACCGGTCCAGAAATGAACCGGTTCCGCTCAAGCCGATCGGCCCCGTCCCGCTCCGCGTCCCTGCTTCGGCGGATCGAACGGCGCGGCGCCCATTCCGGATGCTTCCGCGCGCCGCGGGGTAGCCGGCCCTTCCTCTGCCGGTCGGCGTCGGCGATGGCCCGCATCAATACTCCCTCCTTTAAAATTAACCTTGTCCTCAAGGTTAAAGAATGTAGATTCCTTGGTGGTCGAAAACCCACAAAGGCTAGGGTCACCCTGTAGTGCCACCCTCCGACCATTACTCTTGTATTTAACCAGCAACTTCTCCCAATTGACCTCCATGTCTCCTAAAGACTGAAACCACTGCATACCCAAGATGACGTCGGCGTTTTCCAGATCAATCAGCAAAAAATCTTGAGTAATTACCTCCCCTTGCAAGATAACAGTGATTCCCTTGCATTTCCCATAAATACGGGCCTTCTGTCCTGTGCATATGGCCACCTCTACCTCTTTGCTGGTTATCACCTTTAGACTCAACTGTTCCGCCACTCGATAGGCCAAGGAGTTGTGAGTAGCTCCACTGTTAAACAAAACTCTCACCTTGCACCCTTCAATTTCACCCTCCATCTTCATGGTGGGGTGGAATGGTAAACCTTCCATCGAATTCAGACTCACTTCTATCATATCTAGGTGAGGATGCTCTACCTCACCTAACCTTTCCCTTGTTGCCCCTTCATCTGTGTCCTCATCTGAATCCCCCACCACTATCACGTGCAGGGTCTTCTCCTTACACCTATGCCCAGGTGCAAATTTCTCGTCGCAACGGTAGCAGAGACCCTTGATCCTCTTCTCCTTCAATTCGGAGTCAGTCAGTCTCTTGAACCCTCCTTGGTTCACCACAGTGGTGGCTTTCTCCTGTTTTACCTCCTTGGGGTGAGTAGTGACAGTCACCTTAAGTCCTTCGAGCACGAGTGGTGAGCGATATGTGGGGTGAAACCCCCTGATTTTCGTGTCTGATCCGCCTTCTGCTTGTCCTCAACAAGCTGAGCTGTCTCCATAATTCCCACTATCCCTCGTGGGTTGACCACCCTGATGGCGGCTCTGATGTAGGGTTTCAACCCTTTCATGAAATTCCCCTCCATGGCGTCATCGGGCATTCCCCTCAATCGCCCGAATAGAAGCTCAAAGCGCTCCCGGTACTCTGCCACTGTGCCTTCCTGAACAAGAGACATGAACTGTTCATAATGGGTGCCCTCACTGGACACTCTGAACCTGTGCAGTAATAGGTCCTTGAACTCTTCCCAACTTCGTATAGGTTATCGCCCCTCAATCCATTGGAACTAGAGGTGTCAAAAACGGGTCACGGGTCGGGTTCGGGTCCAACCCGAAATTGACCCGACATTGTTCAACCCGACCCGAACCCGCCCGTTTTTGCAAACGGGTCGGTTTTCCGAACCCGAACCCGACCCGCTTCGGGTATATTTTATTATTTTTTTATTTAATTCAATTTATTTAAATCTAAATTAAATTAAGGTAAGATTTACTTCAATTAATTTAAAATAAATCAAGATTAATTTAATTTGGGCAACAATGTTTATAATTTTTTGACATATCATTTATTTTTTTCATAAAATCCTTTAAAATCCTATTAAATTAATTAAAAACGGGTCAAACCGGGTCGATTTCGGGTTTCCGGGTCAACCCGAACCCGACCCGGTTTTACAAACGGGTTGAAATCTCTAACCCGAACCCGACCCGGTTCGGGTTCGGGTCGGGTCAAATGTTGACAGCTCTAATTGGAACCAAGCCAATGATTTCCCCTCCAAGCAAATCGGGACAGCCATCAGCTTTTCCTCCTCCGTGATGCTGTTAACGGCGAAATATCGCTCCACCTGATAGACCCATCCATACGCATCTTCCCCTTCGAATACGGGGACCTTCAACTTCCTCATCCGTGTATTTGTCCGAGGAGGATTCCTCCCATCCTCCCATGGCCCATGCTGAAATCCCTCCCACTAAGGTCTTCCCCTCCACTCCCCTGAATACGAGGTCTGCACCCCCCTTCTTGGTGGCTCCCAAGGGGCTCGGCCCCCCTCGTGTGTACCTCCTGGTTGTCTCGGCCAACCACCCCCGACCTCTCCTGTGGCTCGGTCCAACTCCGGCGGCCCTCCTGGACCTCTCGGCCACCCTCCTTGTGGCTCCCAAGTGGTGCAACCCATCTCTTGCACTCCTCCAAGCCTCATCGGCCCCCCTCCATACGGACCGTGAGGGTCACGTACGGCTCCTCCCCCTTGGCCGGCAGCCCCCTCCCACGGGGCACCACCCACGCCGGATGCCTCCCACCCTTCCCTTGACCAAGGCTCTTGGCGCGAGATGTGAGGTGGTGCTTGCATGGCTTCCCCCGGTTGGCTTGCTCCATCTTCCATAATTGAGAAATTAGGGTTAGGGTTTGACATCGGCGATTTCCCCTTTTCCTTAGGATTTGATTGAGCAACTTGGGCGTCTACCAATTTACAGATCATCTCTTCCATTCCCCCAAATCTCTCCTCTAGGGATGAGAATTTTCCTTCCAACGACGAAAGCTTCTCTCCCACTTCCTCCTTCAATTGGCTCATCTCTCCCTCCAAAACTTCTACCTTCTTTGATGTCATGCCGTCTAGGATCGAGAGCTCTGATACCAACTTGATACGCCCTAGGGTTCCCAAGTTTGGGTTTGCCCTAATGCTCCTTCAAAGAAAAGATTTCTCCTCCAAATCAAGGAAAAAATCAACACAAGAGGGATGAGATGAATAACCAAAACCTTTGCATTCAAAATCCAAGGGAAAACAAGATACAATTTGTCCACTTCGAGAAGGACAAGGTCTCCCACTACAAACCCTAGAAAAACAAGAGAAAGAAACTAAAGAGGCTAAGAGAAAACTCAAATCTTGCATAACCCTAAAAATCCCCCCTTAATCCCTACTTATAGCAAGCAAAAGACCCAACCAAACCCACTAGTGGGCTGCCCAAACTGAACCGCCCAGCTCAGGCTAGACCTGAGCCAAACCGGTCCAGAAATGGACCGGTTCCGCTCAAGCCGATCGGCCCCGTCCCACTCCGCGTCCCCCTCCCGCGTCCCTGCTTCGGCGGATCGAACGGCGCGGCGCCCGTTCCGGCTGCTTCCGCGCGCCGCGGGGTAGCCGGCCCTCCCTCTGCCGGTCGGCGTCGGCGGTGGCCCGCATCACAATTTCAGCATCTTATCCAAAATAATCAAGGGAAACAACTTATAAATACATGTCAGAAAATGTAATTTCCAATAAGTTAATCTAAACCAACCTTTGCAATGTGTGTCCTAATGCAAAACGGTGTGCCCAAGATAATAGACCATAACTAATTTAGTATACATTATCAAATATAGAAAATCATACCTTCGCTTTAAATTGATTTTTAGTCTCATCTCTCCATTTCAACAAACCTTCAACTATACCCTTCAAATGTGTTTCCAAACCATCAGCTTTAGATTTTGCAACCAATACTTTGATCAAACCTAAATTAGCCTGTGATGAGAAACAATTCAAAATTTTGCAGAAATTTCTTTTTAGCAAATATGCGGCCAGAGGATGCAAGCATTTATTTATTAGATAATGACCTAAGAAAAATATTTGATAAGAAATATAACAAGGAAAAGCAAGGTTACTTTGATTATTTCACGATTTTTCCTCTGTAATAGGAGAAATGAAGATGGGAGCAACTTGTAGGCAGAACTTAAGAGATCAGAAAACTCATATGCCAAGCGAGCTAGACCTTTGACAGCAGCACTGACCATATGTGGTCTTTCACTAATCAGACCTCCAGCAACCTGAGTGGTCAGAGAAATTAATATTTTGTTAGTTATAGCAATTGCAACTTTTGACAACACACTCATCTCACTAATAAAGAAAATAACTGAGCTCAAAAAAAAAAATCAGGTATTTGCACGACTTCAAGTCTAATCAGCATGAAAACTGTTCTAAAACACTTATGGTAAACTAAACTTAATATGCCTAAGTCTGAAGTAACCTAATTCAAAGTTAATTCTTACATTTACATTCAATAATTATTCATGATTAAAACTAAAGCTTCTATTTTTAATTAAATCAAAACTATGAGAATCTCCGAAGAAAATTGAATTTCAACAAGTCGTGGTGAGCCTTGTAGCCTTTGCTATGGCGTAAATCATACTGTTATCTATTATGGCATCTGCCAGTGCACACCTCATTGCTTTTAAGAAAATGAAAACACCAGCAAAAACTATTGGGAGCTGTCCCTTTTCAATGTTGCCATTCTCTTAACTACATTTAAAGAAAGAATGAAAGGAAGATATAATAATAATAATAAAACATTACATTTTCTTATTTCCAAAGTATGTGTGTTTTGCTTACTAAAAGTGAAAAAAAAGTGTAATAAAAGCCCTGTTGAGAAGTCCACCACTTGAGCTCACACCATTCCATTTAAATAATCAACAGACTATCTTTTCTGCAAGGAGAGGTTATAGAACACCTTATACGGGTTGCCTTGCCAATAGGGAAAGTTTGTAAGACCCATTCTCTTAACTACATTCCAATATTTAAGTAGTCAGTCTCAGGCGTGTTCATGCCAAAAGCCAAGACTAAATCCCAGACTTTCTACCCAACATGCAAATAAAGCAAGAAGTCTCAGAAACCTAAGAGAATGGGCCTTCCTACAAGTGTAATCTCAATCAATTTGGATCGATATAAGGCTAACAATAACAACATCAAGCCTTTATCCCACTATGTGCGGTCGGCTAGATGAATCATTTTTCTCCATAGTGCCCTGTTAAGAGTCAAATTCTCATTTAAATCTAATAAAGAAATGTCATTTCTAATATTTTCTAAACAAGTCTTCTTAGATCTACCTCTACCTTTCTTATCATAAGCCAAATCTAATACATTCATACTCCTAACTGGGTCATCAGAAGGCCGTCACTTTATGTGAACAAACCATCTAAGGCAACTCTCTGTAATCTTATCTGCCACCACAGCTACTCCAACCTTTTTCATGTATATGCTTGTTTCGTATCCTGTCTCTAAGAGTAAAGTCACTCATCCAACTAAGCATCCTCATTTCTGCAAAACTTAACTTAATATTATGTTTCTATTTTAATGACCAATATTTTGTGCCATAAAGCATTGCAGGACTCACCACCATCTTATAGAATATTCTCTTAAGTTTAAGGGGTTCTTTTCTATCGCACAACAAGCTCGACGCTTTCTTCCACTTCAACCATCCAACTTGAATTCTACTAATAATATCCCCATCTATTTCACCATCACTCTGGACAATAAACCCAAGATATCAAAACGTGTACTCATCGCCCAAAGTCATAATCCCCCCACTAGATCTATTACTATTAAAATTTCACTCAAAGTATTCGGTTTTAGATCTACTCAAATGAAAATCTTTAAACTCTAAGGTTGACCTCCATAATTTAAGTTTACCTTCAACTCCCTCTCAAGTCTTATCAACAAGAAGAATATCATCAGCAAAAATCATACATTATGGTACATCCTCCTGCAAATGTCTAGTTAAGGACATCCAAGGCTAAAGCAAAAATATATGGGCTTAAGGATGATCCTAGATGTAATCCACCTAAACTAGTAAAATACTTGGTCAAATCACTTTGTGTTTGAAAACAAGTAACAGCTCCTATATACATATCCTTAATGACATGAATATAAGCATTATTAATCTCTTTCTTTTCTAGAACTCTCCATAACACTTCTCTTGGAACTTTATCTTATGCTTTTTCTAAATCAATAAATATCATATGTAGATCCTCCTTATTCTCTTTATACTTCTCCATCAAACCTCTCAATAAATGTATAGCTTCCAATAGTAGACCTACCCGGCATGCATCCAAATTGATTTTGAGAAATATTAGTATCACAACGTAGTCTATGCTCCATAACTCTCTCCCAAAGTTTTAAAGTATGACACATTAACTTAATTCCTCTATAATTCGCACAATCTTGTGCATCACCTTTATTCTTAAAAATATGACACTCATTCTCCACCATATGGCATCTTTTTAGTCTTCAAAATAATATAAAAAACTTAGTAAGCCAAGAAATTCCTTCATCTCCTAAGCATTTCTACACCTCTATTAGAATATCATCAGATCCAACAGCTTTTTAACACTTCATTTTCTTTAAAGACTCTCTAACTTCAGTTTTATTAATACACCGATCAAAACAAAAATCTCAATTTTCATAAGTGATAAGGTCACTAAAGTCAATCGTGTTCTCACAATCTTCACTAAAAAGCTTAGCAAAATATCTCATCCACCTTTGTTGAATATCCTCTTCTAAAAAAACACTTTTTGATTTTCATCAGTAATGCGCTTCACTTGAACTAAATCTTTACTGCTCCTATCTCTTTGCTTGGCTAACTTATACATATTTTTTCCCTCCTTAGTATCTAATATACTATATAAATCATTAAAAGCTAAAATTTTTGCATCGTATATTTCTTTCTTAGACTCCTTACGGGCCTCTTATATTTTCCTGATTGTCATAGTTTTTACATCTAAACCATTTTTATAATAAATCTTCTTATTTTTTTATCTTTTCTTGCATATTTTGATCCCACCACCAACTATTTTTACTATTTAGAGCTTTTCGTTTTGATACTTCAAGCACATCATTTGTAACATTTTAATATCACTCATGGTTTAAAATTACACAATATGAGGCCCGCCTTTGCGCAATTCCAGTAAAAAATGGCTCGATGCTTACGCCTCGAGTTTTTTTTATGAGGCTTGTGCCTCAACTTGTTTGAGGCCCGCTTTGAGGCCTCACTGGCATAAGGCTTACGCCTCATGCTATATATATTAAAACTTACATAAATCTTGAAGTAAATGCCCGACATTGGACTCTATAGGAGAGGAGGAATGGGAGAGAGCAGTTCATCATAATGATGATTCAAATGAAGAACCCTTTAATGATGACAGTGCTGATGACTTATGAGTTCTTATGTGGTATGTTATTGCTATTTATTTTTTAAAATTTGAATTATATGTTAATGAAAAAAATACTGGGATTTGAGAAAGATAGAATTTTGAGTTGAACTATATTTCATGTTGTCTTATTATTGAGATATTTTGATTTCACTTCATATCTTATGTTTTTTTATGTTTTATATTATTCACTCATTAGTATATAAAAAATTATTATTTTTATGTTTACGCAATCTTTTGATTTTGAGGCTTACGCCTCAAAACGCCTTGAGGCTTACGCCTTGCCTCACGAATGAAAATCGCCTCAATACCCGAATACAAATTTTAAACATTGATATCACTAGCTATTTTTTTCACATAATATTTGTTTCCTCATGCACAGACAAAATTTTAAGATCTTGAGTATTATTTTTAATAATATATTTATTTGTGTTATTTAAATACCATCATCTAATCCTATAACAATGTTTTATTTTATTTTTCATATTTTTCCCCTTCATTTTAAAGTTCAAAACTAATCAGCAATGTTGGAACATAAACTTTCACTCGGGATAACTTTATAATCGTAGCAATCTAAACGATCTATTTTTCTTATAAAAAAATAATCATTCTGAGTTTTATTATATCTATTATTATAGGTGATGAGATGCTCATCTCTTTTCTTAAAAAAAAAAATATTAGCAATTACAAAACAATAAGCTAAAGCAAAATCTAATATAATTTTATTACCTTCATTGGTCACTGTAAACCCATAGCTATCATGTATGCTTTTAAATTTATCTATCTCTCTACCAACATGTTCATTTAAATATCCTCCAATAAAAATTCTTTTTTCAAAAGGTATCTTTTGTATTAATTCTTCTAAGTCATTCTAAAATTTTAATTTTGAGCACATATTCAAACCTACTTGAGGAGCATAAGCACTTATAATATTAATAATCTTAGCATCAACAATAATCTTCAAAGCTATATAATTATATCTCATATTCTATCAATTTTTACAACATTATCCTTCAAACTCTGATCTATAATCACATCTATACAATTTCTAATATGGCTCCTACCAGAATAACAAAGTTTAAATCCTAAATTATCAATCTCCTTAGCTTTCTCTCTAACACATTTAATTTCCTAAATGCATAGAATATTTATATTCCTATGAATCATAATATCTACTAGTTACATTAATTTGCCTATAAGAAAATCTACATTCCAAGATCATATATCATAATTCTAGTTTCATGGACTAGCTTCTTTGCCTGCATCCGTCCATGATGTGGGAATCTTTGCCTATTTAACACTGTAACCGAGAGTCGGTGCAATGACCCTTGCACACTTTTTGATGTATTCATGTCATACAACGTGTCGCTTCCAGGAAACGTCCTAGCATTAATACAATGTATTAAAAGATTAATGTCATGTTTATTCGACAAGTTTTACGCTAGTTGTTGACTAGTTAATGCAACTGTCCATTTTTCTCATCCAGGACTTAGGAACTGACAATGACAGTGTTAATATATAAAGCTAACAAATCTACTAAATCAAAATTTATACTTTCTAATGGATTTAATCCACAACCCAACCTAAACTCAAGTCATACTAATAAGCTCGCCAATCTAACTCAAATCTACCAACTAAAAAAACACAAAGTAAAAATAAAACATGTACCTAGACACACTTCTTGGAGTCAAGCTGAAACTCACAGGTAGTTCATAATCATGCTATGACTCTGAGCTCTCCTCAATTATTGCAATGCCAAGGGGTCATACTTTGTTCCTCTGAACCATTCATTGAAACTAATACAACCCTCTATCAATAGACATCAATCTAGAAAGTATTTCTTCAACACATATATTTTCACTTTGGCATGGTCGAGATAATTGGATGAGTCAACCCAATGGTTGCTAATCATGCTATATGGGTGTTACAACCCAATTGAATCGATGATACACTCTAAATAATCGAATCAAGAGATCTCGATTGAATTTACCTCTATCAGACCAAAAATTTCCCATTAAATAAATTCAAACCTAAATTTTAACTCTAAGCCTACAATTGAACCTAAGTCGTCTCCTCAGTCGAAACTGCCCTCCTATCATTAATAAGGGGGGACTGCACCCATAGAAAGTCTCAATCTCAAATCTAAATAAGCACTAAACAATTTTAGAAGAAATCCGGTCAAACCAAACCTAATCCACCTCAAGAAAAATTATTGTTTATCCCTCTCATCAATTTGAGGAGGGTTGAGGAGATGGCTTTTCTGAGTGATTAAGATAAATAAATAAATAAATAAATAAATACATCTTCAAATACACCAAATAGCATTTTGATGCACATACGGATTAGTATGTTGATTGCTAAACTAGCTCAAAGAAAAACAAATGGGCAAATCATTGGAACTAGTCCCTAGAGATTTTGAAACAAGACCAAATATATGAAAGATGCTCGATTAGTCTTACCATACTAAAAAGCTGGTGCAGGTTTTCTGTTTTCCCACCACGCTCTTCATCCCTGCATGCATGTCCGATTTCGACCAACAAGTCATACGCTTTATTTCTAGTTTTTTTATTTGTCTGTGAAAAAACAAAAAAAAAAAGTTAAATGAATACATTAACAGAATATATATATATATATATATATATATATATATATATATATATATATATATATATATATATATATATATATATGATCATGAGCTAGCTTGCTTGACTCCAAGTAAAAGGCAAATTGAAGTAGACAAGATATCTCAGATACAGAGCACGACTGATATTTTTCAAGTATTTTTATAGCGTTACAAGCATAGAAAAATAAACAGTAAGTGTATAGGGGCTATTGATTGTTCAACACCTGAATAAAACAAGTAAATTTATGTCATTGCTTAACAAACTGCATGCAGCGTGACTCTCCAAAGGGCAAAATTCATATATATCAATCAAATGGGACTTAAACAAGCTATAATAGAGAACTTCAAAAAGATTAAAAGATTATTGCACATTTCTACGCACTAAAAAAAGTTTCTTTTAAGTCAACCAGTGGAAGACTTTTTACAAGGCAAGCATGGGAGATGATAGCCTTATCTGTTTTATATGATGTAATTTGGACAATTCTTACAAGTTTCTGAGGCACTACCTCTTTCAAGGAAAGCAGTATTTCGGTTAAAAATGCACTAAGGAATTCCCTCGTCTTTTGCTCGGATGATGTTTCCTGAAAAGAATAAACAATATTTTCTTTGAAGAAACAAGTACCAAACAAACTGCATTAGAGCCCAAGCAGAACCTTAAACAAAATACCAACCTTGGAAATATGAACAATTACATAATATAAGCAGTCAAGACGGTGGCGTTTTGCAGAAAAATGACAAGATGCAGTTGCCGTGATGATCAACTGAAGCAACTCATCCAACTTATTTGACAAAAATCCATTAGACTCCTAATGAATATAAAAGAAGTCAAATTTTCTATCTAAAATGAAGATACTAAACTAAGTCATCATAATAACAAAGCATTACCTTAAGAATAAGTGAAAGAATTTTATATGCTTTTTTCTGCATAAGCCCTTCTTCATCCTGCAAGTGAAACAGAACATAGATATCAATTATTTCAGGAATAAAAAAAAATAAGACAATAATTAGATCAATGGTAACCTGGAGTGCAGGTTTAGTGGCACTGAATAGCAGATCAATCTCTTCTTCATCCAAACCGGAGACAAGCATAGCTGCCAATTCTAGCCTAAGAGCCCTGAAATGAGAAATAGAAATTTAGATGATCATGTTAGAGTGACCATCTTTCAGGACCAACAATTAAACATTATAAACTACCTTGCACGTGTCAAAGAAGCTTCATCAGGTAAATTGTCAACTTGCATGGAAGATGACTCCTTAGATTCCTTTAATTTGATAACTTGTTTGGTTACTTTAAGTAGCTCTATCATATTTTTTCTGAATATTTTTTTTACAGTTGCTCTATCTGATATAGAGGCGAACAAATGGATAGTGGACTGCCAAAAAATGAACCATAAAAATTCAGCACTCTAGCCACTTCAATAAGCAAAATGAGAAAGCAAAAAGAATAGAGCGTAGAGGAATAACAATAACTTTGATATAACATAGGTAAAAATAGATTGTAACCAAGTTCTTTAAATAAGGATGCCAAGTGCACGACTCCCCTGCCATAGTGCAGGGAATAAGGAGGGATCAATGTATACAAAATTAGGCATTTAACCCTTCACTGCATAAAATAATTTAATAAAATATATAGAACTTATGCTGAATAAGAAAATAGCATCTTAAGCTCGTGTATACTGCAAGAAAAGACGGGAAACCAATTGAAAATAAAATGTAAAGAAAAGAAAGAATATTTTGGCTATAAAATAATATTAAAGTTGATAAAATGCAGCAATCACTATATGCAGCTGAGGGCGGCCAAAACAATAAAAGATAGCTAGAGTAACCGCCTCCAAAACTCATTAACGTTATTTAAGGAAACTAATTATCACAAATACCTGCAAGCATCCACCACTATCATTTGGCGCTTCCAAGAAAACCTCTGACAAAACTGACAAAAATTTAGAAGATGACCCCAAAATGTATAAGTTTTCCCGTGCAAAATTTGCTGTGTAAATTTCCTTAGCTTTCCTCACGGGAAAACTTAGCTCCTCATCTGACATGTCAAATCTTTCCTGGGATGCACTTTTATTTTGTTGAATGAGAATCTAAATGCCAAAAAGACGAATTAAACGCCACTACAAAATCCAATAACCAAGCAGATCACCAGTAATGAAATATAATAACTATCAAATAGGATGCACCTGGAGGCCCGAACAGATGATCCCATGCAGTTCAGATTCCTGACGGAGCGTGTTGCACAGTATGTCTTGAATTTCTTTAAAACTAGTATTTGCATCAACTGGATAGTTGCAAAAAGAAGGGAATAGGGACCACAAAGAATATATAAGGCCTTCTACATTACGAGCTGAGAAAATGCGTCCATCTCTCTCCAACTGCAGGATGGCATAACACCATTACTTTGGGAAATGAAACTAGCCAAACAATCCATTAAAAATAATTACCTTCAGTGATTTCTGCTTTAAAAGGCTGACCATACCCAAAATGTACTGAGAAAAAAAATGCAATTCAGCGCCAACTGTGTATTGCTTTAAAATAGGAAGTACCCACACATTCCAATCAGTAACATCTTCTGCGTCAAGATTGAGTGGCAACAAGCATAGAAATTTCTCAGGGCCCATCGCAGCAAGTGCTGAGCCAAGGCATTCATGAAGCTGCATATTTAATGAACTTAATCCTACTAATGTTTGTTTTGAAATTAAGCATGTAACATAAATAAGAAGAAATCAACAAAAATAAATGGAAAAAGGCATATTTGTGAGAACTATCAGAGAATGAAATGGTTTTATGTTGCTAAATATGACCATGAAGCTATGAATGAACTTGCAAAAGATATCCAACGTATTTTTTTGAGGTCATCCTACAATGGTCACATAATCTGTAAATCAAAAGAATGCTTGAAAGAAGATATTTAATACATTAATTACACAAAATGATAAGCATTAGGTTTCTCAATTGAAATCCAAGTACCATTAATGGTAAAAAATACACTTTTCCTTTTCCACCATAAAACACAGAGGACAAAAAACTTGTCTGTCATGTGAAATTCAAACCAAACACACAAGCATTAGACGACTTTTTTGGTTCATGAATTAAGGACTTCCTCAAAAAAACATTGAAAATGTTACAATTTTCAATATTTCATAAGAAATATAGTTGTATGTAAATCCGCATGAAGCCTGAAACCAAAATAATGAGACAAAATTTGATGAACAAATAAATAATAAATTATATTTTTCGAATCTTTACATGAGTCATGCAGTATTAAAAGACATGGATTGTCTCCAGCAACTATACATGCATTGAATTCTTCAAATTTTTAAGGAGACTACAACTAAATATCGTCTAAATGAAAACAATCGTATACCACCCATATGCACTAGCAACAAATACATAAAAGCACAAAAAGACATCCTAGTGGACATGTTTGATACCTCTAACATAAGTTCTTGAACTGCAGATTCTAGTCTTAGGAAATGTCTTAAATCCCTAGTATCAACCTTAATCAAGTTGGAATTAAGTAATATCATCGAAGCTGAAGCACTCGTGGCAATAATATCTAACAGATGATCAAATTAATAAATTATTTTCTATCAGTTGTGACATTAATTTCAATTTTTTGCTATTTTCTCCAAAACGGAATATCCCTCTAGCTGTTTACCACAAAAGTTACAAAACAATGCTACACAAGATCAATCGTACCCTTATCAAAGCTGAAAAATTCCTTCAGCCTTATGATGCACTTTTTTTCTTGAAGAACTCAAGCATAACTAGAGCCTCAAATATAATTAGAAGCAAATTAATTAATTAATTAATAATGCCACGGTGACAATAAATTTCCAAATGATTGCTAATATGTTGTTTTAGCATCTTTTGAAATGAATGGATTAGCTCCTATAGAAACTTCCACAATCTAGAATTTGTGTAAAGACCATGGCATGTCTATTACATCATAGAGATCTACAAATACCCTAATCTAAAGATAATAAAAGTAGCTCATTAAGGGGTTAATCGGTTTGGTGTATTTGAAATGCCTGTAAACTAAATATGGTAATTTAACTGCATTTACTTTGAAGCAATTTTTAAGGAAATGGCCTATAAATAAACTTTACCTCATGAAACTCGAATCAAACACAAAAGGCTACTTCTCAAATTTTCAGCTAGTCAAACAGCCAACAAGTAAACCAAGAACTCAAGCATAGATTTTCTGCTATGGCATCCATTCATATGCATATCCCAAACCAACAGATATAAAAATAGCTCATTGTGATAAAAACAAACGCATGAAACTGCACCAAGAACCTGACACTTATACTGAAACCTATGAGGAAGGAAAAAAATTAAAGAAGTGTACCCGGCAAGTTGCTTGAAAAAATCCTGTCAAAATTCCCGACCCTACAAACTTCCTATGCGATATGGTCAGCATTATTTATTTCACATACCAAGCATAGTACAGCATTGAAAAAACTGGAGAAAAAGATAACACGCATACATTTGAAAACCGAATGGTGCAGACAGACCTGCTTTTTATAAGAAAATTCATCATCAGGATAGCTTTGTATATCAGCAAGATTTCTCATTATTCCCGCCATCAGCTCTGCTGAATGTCTCCCTAAAACAGAATTTTAAAAAATTGGTATCAACTCAAACATCAGACTTATAAATAACCTCAATTTAGAAGATGTAATGGTAAGGCTGCAAGCGAACCGAGCCGAGCTGAGCCATGCCAAAGGATGTTCGAGCTCAAGCTACTTTAGCCAAAGCCTGTTCAAACTCAGCTCGAGCTCGATTCAAGCTTTCATGATAATGTTCAAGCTTAAATTCATGCTTTCTTGTTTTGGGTTCATTTATGTTTATCAAGCTGCTCATTTTATGCTTATCAAGTTAAACAAGCAGCTTATCAAGCAGCTCAATTTATAATTGATAAATTTATCAATTATCATGCTTAAATACAAAGTTCTATGAAGACATCAAACGGAAATGAAAATTTTTTGAAGGAAGCTATATATTTGCTTAACAATTACCACAAATGATGATCAGCAAAGATTAAAAGAAAAGAAAAGAAATTTCTAAAGCTTAAACCTAAAACCCACATGCTTCCAATACAGCTGCCGAAGGGACAAAAGACATGACTGTTTCTCACTTAATATCTTTGTTAGTAAGAAGCTAGCTAGAATAAGTTGAGCAACTTCATGATGCAGAGTGATAAGCACTATGAACTATCTTCCTAACTGATTTGAATCCCATTCTAAATTATCAAAATGGATATAAACTATTGGTTTTATATGAAGCATCTCTCTGCTTGTTATATTGTTCTCACTCACTAACTGCACCGCTGATCAATGAGGAAAAAGCAGTAAAGAGAAACAATACCTAGTTGATCAAATGCAGCAGAGATGACCTGAAAAACCACATCCCACACTGCATTGTACCTGAAATCAAGAAAGCCTTCTATAATAGCACATATCTTTTCAATGATTGTGGGACCAGACTTCCTTAATCCTCCTCCATGATTCAGGTTTAACTGTTCAATTCCTTGCTTGATCAAGTTCTCATCAAGGCAAGAATATATTAAACTCTTCAGTGCCTCTGTCGCAGCAAAAATAGCTTCCTCGTGCTCACCAGCCAAAATTTCTAACAATAAAAGAAACAAGTCAACAACATAGCTCACCATTCTACCTGATTACATACCCAAAGGATAACTAGAAAAATCATATGAAAAGCTAACCTCCAAGGGAATTAAAGATTATTGGAAGCTTCACAACACACATATTCCTATTTAAACAAAATACTCTTTTGGTTCCCAAATTTAGTAGGCGTGCTACAGATGCCAAGCCATCAGCTGATTTCTCCTTTTCAGGTATAAAGTGCGCCAAGGAGCACAATAGCTCAAGTAAGAACTCAGGAGAAAAGTTTGAAGCTTGTCTAGAACATAAAGTCTGCAAAACCTCCATAATACTCCTAGTGACACTTAATTGTCGCATATCCAATAAGTATTTGCAGTATTTCAGAATAATGTTTGTAGATTTTATTGAAATCAGGTCAATACAGTCCTTTAAAGCATTTAAAATATATAGAACTTCTCTAGCTCCTTTGGACTCTTCCACGGCAACTGAATTAGGAGGATTTGATCCACAGAGCAGTAGGAATCTCTCAAGAGCAGAGGTAATACCTTCACTTGCTAATAACAATACTGTAGATCCTTGGAAACTTTGTAAAACATCATGTAAGCAGGCATAAGACTGTTTTCTCACCTACAAAGAACTCCTTGAAACATATTAGCATGCCTACAAAATAACTGGAAGTCACTGTCAAATAGGCATAGGGTGTATATGCAATAGATAACGAAAGTAAATTTATTCTCCAATAATGGTTAGGAAATGTGTAAAGCTAAATGCATGAAAATAAAATTAATCAAAAATATTTTGAACATTATAGAGATATTAGTTAGGAAAAAAAAAACAATAGAAGTATAAGCATTTACAAGAAATTACAATTAAAAAAAATCTTCACTTTGGTTTTTCTTAAATCAAGCAACAAACCCAAAAAAAAAAATTTTGCTCAATGTTTCTATCATGGCAACAATATATAGCACCATATCTAAAATAAGTGGTAATTGATGCAAAACTCGTGGTCTCCTCAGCCGATGGCATATTGTGCAGGGGCTTTTTTTTTTCCTTCCTTGCAGCCATCTGTTCCGAGTTCTCCTAGATGATAGGCGCTCTCTTGTAATTGCTAGCTATGACTTCCTGCTATGAGATTTCCTTGCTATTGTGACTTGCGGATTTCTTTGACAATGGATTTCTGCCTACAGTTTTGTTTCTCTCCCGGCTGCAATTTTTTGGGATGGTTACCTATGCAGGATTTCAAACTCTTATCCTTTTGGGATGAGCCTACCAACACAACTTCTAATTATTTTTTATTTAGAAATTGAGGGTGTTTGTGATTATAAATATGAGTTTTCTGGGACATGTTAAAAAATATTCTATGATGATTTCTGATTTTATTCAATAGAACTTTGGTCGGATAAAATTCGTTCTAGCATATTCAAATTTCAAGGGATGTCATATCTTTGTATTGGCATAATTCCTAGGTCTTTTATTTGGTGATTTCTCTTCTTTTCTCAACCTAATTCTTGGACATCTAGTAATCAGTCAAATCATGTGATTGAGTTTGATCAAATTTGGCACAACCTTATCTTGGAGTGCTGCATGACTTTCAATGAACATATGACTCTTTTAAAATCCATAATTTCACAATAAGATTCTTAAACGGACATTAAATAATCATTTTTTAGAATTTGATCTGTTTTTAGTCTTAAACTTAAAAGAACAAAAATTCTTCCAAATTAGAAATGATTGTGAAATCAACCCAGCATACATAATTTGTGCACCTTGTCCTAAATCTACATTAGGAAATCCCAGACACTAGGATATTCTGCATCATATTTGGTGTCAAAGCTTAGAGTTTTCTTTATTGTTCACTAGAAGTAAAACATAATAATCGAGTCAACAAACAAAACACCAAAAGATGCTGAACAAAACAGTTAAAATATGCTTCTAAAGTCTAAACAACTACAACATGACTAATATGATATTCAAAATTATATACCTACATTTAACATGAAATATAATCTTAGAGAACTTTTTAAAAACTTTGAATACTTTTTATAAAAGATATAATGTCTAATTCATAAGTAGTTTAATTGGTTAAAAATGTTATTATGATTTTATATCTCTAATTATTAGTTTATGCTTGTTGTTTAGTTTGCAAATAAACCACCAAAAATTGGTTATTGAAAGTCAATAAGTTACTCTATTTTTTTTTTTTTAACATCGTATAGCTTTTGTGTTGCATCGAGAATGAATTTTTCATTTACCCAGGGTGTCATATTGTAAACACAAGTTTTGTAATCAATTATAATAAAAATTTCTCTTTATTACCCTCTCGCTCTCTTTCCACTTTATGTTTACCCATAAGCTTATCTGGTATCAAAGTACGCAAATATATTACAATTTTTCTATGATCCCTTGCTGTTGTCTTGAAATCACAAGAGATTAATCCAAACATGTTGTAGTGTTTTGATCCCTATTTCATCTTGAAATCGCATAAGGATAATCAGAGTAATGGAGATTGCATTAGCAAAATTGGTTCTAAAGTGTTGTTCAAAAACATGAATCCTAAAAAAACAAGGCTAATTGGAATAAAGAAACCCTAATTAATAATTTCAACAAAGGTTTGAAACTTCGAATCGAGGAGTATTGAAAGGTATTCCTCTTTCATTTTTCTTGCTCTTGTAGTTGGTATTAGAGCACCCAAAATCAAAAACTAAAGATGAGGTTGATAAGATCGAAGATCGAGAAGTTCACATGGCAAAATGACTTCAATTTTGGAGATTAAAATTTAAGGTATTGTTTATGGCAATGTTAGAAGAAGCATTGCAAAAGATAGAAGCAAAGAACCACATAGATATTTTTAAACAAGGCTTGTGGTGCAATCCTCTTGAGTAATGGAGACGAAGTTCAAAGTGAGATTGCTAAGGAGTTGTCCATTAACATTCTGAGGAAACTTGAATCCTTGTACCTTAAAAGATCCCTTGAAAATCAATTATGCATTAAAATGACATTACACGACTAACAAATGGAAGAATTTAAATCACTCAAGAAGCATTTGGATGATTTTAGTAAGGCCATAATGGATCTTAAGATCATTGATTATAAAATTGAGGATGAAGATGTTAGACCGGTCCACTGGACCGGTCCAGCCGGTCCGCACGGGACCGGCAGTTCGCGTAATACGTGAAATCTACGCAGGAGGCGGAGATAGGGCTGGCCGTCCGCTCAAGAAGAGCATTTTAGGAAGCAATTTTGATGGTTTTGAGAGGGAAATTTGAATGTAGGGACTGTTTAGGGATTTCCTTTTGATTTGTATGCATTAAATAATAGATTTTCCTAGGGTTTGAGCATCTTGAATTTGGCTGAAATTTGAGATCTCTTAGATTTAGGTTTCTTTGGGCTCTAGCGGCGTTTAGAGATTTGGGAGAGATCGATCCTCCTCTCGAATTGAGGATCAATTGTATCTTTTCTATTATGTTGCATCTATTAGTAAAATACAAGTCTTTTCTCCACTGTTTTCTCTCCGATTTGCTATTTTTCCACTGTTTTGGGGCTGATTTCTGCTGTGGACAGCTGGTTGTCATTGATTATTGCTTCTAAAGTGGTTAGGAAATACTTGAAATCTAGTATTTCCTATCAAATTGGTATCAGAGCGTCGTTTTTTGGACCTTAGGCAACGAAAATCCTGATTTTTCCGCGAGCTTTTGACTTCCGGAAGTGATATTTTTGATATCCGTTGGGAAGAAAGATGGTCGGAAAGAAGGTTGACGTCTTGGAAGGCGAAGTCGGCCAATTGAAAGCCGATTTGGAGGAAAGATTCTGCAAAACTTTCAAAATCAAATCACCTCCAACAATGAAAGGTTGGAGGGGAAGTTCACCGCGATGGAGGAAATGATGAAGAAACTACTTGAAATGAAGACCAATCCGGCGACATCGAAAGTAAGGGAGACTACCGACTGTCATGGCATGCAAGGAAATTCGAACCCCTTGAGGGGGAGGAAAAATTCGGAGGTGGAGATCCTAGAAGAGGAAAACGACATGCCCCCTCTAGAACCGCTTTCTAGAGAGAAGATGAGTAGGGGATATGACCAACGGGAGGCTGATTTGGTCGAAAGGAGGGAAGAATTCAATCGCCGAGGTGCTGAATTTGAAAGAATCCAGCGTTGAGGTGCTGAATTTGAAGGGGGAAGGGAAGAAATTCATCGCCGAGGAGCTGAATTCGAAAGGATTCAGCGTCGAGGGGCTGTTTTTGAAGGAAGAAGGGAGGAACGTCATCGTCGAGGTGCTGAATTTGAAGGAATTCAGCGTCGAGGTGATGATTTCGAAGGAAGAAGAGGTGAGTATGAAGAGAGATTCGAATATAATCGTTGGAGGGATGATCGGGACACTTGGGGGGACTCTTCCCCTTCGAGGAGTGGGAGGTTATGGAGGGTACCGGGGAAACGGAGGAGACCCACGAGTGAGGAAGCTGAAAATGCCCGTCTTTGAGGGCGAGATGGCCATGGCTGGATCTACAAAGTGGAGTGTTACTTCGCTGTCAACGGGTTATGAAAATTTGACAGCGGCGGGTCTGTGTCTGGAAGGGAAAGCTCTGGCATGGTATCAATGGCGTGACAGGAGGGAGCCCATACGGAACTGGAGAGAGTTCAAGGATTGCTTATTAGATCGTTTCCAAACTGACGGGGGAGGAGACTTCTATGAGCAATTCTTTGCCTTGACTCAAGAAGGGACTGTGGCAGATTATCGGGATCGGTTTGAGTACTTGGCTAGCAGATTGGATCACATTTCAGAGTCAGCCTTAGAAGGAAACTTCATGAAGGGGCTGAAACCAGAGATCCGAACAGCAGTCAGGGTACTGGAGCCGAGGAACCTGGGAAAGGCTATGGAGCTGGCGCAGTTGGTAGAAGTTCAGAAGAAAGCAGAAAGAGGGGCTTGAGGTAACTGCTCATGAGGCTCTTACAGGATGATGACCACTCCTCTAGCACCCAAGGGGCCTGCATCAGGCAATAGTAATGAGACCATCCGGGAGAAGCCAGTAGGAGGAGGGAGTGGGGGAAATTTCAAGAGGCTGACAGAGAAGGAGATGCAGGATAAGAGGACTAAGGGGTTGTGCTTCAGATGTGATGAGAAGTACATGTCAGGGCATAAGTGCAAGGACCGAACTCTTCAGGTTCTCCTTGTCTGTGAAGACAAGGAAGACGAAAAGGGAGGTGGGAGAAGATCTGAAGAGGAGGAGAAGGTTCACCTGGATGTGGCAGAAATCTCTCTGAACTCTGTAGTGGGATTTACTTCGAGTCACACTATGAAAGTGAAAGGAGAGATAGCTGGCCGTGAGGTGGTGGTGCTAATTGATAGTAGGACTACCCACAATTTTATTTCCACTCAAGTCGTTGACCAATTGGGATTGAAGTTGGTGGACACCGGTTGCTATGGAGTGATGATAGGTACAGGGAAGGTGGAGAAAGCCCAGGGGATCTGTAGAGGAGTGGTGTTGACCATCCAGGAGATTCAGGTGAGGGAGAATTTTCTCCCACTAGAGTTAGGAAGTACTGATGTCATCTTGAGAATGAAATGGTTGCAAACTTTGGGGGAAACCAAGGACAATTGGGGAGCACTCACGATAGAATTAATAGTGGATGGAAAAAAGGTGGTTATAAGGGGAGATGCAAGGCTATCCAAAGCCATGACATCATTTAAGACCATGGTTAGGGACATACAAGAGGTGGGGGAAGATTATGTGGTGGGACTACATAAGTTGGATGCGATCAGATTGGAGGAGGGATGGGATGTTTCTCTTTCTATGCAACCCTTGGTTCAGCAATACAAAAAAGTTATTCAGTCAGCTCAAAGATGGTCACCTCCGCGGGAACACGAGCATATTTCCACCTTGAGGACAAGGTGGATCTTTGGGAGGGGAGTATTGTTAGACCGGTCCAGCCGGTCGGCACGGGACCGGCAGTTCGCGTAATACGCGAAATGTCCGCAGGAGGCGGAGATCGGGCGGGTCGTCCGCTCACGAAGAGCATTTTAGGAAGCAATTTTGACGGTTTTTAGAGGGAAATTCGAATGTAGGGACTGTTTAGGGATTTCCTTTTGATTTGTATGCATTAAATAATAGATTTTCCTATGGTTTGAGCATCTTGAATTTGGCTGAAATTTGAGATCTCTTAGATTTAGGTTTCTTTGGGCTCTAGCGGCGTCTAGAGATTTGGGAGAGATCGATCCTCCTCTCGAATTGAGGATCAATTGTGTCTTTTCTATTCTGTTGCATCTATTAGTAAAATACAAGTCATTTCTCCACTGTTTTCTCTCCGATTTATTAATTTTCCACTGTTTTGGGGCTGAATTCTGTTGTGGACAGCAGGTTTTCATTGATTATTGCTTCTAAAGTGGTTAGAAAATACTTGAAATCTAGTATTTCATATCAGAAGATCTTGTCGTGATCCTCTTAAGCCCTTTGCCTACAATGTATAAACATTTTGTAAATACTAAGTTATATGGTTAAACCACTTTTACTATGCCAAAAGTGAAATCTATCCTAAATTCCAAAAAATTACTGAAAAATCAAAGGAAAATGTTGGTGATACTATTATGGCACATGGAAGAATGGAAAAATGTGATTTCAAGTTTTCAACAACAAGCATTAATCAATATCCAAGTCAAAGTTCAAGAAAAAATATGCTTCATTTCTTACAAGGAAGCTCAATTGAAGAAGATGTGTCGTGAAAGCAGATGAAGATGCCTAAAGAAGAAAAAGAATCAGACAGCTTGTGGTTATTGAGGGATATTAAAGTGCAAAGGATGGATTCTTGATTTTGGGTGCTCTTTCACATGTGCCCAAATTACCTTGGTTTGCATCAAGAAAAGATTTGGATGTCAACATGGTGATGCATGGAAACAACAAGACTTGCAAAATCATGGAGATTGACAAGATAAGAATCAAGGTGTTGGATGACACTCAATGGAAACTATAAGAACTGAGGTATGTACCTGAGCTCAAGAGAAACAAAAATTTCACTAAGAGTCTTAAACAAATGCAATAATGAATGCAAGAGTGAAGGTGGAAGCTTAAGAGTATATAAAGGCTCATTTCTTGCCATGAAGGGAATCTTGAATAGTGGAGTGTGTTTCTTGATTGAAAGATCAAACATTGAAGGATCAGTTAAAGCAACTATAAACTCAACAAATGCAACCCAATTAACGAATAAGAGACTTGACCACTAAGACAAAGAGGAATTAAAGAGCTTGAGTCATAAGGTCTGGTATGTATAGACAAGATAAAGAACCTTGACTTTTTTGAGCATCATGTTATAGGAATTACATAAGTTAAAGAAACTCATATTCACACTTGAAGTGCACAGGACAAATGGCGTTCTTGATTACATTAATTCAGACCATCGGCAGCCTTCTCAAATAAGCTCACATAGTAATGTAAGATATTATCTTTCTTTAATTGATGATAATTCAATAAAGATATGCGTATATTTTTTAAAACACAAAAATGAGGCATTCCAAAAAAATTCAAGGAATGTAAACAACTTGTTGAAAGTTAAATTTGTAAAAAAGTTGAAAAAAAAAATGAAGGACTAGCAATGGGCTTGATTTTTGTGCTAATGAATTCACAAAATTCTGCAAAGAAAAGAGGATATTAAGGCACAACACAGTGAAGATGACTCCATAAGAAAAAGGGTCATCAGAGAGGTTCAACAAGATGATTCTTGAAAAGGTAAGATGTATGCTAAGTAATACAAGATTGATTAAAAGCTTTTGCGCTGAAGAGGTTTAGCATTACAATTTATTTGATCAACAGATACTCATCCTCAACCATTGGCTTCAATACACACTAAGAAGCTTGAAGTGGGATACCAGCTAATTACTCTTTGTTAATGGTCATTGGATGTAGACCTTGTGATCACATTGATACATGAGCAATGAAAAGCATTTTTATATGCACTTTCATTTGTGAGCCACATGCAATGAAAAGCATTTTCATTGACTATCCTCAATGAATTAAAGGGTAAAAGTTACAGTGCTTGAAACCATTATTGACAAAATTTATAATAGGGATATTGTATTTAACAAATGGTGAATGACTAAAATTATTTCATTGAATAAAGACAAGTCAATTGATATTAAAAGGTCAATGAAGCTTGAGGTGAAGCAACCAAGCAAGAAAGTTACGATGACAATGATCAAGAGTTAGTTGAATCACATCTTGAAGAATTTGGTTAACAAACTATCGAATAAAGGCTGAGAATTTTTGTCATAGCAAGATGCAAACTTCAGCTGCTCTGGCGACAAACATTCCTCCTTTCTTCCAAAGTTCAACAGGCGGTAACTCTCCATGACTTTCCACCAATTTTAATGAATCTAGATAAATTTTAGATAAAAATGTTCAATTTGATAATTATCTATCAGCAGAAAAGGACATCCACTTTTTCTTGGCAAAAAAATTTATTTGATCAACATAATAAGTGCTTATGCGTCATGAGTTTTTTGTATATTTTGTCGAGAAGCATTGCATTTCTCATAAAGAAAAATAAATAGAAGCTTCCACATAATACCTTAGAATTGTTATCTGTTACATAGTTCAGAAGAATCCCATATAGTTGTGACATGCTGGAGCAATTGGACTTGTCACTAATTACGAGCAAATGCGATATACACTTGAGCGCTGCAATCACCCCATCCACAGGAAGCGATCGGTATCCTAAAACTCGAGCTAAGCTTTCAGAAAAGATACCCCCTTTATTTTTAAGAATGGCGGGAGGCACTCTGGGGAGTATGATAGAAATGAAACAAATGATAGCTGCGACATCTGGGTCTCCACCCGCGGTAGATGGATCGCCGATTAATCGGATAAAGGAGGAAACAGCGGCGGCAAAATATGTAACAGGTGTGAGTGCCAGACCCTGCTCCTTGAGGGCCAGAGAAATGGCGCCAACTGTGGCACAGATATTACGGTGTTCCTCCTGTGGAGAATTCTGGAACCTAGCGAGAACGGCGGCAGCAATGTCTTCCAAGGAAAATTGTTCATTCCCCGGAAGATGGGAAATCTCCATCTCCGCATCCATGGGGCTGTTTTGCAACAAGATTTCTGCTAAATCCTGCCAAACGGGATTTGAGCTCCCCTCCGTTTCTCTCTTTTTGCCCTAAATCCTGTAGTTCGGCGGATTTAAGGGATTTGTCCGAAGAAGCACGCGAAAGAGGAAATGTTACCTTCACAGCGAGCGAGCTCTCGTAGTTGCTTCCGATGAAAAAACTTGTGATCCGACAGGAAGAGAACGCCGTCGAAAGGAGCGAAGTTGAACAGCAACGAAGGAGCAGAGTGACTCGTGCAATCTCGGGGCTGTTTGGTATCGGATTTATCGTGGGACTTAAGTCGGATTTACGCTAAATCCAGCCAAACGGTTTTTGTGCGCGCTTAAAATCCCGGATTTGCTGATTTACGGCTTAAATCCCGGATTTACTAAATCCCTCGGTTCGGCGGATTTAACGAGATTTAGCCGAAGATGCGCGCGAAAGAGCGTAAGTTACCTTCACAGCCAGCGAGGTCCCGTTCTTGCTTCCGATCAGAATGTCGTAACTTCCGATCCGACAGGAAAGCGAGGTCCCGTTCTTGCTTCCGATCAGAATGTCGTAACTTCCGATCCGACAGGAAAGGAAAGTCGTAGAAGGAGCGAAGTCGAACAGCCACGAAGGAGCCGAACAAGCGACGCGTGCAATCTATACACCTGCAAAGCAACAAGCCGAACAGCAGTAACGAAAAGAGGAGATAACGGCAACCCTAGACGCCTATAAATTTTTATTCATTAACTTAATTGATATAATTTATATTATTAATAATTAAGTAAATTAATTAAATAACTAATTGTATAATTAGTGCATAATTTAATTATCTAATTTAACTTAATTGTATATTTAGTAATTAAATATTAAAATGATTAGCATAATTAATATAACTTAAAAATATATTAGTAAGTATATAATTAGCAGTGTAATTAATAATTAATGAGTACTTTGTACTTAACATGTTATTAAATTCATAACACATTAATTTTTATTTTTAATTATATATTTATTTTTTAATTTATAATTATCTTATTCACATTTAAATTCCTAACTGCCATAAATCTTGAAATATTTTACCAAATAATTTTTCATAATTTAACAGGATTTAACATTTGACATACCGAACAGATTTCAAGATTTAACACATTTTGTATTTACTAAATCTAAATTTACAATATTTACTAAAACCCACTAAAGTTAAATTCCACTTGTTGACAAACAGCCCCGTACACCTCCTGCGAAGCAACAAAGCCGAACACCAACGACGAAAAATAAACGATAAAAAGCAAACCCTAGACGCGGGACTCCTCTAAGCTAACCTATTATTGGTAAACTTAATAAATATAATTTTAAATATTAATAATTAAGTATATTAATTAAATAATTAATAGTATAATTAGTGCATAAATTAATTATCTACTTTAACACAATTAAATAGTTATTAATAAAAATAAAATTAAAATTAATATAACTAACTTAATTAATATAATTTAATATATAAATTATTAAATATATAATAGTGTAAATAATAATTAAATAATTAATTACTTTTAGAATTCTTAATTGATTAATATGATATTTAATAATATAATATATAATTAAAATTAACTAAATAATACTTAAGTAATTAATGAAGTTATTAGAAGGATTATTAGTTAAATAATTAGTTTTTTTTCAAAATGATTAGTAGGATTAAATAGAATTTCAAATAGAATAATTATTATATAATATTATAAATTAAAATTATATCATTAATTAGTAATATAATATTTAAATGATTAATGAAATAATTAATTATATAATGAATAATTAAAATTAATTAAATAACACTTTAAATTAATTAAATCATTAGTAGGAGTATTGTTGAAATAATTAGTTATTTAAAAAATCAACTAGTTAATTAGATAATTATTCATATAGTTATGTATCAAATACTTATTAAATTAACACATAAACAAGTAATTTAATAAACAATACTATAATTAGTAATTAAATTATTTAATAATAAAACTAATTACTAATTAAATTTTTTACATTATAATTTGTATATATATATATATACACATTTATTAAAAAAAGAAATCAAGCTTAAAAATAATATTTTATATTTAAGAAAAATATATGTAATTTTTTATTTAATTTGTATTAATTGATATATTTAAAAATAATATTTATTAATTAAGTTTCCTCAATTATTTAAATAGCTTGATAAATAATTTATTGATATATTTAATTTGATTATTATGATTATGGTAGTCTTAGTCTACTAAAGAATGATGTAGGCTAAGAATTTCATAAAAAAAAATATAAAAAATCATATAGCCAAATAATTTAATTGAGTTTAAGTGTTTCAAATATTTTTTATGATTACCCCACATAGGATTTATTGAATTCGAATATTCAGGATTACAAAATTCTACCTGAGTGAAATCCTACTCGCCAGCAAATAGCTAGGCAAATACCCTATGGCTCAAGCCTCAAGGAAACTCACACCACGAACGAGAGCAAAATATAAATTAATAAATTTATCATAATTGTATTAATTAAGTATGATTAAATTGATTGAAATGAATCAATTATCACCAAGGTTTCATTTGGAACGATTTTCTTACTGCTTCTTAAAACAGTTTTTTACTACAAAAAAAAAATTATACTAAAAAGTTGTTTTAAGAAGTAATAATAAAGTCGTCTCAAACTAAGCCTAAATTTCTTTTGTATAGGCTATTTGGTTGAAAGTAAAGTTGGCGTTTAATGTTCCTTTTGTAGGGATTTTGAAAATATTCGTGTTTAGTTTCATGAAAAATAGAACAGTGCAAAATATTTCAAATGTAATGAAAATTATTCTAGTTCATTTTTAAAGTAAATTCTCACAATTTTGAGTGAATTTTTTACTATAACTATGCTTCTTTACTACTACCCCCACCCCCACCACTAATTGTCGCCAACCACCGCCCTATCGCTGGCCACCACCTTCGCCACTGAACACCCTCCATTGCCTGCTGATCACAACCATTTTAAACTTTACACTACATATAGTTTAACAATATTTTAGCTGAGCTAACAAGTTATCAAGATTTAGGTTTTGTCTAGATTGGCTTTCTTACTCTTTTTAAAGCAGTTTTTTAGTTAAAGAGTTGCTTTAAAAAGTAGTAAGAAAGCCGTCCCAAACAAAACTTTAACCTTCATAAATCACATTTACATAAATTAAGAAAAGATTGTTTCGTTGAAAGTGATTAGAATCAATGCTGAAGCCTAGAGGAGGCGTGTTTAATTGTTACAGCAGTAAATGATGTGAAATTCTCTCTTTGGTTGTTACAAATTTGCTACTAAAAGGCCTTCAGGCACATTGCAATCACAGTATTTTTACAGCAGTTCTATAATTTTCGGGAAGATGCAATAATAATTGAAGCAGCAATATTCTCATTCTTCCCATATAACCTTCTTCTTTCTAGTAGATGGTATCCTTGTCGGTATATTCAATTTTACATAAGGTATAATTCTTCATGAATCTTGAAGGTTATTAAATCATTTAGGATTTGTTTGGGACGGCTTTCTTACTGTTTCTTGAAATAGCTTTTTTGTACAAAATTTTAATTTTTGTACTGAAATGCTACTTTAAGAAGCAATAAAAAAGCCGTCTCAAATGAAACATTAATCTCGATGTTCACGACGTAGAATTACTTAAGCCGAAAAATATGATGTTCCATTTTATGTGGCTTAATCTCATTTATGACTAATTTATGATCATTATACTTGCCTTTAGTATGAAGAGTAAGAAAGTTGTTTTTATAATTAAATTTTTTGAATGATTTAGAAGAATTAATATAAAAGATAACTCTTGAATAATAACTTTTATTAGGTCATCTCCAACCGAGAACTCTATTTTTCACGCCAAAATAGCGCAAAAAGCAAAAATGGTGTGGTGCTGCTCCAATCCAACGACATTTTTTTGCTTCTGCGCCAAGGTAACGACCCTTCTCCTTTCCCGCATTTTTCCGGTTGACAAAGAAAAATGGCGTGGGTGAATAGTGCAACGCCAATATTGGCGTTGCACTGTTCACCCGCAAGCAAATGGAGGATTTTTTGGCGTTCGGCTGGAGCGAAGGAATGACGCCAAACGCTCGTTTGACGTTCGGTTGGAGATGCCCTTAGGTCCGGTGTAAGGACGTAGAGGAACGTCCAGTCGAAGGCAAAATCCCGCCAAAACTCGGTATTTGCTCGTTATTGCTATGTATTATTTGATAATAACGAGGAATACCGCTCTGTGAAGACCAATACCGAGTTATACTGAGCTATACCGAGCAATATCGAGTTGTACCGAGTTTTTTCTAGGAAAAACTCGGTACAACTTTCGTATAACTCAAAAAAACTCGGTACAACTTTTGTATAACTCGGTATTGCTCGGTATAGCTCGGTATAACTCGGTATTGGGTCTTCAAGTGATGGTATTCCTCGTTATTGTTTGGTATTGCTCGGTATTTCTCATTTTTTGGCTCAATTTGGCCTCCAATCGGACGTTCCTCTACGTCCGGTCGGAGGACGTAATAATTGTTCCTTGAATAAAGAGTTTTTATTGGAGGAGATTTACATGAACATGTTGGTAGAGAGGTAGATGATTTTAAAAACATTCATGGTGGTCATGGGTTTGGAATGATAAATGAATGTGGCAATACTATATTATATTTTTGTTTAGATTATTTTTTTTAATTGCTAATATCTTATTTAAGAAAAGGAATAAGTATCTCATCACTTATAAAAATAAATATAGTACAACTCACATTGATTATTTTCTTATAAGAAAATTAGATCGTTTGAATTGCAAAGATTATAAAGTTATTATGAGTAAAAATCTATGTATCCAACATTGATTATTAGTTTTAGACATTAAGATAAATGGGCAGAAAATAAAAAATAAAGTAAAACGATATTCTAAGATTATATATGAGCATTTAAAGAATATTAACAAAAATATTTTTTAGAGTAAGATTTTAGATCTTAAGATTTTGTCTGTGCATGAGGATATTAATATTATGTAGGAAAAGTTGCTAGTGATATTAATAATATTGCAAAAGATGTGCTTGGAGTATCAAAGGAAAAAAACCCCTAATAGTAGAAAGAGTTGGTAGTGGAATCCAAATGTGCAATAAAAGATTAAAAATAAGAAGATTTATTATAAAATTGATTTAATTGTAAAAATTATGATGATTGAAAAAGATATAAAGATGCTTGTAAGGAATCTAAGAAAGCAATATACGAAGCAAAAACCTTAGCTTTTAGTGATTTATATAATATATTATATACAAATGAGGGAGAAAGATATATATATAAGTTAGCCAAACAAAGAGATATGAGTAGTAAGGATTTAGTTTGAGTAAAATGTATTGAGAATGAATATCAAAAAATAATTTTCTTAGAACATGATATTCAACAAAGGTGGATGAGATATTTTGCTAACTTTTTAATGAAGATTGTGAAAAAAAGATTAACTATAGTGACCTTAACACCCTAAATGAAAATAAATATTTATGTTTTTATCGACATATTAGTAAAACCAAAATTAGTGAGACCTTAAAGAAAATGAATGGTGGAAAAGCTGTTGGACCTGATGATATTCCAATAAAGGTGTGGAAATGCTTAGGAGATGAAGAAATTTTTTGACTTACTAAACTTTTAATATTATTTTGAAGACTAAAAAGATGTCAGATGAGTAGATAATGAGTGTGTTCATTCATATTTTTAAGAATAAAGGTGATGCACAAGATTGTGCGAATTATAGAGGAATTAAGTTAAGGTGTCATACTTTAAAATTATGGGAGCGAGTTATGGAGCATAGGTTGCGACGTGATACAAATGTTTCACAAAATCAAATTGGGTTCATGTCAGGTAGGTCGACTATGAAAGTCATACATTTATTAAGATTTTTTGATTGAGAAATATAGAAAAAATAAAGATGATCTACATATGATATTTATTGATTTAGAAAAAAACATATGATGAAGTTCCAAGAGAAGTGCTATGGAGAGTTTTTGAAAAGAAAGGAATTAATAACACTTATATTCAAATCATTAAAGATATGTATGTAGGAGCTATTACTTGTGTTCAAACACAAGGTGGTTTGACCAAGTATTTCCCTATTTCGGTTGGGTTACATCAAGGATCAGGCTTAAGCCCATATCTTTTTGCTTTAGTCATGGATGTTCTCACTAGACATTTGCAAGATGATGTACCTTGGTGTATGTTTTTTGCTGATAATATTCTTCTTGTTGATAAGACTAGAGAGGGAGCTAAAAGTAAACTTGAATTATGAAGGTCAACCTTATAGTCTAAAAAATTTTGCTTGAGTGGATCTAAAATGGAATATATAGAGTGTAATTTTAGTAGTAATATACCGAGTGAGGGGATTGTGACTTTAGGTGATCAAGTCATTAATAAGAGTACACATTATAGATACCTTGGATCTATTGTTCAGAGTGATGATAAAATTGTTTGGTTATTTACCTCAAGTGTTTTTGGTGCCTTTGGTTTTTCACTCATTTGCTTTTTTATCTTATTAGTTTTGGACATAGGTTTTTATGTTGACGGAATGTCGGAATCCTTATCTTTTTTTTGCTTTATCTTGCAGGCTCTAAGCATTGATGATCCATATTCAATCCCGAGTGGATTGTCATGTTGGTAACATTTTGAAGATACATTACCATTTTATAGATACCTCACTTGTTATAGAGGTTGTGGAGGGATCATTAATGCACATACCTTTTCTTAGCCACTTTCCCCCTATATAACTTATTTGTATTTACAACACTATCAATGTAATTATATACTATTGTGATGATTTTAATAGTAACAACACTGCATAAAAGCAAAAGTTAAAACCGTTACTAATTACTTTTTATTAAATACAAATACAACAATTTTGAAGTCGTTAGAAAACCACAACAATAAATTTAATTACGTTTTAAATTGCTTCAATAGTAAAAAAAAAAAAGAAAAAAAAAGATACTAAATCTTATTTACAACTAATGTATCGTTATTGAGTATTATTTTGAAATTTGTTTTTTTGGGATATCTATCTCTATAAATGATAGATCGATACTTATAAACACAAATCTCAATATAAACCATAATATCTAAATCCTATAATCTAAACCTTATAATATATCCTAAATCCTAATCGACAAGACACCGATTTACAATGAGATCAATGCACTTAACACATTATCAAATTTATAAGAGCATTATTAGCATTAATCATAAAATTAGGGGCCTAATTCAATTGTTTATCATCAATGGGGTGTCATGATAGCCTCTAAACAAGCTTGACTTTTGCAATTATTTATCTATAATCATAGAAAAATCAGTATGACTTTAATAAACATATATATATATATATATATATATATATATATATATATATATATATATATATATATATATATATATATATATATATATATATATATATATATATTCATAGAGGTGAGATGACTAGTCTCCTCTTCTTACCATTCACCAAATTGGGCAATTTGGTCAAAGAAAAGCTATGGCCTAGAGGTGTCCTATGGAAAAATTTATTTTGTACAGACGCCGAATGCCGTCCTGAGACCAACAAGAATGCGCCACATCATCTTTTTGCTCGGTACCACAAATAAAAAATGCTGATGTGGCTGCACTTGATTTACCTCTAAATATAGAATTGAGTTTGACTTTCGCACAAAATAATTTTCCTAGTGGGGCACTCAACCAATTTTGGTCACGCAATTATATTAACAGTGAAAAGCAAACTTGTTTAGCTTTTTTTAAAAAACAGCTATGAGCGAATAAATAATAGATAAGTGGATAAGTTTATTTCAAAACTAAATGATTAATAAAACATAGAAAGTTCCACGTCTAAAAGTGAGCCCATTATTATTTTAATTATATATGATAAAGATTAGAATATTATTTAGTAATATAAATATTTTTGTATTATAAGTAGATTATTAGATCTAGGAATCGCAAAAATTGTCTTCATCGAGATGGTCCCAGTACCGACGTTCAAGGAGATCCAGTACATCAGCTCCTTGGCATCGTGTAGGCTACAGCAGTTTTTTTTTTTTTTTTTGCTTAAGCGCACCCTCAAATATCCATTATTTATATTCCTGAAGTTGTATGATAAAAAAGCCCGAGTGGATTAGGGACCAAATAGTTATATGATTAATATCAACATTGGTGTTGCTATCTTGTTGGGAATAATGATTATCAATCAAAGTCCTACATGAGATTCTGGGTGAGTACCCATTAGGTACACATGTTTTACTCAGACTAGCTTCACCCACCCATGCCCACCTATGATGACTTTCAGGATTGTCGTACCCACCTATATCCACCCACTTTACTTTCAATGCTTTTTGAACGCAGCCTGCCACAGATTGATGGCCATGAGGCTTGTTGCCCTTTGCTCTGATTGCAAACTTTCAAGCCGCATATCAAAATTTACCGCAGTCATTGCGTGGTTAAGTGTTTCACACTACTTAGTGAGGATTGCAGTAATATAAGATATACGGTGATTAACAATATAAATTGATTTATCCCCCAATATTGAGTACCCACCCATACCCACCCAGAATATAATGGGCGTACCCATAGCCACCCCACCCATACCCATTGGGTATGGGTAAGTACATGGCTGGGTGTGGGTATGAGTACCCAATACAAGGCTCTGTTATCAACACACGTGTTAATGATTGATATTAGTCTTATTAGCAACAAAGGCCTTTAACATTAATGGTGATGATGAATGTTGAGGTTGGTGATAATGGTCGGTGATGCTGATGCATACTGTGGGTGTTGGCCTTTGTGGAGTGGACAAATTTATAGTGCATATAGAAAGAATTATATATATACATTTTCAATAAATCCTTCTTGTGGCCTTGTCTATGCCTTCCTAAATTTGTGAACATATGGCATATTTAAATTTTTTTTTAACATAAACATCATAATAATTTCAACAAAAAATAAAACAAATTAGCCAATTTATATGTAATATTTTGAGGCATGTATATGTCTTAATTATATCAGTATTAAACTATTAAGTGATCTTGGCTTCGTTATCTTTCCTTGAAATGTATATTTTGATTATAATATTTTAAAAAATAGACTTCAAATAATTCCAAGTTGATTCCAAATATTTCGAAGGTATGTTTTATTGGATAATTTTAAAATGCATGTAATTTAGAAAGTCAAAATGATTTGAATGCCTACATTTTAGAAATACAGAGTGATTTAAATTATTGCATTTAAAAAACTCATGAAATGTTTGGTTAGTGCAAAGTAAATGCATTGATTTTTTTTTTTTTTTTGCTATGATATATGCTGGATTGAAATACAATAGCTGGCATAAGCAAAGGACAATTGGTGGCGATGCATAATGGCGGGTGGTGGTGGCAGGGACAATATACGATAACAAACTGTGAAAAGATTGTGGGAAGCGAGTGACAAGCAACAACGATATGTGACAATTGTAATAAAAACGATATCATGGGCTAAGAGTCTTTCTTGCACTTTGAATTCACTCGTGTGAGCGGGCAAATCATAAAAAATAGATATATTTTGCATAATTCTAAATTATTTACATGAATATTTTATTTTTTTATATTTAATTTATTTCAAATCAAACATTAAAATAAAAAAAAAATACTTAAAGTCATCTTACTTTACATTTATGCTTACCAATTGTAATAATTATGTAACTATTTGTGTTTTATTAGAAGAACTTTTTTATGATATATCAATTGCCTTATATTTTTTGATATTAAAATTTATCCATCTGAAAATATTTTGGGCCTTAAAAGATTTGCAGCATAAAATTGCAATTAAAATAAAATATAACGTGTGATCTCTCATTGGATCTCAAAATGGACTTTGTACTAAACAAATTGTTGAGAATTGAGCTTATGCAGCAAGATCACTATGGTGTTTAGAAGGGCAGCAAATCCCCTCTTCTCAAGAGTTTGGGACCTCCTTTTAATGGGAGATAAGCTCAACAAAGAAATTTAATGAATGAGACTGCATATTAATTCACATTTGCCCTAAAAGAAGACCACTATGTACAGGGGCGGAACCGGCTTTAATTTTGAGGGGGGGGCAAAAATACAGAACAAAAATAATTAAATATTAAAAAAATAATATTATATATCTATACATTATGAAAAGTTTTTTAAAAAAATTAAGCAAGAAAAATGTATAATTAAATTGTTATTAAAAGCATGAAAGAGAATATTAGAACTAAATGTGAAGAAATATATAGATATTTTAGGGCAAGTTAGGACAAAAGAGGACAAAAAAAATTTTTAGGGGGGGCAAAAAAAAATTTAAGGAGGGGCAAAAAATTTTTTTACTCTCTTATAAATTTTTTTTTTTTAATTTTCTCCTATAAAAAAATTTTTTTTTTTTTTTGAGGGGGGGCAATTGCCCCCCCTAAGCCCACAACAGTTCCGCCCTTGACTATGTATATAAAGCTCGATGTTAGAGCAATTGGTAATTCAAAGGGAAATTTTGGTTAATTGTTTGTGTCCCGACCGAACTGAATATGACCGGATACCATACAAGTCATATCGTGTCCGATCATGGCAAGAACCATAAACTAACCCCAATATTTAGTTAGAGAAGTGCTGAAAAAACTAAACATTTAATTTTGTAGCAAATATCATAATAACCCTCAAGCTTTAACTTTCAATATATATAAACAAACAATATAATCCCTTCTTGCTGCCAATAAAATCTCTTCTCTCTGCCAACAAAATCCTTTCTTAAGGAATATCAAAATAGCTCTTAGGTGTCAGATTCATAATAGCCCTCAGGCTTCAGAGTTTATCACATAACAAATAATAGAATATTGAAAATCGAGATAGACAAAATGCAAAATACCTCGATCTAAGAAACTTTTCAAACTGGATTGATGGCTAAAAATTATATGAAGTCGCTCGAAATAGACTTTATCTCACCAGAAAACTCTATCTCTCACTCACTAGGTGCTGCTCAAACAAAACATAATATAATGAATAGTGGATTTGAATTTTAAGTGCATAATTCGGCCCAGAACCCAAGTGCCATTGTTTCAGCGCTACGGTGCTAGTTCATTTTTCATTTTCTAGAGCTCACAATACCAATGCACCCTTTTAACTTGGACCAACTATAATCTTAATCTTAATGCTAGTGAATTCCTAATGCTATGGACAAAATAACCCCCATTAGAATATACACTTTGCTTATTAAGGAGGAATTATAAAATGTATCAATCAATGTGGTTGAATAGCATATCAAATTCAACTATCCATAAAGAGTTTTTTTTTTTTGGGTCGAGGAGAGATGATGCAGGACAAAAAAGAGATTTCATTGCTAGTTCATCATCAAAATATGATTACATTTTGTGTATAACTTTTATATTATTTCATGTAAAATAGGGCCACCATACATGTGCTTAGAGTGGATTTTCAAATGTTAAATTCTCCTTTGAAAGCTATTCACTTACCATCAAATTGAAGATTCATAATTACAATTGAAGATTTATGAGATTTTTCGAGGAGAATACATACATGATTTTGTATCATTTATATCTTAGTTTTAGAGCTTTGGATTCCTTTAAGGGTGCTTATAATGGCTATTTGCTATTAGTTTCAAATGCATGTTAACAAAAATACAAATATTTTTTACTCTTCCTAACAGCTCAATATCTATCTACCATTTCATATGTTCTCATGCACCCTCTCTATCTTCCAAACACTTTAAATCAATTCATCCCTCATATATTTTCATCATCTTAGTGCCTTAGGAATTCATAATTGAGTGATTTTGATCTTATTAGATAATGTTTTATGTTCAAATGAATTTTTTTAGCGATGTTAAGCATAATTGATATTCAATCAATACAATAATTTTTTTGTGTTGACAAATTGTAATATATATATATATATATATATATATATATATATATATATAGTGCACGAATTTTGATGAAGTTAATGGTTTCATGTATATTCAATTGTTCATACATAACCATTAAAATGCTCTCTCTCTCTCTATATATATATATTATAGTTATCGCTGTCGCCTGTTATAGGTGGCGTGTGAGATTCGCGGGGGCAACGAGAGCACGAGGCTTGCAAGGCAAAATCACCGGTCGAAGTAAACGGCTTCTTGGCGAAGAAAAAATAAAAAAAGGAGAAAGCACCGATCGACCCATTTGTCGCCGTCATCGCCTTCGAAGGAAATAAAGCGGCAGTGAAGGAGGTTGCGAGAGCTTGCTTGGAGAGATTTGAGAGGGATAGAGGTATGGGGGCGGAGGGGAAGAGCTTGAATATTTCTTCCGTCGTTAAGGAGGCAGCTGCCAACGACGGTGGAGGAACGAGTAGCGGCAGCGGAAAGGACGCGACGTCCTTGATCCCTTCGTCGTCCATTTCCATAGACATATCACTCCCGGTTCCGGAGATGAAGCCCGGGATCATGTACGTGCATCTAGTTCTTTTCTTTCTCTCCATTGACTGCTTGCTTTGTCTTCCACTTTGACTAGACCTTTTCTGATTCATGTAGTTATTCTATCCGTTCCTTGATGTTGAGGGACAAATGTCTGCATTTTGTTAACATTGCTCTGTTCGTTTAGGTTATCATAAGCACAATCTTGTTTGTCTTAACAATAATTGCGCCAATTTATCTGATTATTTTTGAAATTTTTTGAAGCGATTTCCCTTCTCCCTTTTTTTTTTTAAGTTCTTGGAGTTTATTTGTGATATCTTCTTGATCTTTCTACTTTATAATCCAATTATGTTATTGTTGAAGTCACTGGTAAATTTTTTATGTTTGGTTCTAAAAAAGATTTTGTTTTTACTCATTTGGCATTATTGTGCAACTTTTCACGTTTTGATTATGCGAGATTTGTCTTTCACAGTGCTAAGTCATTCCTATTAGTTAAAATAGGAAAGGTAACGGGTGTCTGTGTTTATGTGGTGTTAAAGTTATCTTGAATGCCAAGGTGGCATAATGGGCTATATGATGCCTTCTAAAATCTAGAACAGCGCCAACAAAAGCAAGGAAAATTAGAAGACACAACTGCTTTTGTATTGCATATTTGAACCTCTAAATAACCAATGGGAAAAAAAAAAAAAAAAGAACTTCTTGTAGAAAGTAGTGTATATTTGCACTAGATAAGTGAATAGAAGTTCCCTAAAGAGAAAAATAATCACAGTTGGCTCTGTTCTTATCATGAAACAGTTAAGGGATTTTAGCTTAAGTTTGGTTGCTTCTCCCGTTTCTGTACATAAAAGCTGCAAGGAAACCGAGGAATTGGCATATCAACGCACAGAAGCATACTAACTTTAACAATGAATAGCTGAATTCACCATGATCTTGCTAGCTATGCATTATATAGAAAAATTACACAACATCTGCGCTTAGAAAGATTTGTGACTTCAATTGTTAACAGAGGCATGAATTAGACGTTTTGTCCTCTAGGATGGGAGGAATTTCACCATTCAAAGAGTCAGAGTTTGGGAAATAATTTTATCTGAGATACTCTGGAAGGAGGTTGAAAATATTGTGAAAAAAATAAACTCACAAAGGAGATAACAAGATTTAAGTTTTTCGGTTTTGGGAGCAACGAGCACCATGCAGAGAGATGAAAAGAAATTCTTTACTAGATGAGGAAAGAATAATGAAAGGGCATAAGATTTTCAAAAAATCTCCTCTCCTGAAGGGGCTCTCTACAATGCTTTTGCGCAGGAAAATTTTGCCAAAAGAAACTTTTGTTGGTGGATGTTGTTAGATGCTGTTTGATGTCCTTTTGAGAGAATTGAACTATGTTCTTTATAGCCATTATTTGTTTCAGGAGTTGAACTAAAAATTAATTGAACGTTAAAAAAGATCAGGCACCAAAACATGTCTCTTCATGAATAATCTAGGTTAAATTGTCCATTAAGTCACAATTAATTGATTGTAATATGTCTGATTTTCCTTATGTATGTGATACCTTTATTCATTGAATTTGCATTCATTGAATTTGCATTCATTGAATTTGCAAAATTCAATATATTTGAGAAATTGAAGTTTAAATATTCATCCGAGAGGATATTTCGTTTGAGATTTATCCCAAGAGACATTGCCCTCTTGAGTTCTATCCTCTAAGAAGTTGAAGTGTCATGGCCATTTAATATTTAGTTAATTATTGATAAATCCACACCTTGATGCTGAAAATTCTATACGTATGATATGTTTTCAAAATGTGACAATATGCAATCATTGAATTCATCTCCTCCCTTTTATGGAAGTTAATCTTTTTAGCATTATTTTTAAGTTGTTATTTCTTCTTTTGATTCTTCGATTCTTTAGGTGAAAGAAATCCTCCACAATTGAAGAGAAACTACTTATATGGTTATATTTGCGAAAGATGTTATAGAAGGAAATGATGATGTTGGTGATAAAGTTATTTTTGAGGGTCAAACCCTTCTTTTTGAATCTTTAGGTGTTTACACTCTTTTAGGTGTTTATCTCCATAGCCAACTTGAGAATGAAATATGAATCCTTGTTTGGTGATACTCTTTGAGTTTTTAGTGGAGGAATTGATAGATATTAAGAATGTTAAGGAGAAAAGGATATATGATGATGAATTAAATAAGTGGCTATTGTCGAATGTTGGATTTGAATTTGTTCGTGGATGACACCCGACTTTATTAGTTGGTGACTGATAAATAAGACCTGAAAAACTAGATTACATTTGATGAGTATGGAGAATTAGAGAAGAGATGTGGAGTCTACAAATAAAATCCATAGCAAGTAATATGAAGTTAAGGATCTAAAAAATGCTTTTTCATTCTTTATTTATAACGCTTCAAGGGATACATGAAAGCTACGCCTAGAAAAAAAAAAAAAAAATACAATGCATGACGTGAGTAATAGAGATTGAAACCCTAATCTAGTCATTGCCAATGTGGATTCCTACCTCTGATGTGGCTTCCTAGTCTTAGGCAAGTGCTCTAGACGAGTTTTCAAGAGTGAGTGCCTTGGGTGAGTTTTTGAAATCTAGCATGTGGGGTGAATCTGTGGGGGTGAGTCCTTTGGGAGTGGGGGTGAGTCCTTAGGGGCTTTATTCCAACCTCTAAGCACGAGGGTGTGATACGTTGGATGGAAAGAGCATCAAACTGAACGCAGACTTAGCTTGGGAAATCATAGTCATTAGCTTCTAAGGTGTGGACTTCTTATAAATGTCAACAATAGACTTGTCACAACCCAACTCGAGCAGGAGGGTCCTATCATGTTGAGTGTTATAGACAAATCCCAAAATATAGTTTCAGAATGGTCTAGATTCTCTTCCAATATTTATTTTAAATAAAGTACATACTACAGAGCTACTAAATTATTCAAATACTGAAGATAAATTCATCCATAAGATTTCTTTTATTTCATTAAAATATATCTATAATACAATACATGGCTATATGCTGAAGCTACAAAAATGAATAATAAACTAGCCATGAATGTACGAAAATCAAAACAGAGAAATACCTATAAACTTAGATATGATCATGAACTGTTAATCCACAATCTCCTTCCCTTTCTCAAAGTCTGAAATCAGAAACAAAACCACAATAAGTTACAATAGCTCAGCAGGCCACATAAATCGATCTAACATTTTAAATTCTTTTATTAAACATTTAGTTGAATATTTAAATCCGTATTTAGAAATATAATACAATCATAATATTTATCCAATAAAAAAAAACAATAATGAGCAGATGAATACATTACAATTCATCATAGAGCAATTCATATTACATTCCCTAGACCCAGACAAAATCTCAAAGGAGTCAAGGGCCCACCTAACCTCGAGCGAGTTATTTGAATGCTCATTAAGTGAGTTTGAAGTATTAACATTAATGCATTGGACGTTTGGTTTGTACACAAGGGCAATCAGCTTTAACAATATGCTGTTAGAAGCTCGTATAAGTATTTTGGGCAAAATTGTTTTCCCTTTCCGATCCTTCCCTCTTTATTGCACAAGCGGCTTGCTAGTGACATGTACTTTAGATTAGTGCATGTCACTCTCAATAGAGGGTGCGTTTGGGACGGCTGCAGCTGTCGGTAAAGTAGGTTGTGAAATTGTTGTACAGAAAGTTGCTTCTTGAAGTTACTTTATATAAATCATTATATTTTGTTTGGATAGCATAACTGTAGAACTGCTGTGCTGCAGCTGTATGAGAATAATTTACCTTCATACCCTTATATATATTTAGATGAAATGTATAATTTTTTAAAATTTATTTTTTTTTAAATGTATATGATAATCAAATAACAATTTTAAATCAAAATTGTATCACTTCTTAAGTTGGTACAATTTTTTTTAAAAAATATTAAAGCTGCCAATTTTTTTTTTAAAATATTATTGTAAAAAATAAATTTTTATTAAAAATATTTATAAGTCGTACAAAAAATAAAATAAAAATAAAATTTATAATAACGATTTTAAAAAGTGTTATAAATTTTAGTGTAGAAGAGAAGGCGCTAAACTGTAACAAACACAGCCAATTGGAAAAGTAACGTAGCAAGTAGAAGTTACGAATCTATCAAAATACAAAAAAAGACTAACTTTTTAAGTTTCTCCCTAAATTCTGCTCATATTACTTCAATAAAAAAACACAAGATAAGATGGTAACAGAAAAATGCAAATTTCTAGAATTAATGACTTGATCAAACAGTTTGAAATAATAACGAAAGAGTAGGATAGAAGAAAAAGACATATCTACTTTTTATCATACCCCAGTCATACCAGCAAACAGATGGAACAAAGTTCATCTCAAGCATAAGCACATGCAAGCATTAATGTGTCAGGCATACATCATCAATTCAGGCTTGCTATATACATTGTTCTCCTCATCCTCCAACACAGGGTAAGCAGCAACAAGTGTATCCTGAGCTCCAATATACAAAGAGTTATAAATTTTCCAATAAACCTCACGGACCTTTCTTGCTGGATGGAACAAGCCTTGGAGGCAGTAATTCAGGACAACAGCAGCTCCTAAGGCAACTCTCATTCCTTCAATAGCCTCCATTACTGCATTTATGACATGGGGAGAAGTTTCAAATATATTTGTCCACACATAGTTCAACATGAAGTTGCTTTGAATTGAAAACACCTATCGACTCTAATATAGCTCGTGATGCCAAATCATGTGGCAATCAAGTGGATCAAATGTGTAAGAGAAGGCGCTAAACATAATTTTTAGAAGACCAAAGGCCTTTACTACATTAGCATGAAGAAGCATAAGATAATAACCAATGTCTACATACTACAGAAGGTTCATTTCACTCGAAAAAAAAAAATGCAAAGAGAAATACATGCTATCAAACATATGAAACTTCCTAATTAATTTCATCCATCAATGCATCTATGATTTTCTCTCGTAAATGGACCATCTCCTCTGCTCCTTCACCATCTCGTACCTCCCGATTAAAATCATTCCCTTCCGTCTCTACTACTGATTGCCCAATTCTATACTCATATGCCTCCTCTGGTATATATGTTCCGTCCGCATCACATATATTGAAATCAGGGTCTTCCCGAATGGAATGTCGACGTATGTAATTATGCAATGCCATGGTTGCTATCACTATTTTTATTTGTTTTTTAAATGAATATGTTGGCATATCTCGTAGTATGACCCACTTCTTCTTCCAAACACCAAATGATCTCTCAATTACACCTCTTAAGGAAGAGTGTCGCTTGTTAAAAGTTTCTTTTCTCCCACGTACTAATTGGCTTCCTCTTTCAAAATCAGGGATATGATATTTGGTTTCTGGAAATGGCTTTAAAAATCCCCGTTGCATCGGATAACCAGCATCAACAACATAATATTTTCCTGTTATAAAGTACATGTACTTTAGTATAAGTTCTATTACTACTAACGTCACAACTATATAGAACGTACCAAGAGGTGGCATGGGAAAGTTATATCGTCTATTACGAGTAGCAAATTTAAAAATACGACTATCATGTGCACTTCCTTCCCATCCTGCCATGATAAAAGTGAAGCACATGTTGAAGTCACATACAACCATAACATTTTGCGTCGTTGACCCACATCTTCCTATATAAGCAGCTTTCTCAGCATTCGAAACACGAGCATCCACATGTGTTCCATCGATTGCTCCAATACAGTCCTATTTAAAAAGCAATGATTAGATATTATAGTCATTTTAACATTCTTATAATATGATATTTAAAAAATTTAACTTGAAATATGGCATATATCGATGATCATACAAAATATTCCTTGGGAGATCACCAAATTGAGGATCGATAGGCTTGATCATAGAATATGATAATTTCACCAAAGCCTCCAATCCAATAGAGAAATACCTACTGATTGTCTCAGTAGAGTGTTGAAACCGCTCACATGTGGACCTTATTGATTCATTATGTGATAAAATATATAAAGTCATCGCAAGTACTTCTCTGCTTGTTGTCCTTGATGATCCATGGAGATGATGAACACATTCCAATTCATACAATAGATCCAAAAAAATTATTTGAGGCATACGAAACATATTATGAAACCTCGTTGGATGACCTTGTAGTAGCTCTCCAATCCATTTGTCTCCTCTAGATGACGATGTCATACACGGTGTCTTGGAAATATATGTTTTATAATACTCATATATAACACATATTGCCGCAAGTATAATCTTTTTAATTTTTCCACTATCGGCTGACTCACTTAAATTCCCATTACGTTCCATTCTGCAATTAGTACAAGATATAAACAATTAGTACAAGATAAATATGTTTTAGCTGGTTGCAATGAAGAGGTCAAAACCAATCGGTTTATCTGGTGTCTCTGAAGCTGGTACAATTAAAAGTTTGTATACATCAATGGTTCTGGAGGAGAACAAATGTGGTATTTCTGTTGGTGACAGGAAAAGGAATTTATTTGAAATATCTATTGCTCCTGAAGCTGCTTGCCTAAATTCATCTCATAATGGAATTCAAGTTTGCAGTTCATGTCATGCAGAATTTTCTCGTATGGAATCTCTTTCTTCTCCAATTAATGCAGCATTAAAACCAAATTAAACCCAAAAAAAAGAATCCAAAACAAAAGCTGTTTCTGCTCCACATAGTGCTTCTTCCACACCAAAAATTTGTGGTCGCCCATCTGGGACAGCAGAGGTAGATATAAAAAGAAAAGCATGTAATAAAGCTTTCATGTCTAATCTTGACGAAAGAAGTGTACTGAATAAGCCTAGCTTAAGTCCTCGAATGACCAAAACAACAGTGAAAAGCAAGTTTTCCTCTAAGAAAGGCATTCAGGAACCATCACAGCCAACTGGGAGTTCTAATAGGTCTGTAAATGTTAATGAACCTGGGGAAGTTTCCAGTGAAACCAAGTTGGGTTGCTTGAAGCCTGTTTTTGCACCATCAGGTGCTATGAAGCCTGATGTTACTGTTGTGTGTAACTATCAATGCAGTCCAAATAATTGTGGTTTTAGAAATGCGACGGCTTCTAAACTGACCAATTATTCAAGGTCCAAAGAAAAGGGGAATTATTCACAAAGCTCTAAGAGCAGCCTTGGTGATAATAGTAGTAGCACAAGCAATAGTGATGAGAGCAATCAAAGTGGCTCTAGTGTGGTTCGTCCTCACATGTCAAAGGATGTAAGATGGACAACTAACCCAGGCATAATGCTGCACTCCCAGATAAATTCACACACAAAAAAGAAGCCAAATCATTTAACAATAAATTGTGATATCATGCCAAGGATTCTTTGATCACTCCTAGCACTTTTGTTAGATAGTTTTTAATCCAGACAAAAAGTTTAACAAATACAGGCTGTCTTATTAGAATATAAGATGTTTTATAAACATATAAAATCGTTGATCCAAATATAGCCTCACCCTTAAAAAAAAAAGAAAAAAGTAATATTTTCCTTCTAAAAAAGTATGGCAACAACTTTCTTATAATTGCCACACTGGTAGATCTCTTTGTAGAAAGCTAATCCCAACACAAAAATTTCTGAAAATCATTAAGAAAACTGTAACCAAGCAGAACTATGACAGCGCTTCAAAAATAAAATAATGAAAATGTTATCCTAAGCATAAAATTAATCAGAGCAACTTTTGAAAAGCGCCTTACTCAGCTGCATTTTAATCATCTTTCCCAAAGACAGCTTTTCTAAGTCAAATTTTAAAATAGATAGAGAAAAATTAACCAATTTTTTAATCTTAACAGACTAAATTTTTGCTTGCTGCTTTTACAATCACAAAAAAACCCAAACAAAATATAAGAGTATAGGGGGTCTCCAAAACTAGTGTCAAATTCTAAATCTCCAAAACCCTAAACAAGTACCTGATAAAATGCTAAGCACTGGAGCACAAACTTATCCATTGAATCATTCTCTATATATTTCACATCAAGATTTATGAAAAAAAATTAGAAAAAAAATTGCAATTTAAAAAACATAAGATAAACGTTAGATTTTTCAATTGTTGTAGTAAAAAAAATATTACAAACTGTTCAGAACAATAAAATCAAAATACAAAATTAATGTATGAAACACATTTAATAAACTAATGTTTTTAAAGAAAAACATAAATATCCAGGAAATTATGATGTTGTATCATGATTTCTGTAGCAATATCGAAGATAATTAACTCTTCGATCAGGACAAATTGAAATAAAAATTTTTCGCTTTGTTGGATCCTCGAGAAGCTTTGTACTAAACAAATACAGTGGCATATCTTCAAATGCTTCAGTTGTTTCTTCAAGAACTTTAATGGCAGCAGAAAGGGATGGAGTATCAGTTATTAACTTTGATGAACTATTTCCAGAGGTAATATTTGTGCAAGAATTTACAAGCTGAGTTATTTGGCTTCTTAGAAATGTTGAACTAAATATTCTTTTTCTTCTACCGGTTGACGTTGTAGATGAAGGACGTTTCAATTGGCTACAATCATTGATGCTTTCAAGATTTTGTGAAGGGTCTTCAAATGACTCAGAACCTATATCAATGTGTTCAGAATCTTCAGTATCATTTTCATGATTAAGTCCCTGGTTTGGAGTCCAAGCATGATCTCCGGTAGCAACAACACCTTGGAACATAAGATCTAGCTTATCTTCAAGCTCAGGATCAATGCCACTATATCTAAACTTTTTTGTATTTGGCACAACCTAGAAAGAAATAATCAATTTATAGAATTAGAAGGCCTAACATGAAGGTTGAATTAGACTAATATATGAAACATATAAAATTATTATTTACCTCTAATTTTTCTTTCCACCATTCATCAGGTGTGTCAATGGTTTTCTTCCTAGGATCCCAACCAAGTCCAGTGGATCCACGTTTCAATTCTTTCCATAATTTCCAATCTTTTTTTAACTGATCCCATTTATTTTTTAACTGAACTTTATCATACTCCCTTCCAGTTTTTTCAAAAAAATTCTTAATTAAATTCGTCCAACCCTCTTTATTGAAGTGTGTAGTTGGTCGATTGCCGAGATCAATCTCTCTTAGACATAAATCACAAAATATAATATTCACATCTTTCTCCCATGTCGCGGAAGGCCCGCCATCCTTTGGTTTACCCATTCTCTATAGTGGCTTTGGTTCACTTGTTTCTTATGGAGTACATGCTCTACAGGTAGATCCAGGCTGTATCAAGGATAGGAATTGACAACAATAAAGATATCCATTTTGTATTTTTTAGAAGCTCATAAACAATTTTTTACTAAATTTTAGCCAATTTTTTTGCCTGAAAAATCTGAGGATTAGTCTTTCTACGACTAATTATTTGTAATTAGTAGTTTAATTACTGGTAATAATCAGTCTTGAAAAACCAAGACCAAGTCTTACATAAGTTTTATTAATGAGATTTTGACTACATGCTTACTGAAGAGATCTGTATAACATAAAAAATACAAGTAATATTACATTATGCAATTTGGCACCAAAGAAATTAACATTTTTTACTAAAATAATACTTTTTGTAGAGTTTTAAGTGAAATAGGCATATTAGACACTTAAAATAAAAATATAGACACGAAAACCTCTTGTAAGACCAAGTATGGAAAATTAGACCATGTGAGGGATATAAAAGGCATTTTTTGATGTAATTACATATATCTAATAGAAACGAAAAATCAAAACTAGAATAAAACTAGTCTTAAGAGATCTTCCTTATCTGGTAAATGGATTCATTCTGTTATTAATTTCTCCTTGCTAGCAATATCCTTCCTTATTCTGCTTCTACTTTCGTTTCTCATCCTTCTTCTTTGCCTTGTTGCAAACAATTCCATGAACCCTAAGGGGCTAGGTAGAGAGAATTAAGAGAAGAGAGGGAGCTTCTGGGGAGAGAGAGAGAGAGAAACAGAGAATAGTGTTGAAATGGTTTTAGTGAGGGAAGAAATGGTAGGACAGAAAAAGTGACTAAATTTTTTTTTTTTAAACATTTACTACATGAATGAAGATCGATTACAGAATCAGAATCTGATGCCGATGGAAAGATGAATAGAGGGGACGAAGACGAGGTTGATGCAGCATGTCGTAGAAGTGCATAGAAAGATTCAACTCTGAGCTCCGTCACCATATTCCTAACTAGTGAACAACGGCTCAAGAAAAAGGAAGATGATGGGAAAAAGCAGAGAAGAAGTCAGTTAGGGCATCTGTACCTCTACCAATCAAGCTCCCTGAACTCGGCAGCGACCACCGAACGCTCCTCGCAACTCCGACTCCCGTTCCTTCCCTATTCCCTATTTATTCGTATCGCCGAGACGGAAGCGGAGCAGGAGTCGCTCGCCTGGTATAAAGGAAATTTGTGAGGCAGTAAGGGCATTACCGTATTTAGCATGTCTAAGAATAGCGGGAAGCAGGCGAACCGCAGAAGGCTTTTTACGGATGTGAGAAGCAACCGCGGGACATGAAATTGTCGAGAACGGAGCGCCATCGGTCCGTCCCAAACGACCTCTCGGTTGTGTTCGGTAAAGCACAGCAGCGAAACATCCCTCCCAAACGCGCCCAGAGTTTCATTCTATCATTAATGCTACTGGAATTTTGGATGGCGAGCATGTCAAGGAGATAGTGCTGCCACCCTCAACTTATGATCTTCTCGTAGCTCCAACTATATTTAATACTTAAATATCACATCTTATATGACATTCCTTCTAACTTAAAATTTAAATTTAAGTATTTTGAAAGCTAAACTTATTTAGTGTTACTTAATATTGAACCATTGTTTTAATATTTATTTTTAGTAGAATTAAAATCTCAAACCTTCACTTAAGATATCAAAATTATTAGCATTCAATCAAGTAGTTGGTGCTAATTTTTTATTTGAGTAAAACCCCAAAATAATCTCTCAACTATTGATAAATATTCAATTTATTCCCAAAGTTTCATATTGCCTCATTTTAGTCGCTCGACTATTAGAAATTGAGCCAATTTAGTCCCAGAGCCTAAAATAAGAGTTAAAGTTAACCCCAGAGCCTAAAATAAGAGTTAAAGTTAACTCCAATGTTATATATGTATGATATTTTAGGTATTATATGTGGATGTGAGATTATATTATTTATCCCGCTCTATTTTATAATTTAATAAATTATAGTATATATTTAATCTGTTACATAATAAGGGTAAATAAATAATGAAAAAAATATATTTTTCAAAGCAAAATCTAATATTGCTCTTCTTTATCGTATGTTAATAGAAAATGAAATGTATTTTAAAATTTTTAATATACTACATAATCAAGGTTATTACATAAAGAAATTAAAATTCGTGTTTAATTGTGCCTTATTGCATGTAATTTTCATTTGGATAGCTTTAGTGCAGTTCTCGTTCATCAACAAGACTAAGGTACATCAAAATGTGAGAAACTTCCATGATGATGCTAATAGCAAAATTTTTCAAACCCATTCAAATAGTTAAGCAAATAAATACATACAACACAAATAATAATGAATGAATCCCTATCATTAATCGTATGATAAGAAGTTAAGCAAACCTAGCATTAACTGTGCCTTGGTCTCCTTGTGGATGTCGCAAAGTGCTTGCTGTCTCCATCTTTGGGTGTCAAATGGCACGGTGATCGCTCTTGTTAGCTCACAGTAGTCTCCATCTCTAGTTATCGCTCGCAGTCTCCATCTCTATCTATTATGAGATGTAAATTTCTCATCGTATCGCTCGAATCACATCGCTTGCAGCCTCTCGTGTCTCTCTCGCAGTGCGCATGTGTCGTCTCAAAGCGTGCGTGCGTTGTCTCGAAGCACGATGTTTTGGCCGCAACAACAATCATTACGCTCGGGGTCACTGTGTGTTGCAGCAGTAGGTCTTCCTCCTCGCACTATTCGATCTCGTATTCAATATCCATGAAATTATAGCAGGAAGATGAGGGATTAGGTAAAGAAGTATTTTCGTAAAACACCCCAAAGAACCGAACGTTTGCAGGATTTTCGTTAATTTGAACAGAAAATTTAACGTAGGGATCAAATTGGACAATTTTTAAGAATCGAGAAACTAAAATGGGTCAATGCAAAACTCTGGGATTAAATTGGACATTTATCAATAGTTGGTGGGCTATTTTGAAGTTTACTCCTTTTTATTTAGTAGTAGACTACAAATGACATATTACATTAACTTTAAATTTGAATTTAAATCAACTTTAAATTAACTTATATTTAAATGTTTAATTATATATATATATATATATATATACACACACACACACACACATAATTTTCTAAAATTGTTTATTTAGTTTTTACTCTGAAGTATGATCTAGCAATTAGTCGGTGGAATCTTAAACGGCAATTACAAGAATCGGCTGCAGACTGGTCTTTCTTCACTTATTTGTTTTTTGTTTTGTTTTTTTTTTTTTTTTGTTTTTGCATCATAAACCCTCGCTCTCTTCCACCTCCACTTTTTACGCCACATTGACTTGTTCCTGACATGATAATCTGATTTTGTTCTATTTAGTGAATTGTGCAAGGATCTTTTTGGAAAATGGTCATCTCTGGATGATTCACATTTTTCAGTAGAGAGAGTTTCAGGCGGCATTACAAACCTCTGTGAGTTCTGCCTTTGTTCAGATTTAAAAATTATGCCTATTTTGTTATTCTTTTGATTGCTTGAAACATTTTTATAGATTCACTAATTAAATACTTCTCATATATTTCGTTGAGTTCTTAATTGTTTACATATCTCAAAACCAAACCATATTTAAACTTATATCACCTATATTTTCTTCAACCTATGAAAACACCACTCTGTCAACCCTTATTAACTATTGTTGGTTTACTTTTAGCATAAATATGTGGCCAGTGGTGATTTAGCGATCAGCAGTTAATGCTGGTTTAGCATGAGGTATAATGAGTTGCAAAAATTCGACAATTATTATTATACTATTGGTGGTTTGATAATAGCCCAATGATAGGTTCTTTAACTTTTGGGCTTAGTCTGGAGACAATCAAGAGGTAATGTGATGGTAAGGCACTCAACAACTATTTGGTTGTGACCTGACCGCAAATGGATAGTTTGGTAGTGGTTTTATGGTGATTTGACCGTGGCGTTAATGTAAATCTGAAAGTTTTTAGACTTTGGAAATGCAAATCATGTACAGGTTTCTCTTTTGGCGAGTTATCAAATGTTCAAGGGTTAGGGTTTGGGATAACAGAACATCATCATCTAATAGTTCATCATCCTATGTAGGGATGACTTTTATTCCTGGTCCTCCTGTTGGTACGAAGTGTTATGATTTACCATGCTATATTGATTTGAGATTTAACGGGAGCAGAACAACTGTTGATTCCCTTACTTTTTCCTCCTTTTTTTCACTGTAAACATCGGCAACTGCTAGTGGATTTCTTCCACATAGGATCTTCCGTATTGTAGCTTGGTCATTTAGGAGAGTTTCATGTGTTATGTTACAAAAGTTTCCTTATGCGATCATTTCTATATGCAACACAATTGGTTTCTTTCTTTTTGAGATTTTCTATTGTAGCTGTTTTAGGCTGATTGGTTAAATTTTATGTGATATTTTGCTATTGCAGAAAATCAAATATTGTCGAAATATGTTTTTAATGTTGAAAATTTGTTATTTTTATTAAAATCTAAGGGTCCATTTTGGACAATTTTCTAGTTACTTTGTTTTTGAGACAACATCCGGAATTTTGTTTGGCTACTGCCTTCTAACAGTTTTGCAAAAATTTCTATTATGGAAAGCTGTTTTATGCAATCATAACAGCGAAGTTGCTTTCTCCGCATCAACTTCACAACCAACTTTATAAAATGTTGTAGTTGTCCCAAATATTTCCTATGTTTGAAGAATTGATAGTTGCAATTTTGGGATATATTTGGGAGGATTTTGAGGTGTTATTGATTTTGGATATTTTTGGGGTTTAAATAGGAGTCCTTAGACATAAAATTCATTGAATAATTGAATGAAATTTTAAAATTTTTTTATATTCTTGTGCATTGTATATCAATTTTTCTAGTATTTTGCATTTCTTATTGACAACTTTTGAGGGAACATTCCTCTTGGATGAACATATGATTTGAATCATTTAATTGGTGATTTCTATCCTCATTTTTTCTTCTAAATTATTTATGGTTAATTTTTGTGTGCGATTGAGATTTTTTCAAGTTGGATGCATACCTATTTTCATTTTTATTATGTAATTCTTAATCCTTACAAAATTTTATATTTGTTTTCAGATTTCTCATGAAATTTCAGATTTGGTGATTCATTTTTATCATTAAGAATGGATTAGGTGTGTTTTTTAGTTTTACATCAAAAGAGACTAATCTTTGCATAAAATGAAAATTTGGGAAGTTATTTTGATCTTTTGTGTGTTTTTTATGCATGTTATCCTAGGTTTTCAATAGTGACCCCTAGAGCCTTAGACCTTCTACATCAGTTGGTATTTTAGAGCATATGGTTGCATTATCATGTGAACTAAAAAATAGGACATTAATTGAGGCTCTAAAAAATAAAAAAATACAATTTAAACAAAATAAGTTATAGTTATAGATATAAACATTATAATTATCATGAGGATCCAAATTATATTCCTACATTTGATGAGAGGCATAACTTTTATGAATTTTCAAAATGGATCTATAAGTTGAATACTTCTTTGAATATTGCCATTTTTTTAATTGTGAAAGGATTGAAATTGTTAAAACATAATAATGCAATTTTGGACGATTCGAGGAAGTTACCGATTTTGGATCTTCTAGGGTTATAAATGGAACCTCTAAGGCTTGCAAAGTTCACTAAACATTTAAATCCTTAAATATAATTTTAGTTTTTATCTGAATACTTCTGTGTTGTTGGATGTAGATTCTTTGAGCACTTTGTAGGTCTTAATGATAATTTCTGGGAAATGATTCTCCTTTATGGTGATTTCTATTGGTGATTTCAATTGGTGATCTCTATTCTGATTTTTTCTTTTTAACTTTGTGGCGATTGTTTCATGTGCGTCTTTGGAAATTTATCAATGTTGATACACACCAATTTTTTTCTGTTGTTTTGATTCTTAGTAAATAAAAAGCTTTATATTCGTTTATATATTTTAGAAGTCATTTTTTGGAGCTGGCTTGGGGCTCCTCTTGGGGTGAGGTGGGTCAAATGTGCCTTAGGGCAACCAGGGGAGATGTTAAGCTTGTGGGGGGCTTATGTCCCATTGGGTGAGGCATCGCTGTGGGTCCTGAGTCATGCTTGCCTCTTAAGTGGGGTTATCACTCCATATTTTAATTTTGGTAAACTTTAATAAAATGATTATAAAACATTAAGCAGGTATCTTTTTAAAATAAAAAAAAACTTCATTTTTTCTTTTAATCTATTATTCATATGTGTGAAAGTTATTTCTAAATCCTATTGGAAAAAAAAAATCACTTTGCACTCACATTGCTCCTTCATTGAACCACTTTGACGCCACAAGAAAGGTAAGGATTGGATTACCATATCGATCTCAAGCTTGATTGCAAAACTAAACACTATAAATTTTTTTTGCACAAAATATACGTGACCAAATACTGGCACTAGGATACAAGAACCAGGAGGAATAATAACAGTTACTCTTCTTTTATTTACTTATTTGTTTTTTCCTCTAGTTTTGCTGTAGTCGGCTCACAGGTTCACCCTAAAACAATATCCATTCTCAGCTTCCAGCCCCTATACATTTCCATACTACAGACTTTGGCGGCAGTATTCTGTAGGATTACCTTCTTGTCTCTTCTTTACAGTAGGAGAAGTTTTTGCTAGAACCCAAGACGGCTGCCTTCCAGGTAAAACCAACTTAAGAATGCGGTGACTGTCACCTAGGACAACCATGGGAGAAGCTTAGAAGCTCCGACAATTGATTGTGGCTAAAATTTAAACTCCAGCATGATCTCTTTCTCTCTCCACCTCTCCAAAATCAGGGAACTCCTTCCCCAAACTCTGGAAACCTAAACCGGAACTTACAAAAAAAAATCACCCTCTTTCTAAAGGGGATATAAATAGTTTAGCATCCTTCCTAACACCTAGACATATTTATCAAACTACCACTAATAAAAGAAGAAAAGAAAACATTCCCATTAATTAAAAAATAATGATTAAATTGACTCTCCTGAAATTGTTTCACTTCGTCCTCGTTGAATCGCTTCCTCACATACTCAATTGTTGCATCTCCCACACCAACTCACAGCCACTACCTCACCGAATTGCTTGATAGTTGCTCATTCCACATTGACTTGCTTGTCCAATTAATCTCTATCGATTTCACTTCCTCACTATTTTGTTGGGATTGCTTTGTCTTTGCCAATTCATCAACTTGTGAGTCTTATCTTGGCTGCATTCACACTCGCTGATGCCTCTGTTTTGTTTCTTTCATTAAAGAAGTTGGAGGTCTCGACTCTTTATCAATGCCTCTTAGTGTATCTATAAAGGTTAAATCCATAATTTATTTAGCAATTTTTTTATCTTTATAGTTCAAGCGGCTTAAGTTTTAGAGATCTTATGAATCTGGATTTTTTATTATTTTTAAAATTTGGATGTTTGCATAATACAGTTTTGTTTAACTATTTCAATAGCTATTTGGCTGTTAAATTCTTGATCAATGTTTTATATTTTGGAATTATAAAATAAGTGAAGTGATTAGACTTTAAAATTTTGGATTTTATTTTATTTTATTTTTTTAATATTTTTGGAGGTGTAGGACTTAATCAGATATTGGGCATGCGTGTAAATTTCCCATTTTTGATATTTTCTGCTAGGTTAGTTAAAATATTTTGATATTCTTCCATATTTTGCTTCTTTAATGCTGTCCCTGTTTACCCTGCAGTGCTTAAGGTTGCTGTGAAAGAAGCCAGTTCAGATTATGTTTTTCTAACAGTTAGGTTGTATGGGCCAAATACTGATTTAGTTATTGACCGCAAACGAGAGTTGCAGGTGTGCTTTGTAGCTTGTTCTTTTGCTCTTCTTTTTTATTAATTATTTCTGAAGTAGCATTTTTGGAGAGTGAATCACACTTTAATGCATGCATGCATGTTGTGATTTCCTTGAGATTATTTATTGGTAATCTCGTAATAACCTGAAGTTAAGCTCCACTTCATTATTCTAATGTTTCTCACTGATGGATGTGTTTATGCCGTCAACTTTGAAATTTATTCAGAAATTTCCATTTATAAATGAACCCCCATCATCTATCCAGTAATTATAATTTATAATCGTTGCACATTTGTAACTTTCATCTATTTTTTCTCATTTTCCTCATTAATAATAAATCCTTAGTTAAGTAAAGTTAAACCTTGATTATAGAGTATGCATGTACGCTTAAAAGCATACCGAAAGGATAAAATGTTGATAACTTGATTTTTTTTTGTTTATCTAAAAAGTGATCATGAACTCAAAATAATTGGCATGGCTAATTTTCCGATAACTTGTGTCATGAAATTAAAATGGAAAACTGCCGAAGTTGAAGATGAAGGCTTAGTTTAAGTATGAAATCATAGTTTGGAAAATTCTCACAAAACATATGCATGAATCATTAAATCTCTTTTTGTGGCCATACAATATTTCAGCTTGCCACTTCTTCCATCAATTTTCCTTTAAGTATCTCCTTCTCCAATAGATGTCCACACTACACTCAATCGAACTCCGACATGGAAGTCAGTTTGATGCAAATGACAGTCATGTTGTTCTCTAACCACGCATAGCAGGACACAATGGCAAAAAAAGATTCATGTAGCCGACCCCACGTAGTGGGACAAAGGCTTGATGTTGTTGTTGTACCAATTTAGTCCTAAAGTATCATATTTTTTGTCTGTATAAAATTAATTCAAAATGAACCCTTAGGGATTGAATTAAGATTAAGGGACTAAATTATGATTAATTTTGTATAACAATTTGTACACGAGAGGCTATTTTGGATTAATTTTGCATAGTTGAGGGACTAAATTAGAAAAATGTGGCAGATTAAATTGACCACATTCGATTAATTACTAAAATGGGGGAAGCTATAATGTGGCAAGTTATGCTTGCTTTGGAGAGATATGTACCAGAAGTTATACATATAATGAACATTGTGGAAAATGCGATTAGATAATAATAATAATTATATTTTATGATAGAGAAACTAACATTACGTGTTTCATAAATTTAAGCTTATTTAAAGTATTCATAGACAAGAATTAATAAACATATAAAGTATTATTATGGCTTGTTTGCATCTAAAGCTTATGAAATAATTCCTAAACTGGAAATATTAAATGCAATTTTGATTTTTTGGAAATAAGTATTATATGTATTTATGTGTATTTGTGTGTCATATTAATGTTTTGAAGATATAAAAAAATTCTTTTTCTTATAGCATTTTATTAAGTGTTTTGAAAAAAAAAATCGGATAGAAAATTGAGAGAATGATATAAATATAAAATTATTTGGCTTCATAGTAATTATATGAATTAATGAATTATTAAACCTCCTTTTATGATTAGTTTCTACATAAAATTTCTTAAAACATCAAAAGTATTGTTGAGCTTTGTTAGCTATTTGAATTATATAATTAGAGAAAGTTGAGCATTATTGGCTATTTGAATTATATAATTAGAGTAGATATTAATCATTTAAAAAATGGTTAGAATGAATGGCTAGATCCCTTGCTTGACAAACTTTCAAGTTATTGATATTATATAGATTAAGAAAGCTAGAAGTCTTGCAAATAGTGCAATGAGAAAAGCGAAAACTATTATCTTTTATAATTTATATATTAATCCTGCTATGAAGGAAGGAGAGAATAAGATTTTATAAAATAGCTATGGCAAAAGAGAAGAGATCTGAGATTCTGATCAAATTTAGATGTATTAAAAGCAAAATATAATATGATCTTAGTTAAAGATTAAGATATCAAGGAAAAGTGAAAATTTCTATTTTGATAAATTATTAAGTGAAGTTTTAGGAAGAAGTTATCTTGGGCGAGCATAACTAATGAATAAAATAATGTGATATATTATATAGTTATCTAAAATAGTTAAGTGGAGTTTGCTTTGAAGATGTCTAGTTAAGCGTCAAGTTTGTATGAGATACCTATCAAGATTTGGAGAATTATAAGATATGCTGTAATGGGTTGGTTAATAAACATTTTCAAAGAAAATTTGAAAACTAAAATGGTACCAAATGACTGTAAACTAATCATAGTTGTAATAAATATTAAAAAATTAAAGAGATGTTCAAGATTTTGCTAACTATATATGAATTGAACCGATCATACAATGAAGCCTTCAGAAAAAACTAGTAGAATATAGACTCCAAAAAATGATGTTATTTTCTTAGAATCAATTTCATTTCATGCTAGGAAAATCTTCTATTGAAGTGAAATTTTGTAGTGAAGCAATTAATGAAAAAGTAAAGAGAATTGAAAAATGATCTTCATATGATTTTTATTGAGCTTGAGAAAGCATAGGATCAAGTATCATGAGAATTGATTTGGTGCATATTAAGGAGAAAATTATGTATTAAAAGTATATTTAAGTTATTAAATATTGCTTATAAGTAGTTAGGAGTGACCCGAGCTTTCAATATAGGATTAAATCGAGGATTAACATTGGGTCTATCTTTTTGTATTGGTTATGAATATGCTTAGACAATACATTAAATGCATGGTACCTTTGTGTATGCTTTTTGTAGATATAGTTTTAATCAATGAAAGATTCGTTGAAATAAGTAAAAAGTGAAAATAAATAAGAAAAGATTAAGAAGATAGAGGGCTTGGAATTAGTAGAGAAAACAATGAGTATATGTCGTGCAATTTTAATGATTATAATATTAATCATTATTACAGAATATTATTAGGAAAATATTGATTATAGGTGTAGGTTTAAATATCTTGGATATATTATATAGAAGAATTTAAATATAGATAATGATGCAACTTCTGGAGTCCAGAGTTGAGGCTAAGTGATCAAATGGAGAAATGCTTCATAAATAGTAATAAGACGGTATTATGTGAGACTTAAAATGTATAAAAATATAATTATAAGAGTAATATTGTATGAATTTGAGTGTTGGATAATAAAAAAATTGCTAATTATTAAGTTGAATGAGACAAAAATGAGATGCTAAGTTATATGCGAGGTAAAATTGATAAGAATAAAATAAGGAATGACTGTATTTGAGGAATGTTTGGAGCAACATTTAATGAAAGTTTAGTAGTTGAAAATAGACTTTTATGGTTTGGACGTTTATAATGAGGTGTAGAAAATGCAACTATTTGATGGACAGATAAAATAAGTTATTTGATTAGAAAAGAGAAGGGTTATACAAAAATAATTTGTGAATAATAGGTTTTGCACACAACATAACACTTATCATGAAAGAATGACAAATGATGATTCATAATATTGGCCCCTAATAATTGGGATAAGGTTAATTATGATGATGATGTTATAGTGATAAGTATTTTAATTTCTTTATGCAGAATAACCAATTAGGTTTCTTTTGGTATGAGTACCTCTTTTGCTGAGGGGAGGAGGATTCTATTGCCTGCTCCTATTCATGTTTGTGTTACTTGTCAAAACATAATGCAAATAATGTGTGTAGATATATTGTAACAGATATGCATAGAAAAAAATGTGCATTCATATTGTGCACAAACAAACCATTAATCAAACAATGCCCACCACGAAAAGATTAAGCAGTTCTTGATTTGCAAAACATCTCATTATTATTGGCCTTATCCCAACTATTTGGTGTCAGTTCATTTCATGAGTTTTGGTATAAGTAACTATTGCTCTCCGTCTACTATCAACCCCCACATTTCTCATATCGGCTTGAGACTAGCTGTGTCAATTTTTAAACCATCGAATAATGGAAGAGTAGGCATTCTAGATGATGCAAGCAGTTGCCAGCAATCCTTTTTCTTAATGTAAGTACTAGTAAGATCATTTTGTGATGTCGCTGATTTAAAATTAATTACAAATGCAGAAAACCTTAAGAACCTTTAGGCAAATGTTATTCCTGACATGTCCACATAGCAATCCCAATTTTTTTCGTTCAATTGATTAACTTAAAGCATATTTATGCATATAGATACCAGATATGAACGTAGAAATTCTGCTGCCTTTTATAGTTTAATTTATTTTTGTTATTTCTTTTAGGCCCTACCATTTATATCAGCTGCAGGTTTTGGTGCTGAATTGCTAGGATTTATTTTGCAAATGGCATGATCCAGTCATTCATTACTGCTCGTACTCTTTCACCATCAGGTAAGAAGGCCCCTATGCTTCTCAAGCAATTGCGGACAAGTTTCTGTTCACATGTTTTAATTATTATTTTCTGCATATAAGTTTTTTTTTCCTTGAAATTAGCATGAGCTTAAACTTATGAAGTTGATTGACAAGATAGAACTTTTACTTATGCTCGGGGGATATTTTTTGGTTACCATCTTCTATTTTATTACCAAGGGAAATCATCATCATCATTATTTTTGCCTTATTCCTGCTATAGTAGGATGACTTAGGATCGAGAATTTGCTGATATAGATCACTATGGTGTGCACAAATCACACAAACATAAAACAAATTCACAGATAAAAAATTGTTAGTTTTAGAAATTATTTGTTACTTGAAATGGAAATAAAAGACAGTACTCTGATGCAATTGATATTTTAATGGTTTTCTAGTATAAATAACATAGTAATTTGAAATTAAAAATAAAATCATAAATTAATTGGAATTATGCACCGTAGAAAATTAGATTGCATCTAACTAAATTCAATCACACTTTTAATCCAATAACAAATTGAATGAAAGTAAGATGAAATAAATTACCCAAAGTTGTAGAATAAGTTCTTATGCCTATAGAAATATATAATCTCCAAAAAATCTTAAGTCTCCCACTTTCCAAGAAGTTGACTCTTATAATTATAAGGAATAGCACATCCAATTGGAATTTTATTAAAAAATAGTTCATTGACATTTTACGTGTCTCAAACCTCTTTTTTTAATCACAAATCCTCTTAGATTTATATAAAGAATTTTAGAGAATAATGCGGCTGAAATCTTGCAACGGTACCGGAAATCTTAGTCAAACATAAAAAATCCCAATGCATGCCTATCCACATGGTAACAAACTTGAGTGAAAAACCAGGCAAACGTAAAACATAAATTCATTGCAAATGTAAGCCAATGGAGGTAAGGAAAACAAACAACCATAGAATCAAATACCAAAGTAAGCCCACCATCCCCTAGGGTAACCTAAAAACTTCCAAAATCTATCTCTTAACAAATAACATACAGCTGTAGGAGCCAACACCACCATAATTCTCCATAGCTTTATGGTATTGTTGGCTTCCTATGAATTGCTGGTTAAGAGGTGGATTGTGGAAGTTTTTAGGTAGCCATAGAGGCGGTGGTTACCTTACCTTGATATTTGATTTTGTAGTATCTAGTTCCTTTGCCAAAATTTGCGGGGGGTTAATTGTTATTCTTTACCGAATGTTTGTACTTTATTATCGTCCAATTTATCTTGCCTTCTCTTTGTTTAAATTTTCTGACTTTAAAATGTTAATTCTATATGTTTCTGTTTTGTACCACAAACTTATCCACCTCTCTCAAGCCTGCCCTGCCATCTTAAGTAAACAATTGGGTCTCATTAGAAAACTGTAGCTGTAGGCAATTAGACAGCAAAATCATCCAGATCTTCTTAGAAATGCTTACTAATTGAGGCATATTTAGTTTATTTTATGCTATTCGCTTGACTAATTTAAGCAAGTTCTTTCATCAGTTCCATCAAACGATTTTGCTACATATGATAATATTGATAACCCTTTTTCCACAGATATGAGCGAGCCCAAAATATCCACCGAAATCGCATGCCAACTTCGCAAGTTCCACCAGGTGAAAGTAGCAGGTTCTAGAGAACCACAGTTGTGGAGTGATATCTTTAAGTTCCTTAAACAAGGTTTCTGACCTCTCTTCTTTGTCCTTTGATGGACTAAACCAAAATATGTTCCCGTTATTCAATTCCAATTCTTGATTGACTTTGACTCTTCTCGACTTGCTACTTATGCTATAGAATGTCATAGTTAAGAGAAGAATGTTTTGCAGCTGAGGCATTAGAGTTTGATGACAAGGAGAAGCAGGCCAAGTTTAAAACCATCTCTTTCAAAGAAATCCGTGATGAATTGAATGCACTTAAGGTATTCCTTTTGTCTCTTTGAGTTGTCGTTTTACTTCTGCATTCTTTATAATTTACGATACTTCCAGATATGCCTCCTCAAGCAAGCCTTATTTAAGCCTTATTAGTGGTTATTTAGTTCAAGTTGAACTGTTTTCATATTACTTGTCTGAGTCATGGGATTTGGCTTTGCTTTTCTGTAAGCTTCGAAAGTCTTTTATCTTGTAATATTTCCCTTCACTAATTACAGTTCCCGCTTTACTAATTACAGAACCTAACTGACCGTTTAGATGCTCCTGTGGTTTTCGCTCACAATGATTTACTCTCTGGTAATTTGATGCGAAATGATGAAGAAGGTAGAACTTTTCAACTCAAACATGCTAATGTGTTCTTGCCATGCCAAATTTTTATTCTTGCTTTGTCTGGACCAATATTTTTTGTTAAAAACTGTTATATTTACCTGGGCGCTACAAGGTCAAATTTTTTCATCTATATACAGTACACCAATATTTGTAGTCTGATCCCGATTTCCTTACAACACTGCCATACCTTACAGAGAAACTCTACCTCATTGATTTTGAATACGGTTCATACAGCTACAGAGGCTACGATATTGCAAACCACTTCAATGAATATGCTGGTTATGACTGTGATTATAGCTTGTATGTTCTTTTATCTATTGTAAACAATCATTTTCCGTACTTAATTCTTCTCTAAGTTTCTTTTTGTAACATTTTCTTTCCTCCAACCATCTTCCACTGTAGGTATCCTGACAGAGAAGCTCAGTATCTTTTCCTCAGAAATTATCTCGAGCCAGAGAGGCCGCATGAGGTGTGTGTGAATTTGAAAGTTCAACATAAGAAAAGTTTCTCTTGCTTATTTTTGAGTTGCTTGATCAAACATTAATCATAATTTAGATAGGCCAAATTTAAAAAAGGATCATTATGAAAGATTAAATTAGGAGAAGGAACATGATTAAAAAAAAAATTAGAAGGATCATCCATGCAAATCTATTTTGTGTTTTTGGTTAAAGTAAGAAAATGCAAATCAATTTTGCGTTTTTCATTAAAAAGCAAAGAGAAAAGGTAGAAAGATGGAGAGAGAACGAGAGACATAAACAGAGAGAGGCAGAGACAGAAACGAAGAGAGAGATATTGAATTTTTATGTTAAATTTTAATTAACTTTAAAAGTGTTTAATTAAATATTTAAATGAATTTCCATCTCTCTTTCCATTCCATCTGTTTTTTTTTTTAATTTTAATTTTTAAGAAGAAAACAGTGTAGGTTAGTGTTTTTTAAGTAGAAAAGGCATACCTATTTCACATTTTATATTCAAAACGCAATTAATCTTTGCGTTTTTCGTGAAAACACAGTTCTAATTCACATTTTTCTGCAAAACGCACTACCAGTTACCATTTTTGATCTTTTTAAATTTTATTTTGACTGCATTCCTCCTAATTTTTACGTTAAAATTGATCCATTTAAAAATTTCACCATTTAGATATAATCGTTCACTACTATGTGCTAGTTAGATTACATGAAATTCAACCAAACTAATTCATTTTCCTTGCTATCAGAGGTAATTTATTCACTAATCTTTACTTGTTCCAAAGACAGATGCCTTAGTTTCCTAATACTTATATGCAACTCTTTTATGCTGAATAAGAAGAAAGTCTCCTCTCTTTTATTTCCTGATTTAACTTTTCTGGGCTATTAGGCTGATGGCAAGGTCGTTGAAGCCCTCTATGTTGAAACTAATACCTTCAGGTTGGCATCTCACCTTTACTGGGCTCTGTGGGCTATCATACAGGTTATTATTTCTCTAATAATATCGTCTCATTATAGTTTCTCGTAGTTTACATCAACTGGATATAGTAAAGTTCTTACAATTGTTTGGTTTCTAATAAATTTACAGGCGAAAGTGTCACCTATTGATTTTGATTACCTTTCCTATTTCTTTCTTCGCTATGATGAGTATAAGAAACAGAAGGAGGACTGCTTTTCAATTGCAAATGAATACATCTCCACTGGTTCGATCAACGGCTAGCATCTATCTATAGGTAAAGGAATACGTCTTCTTTGTAATTTGTATAGTATGATTTTCTTTTTTAACAGAAAGGATGGACTGTTTGTTTGCATTTCAAATCTTTTCTTCCCGTTTATTCTGACTGAATGTGTAATTAGTATTAAGGGGTTTATAAGTAAATAATCATGCTAATCTTAATAAAGAGCTGGAAATGAACTTGGTCAAATTTGAGTTGAGCTTGAAGATAACTCAAATTGTATTAACTTGTTTTTTTCAAGCTGATTTATTATCATTTTATCGAGTTTAAGCTGTAATTGAGATTTATGCTTCGTTTGGGATGGCTTTCTACTGCTTCATAAATCAGCTTTTTAGTACAAAAAATTTAATTTTTGGACTAAAAAATTGCTTTAAGAAGCAGTAAAAAAGCCGCCCCAAATGAAGCCTTAGGCAAGTATAATTACTGATGAATTTATTAGTACTTTAAATATATATCTTGGTTATTAGGTATAAATGGATCTATGATATCTAATTAAAATTGACTTATTTAATAGTTTTATTTGTATTATTAGATGAATTATATATTTGTATGAAAATTTTGAATTTACATGGCTCACAAGAGCGAAAAACAGAGAATTATGAGCGTTGTTTATTTTTTCGGGGGAAAAATATTTTGTAAATTTATTTCAGATGAAGATACTACACACCTATAATATACCCTATTGTATGGAAGAATGATGTTTTGTCATTGCCGGTTCGGCGTTTTCCCTTGCTATCATCATCATACATTCGCGGCGAGATTTTTTTTGTTTAGGATGGATTGTTAATTGAAGTGGAATATTTCTTTGTTCTTTGGCGATTTCAACATAAAGCTAAGAGAGTCGATAAGCATAATAGAGAACTTGGTGTTCATCTTTGATAGACATAATAATATCACAAATGCTTCATCAATTAATTTTTCAAAGGCACATGATGGAGCTTTTACTCATTATGATATAATATATATCACAATGAAGTTTAAAAGTGATATTTGTCATGAGGAATACATTTAGCATCCAAGGTTATAGAAAAGTAGAGTTCTAGAACTACTTCAATAAAATACATGTTAAGAAACTATTCATGACAGCTTATCTTGAAAATGAAGATGGTTTTGAGCTATTAGAAATTGGTATAACTTGATGAAAATGATGCTGATTTTTGAAATGTAACTTGTATCTAATCTTGTTGAATCATGCTTGAATCTTGTTCAAATTTTATTTGAATCGTTCTTGTATCTATCTTCTAATCAAATCATATTATTTGAATTGGGTCAAATAATGTTTGAATAATATTCGTATATGATTTGAATAAGGTTCAAATATTCAAAATTTTCTTCCTTGTGATTTTTCGTTGATCAAAACTTCTTAAACATTTTTAAGAAAATAATGTGCGGTAAAAAATGAAGATATTTTTAAATATTCTTTCGAGATTCATATATATATATATATATATATTTGAATGTGTAATTATAATAGAACAAATATAATTTCATATTATCATTTGGATGATAATATGTTAAGAACTTATTTATGATGAACTCCTCTGACAAGTTCTAACAAAACAAATTAAACTAAAATTTTTAGATGATTCTTAAGCACCAGGATCATGAAAGTTTCAAATCTTTGATGAATGATATCAATGATGGAAGAGGATACCATCCACCACTTCAAAGTTAGATGATGAATTTAAATATATGAAGGAAAAAAAAAACATTTTATTTATATTATTTCTCATCAAAGAAATTATGCAATAAGTCATAGAAGTTATTAAACATCCATTTGATAGTTCATCACTTATGCTTTATTTGGGGTAGTTTTTTCATTGTTTTCTAAAACAACTTTTTTGTACAAAAAATCCTAATTCAAGAAATTTTTTAACTAAAACACTATTTTAGAAAGTATTAAGAAATCTATTCCAAACGAACACATGAACCCTTATTGAAGGGAAGATAAGAACAAATTAGTAAGAATAAAATAAAAAATTATTTATTTTCACCATATTTAAACATGAAGTATATTAAAAATCAAAATATACAACATTCAAAATTAAAATTATTATATTCAAATTCAAAATATAAATGGATAGTACATGAGCTGTGGTTTGCATGAAAAGATGCTTGGATGAAGGTTTCTCTTCGTTTGAACTTGCTATTAGGAGAGAGGAGGGTTCGACAACTTAATCTTGGATGTGTAATATGCTTTTCGATGTGAATTTCATGACATCTCTTCAATTTGCATAAAACCTCTAAAATGTCTACATGAAGATATGCTTTAAAGATGTATAGTACTTGAGCTAAATTTTTTTAATTTTTTGAGCCGTAAGATTGCAGGGAGTAGTCACATTGTATGAGCTGTAAAATTATCTTATCAAATCATTGTGTATTATCAAAACATATTTCTTGGCATATATTATTGTTTTGTCATATAGACAATAGCAATTAATTTTTTAAAATATTTTTCATATTTTAGTTGTCATATTTTAAGTGTGCTTCTCTGTCAATATAAGTTGTAGATGTAGAGGTTCATTTGATGAGCAAGATCTGAAACTTGTAGCAGTAAGTTTGTTTGCTAGTTGTCTAAGCCCTCATACCTTACTTCACAATGTTTTCGTCAGTGATGAATAATATTTGAAAAATTCCTACTAAGCAAATGACTGAGAGAGAAGCACTCGTTTGAAAGAAAGTTTGACGATAAGTTATGATGAGAGCCTTGAAGAGAAAGCCAAATGTAATAAAAATTTTCAGTGTTATACATTTCTAGAGTGAAGATAAATATTGCTTGTTGTGGCATACGCTTGAAAATAAAGCTATATACAACTAACGTTCATGGAACATGATGGGCATTTGGTTTCGCTGAACTTTCTCAGGGGTCAAATTCATGAAATCGGTCGTGATAGAGAAGTCTCTATTGAGGTTGTCATTGAAAGGTCAATGGTCGATGTAGATCATTGTATCGACGACTTTGACGGTTTCACAAAAAAAAAAAAGTCCCATTGGTTAACTGCATAAATTAGATTAATAAGATACTTAGTTTAAAAACTTACCCCCATTTTTATTATTGACTTCTTTACTAAGAATTCCGCATCAACTTTCAATAGATAATTTAGATTTCGTTTGAATATCTTTCTTACTACTATTTAAAATATTTTTTTGAACAAAATTTTTTTGTACTATAAAGCTAGTTTAAAAAACAATAAAAAAAACATCCCAAACGAAACCTTAGGCTTCATTTAGAACGGCTTTCTTATTGCTTTTAAAAGCAGATTTCTAACGCAAAAATTCAATGAATGTAACAAAAAAGCAATGGCTAAAAACTATCCCAACTGAAATCTTAGTAGATTTTTTTAATATTAAATTTCAAATTACAATTTTTCTTTTAAATTTAACTCCTCATTCTGCATAATATTCTCAACTTTCAAATAATTATTTAAAGCCTGGCATTACAAAAGAATCAATTTCATCTAATTTCATTTCTCATACCACTCTTTTGTGAAAACACCAAGACTTTATTTGAGGAAACTTTTTAATACTATTTTTTCATTACTTTCAAAAAATTTAAGCTAAAAAGTTACCATAAAAATAGTAAAAAAACTGTCCCAGCAAAGCCTTGAGCTGTGAAGCTTACAGTTGAGCATGAACCCAAATGGGAATGAAAGGTGAGTCGGATACACAACAATTACAGAGAATCATGAAACATGAATGAACGAGAAAACTAATTTTCTGATTTTTTGATGGTTCCCATGATATAATGAAACCTTATGTGATCAAATGCATGTGAGAAATTTGCTCACTGGCATTTGCATCTTAGTTATTTGAGGCGTTAAATCCATTTTTTACAACAAGAATCAGACATAAATTTGATCATTTATATCGCTGCTGAATAAGAATAAACAGTTTTTAGCTAACTCGGGGGAAAAAGAACAAATACAGATTAAGCTTTCGTTTGGGACGGCTTTTTTACTATTTCTTAAAAAGCTTTTTAATTCAAATTTTTAAATTTTTGCATTAAAAAGCTACTTTCAGAAGCAATAAAAAAGCCGTCCCAAATGAATCATAACTGTGTAGGACCTCAGAGACTTTGTAGTAGCTTCAGTGTCTCATCCACGTGCTTCTCGGGCTGGAATTGGTTGTTATAGACCAACTTAACTACTCCTTTCTTGTCAATAACATAAGTCTCCCTCCCTGCGAGTGTTCCGAAGAGATCGGAGGGGACCCCCCACTGTTTCCTTACCTTGTTTCCTTCATCACTTAGCAATGTAAATGGAAGCTTATATTTTGAAGCGAATGCCTGCAGAGATGAGATTCATGCAAACAACAAAGTTACTATTGAATGATTTTTCAAATGTCTGAGGAGATTATGATTCACCATTCATAATAGAACTTGAGTAGGATATGAAAGAGAAAGCTACTCTAAATGTTTAATTTTATGGGAGAGTTGTTGTTCTATACATATTTTGAATTTAATAAATGTTGTTGGTACTTCAGATTTGTAAAACATAGGGAATACCCAAACAAATCTAGAGAAGTTATTAATGAAGATGATATAATATTTGTAGCTTTGAGTAGAGTTAACGGTAAAAAGGCCCCCATACATCCGAGTGAATGAGAGCAAGAGAAGTAGATGTAGATTTAGTGGACTTTGGAAACACTAGTTTGTGACCTTTTGAGGCATTACAAGCATTGCAGAAATAAGAAGAAACAAGTATATGAAGATCTTTGTGTTGCTTTGAGATGATGGTGATGGCTTCACAGTGAGGATGACCAAGTTGATTGGGCCAGCAAAGAGTGTTGGAGTTGGTGGTCACTAGAGAAGATTGACGGGTTGCTGAAGGAGGGAGCTTAATTGGGTAGAGTACATCCAGACAAGGATCCTGGGGAAGGATTTCGTTTGTCCTCAAGTCCTTGACCTTGATTGTGAAACCAGAGGCAATGAAAAAAAATGGAGACATTATCATTTGTTAGGTGAGAAACCGAGAGGAGATTATGAGAGAGTTTGGGTACATTAAGTAGATGTGACAGATTTAACTTACTGGATGTAGTGGGAAGTAGAACAGCTCTGAAATGAGCTATTGGGAGACTTCTTCCATCTCCAATGGTGATGTTGTCAGAACCATAGTATAGAGATGGATTTTGCATATTGTCGAGCGTGTGAGTGAGGTGTGATGATGCTCCTGAATCAATGCACTTATTCATTTGACAGAGGTGAAGTTGCAGCTACCATTGCTTTTGATGGTGTGGGTGAAGATTGTGGTATGTAGTTGATGTTGAGTCTATGCCAGCATATTGTAGCCGAATGCCCTTTCTTGCTACAGATTTGGCAGACAAGAAGCTAAGTGGTAGAATTGAAGGAGTTTCTGCTGGAGGTTGTTGGGTTATAGGGAAGTCGGCCACGTCCTCGTCTGCCTCTACCATGATAGTAGTAAAGAGTTGACTGGAAATCTACTATTGATGGGAAGATTCATCTAAGATATTGATTTCCTCATTGACTAGTAGAGAGTATAGATTGTCTAGGCTGATGGGTGTGAGTTTGGTTCGTATGGAGGTTTTGAAAGCTTGATAGGATAGTAACCATTGAGTGTGTAGAGGATGATGTCCTATATGTCAACTGAGGATCCGGCGGAAGCTATGTGGTTGATAAGAGTTTTGCTCGCTGTGAGGTATTGAGTCATGTTAAGGTTCTTCAGGTTAATTATGATCAAACGGATGAAATTTATATGAGGTACTGGCTGCAGCTTTACTCAGTGGTTGAGATGATTCTCTTTCATCTACAATGTTGGCAGTTGTTGGAGTTGGATGATTTTCCCTTTATGAGAAAAAAAAAAAACTTGATTTTTTTGTGATTATTAATATTTGATGTTTAGAGCAAAACTCAAGACTCTCATGTAAAAGAAAATTGAACTCTTAAATATCGCTGTGTTTTTTTTGCTTTAAGAGAGAAAATGACCTTTAAATAAACTTGCAACTAAAGAATATAGCATTTTTGAAAGAGCAAATAAGCTCTGTAGTACCAGAAAATATTAATTATGACGTTTCTGCTTTTCTTCTTATCTCTAGGACTTCTCATCAATCCATTGCAATATAGTTTTGGTTAACATTTCAAAATAAATGCAAAGAGGTCTTTTGATAATCTTTCTAATCTCATTCTTCTCCTGACCCACTACTGTCTGTGACACCAACTCTTTTTCCTTATCTTGTAACCTTTAATTTTTTTTTCTTATATATTTTGAACAAGATCATTTGTATCCTGATGTTTCCTGAAAACAAGTCTTACTCATTTCATTCGAAGTCTTACTCTAAGTCTCACTCTTACTCATTCCATAATATTTAGGTTTAAATTTGCGTGTGGGAAAAAAAAAGGAAAAATATTTCTTCTTAGAGAAATAACCAAAAAAAAAAAAAAGGATGGGCTAACACATAAAAAGGGATTCATATCAAAACCGGCAATTAAAAAGTTTGAATGAAGACAAAGAACATCAGGCAAGGAAAATACCTTATGTGAACTAGGATCATCACCACTTATTCCGACAACCTCTGCACCTGCCTTTTTAAACTTCTCATAAGAATCTCTAAAGGCGCATGCCTACTTGGTACCAGAACAATCACAAAAAAATCAATTGAGTGAGAGCTAATATAGAATGCCATCATTTTTTTCTTCTTTTTTTTTATATAGAATGCCATTCTCAGGTAATATTAATAAGCACTCTGAAGGTCATATTTGCTACAACAAACTTTACTTAGTTACAATCATAGCTAATTAAACATAATATGGTTCAAAGGATGTAGCTTATCCTATCTCATTGCTTTTTGAGGTGCAAATATAAATTTATAATAGCCAATTTTACATCTCAAATTCAGTAATGCTTGATCTAATCAAACAACCGAAATTTTTATGATTCTAACATGCATTTCAAATAATTTTAAGATAAATATTCAAGAAAACTTACTCATTGTAAGAAATTTATTTTTTAATCACCCAACTACCCTGCATTCTCAGAATTTAATTGCTAAACATGGGAGTAAAGTGTTATAGTAGTTGTTGTAGGAAAATAGAAAAAAAAAAAAAAAAAAAAAAAATATATATATATATATATATATATATATATATATATATATATATATATATATATATATTTAACTGCACCGAAGCAAAACCATGTGAAAATATCAAACTTTTATTGTAATTGAAGAGCCATAAGGTACCAGTGAACTCAACATCTCACCTCTTTAGTACATCCAGGGCTTTCATCCGCTGGGTAAAAGTAAACAACAACAGGCTTGCCTTTATAATTGGACAGAGACACATTCTTCCCATTTTGATCTTTCAGATTGAAGTTGGGAGGAACATCACCTTTTGACACCTTCAAGAATTCAAACCAATAAAATCCATCCGTTCTAAGAGTTCAGCTTAGCAATGATTAACTAACAAATTTGTTAACAACCAGGAGAAATTAAGTAATTAACACAAAAGTTGCATTTTCAATAATAAAATAAAGTAGCAAATAGATTAAGGTTTCTTTTGATAAGTTGGAAAATATATTTTGAAAAATGACGAGTTTATTAAATTCTACCATTTGGTTGGATGTAGCTGAAAGTCAGATATGCATTTTCAACTCCACAGACACATTAAAAATCCCTCACAGAGGAGAATTTAGATTTCATATTCAAAATGGGTGAAAAAAAATCAACGTTTTTAATACATATTTTCCATCTAAAATCAAATTATCCCTACGAGGTCACATACTTAAAAAGAGAATATCCTGTTCGTGCTAAACTATGCACCTAATCCTGTCTTGATTAGTTAGCATTAAACATCTAAAAAAATGTATTCAAAACATGAAAGATATTATAACATACAAAGCGCATTTTTAATACTTGGCCTGACATAATCCTTCAGACGACTCCAACCTAATCACTCTTTTATTAGAGCATTGCGTCAGTTTTGAAGGAGATGCCAACTATTTTATACCTGTAATGTTTGGCATAACACTTCATAATATAAAGAAATACCCTATAGAACATTGCAAATTACATTAAAAACTACCACGGAGGCCACAAGACTTAACACTGCTTAGTTTAATTAATATTGAACAAACATTGAAATAACTAAAAAAAAAAAGTCAGCAAGATGGAAAAAGAAAAGACCTGGAAAGCGCTTGTATTAATGCATACCGTGATCTAAGATTAAACTCACCTTCGTGGTAAGAGTAATGATTCACTCTGCAAACCAATGATGTAGATTTAAAATGATTTGTTTTTTTAATTCTTCTGTAAAAAATTGATGTGTGTATAAGGTCCACTCTTTTTTATTAGGCCACATAAGTACTGGACACAATAATCAAGAAATCCCATTTCTTTAAAAAAAATGGTGTAGAAATACCATATAGATGTCACTTAGCTAAAGTTTTTGGGTTGAATATTCATTTGACCACTAGTGTATCAGACCCAACTTTGAACTCCCTTTGATTCATCATCACTAACAAGTGTTATTAGGGTGTCTCCAGCCGAACTCCAAATGACTGTAAAGCGTAGCTGGTTTGTTCCATTCGAATGACAAATAAATCACTAATCGGTGGAGGAAGAACAGAGCGTCGCACTGTTCACTTACGTGATTTTTCTATCTCAACCGGATTTGCCGAAGAAGCGCACGGAAGAGGAGAAGGATGGTTAACATAGCAGAAGCGTGCAAAATGGAGTTTGATTGGAGATGAATCACGACATTTTTATTTTCATTGCATTTTGGAGTGAAAAATGGGATTTTCGGTTGGAGATGCCCTTAGAAGTAAAGATTTGTCTAAGATCAAGTACTTCATACAATTTTTGGCTTACATGAGTCTTTGGTTCCTTCAATCAAAGTTCAGCATTGTTTAAACAAATATAGGCGAATCCCATAGTGCTTGCAAATGGTTAAGCAGGCATGAACTTTTTTTTTTTGATAGGGCCAATGATGACTGATATGAAGAGCTCTAAAATATGAGGAAGATTATTAGGGCATGTGAAATTTTTAGTTTGGTCCAACACCGGATAACTGAAATAGAAGTTGCTAAAGAAATATCAAGTGGTTGGCTCTTATTGATAGGCTTAAAATTTTGAGTTCATTATAATTTTGACCACTAGTATATAAGACCAACTTTTAACCCTTTTTCATGTTGTGTGTTGCGAGAGATTATTCTGTGCGGACATCGAACACAACTTATCGTCCAAAGACGAATCAGGTGCAGCCACATCATCCAGTACCTAGCAATACCGAGCTCCGTACCAAGCAGTACCGAGCCGCGGTACTAAGTAGGGGATGACGTGACGCTTTTTTATTAGGCTCTAGAAGGCGTTCAACATCCGCACAGAATAATTCATCATGTGTCGCACAATGAGTGGGCTGGTTGAGCCCACCAGTCCCATCAAACTTCCCACTTACTGTCCACCACATAAGCGTGGCCACCTTATTCTAGAAGAAGACGATTGGAGGAGCATCATTCTTTCAAAAAATCAGAGTGATGTAGTGGATCGGCGGAAGACGACACCTGCAAGAAGGATTTCAAAGAGTTCCCAATCCAGGGAAGAAGAACAAGCTTTCTAAGCTTCAAAGAGAGTAATATGTCATTCAATGCTTTCCCCCTTACAAAATCTCCTCTTTATAAAGCAAAAAGAGGATTCTAGAAACTAGTACTAATAACTAGATAAGATATTCCTAAGGAGAACTATTTGCTTAAAATGCTCCGCATCATTCTCCCCTTGCGTAAAAAGAGCTCGACTCCGGTCGAGACTCGATACTTAGAATGGAGGTAAGGTGGAAACAAATTCCGGGATCGAAGACTTTGAATGCTGGCTTCAAAATTAGTACATGAAGAGGCTTCCTGTGAGTCCCTCGAATCCTTGAAGAATTATTCACATACTGCTCAATGTAGAGCCTAATTGTGACACCTTCTGGGCCAGCTCCAGATAGGCGGAATGTCAGCCGGGAATCATATGCAAACAAGAGACGGATGACCTGGTGCTTGGAGACTGAATCATCCACCCGCTCATTGTACTCAAGTTCATCAGCATTCACAACATCCGTCTTCTGCACTTTGGTAGGAAACCCATATGGGCATCCAAATTCAGCCTTTAGCCAAGCATACTGGTCAGAATATTCACCATAATCTGTATAAGAGCCAAGCATAATCACATGGACACCTGCAACTTCAAAAGGATAATAGAGATTTGAAGTGAAGCCGCTCTCTGCATAAGGCATTTTCCACCTTGCATTGTATGACTGGAATGGAGATTTAATAAATGGAATACTCTCCATCTCATGGTTCCCTTCTGTTTCCATCCACGGCCTAGCATTTGCATATGGCTGTATCAGCTCACCAAAGGAATCCCACAAGTGCTGTAGATAATCAGTATAGGAAAGGTCCCCTGGGTGTAAATGCAAATCATATTGGCAATCATTGATGTGCGATAGTGTGGATGCAGTCCAATCAGTCTGACCAAGAACACCAACTACAGCAAAAGTTAATGGAAATTTAGGAGGGGTCTTAAACTGAAAATCTGGTTCCTGCCCTCCACAACGGTAGTAGTAAACTGTATCGTCCTCAAGAGGTCCAAATGATTCTGTGTAGAAAAGACAACCTGTGTACTGCCTGGCTAGCAGCTTTGTCTTAACTTCATTCAAGTGGCCTACCTTGACATTATGTCGAGCAGCTGAGAGGCATTGTTGATGATCAACTTTGTCAGCCAAATTTAAACCTGAGATTTCCACACCTGCAGTAAAATCATTCACATCACCAACATTGTAGTTGTCATTTAACTTAGTTTCTCTATTTCTATGAGCCGCATCAGGATCCATGATGCAGTGCAGCTTCCGGCTGTTACTAAAATAGAGCTCGGTCCATTCCACCAGCTTCACATATTTGTTTCTACCAGAAATTGTCTTCTTCTGTGAAGAATCGGTGTTTGCATCGTCAAGACCAAAAGGTGGTGGAGGAACATGGACCATAAACCCAAAAGGAGGAAGACCATCAGACCATATTAGAATTTTCTTTGTCAAGGACAAAGATTCTGCATCTTTCTCTGTCTTAGGCTCTGAATTTGCATCTATAGACTGTTGCTTCTCCAAATCAAGTTGCCGATCACCAATGGAAAGGAGCATCGCGATTGCTCCTGGCGTCACTGTCTTCAGTGCGGAACTGCGCTCGTCGCCAGGCGCTGAAATGCGCTTGTCTCCAGGCATGGAATCGTGCTCGTCGCAAGGCGCTGGCTCACGCTCATCATCTGTCTCGCGTGAGCAGCAGGGGCCGGATCTTGCGCGGGCGGGAGGAGGGGGCCGGGTAAACGACGGAGTCGGAATGACTTCCATCCATGGCGGAGTCCGGAACCCGCACTGCCTTGTTGCCGTCCGCAGGCAATGCAGGAAGATGACAAATCTCAAGCTGGAGCTCCATCCCGACGGAGTCGGAGCAGGCAACGGAACTGGGATCGTGATGGTGTTGATCCAATGTGTTGGAGTGCTCGGAATGAGCCAAACTGGCACCGGCGGATCTCCCAGTGGGTCGCCGGTGGACGTCCGAAGACGTCTCAGCCTCCGGAACGCAACTGTCGGGGGCCTGGGTGTGTGCCATCGATGTTCCGGCGGAGCCAATTGTGTCCGGCCACGCCGCGAGAAAATTCAGGCCCGGCGCAATAACGTTCGGCTTTAGGATCTCTGGGAACTGAGGACTGGGGCCACGCGCGGAGAATGTTACGACTACAGGGGCCTGATCGGTTACTGCCGGCATTGTCAGATCGGCGGAGTCGGGGCCGGTATTGATACTGAGATCTGGAAATGAAAGATCGAGCTCGGAGACATGTTGGGTCGGTGAATCGGAGGCAGAATGTGCGGAAATCAGGTCACCGGCTGGGTTTGCGAGGTCCTGGACACCGGCTGAGGTTGCGGTTGCTGATATTTGTCGTGTCCCGACGAGCTGCTGAACATATTCTACATGGTGGAAAGGATCGACAATGAAGTCGGAATCAACTTCCCCACTGGACAATGGGCCTACGAACGGAGCTGAACGGGATTTGGTAGGCTTGAGCGGAGGAGGTTCTCGCCACCGGAGCGGAAGCTCGAGCGGGGGATAATCGTGGCGGGACAGACGGTGTCTGCGTGAAGCGAATGATGAGATCGAGGAAGAAGAAGGAGAGTACCTCGGTATGGTTGCCGACATCTTCCTCATCTTCCTTATTGCTCGAAGGTTTTTGCGAATCAGATCAAGGTTTCTGTCTACCCGATCGAGCGATTCCTTCGACTGAGCTTGATAGAAGGCGATCCGGCTTCGAGCATCGTCGACAGCCCACCTTCCTTGGCGTCGATCGTCGTCGACCGCCAATCTTGTTTTACGGCTTCGATCGTCGTCGACAGCCGACCTTCTGCAATACATCGATCTTCACAAGCTCCAGGCTCTGATACCAACTGATGTAGTGGATCGGCGGAAGACGACACCTGCAAGAAGGATTTCAAAGAGTTCCCAATCCAGGGAAGAAGAACAAGCTTTCTAAGCTTCAAAGAGAGTAATATGTCATTCAATGCTTTCCCCCTTACAAAATCTCCTCTTTATAAAGCAAAAAGAGGATTCTAGAAACTAGTACTAATAACTAGATAAGATATTCCTAAGGAGAACTATTTGCTTAAAATGCTCCGCATCACAGAGACCAATTAATCAACCAAAAATTACTTTCGTAGTAATTAGTTGACGATATAGAAGCAAAAAGATCAACTAAACCACATTTCTACTAATCAGACCAAAGAAGCCAAAGGCAACAAACCATTCGACATAACATATAAACTCTAGAACTCTCTGATCTAAAATTATCAGTTGAAGTCCTCCCTCGGTTAAAAGTTCTTAATACATCATGGTAAGACAGATTGTTCATGAAAATCAAAAATTGACAAATGAAACAACCGGAAAGTAAGTGAAAAATCCACTACATTACTTGTACCTTGGCACAAATAGGAGTTCTCGGAGAGGAAATGGTGGGTAAAGAAAATTTAGGGGAGCTGAGCTTGAGGCCAAATATTGGGGAATGTGATGATTTCGGGAGGAGTAGGTGAAGTAGAGGAGCAGAAGGGCTCTTAGGTTTTCTAGTTTGGAGTACGGGAAGAGCTGATTTAGAGAGAGAGGTACAGGCCATTGGAAGATAATGAGCGGGTCTCTGAATCTGGGATTGAGAGAGAAGCTTTTGAGAATGAAGATAACATTGTCAGGTTATAACAACCTAAAAATAGATTGACGTGGCCTCTTGTTCGCCGTTGTCTCTTGATATGGCAATGCCGAGTGCCCAATAAACTTGGAGAAAAACAACCTTGTTTTTTGACAAGAAAATTTATTTTTCCCATTTTTTTTTAAAGAAAATATTCAAAAAAAAAAAAAAAAAGTTTACTCTAGATAGTGCTGCCGAATTAAAAGAAAAAAAAAGTAAGTCATATTCTCTTCAATTTCACCTTATTCGGCTAGTGGTTCAGATGATCGTAGTCAAGTAATGATGATTAGAGGATCATAATCATGCGATGATAGTTGAAGGATAATAGTCGAGAGGTGATAACCGGAGAATCATAGTTGGGTTATAGTTGTTGTAGGATCATAATCGGGGGATGGTGGTTGGAGGACTATAGTCGAGCAACTATAGTCAGATAATCATAATTAGGCAATGATAATTAGAAGAACATAGTTGAGCGATTGTGGTCAGAGAATTGTATTTGGGTGATTATGGTTAGAAGATTATAATTTGATGACAATGGTTGAGATGACGGTGGTCGTGAGACAAAAGTTGGACGACAATGCTTAAAGGACCCGTAGTCAATGCTTGGAAGGCGGAGGTCTAATGATAGTAGTCAGATGATGATGTGATCCAATGACAATGTTTAGCTTGTGACGGTCGTATGACTAAGCTCTCTCTATTTTTAAATAAATTTTGAATGATTTAGAGTCAATTGAGGAGTCATTATTATCTCTCAATGGATGGCCAAAGTAAATTTTTTGACATATTTCTTCAAGAAAATAAAGAGTGATGGTATTTTTTCAATTATATGTATTGTAAAACATGAAATCAAATTTCTCTTTTAAAAGGAAAGCATGTCACACAAATTTAATTGTGGGCTAACCTTATCCCATAATATTTTATTAAGAATATTTTGAAAATTTAATTATATTCTTAACTACTCTAATTTTTACTTACAAAGAGTCGAGTTTCTTTTTTATACGTGTTTTGATATAATTAGAGCTTTCAAAGCTCCACAATAAAATCATAATGAAATATTTAACAACTTCAACTAAATGTAATCATTATTACATGAACTTATATAAAACTCTTAGTATATTTTATTTGTTGAACTTTTTTTTTTATATATCTTTTTTATATCTCTTGCGGGCTAAGGGATTGTCTGATCGTTTGTAAAAAGAATGCAATGTAAAAGGAATACTTTATAATTATTTGGATGATTGTAAAATGAATGTATGATATTACTTTTTTTTCTTTGGTTTGAAGTAAAATGAATGCAATGAAAATGCAAAAAAGACTGTTGTTGATGTCAGTGGGTTACGGTGGGGGCCGATGGTTGCCAGCGTTGGTTGGAAGAGATGGTGGTTGGTGATAGTGGGTGGCTGGCAGTGGTGGTGGCCGGTGACGGTGGGTTGCTGATAGTGGTGGTTGCCGACAGGGTGGGTGGCCGGTGGTGAATGATTGTGGTTAGTGGTCGATCCATGGTGATGGCGGGCGGCAACAATTACAATGAACTTCTGGTGTATTTGGAAATCGTCCAAATCGGAGAAATTCCAATTTGAAATAAAACATGAATTATTTCTTTTACTTCAAAATTTTATTTGGTATTCCTTCTACTTCAAATCAAACATTAATATTTTCAAAATTTATACATTTGAAATACTTTACACCCTTTTATAACAAATCAAACAGCCCATAATCCTCTATTTCCCAACACAAAATATTAAAGTAAAATAAGAGCTGAAATAAAAGGTTTTTAAAATACCCATCACACATGAAATTTTATCCAAACCTATCTTCCATTTTTATTCTCTTATCTTAAATTTTATATTTTGATAAGAATAAAAATTAGATCAGAATATTCTAATATAAATTATTTTAAAATAAAATAAAATTAATACTACACATGAAAAATTATATTATATTAATCTTAAAATAAACTTAATAATTTCAAAATTCATATAATTTATATCAGAATATTAATTACTTCTCTTGATGAATGGGCTTTATTTCCTTAGCTAATACAATATATTTTTCTTGAAGTACAATAGTGTTTCAACCTTGTCCTTAGCTCATAGAACTACTTTCAAGAAAAAAAAAAGAAAAAGAAATAATCAAAGTCTTATGTAATAATTAATTTATATATAAACGTCGCTTTTCCTCTAATTAAGCATTGCGTACTTAATTACGATTATTAACTCTTAAATAACGATTAACATTCGGCAAGCATAATTATTATAACTTATCAGCAGCTGAAACTTCCCACGTCGCCGCCGGCCACCCATAGTTTTTTGCAGGCGGCGCCAAGAGGCTGAGCAGTTTTACTGCTTCGATTCCGTCATTTATTTACCGGCCTGCAAAAATTCATATAGTTTATAAATAATAATTCTTTAATATCAACATGCACGAATCTAGATGATTTTTTTTTGATATAAATTAAGAAATCTCTTAAACCGACTCTGATATCACCCAAACTTTATTTTCTGCAAAGTTATAGCCAAAACAAAGTGTCAATGTGATGAACTCAACAATATCATGACTATGTTGATGTGAATCCAAATGACTCTAAATATTTAAGTACTTAGAATTATAGTTGAAAACTTCACAAAACTATCCGAGGGACCAAATAACTTTCAAGTTTTATATGCTTATAGTCGAAACGAGTGCGACAACTAGATTAATCTGATGAGCAATATAATTGTAAAATGGATGAACATAAAGAAATGCAATAGTGCTTATGTTATCAACAATGATTCTATGTCCAGAAAAATGCATTGATGAAATATACGAGATCACATCCTGAATTCGAGCTCAATGCACATGCATAAGCTTGTGATGAATGTAAAGACTAATACAACCCATATATAGTAAGGCAGCTGCGATGAAGACATTTGTCTTCTACTAGCAAGGGAATTCAACATGCAATGAACGAAAGACATGTCGTATTTGAATGATTCAAGGAGAATGCAGCTTCAGATCTGTTATATAAATAACAAGTTGTTTACTAGCAAGGGTAGCAAATATACGACAAATACAAATACCTATCAGGCTGCTGTAGAAGACTCAGCGTGTAATTAATACGATATCAGATTCGCAACACTTGTATTAGCGGACATAAGGTGTATATAAGTTCTCAAATGAAATTTTGTGTGCATTCAAATGATAGTTACATGCACAACTAAAATATCTCAAAATGCCTCCGTACATGTACTGTAATACACACACACAAACACACATAGATACATAATTAAAAGGGTTAAGTGCAATCATATAACCACATGGGCCTCCGACGAGCATTTTATTGATACACACGTGACATCTAGGAATTCTGCACAGGTCCATAAATGAATGTAGTTCGAGCCTGATCTTTCAATATGAATAGATAGGAATTGTCACTGCTCGAATTATCAAACAAATATACACTTGAATATCTATTTTATATGTTCATATAATTAAGGCCTTCAAGGCATTCAATAAAAAAATCATCAACAAAGGCATAAAGCCTATGAAACTCAATCCACTGTCAATAGCTCAATAGAGTCGATAAGGTTCATCCACAAATGCAAATATTTTTTAATGACTCCATATACCTCGATGATGGTCATGTTGAATGCAGATTTCAACCGGAGGGGTTAATTCCAATATTTTGAAATGCCATCTAAAATACCTGAAATCTAAAATCCTTAAATCATTAAATAAATATTAAAAATGAAATTAACTATCAAAACCCCTTAAAGCAAAATCTTTCCACCCTCCTCAATAGTTTGTCGGATGGACAAATTGAAATTTAATTCAGCTCATATAGAGCTAATGCCTAGTTGAAATATCACCATGATCCATTCTCAAATAACCTCATACTAGTAAGGATGTGGTATGTGTCATCTTACCGATAGTTTTGCCGTCAAATAGCACCGCAGGATAAACGATTATGATCTGGCGGGACTCTCTGAACTGAGTGATTTTGCCGCCAAATAGCACCATGAGATAATGATTATGGCTAGAACAAATACGTTCCTTAATGACATCAAATCCTTGAGATATAAATCAATAGAATATAATTGATAGAGCATAAAGCCCTTTGTTAGCTAAGGTGAATTTATATTTCTTAGATAAACACTCTCCCAGGTCTGCAAGGTACCATTAGACGAAGTAGCCCATGACTTCTTACAAGGATCATTGTGTCAGGTTGGGTCGATTACCTCCTCTGACTAAGTAAGCCAGGGACCACGATGGCCCGAGATGATAGAACCATGTGATCTTGATCGTGTCCATCATCCATTCACTCACTATCTATTTTAAGTACAAAATGATGAAATTCTCAATTTTAAATATTCAACCTCCAACACTCCAAATTCATGCTGCTACTATATGCAAGATAACACATATTTATACATATATGAATGACAACAAGCCTTAATCTAAAGTCCTCTCTCATTATCGGGAGGGGTAATTAACTATAGGGGCTTGCGCCTATAGGAAATCAGAACTTAGATCATAAAGTCCTCGCAAAAATAGGGCAAAATCTCTGGGTAATGTCTTATCTACAATCTCATGTGCCTTCCAAAATTTATCCCGAAACTTAACCCGCTAAAACTCCCCCGAAAAAGCAGCGGGGGAGGTCGGGGCCCAATTTTTGGAGTCTGCAAGTATCTCAAGACTCCTACTTCTATCAAAAAATAGTTTATAAATAGTTCACATTATATTGCATGTATTTACATATTCTCTGATGATGAAGAAGGGCATTTTTTATAATATATAACTTACTCTTGTATAATCAATTCAATTAAATCATATTCTATGATTTTCCCCTTCCCAAATTAATTTCTATGTAAGAAATCTCGTATCAGTTAATTATAAATACTCTTAATTTATGTGCGTGTGAGATTTTTAATCAGGCTAACATAATAAGATGATAAACATTCACTATTACCATATATAAATATTTCAACACATAATAATAATATTATTTAATCATAATGTAACGTTAAATTCTACAGTTTTGAGAAAGCTTTTTATATATGCTTCTCCGTTACAAAACTCCATTTTCTGAACTAATGTTTTTTTAAACTGTCTTTTACAAAAGCACCAAAAAAATAAACGAAGCCTTAATCTGTTGGTTAGGAGCTTAATTAGGTTATCAATTAAGAAATCTTGAATTCGAGACTTGCATATGTGATGTGTTTGAATTTGCATTAATTTGCTAAAAAAAAATCAAATTCTATCAGTGAGTGAAATAACCTGATTAATTGGAGATGAATTATGTTATTGTCGCCAAATTATCTTACATCTACATCAAATATCTTACTTGAGATATGCATAAATGGAAAATATAAGAATAGGAGCATTCATACACTACCATTTGTTAGAAGAAAAATCTAGACTTGCCAATTCGACAAAACATAGAATCTCTCACCAGCAGTACAAACTACATGAAATTACAAGATTATCCCTCCCAGTCTTCGTCCTCTGCACAATAGATCAAAAATAGCAGACCCCTTTATTTTAGTCATATTCCAGATACTGCTATATATGTTTATAAGGTGGAGCTAACTGAATTGGCGATTATATATCAGCAATATTGCCTTTGCTTCCTTCCAAAGTGGTTTGGTGACTTCTGCAGCTGCTGATGAGAATGGCTCTCTCAGGTAGGTGTTTGTTCATTTTAGCAATTCATCAACCACACTTCCTTTTTAGTTAGCCTAACATCTAACCGTTATCAACAACACTTTATGATTGCCATTTTTAAGTGTTTCTGTATATAAATTCTCACAGTACGTAGATGCAACTTTAGTACTGCTAATTACATGCTAGCTATCAACTTCTTTTCTCCTTCCTCAACAGTTGAAGAGAAAGAAAGAGAAGAATTACGGGTCAAGTAGGCCGAGCTGGAGAAGCAGGGCACGTGTTTGTGATCGTCTGATGCGTGATTAATGGTCATGATCATCAATGATTGATGAAACACGTGCACTCCCTCTCCATCTCGGCTACTCGCCCCTTCTATGCTTGCCATTCTTTATGGAGATGAAGCTAACGGCTACTTTCCTTTAGCTCTTCTTATTGCCAAGAGTTACCTGAAGGTAATTAGTTTGAGTAATATAATATACTTCTTAATTGAGATTGTAATTTAGTTTCTCTAATCCTCCTTATTTTCTGAACCTTCTCTTTTTCCAATTTTCTGAATTTATATCTATATATACTATGAATCTTTCAAAAACTGGACTTCATTTCATGTGAGCTTAATGTTGATTCAAGTCATTACTGAAAACTTGTTGTTCTGTATTTTCAGTTCAATTTCTTCTCCAAACTATTGGGATTTGAGCTTTTGAATTCTGAATGTCTTGATTGTTACAATCTAACACTTCCTTGCTAGAAAGCCGTCCAAAACGAAGCCCAGTTTCTCTAATCCTGCTTATTTGCTGAACCTTCTCTTTTTCCATTTGTCTGAATAAATATCTATATATGCTATATGAATCTTTCAAAACTGGATATGAGCTCTGAATGCTTGATTGTTCAGCCCAAATGATATAAGGAAACAATCTAGCTAACACTTCCAGCTTGCTAGCAAATATGCAAGTCTTGTTGCAGGCAAAGCCTCAGATCAAGGAGAGAATTTCAAATTTGAAAACTTTTCACTGAAAATCTATCTTTTTATTACTGTTATTGTTGATTAAAGAGGCTGCAAGCATCCACTTCTTTGTTCTTTTATTGAAAGTTTGATTGCCAACATGACGTGAAGTATTGGAAGTCTGCATGATGAAAAAGATGGGAAGGATAAGACTTTTTCATTGTTTTTTTTTTTTATAATCTGATCAATTGCATCTTCTTAAAGCTTTCATTATATTTCCAGATTACATAGTTTAGAACTGATAAGGTTCAGTTCCTACAATATATATAGGAAGATTAATTACAAGTTGTTGGTTTAATTAATTATTTCCTTGTGTTTCTATGTGCGCATAAACTGCTAATTAATACAATTACATCAGCCTATCAATGAGCAGTTGAGAAGTACGTATTCTGTACAGAAAATGTTGCTGTGCTGTAAAAAATATTAGACTAATTTAATTATACCAGCATGATCATGGCTATTTTTACGTAAGGATCACATATTTTAGAAAATTTTCAAACGGAAAATGAGATTTCTAAAGAGTTGGAGATTGAGATTAGTATTTACTCGAATTAATTAATATGATTAATGAAAGAAAATGCTCTTTGCATGCATGCATGTGAATACATTTTTAATTTCATTGTTAATTATTTTTAAGTAAGATGATTTAAGAATTAATGAAGTTGATTAATAAATAAATACAATTAGTAAAATAATAATAATAGGTTTTAGGAAGTTAATTAGCTGTAATAATTATGTAGTTATTTTCTTACATCTAACACCCAATGACCCAAAGAAAACAAACTGTCAGGATCCCTCTCAAGAAAAGAACAAGAAGAGACAGCCACCAAACTGAAAGTATTTCATATTTGCATTAAATGTGTTGGTGTTTGTGATAACAACTTGCGTATTTATCATTTTCTGTCCCTCCAATCAATGTTAATGATGTTCTTGACCCAACCACTGGTTTTATTTTATAAAAATATTAATATTTGCTACTCCCAAAGGAGAAATTATTATGTGCGAAAATAAGACGCAGAACGTCATATGAAGACCAATCATAATGCGCCACGTCAACAGTATCGAACCACAGTACCGAACGGTACAAAGCAATATCGAGCCGCGGTACCGAGCAAGGGGTGATGTGGCGCATTCTGGTTAGTCTCCGAACGATATTCGACATCCGCACAGAATAATTAATCCTCCCAAAGGCCAAAGTTATATATAGAGCTTTAAATTTTTTGAATGAGAAGAAAACATCATGATGAGATCATCATGATGTTATGATCATGATGGTCTGATTGTTCTATAATTTTTATTTGATTTATCTTGTCAGATGATGAGTGGCGTGTGGAAAATTATTTTTGGTTTGGATATGTGCTCACATACTGTGGCCATGGCCAACTACTCCAACGCCATTCCTTTTTTATATTATATTTCAATAGGAAATATTCTGTTGTTTTTTAGAGAAATTTTTAGGTTTTTGTCTTGTAAGGATGATATTCTATTATTGTTCTAGATGAATTTTGATTGATGTGTTATTTCTTTTAGTTTGCTTTTGGTCCTAGCTCACCCAAAATAACTTCACTATATAGCTTGAAAGTTATAATAGTCCACCCTTCCCTATCACAAGAGAATATGAGATTACAAGACAAGGTTATAGGTGCAAGTGTCCGTCCATTATGTAGGACAAAAGACATTGACAATAGTCTGTGGTTGGTGTACGGGCAGTTGATCACAAGTGTTGTTGTAGAGTGTCGATGACATGCATCATTGGATGGCATCTATGATGGGCATTGTCTAGTATTGATGGGCTTCCATGATGGATTTATGGTGTTGATTGGTGGACCTCTAGAAATTTCTAAGTCATAGAAATCTCACCTTTGAATCATCAAAATGTGTAGGGGTGCACCTCTAGAACTCTCTAAGTCATCTAATTCTCTTCTTTGAATCCTCAAAATATGTAGGGGAAAATATGATGTGTTACAACTTAATTCTTTTTAACACATATAAATATAAAATTTTAAGGAGACTCACTAATAATCTAACATTAATGGGCCAAGATTGTAGGGGCATGAGTCCCTTAATGCCCTTATTATGAATCTATCCATCACTATAAATTTTGATATGACCAACACTGAGTAGAAAATAAGTTTAAAGAAGGATATGTGTGGCTCTATATTAGATAGGAGAAACTGAAGGGAGATAGGAGAAAGATCTAATTTGATATGGGCCATTCATGATTTTGAAGATAGTTAGTGGCAATGCAAATCAATTTGAAATGGCTACCTTCATTGAAATCTACTCTATAGTGAATGTAAAAATACTAAATCATTTGAGCCTTTAGTATTTGATGATGTGGTATATGAATTCCCATATCCTCTTTATGATCTATTACTGGGTTGAGAAAATTAACTTAAAGAAAACTAACTTCTAGAGAACTAAACTTTGCTGATCATGATGGCACTAACACACTTTAAATAATTGGAAATAAAGGGCAAGTAGACTCTAAAGCATAATGGTATACTTGGGAGAGAGGGATCGATTGAGTTGTTCAATTTTAAATGTCTTATTCACTTAAGTAGATCACCTTCTGAAGAATGGTATATGATCCACAGATTTGTGACTCGGGAAAGCACTTTGATGATAAAACTAGAGGAATTCCAATTTGAGAAGAGGAATCCTGAGATGATTATTATATTTGAGAGAAATCTTCAGATAACTGACATGCTACCAAGATAAATACATCAAAATTGAGAAGAATTGATGTGACTGAAATAAACTAAAAAAAGTAACGGGAAGATGCATGGGAGTCGATGAAATTTGTTGCCAAGATGATTATAGACATGCAGTTTTGATGCCAGCTTAACATCAACAATCCATATAGTTAGGACCATATTCAATATTATCACATTGAATTTATAATTAATATTGTTTTGTTATATAATTACAATCAACATTATTTATTTATATAAAGAGATATTGTAAAGGATTTAAGGGTAATCAATAGAGATCTAGAGAATTGAGATCCAATATGAGACAATTTTGGTTTTAAAGAGACTCATATAATCAGAGAGGTGATTCAATAAATCAATGTCTCCCTCCTTAAATTGTTGCATAGCCCTTTCCTTATTGAGACCTGAATGTTTCTTGCTGCAAAAATAAGAATATAGATTAATCAGCCCCGACTATGTGTTATCCACTCAATATGTTGGTGGCATCCATTTCTATTATCTTGTCAGTGGCAACATGACACTTTGATACTAATAAACATGATATGTTAGTGTTAACATGTCACACATCAGGATCTATATTGAAAGAGTTGTATTTGTCTTTCATTTTAACTATTTAATTATAGCTTACTAATTTCTTATGAACAACAGAAAAAATTATGCATGATATCTGAAGCATCATATTAAAGGATCCTTATATTTTCCTAAGAAAATATAAAACCACATAATAAGCACATAGCCCATTAAGTAATCAAAATCTTACAATTGAAATCAATGCAAGATAAAAAGAATAATATTTTGTAAATTATACAAATAAATATATGCATCAATATATCTATACTAATTATCAATATCAATAATAAATCTATAATATATCATATCTCAGTCAGTTATGTTTCATTCTTCCATTATAAACTCTAATAAATCAATTAGTCAATCGATATTTATCCCTCAATCAATTTTATTAAATCTTATCATCCATTTAGCTTACATCAATCGATCAGTTTCAGTCACAATATCAATAATATAAATGTATTTGCAACAACATCAGTATCAATAATCGATATCAATATAAAAATTAGTAATCAGTATTAGTATTAATATATGCAATTAGTAATTAGTATCAATGTCAGTAATCAATATCAATATTAACAATGATCAATATCAATAACAAGAATTATTATTAGTAATAATATCAGTAATAATAACAGTTTCATTATCATTATTGGTATCTAACATTAATATGAGAGTATCTTGAGTTTGTGGGTATTACGTGCAATAAATTATATCAGTGAATATGGGTACTATCAGATATTCATGTGAGGATATTTTGCTCCTACACTTATGACTCCCAATCAATCATCCCTTATGACTCCTAATCAGTGTACTCCTTATAACTCCCATTGAATTAGATGAATAATAGCCCCGACTCCTTATATCTCCCAATCAATCTAACATTAATATAAATGTATCTTGAGTTTATGGGTAGTACGTGCAATCAATTATATCAGTGAATCATTGTGTTATCATATATTCATGTGAGGGTATCTTAAGAGTGTCTTGCTCATGCACTTATGAATCCCAATCAGTCATCATTTATGACTCCCAATCAGTGTATTCCATATAATTTGCCACACTACATTATCTATATTAAAAGAATTACATCCATCTTTTAACCATTTAACTAGATCTTACTAAATAAACTATAGAAAGAAATATGATTGTATTTTTTTTTGTCTGAAGTATCAAATCATAGGATTCTTATCCATTCCTAAAAAACATATAAAATTACCTAATGAGCAAATATCATAGCAAGTAATTAAAATCTTACAGCTGAAATATATGCAAGATAAAATATAATAATATGCTATAAATTATATAAAGAAATATATGAATCAATGTCTATACTAATTATCAGTATCAATTTATCCTTATATAGTTCATCACATCTTAATCCATTATATCATCAATCACACTATCAGTAATAATGCTAATGCCAATAATAATATTAGCGTTAAATAATAATATTAATGACATAAAATAATATTAACTTCAGTCATAATATTAATACATTATTCGTAACAGTGTCGGTAATAATATTCAGATATTCAATGAGTTTATCTTAAAAGTATCTTGCTCCTATACTTATGACTATTAATCAGTCACCCCTTATAACTCCCAATTAATATGCTCCTTATAACTCCCATTGAATTATGTGAATCAGCCACCTCGGCTTCTTATAACTTCTAATCAATCTCCAACTCGTCATGACTCCTAATCAGTGAATTAAGTAGATATGTAGGATATCATGTGGACTTATCATATCATGTATATGTTCTTCATTTAAAATGTAATAAAATCATATAAAATCATTTAAAATGATCAAATCTACAACATATCCAAATTTACACACTAAAAGCTTATGAATTCAAGAGATAATGTATTTTTGACAGATTTAGAAGATAAAATTTATAGAAATCAAAATAATTGAAAATAAAAGTAAGAGATTAGTCACTTACAATGAATATAATAAAATTTGTAATAAAAATGACTGAAAAATATGATCAAAAGACTTTTTTCTCTCATCTCTCTTCTTCCTGATCTTTAAAATTTTTTATGGTCAAGCAATCAAGTGAGAGATTCAGTGGGGTGAGATAAGGATATTTATAAATATATATACATAAATGCTAGTTGTTCATGGCCTAGCACCTCAGTGCTAATCAGATCAGTGTCAAAACGCTCTACTTCATAATTTTTATAGTTTTCAAAAAAAATATTTCACGTATTTGAGTTATGACATAACTCCCGTTGAATGAGGTGAATCAGTAGTTCCAACTTCTTCTAACTCCCAATCAATCTCCAGTTTCTTATGACTCCTATCAGTGAATCATATGAATCCGTAAAGTGTCACGTGGGGTTATCAGATCATATATTTGATATCAATCAGTACATCATTTCTCTAATACCAGAATTACATGCATTATAGTACATATCACTCATATTAGTACATTCCATTTTCATTATATTTATTCATACTCATTTACATAAAAAATTCATATACAAAGATTTAAGTGATGAAAATGTAATACAATCATATCAAATCATTTAGAATGATCAAATCTATAATATATCAAAATTTAAACGGTAAGAAAGAATGACATGCTAATATGACTCAAAGACATTTCTCTCTCATTTCTCCTTTAATTCCTTCTCCTTCAATTTCTTTCTGACCAAACAACCAAGTTAGGGAGACGGTGGGTGATGCATATATATACTATTAGTGGCCTAGCACTATAATGCTCTACTTTAAAATATATATATATTTTCAAATAATTCATTTCACACTTTTGGGTTATTACATAACATAACACTCAAATACTAAATAACCTGATATACTAGCATCAATAAGACATCATTAAAAGATCCACCTAGTTGGTGACATTGAGTGATATGTTTAATCTAGATTCTCATTTCTTTAGCAAAATATACTCAAATTTCATTTCTATAAGAAAAAGACAACATTATAATAATGAGGAAGATGATGCTTCCTTAAATCCCCCTCTTCTATCTCTTGAACTCTATAATCCCAAGAATATTATAAACATATATTTACATTTCCTATTATATAATTTGAATTAGTTATGTCAATAAAATTTCTATTTTAAGATCAAATATTTAATAAAATGATGGTCTAAATTATATCCATCATATTTCTTCCTTATGTTGATTAAAAGATCTGCCTAATGACAATTTTTTATAAATAAATTTTACTTAATCATATTCTATAACATATCATTCAATAAATTTTTTTTTTTGGATATATACAATCATGTCATTCAAATAGTTTTTTTTAAAAAAATCAAACACTAGCGGACTAAAAATTTCTTTGGTTCCCACTTCATTATCACCACTGCTATTTAATCATACAAAATATATATTTGTCCTACTAGAGGTGCAAATCAGGTAGGGTCAGTTTGATTTAGATCAAATGAATCCAGTATGTTAATTTGATTTCACATTTGATCGAATGCTTCGTTTGGGATAATTTTTTATTGTTTTTTAAAGTAATTTTTTAGTACAAAATTTTCTTAAACTAAAAATTTTTGTTCTAAAAAATTATTTTAGATAATTGTCAAAAAACTGTCACAAACGAAACAGATCATCTAGTACATGATTAAGGATGATGAGCATAAATATGAACTACTATATATTTGTGAATTAAATTGATATGATCAAATAAGGGAATAGAGTCCGATTTTTTTTTTTTTTTTTGTGGGGATATAAATTGTCAATTTTAAAAGGCATTCTCAATCTTTTTTATTTGGGCTTGGAATCAGTATTGACGGTTTTAATTTTTTTAATTAGAATTGTTATTATAAAAAGATAGATTATATGATAAAAATATATGATTAAAAGCGAAGACATTTAATTGCTCCTAAAAAATGCTCATCGAGCATCGGGTGGTGGAGATTAAAAGCGACGATATTTTTTTTTTTTAAGAAAAAGAAGTTTTATTCCAAAATAGTAAAAAAGATACAACATAGGCCAACAAGCCAAAACCAGGGGATAGCCAAAACAAAGGAAACGCTAGAAAGGGATAAATCCAGGTAGAACGGCCGTTAGGCTCAGCAAAAGAACAGACTACGAACCATAAAAAGCGATGACATTTAATTAGGTTAAATTTATTTTTAAAAGATTCCAAATCTTCATTTAAGATTTTCTCACTGAAAAGGAAAAAAAAAAAAATGGGCCCTAAATGTACTTAAAAAAAAGGCCTAGTGGGCTAGTGGGGGCATTTGTTGTTAGGGCCCCCTCTGTGCTCTGACGAATTATTGCGTTCGGTCACCTGACGTCCGGACAACCAATCCAGATGCGCCACGTCACCCAAATACACCAGGCCCCGATGTATTTCGGTGACGTGATGCATCTGGATTGGTGTCCGAACGAATTCGGACACGGACGCAATAATTTGCCCTGTGCTCTACGTACCTTGATTATATAAAACATGTAATTATTTATTTTAGAATCAAAATTGCATAGAGAGCATTATAATAACTTTGAAACTGAGGACAAATTAGTTAGAGCTACCATGAACATTGAAATAAAATAATAATAATAATTAATTGTTATCCAGGTTATTTGGTCACCATATACATTTTATTTATAGTTTGTATTATTCGTTTAAATTTTAATATTCTAAAATCAAGTTCGATTTGATTCTGGATTTCAAATATTTTTTGGATTAAAAATTAAGTAACTTTGACTAGAATTGAATCTTAGTTCAAATAGATTTGATGCGGACTTGAATATACGCGGCGGTAGAGTAAAAAATATAACGTCTTAACAATATACGTATATCCAGCACGTACACCAACAGATAATTAAGGGAGAGAAACACCAGAAACTTTTTTACGTGGAAAACCCGAAAAGGGAAAAACCACGGGGCCTGGCCCAGATGAGAAATTTCCACTATATCTGGATTGGTTACAACGTTTGATTCGCTCCTTTACTTGGAGATGCTAGAATTACAACAAATTAATAATAGACAAAAATCTGATGATGATTGATGGACCGACCAAAATAAGGCAGTGGTTGGGAAAAGCTTCAGCGACGGTTAGTAGAAAAACTTAGGCGATGGTTGGCAGGAAAATTGGGGTGGTCGGTAAGAAAACCCGGCGGTGGTTGGCAGGAACTCCGGCGGTGGTTGGCAGGAACCCCGACGGTGGTTGGCAAGAACTCCGGCGGTGGTTGGCAGGAACCCCGACGGTGGTCGGCAGGAACTCCGGCTGTGGTCGGCAGGAACTCCGACGGTGGTTAGCAAGAAACCCGACGGTGGTCGGCAGGAACTCCGGCTGTGGTCGGCAGGAAACCCGGCGGTGGTTGGCAGGAACCCCGACGGTGGTCGGCAGGAACTCCGGCGGTGGTTGGTAGGAAACTCGGCGGTGATTGGCAGGAACTCCGGCGGTGGTCGGTGGTAAGAAAGCTCCCAAATTCCTTCATTCCTTCTCCTCTTTCTCCCTCCCTCATGAGAAGAGTGGGGGGCTATTTATAGTTTTTTGAGAGTGGCATGACTTGTAAATATGAAGGATCAAGGGTAAGTTGTGAGTGGTTGGATTGAATGCCGATGTTGAATCATTTGATCATGAACCGTTTGATGGACATTTGAATGTCTTAGTGATATCGGAATTCAGTGATCTTGAGCTCGTTGGATTCGTCTCGTCGAGCCGCTCGATTTGACTATAAGCATGTCATATTTGGAAACTGTTTGGTAATCCAAATTGTGGTTCGAACCCTTCAACAGCGCTTCTTCCCCTTGATTTGGACCCATTTGGGCTCGGATTGAGTCGAATTTGGATTTGATGGGTTCGTCTTTCCGAGATGCTCAGTTCGACTATAAGTTTACTGAAATCAGAATTTAGATGGTCTCCAATTTAACTTTTAAAGTTCTTAACTTGATTTTGCATCGAGATTCGGGCCTGATCAAGATAATTTTTTGATGATATATCAAGATTCTTCCAATAATTTTTTACACCTATACTATGCACTATCTCATGAATAGCTTCTTGCCAAAACCATGAGTTTTTCCTCAAATATCACACTTTGGGGGTGTTTGGCAACATGATTTATGCTAAATATTGTCAAAAGATATTTGAGCAACCAGTAAATCTTACGACATAATAAATTCTTTATTTTCCTCTTCTTGTTGTAAATCGCGAATTTATGAAATCCTAGAATTCGGCAGATTTAAGGGATTTGGCCAAAATGCGAAAGGGATAAAGATGATTACCTTGCGAGTGAGTTCCCATCGTAAATTCCGATCCAATGTCGTCGAAGGAGGCGAAGCTTTTGCAACTCTTTCATAACACTACATGCGAAGCACACAAAACAGTAACAAAAAATGGAGAAGATTAAAAGCAAACCCTAGACGGCCTATAGGGGTGTTAATATTTGACACGACACGAAAACCCGACACGAACTCAACCCGGTTTTAAAATGGGTCGGGTTTGGGTTCCAGAATTCGACCTGTTTAAAAAACAGGACGGGTTCGGGTTGACCCGACGGGTTGTCGGGTCAACCGCCAACCCGTTTAAAATGAGTTGCCAGCGAACCTGCCCTGGCCGCCTGCGCACCGCCTGCTACTGCCCGCGCCCTGCATGCTCAGTTGCTCGAGCGACAAAGCCTGTAGCCAGCCTCACGCGCGCCCATTGAGGCCGCCTGCAACTGCCAGAGCACGCGCCCGAGGCTCCCTGAGCTGCCGCCCAATCGCTCGCCTACCCGCGCGCCCGCCCGCTCGCGCTCGTCCATGCGTACTCGCCCGCGCTTGTCCGTGCCCGCGCACCCGCTCGCGCGGCCGCGCTAGCTCACTTGCGTCAGAGCCAGGTCGCCCACATCCATGCGCGCGTCCGAGTCGCAAGCAGCCCGCCGCCCGCGTCCGCGCCTGCCCACAACCAGCCTTTCCGTGTCGGGTCGGGTCAACCCAACAACCCGCCAGGTCGGGCCCGGGATCGGATTTTCGACCCGTTTACCTCCCTGATCGGGTTAGGGTCGACCCATTTGAACCCGGGTCAGTTCCGGGTTCGACCCGAATCCGACCCGTGACCCGAAATTGACACCCCTAGCGGCTATCATCTAGAATTAGGAATTAATCTAATTTAACTTAATTAATATAATTTAAAATTTAATAGTTAATTAGTTTAATTTAATAATCATTGATATAATGTTGTTGTTGTTGTTGATATAGTGGTATAATTAAAATAATCTAATTTAGCTTAATTAAAGAATTAACAGGATACTAAGTAATTAAAAAATTAATATAATTCTTAAGTGTTTAATGAGATAATTAATAACTAATGAAATGACACAGCTTCTCTTCGTCATGCTTCCGATACTGCTTTGCTACAAACTTTTGTAAATCTGAAGTTTTGTTCAGATCACGAATAGACTTTGACGCTATTGCTGTGAAAGAAATTCGCTTATAAATATCTTCTATAAATGCTCTCTGTGGGCCTTTTGATTTTTTTTAAGGGTGGAAAGTTTTATGTGTCGATGCATAAATTTGATGTAAAAGTCTAAAAGAGACTCACTTAAAACGCAGCTTTTTATAATTTTTTTTTAAAGCAATAAAAAAATAATAATCAAATAAAAATTATAATTATGAACGGTAAAAATAAAACAATAAAAAAAGTATTCAAAACAAAGCCGAAATTAATTGACACCCATTGATTGCTTGAACTTAGTAATCACATTAAAAAAAAAAAAATGAAGTTTTTAAAATTAAATTTAGCAATCATATTTAAAAAAGATGAAGCATGTTAAATTAACAAGGTGATTTTATCATTTGACATCATATTTATATCAAATTTTACAAAATCTTCTCAAAACTCTTAAAAGTTTTGGCTTTAATTTCAAATACAAGTGAATATAAAATAGAGGTGATTTCGGGTTCGGGTTGAATTCAACATTGATCTGCTACTGTTTGACTCGACCCAAACCCAACATATCGGGTTTCAGGGTCAACGCGAAATCACGGTGCGAGTCTCTCCCATCATCGTCATTAGTTCGTTAGTTCCGATCCAACCGCAAAACTGCGAGCATGGAGCTCCCTCCCATCTTCGTCGTGACTTCCGATCCAACTGCAGAACAACGAGTCCCTCCCGTCGTCGTCATTAGTTCGTTACTTCCGATCCAACAAAGAATGGCGAGTCCCTCCCGTCGTCGTCGTCGTTAATTCATTGTTCCCGATCAAACTACATAACAAAGAGCTCCCTCCCGTCGTTGTTACTTTCGATCCAACTGCAGAATAACAAGCTCCCTCTCGTCATCGTCGTTAATTTCGAGCTGTCTTGATTTCCAACCCAACAAGAAGGAATGTTGTTGAAGGAGGTGAATGCGGGAAGCAGGTGGACTACACCTGTGAGAGAAGAGGAAAAGCAATTCCTAGGCTTACGGGAGCAACATGACTATGCCTGCATGAGTGCAGGAGGATTGACGGAGGCCTGGACCTGGAACTAGGTCAGATCTGGGTCAACTTAAGGTTAGCGGGTTGACTTGGACCCGACCCGATTTTTCAAATAAGTTGAATTTCGGAACTCAAACCCGACCCATTCCAATTTGCCAAACGGGTTGACCTTAACCCAAATTTTTTGGGTCGGGTTTTTAGGTTGAGTCAAATATTGACACTCTTAACATAAAGTAACCATTTTTTAAAACATCTTTTTTTATTTACAAGCAAATAAATGGGAGAAAAAATTTGAAAAAAATTGCATCAGCATATTATCATCAATATACTATAAATAATGAGATTACTGGCCAATTGAAAACAATAATCAGAATATCCTCACCAAAATTTTGGTAGCCTAAGTTGAAATTATTTCCTTACCTTCCAAATCCATCAGAGAATTTAATTTCATCTATAAATCCGATTTAAGAGGAAATTGAAGGAAGTCAAGCAAAGTAAAATTTTGGGAAGGGCGCATCTGGTGGCCTGAAATTAATAATATATATGATTTGAAAATAATAAATTTATTAGATTTTAAAGATCCCAGCTTACAAAGCACATTCACTATCTGCAGACAATCATGGGGATTTTATGACATTGCTGTCTGTATTTCTGTTGATTGGTTATGGATGAGACTACAAGCAGCTGAAATTTGGGAGAGATTATTACGTGCGGAGTTGATCTGTCTGATTTTCATGAGTGTGAGCAGCAAAATCACAATTTTGCTGCACAGTAACTCACAAAAACTGGACGTTCCTCCTATCCGGACTCCGCACGTAATAATCTCTCAACATTTGGAATGACAATTCTTGCAAGAACAAATTTCCATTTATAGGAGATCAAATTTATGATAAAGTTAGTAGCTAGAGAATACAGGTATGACAAAGTTGTTCTTATACTAATTGCAATCTATGCTAATACTTCTACTAATCAGTTTTGCTTAAATTTGTATAATTAATTAGTTGGAATTTGATGCTCCTACCATGACAAATTTCAATTTTTTTGTAACTTCCTCTTCATAATAGAATCACAATATATTAATCTTTATTGATAATCTACAATAATCAGACTAGTCTAAACTAGTTTTCTTGTTCAATGTTCACTGTTTTCCGATACCAGAAGGAAGAGCTGACTTCTCATAAGAATCTTTCATTGAAATTTAAGAATACGAACATGGTAGAATTGAAGAACATAACTGTGATTGAATTTGTCTATAAATAAGCAAAAGCATCAGAATTCCATAGCTTCAATAGGAAAAAGGAGAGACCTTTACAAATCCTACTAATAAAAGAAACAGATACAAGGAAGATGAGCCTCCAACCTTATCGAGATCATCTTCTACCCGTTGATGAAATTGTTGTTTCCGTTCTCGGCTGAATGTTGGTGGCCTCGCCGGCTATGGTGGAGGTAGTTATTACTACTAACGCCGCCACTACATCCTCCTCCAACACTAGAATGTGGAAGGTGGCGTCTAAGCTGGGAAAGCTCCATTTGGCTTTTCATAAAGAATTGCATCCTCTGCTTCTCGAGCTCTCTGGTAAACCCTAGCCTCTGCTTCTCCATCTCCATTGTTTGTTGCAGCTTTAAGCTCTCAACTCTCTGGTAAACCTCTCCAAACTTCAGAATTGCCTGCATCAACACTTTCATCCCCACTATAAGTTTATAACAGCTCGCTTTCACCGTATATTAGACGGCGCTGTATCTGGCGTCACCGACGGGAGGCTGTCGGAGTGGAGGAAGTGGGGGCCGGCGGCAATAGCAGCGAGGAGGCCTTCCTCTTCATCGACATGCTAGTTCGTTGCTTCTGAGGGAACTAGGAGCGTGCGATCGTCGCCACCGCAGCCGGAGATGGTTGTTTGGCGGGGGCGGCGGAAGGTGGGGTCTTCATGATGAGGCCGAGGAGGATGTCAAGGCGGTCAAAGAAAGGCCAGGAGGAGGAGAAGGATAGGTCTGTTACGTCTGTACCGGCGGCGGCGGAGATATTAGATTTCTCGATCTTGTATTTCTTCTTAAGCGTATCAATGCGATTCTTACACTGGACATCGGTTTTGAGAGGTTTGGTATAGTCGTCGTGGCAGCTGACGACTTCGGCAACCTCCTGCCAGTGTTTCTGCTTGAGATTGCCACCGCTGAGCTCCAGGAAATGCTCACGCCACGCATCGATTAGGGCTGAGGTGGCGCCCTCACTCCAGCAATCCTCGCGGCCTCCGCCGGAGGAACCCGGCCGGGGCTGGATGGGGAGGGCTAAGGTTAGGGTTTGGTGGCGTGGGGCAGGAGTGGCGATGGTAACGGAGTCGGAGGAGTGTGCATTCGTCGGCGGCGGAAGAGAAACAGATGGGTGGACTACGTAGATTGTTGTCTATTGTGGGGAGGTGGAGGAAGAGCGGTCAGAAGAGGACGGAGAGTCATCGTCGTCGTCCATAAGCTGAGGCGAGTGAATCGGGGCACACATATTTGGAAGGCGGCAGCAGCGGCGGCGGATGGAGAGATTGAGGGATTTGGGAGAAAGAAGGATGTGAAGAGAGAATGAGAGAGTGGAGGCAGGGGAGGAAGAGGGAGAACAGAGGAATATGGAAGGACATCGGGAGGGGTTTAGGGGCTTTTTGACAGTTTTGTATGTAGAATTAGCAGTGTAAAATAATTTATTTATATGTATTTTATAAATAAGGTCGTTTGGTCGATTTTGAGCGGAACGTAAAGAAATCGTTCGAAGCATCAGTGGTGTATTGCGACTGGCCGCTCGTGCGACTTTGAAACCCGCTCAAAACAAAACCTCTCGCGCGGTGGAGCAGGATGTGAAAGCATCATGGAAGATTGGAGGGAGATCACTCCCTTGCCACACATCCACCATGATTTCTGAGCTTTCGGTTGGAGATTCGCCTATCATTCTTTCCATCCATTAGTCGGAGTTGAACTCAGAGATTCGAAGGGGGCATGGTCAATATGAGTCGGCGGCGGCAAGCCGAGCACACCGGCGGCAAAGGGGTCGTGGAAAGTAGACTCGAGCAAGACGAAAGGGAAGTGATCTCGGATGGGTGGATTTTGGTGGTGTTGGTTTCCCCACTGTGGCGAAACGGCGGCGAAGGGGTCGCCATCACTGGATTTTATTTTCTTGCAACCAAACAACCCCTTAGTGGGATTTGCCGACTGAAAGTTGAGGGGATATACCAACCGTTAAAATTAAATTTGATATATTATGATATATGTTTTTTGAGAGAGTTACTTACATTACAATAAGTTTTATAATATTTATATATTTATATTTATTTAGAGAATAGTTTAATATTTAAGAAAAAATATATATAACATTTGAAATTATTCTAATATATAATTAACAACAAAATTTATTTTTATTAAAATTTTCATATCATTCATTATTGTCATCACTCAATATTAAAATCTTGATAATATAAATAACAAAGAATCAATGTGGAAGATGCAATATGATCTTGTCCAAGAAAAGACTGGCAACCTGTGAAGGACGACTCACTGGTAGGGCTGTCAATACGGGTTGTCGGGTCAGGTTCGGGTCGAACCTGAACTGACCTGAAGTTAAACGGGTCGACCTGAACCCGACACGTTTAGTTATACGGGTCCACTTGCTGAACCCGGACCCGCCAACCCGATTTTTTTTTTAAATAAAACAGAGATATTAACTAAATTAAAAAATTCAAAAAAAAAATTAAATAATAAATGAATACAATTAAAATTTGATTAATTCAACACATTATAAGAGCATTATTACTTTTTCAATTGTAAATAAACAAAATTTCTAATTTTTATGATACAAGATACATTACAAATTACAAATTTACAATCTACAAATACATTTGCTCAAGTAGTTAGCTTCTTTGTCATTCACTAATTCATCTAATATGGATTATGAAATCTGAACAATGAACATCTCAGCAGTCAGCATAATCAATGAACCTGCAATAAAGATTAATTAAATGCCACAAGCTGAAGGAGTCAAGGTCCTCAGGTCTTGAATGCGTTAGGGCTAACCAGCTTAGGCTTTAGGGCCTTTGGTTCAGAATGAACCTAGTGAAAATTGAAGAAGCATCATTTGCAAGTCTACAACAATTTTAAAATTTTGCCCTCCAAGATTACAAATTGGGAATACAAATTTTATAATTTTAGTATCTATTTAGTGAAATAGTATATGCTCAAATAAAAAAAAAAATTCATTTCCTCAATTTGTAACCTGGTTGCAAAACATTTTTATTTATGTATTGCCACTATTCTATAAACTCACAAGGTTCTTCATCATTGCCATATTATAATAAAAAACTAATATTAATAGAATTTTGAAAGACAAGACCAAGTGAGCAACCAGAAAATGCAATTATGCAAGCTGCACTACTACAGGCTTGCAGACAAATATGCAAGCTGCACTGCTGTCCACGGCCCAACGGCCCCAACAATCCAACATAACCATCAGGATTCAGGTAGCAATGGCCCCAACATAACCACAGACCTTTTCATATGAATATATAATAAAACATTAAACCTGAATTATAATGTCCAGAAATAAAGTCACATAATCATAATGATAATGTCCAGAAAAAAAAAAACAGTCCAGCATAATGTCCAGAAAAACACATCCAGTAGGCAGCAACAAAAAAATTTGATGTAACAAGACAAGAAACAAAAGCCATAACCAGAGGTCCAGAAGCAACTGCTGCATAATGCACAATAGCCAACCAGCCACAGTTGCTGCACATCATGGCAACAACAAGCCATCAACAACAAGAGCAACCATCCATTAGAAGTCCAGAAAAATACTTGTAAGAAGACATGAAAAGAAACCCCATAGTCAAAAGCAGTTGTTGCACAGTAGCTGTTCATTAAAGTCATTATAAATAGAAATTTGAACTAATAATAGTTTTTAAAATGCTTAATTTCTTGACTCATTCACATTGCCCATTTGATTTCCCTCCAAACCAAAGCTAATAATGTTTTCTGTCACGGCATCAAGCTCCGTGTCTTATATATATATTAATAAAACAACAGTTTAGTTGAAATATAAATTTTAACAAAAATTTAACCACCCGTGTACTTGTGTAGTGTGTAGTATGATAATTGACAAATAAATTATCTTGGTCATTGTACAACCAATCCTTTGTACAAACCAATGCTTCTACAATATCATGTTTCAATGCACTTCTATATTGGTCTAGAAGTCTACCACCATTGCTAAAAGTAAATTTCGATGCAACAATAGAGATTGGAATGCACAAAACATCACAAGCCATTCTTGAGACGCGAGGAAATCTGAATTGATTTATTTTCCAATATTGCAAAATGTCTAACTCACTATTCTTATCTAGCTTGGGTTCATCCAAATACATCTCAAGCTCTGATTTTCTTGGCATAGTTACCTCCACCTCGAAAGAATCATAATCCTGTATTTTTTTAAGAGTTATATTTGATAAGTTGACATAACATAATATGTTAATAGAATGTGAGCTGCCAAATTATACCTACAGAAATTGTGATTTAATGGTGGTTGTTGAATGACTACTTGATGGAGTTTGTCGTGAAGATTGAGATGATTGAGATATAATGGCTGTTGATGGTTGGTCTTCTACAATTGAATATGATGAATAAAGTGTGGACAACTTAGCCTTAACTTTTACAATTTCAGAATCATAATGATCAGAGTAAAGTCTCTTGTAGCACCACTCAACAAAGTTAAACTTGTACCTTGGATCTATAATCACTGCAACTGTTAAAATAACACTGAAGTCCGACCAATACTTTTCAAACTTAACAAGCATTCCAACAGTCATTCTCCTAGTATACTCCTCCCCACAAGACAATTCATATTTTAATGTGGCATATGCAGTTGATATACATGGGAAATACAAATTTATAGTTGGATACTTTATACCATAGAAAGCACAAGTAATTTCATAAAAAAGGGGCTAAAAACTTGCATATTCTAACCATTTTCTCCCACTCGCTATTTGAAGGGCAAGACTTGTAGTTGGAATTACTCAACTCCAAATGCATAAAAGCATGTCTGAAGTATATTGCACTATCTAGCATAATGAAAGTAAAATTCCATCTAGTTGGTACGTCTTGCCTCAAACCTTTATTAGTTTCAAGCAAATTTTGTCGTACACAATCCATAAACTTTTATTTTCTTGATTGAGAGCCTTTTACATAATTAATGCTCACCCGAACCTTCATAATAGAGGAATCTATATCCTTCAAACCTTCATGCACAATAAGATTTACTATAAGGGCGCAACATCGCATATGGAAGAATTCACCATTGCATATAAGTTTATTATGCAAATTCAAATGATTTCGTAAAAAATCAACTGATACAGTATTCGCTAAAGCATTATCTAGAGTAATAATGAAAAGTTTATTATCAAGTTTCCAATCAATCAAAAGCTATTGAAGTTTCTCAAATAATGCTAAGCCATCACGGGGGGGTGGCATATAATCAAAACTTATAATCTTCTTCTATAACAACCAATTATTATCAATGAAGTATGAAGTTAAACAAATAAAATCATCAGTGTTAATGGAAGTCCACAAATCAGAAGTTAAAGAAACTCTACTCTTACAACTACATAGAAGGGCTTGTATCTGTGCTTTCTCCTTAATGAACATTTTCTTACAGTCATTTCGTGTTGTATCTCTAGATACAATTTGTAAATCAGGACGCAAGTATCGAAGTTATGATCTAACACCAGACCATTCCACATATTGAAAAGGTAGGTCATGCTTAACTATGCATGTAGTAAACAAGCTACGAAATTCATGATAATCAAACTTATTTTCAACCATAGAAATAGAAGTGCTTATGTTACTTTAAAGAATAAGTTAAACAATATCATGGGAGTCCTGCTTCTTACAGTTCTGAATATGATGTCTCAGATTACTTGTACCATTTTTACTATCAAACAAATAAGTTGCCCCACATTTCTTACATTTGCAACCTTATTTGTCATCATTACCAAGTGACAACATTTCATAATGTCCCCAAACAGTAAAGGTCAACCTCCTCTTTTTTTTTTTCTTCATTTCGAACGGCATTATCACCAACCTCATTCACATCCATATTATTATACTCATCACTATCACATTCTACGTCATTATCAATAGGTTCTTGCTCATTTTGCTCGGAAGGATTACTATCAACAACTGTATTAGAACCCTCCATTTAAATACAAAAAATATACATACTTATGAAATATTTAAACATTTAATCACCAAACACTTAATCTACTAAACAAGTAATATTATTATTATAGTAAAAAACTAATAATGTAATATGATGCATCAAAAAATATTGTAGTATAGAATTTAAATAGTAATAGCACAATAACATTAGACTATTAACAAAATTTAACTATTTCAGAAGACAAGAAATAACAGGGAAACAAAATCACATGCTGAAAGGCTTAAAGCCTAACTGGATTACTATCACATGCCGATCATAGTTCATAGATTCATGATTTGTATTCCATAACAATAAAACAATTCCATATCAACTGTTTTCAGAAGCTAGATAGCTAGTTAGCAACGAGTCAACAGATTTAACACCAACAGTCCAAGTCCAAGTGTCCAACAATCCAACATAACAACTTAATAAATCACAAATTCACAACAACAAAAGAAAAATGAAAACCTAATTTCCCGAGTCCCGACCCGCAGACGGCATTCCGACAAATTAGATGTCAAAAGACTCAAAAGTCAAAACTCAAAACTTAATAATATGGTAAACATCATTTCTTTAACGGGTTGACCTGAACCCAACTTTTTCAGGTTGGGTTCGGGTCGGGTTTTCGGGTTGGGTCAGTTATTAATAGCCATACTCACTGGTAATTCGATCATCGATGTATAAAGATACACATATATATATATATATATATATATATATATATATATATATATATATATATATATATATATATATATATATATATATATATATATATATATATATATATATATATATATATATATATATCACTTAATGTAAATCTCACTGTAAAATATATTGATGGTATATTGACGTTGTGTGTAGGAGAAATTTTTGATGAAAGATAAAGACAATATAATATTTTAATTTGTTATTTATTATACGAGTAAATAATAATATTTAGATTTTAAAAAAAAAATATTTGTGTTATATAGAGGATCATTCTAATACATAATGGAATGCAATGTAAGGGGTGAATATTTTGCATTAATTATTTTAAATATTATATCTTATTAAAATATTTTGAATTAATTGTTTTATTACCTTATTCTTATATGAGGTTATTCTAAAATAATAAATCTAATAATTAACTATACTATTTGATTATATGAAATTTATCAATATCTTTAATATATTTAAAAAACTAGTTTAATCAATCATCATTTAATTATTTTGAGAATGATATCAATAATTTAATTGCCCATTGCCATTATACTAAAGCACAAGATTAAGGGGTGTCTCACCATTAGAGTTATTGTGTAAGTTAAAATTTTTATGTAATAAATCTTAGAGTTTTAATACATATTCTTACCGATTAGGCTAGTTTACTCTCAACTTCTGCTCACTAACTTCTGCTATTACATATATTAAAATTTATTGGTTTTATCCTCGTTACAAATAAAAGGCCCATTGTTGTTTGGGCTTGAAAACGTATTGGGCCGTCGATTGATTAAGTAAATGGGGGAGTGGGCCGAATCCATGAAGGAAGGGAAAGTAAATTAGAAAAGGAAAGGAGGTTCGGTTTGGGAACAATTATTAGGTCCTCCGACCAGACGTAGAGGAACGTTTGGCACTAAAATCCTGCTAAAAAACTCGGTATTTGCTCGGTATTGCTAGGTATTATTTGATAATAACGAGGAATACCGCTCTCTGAAGACCAATACCGAGTTATACAAAAAAATACCGAGCTTTCCCTAGGAAAAATAGGTATTTTTTTGTATAACTCGGTATTGCTCGGTATAGCTCGGTATAACTCGGTATAACTCGGTATTGGGTCTTCACATGATGGTATTCTTCGTTATTGTTTGTTATTGCTCGATATTTCTCGGTATTTCTCGTTTTTGGCGCAATTTTAGTTCCGACCGGACGTAGCTATACGTCCGATCGGAGGACCTAATAATTGTTCTCGGTTTGGAGAGGCAGAAGGATCCTTTTTTAACCTTTTAACTTAAATTGGAGTTAATCATTCAAGAAAAATTATGACTTCATTTGGGATATTTTTCTAATTATTTTATAAAATAGATTTTAAGTTTAAATTTTTTTGTAGTATAAATCTATTTTAGAAAGCAATAAGAAAACTTATCAAGATGAAGCCTATATAAAAAAAATTAGTTAAAATTAAAAATTTAAAGTAGTTAAAATTTATTTTAGAATAAGTATAATATATAAATTATTAATTAATTTTTATGTTATATTATAAGTTTAAATTTTTTAAAATTGTTCTAATATTCTCTTTTATTTTTTTAATTACTCTTAACACCAATGATGGAGCCAGAAATTTTTTATGGCGGGGGCACAAATTTAATTTTTCCAAAAATTTATCAATTTTTTCATCGAGACATGGAACCGACAGAACCAACATAGATAGTTTACAATTTTATTTTGAATTTATTGTTTAAAAAAGTAAAATTTTAATGACAAGATAATCTAAAACTCATTAAGCAACATGAAATGTGACAAACTATTTTGAATTTATTATTTTGATGGGGCATTTAACCGAACAACTAAAGTGCATTGATCTGAAAAAGTTGTTAACTACTAAAAACATATAAATGACTAAACTACTGAAAAAATTTTAAAGGGTGACAAACGAAGCCTTGGGTAGGTTAGGCAATGAAATGGAGAACAAAGGATGCACTAATAAGCAAGGTTTTGATAACCGGACCGGATAACGAATCGGAAGAAGGAGAGGTTCAAGGTTCGACCGGTTCGAACCGGGGTCGAACCAGATGACGTAATAAATAATAATATATTAATATTATAAAATTTATAAAATGAATTAGACATTTTCCTCTAATAACTTCAATCTAGCTACATTTCATTTTCTTATTCAACTCATAAAATAACATTAAGTATTGCATCAATTAAATTCATAAAACATAAAAAAACATAACACACAATATAAATGTGGCATCAAATAAGTCAATAAAATAATAAAATATAAGCAAATATTTCATAAATAAGTGAATAACTAACCAAATAAGAAATTTTTGAATGCATACCTTTTGTCAAGTGTTGGATTTTGAGGAATAAACCTTCTATAATATGATTTGGATTTTTGCAGTGTTGCTTGGTTTTGCCAGAAGCATTTCAAAATTCGTTTGCCATACAAAATTTGTTTTAATGAAAGAATAATTACAACATTCAACAAATAATTAAATACCAATAAGGAGTTATAGGAATAGAAGCATATCTTTAAATACAAACAAAAAATCTTTAATTAATCTTTAAATATATGCCAACAGGAATTTATAACCTTGAAATAAAGTATAAAACTACAATCTAGCACTGATATGCAAAGCACAAAAACATTCAAAACATGGGTGCATTGTGAAAGAAAAAGAAAAACACATTCATAATACATATATAGAGTTACTAATGTTTCTCTTAATTAATTCCACAAAAGGAAAATCATATATCTCCTAATTTGCATCATGAAAGCTATCCTCATTATTTAAGTCTTCATGTCCCGCTTCATCAAAATTTGCAGCCACAAATGCACCTAAATCATTGAAGTCAATAATGTCATCTCCATCTCCTTCATTCTCAAGTTCACCTTCACAAACAAATTAAAAATAATAATGGATATTTTTTATTTTACTTAAATAATAAGTTCATATTTCACTAACTAACCAGGTGTAGGCTGAGTGGATGCAATATTTGCTTCTTCAACAACAGGCATTGAAGCCTCTTTGTATATCTCAGTTTCCAACTCCTCTAATGCAAGATCTGGAGGTGATTCCTCATCAAGGACCCAAAAATCTACCATTTCAACACAAGTGTAATCAAGAGGATCATAGCTTATTTTTTTTAGTTGAAACCTAAAGAATGAAGTAATAATTTCAGTGACATTTCTACAAACATACAATGTATTGATTGCGACATTGCGTTCAAAAATAAATAATTATACCTATCTTTTAAATTTAGATTATATCGAACATACACGAGGTCGTTCAATCGTTGATGCTCCAAATGATTGCGTCTCTTTGAGTGAATTTGTTCAAAAATACTCCAATTTCTTTCGCAACCAGATGATGATAATGTTTGGCTAAGAATTCTTATAGCAACTTTCTGCAAGTTAGGAGCACTTGATCCAAACATCTTCCACCACTCATCTGCATAATGTGATGTTATAAAGTTTAGTAAATAAGCATATAAGTAAAAAAAAAGGTACATGCATGGACATTTAAAAGATAATTACCATCGTTAGAGCAATTGATTTTCCAAAACTTTCTAAGCTATCTCGGAATAATCTAACCTCATTCATTGCAAGTTTGGGCTTATGACAAACATCCTTATTTCCAAGAAGTTCAACAAGTCCTTGCAATACTTCTGGCTTTTGACAGTAATTCTCCTTGTCATACTGAAATTGAGGATTTAGAAAATATGCTGCTGCATGAATGCCTTGTCTTAATTGAGTATCCCATCTTCTTTTTACTATACTGGTGAATAGCTTATATAATCTTTTAACATTTCTAAACATAGCTTTGATTGCCTTCCGTGCCCTATACATTCCATCATATAAATAACCAAGTGATGGCTTCTCATCTGAGTCCACAATGCGCAACAACATGATCAAAGGATCTGCTATCTTTGAAATTGTTAAACAATCATTGCAAAACTTTAAATCTAAGATAATTACAGCTGCTTCTTTCCCCTTACAGGTTTTGGCTATCTTTGAATATGCATAAAACTTACTTGTAATTAAAGCTTGTAGATCATGTTTATGCTCACATACAATCTTTAAGGGTATGAAAGTTGTGGCAAACCATGTGGCTCTTGGACGCACAATCTCCTTCCAACCTTGCCTTTTCCTAAGCCAAACAAGTACATAAACATGATTATAAGCAAAAATCGTCACCTTGGATGCTTTCTTTGCCAAGTCCTCTATGAGATGCATGCTGCCCAAGTCTTTCAAGATTAAATTTAAACAGTGTGCAGCACAAGGAGACCAATAAATGTTGTTGAATCTAGCTTGTAAGAGCTCGCCTGCTTTCTTGTAATTAGCAGCATTATCGGTAACAAGCTGAACAATGTTTTCAGGCCTTACCCACTCAACAATTTCACTAAATAATGAGCACAAGTTTGTAGCATCCTTAACAATATCTGATGCATCCACTGATTTCAAAAAATATATACCACGGGGGCAATAAATCATAAAGTTTATTAATGTTCTACTCCTTCCATCAGTCTATCCATCTGCCATAAGAGTACATCATGTGTCCTTCCAAGTATTCATATAGCAATCAATGAGTAACCTACACTCCTCTTTACAATCCTTAAGTAGGTTAACCCTCATATTATGGTAAGATGGAAGCTTGTATCCAGGACCTATAACAGTTATAGCATCCACAGTTTCTGTGCATATGGTGAATTTAAGGCATTAAAAAGTATGCAACAATCAAAAAACCACCTTGCTACAGCTAGGTCAGCACGATGTACTGCTTCCTTAGATGCCAAAACACTTTTGATTGAAGGTTGTGAACCTGATTTTGTTCTTGGAGCAAAGAAAGTGTCAATCACAGCAAGCTTTCTCTTTCCCTTAGCAAGTTCTGATAGATATGCTTCGGAGGATTGGGATTTAGGTAGGGAGGAAGAATCCCCTCCTTCGTCTACTTCAGCATCTATTGGAAATGGTGTACTTTCTAACTCCTCCTGCACTTGTTGTTTTCTTTTTGAAATATCCTTCAAGTTCTCTTGCATTTGAAATCTAATATCATGTGGAACCTTTTTGCATGCTGCTATATTCCCCTTAACTCCTGCTAAATTTTGTTTCATTCTATTTATTCCTCCTCCACAATGCAAACATTTGAATTGTCTCTTCCCCTCAGCATCTTTAATCTCACTAAAATGATTCCACGCAATATCCACCTTTTCATGCACACTACTACTTGAAGCTGCACTCTGAGTTCCAGATGCTTCCATCCTCATATGATCAACTAAATACAATCACAATAATGAATTTCATATGAATTATGAATTTAAAGATTGAGTTCTTTGAATGTAGACATGCCAAAATGATAGAGTTGGCTATGAGCAAATGTAAAAGACTAAAAAAATTGCAAATCAGATACACAACAAAGTCTTGAAAACCTTGGGATTAAGATGAATTATGAGGATTATGCTCTAATTATTAATATAAATCTGAAACAACCATATAAAAATTTTAAATACAAAAGATAACTAGATTGAGGGATTCAAGTAATTCGACAAATAAATATATATTGCTAACAAATAATCATATTGAGATAACATGGAAATCCAATAAAATAAAAACTAAAATAGGGAAAAAAGTTCAAAGAAGCATTTAGATTTGAATGTAGGAAGATCCAAAAAGAAAAAAAAAAAGTTAAACCTCACAGTAAACCAGCGGCTAGGATCGTCAGAGGAGTTCGCCGGCGGCTTGGATGATCGTGCTGTTGTTATTAAGAAAGGAAGTCATCCAACTAATTCAAAGAGAGAAAAAAATGTTGAAAAAAAAAAACAAAATTAAATCTCACGGTAGGAGGACGTCGCGGATGGGATGGTCGGAGGAGTTCGCCGCGGATGGGATGGTTGGAGGACGGGAGGAGTTCGCCGCGGTTGGGATACTTCGGTCAATGAGCGAGTAGTGGAACACCGGAACAGCCGCTGCTTCAGTCGTCGACTTCGAGTGAGTAGAGGAACAGCCGAACAATGAATCCATTGAATATTTGAATCGCTATTTAGGGTAGAGGAGCATCAGGAGTGATTCCCAGCCTCATTACACGTGTGTGATCATTTTTGGACGGCTGAGATTCGCTAATCTAAGAACCGGCCGGTTCTCCAAAACCCGCCCAGTTCGGCGGTTCACCGGTTCAACCGGGTTCTTGACCGGTTTTTTGCCGATTTCGCTTGCAGCCGAATCATTTGGCAACCCGGACCGCCCGCCGGACCGGTTCGCGATTAAACCGGTCGAACCGGCCGGTCCGGTCCGATTTTGAAAACCACGCTAATAAGTGAGTAATTGGAATTGGCAAGAACCGATTAGTAAGAAAAATTAGTATTCCAGAAGTATGATATCTAACTGTTTGTAATCTGAAAGTCTAGGTATTTCATGTTTGTAATGACGGCATGCATATCTAAACTATAAAAAGTTTCTGGTTCCGCCACTGTATTATATATTGACGAAAAATTTATTATTATTTTCTATAATGTGCACATATCCTGTTATATCCAAAAAAAGATTTATATTGAAAAAGTTTTGTGATTAGTATCATTTCTCTTGCTTATTCATTTTTAATCTCATTATTATATAACATATAGATTTCAATGTCAAAAGCATCTTTTAAGAATTTGTTATAAGATAGTAAAATTTTATTATGAGTGAGCTTTTTTTTTTTTTTGAATGAATCAAGATAAATTTGTCATCTCTTTTATACTATTAATTTGGTATATCAACATCAGACTATAACGTTATACTTATAATAAAAATTGAGTTTTTTTTAAGTATAATTTGATTTTTTAATGCCATTATTATTTATAAATAGAAAAAAATATTTATTTTTTAGTATTGAATTGTAAAATTATATTAATATATTTTCTCTACTATGATTTTAAGAAAAAATATCTAACTTCTCATTAATATAATTAATAATTAGAATTATACCTAATAATTTTTTAACTAACTGTAGCACACCTGGACTAAAAAACCGTTTGTAGCTTAAATTTGATTCAGTGAGCTTACTATGGACTTCTTCCATAATATTCTTGAGCTGTTCGATAGTTTGTGGGGTTACTGTGTTGCGGCATTTGGGTAAGACGACAACATCGATAGAGTGATTTGACATTTTAGTATACACTATGCTGAAAGGACAGTGGACGGTGGACCTATTCGGCATCGAATTGAAAGCAAATTCAGCCTGGCTCAACGTCTCTTCCCACTTCTTAGGATGGTCTTGGACTAAGCAATGCAGCATGTTGCCGAGGGTGCAATTAACTATTTCAGTTTGGTCATCGGTTTGTGGATGATATACGGAGTTTAGCTTGAGTTGAGTATGAAGCCGTTTTCATAATTCCCTTAAAAAATGGTTGATGAACTCAACATCACGGTCGGAGGTAATACTGCGTGGGAGGCCATGTAAATGAAAAAATCTCCTTAAAGAAAAGTCTAGCAACATGAATTGCATCAAAAATTTTCTTACATGGGATAAAGTGTGCCATTTTGAAAAATCTATCAACAACTACCATGATAGAATCAACTTCGTTCTTAGTTCGTGGTAGGCCAAGAACAAAATCTATGCTAAGGTCTTCCCAAATGGAGCCATGCGTGGGAAAGGGCATATAAAAACCGTGCTTTATGCCGTTCCTTTGCCAATTTGACATACCGAGCACCTTTCGATGAATCGAGACACGTCATGGGACAAATGCGGTCAACAGAATCGGATTTGAAGGTGAGTAAGGGTTTTGTCGCGTCCAACGTGTGAGCTGCCAAGCCCCCACAATGAACTTCCTTGATAAGATGCTGACACTAAGAAGAGTTGAAAATACACAGGCAATATTCTTTAAATAAGAAGACATGGAGAATGGTGTAATTACTGCACGGTTTGGCGGGAGCTCCACGAGACGTCTCCGCAGCCATTACATACTACATTTCTCTGATACCAACTGATGTATCCTCGCGCAGCAATAGCCCGCCGGGTGAACACCTGCAAGGAGAACAAAGAATTAAAGCAGCAATGGAACAGTAATTGGGAGTGTAATATTCTTTGTATATATTCCCTCAAAGCAGTTTTCAAGTATTTATATATCATTTCACTTGCTATCATGCTATTATAGGAAGAAACAGCTAGGAAGGGAACAAGAGAACATTCCTGATAGAAAAGGAATAAAGGGAACAAAGATAGTGACTAAGGCAGTGGGAATTGTAATAAGGTAACTTGGGTATGCGGAACAGGATAATCCTCATCAATTAACATAAGAGAAGAAGAAAGGGGAGAAGGAAGAGATACCCTTAGTTTCTCAATTTGAAGAAATCCATGGAGAAATTGGTGCTGAATCAAAGCATGTTATTTATATTAATTACTGATTTGTGAAAATCATATTGTTCAATTTCGGCCTTAAGTGTTTATACGATTATATCGTTTAAATGAGAATGAATATTTTCTTTGATGAGACCAATATGAGATTTTCTTTCATTTGAAATTGTCTTACAAGTTTTAAAGATCGATTTTCTTTTTCTTACATATTAAAGATTTTCTTACAACAATGATTAGGTGATAATGATTGAGCAATGATGATTAGGTGGAAGGCGATTGAGAAATGATAGTCGGTCGACTATAGTTGCTCGATTGATCATTGATCATGATCTTCTAGCATGACTTCAAAATGGTTCAAATCTCTAAGTTCTTTTCAATTTCAAATCTCTTTTATATGAAGAATGATAGTATATTTATAAGTTTATAGAACGAAATTTTAGAAATTACAAATAAGTTCTCAAACACTCTATTTGATGAACACTTTTTTTATGCATCAAAGTGATTTAACAATATTAAAATTGAATGATTTTATTTGTTAAATTCGTTCGTCAAATTTCATTGAAACATGCATGCTTAGTTGATTATATGGACTATAAAATAATATCATAACTAGGGTTGTCAATATTTGACACGACCCAAAAATCTGACTCAAACTCGACTCGAAAATTTTGGGTTAGGATCAACCCATTTCACAAATGGGTCGGGTTCTCGAATTCGACCTTTTTGAAAAAAAGGGCCAGGTTCGTGCTGACCCGACAACTCGAATTCAACCCGAGAAAACCCGATAAAAACTAGCCGACCGTGTCTACCTGATGTCGCGTCTACGCTGACCGCTCAAATATTGTGTCGATATTCATGTATGATCATATAGCTTTTTGGGTGACAAATCAATTATTAAAGTTTTTTGTTATATTATAATTTAAAAAAATATTATAACTAAAAATTTCTTTATGATCCACATTTTTTAATAAGCATTATTAAAATTCTTTTAGTTGTACTTTTAATTGCTTATTGCTCTTTTAAGAGAGTGATAACATCGATAACATAATTACAATTATCTGTGACAAAATATGATTAATTTGTCATACTATTATAATATTATTAAAAAAGTTATTATAGTTTTCATAATCACATTTCTTTAAAAATTGCGAACTTTAGCTTAAGTTCCAATTTGGCTCTGTTCAGTCATTCCAAATTTGTATACTTTATTAATAAAAAAAATTAAAAAAATTGTATTTATTCCGCTAAGTCAGTGCGCTCTTTCAACCCATTCGACCTTATCCAAATATTATTCTTAAAAATTAACTGTCAATTCAATCTTCCATTAATGCTTTCACAACTGTGCTATGTTAACAACGGTATTTAATTATATATATATATATATATATATATATATATATATATATATAATTTATTTTTATTTATTTATGGAATTTTTATATTAAAATATTCAATACTAGAGAAAATTTTCTATAAAATGGTGGTGGTCGGATTAAGATCGGCCGAAAAGGTTTGTTTGGCAAATCAATAGTATTCTTTAGATCCTTCAACTTTCAAAACACTCTAAGGATTTATTTGGGACTACTTTTTTAAGTAGTCTTTTAGTACAAAAAATTTGTGTGTTTAAATTACTTTAAGAAACGGTAAGAAAATCATCCCAAATAAAGCTTGATAAATGAGATTGTATCTATAGCTTTTAGGGGCTTTTTGGTAGCGCATGTGATTTGATTTAAGTAGGATTTCGTAAATACTCTAAATCTGGGTTTCAAAAACTACGAGGGCCCAAAATCTTAAAAACTATTTGGTAACATTCATAATAAATCCTATTAAATCACGTGCGATTGTTTGGCTATAGAGCTGATTTAACGAGCGGATTCTTCGTTCGGAGCAAATGAATTTCGTAAATTCAGCAAAAAATAGGATTTCAGAAATCCGAGATTCAACACGAAAAGGCAGAATTTCAGTCTACTGCGACTTTCATTTGCCATAAGATTTGGTTTTGGATTTTTGGCCGTTTGGCTAGATTTCGCTCAAATCCGCCTCAAATCCAACCAAAACCTACTACCAAACAACCCTTCAGAGTAGCATTTGATAAATTTACATAAAATTAAAAAAAAAAAAATACTTTATTGAATGACATGCAATGATTTCCTTGATCTTAGATGATTTTATAAACATTTTAAGTATTTTAATAACCTCAAAATGGATAATTTTGCGTTCTTAAAAAGAAAGAGAAAATTTTAGATTTTTTACTTTCAACACAATATTATACTATCTCACTTTAGCCTTTAAAAGAAAAAAAACTTCGTACATTGATTTTTTTTTCAAAACCAGCAAATATATTAGAAAAAATAAAGAGGTTACAACAGCTACAGAAATGAAAAACAATAAGAGCATAAAACACCAACTAAAAACTACAAACACAATAAAAATGAGAAAAAAAATCCAACGAGAGGGCTCAGTTAAAGGTCGAGGCTCCCAGCATCCCTAAAGTCGCGCCAAGACCATTCAGTTAGGTGACTAAAGCGTATTGATCGAACCAAACCAAAATGAGGGCCTCACCCAAGGTTGCCACTAGCTAGACGACGAGGACACGAGCCCCAGTCACATCATAGTCCCGCAAACCTCCAACCAACCAAAACCGAGGCAACCCGAAACAACAAAAGAAAAACTCAAAATTGAAACAGGATTATCTTCTACCGCCTCTACCACGAAATTTCCCACGAGAAGCAACTTCGTACATTGATGTTTTGGCTTGACGCAGAATAATCTTCTTCATTTAATGTGTACTCAAGACTTGACAAAATGGGATAATTTAAGGTTTTTTCCCAAAAAAGTCACTGAGGAAACAGCTTTTGCGTTCAAATATAAATGTATTAGCCAAACAAAGCACCGGCCATTATTTAGTGTAATATTATGAGGCCTTCCATTATCACTTATCAGAAAGCATTTATAGTTTTGTGTTTGTTTATGAGTTTAAAAGTGCATGAATGGTTGAATTAACAGAATTTCTAAATATTTAATAAGTAGTTAGTTACATAATATATTTATCAAAATAAATAATTTTTTTTTTATTTTTTTGAAAACTTAGGCCGAAGCTTACAAAATTTCATTAAGTGATAACATTTTATTTTTTTTTTGAAAAATTCTATAAGGGGATTTTGCTTAAAATGATATTTTAAATTTGCAAATAAATTAAATAATGTAATCAAATTCACTATTATTTCTTTATCGTAAAATAAAATAAATCAGTGCATAAATAATCAGACAACTGCACTGAAATGAAAAAGCTGAAGGATGGTCGGTCTAAAAAGATTCTCAAAATTTTGTTTGTTTTAAAATTAGAGATGGTTACCTAACGCGGTCCCAAACGCATCAGCGTTGGACTTGTCGAGAACATAATAGACAGGGGATGGACCTTCGTGAACTAGAGAGTCGTTTTTGTCTTTATTATATATTAAGAAATAAATTTCCTAATTTTCAAAATGAAAAATTAATTTTCCTCATTAAATTTTATTTATTATTTTTTTATTTTTTGACACGTCTTAGCAATTGACAAGATGACATCATTGATGACCCTTAGTTTGAGTTAGTTAGGGGTGTCAATATTTGACACGACATGAAAATCCCATTCGGGCCCAACCCGGAAAATTCGGGTTGGACCCGACCCGATTTCAAAACGGGTCGGGTTCGGGTTCCAGAAATTGACCCGTTTAAAAAACGGGTCGAGTTCGGGTTCGGATTTCCGACCCGTTTGTCTTCCCGGGTCAGGTTAGGGTCGACCCGTTTGAACCCGGGTCAGTTCGGGGTTCGACCCGAACCCGACCCGTGATCCGAAATTGACACCCCTACCCTTAGTATTGCAAACTACTTAACCATATTTAGGCTTCATTTGCAACCTCTTTCTTTTTTAATAAAAAAAGTTTTTAAACTAAAATTTTGTACTAAAAAAATGTATTATAAAGCAATTAAAAAGCTGTCACAAACAAAACATTAGGCTTCATTAGAGACGGCTATTTCTACTACTTCTTAAAGCAGATTCGTAGTACAAAAATTTTAATTTTTATACTATAAAACTGCTTTAATAAGCAGTAAGAAAATCATCCCAAACGAAATCTTAATTTGCAATGTCATGCAATATTATTATCTTAGAATTATGTTAAATTTTTGCATGCATAGATGGAAAATATAATATGAACTATGGAGTCATATTTATTTGAAATAATATAAATATATAGATTAAAAATTGCAATAATATATCTTTTTTCTATCATCAAAGCGGTGAGAATAAAAGATAAGATGATACATGTTGGTGTCGGTCGATGATAGAGAATAATGGATGTTATTATCATGCATTCAACAATGGGTGAAAATAAATAGCGAATACGAGTGTTTAATTAATTATATAAGTTTAATGTTTCTTAATTTTTAAAATTTCGTTTAATATTTTATTTCATTTTAAAATGATAATATCATTATTATATTAATTTTATTAATTTTTAATAATCATATTATTTATTATATTATCCGATTTAACTGCAATTCAACCGCTTAACTAGATACTTTATTGCGCTGAATTAGATAATTTATTCTTCGATCCGATTTATATATATATCCGTCAGAATTATACCGTTGAATGGCGGCGGCGACGACCGGATATCTTTCGGTGATCGTGAGGTTCGGTATTTAGCTTACGTCAGCGATTAGCTATAAAGAAAACGACTTCTTCTAAGCTGGTGATTGAAAACGCGGGTGGGCCCCTTCATTTACAACAATGGAATTTCGTGGAAATAAATTTATTATACCGGATTTGACCATTTCATATTATTTTATGGTGGCCCCCTCAATTCCTAGAGATATTTTTTAAAAATGCTAATTTTTTTTTTTAATTTTGAAAACTCACAGCTCTCATTTGAATATTCGATCATATAATTTGAGAATTTCATGTAATTTTTTGTTTTTAGGTAAAGTTAAGGGAATAGCTCAAATTTTCATTATAAGAAAATTATTTACATGTGTAAGATCATAAAAAAAATCAAAAAGCAAAATTGTGGATCCAAAAAATCATTTAAAAAAGTAATGAAAAAAAAGCTCTAAAAAAAGATGCAAAAGAGCTACACATCAAAAAAAACCAAATGAAGAAAACCTAGGAAGACAAGGGAAAAATGGTAGAGAGCGCCATAGGCTCAGAAAAAAAACGTTGAATTACATCCACCATTCTAAAATTTCCCCCGGTTGCAAGAATTGCAATCAAGGTGTGAAAAAGTTGCATAGCAAGTGCCTCCATCTTGGGGAAAAGAGAATGCAATTACTTCATTATTGCCCCAGAAACCAATCTGAAGACCAAAAACCTAGCACTTAGAATGGATAGAACATAAAATGGAAATTTCAGAAGTTTAGCATCTTCATATATCCGATTCAAAAATCGGCACGAGATAGAAATACATCATAGTAACACGTTCAGGAGAAAGACAGCATGTTGGGGACAACATAACAACTCACAACAGAGAAATAGAATATTCAGAAGTTAGAGCAAACGCCTCAATTCCTCTCTATTTTTCCATCTGATAAACTTTAAGGGATACCGCCTTTTTGATATTTAGAAGGGCATAAACCATTACACTAATGATCCCATTTGAGGATAATAGGAATGTCAATCGTGACTTTAAAGAAAAAATTGCTATTGGCTTTAATGGCAGCTTCATAGATGATTTTCCACATTAAGGAATATGAAGAGGAGGGATTTTTCCAAGGATAAAAATATTTCATAAATAATAAAGAGGAAAGCGGGGAGCACACATTATAAATTATGTAAATTCGAGAGTAGTCAAAGGCATAACGAAGGGCATGGATAGTAGGAATACCCAAGCCACCCATATTTTGGGTTTGCACGTATTTGTCCAAGAGACTAAGTGCAAATTAATAGTCATTAAATCCCCAAAATATAAATTTTTGAAGAAATTTTGGCTATTTGTTTACAACAAAACTTTTGTATAATAGCACCACGAATCCTATAAGCAATTGTGCTCCAAACGGTGAATCGAAGAAATTGGGCTTACTTGTAAAACAGAGAGATTTTGCTTTCCATCCAGAAAGCTTGTTAGTAATACTGTCAAGAATGGGGGGGGGGGGGGGGGGTGGGCAGTTGGGGATAAGTCACAGAGATATGGTCTCTTGATAGATATAGAAATATCCAAGTAGGTGATTTTGGAGCAGAAGGTGGGAATTTTGAGTGAAGCAAATATTTTATTTGTAAGAGTAGTATTGGGCTGAAGAATAATGTAGCTCTTTTCCAAATTGATCTCCAAATCGGTGGAACTAGCTAGCAAAGGTAGAAAGAATTTTCTTTAAAGGCATTACAATTAGGTAGTGAAGCTTTATCAAAGATTAAAATGTCATATGCATAAAGAAGATAAGAAAGATGAAATCCAATGATATAATTAGCTTGAAAGACATTCCCAAACTCAAAATTGTCCAATAAACATGATAAGACATCCATTGCAATGTAAAAAAGATAAAGACTTAAAGGATAGCCCTGCCGAGGAGGGAATGAAGCACTCTAAACATCTATCAAGACAAACCAAAAAATGGAAATTAGATATACAAACCTTCACCCAATTGATAAATTTAGATGGAATACCCTTTTGAGCATTATGTACAAACAAAAATTTTCTAGAAAGCGAGTCAAAATTCTTTTTAATATCTAACTTGGCACACATGAATTTGGAATCAGAGCATGTTTTTTTTTTTAAAAATTCCAACTATTTAGAAATCAGAATAAAATTATTCGTAGAAATTCTCTTATTAATAAATCCATCCTGAGCTAGATTTATAATAAGAGGAATGATTTGCTTGATTCTAATAGCTAGAATTTTAGAGATGATCTTATATAAGGTGTTGCATAAGATATGCTTGAAGTAAAGAATGGAGGCCACATGGGTGGATTTCGGGATAAGAGCAATAACTCTAACTTTAATACTTCTAAATAAATATCCTTTTTCAAAGAAAGAAAAAAAAACTTCTTTACAAAGAGAAGGACCCAAAGTATGCCAACAAGTTTTGTAGAAATAAAAATTGAAACCATTATGTCTATGAGAGGAAGAGGAGGTCCCCGAGAAGACCGCATATTTCATTTCAGCCGTGGAGATGGATCAGAAAGCATAAAAGAAACATGCTGTGGAATAACAGTTATAGTAGGAAAGCAAGAAGTGTCGGGTATGGGAGGGGTAAAGGTATTGTACAGGTTTTGAAAGTAAAGAGTGATAACACTTTTTGCATTAGAGGCATTGCCTAAATTTTTTTCCAAAGCAATGAGAATATATGAGTTATTATTATTTCTCCTCAAACAAATTTTGGAGAAAAAGAATTTAAGATCATCCTCAGCATTCTTCATCCAATTGGCTTTAGCTCTCTGAATAACCCAAGAGGCCGAAGAGATAGAGAGTTCAACAATCTCACCAATGATGATTTTGAGGGCCAAGTTGATCTGAAGGTTTTTAGGATTAGATTCCAATAAGGATATACAAGAGTTTTGCTTATCTTGAAGAGCCTTTAAAGAGGCCTAAATAATATTAGCATATGCCCACACTTTTGTTTTGACAGTACCCTTCACCTACTTAAGCTTTTTGGAAAATCAACCAACGGGTTACTAATACAAGGTTCCATATAGATATTGAGTAAAATGTCCTAATAGCCATCCTTATAAGTCTTAAAGTTGTTGAATTGAAAGGGACTAGCTTTGGTATGTGATAGACCATCCTTTAACACAAGGAGGGAGTGATTCGAACATAAAGGATCACCAACTAAATAATGAGAGGTTGGAAAATTTGAAAGCTAATCTTCATTAACATGAAGTTCTATCCAGCTTAATATGTATGGGATTCTTCGTTTGCTTATTAAACTATGTAAATAAGTGGCTACTCGAGGCAGTCTGATAATTGGGTTTCACAAATAAGGGGAGTTAAAGTCTCCCAACCTACTAAAATGCAAAAGAGAGCCACTTGCTTTTTCGTTTTGGTATCTACATCAATTGAAGTCCACCATGATAAGCCAGGGCATGAGATGGGAAGGGATAATAGCCCAAATTTGATTCCAAAGAATAGAATGCTCTTCCACCGAGTTAGAAGCGTAAATGATGGACAAGAGGAAAGTAGGGGAAGTACCAGAGGTGATTAAACCACTGACTATTTAGGTAGTGAAAAAAGCAGGGGAGAAGTGAATCTTCAAGGAAGTCCATTTGATCCATATTCTACCAGATGTAGAAAGATCAAAATTATTGTAGCTCGCTTCACGTTTAAAGATGGAATGGGAGGCAGAAAACCAAGGATCAGAGATAGCTTCCACATGAATCATATTCTTCAATAAACATAGTATATCCAATTTGTGAGACCTAACAAAGTGCTTACAAGTGATAACCTTTTTGGGGTTGTTAAATCCCCTAATATTCCATGAAGCAATGGAAGGGAGGGTCATTAATTAGGATTTAGAGGAGATTGAAAGAGGCTTCCCGGAATGCATGCCTCTTGGGTTTCTAATGTGTGAAGTAGTGGAAGCTGACAGGTTGGAGCTTTAAGAAGTTGGCTTGGAAGAGGAAATGACTGTGGAAGAGGCATTCATGAGCAGGCTTTAGTTTGAGAATCAATAATATCATCAAACTTATTGAGATATATAATAGAAGATGACACTTTATCAAAATTTGTGGGGATGATGACACTCAATATAATTTCTTGAGTAGGAGAGTTTAAATTATATATGATAGCTATTGTAGAGTTTTCAAGAGGGAGAGAGATGGTTGGGTCTATTATGGACTGAGGAATAGTGGTTAGTAAGGCTGAAGAGGAGTGAATGTTTGAATTTTGGAGAGATGTTTGAATCTTAGGCAATTGAAGGGTCATCTTTTCCTGGGCTTGATGGTTGTGGATTTCAACCGAGGGGCTATGTTCATACTTTTCCCAAAATTTTGCACAGCATTAGGGGCACGAAAGGCGCTTCTACCTCTGTGTAAAAGGTTATTCTTATTTCCTTCAACGGGATGCATGGAAGGCTTTGATGGGTAGGCGCTAGAGGAATGGACTAAGGAGCCACAAACTTCACATGGGGATGGCCTCCACTCATATTGAATCTTCAGATTCATGATTTCATTAATATATATATAGGTATAGAGACTGGGCAAGAGGTTTTGTTATTGACCTGAATGCATACTCGGGCATAGGTAAGTCAAGATTTTTGAGTAGTTAGAACATCCACTGCAAGCGGAAAACTTACTTTACTTGTGAACCTAGATATGCCCTATGAATTCCAACAGCAGAGCGGGAAATCCATGATCTTGAACCATATGGGAATAGAGGAGAAATTTTTTCTTTGTATCCTAAACCTAGGAGACCACTTTTGAAGGATAGAAGGACCCAACAAAAACCAAACTCCCCCATTCCAATCCATCTCATAATCCATAGAAGAAGAAAATTTAATGAGAAAAAATCCATCACTCAAATTGAAAAGCTAGATGGTACCTTGAAGCTTCTAGGTTTTGTAGATGCTGCAAAGAGCGCCTCGTAATAAGGCTCCCTCCCAACCGAATAACTACCAGAGATTGAATCCACTCGTCAATGGCAGCATCCATATTAGCTCTAAGGAAAATGATAACATCATCTTGTGAGTGAAGGAAAGAGATGGAAAGATCCTAGGAAGCAAAGCATTCATGATTGACAATGCTCGACTAGTTGAGCGGCGACAAAGGAAAAGTCATTGGGGAATGAGAAAGAGGGGGGAAATTTTTAGGGTGGAGAGGGGAGCCCATAGAGGAGGGATCCCCTCTGAACAGCCGGCGAAAGAGAACAAGGCGAAAAGAGGAGCATCAAGGGGTGGCTAGGGCATCACTACGATCGTGCATATGTTTTTATTTGGATTAACGGAGTTCACCTGCTCATGTAATTTCTTTAATATCCATGAATATGATCGTTACATTAATATTTATAATTATTTGTTATTATTTTTAAAATATTTTTTATGGATTATAAATAGTTAACTCATCGTTGCTTATTATTTTTTTGGGGCATTTAGGCTAATTAAGGTAAACTTACACACACATCACATATGCAAAACTCGAACTAAAGACCTTGGTTGATAGCCAAAGCTCCCAACCAACAAATCATAGTGAGCTTATCATCATCACTACAGGAAAATAGCTCATTTCCAGCAGAAATAAATTCGTCATAAATTTCGGTGAGTTTTCCGATGGATTACCGACGAAAAATTCTCGATGGATTTTTTTATTGCTTTCCGACGGAATTTCTGATGAAAAATTATTTTTTTCTAAAAGAAGATTATTATAAATATTTATAATGAATTAATAACTTATTGTCAAATAAAATTATTTAAATTAAATATAATTAAGTTAAATTAACTAATTTAATAATTCACTATTAAATTAAATTAATTTAAATAAAATAAAATAAATTATGTTAATTACATTAATAATTAATTGTTAAATTAAATTAATAATTCATTGTTAAATTACATTTATTAAAAGTTATAATTTAAATAAAAAAAACATTGGAAGTTGTTTTGCCTTCGTGATGTGATGGTTGGGGGCTTGAACTCAGGATGGGCATGGTTCGAATCCCGTTGTAGGTGGGGCACAGAGCATACAAGCGGGTTCATGGGCGGGCATTTCTCATGGGCGGGCATTGCTAACGGACCAGCGGGTTCGCAGGAGGGTTTGGTTCACGGGTCTGCGGTGGGTACATTGGATTGGGTCGGTTAGTTGACATGCTCGGTTCGGGCCTGTGGTGACTGCATGCTTAATAGGCGTGCCTGATTTATGGACCCACGGCTAGGTTCCCACGCCTAGGCCCGCAGTGATTTTTTATTTTTATTTCAAAAAATTCTGTCTGAAATATAAGTTAACGACGGATTTTATTCATTTTTCGACATAAAATGACCACCGGAAAAATACATTTTTATTGTAGTGTTTTTCTCTTAAAAAAATAAATTCACACTTAAGTGTGACATTGTAGAATTTATTTTTAAAGCTGGTGACGCACGTTTAGTCTAAACAGTAGTACTAATTAAATTATAATCTAAGAAAATTATTAATATGCCCATTTTGTCTAAATTGACTAATTAAATCATAATCCTTTAAAAAAAATTTAATACGAACATTTGGTCCAAACATTAGTACTATATATTCTAACATGGAATAAAATTATTAATATGCACGTTTAGTCTACAAAAGTACTAATTATATTCTAATGTTATAAACTATTAATATGAACATTTTTTATAATAGTACTAATTAAATTATAATCCTTTTAAAAATTATTAATATGCACATTTAGGCCATACATAATTTTAAATGAGCTAGATTTATGACTATTTTTTATGCAATTCTACTTCAAATAAGAAATTATAAAAGATCTGTCTAAGATTGTTATTCAAAATTAGGATTAACTCATGGTATTCTCATAATATTGTATATTTTATATACACATAATCTATTTATAATAAATTTATAAAACATTTTTATTATTCTTCGGACCACCGCCCGGCCGCAAACCGTCACCAGACTTCAGTGCAATCATCGTCGGACCACCATTATTTGCCGACTAAGGTTCCTCCGAGGCTCCGACCTCTGTCGCCGGCCGACTAGGGTCCCTCGGATCTCCATTGCATGAGAGCTTAAGAAGTGGAGATAAGAGAGTGCTAATTTAATAAATAGCCAAAATTTAACTCTTCTCCTTGTATTTTTCCCTTTCTTTTATGGCATGTCAAAATACAAATTTTAATATAAAGAAAACTTTGTTACAAACTAATTTAGACACAAAATAATAATATATGCTTCATATGCATCTCATCTTAACCTTCAGTTGAGCCAAATAAATAATCTTGGTGTGAATTTGGGCAAATTATTGCGTCCAGTGTCCGGATTCGTCCAGACATCAATCCAGATGCGCCACATCAGCAAAATATACTGGGGCCCGGTGTATTTGAGTGACATGGCGCATCTGAATTGGTTGTCCGGACGTCAGGTGAACGGACGCAATAATTCGCCGTGAATTTGAGATTAATCTCTTAATTTCTCTGTCTAGAAATCCATTTAGTTCAGCGAAGTGACTGTTTTTGCTAGTTCCAGCTTACTGCTTTTTGTAGTTTTTTAAGTCGCCTCTCTATTACCCTCCCCCCCCCCCCCCCCCCCCCCCCCCCCCCCCCCCAAAAAAAAAAAAAAAAAAAAAAATCGCCTCTCTAACTATCATAAATTCCTTTTCTAGAACTTTGGTGACTAATTGAGCAGTGATGTTGTCGTTCATTGTTTTGGACATCAATGGCTGTTCTTGCTCAACCTTTTTTGTCCTGTCCCATTCGTGCCGCAGAATTTTCTGCATCTTCACATTGTGGTTACTGATGGACGGTGCTCCTCGTAAACTTTTCTTAGATTTTATCGTTGATATATAGTTCTCTTTTTTATTTATCTTTTTATGTAGCTTATCATCATATATTGATTCAAAGTTTAGATTATCAACTAAGAGATAAAAAATTATGATATATTTGATGCTATTTGTTATAAACCGAACCGGTTCCCTCCTGGTTCGGGATTCCTCGCGAACAAAAGCCAAGGCCGCACGAACCGACCCTCCTCCCCTACCTTTTTCGCTTGGACTGCGATCAGCTGCACTTTTTTTTAGTTAAAACCCACTCATGGGCCTACGTGTTAATATTTAAAAAGCGGTTACAAGGTCCTTAAAAAGAACCTCCAGCTCCCTACTGCTCGAAAGAGCTACAAGTAAAAAAGTAAAATAAAAACCTATGAGCCGGTGGTTCCTTTTTCTACCGTTACAAAAATAATGCCACAAAAACCTAGGTCTGTGAGTAAACAGAATCTAAAAAAGGAAGCAAATGATGATCTCATTCTGCTCATTCTTCCTGCCAAAAAACCAGTAATAATTTTCAATAAATACTAATAAGCAAAATAAACTAACCTTGGCAACCATACAACTTTTACGAAGAGAAATAAATAACTTCCTGTAGATAAATAACACATAATAATCATAGTCAGAAATGAGAAGACCATCATTAGATCCCAAAAAACTATCAGCAGGACTATAGGATTCCCAGATTTTACAATCAATACAGCAAACCAAACAAGTGTCCAGGAACCAAGGAAAAAATAAGAAATAAATATCAAAGCCACCAATGCAGAGCTTATGACTCCAAATGAGAAAAAAACAGAGAACAGTCAAGATCCAGCAGAAAATCCACATCCAAATGCAAAAGCACACACCTCCAGAAAGATAGTACTCCAGACCAAGAAAACACAACAGAACCACAAAATCACACCCGGACAACCCAGCAAAAGGAAGAAACAAGAAAAAGCCCAGCAACTAACCACCCCAAGAACCAAAAAAACACCAATCAAGAAATCCCCAGATTATCACGTCTAACCAGATTAAGCAATTGCTCGGGCATATTATCAATCTCAAAAATAATATCACTAGTAGCAGAACAATCAAACTTAGCCAACCAATCCGCACAGAAATTGCAATCTCTGATAATATGACTTAAAGAGCAGTTAAGCTTAGACATGGCCATCTGAATCTTTCTAATGAGATAGAAATACTGCGGATTAACAAGAATTTCCTTATTAATCAATTCAGTAACCAGCACAGCATCCACCTCAACTTGAACATAATAAAAACCCTTAGACAGACATAGCTCCAAACCCTTATGGAGACCCATTAGCTCAGCGAAAATAGCTTTACACTGATATAAAAGTGCGATCAGCTGCACTTCATCCATCGTTTCTCGCCTTGCTTCTCTTTAAAATTGCGCAATCCACGTGATCCTCCTGCCCTCGCAGCCCCTCTCTCTATTTAAGCCAAGGCATTATGCATATCTTCCTTCTACATTTCAGCAACCGCGCACTTCTTCAACAGGCATCGAAATCTCCTTCCTCTTTGTTCTTCATTTCTTCCTCGTTGTAACAGCTCTTGACGAACTTATGTAAAACTTCTCTCCTTGCACAGTGAGTTTTCCCTCTTGCCTTCCCTCTTTCTCTTCCTTCTTTTCGATCGAGTTGAGCCTTCCTCCTCCATCTCTCCTTAAGTGATATCATTCAACAAAGGGTAAATTAATGTTACCGTTATTGTTATTTGAATTAATTTTTAGATTTTATTGGAGACGTTAAATCTTAATTTATCTTACTTGCATGACTTTGTAATTTTATTAATGATTGTAAGTTCACTTTTTATGATGCGACTTAGTTCCAAAAAATTGAAAATCCTTCTTATTGGGATACGTGAGCTTTGAGTTTTATATTGGAACCTTTAGTATTATATTAAATTATGATTTTTTATTTGTAGGGCTTTTCAGCTTTATTCTCGAGGTGTGATCGGTTGAGCATCTTTTGACTTTGGACCTTATGTTTCTCTCCTAATGTACCTATTTTTTTAGTAAATGTACTATTGTTAGTTAGGGGTATAATCCGTGCCGATGATAATATGTTTCCTTATAGCTATTTAAATTGTCAGTTCTATTTTGAAGTATTTAGCACAATTACATTCAGCAAATATTTATTGTTGTTCATAATGAATTAGCATGTGATAGCCATAATTTTACCTTGAATTATTGCTCTGATCATTAGTTTCTAATCATGCAAGTTAAATTTGTAAGTTGGAAAAAGTTGTATTTATGCAATGTAGATTGGTTACATAAACTGAATCTCATTTCTACTAACCATACATGACATGTTGATTTATATAATGGGTTTTGATTACTCATAAAAGAATTTGTCCGGTATGATTGTTTGTATGTCGGTGGAATCATATTGATTTTTGACTAGCTATGGTCGATGGGCTCGTAGAGTGACGACTCTACATGAAATCTTTGGAATTCCTTAGGTTGGTGTTTACCTTCATGATGATGTGTATATGATAAACCGATAATATATATATATATATATATATATATATATATATATATATATATATATATATATATATATATATATATATATATATATATATTTGAAATCATAAATGATTTACATGACATTGTGATGTACAATGATACTTAGTGTGGTGCTTCTGTAAATATTAAAGTGATTTGGCATCTTTAGATAATTGGCATATATTCATGCATATTAGAATATATGGTAAGAAACATAGCAAATCTCATATTAGTTTTTGATATAGTGATTATAGGTTAATACTCCCCTCTTTTGGTTGCTCATACTACATGCCTCATTTTCTTTGTCGTGTATGCTTTAATGATTGTTTGTATGTCGCTGGAATCATATTGATTTTTGACTAGCTATAATCGATGGGCTCGTAGAGTGAAGACTCTACATGAAATCTTTGGAATTCCTTAGGTTGGTGTTCAGTGGCGGAGCCAAAAATTTTGTTCAGGGGGGGCCTAACGAAAGCCGTGCTCAATGTTGTAACTTGTAACTCGTGAGTTCCAAGAGAGGAGTAAAGGGAAAAACAAACCATTGATGCTTTTCATGTGTCCAGAAAAAAAATATTAGTGGCTTCTCTGGATTAATAAATAATTTTAAAATGAAGAATTACAAAAATTAGAGCAGATTTTCTCATTAGCGAACTTGTTGCCCTATTAAGCCACTAAAACAATCAGCTTTAAGCCCCTTTAGGCTTTCAATTTTAGCTTTAGTATGGAAGCGGAGAAAAGAGCTGAATATACACAATATTGATTTGGTTTGGTGCACTGTCATGAGTACGCGACCGCAACATTTTCGTTGCGCAAAAAGAGCAAGGTAATTAAATAATTAGCGGTGCAAAAATAATTAAATAATTGCATGCTAATTTAATATTAAATAATTATTATTAGATAATGAATAGTTAATTAATGATAAAAGTTTCAATAAAATCATATTTAAATAGCTAAATATTTTAAATAATAATTAAACATCAAAATCTCTTTTCATCATTTTGTCCACAATGGAAAGTTATTCCTCTCTCTTTCAATATTTTACCCTTTCTCTCTATTTCTCTCTCTGCAGCTAGCATTGCATGGTCCGATTAAAGGTGGATTGAAGACTATAAATGTAAAAAGTATGTACCAAATAAAATGAAACTTGACAAGGGGTTCTAAGTAAAAAAAAAAAAAAAAATTAGGGGGGGCACGTGCCCCCCCTTGCCCCCCTCCCTCCGCCCATGTTGGTGTTTACCTTCATGATGATGTGTATATGATAAACCGATAACAAATATATATATATATAAGAAAATATAAATGTATATAAATTTGAAATCATAAATGATTTACAGGACATTGTGATGTACAATGATACTTAGTGTGGTGCTTTTGTAAATATTAAAGTCATTTGGCATCTTCAGATAATTGGCATATATTTATGCATATTAGAATATATGGTAGAAAACATAGCAAAACTCATGACAGTTTTTGATATAGTGATTATAGGTTAATACTCCCCTCTTTTGGTTGCTCATAGTACATGCCTCATTTTCTATGTCGTTTATGCTTTAATAGATATTAGTTACTAGCCGACGTTGTCTTTTTCAGTAGATCCTGCAAGCGTGTTTGGTAGACCGCCACCTCACGAGCAGTGTTACTAGTAGCATACTTTTTTTTTTTGTATAATCGGTTATTTAGATGTATTTGTTATTTAAACTTCTATTAATAGATTGGCTTTATATATATATATATATATATATATATATATATATATATATATATATATATAACTGTTTTTTTATCCCTTAATCAGGTCTCATGTTGCCAGGGTGTAACGCCTTGGAACCCGGGGTGTGACACTATCAATCAAGATGTCTTAAATTCAAAATTTATAGATGTGATAAGTTTATTAGTTTTAATTTAATTCACTCCAAAATCTCAAAAAAAAAAAAAAAAAAAAAAAAAACTTTGCTATTATATTCGATGCTGAGATAATTATTATATTTATTTATAGCACTTTATTTTTTTCGCAGTCACTGCTATCGCCAGCAAGAGAAAAGTGCAAAGTAGAAAAAAGAATAGTGCATTTTCCAGTCCCCACCCACACGGCCCCATCTCTTTCCTTAAAATTAAGATCTTCTCACGCGTCCTCGCATGGCGTTCAAAATCAGTACACGTGTATCCGCGTACGCGCTCCTCATTTAAACTTGGAAACTATATAACGGCTCCCTCTCCGAGCCTCAACACCCGCCAATCTTTTTTTCCAATTCAACTGCAAGCCGGCGATGACCGATCAAGCCGAAAGCAGCGCCGCCGCCGCCGCTTCCGCGGCCAAGTATAAAGGGGTAAGAAAGCGCAAATGGGGCAAATGGGTTTCGGAAGTTCGCCTTCCCAATAGCCGGGAGAGAATCTGGCTTGGTTCCTACGATTCCCCTGAAAAGGCCGCGAGAGCCTTCGATGCCGGAAGCTTCTTACTCCGCGGAGACCGAGCCAGTCTCAATTTCCCTGATCGTGCTCAGGAGATCGCCATGTACTGCGCTCGTCGAAATCCGACTGCTCAGCAGATACAAACAGCTGCCGCGCGCTACGCGCATGCGGATTTGCCGGCACCGTCCCAGCCGTCGCAGCCGGTTTTGCAGGTGGCGGAGGAGTCGCCGCCGTCTCCAGCAACGATGACGAGCCAATGGGAGCTTTTGGAGCAATTCATGGCGCCGGCATTTCCCCATATTGATGAGTTACATTATGAGTTCCATCTGGATGAGCGATTGGATCAGATGGATGTGGAAAGCGGTTGGGATTCTGATCACAGTCCCAGTCTTTGGACTTTCTAAAGAGCCAATGGGTAGAGGAATGATGAGTCTGTAAGTTTCTTTTTGGAGTGACCCGCCCGGAGTTTTTTTTTTTCTCCGGTTCAGCTGGATCGGTTTTTTTTTCTCATGGGCTTTAGTTCGTGCGGAAGATACTACGAACGTGTGAGAGTTTTTACTCTACACGTGGAAAATGAGTCTTTGTAGTAGCTGAGTTATAAAGCGAAGCAGATCACCATAATTTAATTGCTCGCAATTTTTTCAAATGCTGATTTGCTGAGTGAAATTCTACTATACAATACAATATTTACAGTCAAATAAAATTTTTGCATTTATTTTCGCATACTTTATAGGGTTTTTTTTTCGCAATTTTATTGCAAAAAATAGATAAAAATGTTGGTTGCTTATATTATTTATTAATTAGTAATCTTACTAATAAATTGAATATAAAATGATTTAAGCAGATTGACGTCCTGTGGAGATTCAGGCTTCGTTTGGGATGACTTTCTTATTGCTTCTTAAATAACTTTTTGGTACCAAAAAAATTAATTTTATACTAAAAAGCTGCTTTAAGAAGCTATAAAAAAGGCGTCCCAAAAGAGGCTTTTTTTATAAAATTTTGATACTAAAATTTTATTTTAAGAAGCAATAAAAAAAATGAAACCTTATATAATCTTTTGGATGAAAGATTTTTAGTATTATTTTGAAAATAGTCCTTATGAACAACTTCTCCATCGATATTTGACAAAGGTTGACACTGTAGTTGACTAGAAAGTGGTGGGTTGAATGAATATCATTTAATTTATATTGATGGTCCTAAGATTGATGTACATAATATAATCAAAGGTTTCATTTGTGAGATTTTTTTCTGCTTTGTCTTTTAAATTGTAACCGTAATTTCTATTTGGAAACTATTTTTTTTCGTTTTTCAAATAATTTTTTTGCTAGAAAACTTGCTTTTCTATAATAACTTTAAAAAGTTACTTTATCTATATCACTTTTATAAATTAGTAAGATTGCTATCTCAAATGAATCAAACTGTTGAGTTAAGCCAAATTGTCAAAATTAGCACTGACTAAGGCTTCATTTCGGCCATATTTTTACTTTTTTATAAAGCAACATTTTAGTATAATTTTTTTTAATTAGAAATTTTTGTGCTAAAAAGTTACTTTAGAAAACAGTGATAAAACTATCTTAAATGAAATCTAATGCTTCATTTGGGAAGGCTTTCGTAATACTTTTTAAAACAACTTTTTTGTACAAAAATTTTTTAAGATAACAGAATTTGTACTAAAAGTAGCTTCAAAAAGCAGTAAAAAAGCCGTTCCAAACGAAGCCTAAATCTATTTCAAAAAGTTAAAGATTAATGCAAATCTTAATATGATTTTATGATGTAGGAGCTAAAAGGATCATCATTTCATTTAATTATTTTTACACAAAAGCTTTATGAGCATGAGTATGTTTGACAACCTCAATTAGATGATTAGAATTAATCTCAAGTTAGGCTTGATCATATTTTTCCTACACAATATAAATTAAGGCTTCGTTGGAACTGACTTTTTTTCTGCATTTTAAAACAATTTTTTAATACAAAAATTAAAAATTTATATTAAAAAACAGCTTTAAGAAGCAGAAATAAAACAGCCACAAAAGAAGCCTAAATATATTCTCGAATTATTTATAAGGGTCGTGTTCTCGTGTGGGGCATCTTTCGTACAACTTTTAAAATAGTTTTTCAGCCCAAAATTTTCTTTTTCAAAAAAAAAAAAAAAAAAAACATTAAAAAATTGCTTTATAATGCAATACAAAACCTATCAAAAAAAAAAAAAAAAAAAGCCTAAATTTGACTCAAAGTGGCAAAGGTTCAAGTGACGTTTAAGTTTGAAGTTTGACCAAATAGGCTTTATAAGGAAGGAAAAACCTAACGATATAAAATAACAATAGACAAAATCTTATCTCCAGAAGGAAACATGCAATTAATAAAGTTAAATAAAAAAATAAATAAATATCAAAGCCGAAACAAATCCTCTTAGGAAGCCTGCCCCATCAACAATATATTATAATTATGAAAACGTTGAAAATATGCTTTAATAAGACCATCAAAGGTCAGCTATGGAAATCCAACAGAAGCCGGTTAGAAGCATGTCACATACGTAAAGATTCGAACTCAAGACTTATTGATTCGTAGTAGTAGGGTGTAGGCTCGGGAACCGAGCTTATCGAGCTCGAGTTCGAGCTTGATGAGGCTCGGCTCATGAGCTCACGAGCTGGTTCGAATAATAATTAATATTTTTTAAATCTGGCTGAGGCACGCGAGCAGGGTCGAGTTCGTTTATAGTGGGATGAGATCGAGTTAGAGCCGACTATATATCTAACGAGCTGAGCTCGATAGGGCCACTACTCGACTCAACTTGTTTACACTCCTATTTGATAGCCAAAGCTCCTAACCAACAAACCATGGCGGGCTGCGTAACCATGGTGGGCTTTTTATTTTTTATTCATAAAATATCATTATAGTATAAAAATTAATATTTTTATACTAAAAAGTTAATTTAAGAAGTTGAATAAAAGTCGTCCCAAACAAAGCCTAAGTTTGAAACTAATTACAGTTTTATTAAATTTTTTAACTTTCAAGAGCTTCATTCTCTCGTTTCTCATATTCAGCATTTAAATGGTTAAAAGTTTTTTTTTTTTTTCAAAATGGTAAATAAAAATTTTAGCAAGCTCTTAAATAAATATGTTTTTCTGTTTAAAAATAAAGTTGATGTAAAACAATCACTTGGTATTACTTTTTTTTTTTAATTTTAAAAAATTATGTTTCGATTGTATTTTTTAATTATTTTATCTATCGAAAATAGTAGATTAAAAAAATAAAAATAATTTTAATTTATTATGAATATTTTTTAAAAACAACTTTCAATCTATATTTAAGACATTAACTTTATTTTATTTATATCAAAATATCAATAAATAAAATAAAATATGAAAATAATGTCGCCCTCTTCTGGCATCTAGTTAATGTCTCTCCCTCTCCCGGTCTCCCTCTCTCATCATCATGGGCGGATCCCCATGTAGTTGAGGGGGGGCAAATGCCCCCCCTCAAAAATTTTTTTTTTTTTTAATTTTAGTGAGATATTTTGAAATATTTTGAGTATTTTGGGTATTTTGTCCCCTCTCAAAAAATTGTTTTGCCCTCATTTAATCAATCCTAAGCATCTTTTTCCATCCCCCACAAAAAAATTTTTTTGCCCACTCTGAAAAAAGAAGCTGGATCCGCCCCTGCTCCTCATCTCTCTCCCTCTCTTTCTCTCTTTCTCACTCCAATATCATCTCTCTCTTGTGCCTGAGAAGACTACACCAAATTAAATGACACATTATAATGAATGCACTAAACTGTGTGGTGTGTATATTAACTGCGCCAAATAGTTGGTGCATTTTGTATAATGCGCCATTTAATTTGACGCAATTGCTCCTATTTAAATTTTAATTAATCAATGCTCCTATTAATTTTGATGATTAACTTGCTCTTTTATAAATAAGTCATATCCACAATCAAAAGGGTATTCTTGAGTATGTTCATACAAATGTTTGGGGCCTGACGAAGACAACGTCATTCGGCAGGTGGTGATACTTTATCTTTTTTTATTGATGATTACTTCAGATATGTTTGTACGTACATCATGAGATGTAAGATCGAGGTATTAGAGGTTTTCAAAACTTGAAAGAAGTGCATTAAAACTCTAACTTGCAAAAAGATCTGATGTATCAGATTAAACAATGGGGATGAATACACCTATGATGCATTCTTAAAGAAGTGCCAGAGATTTGAGATAAAGCATCACTTCACTATCAAGACGAAACCCTAGTAAAACGGGGTGGCAGAGAGAATGAATTTGACTTTGATGGAGAAATTTGATGTATGTCATCCAGTACTGAGTTTGATAGAATCTATTGGTCTGAGGCTATAGACTATATCTATCACTTGATTATAAATAATCTACCTTATACAGTTATTAGGAAGAAGACCTCAAAGGAGATATGGTCAAGACATCCTTCTAGAGATTATGAGCTCTTGAGAGTGTTTGAGTGTCTAGCTTACTATCATATTCATAATGATAAATTAGAACCAAGAGCAAATAAGGTGATATTTATTGCTTCAATTATGGTACCAAGAGCTTCAAACTTTAAGATCAGGAAGAGAAGAAATTGTCATTAGTAGGGATGTCACATTCAATTTGGCGAGCAAGTGGAGAGTTTTATTAGGACCACAAATGCATTGTAGAAATTAGAGTTTGACGCAACTCCATTTATTCCACAAAAGTCTATCTTTTTTTACTTAGTTACCTGATTCAACTACAAATTAGAAGATATAAATTGATATTGAGGATGAGATTCCTGCTCAGAAATCTATTGCAAGAAGTAGGATTGCTGTCAAAATGTCCCTAAATCAACATTGTTGACGGACCACATTTCATTTGCTCTTTCAGCCATGGAGGCTGAAATTCTAAGTCACTACAAAGATGTTATGGTAAGTCTAGATAGTGATATGTGAAAGAGGGTTATGGATGAAGAGATGGAGTCTCTTCAAAAGAATGCGACTTAGAGGTTGGTGAAGCTTCCTCATGGAAAGAAAGCCATTAAATGCAAATGGATGTGTGCAAAAAGGAAGGATCTCATGTAGCTGATATGCGATATATGGCTAGGTTGGTGGCAAAAGGCTTTGTGCATCCCTCGACCCATATTCACTTGGCAATTATATCAATATAACACACTATGGTCTGATTTTAGAATAGCTCGATCTAGATATTGCACAAGCACTTAACATTATGATCAAACTCATATATGATCCAATAATGAGTCATTGGTAAGCTGTGAAGGGTATCCTGAGGTATCTAAAATGTACAGTTGATGCAAGCTTTGTATTGGAGAGACAACCATTTGTTGCTAACAAACATATCGATGTAAGGTACCATTTTGTTCAAGACTTGATTGTTGAATGCAATATCTAATTAATTTAAAAAGATTGATACAAAGGGGAATTCAGTAGACATGCTCAAAAAGGTACTACTAGTTTAGAAGTTCACAAACTATAGTAGTTTAGTGAATAATAAGGATCATGACTGATTATTCACTTATTTTGAAGAACTACGTTTGGCTTGATGGGAGGGTACAAGGGAAACCATTCAGATGCAATCATTTTGATATTGAAACCATCTACTTTCTGAAGTGAAAGATGTGATTGAGATTATTGATGATTCGAGATCTTTCCAAATTATGTAGAATATTAATTTGGAAAGCTTTTAATGGTTGATTATTACATTGATTTGGAACCTCATTGCTATCAAAATTAGGAGATTTAATTAGTACTGATTAAAAAATTTCCATGGGCATGATTAGATCTTCATTAATTAAATTTTCCTTAATTTGTTTATTTCAAATCTAAAATTCAAGCCTAAGGCTAGTGTATGAAAAAAAGAGAGAGGGAGCAACTTATAATCCTTATTAATTTCTTTACAATAATGAAATCATCTTCTCACCGTAGATGTATGCATCTTCATTGAACCACATAAATCATTATATTCTTTATGTCTATTGTGTTTTGATTCTGATTTTATTTTGGTTTCTTGCACAACAAAAAATATATTGTGACACCTCCAAGTCCAGCATTCAGCTCCACTCATTTTAACCCGAATGGAAAAAGGTAAATATTTTAACTTTTGAGTTTAATAACCACTTGTATGTCTTTGGGAGTATTTTAATGCATGAAAATGATTTGGTGTGCCCTAGAATGAGTCCCAAATATTTATGTGAATTTCAACAAAATTTGATAATGTCACTTTTGGAGGGCAACATCGCGGGGGTGTTTGAGCGCAGTGGCGCAACACCCAGTTAAAAACACCAAATAATGACATTGCAGCATTGTGCTCTCAGTTTTTTATGAGTTTTTGAGTGACACAGTGCTAGGCCATGATGTTCTCATTAATTTTAATATTTTTCATTATTCCATTTCCATTTCACCTTAACAGCCAGCCGAATATTAGAGAGGAGAGAGAAAGAAAAAGACTTTGAGCAGAAAAAAAGCATTTTGAGCTGCTTCGTGTCATTTTATGCCATCAGTCTAGTTGGAAAAGTTATCCAGAATGAGGTATGTCATATTATGCTTATCTCAGTTTTTAAAAATATAAAAAATTATTGAATTTTTTTTATTAAATTTAACTATTTCTAAATATTCAGTAAACATTTTTAATAAAAAAATTAAAATTTAAATCGATTGTGTGGCTTGCTGAGCTACTGTAGCTCATTGTGGTTTGCTTGTGATTTTCAGGACTTTGGAAAGGGAAGGAGATTGTCAATTAGCAGTTTAAGATCAGATCTGATGTTATAAGTATTTTTTTATTTTGTTTTTTATACCGTCATGACTAATTTATTATTCAATTATGTAGCATCAACTTATAGCCACGTACTGTAATATAGATATATATATATATATATATTTTGATGAAATGAAAAAAAAAAATCTTGTGGATGAATTTATTTTTAGTGCTTGGATGTTTTAGTAGTTTTACACACTATAATTTAATTCAAAATAAATTTTGAAAGAAAATATGAAACATTCTAAAATTAGATCTTGTGAATAGCCTGACACAACTGAACACGATGGGATCTGTCCTAATCGGGTTGGGGTGTGACACATCTCTTCACAAATATATGTCAATTGAGAAATTTCCTCCTTATATCTTTTTTTTTAAAAAAAAAAAATTTCCTCCTTATACTTATGTACTTATTTTTCAATTCTTTTGAAGGTTTTTTTCTTAACATAGAACTAGTTGATGAATACTATGTTGACAAGACATTTCCCCCCATGCACGCATCAGGAGATGTTACACCCTATTCAAACATATATTTGTCTTTTCCAATCTTATCCAAACTCTTTCAATATTTACTTCTATTGAAATGTCCCAATTTTTTTGTTTATAAATTGACATATTATATACTTACTATGTAAAATAGTTATTTTCATTACTTATTATTGCCTCTCCCACCTATTTGTTATTTAGAATCCCATCTTTTATGTAACATTTCTCAAATAATTGAACTACTGATGAAGAATTACATTTTTTTTTTTCTATATGAAATAACATATAAATCCATGATATTAACACCCAACAATTTAACTTAAAAAAAGTGAACTATAAAACACGATGCACCTCAGCTTTATGCACTTGGTCAAAATTTATTTCTAGTTATGTGCATTGTATTGGCCAATTGAAAAAATAAGATATATATATATATATATATATATATATATATATATATATATATATATATATATATATATATATATGATACCAACTGTCAATATTATTTATTATTAAAAATAAGATAAAAATAAAAATAAAATTAATTTTATATTATATGAATAAATAAAATGGAAAAATAATTGATAAAAATTAAATATTGCATTATTAAAATCTAATTAAAAAAATATATGTAGAAATATGTAGTATATGCATATGTATAGTGAACCTGAGAACTTCACACTGATTTTTTAGTCCAGGTCCACATCACCTAGACACTCTATGTTAGTATTATTTTTGTTTATATAAACTTTTACATTCAGAAGGAAAACGAAGTTACATTGTATGTTCGACTATGTAAAGCATTGTTGATTATTTTTCAAGAAAAATTATGTAAAATTTAAATTAATTTAATAAATAAAATATTTAATAATAAATTTATTAAATTATTTCGTTTAATTAAATACCAGCCGAACCAATTTTTCAAATCCAGCATCCGTTTGTTGGTTAACAGGTTGAATCGTTGGTTAACCGGTTAAACCGCCGAGTCAAGACGATTCAAGTTGGTTCATGTCTAGTATAAAGAGATTTTGATAATATTCCGGACTGGCCGGCGAATCGGTTCACAATTCAACAGGTTTAACCGGCTAATTTGATCCTATTTTTAAAGCAATTCTTACAACTATATTATTTTTTAGAGAATTTCTTAGCAGTCATCCTAATTCTTCATGTGTATTTTATTTAATACATGCACTATATTTCTTATTTTTCTCTCTTCACACCATGAGCCAATGTGGAATTTATAATCCAATAACCATAAAAACTAACCATATATAATTGATTTCCCTTACTACTCCTCAAGCAAGGTCTTATATTCTTGATTTTCAATGACATATTTTAGATCATAATCCTTATCAGATGATACTATGCATTGTTACAATCTATGGATAGTAAATTAGAAATTTATATAACTCACAAATAATCTATTTTCAATGAACTTGTTGGAAGAAATGTTGCACATTATATATATATATATATATATATATATATATAATTTTATTTAGATATTAAAAAAAAAAAAGATAACTATATCTAACTAGAGAATCCTATATCTAATTTATTCTATTTTAAAACAATTGAGTAATAACTTCAAAAAATGGCAAATATAGATACTAATTTATTCTATTTTATAAATGAGGATAACTTAGGCCTCGTTTTGGATGGCTTTCTTATTGACTCTTAAAGTAGCTTTTTAGTACAAAAAATAAAAAATTGTACTAAAAAACTATTTTAAGAAAAAAATAAAAAAGCCGTCCCAAACGAAATCTTATATTGATCTTATGCTTGTATTGCTTAATCTTCTCCTTCCCTCTGTCCCTTCTTCACCCTCAAGGGCCTCAACACATGCACGTGTATTGCATGAGATATGAAACCTCTTATTTGATTATCAGGTCAAACATGTCATGCTTTGAGTCACACGAGCAACACAAACACATGCATATTCAGACATGTTTATTTAATGGTATTTGAGGCGATTATAATTAATTTTCTTTGCAAAATGTGGTTGAATAATTAGTTGATTAGACTTAGGAAATATTTCTTTATGAGAGAACTGTAATTACGTGTCTTATGTTAATCTTGGAGGATTAATATCTTGTTTTCAGGTGCTTGTAATTAATTACGTGTCGTTGTTGTACACAAATAATTCTCATTACGTAATTGCTTGTGGGGGATCATTAAATGACGTGGATGGGCCCCATGTTTTGTTTGGAAGAATATATACCTAAATATCATTAATTAATTAATGACGCTTAATCATAATTTTGAATGCTTAAGCTTTATTAAAAATATTGGTTTTCCGGTCCTTAATAAAAAAATAATTTAAATCGAGATCATTATGTTAAAACAAAATTGTGCAATGTGATCAAAATATCAAAACACAACTCAAATTTGTACATCTATAATCAAATTTGTGCTATAGAAAAATTATACATGGCATAGAATAAAAAAAATACAAAAGTGCAAACATAACGTATAATACTGCATTTGCAACAATTTTCTTGGTGCTCTCTAAAGCAGTTTTTAAATATAAAAAATTTTTGAATTAAAAATTTTTATACTAAAAATCTACTTTAGGACATCTTCAACGGAGAACTCCATTTTTCACGGGAAAATACAGAAAAACTCCAAAATGTCGTGGTGTTGTTCCAATCGAACTCCATTTTAAGTGCTTCTGCGAAGGTAACGATCATTCTCATTTTCGTGTGTTTTTCCGGTTGAGAGAGCAAAATAGCGTAGGTGAACAGTACAATGTCAATATTGACGTCACACTGTTCACCCGCAAGTAAATGGCGGAAGATTTGACGTTCGGCTGGAGCGACCGAATGACGTCATACACACGTTTGGCGTTCTGTTGGAGATGCTCTTAGAAAACAATAAGAAAAGTATTCCAAACGAAACCTAAATGTTATACTCATAAGGTAAAAAATATAACATATTATCAATTAAATATAGTAAAAAATGTAGATTTGCATCCTTGATTGTCAAAGAGGCCAACTAAGAGGATGCAAAAAATAAACATCTCAGTAAAGTAAGGTAAGGGCCTCATTCATGATAGTTCAGTAATAGGGCCATTTTCATCATTTTAGGGGCTGTCTAGATACATGATTTATGCAGGCTTTGAACAGTTGAGGGAATCGTTAAATCCCACATGGAGTTAAATCCTATGTTTTTTCTCTTTTCTATGTGAATCCCAGATTTACGAGTTTGGAAGATTTATGAGATTTGGTCAAAGAAGCACACGAATGGAAGAAAGTTAACCCTCGCAACGAGCAAGCTCATGTCGGCCGCTATCGTCGTTACTTTCGATCTAACAGACGAATGGTGAGGTGTTATTTCAGATCCGACAGGAAGGAACGTCGTCGAAGGTGGCGAAGAAGTTAGTTAGTGACTCGTTCAAATCTCTACCAAACTACCTATCACGTGAAGTGATGTAATGGAATCCTGCACAGAAAAATAGCCGAGCAAACATGAAACAAATCAAAGGAACAGTAAAGACTACTGGTTCTGTATTTCTTGTGTAAAATGAAAAATCTGCCCTCTCTTCTTCCTCCATTACACATCTACCTTCTTCTGTGATAAACTCCTATTCTAAAGATAGCATAAAGGTGAATATTCTGACTAAATAACTAACTAAAGCAAAACAAGTAATAAAGTAAAGGATAGTGGCTCTCATCTCTAACAGAGCATGTGCGGATAAAATGTGCCGCAAGTTCCCTTGCTAAAGATGCTCCGCATCATACGCCCCTTCTGCAAAAGAGTCTTTGCTCAGCTGCTCCCCGACGTCGTGAACCTCGTCTGGTGGAAAGTATGGGTATAGATCCACAATGTTGAAAGTGTTTGAAGTGTTGAACTCAGCGGGTAAGTCGATAACATAAGCGTTATCATTAATTCGGTGCTTCACTAAAAAAGGGCCAAAATTCTTTCGATTAAGTTTGTTATAAGTTCTTGCCGGCATTCGTTCCTTCTGCATTCGAACCCACACTAAGTCACCAGGCTGAAATACTTTCTTTCTTCTATGTTGATCTGCATCCTGCTTATATTTTTCATTAGATTCCTGCAGTTTGAGCCGAACCTTCTTTAGCATATCCGAGAATTGATCTACCCAAGTCGACGCCGCTTTGCTCTTACAGTTGGGTATAACTGCGACATCAAGAACATGGTTTGGCATTTTCGTATATACAATACTAAATGGGCACTTACCCGTAGATCGATTCGGCATTGAATTAAAAGCAAACTCCGCTTGACCGAGCACATCATCCCATGACTTCGGCTGCTCCTAAACCAAGCACCACAGTAAATTTCCCAAAGTTCGGTTCACAACTTCTGTTTGTCCGTCAGTTTGTGGGTGATACGAAGAGATCAATTGCAGGCGTGTTTTGAATCTCTTCGATAGCTCACGCCAAAAGTGGCTGAGAAATTTCACATCTCGATCGGATGTCAGGCTCCTCGGCACCCCGTGCAATCTCACAATCTCCTTGAAGAATAACTTTGCTATGTTCAGCGCATCAAATGTCTTCTTGCAGGCGATAAAGTGCGCCATTTTCGAAAACCTATCCACGACTACCATAATAGAGTCGTTTCCCCGCTTGGTGCGCGGTAAGCCGAGAACAAAGTCGAGACTCAGATCCTCCCAGATGGAGTCTGGTATCGGCAAAGGGTGATACAGGCCTGTATTCTGTCCACTGGCTTTATAACTTTGACATATCGAACAACGTTCCACGAATATGATCACATCTCTTCTGATATGTGGCCAGTAAAACTTCTCCTGCAACTGTGCTAAGGTTTTGTCTTGTCCGGCATGAGCTGCCAGCCCCCCGCCGTGTGTTTCCTGTATCCGCAATTGACGACAAGACGAATTCGGTATGCACAGTAGGTTACCCTTGAACAAGAACCCGTGCCTCACATTAAAATCTTCCAGAGGTTCCTTATTAAGTCATTTAGTCCATGCCTTTGCAAAGTCTTGATCCCCTTCATAAAGCTCATGTAAGCATTCCAGCCCAGCAAAATTGGTTTGCAATTGAGTAATGAGTGCGGATCTTCTGCTCAAGGCGTCAGCAACCCTGTTTTGAGCCCCACTTTTATGTTTCAAAAAAAAAGTAAATTTCTGTAAGAACAGAACCCACCTAGCGTGCATTCGGTTTATATTCTTCTGGGTATTGATGTACTGCAGCGCCTTGTGATCACTACAGAGGATAAAATCTTGATGCAATAAGCAATGCTCCCATTATTTCAAGGCTCGCACCACCGCATACAATTCCTGCTCATATACTGACCACCGTTGCCGGGACGGACATAGTTTTTCGCTGAAGAACTCAATTGGTCGGCCTTCTTGTACCAGAACAGCTCCAATTCCTACGGTAGAGGCATCGATTTCCACTGAAAATGGTTTATCAAAGTCCGGTAAGGCAAGAACTGGTGCCGATGATAAAGCTGCTTTAATGGCTTCAAAGCTGGCCTGTTGTTCTGCTTTCCAGTGGAATTGTTTCAGCTTCAACAAATCAGTTATGGGAGCTAGCATAATACTAAAGCCTTTTATAAATCTCCTATAAAAGTTTGCTAACCCATGAAAGCTCCTTACTTCCGTGAATGATCTTGGCGTCGGCCACTAAACTATTGACTTCACCTTCCTGGGATCTGCACTTATACCAGTGGTATATATTTTGAATCCAAGGAAAGATACAACTTCCATAGCAAATTCACACTTCTATATATTCAAGAACAGTCGTTGTTCACGGAATACTTCAAAAAGCTGGCGTAAATGTTGAATATGGGCTTCAAGATTGCTGCTGAATACTAGAACGTCATCAAAATAAGCAACACAACATTTGTTGAGAAAGGGCTTTAGAATTTCGTTCATCAAGCGCATGAACGTGTCTGGTGCGTTGCACAACCCAAATGGCATAACACGCCACTCATATAACCCTTCACGAGTCTTGAATGCCGTTTTCCACTCGTCCCCGGGATGAATCCTTATTTGGTGATAACCACTACGAAGATCAAGTTTTGAGAAAATCTGTGATCCCGCCAATTTCTCCAGCATTTCGTCCATCCGTGGCATAGGAAACCGGAACTTGACTGTTATCTTATTAACAACCCTGCTATCGACGCACATCCTCCAACTGCCGTCTTTCTTTGGTACTAATAATGCCGAAACCGCACACGGGCTGAGACTGTGTTGTATAAGTTGTTTCTCTAGTAGTTCGTCAACTATTTGTTGTAATATCCGGTGTTCGGCGGGGCTCAGCTTGTAGTGTGGCAAATTTGGCAGTGATGCACCGGGAGTCAGGTCGATTTGATGTTGAATATTCCTCAATGGAGGTAGCTCCGCAGGAAGGTGTTCAGGTCCAATGTCCCGAAACTGTTTGATTAACGACTTAACAGATTCAGGGACAGCTTGAGGGTCACTGATATAGGCTTGTTCTTTCACAACCAGGGCTAAGATTTTTGTTGAATCCCTCCAAGCTAGTAGTAGTTGGTTACCTGAAACTACAAGTGAATTGGATTTATTTTTCTCAATTACACAGTCCGTACCTTGAACGTTTGGCAGCAGCCGAATTGATTTGCCCTTCCAATCAAAAGTGTATGTATTAGCTCGGCAGTCATGTGTCGCACCCACGTCAAACTGCCACGGTCGCCCAAGAATTATGTGGCATAAATCCATGTCTATTACATCACATACCACTTCACTTGCGTAGCTCTTTCCAATGGACAATAGGACACGGCATAATTCAGTGATCTCCATTTCCACCCCCTTCTTTACCCAACTGACTTTGTAAGGATTTGAATTCGTGGACGTTTTAAGCTGAAGAGATTCCACGGCAGCCTTCGACACAACATTTTCGGTGCACCCACTGTCTACCAATAGAGTACACACTTTACCATTGATGGTGCATTTCGTTCTAAACAATGCATTCCTCTGAGAGCCAGTAGGTAGTCGCGGAGACAAGAGTAACTTCTGAAGCACACATATGAGAGGTTCTCCTTCATCGCCGCCTACCTCCTCAAACGACTCGTCCAGCTCATCCTCGGCGTCATCTCGTGGATCCTCACCCTCAGCTTCCACTAATTGCAATTGTGGTCTGGTCGGACACTCATTCGATTTGTGCCCTTGCTGGAAACATCTAAAACATTTGATGTTCATCGGTTTTGCGTAAGGATTGTCTTTAGATTGCCCCCGCCCTCTCGGCACGAACTTCCCCTCTGCACTTTTACTACCCGTAATAGCAGGACTTGGGTTATTGGCGGTGGAATTTTGAATTTTGCTTGCCTGTGTCGCACTGAAGCTGCTTGATCGTGGGTGATCTCCACCTTGTTCAGGTGCCCTCTTGGATTGACTGCTTCTGCTGTGTCGAGCCAGCTGAGTTTCTACCTTCAGGTCATAATTAACCGCTTGTGAAACGGACCACACCGTGTTCAATTCAAGCTTATCTTGAATAGTTTCCCGCAATCTACCAACATACCTTGCGACCAATTGATTTGTGGATTCATTGAGGTTATTTCTTGCACTTAACCGATAGAACTCTTCCGTGTAGTCACTCACAGTTCGACTACCTTGAGCGCAATGCTGATATTGAAGATACAACATCTGTTCGTAATCAGTAGGCAAGAAATGGCCACGCAATAGTTGTTTCATCCTCCACCAGCTGCGCACCGGTCCCCTGCCTTCACGCCTTCTCGACTGCAGAAGTTGTAGCCACCACGCGCTAGCCCCCGATTTGAGTCGACATGCAACATATTTGACCTGGTTTTCCTGCTCAACTTCCATGTACTCGAAGAAGGTTTCTACCGCCCTTTCCCAGTCGAGGTAATCTTCTATATGTAATTTCCCGTCAAAGAATGGTATATATGCCCATTTTGACACGGAACTCACTGTGATGTCGATCATTGTCTCGGGGTCTTCTTCGATGGTGGTGAATTACTTCTTCGTCGGAATCTGACAACTCCAACTCTCTAAATTGACCGGTAGCTTCCTCTGAGTCGGACCCCGCCGGAATCGGCGTGTCCCCTGCTGTCATCCGCGCTCTGTCTGCTCTACGCCTACCATTCGGGATGTTCGCTGTCGCCATTGTCCGCTGCGGAACAATTCGATCCAGACGAGCATAGATTGCTCGCACGTCCCGCCTCAACTCATTATGAAATTGGTGAACGTCGGCGGCAATCTCCTCCAGGTGCTACGCGAGACCACGGTGTTCTGCCCACAGGGCTTCAAGGCTATGTTCATCTCCGGGAGCCACCCGTCTGCCGCTCTCCGCCATCTGGCTCTGATACCAAATCTGATGTAATGGAATCCTGCACAGAAAGTTAGCCGAGCAAACATGAAACAAATCAATGGAACAGTAAAGACTATTGGTTATGTATTTCTTGTGTAAAATGAAAAAACTGCCCTCTCTTCTTCCTCCCTAACGCATATACCTTCTTCTGTGATAAACGCCTATTCTAAAGATAGCATAAAGGTGAATATTCTGACTAAATAACTAACTAAAGCAAAACAAGTAATAAAGTAAAGGATAGTGGCTCTCATCTCTAACTAGGGCTGTCAATATTCGACACGACCCGAAACACGACCAGGAAACGACACGGAAAAATCCGTGTTCGGGTCGACACGGGTAGAAAACGGGTCGTGTTCGGGTCTAAGAAAATGACCCGTTTCTCGTTTCGGGTCGTGTCCGGGTCAACCCGGAAACACGAGTTTGACCCGGTTTCAACACGATATTAATTTACTCGCCACCTCGCCGCGCTGGTAGATGGGTCGAGTTCGTCACGGTTTGCGGCTTTGCGCCTTTGCGGGATTGGGCTAAGCCGCTAAGGCTTATTATATTTGAGTCTTCGAGTTACTTCGACAGTTCGACTTCAGGGTTTAGGTTTCTCCGGTTTTGCTCTGCCTCTGGCCCTCTGCGTGCGGCGTGCCCTAGTTTTTCTCCCGTTCCCTGTGCTTTAGCGGCTGTTGTTTGATCGATTTCGCAAGAATCGCAGGTGATGAATTCTGATTTTAAGTCTCCTTTGAAGTCTCGTTCAGTCGTTCTCTTCTCTAGTTCTCTCCCCAGTCCCCATGTCGTAACTGTCGTTACATACTGTGAACTGGATTTTTCTTTTGATCATTTGGATGTAATGTTTATATATGATGATTGCTTGGAAAATGGCAAGATTTTTTTGTTTATTATTAGTTTAGGGTTTCTCAAGCCGAAACCCTAGGTGATGTCGTGATGCCGTGAACTGGCGTGAAGGTTTCGTGATTAGCTTATTAGCACTTATTTCCTTTTATTCTGTAACCTGTACTGGTTTTCAAGATTTTATTTATGTTTTATGTTTGATTTATGTTTAAATCTGTAACTTGCAGTTTTGTGGAGTCTGAACTGGACTTTATTTGATCGTATGCTTTTAGCTGTTGGCCTGTTGCCATTTCATGTTTGTTATGCTGTAGTGCTGAGGTCCTGGCCTCCTGGGTAGTGTCTGAGTGTGACTGTGTGGACTGAGGAAAACATGTTTTCGTTTTCTCCTGTAGGCTGGCCTTGGCCGTTGGGCTTTTAGCCTTTTAGATTTAACATTAAAATGTTGAGGTTGTTATTTGAATATTTGTTAACTTGTTATTATATATTTGTCATAGTTTTTTATACATTGTTCTTGTTCAATACTTCAATAGATGGAAGATTCTAACACAGTGGTAGAAAGTACTCCATTCATTGAGAATGTTGAAGTAGGAAATGCTCCTATTTCAGTTGACAATGAAAAAGACGATGATGATTTCTGCAATATTATTGAAAAAGAAGGAGATGACCCGTCATCCACTAAGAAAAGACGAAGAATGTGTTCAACGGTTTGGGATTATTATGAGATGTTGCCCCTTTCTTATTTAGTTATCAAGTTGTTTATTCATTACCTTCTCATTAACTTACTTTTTACATTTATGTTGGCATTCATAACTAGGATTATGACTCATTTGAAGAGGAAATAACTATGCCTAAGAAGTCACAACTTGAAATGTATCTTGAAGAACAAAAAATTGATAGGAAGGTTAAGTTAGATGTATTACATTTTTGGAAGGGTAACCAATACAGGTTTCCTGAAGTAGCAGCTATGGCTAGAGATGTTTTATGTATTCCCATCTCCACAGTTGCTTCAGAAAGTGCATTCAGTAACAGTGGTAGAATTTTGGATCAATATCGAAGTGCTTTAAAACCTGACATTGTTGAAGCCTTAGTGCAGTAAAGATTGGTTATATGGAAGTAATGGTAAATGCTCTATATGTTTGCAGTAAATTCTCTCAATTTTCTGGCTTCATGTTAAAAGTAAAATGCTTTTTTTGTAGTTGTGACTGATCCGGAACTTGATGGTGTTACTGAGGACATCATGAACTTGGGTTTAACAGAAATAGACACTGAGGATGCCAAATGTTCAGCAAACAGATTTTCCTAGTTGATTTTTATTATATTTCTTTTAAATGAACTACTATATGGTTTCTAAAAACTCTACTAAGTCACTGGTAGCCCAGTTGGCCAATTTGAAATACTGGTTGTGGCTGCATGTCTTTGTTGTTTTTAAATTGTTGTATTACTGTGAATACTTGTTCTAATGCAGTACCTGATAAAATTCTGTATGAAACTATGGATTAGTGAGTGTTAGGAATTTGGACGGTTGCTCTTTGTTGTTTTTAAATTGATGTATCACTGTATGGATTAGGCGATTAGCCGATTAGGGGTTCACTGGTTCTATTGTTGGCCGTTGCTCTTTGTCTTTGTTGTTGCAGTGTTGCTGACTTGCTGGGCAGTGGGCACCTGGGCTGCTGACTCTGGATGCTTAATGCTTAATTGCTTATAATGTTATAACTTATAGCTTAGAATCTGAGTATTTGGCTGTTTCATATTTATGTGATTATGTCTGTGAATTCTGAAATCTGAACAGAAAAAGAAACGGTCTGGGGCCGCTGTGCACCTGAGCGCTGGGCTGAAGCTTAATGGCATTCTGATTTAGTGATTTCTGAATGTCTGAACTCTGAATATCTGAGTTTGTGTCTTTGTGACATTTAGTGATTTCTGAATATTCGGATGACAATGTGAGTTTTGTGACTTTGTGAGTTTCAGAGTTTGTGACATTCTGATTTCTGAATATCTCGTTGGCTGATGCTTAATGAATTATTTTTTTTTTTTTTTGAATATGTAATGCTTAATGTATAAGTGTATAACTATGAAAGTTTAAGCAATGATGAAAAACCTTCTAAACAGAAAGACAGAAAGTGATAGCCGTTGACCCGTCCTGTGTTGGTTAATACTATTGCAACCAGGTGGCATTTGTGTTAGCTAAACGACTAAATACAAGAGCAGATACTTTATAAATTCATTGATATTTGATAAGTTTAGTTAATATTATGTGCCGCCTTGGATGGTAATAGTTAGAAAAATCAAGGGTTTACCTGAGCTAATCAAATGAAGCTTTCTAGTTATACTTATACAATTATGGCATTATGCAATCTCAATATCTTCTTATTGTTTAACCATCTTCAATTTTTCATTTTGCTATTAATGCAAGTTGAAAATAGGTTCAAGAATCAAGAGACAAGAATTCAAGAATGAAGCTTAAGTGTTGGCACTTGCACTTGTGACTTGGCGACGTTGGCGTATCGGACATTCGGACTGCCGGTTTTCGGGTTTTGTAAATTGTAATTTATATAGTAATTTTGTAAATTTGTAATATGTAGAATTTATAAATTATATAGTCTGTAAATTGTAAATTTGTAATATGTAGAATTTATATAGTAATTTTGTAATTTATATAATTTTGTTTTTGTAATTTATATAGTTTTGCACTTCTTCTAATCTGCTCTAAGGCTCAAGGCTCAAGTCTCTAATTATAAAATTTAATTAAAATTTTGAATTTTTCATGCATTTAAAAAATTCTGTGTCGGGTCGTGTTGACCCGAACCCGATTCGGGTCGGGTTCGAGTCCGGATAGGTGACCCGAATCCAGTTTCGGGTCGTGTCCGGGTCGTGTCAAGCACAGCCGGGTCAGTTTCGGGTCGGACCCGAACACGACCCGCCGACACGAATTGACAGCCCTATCTCTAACAGAGCATGTGCAGATAAAATGTGCCGCAAGTTCCCTTGCTAAAGATGCTCCGCATCATGAAGGATGCTAAGTCGAAGAAAAATAATTAGTTGGAGAAGAGGAAAAGCAAACCTAATAAATATGCAGCTCCGACTTTGCTCTCCCTCTCTCTTCTAGTAGTCTTCATCCCCTTATCTCTCTCTCTCTCTTCCAACAAGTTTTCTAATTTAGAAGTATTAAAAATTGTATGCATTGAATGGAGAGATGAAGAGCTTCAAAGCTCTAAAATTCTAAGATGAAGATGAAACAATTAAAAATCAATATATATATGAAAATTAAATATCAAAATAAAATAAGTAAAATAAATTTATTAAATAATTAATTAATTTCAATTTTAATTCTCTATTTCAATTTATAATAATTAATATTGGTAAAATTTTGATTTTATCAAATTTATAATATTTATTACAATGAAAATTATATTTTTGCTTCCAAAAGAATAATCAATCTTAGGGTATAAGCGTATGGTTGAATCACAATCACACAATTAAACACCTATGATTTTTTAAAATATTTTGAATCAAATCATCAAAACAACCAAATTATTTATCAAAAATAATCGGTTCAACTATATTTTAGTGTTTTTATACAATTTATATGTTATTATTTGGTCAATACTCAATCAAGAAAGAATATACCGTGATTTATGCCCCCACTAATAAAAATTTCTAGCTCCGGCCTTATCCAATAATCCGGCCATCAACTAGATAGCATAATATATCATTAGACAAGGCATTTGATTTCTTGAAATTTCTTTCGCTTCCTAATTCTAAAATTTATTGCTCTCTTAATATTGACAGAGATAGTTCTCAACATTATTTTCAAATATTTGCATATTTCTTTCCCTTCAAATGCAATGATTGTAATCCAATTTTATTCCATTGTATAAATTGTTTGAAATAAAGATCTCAAAAAGATTAAATAGACTACTCATAAAGTTACAAAAAGATAGGGAGATAAGAAGCAACTAGGGCTGTCCAAAACGGGTTGCAGGTCGGGTTCGGATCGAACTCGATAGTGACCCACTACTGTTCGACACGATCCGAACCCGACCTGTTTTCGCAAACGGATCAAATTTTACAACCCGAACCCGACCTGCTAAAAAATCGGGTCAACCTGACCCGACATAAAGTATTTTCACTCTATTTTCACTCGAATGATCAGGAGTCAGCAAAAAATTGTTGTCAAACGCACGAGTTGGTCCTTTTTACAGGTAAAACAATTCCATAGTAAGCTTCAGAAAAGCATTTTCCATCTGGAAAGAGAGGCAATAAATTTTCTTAAAATTATTCCCTATAATTCATTGCATAAAACTTCAATTAAGACTCGCCATTGAAATCATGAAATCACTGCAAATGGTACTGAGAATGATATAATTTGGATCCAATCAATTGAAATCATCAAATCAGTTCCATGGCACTACAGTCTTAGGGTTTAGGGTTTTTGAACATATCTTCGTACATTTTATAAATTTCATTCTTTTTAGCAACACTATTTGAACAAATTTCAGGTTGATACGTCACTAGCTCTTTGTTCTCCGTTTTATGATTTAGTAAAGGCAGTGGGAGAAGAAACAGATTACTATGTGTTACAGGCTGAAAAAATTGCAGCAATAGAGTGAAAATACTTTATCTTAGTGATACATGAAATCTCAACACACAAAGAGGAGATAATAAGAACATCAAAATTTTTACATGGAAAACCTTGAGAAAGGGAAAAATTACGAAGAATTTTCAAGTCAAAATAATTCTACTAGAATTTGAATAGGTTACAAAAGTCAATCTATTCTCCAACACAAATATAGGAAGAATACAATGTATTGAAAAGCTTTGTCAATCTTTAGATGGGTCCACTTGATGCAAAAGTTTGGTAATGGTTGAGAAGAACTTCAACGGCGGTTAGAAAGAAAGTCGATGGTTGGGAAGAATGTAGGCGGTTGGGAAGAACTTCAAAGCCTGGGAGGAACGTCGGTGATCTGGAAGAATGTCGGCGGTGGTCGACGTCAAGATGGTTCTCCAAATCTTCTCTTCCTCATCCTCTCTTCTCTCTCTTTTCTTCCTCACTTTTTAAGTGAAGAATGAGAGCTTATTTATAATTTTTTAGGGGTGACATAGCTTGCAAAAAAGGAGATCAAGGTCAAGTTGAGAGTGTTAGGATGAATGACTAATATAGATCCCCTTGGTCATAGATCGTTGATCGAGCATTTATATGCCTTAATGATGTTGGAATTAAGTGATCTTGGGCTCGTTGGAATTGTCTAGTCGAGCCAGTCGATTTGACTATAAGCATGACACATTCAACAAACATTTCATAATCCAATTAATGGGTTGAACCCTCCAAATATGCCTTGAACCCTTGATTTGGTCTCATTTGGGCTTGGATTTGACTGATTTTGGTGTCGTTGGGTTCATTTATTCAAGATGTTTAATTCGACTATAAGTTTGTTGAAATCAAAACTTGGATGATTCTTATTTCAATTTCGGAAGTTTCTTGCATGAATATGCTTCAAGATTCGTCCCCAATCAAGGTAATATATATATATATATATATATATATATTAAAATTTTATTTCAAATATGAAAAAGACAGTACAAGTAAGAGCCGAGAATCAAAATACATCAGAGAAGGGACAGAAAAGCTAAAGCAATAAAACAAGGAACAAACAATCAAGGAAATAAGAAAATGAGTAAAAAACGAACTCAAGGTGACAACCTAGCTCCCGCAACGACCCCGCAGCCAGTCATGACCAATCCATTGGTGACAAAGCACAGAAGAAACCACATCATCAGCTTAGGAAATCACCAAGGTTGCCAACAAGACCTGACCAGCAAGGTGATAAGCAAGGAGCTGCCTCATCATCGTTCAAAGCGTCAGTAAAACCCTTGGCATTTTTTTTTTTTTTTTGTGTTATGTCGCTATGAATTAGACTAGACTTAAGCTTTATTTGGGACGTTTTTCTTACTGTTTTTTAAAGCATCTTTCTAGTAAAAAAAAATTAATTTTTGTAGAAAACATTATTTGGCAAGATTTAACATAAAAATCTGGCTAAATATTGGTTAAATCTTGTAACCAAAAAGCCCTAAAAGTCCAGCAGCTTGACAGTCACAAACGCAGTTCTATTAACGCAAATCAATTTTGAAGATGATGAAGTGCTGACCTTGGAACTTCCCTATGACTAAATATGTTTCATCTTACATCAAAATCTCCCAGTTTTGAAGTTGGGAGCATCCTTTGAAAATGAAACTTGAATTTTCCATGAGGAAAAGGACCACTTTGAACTGATAATCTCAATGCAAATTCTCTCTTCCAACTTGTTATCACCAGTAATCCTTGCAAGAGCAACATCCATTTTCAAAATGATGGAAACGACTGCGATCCCTCACTATTATCCTTCTTCCATATAATTTGGAAACTTGTTTTAAAAATTCATGGCAGTCTCTACACACTCTCAGGTTCTTAATCACCCGAAGTGGCATCCCAGGCTTAGTGCTGATAAGCCCAAAGGCAACAGCAATCTTCTCGCTATGGTACAGCACCATACTATCTTTCTCTTCCTCATCAACAATCTTAAGCAAAACTCCTGTAGTATCTGACACATAACCTTCTTCCTTCAATTTTCCTGCCATCTCTTCCAGCATCAAATGTATCTCTCTGATTCTTGGATGGGAATAATTTTCCACAAAAAACTCATTGATTCTACCGTCAACTGCAATCCAACTGCAGCCAGGATTCTTTCTGATGTCAAGTTTCTTCATTCTTAGCCGCACTTCAGCAACAGCTTCCCAATCACCTAAAGAAGCATAAAAGTTTGATAGAAGCACATGACAATCACCAGCAGCTGGAGCTAATTGGAGTAGATTCTTCGCAGCTCTCACTCCGACTTCGGATTTGCCATGAATTCTGCAAGCTGAAAGCAAAGCTTTATAGATCACATCATCAGGCTTCATTGACATGTTATTCACAAGCTCTTCTGCTTCTTCCAGGAGCCCTGCACGGCTAAGCATATCAACCATGCATCCATAGTGCTCAATCCTAGGCTTCAGCCCATACATTTTGATCATTCTGTTGAAGTAAACTTTACCTTCATCGACCAATCCTGCATGACTACAAGCATTCAGAACACCTAAGAACACAACATCACTAGGGATCACTCCAGCTTGCTCCATCATGTGGAAATAATGAATGGCATCTTGAACCTGGCCATGCAAGGCTAGCCCTCCGATCAACGCACTCCAGGTGACTGGGTTTTCCTTTGGCAAAGCTTCGAACAAATGAATGGCATCTTCTATGCTCCCACACTTGCCATACATGTCAACAAGAGCCGAACCCAAAACATCATCCACCTCAATTTCATTCTTTGCAGCGTAAGAATGAGCCAATTTTCCAAATCCTAAAGCTCCAAGCTTTGATATTGCAGGGAGAACACCAACCAAAGTGACATAATTCGGGCTCACGTCATCCACCTGCATCACAAAGAAGACATCCACAGCCTCTTTGAAGAGCCCCACTTCTGTATATCTTGATATCATCCCATTCCAAGATATCACACTCTTGCAACTCATTTCATCAAACAGCTGCCTCGCATTAGAAATCATCCCAAGCCTATAATATCCATCAATCAAGATGTTGTGAAGCACTGCATTAGCTTCGCTGCCAGGCTGCAAAAAGCTTCTTTTAACAAGTTTCCGAGCATCTTCCATTCTTCCACAGAGAGTATACAGGCGAGCTAAATTGGTAAGAACAAATCCATCTTTGAAGAAGCCAAGCTTCATAACGTGGCAATGAATCTGCGTACCTTCTTCAATTGCAGAGTTTCTAGCGCAAGCTTTGAAAAGTGATGGGTAGCTGTATCGATTGGGTTTAGGTAGATCGTTATGGAGCAGTCGTATATATATGTGTACGGCTTGGAGGGGAGATTCATCGCTCTCGGAGAAGGCACGGATGATGGTATTCCAGGAGAAAATGTTTGGTTCGGGCATTTCATCGAATATCTGGAGAGCGTACGACAGATCACGGCCACTAGAGATGGCGGCAAATCGCAGGACCTCGGCGGCGACAAGAGGTTCAGTGATCTGTCCCGTCTTAATGGCAATGGCATGGAGTTGACGAAAGTAGTTAAAACTATTACAGTTTCTGAGATCGAGAAGAGTGGAAGAAGAAGAAGAAGAACATGAAGAAGAGAGAGATGGGAGTGTCAGTGTTGGGGAGGAGGCTAACAGAAGCATCGCTAGAGTTTTGGCTGTTTAGCTCATAAGATATTAACTCATATAATAGCTCTTATTTACCATTTCTGTATTTACGTTATTAGCCTACTTAGTTTCTATATAAAGCCTTCTCTGTAATAGCTTTAATAAGATGAATATTATTCTTTGGTTATATCCCTGTTCTGTCCGTGACTTGCATCTCCTCTGTCTCTCCTGATATTCTCTCATGGTATCAAGAGCCAAGAAGGAAGTCTAAGATCCCATGGATTCTTTACCACCTTCCTCCTCCTCCTCCACCTCCTCTACCCAAATCGGTCTCACTGGTTCTTCCACTACCATACCGCCCAATCTTAAGTTTCTTGTATCCAACATAAAGAATCTTGCACCACATCATCTCACACCGGAGAACTATCCGATATGGCGGGTTCAGCTTCTACAGCAGTTCACGGCTAATGGCTTAGCTGGCTATCTTCTTGGCACCGTCCAAGCTCCCACCGAAAAGACCTCCGCTGAGTTTGCCCAATGGCTCATCGTCGACAATAATCTGCTCTCCGCACTCTTCTGCACGGTCTCTCAACCTATCTTACCCTACATCATCACGTCTACCACAGTCAATGAAGCCTGGACGGTTCTTGAAAAACGACTTCAGCCGACGAGTCGTTCTCGCGTAATTCAGCTCAAGAACGAACTCTATCGCACACAAATGAAGGATCTCACGGTCCAACAGTACCTTACTCACATCAAATCTATCGTGGATAATATCTCGGCGTCTGGTTCCAAGATAGAATCGGAAGATGTCATGCTTCACATTCTTAACGGTCTTCCTCCGATATACAACTCGTTCAAGTCAACGATTCGGAACTCGCTGTTGCCAATTGATCTTGACACATTTTATGCGCTTCTTTGCAATGAAGAAATCCATATTCAACAAGAAAATCTGCAAGATCAGACCAATCATTCCACTCCATCCGCTCTCTACGCAGCTCCCTCAAATTCACAGCGTACGCGCAACAACAACAATAACAGGCGCTTCAACAAACCCAGGAATCAACAGCCCTCTCTTCCGTCTCCTGCATATTCGCCGGCCATTACCTTGCCGCAACCGTCGGCACGACCAACCTGTCAAATTTGCGGCAAATTAGGACATATAGCTCTTAACTGTTGGCACCGGAACAACCCCAAATACGCTCCCACGGACACTCGTCAACCACGGGCTCTCTTTGCAAATCAATCTACTCCGGTCAGTCAAGATTGGATTCTTGACTCCGGCGCTTCTACCCACCTAACTCCGGATGCCAATCAACTCTACTATCCGACGAACTATCAAGGCTCGGAGTCGGTTTCGACTGCCAATGGTAATACTCTTCCCATCCTCAATGCCGGTCAAGGCCTTCTTCCTTTGCCGGATACCGCTCGTAAGTTAAAACTCAATAATCTTCTGCATGTCCCCTCTCTTACTCACAATCTTTTATCTATTTCAAAGCTTACGACCGATAATTTTGTTTCAATTTCATTTGACGCTAACGGTTTTGTCATCAAGGACACTCGGGACCACCGTCCTCTGCTTCATGGACATCTTCGTAACGGTCTTTATCACCTCAGCACCGTCCCGCCCAAACCATCCATGGCACTTGCGGCTACTGTCTCCGTCTCCAACCTCTGGCACTCACGGCTAGGCCATCCTAATCAAGACACGCTTCGCATTCTTTCTAGTCTTTTTCCCGAAATTAGAAATGTACATCGTTCTTTTATTTGTAATTCTTGTAACCAGGCCAAGAGCCACAAATTAGTCTTTAATAAAAGAACTTCCGTTACTACTGCGCCTTTCGATCTCGTGCACACAGATGTTTGGGGTCCGGCACCGCAGCCCTCATTGGAAGGACATCACTACTACATTATCTTCATTGATGACTATACCCGGTTCTCGTGGCTATATTTTCTTTACTCCAAGAATGAAGCTCTCACTATGTACAAAAACTTTTGCAATTTAGTCAAAACTCAATACAACAAGAGACCCAAAATCCTACGTTCCGATGGCGGTGGTGAATTCACTAGTCATGCTTTTCGTTCCTATCTTCAAGATACCGGTACCATACATCACCTTACCTGTCCACACACACCGGAGCAAAATGGACTAGCGGAACGTAAACACCGACATCTTCTGGACCTAACACGTGCTCTTCTCACTGAATCCGGTCTCCCATCTAAATTCTGGGCTTCTGCCCTCTCCACTGCTCACTATTTAATTAACAAACTACCGTCTAAATCCATCTCCAACAGCATTCCGTTTCAGCTCCTAACGGGTAAACCTCCGGTGTATTCGCATCTTCGGACTTTCGGTTGTCTGTGTTATCCGTGGCTGAAGCCCTATGCCCCGACTAAACTAGAACCAAGATCTTACCCGTGCATCTTCATAGGCTATTCTCCGCAGCACAAAGGCTATCTCTGTCATAATACCAACACCGGTCGCACGCACATGTCCAGACACGTCGTCTTTCATGAACACATTTTTCCTCTTAAGCAAATACCAATCGCGTCCTCAACCAAATATCAGGTGACTCCCGCACCCATCCCTCCCTTACTGCTTCTACCCACATCAACCATTTCTCACACACCCATTCAAAATATCTCCACCACGTCCACCACTATTACCGAACCCGTGACATTCAGCCCTCAGTGCACTAATCCTGAGCCCAGTTATCCTACACCGGCAGAATCTAACCCAATGCCTTCTCCCATCCACAACGCGGCACCCGCTCACCCTATGCAAACTCGTCTAAAATCCGGTATTCTTAAACCAAAACCTGTGTTCAATCTCATGGCTCAAGTCACTCAGCCTACCACACCTGCCAATTATCTCCAAGCTCTTAAATCGGTCCACTGGCGGACTGCTATGAAGGAAGAATTTGATGCTCTACAAAAACAATCAACTTGGACATTAGTTCCGCATCCTTCTGGCAAGCCCGTGCTTGGCTGCAAATGGCATTACAAGATCAAAGTTCTGCCAAATGGCCAAGTCGACAGATACAAAGCCAGACTTGTCGCACTTGGTTACGATCAACAATTCGGCATCAATTATAATGAAACGTTCAGTCCAGTTGCAAAGATGCCCACCATTCGACTGCTGCTCGCTCTCTCCCTCAACCGACAATGGCCCGTCTACCAACTAGACATCTCAAACGCCTTCTTACACGGCGATCTTCCCGACGACATCTACATGCGTCAACCACCTGGTTTCACCGATCAAGATCAACCTCAAGCGGTGTGCAAGCTTCATAAATCCCTCTACGGTTTAAAGCAAGCACCACGTCAATGGTTTCAAAAATTAACAACATTTCTGCAACAACTTGGTTTCGGGTTCAGTCGCTCCGATCCCTCGCTTCTCTTGTTTAACAAAAATGGTATTCAACTGTTTGTTCTTATTTATGTAGACGATTTCTTGGTGACAGGAAATGACGAGTCCGCGATTCACCGACTCCTCCAACAGTTGCAAACACAATTTGCTCTCAAGCAACTCGGAAACATTGATCTCTTTCTAGGCATCCAGGTACACCGCTCCAAACTTGGCTTTTTCTTGTCTCAAGAACACTACGCTATGAAACTTCTTAATGACGCAGGTTTTAAGGATTGCAAAGCAGCTCCTACTCCGGTAATTCCAGATTCCAAACAGAAGGATCTAGCGACGCAACCATACTCGGACCCGACTCTCTACCGCCGCCTCGCTGGATCGCTGCAGTACCTCTCGATTACTAGACCGGATATCGCCTTTGCTACCAACCGAGTATGTCAACACATGCAATCTCCGACGGATCAACACTTCAAGGACCTCACTCGCATTCTTCGCTACGTCAAAGGCACGCTCTCATACGGCCTGCCGATCACTGCCGGCTCCATGGAACTTCGGACGTATTCTGACGCAGACTGGGCGTCCGATTCCTCCGACCGAAAGTCTGTTTCCGGCTTCTGCACGTTTCTTGGACCCAATCTAATTTCATGGACAGTCAAAAAGCAGACAACGGTTGCAAAATCATTTACCGAAGCTGAGTACTGATCTCTCTCAGCTGCTACTTCGGACGTGGTCTGGCTTCGGCGTCTTGCCACCGAGCTTCATCTCCCACAGTCATCACCGACTACCATTTATTGCGATAATACATCGGCCATGGCCATAGCCAAAAACCCGGTGTTTCACGCAAGAACAAAGCATATCGAGATCTACTACCACTTTATTCGTCAGCAAATCAGCTCCGGCAACATCAAGCTCGAGCACATTTCCTCTAAAGATCAAGTTGCTGACATTCTCACTAAGTCCTTTTCTGTCTCTCGGTTCACTGATTTAAGGAACAAATTAACCATTCGAACATCGAATGCTTAATTTGAGGGAGGATATTAACTCATATAATAGCTCTTATTTACCATTTCTGTATTTACGTTATTAGCCTACTTAGTTTCTATATAAAGCCTTCTCTGTAATAGCTTTAATAAGATGAATATTATTCTTTGGTTATCTCCCTGTTCTGTCCGTGACTTGCATCTCCTCTGTCTCTCCTGATATTCTCTCATAAGAGTCATCTGATCGGCTAATTTGAAAATTAAAAATAAACATTTAAAAATAAAAATGATATACTGCTCCTTTTATTTAAGTTTTTACAGAAGCATTTTAATGGAAAATTAAAACATATAGATAAAATATCATAGGAAATCACCTTACATTATGCATAAAAATAATAGATCCTCATTACAAGTATCCTATTTTGAGATCAGGTCTGTGGCCGCACGGTCTACGTATATGGAAGAAATTTCTCCCCTCTCATCCGGATTCAAATCCCCTAAACGTCCAAAGAATTATTATTATTTTAAAAAATATAATCATAGAAGCAAATCAAATTCTTAATCATCCAAATATTATCTTTTTTGGTCTAATGCTTCCCACTATCCTAATTTGCTTCTTTAGGTAAAATAATACAAAGTAGCTTTTGGAGGTGTTTAGCCATTTTCAGCGTGAGAAAAGAGCTCATGACAGTAGCTTTTATCCTTGTTGGGGAGTGAGGAAAGTTTTCATACATTGAATATTATGCTTCCTCATTGTTGCTCTAGTTCTTTATTTATTTTTCCATTGTTCTACCCTGCTTCTTCCACAACATATCACATCAGTTTTTGGTATCAGAGTCAGCGGCTTGGTGAGATGACAGAGAGTAGCAAGCGTGTGTCGGGCAATGAGGATCGCAGCTTGGAGGCTCTTTGGGACGCACATGCTGATGTCGTGAAACGGCTAGATGAATGGTCATGAGCGTCAATCGCCTTGTGGTGGAACTGTGGCGAGATCGTGTAGGGGAGTTCCGGCAAGAGAAACTGCTCCCAGGCCTTTGCGGCTGGTCACGCCTCCGAACAGGCATGGTGGATGTGGGTTCCGTGGACGGCGGCAATTCCACAATGCTCAGGATGTGTCTTATTAGGAAGATGAATTTGAAGATGGCATACCTGATGCCTTCCAGGATTCGGGCGAGGACAATGTCGCCGCAGTACCAGCAGTGGAGGTCGATGGCGTTTGATAGGCAACGTGGTGAGTTTCGTGTGAAGCTCGACATCCCCTTCTTTGAGGAGCGATTGCACATCGAGGATTATTTAGATTGGGAGAGGGCCGTGGATTTTTTTTTATATGGAGGTCGAACCCGCGAAGCAAATCAAATATGTTGCTTGTAGATTGAAGGGAGGGGCAAGTGCGTGGTGGTCAGTCCCGATGGAAAGAGGGCCGAGGCAGTGTACGAAGTTGGGCACGTATGAAGTAATTGTTACGGTCCTAGTTTCTTCCAACCGACAACGATCAATTACTCTACTTGAAGTATCAACAATGCACACAAGGCGGCCGCTCTGTGAGTGAATACACCGAGGAGTTTTACAGACTGTGTGCTAGAAATGACCTCCATGAGTCTACTAATCAATTAGTAGCCTCATACGTTGGGGGTTGAAAGATACCATCCGGGACAAGCTAGAATTGAATGCATTGTGGTCGTTGGCCGAAGCCGTCAACTTCTCCCTCAAGGCCGAGATGCAACTACACCGACAATCCCGCAGTCATTCTTCCAGGCGACAGTTTTTTGAGCAAGGCACTGATTCGGGCAAGCAGTCCAGCAAGGCAGCAAGGAAGCCCCCAGGGCAGCTTGAAAGCAATCCTCAAGGAAGTATTGGTAAATCACCAATGAAGCCGAGAGTGCAGCTTAAACCTGTGGCAGCAATTAAGGAAAATCCTTATGCAAAGCTTCACAGAAGCATCGCCAGAGTTTTGCTCATAAGAGTCATCTGAGTCGGCTAAATTGAAAATTAAAAAAAAAAAATGATATACTGCTCCTTTTATTAAAGTTTTTACAGAGGCATTTTAATAGAAATTAAAACAAATAGATAAAATATCATCAGAAATCACCTTACATTATGCATAAAAATAATAAATCCTATTTTCAATTTCAAGTACCCTCATTTAAAATTTATTATTTTAGCCCCAAAACTCTCAATCATAGAGATACTATCCGCTTTGGTCTAATAATTTCATGATTTTTTTTCTCTTTGATGCAACTTCTCATGCCAAGAGATCACCCATCCCAAAAATGGTCCTACACAGATATGCTTAGCTTTAAAGTTTCTAATAAAATGTTGCTAATATTATATATTTATACCAAAATGAATCCTGATATTTAAGCATTTAACTTTTATTTTTGTAAAGAGTTTTGCAATCATAACTTCCAAAAATCAAATGAACAGCTGAAAGAGAGATAAGAACATTTATGCAATTATTATAATAACTGTGAGAATTTCAACCATCCAATTGTGCTAAAAAGGTGAAGAACTCTCACATTTTAGGGTTGAAAAGCATGAGATGTTTGTGAAATTGGAAGGGACTTTTGAACAGTAATTTCATTTGGTTATTATTTCCTTATAATTTTGTCATGATTTTTTAAAATATTTTGTGACGTAAAGCTATTTTTATAAGGCATTTTTACATATATAACATCTAAAATTATTGAAAATACACATTTAACACATAAACTTCTATATTAGGTTAAAAATTTTGCTTTCCTCTCGGCTGCTAGGGTTTTCGACTGGGCGATCCTGACGCTCCTCGCCCATTTAGGGTGAGCGCTCCTCGGTTCCTCGATCTCCTTCTTCTAGGGAAGTTTTCTCTTCCCTTTTCTTCTTTGTTGTGATGGTTTTGTTTTTCATTTTGGTTTCGTTTCGGCTCCTCCGACCTCTTTTGCCGGAATGGCGGAGAAATGTTTGTATGATCCTGACTTTTTGGAAGGTTCGTTCAAATCTCGGTCTTTTCTCGATGCTCTTGCTGGTAGCCCCACTGATGGTAAATTTACTGATCTCAAACCTTCCTTTTTTGTGGTTTGCCGTCGCTGTGGATTTCAGAGGAAGAAATCAATGCCCTTGAGATTCATTTTCAATTTCCTTTAATTAGTTTTTTCCCTTCTAAGAGGTTTTCTCTGGAATCAATTCGTAGGTTTTTTTTTTCATCCTTAAGCTCACTGGCGATGTTTCAGTTACTTTGCTTGATCAGTCAATTATTTTGATCAAGTTGAGCAATGACCTTGATTATTGTAGGATTTTTTGTCATCGTTCTTACTTAGTTCATAATTGCTATATGAAACTAACCAAATGATCTCCTCTTGTTTATGTTGGTGTTGAGTTGCCTGTAATCCCTATCTAGGTTTCTTTCCCCAATCTCCAGCCTCATCTCCCCCTCATCCCCCCCCCCCCCCCCCCCCCCCCCCCCTTCGGTTTGAGTTTAATTTTTCGTAGGCCATTGAAGGTTGGTAATGCTACTTCCGTGGGTTCTAGTCCGTCTGTAGCTCGTGTGCCTGTTAAGCTTGACATAATGAAATCTTATCCAGATAAAGTCTAGTTGGGTCCTAAGAATCTAGAATATATTCAACATGTTTCGATGGAAGCTTTCCCAGCCTTTTGTGCTTCTTGTAAATGTATTGGGCATTTGAGTGGTGATTGTCGACCTCTCCAGTTTGTCGTGCATAATGTTGTTTTTGTAGTCTCTAAACCGTTGACTGTTAATGTTAGCTGTGAGGGTGATATGGTGGAAAATAATGTTTCTTGTGATGTCAATGTAGGTGCTTTAGAGTTGTGTCTCGCTGTTGGTGATAACGGGAATGTTGCTGGCATTGACACTGTAGTTTCTAATTTTGTCGATGAAGTAATTAATATAGGTTCTGATTTATCTAATACTTCAAAATTGAATTGTGTTGATGATGAGGCTTATGGGCCTTTTTTTGAGATAGGTTGTGTGGTGGCACCTGACATGGGTGATGTACCTATGGCTCTTGAGGATGCTCTGGATGGTTTGGATACTCCGTCACCTATTCTAGATGGGGTTATGGTACCTGCTGGATGCTCTAACTTGAATGTCTCCATTTCGATTGGGGAAGATGTGGAGCTCTCTGCTCTTGTTTATGAGTCTTTGAATGTTATTAACTGTTGCATGAACCTGATAGATAGTCCTACTAATGATAAGGATGAGGAGGTGTTGGGTGTTGTTTCTGTTTCCTCAGGTTCTGTGGAGGCTGGGGGTTCGGATGGGCTTGTTGTGTCGTCTGAGCTTCATATTTCTCCCATTGCTACTTTGAAGCCCTTAGTTGATGTACCCATTTATGTCATTTCCAATGCTGGTATTTTAGCCCACCTAGCGAAGAATAATGGTGCCAATGCAATTTGTTAGAGGGGACATTTATTTAGCTGAAGAGGAAGAATTTCAGAAGTTAGAATTGGTCGCTCAGGACAATTTCGATTTAAGTCTTCTCTAAGTTGCGGCTGTGAGTTTTTCCAAAATAATGTTAAGCGCAGTAAACACAAACCCAAAAAGAAATAACTTTTCTTTTTGGAGTCTTTTTAGTTTGGTTTGCTGGTTTATCTTGATATTGGTTCTATTGCGGCATCATTTTTGGATTAGGACAATGATGAAGCATGTTTCCTACAAGCCCCTTGGATGGTCATGGTTTGGTTGGCAACCTAGGTGGTTCTGTTGTCTTTTGGCTATTTTCTTCTTCCCTCCTTGGATGGTCCCAAACTTGGCAACTAGGGGCAGTCTAAGTTAAATTGGTTGGGGATTTTTAATTTGATTTCGTCTAGAGTGCTTGATCCGACCGTTTATTGTAGTGTTTTGGCTATAATTTTCATCTATGTGGCCATTATTTGGTCTTGCGGTGTATTGTTCTTATTTATTAATGTTGCTGCGTGCTAGAATATACGCGGCGGTAGAGTTTGTAAATTCGCGTCCTAGCGTTGTACGAGTATTCAGCACACAAGCAGAAAAAAGAAGTGAACACAAGGGTTTTTACGTGGAAAACCCAAAAAGGGAAAAAACCACGGGGCCTCGCCCAGTTCTAAAGTTCCACAAGTATTTTTGTAGATTACAAATGGCTGATTCGTCCCACAAGTCGGGACAATCAAAATAAAATTTGTTTCTTCCAGGAAGTTTACAAAGTTCTGCAAATTCCCGGCATTTCCCGAAAATCCGGCAGAGTTCTGGCGTCTTCAAACGGCAGGAAGAGCTCCGGCGGTGGTCGAGGAGGAGCTTCTTCCTTTTCCTCCTTCTTCTCTTCTTCTTCTTCTCTCTCTTCACTTGAGTCCCCTTTGTGTAGAATGAGGACTCTATTTATAGTTTTTCTGGAGTGGCATAGCCCGTAAATAGGCATGAGATCAGGGGCGAATTGGGAGTGTTTTGAATGGACGGCCGATATCGAATCCTTTGATCATACACAGTTTGTTGGGCATTTGAAGGCCTTAATGATGTCGGAATTCGGAAATCTTGGGTTCGTTGGATTTTTCTCGTCGAGCCGCTCGATTCGAGTATAAGCTCCTTAAAATCGGAGACCGTTTGGTAACTCAAATTGCGGTTTGAACCTTCCAACAGCGCTTCGGGTTCATGATTCAGACTCATTTGGGCTCGGATTGGGTCGAATTTGGTGTCGTTGGATTCGTATTTCTGAGACGCTCAGTTTGAATGTAAGCTCGCTGAAATCGGAGTTCATATGCTCTCGAATTTAATTTTTGAAGTTTCCGAACTGATTTTGCCTCCAGATTCGTGCCCAATCAAGATAATTTCATGATGACGTATCAAATGTATCATTTTTTCTTTAAAAAAAAAAAACAAACTAAACTTTTATATTAACTAATATACCACCTAAAATCCCCATTTCCTTCGCTTCTACCACTCTATTGAAAATATGAGATATTTGTATTCACTGTGATAGGATGCCATTGACGGAGAAGACAGTCATTGATAGTGATTTTTGATGGAAGGTTTAAACATGATGTTAAAATTGATTAAAAGATGAGTTTTATGTGGTATATTAGTAAATATAAAAATTTAGATGTTAAATATATATTTTCAATAGTCTTAGGTGTTATGTATGTAAAAATTCTTTTTTATAATTATAATAGTAAAATTATTTTCTCCACAACAACTTTTTAATCAACTTCATAAAACATTACAATAATTTTGATTGTTCTTTCATAGCTAAACAAACATTATTTTGTATAAACATCTTATAGTTTCTACGAAATAACATTATTTATTAATGAGGAACTCCTTATACTTTATTTTTTCTCGTACATTCAAATTTTCAGGTCTAGTCAAATAGTGCCGGGTCAGTTCCAGGTTGGACTTGAACTTGACCCGTGACCCGATAGTCAAATGGTGCTTGTGAGTGAAGAGATGAGGAAGTGCATGGCTATTAGAAAAAGTAGAGGGCAGGGCGGTGGGGGATTATGGGCTGAGGTTAGGGGAATCGGCTAAGATGATTGGCGTGGTTATAGCTGAGGGGATGGAGTTAGGCGGTCTGTTGGAGGTGTACTAAACGTAGACTGCTAAGGCCATGAGAAATCTGTTTGGTTGAGATTATTGGTTAGATGAGCTATTTTATCAACAAAATCTTTTTTTTTTTCATTAATAAAAGGAGGATACAAACAAGTCCAGCAAAGAATGAAGTAAATATTACAATGCAATAAGCAATACATAAGAGATAACAAAAAGTGAAGAAGGCAAAAGCCAACCGGGCTGAGTCATTGGCAAGAAGATTTCTACAACCATTCAGAAGCTAGGCAAGGACTATCCATAAGAGGAAACAAGCAGCATCCCTCACAGATGAAGGCGCAAAAGGGACAAATATAATCTCACATCCCACACAAAGACCACCAATCAAAACAAGAGGAAGTGCAACCAGTGGTTTCCATCAAGCCACGACCATCTAGATGATGAGCAGAAAGTCACATCATCATTGCCCAAGCCACAAAAAAAAAAAGCAACAAACACAAAGGCAAGCCGCCAACAATACCAACCAAACCAACCCCTCAAACAGCCCAGCTATCAAAATATAGAGCAACACCCACAATAATCCAAAGAAACAAGCCAGCCCTAACCAAACATACCCTAACAGCATAAAGAAGGTCAATTCCAACAAGAAAACTCATTTCTTTTTGGATTTAAATCGTCTACGCTTACCAATCTTTTTTAAAAAAATCATCATCAGCAATTTAAATAATATTTAAATCAAAGTTATCACAAAAAACTAATTCTTTCTCATTAATTTCCTCCCCACGAGCTGAAGAATTGCCATCTTCTAACCATTCACCATGCATCACCTCATGATCCCTAGATTTACAAGCAAGATGAGCTAAAAAAGCATCATTGAATATAACGGATATAGACACATAATTATTTTTATCCACATGATCAACACCATCAAGAAAAGAAGTATTAAGACGAACGAGAGTATCCAAAGCATTACCAACCTCACTACTCTCAACAGGCACAAGCCCACCCACAGAGCTAACAATCTCTTGGTCCCCAGGATCCAGAGGAACAAAATCAACGAAAACCGCTACTTCGTCATCACCGATATATAAAAAAAAAAGCAATTGATCAAATTAATGAACCATCAATAGGTTTAGGATCCATTTTGGACCGCTGTAATATTTTATAAAAATGATTATAATATTATTATGAAAAAATAACTTTTTAAAAGCTATAATAAAAAAATAGCTTCTTAAAACAAAAAATTTATGAACTTAGCAAAAAAAAAAAAGTTAAATATAAATTATAATTACAATAAACAAAAATAAAACAGTAAAAAAATCATAATAATCCAATTTGAATTTAATATATCCAAGTTTGTCCTCTCCCTGCTAACATGGGCAAATTATTTCATCCGGTGTCCGGATTCATTCGAACATCCATTCAGATGCATCATGTCAGCAAAATATATAGGGGTTCAGTGTATTTGGATGACATGGCACATCTTAATTAGTTGTCCGGACCGGACGTCAGATGACCGGACACAATAATTCACCACTAACATGTCATTGTCCATCCCAACGGCCATACAGTATATAAGTAAACTTATATCTACATTTTCATGAACTTTCGGAGAGCACTAAACTTAACGGCGTAAAGTAATAAATTGCACGAGTGGATCCGCACGTTGAATGCACCATCACCATCTCAATAGATAACAAAGTGCTTTAAGTTGAATACATATATAAGTGTGAAATCAGATACGATAAAAAGTTTAAAAATTAATATGAAAACTTTGATTTCGATCAAATTAATTAGGTTTTGTTTGGTACTATTTTTTATTATTTTTTAAAACAATTTTTTTGATTTTTTTTTAAAGAAATGAGCAGATATGTCATCAAAAAATTATCCTAATCGGACACGAATCCCAAGGAAAAAATCAAGTTAGAAACTTCAAAAATTATTTATGAGATCATATGAACTCCGATTTCAGCAAACTTATAGTCAAACCGAGCGTCTCGGAAATACGAACCCAAAGACACCAAATTCAACTCAATCCGAGCCCAAATGAGTCTGAATCGAATAACCAAAGTGCTATTGGAAGGCTCAAAATATGACATTCTTATACTCGAATGGAGTGGCTCGACGAGACGAATCAAATGAGCCCAAGATCGATGAGATCCGATATCGTTAAGACCTTCAAATGCCTGATAAACGATCCACGATCAAGGGATTCAATATTGACCGTTCATCCGAACCACTCCACATTTGCCCTTGATCCTCCTATTTACAGGTCATGTCATCCTCAAAAAATTATAAATAGCCCCTCATTTCTCTTAAGAGGGGACCCAAGTAAGAAGAGGATAAGAGAAGAGAAGAAGGAAAGGAGAGAAGAAACTCCTCGATTACCATCCGGAATTCTGACCGACTTCCAAGTGATGCCAGAATTCTGCCCAAGTGATTTCAGAGTTCCTCCTGACTTTCAAATGACGCCGGAATTCAACCCGACTTCCACAGGACGCTGGAATTCTACCCAAGTGACGCCGGAGTTACTTCCGACATTCCAGTAACGCCGGAACTCTAGCTGATCTCCAAGTGACGTCAGAATTCTATCTAATCTCCAAGTGACTCTGGAGTTTTGCCTGAATACCATCTAACATCGAATTTCTCCTCGGTCTCCGACTTACTTCTACCCAACGTCTGACCTCCACTCGTCGCCAGATTTCTACCCTACGCCAGACTTATGTCATTTGTCAGGTTTTCGCGGGACATCTATCATATGCAGGATTTCTGTCCATTGCTGAACTTCTATCTGACACAGTCCTTCCGGCCTCCATCGTCGGACACCGTCTTTATGATCTCCGTCACCTGTGCCGACTACGGTCCTTCTGAGCTCCGTTGCCCACCGACTACAATCCTTCCGACCTCTGTCACCCACCGACTATGGTCCTTCCGACTTACGTCGCCCATCGTCTATGGTCCTTCCGATCAAACGAACACATCAACAGTGACACTTTGTATTCCCATCATGTACTTCATATAATATACATCAAGCCAAGGCCTCCCCCCTAAGGAATGGCCTCATTTGTAATCGATTGCAAATAATACTAGATTCGTTCAATGCCCCGTGATTTTTCCCCTTTTTCAAGGGTTTTCCATGTAAAAATCTTGGTGTTTCATAAATGATACACCCTCTTTTTTATCTGTATGTGTGCTAGATCTCCGTACAACACTAAGACGCTAAATTTTATTTTTCTCTACCACCACAAATACTCGAGGACGCAACAAAGCATATACTTTTCAATCAAAGTTTCTTTCAACAGGCATAATAGTAAAGTTGTTTTCTTCACAATAACTTTTCAATCAACTTTATAAAATATTTCAATCATCCCAAATAAATTATAAGCTAATTTATTTATAATTTCTTCTAAAAAATAATGGTTTCTAACTTTTTTTTTTTTTTTCATTATAAGAGAGAAATAATAGTGAGAAGCATATAAGAATGAGAAACATTGCATGTGATTCCAATCTTCTCCATCGCTCCATGTGCTCCTCTTTATTCTTGCCTTGCATTCAATGCCTCAAATTAAATAGAAATCCATAAATGAGATGGAATAAAAGCAGGGTTATGTATTTTGTCAATTTAGCCATTTTAATTTACTCATTAGTTGAATCCTAAATTTTAAATTATTTTTTTAATGATTAAACTATTTTCTTAGTCAAATTGAACTTTAATTTTATCAATTCAATTGAAATATTGATTCATCAAGTTAAAATCAATCATCGTTTTTGGGATTAAATATATATTTTTACTATTTATAAAATCAGTATTTTATTTTTAATTTATAATATGTTAATCAAAATTTAAAGAATATAATAAAGCTCTAACTCTTTAGTTCTACCTTATTAAATTTAATAATTTGATGTTTGCATGTACAAATATATGATTTTTTTTTTTACTATCAGAGATAATTTTTCTTAATCTTTTTTTAATTAATCAAACAAAATAAAGTCCACTTGAACCACTAATTCTATTTTTAAATAATATTAAATTTGATTTGTTATTCTACAGAAACTATTATTAATTAATACTTATTCGCTCAAACTGAATTCATTTTCACCTTTAAAGGAATAGACTCTAAACCTGTAGGAATTAATTAAGGACCACTGGAGCTAATTTAGCTATTAAACTAGTTAACTTTTAAAATTATTTTCTTAGATTGAATTATATATAAATATGAATATTCTTACCTTCTAGAAAGTTTGAATTGGTAGAATATATATTTTACGTTTCATATTTATACAAAAATTCATCACACAAATAAAAATCGAGCTCAGTTGAAAAAAAGAATCTACTATAGAGTATGTGATACAAAAATCCTCCCTTCCTCATAGGCTAAAAATTGGATATTATTTGATAACAAATATTTTATTTTCCCTAAGAGGGAATATAAAAATCACGTGTCCAAAAATTGACAATTAATACGTAACAATAGAGTTTTTTTTTTCTATTTTTCAAATTTCGTAACAATAGAGTTTGATTTCCTTTATAGGGTTTATAAAAAATAGGTGTCCATAAGAGGCAGTCATACCCAATAACGATGAATTGTTATGTCCGGTCACCGGACGCCCGGACACCCAATTCAGACGAGGCACGCCACCTGAATACACTGGGTCCCGGTGACATGTCGCATTTGGATTGGTATCTGGACGAATCCGGACACCGGACGTAATAAATTGCCTTGAGTAACAGAGTTAAATTTTGGCATGAGTTGAAGATGGCGGCGTTTATTAGGGATGTCAATTTTTGACACGACCCGAACCCGACCCGGAAAAATCCGGGTTCGGGTTAACCCGAACCCGAAACGGGTTGGGTTCGGGTTGAACAAATCAACCTGTTTTAAAAATCGGGTCGGGTTCGGGTTGACCCGGCAACCCGAAATTGACCCGAAAGTGACACGAAAACTCATATTTGACCCAAGAACCCGAGATTGATCCGATTTTGACCCGAAAATCGAATATTGACCCGATTTTGACCCAAAAATTAGCAATTTTTGGTCAACTTCGGGTCATTCGTGTCGGGTCGGGTTCGAATCCAGAAACCTGACCCGTTTTTAAAAACGGGTCGGGTTCGGGTTGACCCGAACAGTGCCGGGTCAGTTTCGGGTTCGACCCGAACCCGACCCGCTGACCCGAATTGACACCCCTAGCGATTATTGATGATGATCGTCGACGGTGATGATAGTTGTCATTGGCAATAATTGGTGGTGGTCGCCGATAACGATGACTAGAAAATACAGTAAAGACATTTTTAGTTCTCTCTACAAATCCTCCTCTCTCTTATATAGAGAATGTGACTATTTAAAGGCTTTAAAGATAGGCATTTTGATAATTTAAACCAAAATCTAAAACACTCCATTTGTACGGTTCATATATATTACCTTTATCATGAATCATTTTTTTAGCATTCAAGTTCCTTAATGATGTTGCAATTTAGTGATTTAGGCTCGTTGGATTTGTCTCACTGAATCGCTCGATTTGACTATTAAGTATGACGAATTTTTAGTTCAGATGATCATTATTTTAATTTTAAAGGTTATATCAAGATTCATACATATTATATGATTTTTCTAGAGCCATATCAAATGAGAAACCCTGTAAATATCTTAAAATGTCCTTAAATTTTGACAGTTTATAGTCAAACATATCATGTTCAGTGGCTAAGAATATTTAAACTAATTATTATTTTTTAAATTAATTATCTACAAATTATTAATTAAAATATATTTATTATCTCCTCATATGAGCTCCTATTATATAAATTATCACATAAATTATAGAGGTGTCAAAATGGGTCAAAGGGTAGGATTCAAATTCGACCCGATCTGAATATGATCAACCTAAAACTGGTTAGTTTAATAAACATATTCAAAAGTAAAACCAAACCCGACCCAATAAATCATTTTTATTAAAAAGATATTTTTATTTACTTGTTAATCCAAACATGACCGTTTAATAAATTGGCCATAATGCATGTCACAAACTCAGCCTGCTTATTAAATTGGTTAACTCGAATCTAGATTTTTTGGATTGGGTCCAGATCAGATTGACATATTAGGTCAATTATTGACACCTCTAATAAATAAATTATTTTTAAAATATACTCAGTTCCCTTTGAAACAAATATCAATCAAAATTTGAAAAATAAATTTCGTGAGGATATTTTAACGTAAATCATATTAGGATGGATTTGAATGTTATCCAAATTCTACTGAGATTAGTACTCCATATCATATATCGCACTAATCTCAACATAATTCAAAGATATTCATGCCATCTTGACATAATTTTTATAGGAATATCATTCTAAATTTTTTCTCAAAATTAATTAAAAAATATGACCATTCATATTACCTAGAAAATAGTTCACATAATTGGAGGAATCTTCAAAAAAATTAACTATGGTTGTTCTTTTTTCATTGGGTGCCTTCTTTTGTGTTGTTGGTCGTTCTGTGTCACTTTGTTGGCTGATTAGTGTTCGGGTTTTTGAGGTTGTGCTTGGTTCTATTTTGGGTGGAAGTGGTGCTGGGGATTGGATTAGCGGTTGCTTCGTTCTTTTATGGGCAATGATGCTGTAAGTTTTTGCTCTCCACATGAACTGTCGAGGCTTGTTGGCAACCATTGGTGATGACTCAAGTTGTTCTATTTGGCGGCTTCTTTGTGGGTTGTTGCTGGCCCTTGCCTATGGATGGTCCTAGGCTCGAGAAATTATTATGTAAAGGTTGGACGCAGAACACCGTGTGGAGACTAATCAGAATATGCCACGTCAGCATTACCGAGCCACCGTAAAGAGCTGTGTATCTTTCTTTTTTAGTGATTGGGTTGATTCTATTCTCTTTCTTTGTTGGAATAAATTGATTCTCTAATTTTAAAAAGAAAAAAAAATCTTATATATATATATATATATATATATATATATTGCAGCCGTTGAACAGCTGTAAAAGGGCCCACACACCGAATGGTTTTTGGTGGTCTGCGGGGGAGAAAGCTTAAAAAGTTCCAAAGTTTACATATTATTGTTTGGGACTAAAGCGGCTTAGCGGTCCAGGTTCAGTTGGCTCTCCGTCTTCTCCGCTCGTCTCACATGGGCGGTCCAACTAAATTTATTAATTATTATAGACCAAATTTAAATTAAAATATTCATAATAGTTCCTAAGATTTTTATTTATTAAATTAATTTACTGAAGCAAATATAACTCACTCAATTTAGTAAGTTAATGGTTTTTAAGATAATAAATAAATAAATATCTAAATTCCGAAAATTGATGGGTGATTGTAATTAAATTGATGTGATATTTATTTGACATTTTTAATTGATTAAATTATATTATATAATTCCGATAAAAAATGTGCTTCACTCATAAGGAATGACAGAATAAGCGGTGGAACTGAAAGGCAGTATAATAATTTAGGGTTGGTATTTGGTAATGAATCGACATCCAATTTATAATCTATTTTTTCTAATTAAATATCAGAAAATTTAATTAAGAAAAAAAAAAGCATATTGCACATGCTTCCAACAAACAACTCATATTTTATGTTTATTTAATTATTATTATTTTAACATCCATAATAATTTTTAAGAAAATTATTTTTCTTACAAACCTTCAATCACCTTAACAACAAATTTCACCCATCAGAATTTGTCTTAGTTGGCCTAATTGTCCAAAAAAAAAATAAAAGGATAATTAAAATTTAGTTAGGTATATAAATGATTAAATACATTTTAAATTTAAACTTTATATTTATAATTAAAAAAATAATCATTTGATATTTTTATATTAATATGAATTTTCAAACTATTCCATAAAAGATTAAATCAAAAATCATAATATCTTAGCTATAAAAAATTTTGTTAGTTAGTCTCAAATTGAAGAAGGCCTTAATAAATTTAAGGAATTAATTGTGATGAACATAGCAAGTGTGGTGGGAGGGGAAGAGTGACATAAAGTCAATATATAGATGATTGAGGATAATTAGAATATCCTCTTTCATAAAAGGAAAAGAGATTGAACAACTATAGTTGACAGGTGATTGGAGGCAATCAAAAGATCAGATCTTAAGGGAGGGGTGACTTAAATATTGTGATGTTGGACAAATCTTAGAATTATGGAACATCTAGTTGGAATTCTAGGTGGTGATTAGAGCTTTGAAATTTTGTATGACCTAAAGATTTTGTCTTTATCTCAAATTTTCAAACCAATAAAATTGTGAAATATTTATATTCTTTGATTTGACATAGAATTTTAGTCATTTTTTATTGAAAGCTTTCATATTTTTCGCAATCATTATATATTCTAAATTATTACAAATGTTAGATGCGAAGGAAGTGACTTGACGCATGTTTGCTTGGTAGAAACGACCATGAAATATGAAGCTGTGGCCTTGCAAATAGTGATTGCTTGAACGTAAATACGTAATCTTGACATTGAGAGTATATTTTGATGCGGAATTCAATACAATTTTATGATGACGTCATGGTGGATGAGAAAAAGTTCTCATTCTTAGAGACAAGGATAGCTAGACTTTGAACATCGAGACAAGGAGAAATTGCTAAAAGGGAACAAACTATTATGATTCAATTGTTGGAATATCATGACAAAGAAAGGATTTAATTTATTGGTAACTCCAAAAATCATCTGAGAGAGATGCAGAGAAGTGTAACATATTTGAACAAATTTATTGTATACACACATATGCCATCACAGGTGTTTAGCGGATAGCTAGTGAGCCATGGCAGATGAACTTGTCCTCAAGGGGGGTGGGGGGACCTAAGTAACTCGCCTAACAATCCAAGAGGAACCACTCATATATACCAAGGTCGCAGAAAACTCGCCCATAGTGATCAACAAACACTACTCGTGTGGGCCTTCTAGGGAGCTCACCCTCTATGGGGCGAATAGGGGATTCCTCACCAAGCTAGTAGCCCACCACTCACCACATACTTAGATCGACCACTATATCAATTACTCGCTCCCTCTCAGAGCAACCTCAAGCACTCGCTCTCTCACCAAGTGACCATTCTCAACAAACTCACTACGAGAAAGCACCTACTTATGGACTCTCAGCCTACCTCACTGTGACCATCAAACTCTCAACTCTCATTCTTGTAATAACACTCCCTCACCTATATCTTCTAAGACAATACAAGATATCCCACACAAGTGTCAGCAATACCAACAAACTCACAAATTGTTGATCCCCTTTCATCCAAGCATTACACAAAGACTAACCCGAGCGCACTCGCCTTCGTTCATTCAGCATTATTGAGCTTGTCTAGAGGCAACTTGATGAAGCCTTCCGATCACGCTCTCCTTCAACCGTTCAAGATCAGGGGGCATGTGTCTAGGGTAGCTAGTGTGTAGCATTGTAGGGGTATTATTCTTGGTAGTGTTGTATTTTAAACTTTTTGTATAATCTCTCTTGTACCTCTCAAAACCTTTTGAATGAGCGGTGATGACAAATATTTTGATGTACTTTTAACTGATATTAGTAGATATTTTGCTAGTTTGAGATATATAACTTTCTTGAGCATTCTACATAACTTTCCTCTGCTCTCTCAACTCCCTCCATTCTCACAAGTCAAGCTCGCCCAGCTCATAACTTCGACCTTTTAGAAAGATCTGTTATCTCCCACTGATAAATTTAAATTTAATACTTATATCATACATTCACTCATATATAATATCTCTAAATAATGACTATTTATACAAAAACATGACTCTTAAAAACTCCATAACAAACAATATAACTCTAACTCAATTCAATTGTATATTACCAATATTATATACCTAAATAAATTTTAGATCCATAAAAAATATCACCAATAATAATATTCTGAGAATATTATATACATATCATAGTATATAAATATTATTTAATTTTTAATATTTACTTATATAATCTGGTTTATATATAAGAAAAAAAAAACAAAAGTAAAGTGCAATGTAGCTAGCGCTATTGTGGATTTATAGCTAACTATCTCCAGCTATTGAATGACGAAAATAGCGATCATTACTTGTCCATTACCAAATTTACAGCTCTAAATGCGACAGCGAGGTGATCTCTTTCCAGAAATTGACGCACTCTCCCGTTTTTCTTTAAGAAATTAAATAAATAATACACATTGGAGCAAGGTTAGGTGAAAAAGAGAGTTTTCCCGTGACGGCTAGGGTTTTCTCCTCCGCTCTCTTCTGTGTCTCCCTTCTCCCTTCCCCCCTCCGGCTAGGCCGGAGGATCTTCTTCTCTCCGCTCTCATGGATGCTGAGCGGCTTTCTTCGGAGTTTCCTCCACTTTCTCAGTCTCCTAGCGGCAAAGTTAAGTTCACCCCCAAAAACTGGAATCTAGTTTTTGCCTTTGAAACTAATGTCCCGAAAGCTCTCAATCTTTCGCATTTTCCTTCTGAACCGGAAATCGTACCCTTCTCCAATGTGGTTCTTAACAAAGGCGGAGAAGACTGGAACTTGTGCTTAGTCGGCTACTCCATTGGTCGAAGACCGTTTTACGAAGCTCTCCTGGGAGCGATTAAGAAAACGTGGTCTCTCAAAGGCTCGGTCCAGTTACTATCTCTAAGTGACGGATTCTTTCTCCTCCGTTTCTCTTGCACTGAAGACTATGATATGATATGGTCTCGTGGAGTCTGGTTCTTGTTGGGAAGGCCGTTCATACTTCAAAAATGGCACCCAAAATTTAAGCCAAAGAGAGAAAATTTTGCCTCAGTTCCTATTTGGGTGAAAATACACGATCTTCCACTTGCATGTTGGAATTCGGAGGGCATCTCCAAGATCGCAAGCAAAATCGGGGTTCCTCTAGCTGCTGATAACCTCACCGAGCAAAAGACAAGGCTGACTTTTGCTAGGATCTGTGTTCTGGTGGATTGTAATGCTACTTACCCAGAGGAAATTAAAGTTTCGCTGGATGGTGATGTAGTTTGCTTGAAGGTTCAGTATGAATGGCGACCACTACCGTGTGATCACTGTAAGTCTCTTATGCACTATTCTTCTCTTTGTCCTTCAAAACCTGAAGTCCCGGGAGTAGATGAGTCGGATGTTGATAAAGTTAAGCAACGGGGTAGGAGTTTCAGCAGGAAGCCCAATTTCAGGAATCGCTCAAAAGCCAAAAATACATCAAAACCTCCTATCAGCAAAAATCAGAATGTTCAAAATTTGAACCTTCCGCCTCCTTCCTCTGTCAAAGAAACTCCTCTCACCAACAGTATCCGGCTCCCTCTGCATTACCAACCACACTCCCCTACACCACAAATCCCACCTCAATCTCTTTCCAATGCTGTGGCTTCAGTGGGTCCTTCTGGCTCTAAATCCCCTGCCAAAGACCCGGTTAATACGAACATCCCGAATTTAAATTCTCCTAATGAGGAGGAGGTAGCATCGACATCTTCTAGTTCTCTGAGGGTTTCCGGTTTACCCTTAGGAAAAGAAAATCATGTCAATTCTCCAAACAAATTTGAAGCTCTAAACATGGAAAAGGAAGGTAACAATTTACAGGAAGATCATTCTTCAGACTGGGAAGATGTTCAATCCCGTGAGTCAAAGCAAAAACAAAAAGGGAAAACTGGACAGAATAATTCGGTGGTGTCTAAAAAGACTGCCAAGGGGAAGCAGGCAAAAAAACCCCAATCCTCAAAATCCTAATGCTGTTTCCTAACATTGCTGTATGGAATGTTAGAGGTTTCAATCGTCCAGATAAAGTCCTTTGTTGCAAGCGTATTTCTGAGTCATTTAAACTTGATATGTTATGTATTCTGGAGAATAGGATTCAAGACAAATCTCTCCAAGACCCTTTCTTTGAACAGTCCCACCTCATTTTTCCCAATGAGAACAGCTGCCACAACTTTCATCTGTCCAATTCAGGGAGGATTTGGATAAAATGGAATGCCGCTAAATTGATGTTTAATCCCACTCATATTTTTACTCAAGTCATCTCTGGATTCGTTTCTGTTGCTTCTCAACCTCTGTTCCAACTTTCTGTAATCTATGCCTCTAACAGTGCGTTTGAAAGGCAAGAGTTATGGGACTCTCTTGCCCAAATTGCTCCGACTGCTGACACGCCCTGGATTATCATTGGGGATTTTAATTGCTGCCGCTATGCCTCGGAAAAATTGGGGGGATCTCCCCTCACTCACTCTGCTCTCTTTGACTTCAATAATATGATTTTCAATAACAGTCTCATGGATCTCAATTCGGTGGGAAGTAAATTCACTTGGTATAACAACCGTGCTGACTTACCTATTCATATTAAACTTGATAGGGCTCTTGTGAATGATAGCTGGATGAGAGCCTATCCGGAATCTTACTGCTCTATCCAAAGTCCATATTGCTCAGATCACTGCCCTATTCTACTACATTCTGGCTTTCTTCAACAGGTGAGCCACCGTTTCCAATTTAAAAATTATTGGACCAATTTTGACAGGTATTGGAATGTTATTCTTGACGCTTTCTCTGCCCCGATCACTGGTAATCCTCTTGTTCATCTCTGCAAAACTCTTAAAAAGATCAAAATCTGCATCAAAAAAGAAAATTGGTCAAGTTTTAATTCTGTCAAAAGACATATGGAATCTCTGCTTTCCTCTCAAAGGGAGTTCTTAGAGAAACTACATGCGGAACCCAACAATCAGATGTACAATTTATCTTTAAAAGAGATCAATGCTAATATTGTGAAGTTTAATGCCATTCAGGCTTCTTGGATCTCTCAAAGAGCAAAATTAAATTGGTTGAAACATGGTGAGGATGATCTCAAATTTCTTTTTGGGAAGATTAGATGTAGAAGAGGTTCCTCCAACTCAGTGGGGAACTGGTTAGCTTCTTCACCTAACACTTCCAGATCTGATGTTGCTTCCTCTATTATTCGCCATTTTCAAACTCTCTACAACCCCTCACCCCCTACTTGCCAAAACTTGGAAGTCTTCCCTACTGGTAATTTGCTGCCTAACTCCCTTACTGATGTCTTAACTTCCTCTGTGAATGATGCTGAAATTAAAGATGCTGTCTTTGGGGGTTCTTCCACCTCTGCTCCGGGACCTGATGGCTTCAATTTTCACTTCTTTAAAGCTGGTTGGCACATTGTCGGTCCTCATGTTTGTAGTGGTATTAAATCTTTCTTCTCCAAAGGTTATCTTCCACTTGGGATTAAAGCAACCGCTCTTTGCATTATCCCTAAACATAAAAATGCTAATGCCATTTCTGATTATAGGCCTATTGCTTTATGTAATGTTGTGTACAAGATTATTGCTAAGGTGATTGCTAGCAGGTTAAAATCGGTGATGCCTGTTATTATCAATCAATCTCAATCTGGGTTTGTGAAGTCTAGGTCCTCAACAGATAATATCCTTCTTGCAAGTGAAATTCTTGCATATGCAAACAAGAAGAAAGGGGCCAATTTGTTATGTGCTAAATTAGATATTAGGAAGGCCTTCGACACCGTATCAAGGGATTTTGTATTAGCTAGGCTAATACAAAAAGGCTTTCCTAATACTCTAGTCAATTGGATCAAAATGTGCATTACTGATGTGCATTACTCTATTGTGCTTAACGGAGCTTTGGAGGGGTATTTTTCTTCGTCTGCTGGACTGAGACAAGGGTGTCCACTTAGCCCTTACCTTTTCTGTGTGGTGATGGATGCTCTCTCATGCCTTTTGGAGGAACGTGGGTTTATTGGTATCTCTGCTGATAACTTCTCTCTTTCTCATTTGTTATATGCTGATGATGTGCTTGTTTTTGGAGAGACCTCTTTAGAAAACTGTCAAAAGCTTGCCAGTATTCTTAGCGACTTTGGTATTGCCACGGGGTTACAAATTAATCTTGACAAAAGTGCTATTATGTTTCCCAAACATCAAATCTCTCATCAAGACATTTGTAACACCCTATCTATTCACAATATCACTACCAAGATTACCTATCTAGGGATTCCCCTCTCCTTCCAAAGGCTCAAGATTGAAGATTTTCTTCCTTTAGTGGATAAAATCAACAAAAAAATGAATGGTTGGAAAGCTAACTTGTTATCTTTTGCTGGTAAATTGCAATACCTTAAGTTTACCATCCAAAACACTATTGGATACTGGATCCGGGGGGCAATTTTGCCTAGAACTATTGTTAAAAATTTGAAGAAGGCCAGCTCTAGATTCCTTTTTTTCGGTGATTCCAATCAGACTAGGAAGCTGCACATGTTGTCTTGGGATGTTATCTGTCGCCCTAAACTAAAAGGTGGTCTGGGTGTTCCCTCATTTAATGCTATGCAATTTGGTTTTAACTGCTCTGTCATTCTCAGAATGTACAATTCCAACTCTCCTCTGTCCTCTTGGTTTCTCAGTAAATATCGATCCCCTTGGCGTCAACCACCTTCCTATGCTTCTAAGCTCTAGAAGTCTGTTTGCAGGACTGCTCTTGATGCTAAATCCAGTTTTTGTTTCAAGATCACTAAATCTGCAACAATTTCTTTCTTGTGGGATCACTGGTGCTTTAATATGACTATTGCAGAGTATATGGGTTCTGAAGTTATCTTTCCTGATTGCTCTTTAGGAAAGCTTTATTCTGACAATCACTGGTGCCTTCCTGAATATTTACCGGATCAATTGAGATCCCTTATCCTGAATGCTTCTGATGGTGAGGAGTCTTGTTTACTTTGGAAAAATCTCCACAATTCTAAGTTTAAAAACTACATTGAGGATTTTTACTATGATCTTCCTAACTGCAATTGGTTTAAAGCGGTTTGGCACAAAGGACACATTTTAAAACACAATGTTTATGTGTGGATGGCTCTTGTTGGGGGCCTAAAAACCGCTGATGCCCTTCGTTTAAGACACATTGTGGTTCCTAACTCCTGCAGCTTATGTCATTGTTTTGATGAAACGGCGTGTAATATCAGTTTTTGCTTCAGGTTCGTCCGGACGAAGTCGGATCGTCTGGGACGATCGGTACAGGTTGTGCAGAGAAAATCATGTTTGGCTGTATGGTTCGTCTGGACGAAATCAGGATCGTCTGGACGAAAATAAGTCAGTGAGCCCTTCGCCGGGGACGATGTTCAATTTTCGTCTGGACGAAATAATTCTCTTCATGGATCGTCCGGTACGAAGCTCGATCGTCCAGGACGATCAGTCTGGATATATATAGAAATGAGATATTTTGAAGAGAGAGAAAAAGTTGAGGAGAGAGAAAAACGAAGGAAAAAGTGGAAAAGTGAATTTTCGGGCGATGCCGAGCTGTTTTCGTCCGGAGAGACTGTTGAGGAAATTGCTGTACGCAAGGTAAGGCACAATCCGACTTTCTCAATTTTCAGAACCGTCGAGTTTGGCGGTATTATCTGTCCGGAATTAAGTTTTGTTCGCGATTTTCGTCCGTAATTTCCGACTGGTTTAGTTTCTACCGCGTAACTTTCTGTATTTTGTTGAAGTGCCGAGTGTGCACATTTTGGTTATTTTTTTTAAGATTTTGTCCGGGTATTTTTGATTCGACTGTGTTTTTAGTCGACTGGATTTTTCTGTGAACTTGGAAATTATCTGTGCAGTAGAATAAATATTCTAAAATGTTGATATCTATATTCTGTGCGAATTTGGTGAATTTTGATTTTCAGGAAAATTGTGTAAATTCTGTATACTGTCGTTGTGCTGCCCGATTTTTGAGTAATTTCTGTTTTGTCCGGAAATCTTCTGAATTGATATGCTATCTGTATATGCTATATAAAGGGAGTTATAAGGGGCCTGGATCCTATGAGATTCAGTTAGTGTCTGGGAATTCTGAAATGAGCTCAATATGAAATCTGATATCTGTTCTGTTCCGGATCCGAGGAAACAATCTGTTTAGGTGCTATATGCACTATATATGTATTCTGGTGCTATAAGCACATCTGATCTGATCTGTTTTTGGTGCCGTGAGCACAAAGGGAGGCATAAGTGGGCCTGGATCCTATGAGATTCAGTCAGTGTCAGGGAATTTAGCTATTAATTAAATATCTGATATCTGCTATATGATTCTGATATGATTTGTTCTGTTCCGATATGATCTGTACGATTCTGATTCTGTTGATCTGATGTGTCTGATCTGTTATGTTTCTGATTTGATACAACTTCCATTTCCGTACAGTTTTGTTGATTTGATATCTGTCTGAATCTGTTTTGATTCTGTACGGATTTGTCTGCTGTGTTGGTTTTGAGATTCTGAGGATTTTGATTGGAGGTTTGTTGCTTTACTGAGCTGTTGAGCTCACCCTTGCTTTCTGGTGGTTTTCAGGTTCTGGGAAAGGCAAGGAAGTCCAGGATTAGTTCAGAGTCTGATCAGTATAGGTACTTTTGTACTTTTGGTTTTTTTGTACAGTCATGGCTTTTCTGTTCTGTCTTTCTTTCTGTCGAAAGCCATGTACTGTTCTGTAGATGATTGTTTTGAGGAAATGAAATTGGATAGATGTTTTGTTCCGCTGCATTTGATGATACATAGTAGCTCTGTGTTTGTTAGTCTGTGTGTGAATTAATTATTTGGAAGATTCAGTTCCGAACCAAATTCCAAAGCTAGATCCTGGTTAGTGCAGCTCCGTCGCGATCCAGCGCGGGCGGGATCCGTCTCGTCTCGGGTCGGGTCGTGACAAGCTTTTTTTGGTATCAGAGCAATGGTTTTGGAATTTGAGAATTTTGTGAAACAGAGCTATAGGAAGTGATCAGTAAGTCTGTCTGGGGGGTAATTTTGATTTGTTTGGCTTTTTATTTTTGTTGTTTTTTTGTGATAGTTTTTTCCGGATTTTCTGGATTTTTCTGTATGGATCAGCCAGACCCAGACATGACAGATGGTCAGAGTGCCGATCAGGCAGCAGCACCAGTGGGGAGTACAGCCCCAGTGGTCGGTGCTGATACGCTTTCTCAGTTTGCTTCGCTGGTTGCTCAGATGATGAGCGAGACTCAGAGTAGAGCTTCTACTGTCAGATCTGATGACCTGGATAGACATTTGCAGTTGTTTTTGAGGTTGAAACCTCCGAGGTTTGAGGGCGCTGTTGAGCCCAGAGCTGCTGAAGAGTGGCTGAGGAGAGTGGAGAAGACCTTTGACGGGATGCAGTGTCCATCAGACAGGAAGGTACCGTTAGCAGTTTTTCTGTTTGACGGAGAGGCTGAGCACTGGTGGGACGGCCAGCAGGCAGCCAGATTTTAGGGCAGACTGAACTCTTTGATTACTTGGGAAGAGTTCACTGAGGTATTCCGAGATTGGTTTGTTCTCCTTTCTGCACGACAGCAGATGCAGGAGAACTTTCTGAGGCTTGTTCAGGGGAGCAAGACGGTGATGCAGTACGAGGCTGAGTTTACTGCATTAGCCAGGTACGCTCCGCAGCTGGTTAGCACTTCTGCTGAGAGATATTACAGATTTCTGAAGGGATTGCGAGATACCTTGAGGCAGCCCCTGATACCATTCCGGATTACTGATTTCTCCGAGCTTGTGGAGCGAGCTCGATTGATAGAGAACGACTTGATGGCTACTCAGCAGCGGTGGACTGCGAGTAGGAAGAGGTTTGGAGGCGAGGCATCTGGCAGTGGTTCCTCTGGAAAGAGGAGATTTGTTTCAGGTTCTGGATCTGGAGATTCCAAAAGGAGCGGAGGATCGTCTGGTACTGTTACCAGTACAACGAGTTCGGGATCAGTCAGTTCGGCACCTGTGTGCCAAAACTGTGGACGGCGACACTTCGGCCAATGTTATAGGATGGCTGGTCTGTGCTTCCGATGTGGTCAGTCAGGACATCGGATTGCAGAGTGTCCGCAGATGGGATTTGATCAGCGATCTGAGGGCTTTGTCAGACCTGCCGGTTCAGCAGGAAGACCGAGGATTGTTCCTCCTCGCCCTGAGGGATTTGCTGGAAGAGGTGGTGGTTCTAGTTCTGCACCACGGAGACCACCTACTGTTCAGAGGGAGCAGAGTAGTTCCGTTGCTTCAGCTCCTGTTCCAGTTCAGCCACGAGTTTACAGTTTGAGTCAGCAGGAGGCTCGAGATGCTCCCGATGTTGTGACAGGTACGATTTACATTTCTAATCAGCCCTGTCGTGTTTTGTTTGACTCTGGAGCGAGTCATTCTTTTCTGTCCGAGCACTGTTTTGAGGCTTTACGTTTGGATTCTCTTTTACTTCCGGTTTCTTTGTCTGTGATTTTACCGGCTGGGAATCCTTTGATTGCTCGGCAATTTTGTTTGTGTGAGATCGAGATTGCTGGCAAGAAGTGGAAATCAAGTTTGATTCAGTTGCCGATTTCATCGTATGATGTAATTATGGGCATGAATTGGTAGTCAGTATGAAGCCCAGATAGACTGTCTGAAGAAGCAAGTGAGTTTGCTTATGGCTGGAGAAAGAATTGTATTTCAGGGATTACAAGGTGTTCTCTCCAGTCTGATTTCGGTATTGGAAGTGAACAGGATGTGGAAGAAGGGATGCCCAGTGTTTTTGGCTTCGGTGCGGGATTTGAACCTAGAGGTTGGTTCTGTTTCTGAGATCCCTGTGGTACGGGAGTTTGCTGATATTTTTCCTGAGGAGCTGGTTGGTTTACCTCCGGATAGAGATGTGGAGTTCTCTATCGATATTTTTCCTGGTACCGCTCCGATATCGAAAGCTCCGTACAGGATGGCACCGAAAGAACTTTCTGAGTTGAAAGTTCAGCTTCAGGAGTTGGTTGATAGAGGTTTTGTGCGCCCTAGTGTTTCGCCCTGGGGAGCACCTGTTCTGTTTGTGAAGAAGAAGGACGGTACACTCCGTATGTGTATCGATTACAGAGATTTGAACAAGGTCACGATCAAGAACAAGTATCCTTTGCCTCGGATTGACGACTTGTTTGATCAGCTTTCCGGATCTTCAGTATTTTCGAAGATTGATTTGCGATCCGGATATTATCAGGTGAAGGTGAAGGAAGCTGATGTGGTGAAGACAGCTTTTAGTACTCGGTACGGGCACTATGAGTTTTTGGTTATGCCTTTTGGGGTAACCAACGCGCCTGCTATTTTCATGGATCTGATGAACCGAGTATTCAGGGAGTATCTGGATCAGTTTGTGATCGTCTTCATTGACGATATTCTGGTATATTCTGCATCTGAGGATGATCATGCCAGACATTTGAGGATTGTGTTAGAGACTTTGAGGCGGCATCAGCTGTATGCCAAGTTCTCCAAGTGTGAATTCTGGCTGAAGAGCATTTCTTTTCTGGGGCATGTGATTAGCGGAGAAGGCATTTCTGTAGATCCCCAGAAGATTCAGGCAGTTGCTAATTGGCCAAGGCCGACTACGGTATTTGAGGTACGTAGTTTCTTGGGCATGGCTGGATATTACAGGAAATTTGTGAAGGGATTTTCACAGATTTCGACGCCTCTGACGAGACTGACTCAGAAGTCAGTACCTTTTGTTTGGACACCGGAGTGTGAGGCGAGTTTTCAGCGATTGAAGGATTGTTTGACTTCAGCTCCAGTGTTAGCACTTCCGTCAGGTACGGAAGGTTTTCAGGTGTTCAGTGATGCTTCACTGAAAGGACTGTGGGATGTGTCCTGATGCAGCATGGTCAGGTAATTTCTTATGCTTCTAGACAGTTGAAACCACATGAGAAGAATTACCCGACGCATGATCTGGAGTTAGCTGCAGTTGTGTTTGCTTTGAAGATTTGGCGTCATTACCTGTATGGCGTCAGATGTGAGATTTTCACTGATCATAAGAGCCTGAAGTATATTTTTACTCAGAAGGATCTGAATCTGAGACAAAGAAGGTGGCTCGAGTTGATCAAAGATTATGATTTGACTATTCAGTATCAGCCTGGTAAGGCTAATGTGGTAGCAGATGCCTTGAGCAGGAAGTCTTCTGGATTATCAGGTATTCAGCTTACTTGTGATGACTTTCTGATTCGTGATATGGAGCGTTTGCAGTTGGAAGTGATTTCCTCCAGTGGTTTGGAGTTGGCTCAGATGAGTATTCGGTCTACTTTGGAAACAAGGATTCAAGAAGCCCAGAAGTCAGATTCTGATTATTCGAAGTTGATTGCTCAGATTGGATCTGGTAAGACTCCTGAACTTCGAATTTCTGATTCTGGTGCTATTTTCTGTAAGAACAAGTTGTGGGTACCTGTGTTTGGAGACTTGAGGCAGGAGATTCTGTATGAATCTCATCATTCAGGCTACACTGTACATCCAGGCAGTGGTAAGATGTACGCTGATATGAAGCTTTTGTTCTGGTGGCCTGGGATGAAGAAAGATGTAGCAGAGTTTGTGTCGAGATGCGAAGCCTGTCAGTTGGTAAAGGCAGAGCATCAGCGACCAGGTGGATTGTTGCAGTCGTTGCCTATCCCTGAGTGGAAATGGGAGGAGGTAACGATGGATTTTGCGATGGGTTTCCCTCGATCTAGACAAGGGCACGACGCTATTTGGGTGGTTGTAGATCGATTGACGAAGTCAGCCCATTTTTCTTCCGATCAGACAGACGGATTCAGTTGATCGCTTGGCACAGATATATGTGAAAGAGATAGTCAGATTGCACGGTGTGCCTCGTGATCGTATCTGATCGAGATGGACGTTTTACTTCCAGACTTTGGAAAGGCATTCAGCAAGGCTTGGGTACAAAACTGCATTTTAGTACAGCCTTTCATCCTCAGACCGATGGACAGTCTGAGAGGACTATTCAGGTACTGGAAGATCTGTTAAGACTTTGTGTTCTGGACTTTAGCGGAAGCTGGGAAGATCATATTCCGCTGATTGAGTTTGCCTATAACAACAGTTTTCAGTCCAGTATCGGTATGGCACCGTACGAAGCTTTGTATGGCAGGAAGTGCCGTACTCCTTTGACTCTGACGGAGGTCGGAGATAGGCAGGCTTTGGGAGCCACTTTTGCTGATGAAACTGCTCAGAAGATCAATTTGATAAGAGAAAGATTGAAAGCTGCTCAAGATCGACAGCAGAAGTATTACAATCAGAAGCACAGATTTGTAGAGTTTCAGGTTGGTGACTTTGTGTATGTCAAAGTCAGCCCGATGAAGGGTGTGAGCAGATTTGGTCAGGTGAGAGCAAGCTTAGTCCGAGGTATGTTGGACCTTTTGAAATCCTGGAAAGGATTGGAAAAGCTGCTTACAAATTGATGCTTTCTGATTCGATGCCTGATGTGCATAATGTGTTTCACGTATCCACTCTGAGGAAGTGGGTATCCGACTCTGGGAAGAAAGTATCTGCTGATGAGGTTGAGATTCAGGAGAATCTGACGTACAAGGAAGAGCCAGAGTTGATTTTGGCATACGACGTACGAAAGCTAAGAAGTAAACAGATTCCAATGGTTAAAGTCCAGTGGAAGCACCGTACTGCACGGGAAGCCACTTGGGAGAAGGAGTCTGACATGAGACGGTTGTACCCATACTTGTTTTGACTGAGTTTGGACTGGATAATGTCGAGGACGACATTTTTTTTTTAAGTTGGGGAGATTGTAATATCAGTTTTTGCTCCAGGTTCGTCCGGACGAAGTCGGATCGTCCGGGACGATCGGTACAGGGTTGTGCAGAGAAAATCATGTTTGGCTGTATGGTTCGTCTGGACGAAATCAGGATCGTCTGGACGAAAATAAGTCAGTGAGCCCTTCGCCGGGGACGATATTTCAATTTTCGTCTGGACGAAATAATTCTCTTCATGGATCGTCCGGTACGAAGCTCGATCGTCCAGGACGATCAGTCTGGATATATATAGAAATGAGATATTTTGAAGAGAGAGAAAAAGTTGAGGAGAGAGAAAAACGAAGGAAAAAGTGGAAAAGTGAATTTTCGGGCGACGCCGAGCTGTTTTCGTCCGAAGAGACTGTTGAGGAAATTGCTGTACGCAAGGTAAGGCACAATCCGACTTTCTCAATTTTCAGAACCGTCGAGTTTGGCGGTATTATCTGTCCGGAATTAAGTTTTGTTCGCGATTTTCGTCCGTAATTTCCGACTGGTTTAGTTTCTACCGCGTAACTTTCTGTATTTTGTTGAAGTGCCGAGTGTGCACATTTTGGTTATTTTTTTTAAGATTTTGTCCGGGTATTTTTGATTCGACTGTGTTTTTAGTCGACTGGATTTTTCTGTGAACTTGGAAATTATCTGTGCATTAGAATAAATATTCTAAAATGTTGATATCTATATTCTGTGCGAATTTGGTGAATTTTGATTTTCAGGAAAATTGTGTAAATTCTGTATACTGCCGTTGTGCTGCCCGATTTTTGAGTAATTTCTGTTTTGTCCGGAAATCTTCTGAATTGATATGCTATCTGTATATGCTATATAAAGGGAGTTATAAGGGGCCTGGATCCTATGAGATTCAGTTAGTGTCTGGGAATTCTGAAATGAGCTCAATATGAAATCTGATATCTGTTCTGTTCCGGATCCGAGGAAACAATCTGTTTAGGTGCTATATGCACTATATATGTATTCTGGTGCTATAAGCACATCTGATCTGATCTGTTTTGGTGCCGTGAGCACAAAGGGAGGCATAAGTGGCCTGGATCCTATGAGATTCAGTCAGTGTCAGGGAATTTAGCTATTAATTAAATATCTGATATCTGCTATATGATTCTGATATGATTTGTTCTGTTCCGATATGATCTGTACGATTCTGATTCTGTTGATCTGATGTGTCTGATCTGTTATGTTTCTGATTTGATACAACTTCCATTTCCGTACAGTTTTGTTGATTTGATATATGTCCGAATCTGTTTTGATTCTGTACGGATTTGTCTGCTGTGTTGGTTTTGAGATTCTGAGGATTTTGATTGGAGGTTTGTTGCTTTACTGAGCTGTTGAGCTCACCCTTGCTTTCTGGTGGTTTTCAGGTTCTGGGAAAGGCAAGGAAGTCCAGGATTAGTTCAGAGTCTGATCAGTATAGGTACTTTTGTACTTTTGGTTTTTGTACAGTCATGGCTTTTCTGTTCTGTCTTTCTTTCTGTCGAAAGCCATGTACTGTTCTGTAGATGATTGTTTTGAGGAAATGAAATTGGATAGATGTTTTGTTCCGCTGCATTTGATGATACATAGTAGCTCTGTGTTTGTTAGTCTGTGTGAATTAATTATTTGGAAGATTCAGTTCTGAACTAAATTCCAAAGCTAGATCCTGGTTAGTGCAGCTCCGTCGCGATCCAGCGCGGGCGGGATCCGTCTCGTCTCGGGTCGGGTCGTGACACGGCGTCACATCTTTTCTATGAATGCTCTTTTTCCTTTTCTGTGCTTAACGAGTTAATTCCTGCTACTAAAGGACTTCTGCTTAGACCCTCACTGTTGCATCTCTTTGTTTGGGTTAATAAGCTTTATAAAGGTAAAGCTTCTATTAAAAACTTTTACAAACTCATAATCTGCTGCACCACCTACTTCATTTGGAAAGAACGCAACTCGAGGAGATTTGGAGGTGATTCTCATTGCTCCTCTACCATTTCTCTATGTATTAAAAGAGTGGTTTTTGAAAAAGTATTAAAATGGAAGGAAGCTTTTCAATTACTGGATATGTTATAATGTGCTGGTTTGAAGACTCTGGAGCATTTTCTTTCTCTCTGGATAGAAGCTATGTTTTGGTTTTTGCAAATTTCGCTGGGATACACTCATTTCGCTGGAACTTCTCGGATCCCTTCGTCCCTCTCTGTTTCCTGCAAAGCTTGAACTGGACGATGATGAATCTCCCAAAAGCAGGCCCCTTGGACGGTCTTCGGGCAACCGGGGATCTTTTTTCAGAATGTTCTAAATTTAATCTGAGTCCAGTTCTTTATGGCTTGGGAGCTCGTTCTTCTTTTTCTGTTGCTGCAGGTACCCGAAATTTTTGTGCTGATGACTTCATCAGCTTCATCCGACTACACAGCTGCTGCTTTCCTCCATGTTCCACTTTTGTGATACTTACCACTGTTTTGGTATAGATTTTATAATTATTTGGGTGGTATAGTTGGGGTTTCTTTAGCTTTTTGTCCCTCATAAGGTTTTGTTTTGCTTATGATGGGTGTTTCTTTTTACTTGTAATTTTTACATGTAATCATTTCATTATCTCAATATATGGGCTTAGGCCCCAAATTTTCCCAAAAAAAAAAAAATTAAATAAATAATCATACAACAGAATTTCTACGAGATCTCTCTCCTGATGCTGAGCTGTGACTATCGCTAATTCAGCACTGAATATATATATATATATATATATATATATATTTTATGACGAGGAACCGTGCGCTGTCACACCCGATTTCGTCGAGCGCGCTTGGCGGTCCGTAAACCCCGGCCAACCTAATGGGCCACCCAGGCCACAAACCCAAAGCCGGCGTTTTGATGCCCCCACTTAAGGACCGACTGCCACTCACAGCGCCACACTTTGAAAACGACATAATATTGTAATTAAGCTGTTTGGATATTTAGGCTTTTATTTATTTTACTTATAAACTCACACACAATATATATGCAAGTTTGGAGTCCAAATTTTTTTGATTGATAGCTAAAGATTCCAACTAATAGGTCAAGATGAGTTTTGTGATAGTTAACTTTGCAATTTGCACGAATCTACTTGATATATCATCAAATAAGTATCATGACCGGGCACAAATCTCGGGGAAAAAATTGAGTTGGAAACTTAAAAATTTGAATCTGAGATTATCTGAACTTTGATTTGAGCAAACTTACAGTCAATTGAACGTCTAAAAATTATGAATCAAACGATATCAAAATTGACTCAATCTAAGCCCAAATAGGTCTAAATCAAAGACCCGAAGTGTGTTTGGAGTGTTCAATCCATAATTTCAATTACCAAACAGTTTCCAAAAGTGACATGCTTATGGTCAAATCGAGTGGCTCGACGAGACAAATCCAACGAGTCCAAGATTGTCAATTCTAATATTGTTAAGACATTCAAATGCTTAATAAACAGTCAATGATCAAATGATTCGACATGGGTCGGAATGGGAACGGAGAAATATTTTTCTTCTCAGATCGGCGGAAATATGGAGGTTTGGGAGAAGATATTTTGAAAAAGCTATCAACAAAATAATAATTTTTTCGCCAATTCAAGCCCGACATGAAGAAATTACGGCCAAACAAACAAGACCTACATCTGCCACAACTTTTTTCCAACCACCTCTACACAGACATAACTGTCGTTAATCACTTCTATAATTACATAAATTTGTACACTAATCAATATAATTATATCTAAACCTTAAAAATAAGCAACTAAAATAATATTATCAAATAAATCCCTAGTCAGAATAAAATATTTATCAATAGCTATTTTTTTCTTACAAAGGAGACGAGCATCTAGTAAGTAAACACGATTACAGTTAGGCGTAACTGCTCTTCATATTAAGCAGAAGATTGCTCTTAGCTGTCTGACAATGATGTTTTAATTAATAACGGAATCAAATCTCTCGCAACAAATTAATCTGAACCATTAATCGTTTAAAAGACAATTAATTAGATATTAAATCAGCAAAATATATTTCTCGGTGAAAATATACAAAGGAATTGAATGAGATTATTTAAGAAAACTAAAATCATTACAATTACATCACCATTAATTAATAATTAGAGCTCAATAGGAAAACATCGGAGAACCGATGATTTCTTCTTTTTTGGGATTCTGAACTGAGCTTGAAGCTTCGGAAAAATTACTTATAAAAACCAACTCGGCAACGCTGCGGGGAGAATTCTCCGGCGGTGAAACTTTCAGCATTCGTAGAAATGGACGAGCTCGTCGAGCGAATCGGGCTGAGGGTCGGCGTTCTCGAGCATCCACAGGAGGTGCTCGAAGAGCACCACTTCGCAGCCGACGACAGTGTCGCCGCCGCCGCCGGCGTCGGCACCGCTGTCAGAGCGCTCAACGAGGTTCTGGAAGAGTGGGTGCTCGACGAGGTCGCAGTTCACGATATAACGCCGGCGAGATTTTCCGACGTATACGGGATGGAATCCGGCGGGTACATCGTCGCCGTGGAAAGAAGCAGCATGCCACGCGTCGTCTTCCTGCGAACGGTCAGATCCTCCGCCGCCGGTGCGGCTGATGCGGTTAGATGAGTTCCACCGCTTTATCATGCACCTGAGCTTCTTCAGCTTACCGTTCTTCGCCATCGCCGGTCTGCGATCGAACTCGGATGGAGGATAGTTTGAAGGATGGGGAAGAGGTACATGAAAGAAGAGAAATAACTTATTTATATCAAAAGAAGTAGATGGGGCCCACTTTCTTGGGTTGCCAGCTTGGCCTCAATGGCAGCTAGCACAGTAAAAATCTATCAATTATCTTAAATAAAATTCATTTTCTTAATTATTAATATGGAATATTAAATAAGAATATATATTTATATATATATATATATATATATATATATATATATATATATATATATATATATATATATATATATATATACATATATCATGGCCCGTATTTGATTGGACCCCACTTAAAGAAGAATTATTACGTCCTCCGACCGGATGCAGAAGAACATCCGGTTGTAGGCAAAATTGCGCCTATACCGAGGTGTACCGAGTTTTTTGAAAAAAGTTCCTTACACCAGACGAAATAAAAGTTCTCACTTAAGATATGCTGCCGCTTGAGCGAAATTGAGCACAGGTTGGGAGTTCCCAAGTGTACTCGTTCCCCAACCAAACTAAGCACCGATGAGTTACCTTATATATTTGAAAACTTCCCTTTTATTTATTTGACTCATATTGACTATTCTTATATAAGTTAGTTTAATTCTAGAGTATCATATTATTCTAATTTATTTCAAGATTATATAAAATAGATTCAAAATAGTCTCTCATATTATAATTCTAATATAAAATTGATCCCAAGAAATTATTTAGAATTAATTTTGTATTACCGAGAGGCTAGGCTTAATTTGGGAACGTTTTTTTATTGCTTTCTAAAACGGAGTTTTAATACAAAAATAAAAAATTTTGTACAAAAACTCTATTTTAGAAAGCAGTAAAAAAGCCGTCCCAAACGGAGCCTAAATATTCATTTAGGATCTTTTTGACTACTTGTTAAAGCAACTTTTTAGCTTTTTTTATTAAAAACTAATTTATAAAATAGTATGAAAGATATCTCAAACAAAATCTAAATTATAATAACATTATACTCTGAGATTAAAGTAATCATTTATGAAAAGTCATGGACTATTTTGAAATTTAACTATATTAACATATAAAAATAATTTTAATAATTATATTTTTTATTAAAAACTTAAAATTAAAGCCATTCATGAATCAATATTCATTTATTATTGAATACATACCTACGGAATGATATAAATAAAGCCAATTCCACATACAATAAAATGATAGATAATCATACCAATTTTTTTCATTTGAGAGGTTTAATTTTTCCATTTGAGCGTGCTAAATTTTATCTCAACAAGACCAAGTAAATTTGTGTATTTACATCATATAGAATTGTGCGCGCTGGACGCCTATGTAAAAACAATAATCAGATTAATTATCAAATTATAGATTTTTTAAAATATCATTAAAAAAATATTAATTTGATCGAGTAAAAGGAGCATTCCTTAGATAATTAAATAAGTTAATAACGTGGCATAGGTCTTGGGGTTTTTAGAATAAAAAAAATTGTATGAAGCTTCTTTTCTATTTTAATGAATATAAAAAGTATAAGAATAAAAATATTCACTATAAATTAATTAATATAATATAACAATTTCATCGTTAATAACATTATAATTTCTTATATTTTTTACATTGACTGTTTGTCTTTGGTATACGTATGCATATATAAGTTTTTTATTTTTAATAAGGCAAGATCTATGACATCATAAATGGACACAAATCTCAAATCATAAAGAAATTCCTTATATATAACTGCACAATATCATTTTCTTTGCATTTAGATTCGTGTGTATCATCATTAATGAACATAGATCTTATTATACAATTAATTAAAAAAAAAAACATCATTTTTTTAGAATGTTAGAACTCATTGCGAATAAATCCACACACACTTCAAATTCGCAAGATTTAACTCTTAGTTAATTATCAAAGCTCTCAACCAACACATCAAATTGAGTTGCGTCATTGAGGATTTCTGTCTAAGATCATCTCTAACTGAAATCCTCATTTTACACTCCAAAATACAATAATACTTTAAAATACAGTAATTCATCTCCTACTGAGCTTCATTTTTAAAATAAAAAAGAATAAACCAAGTATATTCTTTCTCCAACCGGAAAAAAAAAATGAAAAAAATTATTGACATTGCACAGTTTGCCTCGCGCAAAATGGTGTTGAATCTGACGTTCGATTGGAGCTCCGCGGCCATTGCAGACTCTTGTTTGGGATTCAGTTGGAAATGCCCTAACTAGTTAAGCCTTTTGTTGTTGTATTCTCTATCTTCAATGGATGGTCCAAACTTGGCAACTGGGTGGCGATTATTTTCTTCCATTTTGGAGTAATTTTCATTTTCTGATTGCTTGGAAATTTGCAGGTTACAATGATATTTTATGCTTTGTGATTGTGGATCTTGACTCTGTCGGCATATGTTTGTACGACCCTTTTCATTTATAGAATAAAGTCTTTGATTAAAAAAAAATAATGTACAAGATTTGCTAGGAGTCTAACTAGCCTCTATATTCATGGGCGGATCCACCCTAGTCTTAGGGTGGGCAAATTTTTTTTTTTTTAAAATTTATAGGATTTTTTTTTTATTTAATATTTATAGGAGTTTTTTTGGAATATTTTGATATTTTAGGCACCCCCCCCTCCCCCCCCCCCCCCCCCCCCCCCCCAAAAAAAATATATTTTTTGCCCTAATTTTATCAATCATAGGCATTTTTGTCCATCCCCACAAAAAAAAATTTTTTTTGCCCACCTTGAAAAAAGAAGCTGGATCCGCCCCTGTCTATATTGGCCTTGTTTGCTTTATTTGGCTGTAAAAAATTTATATGTGGCCATGTGATTGATACTTGCCTCTTTTGTTGTTTAGAGGAGCTTAGAGATTGATGAAATATATAAAATTATCATGCATGCATGCATGTTACTTCATTATGGCTTAAAAACCAAACATACTAAAGTAACAAAAAAAATTATTATAAACTTATTTAACAGCAAATCCAAACAACTTCTAAAAGCACCTTACTCTGAAGTCTGAACCAATGAGCACTGATGCCTTTAACGATAAAAAATTTGTAAGCACTATCTTAAGCCATCTGATTGAAATCACCGAAGGAAAAGAGCAAAGGAACCGCACACAATAATTGTGTCGGTGGGTGCATAGTTCTTTGTTAGTTCAATCAATCAGACCTAGGGGTGTCAATTCAGGTCAGCGGGTCGGGTTCGGGTTGAACTCGAATTGACCCGGTTCTAAACGGGTCGGCTTTTTCAACCCGGACCCGACCCGCTCGGGTTGACACGACCCGACCCGCATTTTTGAAATACTCCCGGTGACGCAGCGGCAGTGGCCGAGAAGCGGCGGGCGGCAACGGCAGGCGGCAGCACGCAACGTAGCGAGCAGCAGCGAGCGACCGCGACTGCGCGACGCTTCTGGTTCGCCAGTTCGCGCCTCGGGACACACCGCGGGTTCTCGCGGTCCGCGCCACCGCGCAAAGGCCAGTGGCCACAGGCGCACAGCGCTTCAGCCTTCTGGACGCTTCGGGACTCGGGATGCTTCGAGCGGCACGCAAACAGCGAACTCGGGTTCGACCGTTCGACCGGGAAGCGACACGGGCAGAGATTTTCGGGTTTCCGGGTAAACCCGAACCCGACCCGTTTTTAAAAACGGGTCAGTTTGTTGAACCCGAACCTGTCCCGTTTCACAAACGGGTCGACCCGAACCCGGATTTTTCTGAGTCGGGTTCGGGTCAGGTTTCGGGTCGGGTCAAAAATTGACACCCCTAATCAGAACAGTGTAGTTGGAGGAATTAATTAATGAACTGTAAGCAAATAAAACAACTTACACTTAAATAGATTTGGCTAATCCCGAAGAAAAAAACCTGGATGGTTTGAATGAGATGGCTTCTCTTATGTTTCTTTTGGGATGAATTTTTTATTGCTTCTTACAACAATTTTTTAGTATAAAAAATTAAAAAATTATTTTAAAAAAATAGTAAAAAAATCGTCCCAAACAAAGCCTTAGTCTGAACATTCATAAAGCGAGTTTCTCTTTACTTTATAACGAGAAACTAGTTGCAAAAACCATGGCGCCAGCCATAAAAATTAGTAAATTTCTTTAATGCTGAAGAAGGTGTTGTCAAATGCTTGAATAATTCCTTCTTCAACTACTTAAATTGTTTTGGTCAATTAAGACAAATTCATACATACATTACATATGCAAAACTCGAATTCAAGACCTCTTGGTTGGTAGTCAAAGCTCCCAACCAATTGACCAAGATGAGTTGCGTGCAAGGACTAAATTTGAATTTGAGGCAAGTGCTACAGAGATAGCAAGATAAATTGCTAAATTTCTAAAATGAGATGCGTGGATTGCGAAAGAATTGCTCATCTTTAGTTCTACGAATGTGTTCATGAATAAAGAAGAGGAAATCATTTGCTCCATATATAGCTTAGACGATTTGGTTTGAGGATGATGACAATCTCCATAAAGACATTGATCATGAAGCCATTACAATAATGACTCCATTGTAGGTTTAGTTTGAATATGAATTTGACCTAAAAGTAGCAATCTTTAGTCCATAATGATGACTCCATAATAATGACTCCATTGTAGGTTTAGTTTGAATATGAATTTGAAAGCCTTAGCTAGTTGTATGAAGGACAAAGATTGCTTTGATCATGGAGCCATTATTAAGGGATAGAGATTTGTGTGGCTTTATAATTATGGACTAAATTTTAGGTTAGGTGACCTAAAAGTAGGCTTAATTTACTACATGATTGAAATTTTAGGTTAGTTTATAACTTTTTACTAACTCTCAATGGCTATGTAAACATCCTCATAAATGTTAAGGCCTATGTAGATTCATTAATTGTTATCCGACATATCCCCAATAAACAACTATTCTACTGTTGCCTGCATTTTTTGTATATATATATATATATATATAATATATATATATATATATATATATATATATATATATATATATATATATATATATATATATATATATATATATATAAATTAATTATCAATATTACACTATAAATACAACTTATAAATATTAACAACATAAATCATCATCTTGATTAGGGTCAATTTTGGATAAATGGGTCGGGTTCGGGTTGAACCCGAACCTGACCTGACATTATTCGGGTCAACCCGAACTCGACACGATTTTTGCAAACGGGTCGATTTTCTGGAACTGAATTACCCGGTGCCAACAAAAACTCTTGTTTTCGGGTCCAAAAACAGGTCAATCTCTGTTTTTCGGGTCAAATACGGGTCAATCTCGGATAGTCGGGTCAAAAACAAATTTTCATGTTAAAATGGGTCAATTTCGTGTCAAGGGGTCAACCTGAATCTGACCCGTATTTTCAAACAGGTTGAATTGTTGAACCCAAACTCGATCTGTTTAAGGTTTAGGTCAACCCAAACCAGAAATTTTCGAATCGGGTTGGGTCCAATATTGACACCCCTAATCTTAATGTATTCTGTTACTTTATCCTTTCATTCACTATGTTGTTGACCACTCTTAGGGATTATGATTTTTTCATCTCTAGTTGTTCAATCACTCCAAATAGGAACAAACAACTCAATAATGACTTCATGTGCTGCCTTTGTCTCCTTCTCATGAGCTAAGACATATCACAAGCAAAAGGCATATCACTCGCCATTCTCTTCCAATGCATCTTCTCTTTCATTGAGGATAAATTATTCTGTGTGGAGACCGGACGCAAAATATTTTCTGGAGATCAACCAGAATGCGCCGCATTCGTAGTATCGAGCAGTACCGAATTACGATACTAAGCACAAAAATGATGCCCTCACAGAATAATTAATCCCCATTGAGAGCCACATGGCCCCTTTGTAAGGAAAATACCTCTTTTCATTGTCACACCAGAGAAGAAATTTTTATTATTTTCTTAAAAACATAATTTTTAGTGTGGGCCATGCACATCACCTCCTCTCTCTTTCTCTTTCTCTTTCTCTCTCTCTCCCCCCTCTCCTCGCCTCTCCTGATTTTTCTAGAGGCTTCTGCAAACAGGCCACGGCATCGGCTCTCCCGCTGCTGAGACTTCTCTGGAACTTTCGTCTCGCTTTCTTTAAATTCCTCACAACCGTCGTCGAACAAACCCTAATTTAAGAAAACCATAATAACAGCGTTAAAGTTTCATCGAAGAAATGATTTTTCTGCCAGACTCGCTTCATATTGATTCGGGTATCAGCAATTTGCTGCACATACCAGAAGCCCTCGAGAAGATGGCGGCATTTCAGCCAGCTCGGGGCCATGACGGCCAACGTATCTACGACGGTGGTAGCCGCGCCGGAGATGATGGGGGGATTGGCAACGTGCCGGTTGACATTCTCGAAAACGCTAATAACTATACTTTCTTCTTTGACGTTCCCGGCCTCCCGAAGTCGGAGATCCAGGTTAGTGGCCAATGAGCAAATTTTAGGCGGGGAAATTAGGGTTTTGTTCTGTTTTTTCATCAGGGGTTAGGGTTTTATACTTGAATGTTTATTGGCTGGTAGTGGTTTTTAGGGTCTCTTAAATTTTGAGGTTTCTTGATGTGAGAGTTTGCGATTTGTTAAAGAAATAGTGGATTTATTCGTCTTATTTGTTTAAAATTTTGTGTGAAATAAAATATTTATATCGGTTTTTTCTTATAGGCACTGAGATCAACAAAGTTATTTTCTATGTACTTAGCTTAATTGAATCTTCTTGTTGTGATTTTAAAGGTGAACCTGGAAAACGAAAATATACTGGTTGTTAGGAGCAACGGGAAGAGGAAGAGAGAGGACGGAGAGGAGGAAGATGGTAAGTATCTGCGGCTGGAGAGGAAGGCGTCGCCACCGAGGTTTACAAGGAAGTTTCGTCTACCGTATGACTCTAATGCTTCTGCGATCACAGCTAAGTGTGAGGACGGCGTGCTGACGGTGGTGGTGGAGAAGCTGCCGCCGCCGCCAGAGCCGAAGACGGTGGAGGTGACGGTGGTCTGAGAGGGGATCGGGGTACTCGGAATTTGTAGGTTTTTAGGGTTTGTGAAGGTGTCGGGAGGGTGTTCTCTCTCTGGCTCTCTCTCTTGATGTTTGTTTTCTAGTTTATTTTTGTAAAAGAATGGTCATTTTGTAGTTTTCTTCTTGGGTAATTTTGGTTCGCTTCAAAGAGAAGTGCTTTGATGCCTGTTTTAGAATTTAAAATATTTTAATTATTGGATGAACTTTATATATTAAATTAAATTATTGAAGTAATTTAAGGTTAATGTAATATAAATTTTAATTTATTTTAATGCATGTTACTCATTTTAAATCTCTTAATGGAGAAAAAAAGATTCATGTAGCTCTGATGCCCGCATGTTGATTGGAACTCTCAGCTGACTCATTGCAAAGGAGAAGGGCAACAGGGCAACCTGCCTCAATGCGGAACTTTTATTACGTCCTCTGACCCGGCGTAGCTCTACGTTCGATCAGAGGATTGTTACTCGGTTTTTGCTCAGTATTTGTTCGGTATTGCTAGGTATTGTTTGGTAATAACGAGGAATACCGCTATGTGAAGATCAATACCGAGAAATACAGAGCAATACCAAATAATCTAAAAAAATACCAAGTTTTTTTAGAAAAAATTATGTATTTTTTTTAGAAAAAATTCGGTATTTTTTGAGATTATTCGGTATTGCTTGGTATTTTATCTTCACATAATAGTATTTCTCGTTATTGTTGGTATTGCTCAGTATTTGTTCGGTATTTCTCGTTTTGTGCCTGCGATCTCGTTAAAATGTAGCTGTTATAGCAATTGTGTTTTGATAGCGCATTTGCTATAGTAATTTTGCTTTGATCTACTGTAGTCAAAGAGAAATTCATATGCATCTCTCTATTAGGTGTTCAATTTAAGAGAAATTATTTTGTGGGAACCCAAGATGAGAAGAACAGTTCTCTGTGCTTTTATTTAATTTTTTTTTTTTTTGGGAAATTGCTTTTACTTTTCACAAAGAAATCTGATGATTCTCCCTCAATAGAATAATTTCTTCTCAATGAGAAAATGCATAACACATATAATTTCCTATTTTGAAAAAAAAAAACAGAAATCGATTCACAAGTCAGTATATATAATTATTAATGAAATTATAAAAAGAATAATAAATTAAAAGATAAATAATAATAAAAATAAAATAAGATATTATTTTAAAATATTTTAATAATTTCATATCTGAACTTTTGTATTTTAAATATAAATTTATTAATATTTTTTAATTGAGTTAGGTCATAAGCTAAGAGTTAGATGAAGGAAAGCACAAATTTGACTTGTATGTTCATCGAATTTGACTTACGAGTCATTTATTGAGACCTTAAACTGACTTGGCTCAAACCTGTATTTTTTTTTTGGGGTATTGTTGAGAATTTATATTTGCTGAAAAAGGTTTAACAAGTAAAATTAATTAACCGAGCAGAGTATCGTTGGACTGTCTCCTGTCAATTTTCTTTTTAGTTCCAAACTTCAAAGTCTAATAAGCCAAAGTTGAAAAGGAAGATAAGAGACTATTTTTGGGTAACTTTAAGAGCCATAGCTCAATTTAAATTAATAAAATAGATTAAGGTTTCGTTTGGGACGGTTTTTTTATTGATTTCTAAAAACGGAATTTTAGTACAAAATTTTTACTAAAATTCCGTTTTAAAAAACAATAAAAAAAGCCGTCCCTAACGAAGCCTAAAACAATAAATTCACAAGACAGATAAGGATAGAAATTACAATTATATAAAACAGAAGCTCTATGAGAGAAAAAAAAAAGAGCAACATAAAGAAATTATGCTAAAACCTAGAATATAGCATAGAATGGGGATTGAAATGGGATTCAGAGTTAGAAGCTCAAATAGAAAATTAAGAGTTTAAAACAGAGAGCTCCATCCACTCTAAGAATTTAGGTTAGATTTAAAACAATTTTCTTACTAATTTTATAAAATAGTTTTTTAATACAAAATTTTCTAATAATTAAAAAAATGTGTTAAAAATTGCTTTAGAAAGTAATAAGAAAATCATTCCAAATAAGACCTTAGTCGCTTGCGGGTAAATAGAGGCACAGGAGAAATTATTTAGTGCAGATGCCGAATGTCGTCCAAAGACCAATCAGAATGTGCCACGTCACCTCCTGCTCGTTACTCGGCTCGGTACCCAGCTCCGTACTACTCCTTGACTCATTCTAGTTGATCTCTGAACAGTAAATTGCGTTCGGTGTCCACACATAATAATTTCTCGATGATAAGACAGTGATACAAGAAGATATACGTCCAAAGGATAGTCAGTGCCGGAGCAAAGACATGGCAGTACAATAAAACCCATCGCACATCAATGCCAACATGAATTTCAGTAGTATAATGGACGCATTACATTTTTTCCCACTATATTACACACTTTATTACATTTTTTCCTACTTGGAGAAACAACAAAATCAATGTAAACTTCTGTACAACCCACAGGCTTCTCAAAATTGAATAAATCAAAGGATTCACCTACCAAAACCAAGGAAAATTTCATTAACCAAAACACTCTGTACAAAAAATCTCTATAGATTTCTAGCTTATCTGCATTCCCTAGCTACCCCATTGGGTTTCACACTTCTTCTCACGCCAAGACTGACCTGCAAAACTGTATTTCACAAGTACACTATTCCCGAATAGGTCTAGAGATCTTATGTGCTGGTTTTGGGAAGAAGTAGATGGCCAATATGGCGCATAAGCTTAGGCCGACAGCTCCATCAAATGGATGCCAAGGATGGAGGCTGGCAAGCCAAGGAGGAGTCTTGGCCCTGTAGGACAAAAAATTGCCGTTCTGAATGACAAAATTGGCAGCCATTAAACCTGTGCGGATGCCAACAGGGGCTGCAAGCTTGCCATGAGCTCTTTCCTTGATGCCAAAGAGAAATATAGATAGGAGAAGGAATCCTGGCACCGATGAAAGCGATCTGCAAAGGGATTCATAGAAACAGATTATGAAACTTTCAGACTATAAAGCTTTTATGCTGTCATGTTTAAGAATGTGCTGCTTATACGGTGGTTAAGGTTGAGAATTTTAATTGAAAGATTTGAAGAACTCTTGAAAATAGGTCTTTTTTTGGTTAAAATGATCTCTCAAGTATGGGTCAAAACCACCTCAAATTGAATTAGGATTGATGGGTCAAAACCAGGTCAAATTGAATTTGAATTGAGCCAAATATGAATTGAGGAAGGTAGCTCGATTGAAGAACTTTACATTTTATAGTTTGCATTATCTAGATGCACTGAGGTTATATATGTGAATCCAAAAAATGAAATGGATTCATATGTAAAAATGAACCATAGCTCTCTTCTTTCAATGGATTTGTAACACTTCAATTTATGGAAAATGAATGATGAATGAATAGAGTTTTTTGTCGCAATTCATGCAACCTTGTTAAGATGGGTTCAAAAGTATGGCGTGTCAGCGTATGCTATCTTAGATGCCAAGTACTTCCTTCTTCCTTGTCAGGGTCTAGGAACCTAAGTTAAGTTATTGTGATTAACGTTCTCTTTCTAATTCTTCCATCTTCCCTCATTATTCCACAGTTCTTCGTGTGCTACAGCTACTCCCTACCACCACCTGCATTAATAAACCAACCCACTCTCTTTGCACATGCCACCCGGCAATTCCAATATGAAGAAATTGTTTAGGGGAAATTTTATACCTTGGAACCATTCTATATATATATATAATCTAATTAACTATAATAAATAGAAGAGGAAAGTAATTCCATCTAATTGATTTTAATAATTATACCCCACGAATCTTCAAATCAATCCCACAAATCTTGATGTCATAAGAGTAAATCTCCAATTGCAGCCCACAGATTGCTGACCTGTCAAAAGCCATGGGCCCTATCCTCGTCATGTGATTCAACACTACCCCTCAAGTTGGGTTGTACAGGTTGTACAATCCTAACTTGCAAACAAACTTGTCAAGCGGAGAGCTTAGTAGTGCCTTTGTTAAAACATCGACAAGTTGTTCATCAGTTGGGGTATATACAACTTCAATTTCTGAGTTCTCTATATTCTCAAATATGATGTGTCTATTAATGGTAACATGTTTTATTCTATCATGATGTACTGAATCCTTGACCATACTGATTGTTGCTTGCTTGTCACATTTCAACTTTATCATGCCTTTAATCTTTATTCTCAGTTCAATCAATACTTGTCTGATCCAAATACCTTCAATAATAGTAACTGCTAATGCTCTCAGTTCAAATTCTGCACTGCTTTTGGAAACAACAAATCACTTCTTGCTCCTCCATATCACTAGGTTCCCCCACACAAATAAACAATATCCTGTGGTCGATCCACTGTCAACCTGGCTTCCTTCCCAAGCTGCGTAAGAATGAAGGATCAATTTTCTATCTTTATTTTTCTTGAATAATAGCCCTTTTCCAGGAGTGTTCTTGAGATATCTCAAGATTTGATATATTGCCTCCATATTCACCTTCATAGGATCACTCATATATTGGCTCACCATGCTCACAACAAACCCAATATCTGGACGGGTGTGGGAGAGGAACATAAGCTTTTATACAAGACATTAATATCTTCCTTTATCTATTGGAACCCCCTCATTTTCTATCCCAAGTTTCTTCTTAAGATCCATAGGTGTACTGGATGGTTTACATACCAGCAGGCTAGTCTCCTTCAATAGGTCTAAGGTATACTTGCATTGGAAAACAAATATATCTTTGCTTGATTGAGCTACCTCCATACCAAGGACATATCTAAAGTGATCCTAGATCTAAGTGTCAATCTTCTCCAAATTCAGTTCCTGAAAAATACATACATTATTTGAGGAAATTGTTAAGCAATATTATAATAGGTCAATTTGCTAATGGAAATCAGATTATAGGAGAAAAAGTTGTCGGAACTAGAGTAGGTCTCTTTAATGGGCCGTCTCTTAAAGAAGAAAGTTATGGAGTTGATGAGCCAAGACATGATATAATGATTCTCTGCTTTCCATTTTCTATAGAGAGGATCAGTTTGCGGTGGTGTAGTAGCTTCACCAGTGAGATAGTCCTATTTCCCTCTCCTGCAAATAAACATTCTCACCGATTGAGACCATTGCAAAAAATTTTGCCCTTTAAATCTGTGATTTGTGACGAGAGGAAGAAAAGAAGAGTTGTCTGCAGATCCAACATTTCTGATGTTTGAACTGGTAATATTTGGGTAGGAGAATGAGATCTCGCTATCTATAGAGATGCTTGGGTTTCCTCAGTTGAAAGAGAAGATGAATTTTGAGCAAAGGCTACCGGTGCTTGAAGAGAGGCTATCGCAGGATGATGGAGAGTTACCGCCGGCTGAAGGTTGGAAGAAATGGATAAAGGTTTTTCGTTGGCACTTAGAGAAGACTTAGAATTTTTCTAAGCTCTGATACCGGGAAAAAAATTTTTTAGGGGAAAATTGAATTTGAATTTTATTCCTTGAAATTATTATATATATATACATACACACTAGGAGAATAAATAGAAAAAGAAAGACACTTAATTTAATTAATCATAATAAACAAAAGAGGAAAGTCATTTAATCTAATTGATTCTAATAATTATATCCCATGGATGATGGAATCAATCCCACGGATCTTGATGTCAGAAGAGGAAATCTCCAATTGTAGCCCATAAATTATTGACCTGTCAAAGTTGTGGCCCTCCATTGATGTGTGATTCAACACAATATCTCCCTCTTATTTTTAATTTTCCTAATTACCACTTCCTTTTACCTAAAAATACTCCCTTCTTATTTTAATAAAACAATCATCTCTTTTAGTATGTCACATCATATCCCATCAATCTCGCCCTCTTAATCCACACATGGCCCCTTTTCTCACAATATCTTCCAGCTCAGATGGACACAATCTCATTTTCTCTTTCCTAACTAATTAATATTCGCATAAAAAACTATCACCTATTTAATAAACCTTCCCCTCCGTAAACATCCCATCAACTCCTATCGCTCACCAAACATATGTATGAAAGCTACAACTTACCTGAGTTAAAATTTTTATTTAATAAGTTGAATATTTCAATCTCTAATTTAAATCAGAATGCTTAATCATAAATTTATTAAAAAAATTCTCAACATTTATTACTCCAATTAATGAATAGTTAATCATCTTTTAAACCTCTAAAAACATGCCGTTTTAGCCAGTGGAATAATTAATCATGCCTTGATACGTATTTGGAAATCCTAGTCTTTTTTTATGTCTTTTAAAATTTCATGTCAATGTGCTGAGGTTCGTATTTTCTTTATGAGATCATGCAAGGCTATAGACCACAGCTACAAAAGGCATAATTAAAAGTTTATAAAATAAAATTAGGATTACATAATTAAAAGACTTGATTAAAAAATATTAGAAATGACTTTTGTTTATTAGATTTGAATGAGAATTTAACTCTTAATAGGACACAATAAAAAAAAATGATTCAAATTGTCAACCCCACATAACGTGATAAAGACTTGATATTGTTGTTATGGTGAAAATGCCTTCATATATTCTTCTCCTATAATGAACTGATCAAAGAAAATTATTGTCTCGTCTATTCAGTTTATTTTATAATTATGCAGCAAAATATGAGGGTTGCACCATTATAACATTTTCAATCGTGTAAAATTTTTCAGTTGACAAAATAGAGGTTGCCTATATGTAGGATCATCAAGCCATATGTAAATAAAAATGATTTTGAATGAAAAGGAAAGTTGATTGAAAATAATAACAAGATCACGCTGGACAAAGAATGGGAAAAAAAAAACTTAACAGCTAGCTGTAAGGAAGAACAGAACAAAATGCACAAGTCTGAGGGCTTACCTTTGAATTAGAGCAAAGACGATCCCAGAAATCATTATAGCACGATAATATCCCATTTCAACGGCTATCTCCTCAGCCAACCAAGACCTGAATAATAATTCTTCAACAACAGAAATACCAGTTGCAGACACAATTCCTTGAAATGTTAAGAGCAGCAAACTCCCATAAACTCTCAACAAAACAATAGCACCTGATGAGGACGAAGGTAGTACCGTTGTGGAAGCAAAAGAAACAAAACCTAATAATGCATTAACTGAATGAATGCATGAGACTATCATAATTCCTCCAACCAAACCCTTAAGAAAATCAAAAACCTGCAAGAAGAAGAATAAATCAAAACAAATTCTCTGTTGTTGAGTTGTTTTTAAAGGTTATCAAATATTCTTAACCTAAAGCCAACCTTTTTATTATATAGATAAAAAGAATTTAGCCAAAATTAACTCATTTATCATATAGATCATGTGATTTTTTTTATCAATATGACCCATTTAACCCAAACACAATCCATTTTAACACAAAAATGACCAGTTTAACTTAAATCTAACACGTTTAACCCAAGCCTAAATGATAACGAGTTTTCGAGTCAACTCGAATCTAACCCAAAAATTAATCATAACAAGATTTCCAACCCAAACTCAACCCAAAAATTAATCAGGTCAACCCTAATTTGGATTTTTTGAGTCGGGTTCGGGTCGAGACGTTTATTAACAACTCCACCCTCGCCTCCCCTAAATAATTTTTTTTTTGATACATCTTTATATATATATATATATTAGATAAAATAATAATGAATTACCGTTGTTTAATGTTTTAAAAAGCAAAAATTCAATTAATGCCCACTTCAAATCATAAAACTAATTTATGAGCCCCCTTCAGAAATTTCCTGGCTTCTTCACTACCACGATTCAAAGTTAAATGATATTTTATAGGTATAACCCAGGAAAAATCTAAAATAAATATATCTTAAATTTCTTCGAATCCCAGCCTAACCAAAAGTTTCAATTTAACACACTCGAATTCCAACAAGAGCAAGCTTTCAACCTTAGGAACCTTAGGTCAACAAAAATAATAAATTTCCAACTTTAAAAAACCTGTTTGAACACTATATGTAAGCCTCCATTTTATTAGCTGCAATGCAAAGCTTAGAAAGATTAAGAATTCAAAATCAGAACCAAGCCAATTTGAACAAGTTTAACAAGCTAGGGCGTTTTGAGCGTCAAAATTGGGCAATTTTTATGTCAAGAGATTCATCCTATTAAGTCAGTCTGAGTGATGGGGAATCTGTGTAGTTTTGGCACGTTCAAACTTTGACATTCCATTCCTGAGTAAAGTTGAGTAGCTGTTCTATTCTCTGGATTCGCTATGAGATGCATGTTTCACATTAGAAATTGTGTTTGATTAAATAGGGAATTTAATGAACTGAACAAATAAGATCTCAAACAAGTTTTTTTAAATAGATGGACATATATTGAACACTGCCATTGACAGTTCCCAAGCCTTAGATAAAAAAAATAGAGAGTTGTGTTAGACAGTCAATAGCTTACATAAAACTTGTCAAATAATCAAGATATGAATTCTTTAATACATTATATTACTATTACGGTGTTCCCTATAAGTGACGCATTGTATAACTTGAATACAATAAAGAGTGTAGAACCATTGCACCGGCGCCAAGGTGCAGTGTTAAATAAACAAGGGTTCTCATATCATGGACGGGTGTGGGAAAAGAAACTATATTATGAAACTAGAATTAGAATAACAACTTGAAATATAAGTCCTCTTATAGGTAAATCAATAAACTAATAGAGATATTATGATTCATAGGATGATAAATATTCTATGTATTAAGGAAACTAAATGTGTTAGAGAAAATACTGAAGATTGATAGTTTATGATTTAAACTATGATATTTCGGTATGAGTCGTAATTGGAATGATATAAATGTGATTATATATAAGAGTTTGAAAGATAATATTGTAGAAATTAATAAAATTAGATATAGAAGTATGGCTTTAAAAATTGCTATAGATGCTAATATTATTAATATTAAGTGCTAATACTTCTTAAATATTAGGGAATTTTAGAATGATTTAGAAGAACTAATATAGAAGATTTCTTTTGAAGTGAGTTTTTATTGGATGAGATTTAAATAAATATGTTGGTAGAGTGATAAAAGATTTTAAAAGTATTCATAGTGGTGGATTTGTGTTTGGTGTGACAAACGAAGATGGAAGGACAATATTAAATTTTACTCTAATTTATAATTTTGTAATTGTTAATACCTTATTTAAAAAAAGAGACGAGCATCTCATAACTTACAACAATTCATCACTTACAAGAATGGACATAGCAAAACCAAGATTTATTATTTTCTTATAAGAAAAATATATTGTTTAGATTGCAAACATTACAAAATTATTCCGAGTATATATATATATATATATATCATCGTTTATTAGTTTTTTTATTTGATGTAAATGGGAGAAATATGAAAAATAAAGTAAAATATTATCCTAGGATTAGATGAGGGTATCTAGAGAAATTAATAAAAATATTTTTGAGAGAATAATTCAAAATCTCAAATTTTTGGTTTGTTCATTAGGAAGCTAATGTTATATAAGGAAAAATAACTAGTGATATTAAGAATATTGTAAACCATGTACTTCGAGTATCAAAAAGAAAAGCTTCCAATAGTAAAAATAGTTGGTGGTGGAATCAAATATGCAAAAAAAGATAAAAAAATATGAACTTTGTTACAAAAATTAATTTAGATGTATAAGCTCAGAAATTAAGAAATATAAGGGGCTCATAGAAAGTCTAAGAAAGTAACTTGTGATGTAAAAAAATTTAGCTTTAGTGATTTATATAATATATTAAATACTAAAAAGGATGAAATACATATGTATAAGTTAGTCAAGCAAGAAAAGTAAAAATCTATATAAGTGAAGTGCATTAAGGGTGAAGAATAAAAAGTGATTTTGTAATAAGACAATATTTAACATAGGTGAATGAAATATTTCAAAAAACTTATCAATGAAGATTGTGCGAATGCGGTTGACTTTTAGTGACCATAACATCATAAATAAAAATAGATATTTTTATTTTTATCGTTATATTAGTTAATCAAAGTTGGATAAATTTTAAAGAAAATAAACTGTGAAGAAGCAGCGGGACCTGATGATATTCTAATAAAGGTGTGAAAATGCTTAGAAGATCAAGCAATTTTTGGCATATTAACTTTTTAATATTATTTTGAAGATGTTGAGAAAATCTTTGGAGAAAGAGATCTCGAATGGAAGAAGTGGGAGAAAGGAAGAGAGCTCACAAATCTTTATTGATTTGTTCTTAAGTATACAACACATCAATTAGTATCATAACCTCAATATAGACCCAGGCTATACATACAACTATACAAAATAATATCTCATATGGAAACCAGTAAAAGACTAAAACCAACATATAAAATTATACCAAATACTAACAATCTCCACCTTAGTCCAATTTTACTATGTATAACAAAGAAAAAACCTCCATACAGTCACATGCTTCTTCTCCACCAGTTATTCACCAATAACAACCCTAAAAAGCTTCTCCTACAATCACTAGCTCTTCCTTCACCTGCTATCCACAAAGAACAACCAAGAAAAGCCTTCTCGCCAGTTGCATCTTCTTCCTCCACCTATTTGCTCGAACTCATGTCTGCTGCGACGCCCTAGCTCCGCTTCCAATCTTGTGAACCCGTCTTTCGTGACTAGCCCGAACTCTCGTACGATCTCCTCCCTCAAGCGGCCTTCTCTCGTTCAGCTTGCCTCTCGTGTCCTAGGTCCGTCTCCCGCACTCCTGCGCCTGGCCTGGACTCCCGCACTGCACCAGCTCCCGAGCTCCAGCACCTGGTCCAACCATGCTTGCCTCCACCAGTCCTGCTTGCGCCTTGGCGTGCTCTTGCCTGCTGTGGGCTCCGAAAAATTCCAATTTTGGGATGTATGATCCCGGGGGAATTTTCAGAAGGCAGATTGGGTTTTAGATAAGACACTACCCAGAGATTTCGCCCTCATTTGGTGAGGACTTTTTGATCTGAGTTCTGGTTTCCTATAGGCGCAAGCCCCTATAGTTAATTACCCCTCCCAATAATAGGAGAGAACTTTCGATTAAGGCTAGTCGTTAAGGATGTCACATAGGTTATGAACCTATCGTATAATAGCAATAGTTTAGGGTTTTGAATCTTGAATTTGGATTTGAATTTTGAAATTTGGAATTTGAAGTTTATCACCATAAACTTAAAACTGGTAGTGGGGGGAATGAAGACGAGCCCGATCAAGATCTCATGGTTCCGTCGTCCCGGGCTGTCATGATCCCTGGTCTACTTAGTCAGAGGAGGTAGTCGACCCAACCTGACAGAAGGCACCTTGTCGGCAGCCATGGGTTGCTTCGTCCAAGAATACCTTGTAGACCTGGATTGGTGTTTGTCCAAGGGGATATATCTGAATCCACCTTAGCTGACAGAGGGCTTGATGCCTATCGAATATACCCTATGATTCATAACTCAAGGGTTTGACGCCTTTAGGGAACATACGGGCTTTGGCCGTGATCGTAATATAGTGGTGCCATTTTGCGGCAAAACCACCAGATCAGAGGGCACGTGCCACGTCCCTGTTGGCAAGAGACTATTTGAGGATGAATCAAAGTGATATATCTGACATGCATTCGCTCTTTGTGAGCTGAGGTTAATTTCAGATTTATCACCCCCGATAAACAGTTGCGGGAGGTGGATGATTTTTAGTTTTGAGTTTTTAAATGATAGATTTTATTTCAGAGATTTGATTGGATTTGAGATTTTGAGATTTGAGATTTGACATTTGAGATTTGAAATTTGACCCCTCCGGTTGAGATTTTCGATCAACACGGCCATCATCGGGGTAAGTTGTTATTTGATTTGAGATTTGACCCCTCCGGTTGAGATTTTCTGTCAACGCGGCCATCATCGGGGTGACATTAAAGTACTTGTATTTTCGTAGGATTTTTGGAGACATTTTATTATACAAGTCATGTCGACTCCAGTCCTTTCAAGGAGGAGGATGAAACTTGAATATTTGTCCCGCGCAGTATTCTCGAATCGTCAAATTTGGGATTTAGATGTGACAATTGGAGCACATGCGGGTTGTAGTATCTGACCCTGCGCAGCATTCTCGACGATTTGAGTTTGTAACTTTAATAGTTCTGTCGGAGCACATGCAGGGAGATATATTTAATTTAGAGGATCATATAAAGGGCATTTTAAAATATTTAAATATGATCCATCTATGCAAATGATTTTATTTGAAAATGACCCGGGATTTTATTTAAGGGTCTACGAACGCCTTCTGTCCGCTTGCATACATGTTGCGGATCCGGTGGCGTTAAAACTTTATGGATTTCAGTTATTGCATTTAGTTTGTTTTGACTTCCATAACTGTCACTTAGCATAGCTCGTAGAGGGTATTTGCTCAATCGCCACTACTTAATCATGCTCGTAGAAGAATTAATTTCTTGCTACAAATCCCTTATTCTTTCATGTAGGAGATTATGCTAGTGTTCATAGGAAAATTGTATTGGTTGCTATGAATCTTCTGTTATCTTCTTTCTTTTCTCCTTTTAATGCATTTCCACCATACTCGTATCTTAAGATGTATTGATGGGTACACAAATCATTGTAATTAGCTCCATGCCATAAACTAACTTGATGATTGAAATTTCATGTATCTTATAAGGATTCATAAATCATCTTGGAGGTGTTATCACAATATCTTAAAAATGCTTTGTGAGAACTGAGATACTTATTTTCAACAGAATTTGTTTAAAAAAAAGAGAATGATGGCATGGAGTATCATGTTCATAACACATTGATTTTTTTAATCATATGAGACTATTGAACAGATGTTGAGGGTGTCTTGTGATCCATAACAGATTACTTATGTGATTACGGATGATATTGCTATATATCATTATAGCTATAGAATCATCATTTTTTTTAATTATTACAACTTAAGTTGCTTGCATTAAATGATTCTATAATTATAGTTTGACAATTTGATTCAATAGCAATTTTCATATTTCTCTTATCTTGCGCAGACTTGCTTATCAATGTTAAGTCACTTCTCTTCGACATCGAATTTTCTAAAATAACATTGAAGGTTTTAGAGAAGTATGGAATGAAATAATTATACTAGCATTTAAATATTCACTATTTAAAATGCTTGATGTGTACCCATTTAACTTTTAAATCAATATAAGCATCTTTATGTTGATTAACATACACAACTTTTGAACCAAGATGCTCATTATCACTTTTCAATTTGAAGTTAAAATATTATCAAGTTTTCTCAAATTGTTTATGAAATTAACACCCTTTATGATTTAATAATGGATCAAATAACTTTGTTATTCTTGGAATGTGAGGTATTGATGAAAACCTCTTTTTGAACCACATATCAAGTCAATTTCAAATTAAATTAGATCTGAGTTCGTTTTGAGTGTAGGTCAAACATTATTCATTCAAAATTTATTTAAAATTGATTTTAAATTCGAATTTCGTTCAAATCAATTTTTTTTTTAATTTTATTGCAAGTCCTTTATTGTTCACTGAAAATTTTGGCAGCCTCCCGGCGTCGCCTCCCCACCGAGGGAGAAATCGGGACGGCATTACCGTAGTTTCTTCCTACCCGGACCTAAGGTCGACGGCATAGGGGCTTCGAATTTAAATCATCCCACCAGGATCTAAGATCGACTGCGTGAGGTCTTCAATTTGGATCCATCCCGGCCGGATCTAAGATGCGACGGCCCGGGGTCTTCAAATTTTAAAACCATCCCGGTCGGACCTAAGGTACGACGGCCGAGGTCTTCGACACCTGTTTTAAAAATTTTCTCATTTCTCACCCACATATCTCTCTTTTTTTTTAAATTAAATTAAATTAAATATATAATATTATTATAATAATAAGATATATATATTTTATTATATTACATATATATATATATATTATAACAGAAAAATTTTACATATATATGTATATATATAACATCATCTTATATATATATATATATATATATATATATATATATATATATATATATATATATATATATATATATAACAGATGTTTATATTATAATATATAACAGATGTTATATTACAATATATTATATATTATAATACTTTTATATAATAGAGAGTGGGAGACGGAAGAAGCAAAGCGGAAGAAGCCCGATCGGGCTAGGTCACGCACGGCGAAGCTTTGGGAGCGGAGACGGCGGTCGGCGGCGGATCGGCGACCTGGGCGACGGCGTCTGCTCAGGCGGGAGGATGCGGTCGGCTCAGGAGGGAGAACGGGGTCGGACGGGGTCGGCCAGAGTCGAAAGGGGTAAGCCGGTTTCCTTCTTCTTGCGGTTCCTTTCCTTCCTCTGATCGTGTGAGTGCGTATGTGTGCGTATGTGAATGAGCGAATGAGAGAGGATTTTATGTCGTGAGTATGTCGGTTTGCTGAAACGTTGTGTCCGATCGTTTATGTCGATGGGTTTGTCGGTGGGGAGCCGTTACAGTCAACACCTGCGCAAACCCTTGGTGATTTCAAAGAATAGCCTTCGTGCCGCAGTAATTCAGTCTCCAAGAATTGTTATTGCACGGTTCTTTCTGTTGAGCAAGCTTTGTCCGTCAGAAGATTTTTGAGCTCGCTTCCGCACGACGCAAGCCTGCCATCTCTCTTGCTTGATTACACGAATCAACTTCCTCCTTCCTCTTGATCTTGCTTATCCAAGCTTTGATACCAATTGTTGAGAAAATCTTTGGAGGAAGAGAACTTGAATGGAAGAAAGTGGGAAATACGAAGAGAGCTCACAAATCCTTATTGATTTATTCTTGAGAATACAACACATCAACTAGTATCAAAGCCTCTATTTATAGACCGAGGCTATGCATATAACTACATAAAACAATAGCTAATATAGAAAATAGTAAAAGACTGAAATTAACATATAAAACTAGAAAAAGACTAAAAAATGTTAGATGAATAGAGGAGTGTGTTGGTTCCTTTTTTTAAATAAAGGTGATGCACAAGAGTGTGAAAAATTATAAATGAATTAAGTTAACATGAGACACATTAAAACTATGGGTGAGAGTAATTGAGCATAGGTTACGACTTGATATTAATGTTTCTCAAAATTAATTAAGATTCATGTTGGGTAGGTCTACTATGAATGCTATACATTTATTGAGAGGTTTGACGGAGAAATATAGAGAGAGTAAGGAGGATCTTCATATGATAATGTTCTAAAAGAAGTGCTCTGGAGAGTTTTAGAAAAGAAATCAGGTAATAATACTTATATTCAAGTTCTTAAGGATATGTATACAGAAATTGTTAATTATGTTCAAATATAAGGTGGTTTGATCAAATATTTTCTTATTTCAGTTTGATTACATAAAGAATTAGCTTTAAGCCAATATCTTTTTGCTTTAGTCATGGATGCTCTTAGTAGACATTTGCAACATAATTTATCCTGGTGTATGCTTTTTGCTGATGATATTCTTCTTGTTGATAAGACTAGAGAGAATTGAAGAAAAACTTAAACTATGAATGTCGAGCTTAGAGTCTAAAGATTTTTGTTTGAAAGCCTTATCTGAAAATTCAACACGTACAGATAAAAGTAGTAAGATTAGAAATTTCTTAAACCCATAATTGGGTGATATTGGGCTCGTTGGATTCGTCCCGTCGAGACACTCGATTCACCTATAAGCATGTCTAATTTAGAGATCATTTAGTCATCCATTTAATATTTGAAGTTTTCAATTATGTTTTAAGTGCTTGATTTGGGCTCCTTTGGGGTCGAATTGGACCACTTTTGGCATCGTTGAGTTTGTCTCATTGAGATGTTCATATCAACTATAAATTTGCTGAAATTGAAGTTCATATGGACTTGAATTTAATTCCAGCAATTTCTATTTCAAATTTCTGCCTAGATATTCATATTGATCATGTCAATTTTTTGTAGATATATCATTTGTCTTCCTATTTTCAAACATCAAAGCTTATTACACTAGAAAGTATATTTTAAATTTTTTAAAATCCTGATTTTTTTTACTTATTTATTTAAGACTTTTTGTTTCTATTCTTTCATATTATTATTAGTTTTTCATTATTTTTATTTTTTTATTTTTTCCCCAAAAAAACTCTTTTTTTAGTGAGTTTATTAGGAAAATTTCTATTTTTTAAATATTTTTTAGTTTTTTTTTAATTTCTTTTTCTTTTTAAAGGGAAATTCTCTCTCTTTTTTGCAATTTTTTCACAATTTTTTATTTCAGAAAGAGTTTTTTTCTAACTCTTTTATATAGTTCTCTCATTTAAGTCATATAACTCTTTACATTAAAATCATGTAACTCTTTTTATTAAAACCATAGAACTCTCTTAAGTAAAAATCATGTAACTCTCTTCATTAATGTCATATAATTCACCTCATTAAAGTCACATAACTCACTTCACTAAAGTCATGTAGCTCTCTTCATTAAAATCGCATAACTTCTTCATTAAAAAAATATAAATCTCTCATTTAAAGTCATGTAGCTCTCTTCATTAAAATCACATAACTTTCTTCATTAAAATCATATAACTCTCTCATTTAAAGTTGTGTAACTCTATCTCCCTCCTTTCAAGTATAAATATCCATTCATGGGAGGATGAATTTGCACTATTTCTCTTCTTCAATCTTCTCGTAAGTCTTGCCCCTTTTTATTCTTCATTTCTTCTCACAAGAGAAACATTCCAATATTTGAATAGACAATACTCCTTTCAAGCTTCAGTGTTTCTCTTTGTAGAAAATGAGTTGCTCTTGTCCCCTTTTCTTCTCTATTTCTTCTCACAGGAGAAACATTCAACTATCTTGAATATGTGATATCACCTTTCAAGCTCCATTACCCCTCTCTATAGAGAATGAGTTGCTTTTGCCTCATTTCTTCTCTATTTTTTTTCTCACAAGAGAGACACTCCATTGTCTTGAATAAGCGACATCCTCTTTCTAGCTCCAATGCTCCTCTCTATAGATAACGAGTTATTGTGAGTAATTTGATAACCCTGATGAGTGATCATTATCCAATACCCATGACAAAAAAAGATCGATTGCCTCCAAAACAAAATGAAGGTCTGATGAGACATTACAAGGCAACAATGGTTGATGGAGTGATGTCTACAGTTACTAGAGATTCTTTAATCTTTATCTTGAAAGAAAGTTGATTGACTCCATTTTGAGAAACTTTTCATTGTATTTTGAAGCTTCAAATTTTCTCCCAATAGGAAATAATCATTTCAGCGCTGGATAAATGATGCTGATGAAAGTACTTAAATTCATTGAGTTTTATCTTCAGCTCATTACATTAATCTTTAAATAATAAAGATCGTATGTTAGAATTTGATAAATAATTTTGAAATTTATTATGTTGACATCATGTAAATCCATTAACATTGTACATGGCTTTGAGATATTTATATGAGCTTGATTGATGTTGATTTCAATTTATTTGAAGTAATGAATACTTCATCTTTATGTTAGAATAATTCTGATTTGTGAACTTACCCCTAAAAAAAATCAAGTCTTTTATGCATCTTTGAGATATTCTTTAAGATATTGTAGCTAGTTAGAGCAACATAATCAAAAAAATTTATTCCCTCTATAGCTTTTAGCCTTCTAAGATTTTTGAAAAATCAATGAAATGTGTCTTTGAGGCGTTTAGCCTTCTAAGATTTTTATGTATGTATAACTTTGAAGCTTTTAGTCTTCTAAGATTTTCAGTTTAGCTGTACCTTCTGAGGTTTATGCCTTCTGAAATTTTAAGATAATTTTATACATTATGAGACTTATACCTTTTGAAGTTTTAGGTGTACATATATATTTTAAGATTTGCATTCCAAGGTTTTGCTTACATGTATTCCTTTTGAGACCTTTGCCTTTAAGGTTTTTAGATAATCCTGAATATTTTGAGGCTTTTACCTTCCTAGATTTTTTGTACATGTACCTTTTGAGATTTTTAATCTTCTTAAATTTTTTATGTACATGTACCTTTTGAGCTGTATGTATTTTGAGATTTATGAATAATCATATACGTTATGAAGCTCAGGCCTTCTCAGGTTTTAGGTGTACATATATCTTCTGAGATTTTGCATACATGTGTTTCTTCTAGAGACTTTTGCTTTTAAATATTTTGGATAATTCTGAACCTTCTCAAGCTTTTACCTTCTAAAATTTTTATAAGAGTGGAGACTACGTCAACTATTTTCTCTCATGGAATTTTTCTAGTAAAAAGCTTGTCAATTACTAGCTTCCGATCAAGGTCACCTCATGGGTGTGCCTTCCCTGGGTTGAAATTAGAGACTCTGTTGATTATTTTCCCTCATGGGGTCTTTCCAGTGAGGATCATATCCACTATTAGCTTCCCTTTAAGGTTCCCTCATGGGTGTTCCTTAATAAGGCTATTCTTCAAAGCGTTACTCGATTGAATTAACTCATATAAAACATATTGGGAGAAATTCACCAAAAATGTTTAACCTATATGAGACTATTTGTCAGACTGTTACTCGATAATGTTAACCTGTGTAGAAAAAATTCAAAGAAAATTCATCAAGGATGTTTAACTTATCTAAGATTATTTATCAGAGTGTTACTCAATAATATTAAACTATGTGGAAGAGATAAGAAGAAATCCAACATGATGTTTGAGCTATATGAGATTATTTAACAGAGTTTTGCTCGATGACTTTAACATGTATAGAAGATGTTGATTCGAACCCTCTAAGATCAATTATACATTAATTGGGAGGGGCCGAATACCACGTGTATCTCAAATCAAAGATGAATATTGATTTATTTTTATACCATTGTTATCTTTCATGGTTGAGACTATGACCTTCTTGATGAGTAGAATTTTAGTTGGGGACTGTGTAGAGTTTGAGATTCACTCGAAGTCTTCCCATGTTAGTTGGAAACTTTATGGATGATATGAAGACTATTATGAAAGCACAAAATATTAGAGGGACTTGTTCGACCACATCATGTTGTAGATTTCAATATAAATCTATTTGAGGTTGCAACCAAAGTTGCCCCCTAGCCCAAATCTGTTTTTCACAAAATTGACGTGACAATGTTTGATGATTTAGATACAAAACAATATATGTTAGCTATTGCAGTGAGGTTTCCCTCAACATTGAAGGACTTCTTTTGGACCTAATAATGATTTATGATAAAGGGACTACCTCGCTACAATCATAAGCCCCCCCCCCCCCAACCAAGAATCGTTTCTTACAGATGCAGTCAAACTATTACATGCTAGAAATTTGAGTCGATAGATTGTGTTTTACATCTCCGCATTATCCAAAAGTTCAATACGTACAGATAAAAGTAATAAGATCATAAATTTATTACTTGGAAAACCTAAAAAGGGAAATAAAACTATGTGGTCTGGCCAAGTTGAAAAATTCACTTAGTAAGTGATATAAGAATCATCTTTTCTTCACCGTTGAAGAAGAGGAGAATTATTTGAAAACAAACAACTAATTTTTTCTGATGGAAATTACTGAAACTAAGTATCCACATAAAGATTGTAAATACATAACAATAAGGCTTGATTTCCCCAATGGGAATTATAGAAAGTAGTTGTCCACAAGCAGATAGCTAATATCCAACAACATGATTAAATCTTGTCAGTATTCTAGAGATAGTGGCGGTTTTTTATGTTGACCATTGGTGGCAATGGTAATTGTTGGCGATAATAACTAGGGGTGGTCGTCGGCGGCGATGGCTAAAAAATGCAAGAAAGCTCTCTCTAGTTCTCTCTATTATTCCTCCCCCTCGTGTGAAGAATAGGGCTCCATTTATAAGTTTTTTGGGATTAGCATTTTGGTAATTTGAACTTGAATCCAAAACACTCCATCGAATGGTCCATATTGATTCCCTTGATCAAGAAACATTTATTCAATATTTAAATGTCATAATGATGTCATAATATAGTGATTTAGGCTCATTGGATCCGTCTCGTCAAGCCGCTTGATTCAACTATAAAAATGTCTAATTTAGAGATCATTTGGTCATCCAAATAATATTTAAAGTTTCCAATTATGCTTCAAATATTTGATTTTGGCTCCTTTAAGCTCGAATTAGATCACTTTTGGCATCGTTGGGTTCGTCTCATTGAGATGTTCAGATCAACTATAAATTTGCCGAAATTGGAGTTCATATGATCATGAATTTAATTATAGCAAATTCTAATTCAATTTTTTTCTTGGAGATTTGTGCTGAACATGCCGATTTTTTATAGATATATCAAGTATAATTTTAGTAGTAATAGATCTAATAGTGGATTGTGACTTTGGATAATCAAGTCATTAAAAAAAGTACACGTTTTAGATACTTCAAAAGTGATGGTGAAATAGATGAGGATATTATTAATAAAATTTAAGTTGGATGGTTAGAGTGGAGGAATGCATCGGGCTTGTTGTGCGGTAGAAAAGTACCCCTCAAACTTAAGAGAAAATTCCATAAGATTGTAGTGAGACCTCCAATATTTTATGGTGCAAAATGTTGCCATTAAAAGAGAAGCAAAAAGTTGAGTGTTTCAAAAATAAGGATGCTTAGGTGGATGAATGGCTTTATTCTTATAAACAGAATGTGAAACGAGTATATACATGAATAGGTTGGAGTAGCTCTAATGGCAGATAAGATTAGAGAGAGTCGCCTTAGATGATTTAGTCACATAAAATATCGGTCTTCTAACAACCCAGTTAGAAGAGTAGATGTATTAGCTTTTGAATATGTTAAGAAAGATAGAGGTATACCTAAAAATCTTGGTTAGAAAAGATTAGAAATGACTTTATTTATTAGATTTTAAATGAGAATTTGATTCTTAACATGATACAGTAGAGAAAAAGGATTCATTTACTCAACCTCATAGTGGGATAAAGGCTTGATATTATTGTTGTTGTTGTTGTTGGATGGACATAAATTGGCTTCAATTTTTTTTTTTAAATTATTAATCAATTAATCTATAGTAAAATACTATAACTATATGGTAGGTTGCTCTAGCTCAAGTAAATTCCAAAAATTAATTCACTTACGTTTTTTACTATTATAATTTACTTTTTTAAAATCCTTCGATATTTTCAGTTGTGCCCTAACATTAAAACTGGAGAAGATTTCGTACATAGATATCCCACTCACAGTTTTGTATATGGATATGCCACCCAACCCCTACGTACTATATATTATGTTAGCCAATAGTTTCTGATTTATATCTCAAACAAAGCCACTCATGAATAAATAAGTATTCCTAGTTTCATACAAAATGCCCAAATCTAACAAAAGCAATGTTCAGTTCTAGTTTTTCATGTCCAGTACAATATAATGTTTTGTTGTAATGAATTTAAGTTACCAAATGCGACTTTTGAAAATTTCAAAAAAAAAAAAAAAGCGATTTTTTGAATAACTTATCACCACTTCAAAGGCTAATCGTCAAAATGATACAATGATGCTATAAGTTACTCGCAGCCATATTTCACTAACTTCGTTAAGCAAGTAGACCATAAAAGACAGATTCCATACCCTAGGTACCGATGTCAGGTCCAGCCCATATTGTTCAATTGGATTGTCATAGCCACGTATTCTTTTTCCCCACAAAACTACAAGGATCGTAGCAGCTATATAGAGACCCACAATGCAGGTAAATTCAGCAATCCTATTTGGATTATGTGTTGTCCAACTTTGTACAAGTGTTGGCAGCAAAGGTATTACCACAGGAGACCAAAGCACAAGCACCATGCAAACAAATCCAACAACCCTGGTAATGAAACAAAAATTGAGGATTACTAAAGAAAGATGCAAAAAGCATGCCCATTTAATACATAGTTTAGAGAGAATAATATAAAAAAGACAGTTGTGACAATTTTGGAAGTTTACTTCAAGTAGTTAAGGCTATCATGACTAAGTTTAGTAATCAACTATAAATTAGCAAAACGAACAGAAAGTTTCAGGTTAAACAGTAAGCTGGCCTTTTAACTTAGAATGAAATTGATTACAAGTCAGCAGTCAGTAAGGATCATCACAAGTTGATCAGGCGAGTGAAAAAAGGCTAAAAAACCACAAGATTTCATGAATTCAGCCAAGCAAAGAATTAATGGTTATTATACTGACAGAGCGCAGTTTTGGAGTTTGTCAGGGTTGTAAGGTTGCTTCAATTTATAGTTTGTTTTGAGGAAGCAGTGTGTGGTTCAAAATGTGTCCATCAATCAATATCCCATCATATAGTATTTTTCTTCAAGGACTAATAATTCTTAGAACAATCTCAATCAAGCATGTTATAAATCTACATTTGGAATGGTAATCACAAGTCACAACTTGAACCCAGTAAAATATCCCATTAAAGTGGCGGAAATCAAGCCAACGAATTGCCCTCATTTCAAACTGGAATTGATGGCTAGGACAGCTGGAACTGCAGAATGCAATTACCATCTAATTTAAGAGGATTCAGATTTTTTTCTATAAAGAAATAAATCTGTTAAATATTAGATGCCATTTATGGAAAGTAGATGCACTTCAATTTTAGAAGCATATAAAAAATTTGATGTTGACTTGATAGTACAGTTGCATTTAATTCATATCAAGTTGTGATGGCGTTGATTGTGGAATTAACAAGCACATGCATGTTGATGACATATAGAAGAAAGTTAATAGTGTGATTTCGAATGCAGTGTGTAGTATTCATCAGCTCCTTAAGTTAGACCAAGTTTGACATAAAGAATGACTAAGAGACCTCAATGAATATCAATGTGAGGGTATGTTTACTTTCTTTGAATGATAGAATGATATAAACTCAAGTGAATAACCTTGAAATCTCTAAAATATTATCAGGAAATATGAGAATTTTTTTGAAGCAATGAGATTTTATAACTAGTCATTGAAAAAGTCATAGGTACAACTGGTTACATAAAAGTCACCATAGAAAGAAAAATATATATTAGATCACAATTAACATAAAGCAAAGTGAGTAATATCTATCAAAGAGGAGAAAAATACGTACAATTTGTGAAAATCACATAGGAGTAATGAAGAAAAATCTTTTCTCTACTAGTGAAAAGGTGTTGCATTAGAGTATACGAATTATAGAGGCATTAAGTTAATGTGTCATACTTTAAAATTATGGGAGAGAGTTATTGAATATAGGTTACGATGTGATACTAATGTTTCTCAAAATCAATTTGAATTCATGCTGAGTAGATCTACTATGGAAGCTATACATTTATTGAGAGGTTTGATTGAGAAGTATAGAGAGAATAAGGAGGATTTACATATGCTATTTATTGATTTAGAAGCATATGATAAAGTTTCAAGAGAAGTGCTCGGGAGAGTTTAAGAAAAGAAGGGGTTTAATAATGCTTTTATTCAAGACATTAAGGATATGATGCAAGAGTTGTCACTTGGATTCAAATACAAGGTGGTTTGACTATATTTTCTTATTTTAGTTGGATTAAATCAAGGATCAACTTTAAGCCCATATCTTTTTGCTCTAATCATGGATGTTTTTTCTAAACATTTGCAAGAGGATGCACCCTAGTGTATGCTTTTTGCTAACGATATTCTTCTTATTGATAAGACTAGAGAGGCAGTTGAAATAAACTTGAACTATCGAGGTCAACCTTAGAGTCTAAAGGTTTTTGTTTGGGTATATCTAAAACCAAATACATGGAGTGCAATTTAAGTAGTAATAGATCTAGTTTGAGGACAATGACTTTGGGCGATCAAGTCATTAATAAGAGTACGTGTTTTAGATATCTCGAGTCAATTGTTCAAAGTGATGGTGAAATAGATGTGAATATTATTAGTAGAATTCAAGTTAGATGGTTGAAGTGGAAGAATGCATCGACCCTGTTGGGTGCTAAAAAAGTACCCCTCAAACTTAAGGGAAAATTCTATAAGATGGTGGTGAGACCTGCAATGCTTTGTGGTGCAAACTGTTGGATTAAAAGACAAGCAGAAAATTAAGTTGAGTGCTGCAGAGATGAGGATGCTCAGGTGGATGAGTGGCTTCACTTTTAGAGATAGAATGTGAAATGAGTATATACATGAAAAGGTTAGAGTAGCTCTAGTGGCAAATAAGATTAGAGAGTCGCATTAGATAGTTTGGTCACATAAAACGTCAGCCTTCTGATGACCCGATTTGGAGGGTATATTAGATTTGGCCTATGCTTAGAAAAGCAGAGGCCAATGTTTGAAATTGCGTATTCGGGTATTGAGGCGTTTTTCATTCGTGAGGCGAGGCGTAAGCCTCAAGGCGTAAGCCTCAAAATCAAAAGATTGCGTAAATATAAAATGATAAATTTTTTATATACTAACGAGTGAATAATATAAGAAAAACATAAAAAAGCATAAGATATGAAGTAAAATCAAAATATCCCAATAATAAGACAACATGAAATATAGTTCAACTCAAAATTCTATCTTTCTCAAATCCCAGTATTCTTTTCATTAACATATAATTCTAATTTCCAAAAATAAATAGCAATGACATATCACATAAGAACTCATTAGTCATCAGCATTGTCATCACTAAGGGGTTCTTCATTTGAATCATCATTATGATGAACTGCCCCCCCCCCCCCCCCCCCCCCCCCCCCTCCTCCTCCTCTCCTATAGAGTCCAATGTCAGGCATTTACTTCAAGATTTATGTAAGTTTTAATATGTATAGCGTGAGGTGTAAGCCTCATGCCAGTAAGGCGAGGAGGGCCTCAACCAAGTTAAGGCGCAAGCCTCATAAAAAAAACTCAAGGCGTAAGCATCGAGGCGTTTTTTACTGGAATTGCGCAAGGCGAGCCTCATATTGCGCAACTTTAAACCATGGCAGAGGCCTAAAAGGATTTGGCTATAAAATATTAGAAATGACTTTTTTATTAAAATTAAATGAAAATTTGACTCTTAACAAAATACAATAAAGAAAAAAAATTATGTAGCCGACCCCAAGTAGTCGGATAAAGGCTTGATATTATTGTTATAGTGAAAATGTTGTAGTGAATAGTAGGATCGACATTAGTGTGTAATGGATCATCATGGAAGTGAACAACATCAGTGTGATATGTAGTATGTCTCCGTGGTTGATCTGAAGTGTTATAATTATCAATAGTTATAACTATCAATAGCCCCACTAGAACCCCATTAGTTCTCACTCTCATTCTCTCTAAATGATTAAGTCTATCACAAAGTGATTGATTCTCATAGAACATTAACTATAAATGCTCAACCAAAATATGAAGGAGATCACAAGCGGCCTATCATCCTACCTTGATACATAGCACAAGCTCAATAATCAAGTCTACAACATGTCTATGATGCTAATCTAATTTAAGTCAACCTAAAAGAATGACTAAAACCCCTAAATCACCATGATGGGTGTATTTTTTTAGTGGGATGATGGAATGATATAAAACACTTGGACGACCTTTGAATCTCTAGCTTTGGAAAGGAAATATGAATTTTAGGTTAAGGTTTGTTGAAATTAGATTTTATTTTGAAAGAGAAAAAATTAACATCAACAATAGAATGAATAACTAATTTAAAAAATATAAAACTTAGCATGCATCACAAAGAACAACAATGAATAAGGATAAATTAGATTATAATTTGATTCCGAGAAAGATTAATATCATGTTAGACCGGTCCATGCTGGACCGGTCCAGCTGGCCATAGGCAAAGGGCCGGCTCAACTTTACATGAGGCGGACCAAGCAGGTCTGCATCTTGGGTATTGCCGCCGAAGGCAATTGTGGGGCCCACTAGTGTATCCAATTAGGAAGGAGAGGGGGTAGGGCTGTAGAGGGATTTGGCTTGTGTTGTTTAATTGTATGCTTTAAGTAGGAAGGGAAATTAGTTAGGGTTATCTGATAATTGTGACAGATTTTGTTGTTCTTAGTACTTGGCGTCTTGGGCTCTAGCGGCGTCAAGGGATTGGGAGAGATAGATCCTCCTCTCGAATTGAGGATCGACTATATCTTGGAATTTTCCTTATGTTATATTTTATTATTGCAATAAAATCGTTGTTTTCTATTTTGTTGACCTTCGTATAATATCCAAAGGAAAATAAAAACGAAATGATACCTCTGCTCTGTTGAATCCCCGATATCCCGCAAACCTCGGACTGTCGAACCAATCAAATCCCGCAAATCCAGCGACGTTCGCGTCGCTTCTCCTTGTTTCCTGCCCAAATCCCGTTCCAGCTGGATGCTCCTCGCGTCTTTAAAAGCCAGATGAAATGAGGCTTCAGCTCTACACACACAAGCTCAACTTCTCCTTCCCTTTCTTCGGCTCCTTGGTCGCTATTCGACTTCGCTCCAGCGACGACATTCCAATCCAGTCGGATCGGAAGTCTCGACGTTCTGATCGGAAGCAACATCGGAGCTCGCTTGCTGTAAAGGAAGCTTTCTCCCATTCGTGCGCCTTCTTTGGTTCCGTCGCGGTCGGTCGACTTCGCTCCTACACCCGACTTTCCCTGCTGACGGACCGAAAGTCACGACGTTTGGATCGGGATCAACGACGGGAGCTCGCCGAACCCGTCTCCACCTCCTCTGTCCGACCCCGCTCGATCGACGGCTTTCCTTCCCCAGTCGGATCGGAAGCAAGACGGGTAGCTCGCACGGCTGTGAAGATAACTTTCTCCCTTCCGTGCGTTTCTTCGGCTCCTTCCTGGCTGTCCGACCTTGCCCGACACCACCTCTGCCTAAAGGATCGGAAGTTTACAGCATTTTGATCGGAGCCGAGAGCAAGAGCTCGCCGACAGTGAAGGTAACTTTCTCCCCTTCGCTCGCTTGCTCGGCCAAATCCAGTAAATCTCCTGAACGAAACAGAGAGGGTAGAGGGAGAGGGTTTAATTTATTTTAATTAAATTAACTTTAATTAATTTTAATTATAATATTTTAATTAATTATACTTAATATAATTAATTATAATTAGTTTTAATTAAATGCTTATAATTAATGAAAGGTTAATTATAATTAATTTAATTAAAATTAATTTAATTAATTACAACTTTTTAATTAATTATAATTAATTATTATTAATTAATTAAATTTAATTAATATTAATTAATTCTAAATAATTAAAGATAAATATGATTAATTATTTTAATTAATTACAATAGTAATTAATTACTTTAATTAATTATAAATAATTATAATTAATTAAAAAAAATAATATATTATAGTTAATAATTAATTATAATTAATATAAAAAAAAAAATGTCTCTCTTCCCTCGATCCTCGAACCGACACCGCCGACAAGCCCGCGAAGGTATGAAAAATCTCCTAAACTCAGATTCTCGCTTCCGTTGTGTGCGGCGGACCGGAAAAAACCGCCTATACACGCCTTTATTGCGCGTGGGTGGGATGGGACCCCGGTCCGACGCCTACGACGAGGCAGGAATCGCCTAAACTCTACTTCGGTGTTCGTGGCGCACCGGAAAAAAACCGCCTATACACGCCTTTATTGCGCGTGGTGGGAAGGGACCCCGGTGCGGCACTTACGGCGAGGCGGGGTCACTTATAAGTACCCCCGAGCGCGGGGGGGAAAGAAAATTGTGTCATTCATAAGTACCCCCGAGCGGGGGGGAAAGCAAACTGTGCATCTTTTTAAACAGGTACCGTCAAAGACCCCATACACGCCTTTATTGCGCGTGGTGGGAGGAATAAAAAATCACGGCCGCGGTGCCCTCGCAAGAGGACACCTACCATACACGCCTTTATTGCGCGTGGTGGGAAAGGCCCAGTTTTCTCGTAGTTTTTCCCCTAAACGGGGGGGGAGACGCCGGGAGGCTGCCGAAATTTCGGGTGAAATCGTACCTGAACTTAATTGAACTCAAAAGAACGACGGATGACATGTACTTGGACTCTTGAACAAAATCTAAATGGATTAATAAAAAATCAAATCCAAATAAAAATGAGCATTGAACTTGAACAAGACTCAGACATAGAACATGACTCGAACAATCTGAAAGTTCAAGTGAGCTTGACTTTGCAAACACTCGAACTTGAACTCAACATGATCACAAGGAAGATTGGACATAGAACTTGAATTTGAACAAAAAGACTTCAAATATGACTTGGACTACAAGGAACTTCAACATGATATGCAATCAAAGCAAAAGTGATAAAATCAAATGATGATTTTGATTACTCAAATGAATATCAAATATTGGGGTCTTGTTGAATAAATCTTCAATATCATATGGCAAGTTAAAGCAAACAAACATTGCAAATCACATAAAGATAAGGGTGATTAATTGCAAACAAATACCAACCATGCAAGCAAGTGCACAAGGATTTGTGATAAAAGCAAAATCATGCAAATTGTTTGCAAAACAATGATGCAAACCCTTCAAGCGAGTGATTTCATTCAAATGAATTTCATGCAAGCAATGCAACTGAAGTGAAGGCGACGAATGTCACAACACATTTACAATCAATCACTGTCCAATATCGAGCAAATATGTTGATGATACTACAATAAGTGCTAGCACCTACTAACTATGTAGCAAGAGCCATTATATATTGCAATGCTTTTGTAGTCAACCATTATTCAGCATCAAGAAAAATATAATAAACATCTACAAGTAAGGACAAAAAGATCTGCAACACATACAAACTTTCTACAAAGACTGATGTATGTGCCACCGATGGGTAGATGCAGAAAGACTTCAGTAAATGCAGTATCCTGGGGTCAATTTCAGTTTGTGAAGGAATATATCTATCTATCCACTCATAACAATGTCGGAGGTACTACAAGTGCCAAACAACTACAACGAATATGAGCATCTACAAGAACAAGGCAGGAGATTAGTTAGTGCACTATGACCCGCCTACGAAAATCAACAAATAGTGCACGACAGTCTACCTGTACAAAGCAGCAAACAACTGATCCAGAAGCTGCTACGCCACGCCACCGGATCTGCAACATTCGTACAAGCAGACAGAAGGCGTCCACAACTATTTCAAAATACCCCTGCACGTGCACTATAAATTGTATACACATAGGTACACTAAAAGGGGTAAAAATAACTATAAAACCCGCATGGGCCCCGACGAGCGTGTTATTGGTACACACGTGACGTCTAGGGATGCTGCGCGGGTTAACAAGTGAATTCTAGTTCGAACCCGATCCTCCTATACGGATCGATAGGAGTCGACAAGGTTCGAACTCTCGAACAAATACACGGTTGAGAGGACCAGTATATTTGTTTTTAATACATTCATATCAGGCCTCCAAACCCTTTAATCAAAAGAATTCACTTACAAAGGCGAAAAGCCTACGAAACCCGATCCTCTGTCAACAGCCCGACGGAGTTGACAAGGTTCGATCCATAAAGAGAAATGACCCCGAACACCCCGATGATGGCCGTGTTGAATGCAGATCTCAACCGGAGGGGTTCCCAAATACTTTCAAATATCTCCCAAAAGTCCACAAAAAAATCCAAAGCTCCACCCAAAAAAATCTCAAAAACCCAAAATCCCAGAAAATTCCAAAAAAATCCAAAAATCCTAAAAATATTTAAAATTGAAATAAATCCATCAACAACTTAAAGCAAAATCAATCCGCCCTCCGCAAAAGTTTGTCGAGGCGGACAAATTAAAATTTACTCTAGCTCACAAAAGAGCCAAATGCCTAGTCGAAAATATCACTAGGATCCATTCTCAAACAATATATTGCCAGTAAGGACGTGGTGGTACGTGTCCTCTAACCGGCAGTTTCGCCGCCAAATGGCACTGCAGGTAAACGGTTATGACCCGGGGGGCCCTCTGAACCGAGTGGTTTTGCCGCCAAATGGCACCACAGATAGCGGTTATGGCCAGAGCCAATACGCTCCTTAATGGCGTTAAATCCTTGAGATATGAATCAATAGGATATGATCGATAGGGCACAAAGCCCTCTGTAAGCTAAGGTGGATTCAAATTTGTCCCCTTAGACAAACATTCAACCCCGGTCTACAAGGTTCCCTTGGACGAAGCAACCCATGGCTGCCGACAAGGATCCTTCTGTCAGGTTGGGTCGACTACCTCCTCTGACTAAGTAGACCAGGGACCACGATGGCCCGGGATGACGGAACCATGGGATCTTGATCGGGTCCATCATCCATTCCCCCACCATCCGCTTTAAGTGAAAGATGGTGAAATTTCTATTTTAAATGTTAAAGCTTTCCAAATTCCCAAATTCTCAAATCTAACATTCTACCAATACCTAAACCCAATGCTGCTACTATATGCCAGATAACACGTATCTCTATACGTATCTGATTGACGACTAGCCTTAATCGAAAGTTCTCTCTCGTGATCGAGAGGGGTAATTAACTATAGGGGCTTGCGCCTATAGGAAACCAGAACTCAGATCATAAAGTCCTCGCAAAATGAGGGCGAAATCTCTGGGTAGTGTCTTATCTACAAACCCATCTGCCTTCCAAAATTTACCTCGGAACTTAGTTCGTTAAAACTCCCTCGCCGAAAAAGAAGAGCGAGTGGAGGCCGAGGCCGAATTTTCGGAGCCCACAGATTTCTGGCGACTCCACTGGGGTTTGGTTTCTCTTTCCATCTTTGGCTAGTCATCTCAGTGCTATAGTAGCAGCTATATCAAATCGTACTCAAAATTTTGAGTCTTTCGCAATGATCATTTAATGAATCAAAGTCCTGAATATTCTAAAATGATCATTTGACAAATTCATTTGGCATTCAGCATAGTTTTAAAATTATTTTATTATCTGCTTATGCTAATCATTTTTGTCTATTTTTATTTTTGTGTTCTGTGCAAGTCTCTGCATTTTGAAAGTGCGGGGTGATGTATCAGATTCTGATTACTAACCCTTGCCTTTCATTCATGCAGATGGATCTACAGAACACCCCGATGACTGTCCAGCTGGGACAAGGAGCCAGAATCCAACTGGCTAATGCTATTATTGAGACCGGAAATGCCGGAGCTACCATCCAGTTTGGTAGCGTTGACTTCCCAGCGATTGCTGCAAGGAGTGCCGCCATTCCTGTGAATGGTAGGAATGCTGAGAAGTCTGCCAGGAGATTCAATGCTGATGAAGCTCCTATCCGTCGTGTGCATCCGCCGGCACACAACGACCTGTTGCTGAAAATCCTCGTGGTAGGATTTCTGTATTCGAGAGGCTATCACAGCCTGACATCCCAGCCACCAGAAGAATTGTGAATGGTGGAAAAGTTTCTGTGGTGACTACAAACACCACTACTTTTTGCCGACCAGATTATCTGCACCTGGGAAATATGATGCTGAAGCCTCCTCATCTGGAGGAAGGCTTACAAGGAGGCAGAGAAGAAAAATGAATGCTGAACTCCGAGCTCAGCATCAACAACTGCCAATCCATCCTTCCAATCTGTCGGCCCAAGAGCCTGAAGCCAATGTTCCCACTCGGAACAAGTTTACTGACCTGAAATGGGTCAAAAGGAATAGCTCTACTGGAGAGCTAAAGAAATCTTTTTGGGATCGACGGCCTGAAGCCCCAATCCCTCCAAAGAAGAAAGAGCCCGAAACTCTCTCTGCCCGGGTCTATCGGGTCCTGAAGACTGTAAAGGAGAAAGGTTTGAAAAAAGAAAAAGTTCCAACGACCCTTAGTGATGGAGACCAGAAGAACACCGCTAAGGGAACGTCTGTCCTTTACTACAGAAAGAAGAGAAAGAAAGCAAAACCCACGCGGTGAACATCGGGGTGTGACACCTGAACCATATGTTCAGGGATCCACCGCTGAAAGGTCCCGGTGTGGAAAGGAAAACAAGTCTGGAGGCCAAAGCCTCGGAGAAATGAGAACGAAAGAAGAGAAAGGAGAATTGATCTGGGCGTGACATCTGGTGAGGCTTCCCGGAGATCCGCCCAAGTCTACAAACAACATCAGAAGTGTGGGCCCCAAGAAGGACCCATAATGATATTCCTCCAGACGGTAGACACTTTGGAGAATCCTCCAGGGGATCCCGTCGCCTTCCATCCCCTCCAAAGGAAGAGACTAACTTCGATCGCAGTCCACTGATCGAAGAAGTCCCCGTGCCCAATCAAGAACCGGAAATCCAATGGCGTCGTCGCTCGGAGATCCGACTACTGGAAGAAAATATAAATGAACAAAATATAGAAGATGAGGAATTCCTTGGAGAGGATGAAAATATACAAGAATACCTCGAAGAGGATGGAAACATTGAAGAAAATATTGACGAATTTATGGAGGAAAATTTAGAAGAAAATATTGATGAATTTCTAGAGGAAAATCTAGAAGAAGAAATCAAAGAAATAAATGACACATTGGATATGGAAGTTGTCTATATGGTGACACATGTAGACATTGATGATGGCGTCAATTATGATGATGATGAAGATGAGGAGCGTTGGCAACCGCCACCCAGGCAAGTATTCGTCGTCGTCGTCGTCGTCGAGAAGGGTCCACCACTGGCAGAAGTCGTCATTCTCAAGAAGAAGAAGAAGTGGAAGAAGTAGATGAAAACCCTTCTGAGGCCGAAAACGTCACACTCGCTGAAATGCGACGACAAATGAGGCGACAAATGAGAGCCAAAGACAGGGAAATCTCTCAGTTAAATGAGAAGATGACTGAGATGATGGCTCAAATGGGGGCGATGATGCAGATGATGCAGAGAACTGCCGTTGTTGGTGCCATGCCTAATCCTCCTGCTGACCCTCCAAACTTCCAAGTGCCACAAGGTTCAGGAGTACAGGGAGCTCCTGAAGGTGGTCGCGAAGCCCATAATATTATCCGTCAGCCCACCCCACAAAATATTGCAAGTACTTCTGAACCAGTAACTGCCGCACAGTTAGAGGGAATTATCACTGAGAAGATCAGGGCTATTATAGCCGTCGATCAAGCAGAAAAGTTGGTGGGCAAAGGTCGTCCGTATCCTGCTCTGAATACGACCAAGTACCGTACCCAAAAGGATATTCGGTCCCAAAGTTCAACACTTTCAATGGTAATAACAACCCCAGACAGCATCTGGCACAGTTTAAAGCCACCTGCGGGAACACAGGAGGCAATGACGCCTTACTCTTCCGACAATTCGTCAGTAGTTTGACAGCAACTGCTTTCGAATGGTATGCTGAATTGCCGAATGATTCTGTGAAGACTTTTGCAGAATTGGGAAAATATGTTCGTGAAGAGATTTGCCAGTGCAACAGAGAAGATCACGATTGCTGACCTCGCTCTGGATAAAGAGAAAAAGAGAAGAATCAGTGACTAAATACATCACTCGCTGGCGAAATTTGAGCATGAAATGTGAGCAGCAGCAGTTAGAAGAAGAGCATGCCGTGCAGTTGTTTAATGGGAAACATTGACGACAAGATGCAACCCTTCCTGTGCATGGCTACGATAAACACATTTCAAGACTTGCTCGACAGAGTGGCCAAATTTGAGAAACTGAATTTGTCCAGATCAGAAAATCACTCTGATAAGCCTAAGAAGGCTAAGGCCCCAGGTGCTAGAAGGGGTGAAGCCGACTCTACATTCTTCTCCAGAGCTGATAGAGAAAAGCAGGTGATTTACAATGTAGACAAGGGCAAGCAGCCAATGCAATATCAAGAAAAGCCCAAACTGGCTTACAACCCCAATCCTCAACCGAAGCTGATATTAGGGGGAAATGATAAGCCACGGACTTATCAAACTGGAGGCCAGAGACAGGCAATAGGAACTGGTGATAGAATGTTCCAATCCCTCAAAGATAAAATGAATAAAGAATATTCATTCAAGAGGGAAAGTGTCGCCAAATTATTTCGACAAGTGTTGAAATCGGGTTTAGAACTGCCTGAATGCAAAAGACCCGAAGAGTCGAAGCACACTGGTGACCCAAATTATTGCCCATATCATCGGGTACTCAGCCATCCTATTGAAGATTGCTACATCTTTAAGGATTGGCTTGAAAGAAAATATCAAAAAGGGGAACTCACTTTGTCCGACAATGTGTTGTCTCACCCTAGAAAAGAATCAACTCGCGTGGTCACGTCCTCTTCCGTACCCCTGGTTGAAGAAAGAAGAAATGAAAAGAAGCCAATTCAAGAAGAAAAGTGGGAGACTGCGGTTTCCAAGAAGACCGTGAAAATGTTGAAGCAGCTTGAAGGAGTTTCGTGCGTAAAATGGAAGTCTCCTATTGAGCCAATGATAGATTTAAAGGCACTGCCAGTGGTACGACCTTCTACTTCTAAGCAGTTTTCCCAACCAAGTTTGTTCTTCAAAGACTGGAAAGAAGAAGTCATCCAAGAAGAAAACCAAGCTGAAAAAGCCTAAGGAGAAAAAGACTGCAACTCAGAGGGTTATTGATAGTTTGGATGAGTACTACCAGACTGTGAGGCGACCTATCAAGCTCGCAGACTTCATGTCGGAGCTTAAGATAGATGAAGCCGAAGAAAATGATGAGAATTCTCTTCCAAAAGAAGTATGTCGGGTCATCTCAGTGGCGCCGAGTACCTCAATGAAAGAAGAATACACAGAAGAAGTACCCTCTGAATCCTGTATGATGGTTTTGCCAATGGATTACAGCTCGGAGGAGGATTTATATTTTCCAGAGGGAGACGAATCAGACCCTAGCATAGCGTCTCGGATGGGACATGTAAACCTAGGTGGTGATTCTGAATCAACGGATGAGTCCCTAGACGCAACGATGGCTGACTCTGAAGAAAATGTACAGTTAAATGACTCTGAACCGGAGGAGATTGCTCAAGTGCAGTTAAGAAGCGGCAAAAAATACTACCGCCTCCACCGAAGAAAGGGGTCTCTAATAGAGATAAGGAAAAAGAAATAATTATCAACGATGATATTATTCTTGAAGATCCTAAGAAAAAGAAGACTTCAGCCAATGGGATAGATTATAATATCTTATCCCATCTGAGAAAAATCCCAGCACAACTCAGTATATACGATGCTTTGGTGATGTCTAAAGACCTTCGGGAGACTCTGATTCAGGCTCTCAAAGATCCCGAAAGATATGAGGCATATTTTGCTGAACGAAATTTGACTGAAGTTCTACAAGCTCGTAATGAACCATTCATTACTTTCTCCGAAGAGGACATGATGCTCGGAACTGCAGACCATAATCGTCCTCTGTACATTACTTACAGAGAGAGCGATAAGCTGATCATCAGTCGAATCTTGATCGATCCTGGATCCTCCATAAATCTGATAAGTTTGAAAGCATTGAGATCCCTCTGTCTGGATGTGGAACACCTCGGGCCAGATAAGTTAATGGTGCATGGTTTCAACGAAAAAGGGCAGAAGACCCTTGGATCATTCATGCTCCCTCTTGTATTTGGAGAGCTCCACACAGAAGCTAAATTCCATGTGATTGACGCGGATACTTCATTCAAGGCGCTACTAGGTCGTCCCTGGTTGCACGAATATGGTATTGTCCCATCAACATTACACCAGTGTATGAAATATCTCAAAGATGGAGAAGAATTCAGGATCTCTGGTGACATTCAGCCTTTCACAGTTCATGAAGCAACAGTTTATGAAGATGCACGGTATTTCATGCCAGAGAAGCAAAAGTCTTCAAGTTCTCTTGAAGCCAGAGCATCAAATTCAAAGACTGCAAAGCAACCTGAAAGAGAAGGTGAGAAAAAGCAGGTGGGGAGAAAGAAGGCAGCGCCGACTCTTCCCAAAGCACCGACCAATCCAAAAGAAAAGAAATTTGTACCTCATCTTGGGAGTGACACAGATGAAGATGATGATACTCCTGCCAAATCTCAAAAAGTATATCAGTCCACGGATGAATGGAGCAGACAGGTCGAATTTTCAAATGATGATTATGACTACGACTCTATTTATATGAACACGGTGCAAAATGTGTTCTCTAGAAGAATAGACAGCATATCAATTTCAGATAGTGTGCTCGTAGTCACACGTGTTCCCTTACAACACTTCAAGGAAATCATTTCGCGCGAGGTTCATAAAGTTGAAGAACTCGCCACTCTCTATCTGCCTCCCCGTAAAAATGGGACTGTACCAAAGAATGTGTTATATTCCACGGGGAGTTCGTGAGGAGGAGAATCATGACTGGGATTGCATGATTCTCGACTCTGAAGAGTTATTTCCTACGAGGCTACCTAGGTTCAATACCAAAAATATCCAGAGAATGCTACGAAAACAAGTCAATATTCCTACCACCAAGCGACAACTTCGCACAAGCTTGGGCCTTTGGTATGGAAGGAGTCCGCGCCCGTTACGGCAGAAGGATACAGATGCATATAAAGGTATTGGATTCATCAAAAGAAAATTTTTCCGGAAAGAGACTTGCCGAGCAATTACATGCATAGAAATTGAATCCGAAGATGGTGATGCTGAAGAGGCCTTTGAAGCTGATGATTATGATGAACAGCCCGTGGAAGCCGAACCTGCACCAGAACAGCTTGAAGATGGTGGACAGGCGGCCACTATGGATGAACTAAAAGAAGTCAACTTGGGAACTGAGGAGGATCCTCGCCCAACCTTCATTAGCTCTCTTCTACCCGAAGAACAAATAGAAGAAATAAAAGAACTTCTCTGTGAATTCAGGGACTGCTTTGCCTGGACATATGCTGAGATGCCTGGCTTATCCCCTGACGTAGCAGTTCACAGATTAGCAATCAAGCCGGATGTAGCACCCGTCAAACAAGCTCCAAGGAGAATGAGATTGGAGATTGAAGAACAGGTAATTGCAGAGACGAAGAAGCTCATTGATGCCGGCTTTATCCGAGAAGAAAAATATGCTGATTGGATTGCCAATATTGTCCCTGTAAAGAAGAAAAATGGACAGATTCGTGTCTGCATTGACTTCAGGGACCTCAACAAGGCGTGCCCAAAAGATGATTTTCCACTCCCTGTATCCGAACTCCTAGTGGACAACACTTCCAACTACGACATGTTCTCCTTCATGGATGGATCGTCAGGATACAATCAAATCAAGATGGCGCCCGAAGATGAAAAACATACATCATTCAGAACGCCCATCGGCATTTTCTGCTACACAGTCATGCCCTTTGGCCTGAAGAACGCTGGTGCCACCTACCAGCGGGCGATGACTCACATATTTGATGATTTGATACATCAGAAGGTCGAGTGTTATGTAGATGACCTTGTTGTTAAAAGCCTTGGCCGAGATGATCACTTAAAAGATCTCAGAATAGTATTTGAGAGAATCAGAAAGTTTGATCTGAAGATGAATCCTCTCAAATGTGCTTTTGGGGTCTCTTCCGGCAAATTCCTGGGGTATGTTGTTCGTCATCGAGGAATAGAGATCGACCCCAACAAAATTAAGGCAATAACGGAGATGCCACCACCAAAGAACCTTCGACAGCTTCGCTCACTGCAAGGACAACTGGCTTTCATTCGGAGATTCATATCAAATCTATCGGGTAGGTGCCAGCCATTTTCAAAGTTAATGAAAAAAGACGTCCGTTTCAAATGGGACGGAGAATGCCAGGAGGCGTTTGATAGCATCAAGAGATATCTGTTGAATCCGCCCATTCTAGCAGCACCAATTCCGGGGAAGCCTCTTATACTGTATACAGCTGCACTAGAAGAGTCCCTCGGAGCACTATTGGCCCAGAATAATGAAGAAGGAAAAGAAAATGCGCTCTACTATATCAGTCGAAGGTTGATTGGAGCAGAAAGCCGTTACTCTCCTATTGAAAAACATTGCCTGGCACTGATTTTTGCAGTTCAGAAACTCCGCCACTATATGCTATCCCATAAAATCACACTAATATCAAAGATCGATCCGCTGAAGTTCTTGATGACAAGACCAGCGTTGACAGGTCGTCTAGCCAGGTGGGCAGTATTGTTGTTGCAGTTTGAAATCATATACATGCCACAGAAGGCGGTGAAAGGACAGGCCTTGGCAGATTTTCTTGCTGCACATCCAATCCCAGCAGATTCCCCACTAAATGATGATTTGCCTGATGAACAAATAATGCAGATCGAGGAGGATGAAAAGCTACCGTTCTGGGAGATGTACTTTGATGGGGCATCATCGATTAGACCTGTCCGACCTCCAAATATTGCAAGAGCCCGAGCCGGCATTGGCCTCATTTTCGTAGCACCGGAGGGAGGTATAATGAGATTTTCATTCAGTTTGACTGAACCTCGGACCAATAACGAAGCCGAATACGAAGCTTTATTAGCGGGGTTGGAGATTGCGATCGATATCAGAATCCAACATCTCCAAATCTTTGGTGATTCTCAACTTGTAATAAATCAAGTACTTGGAATTTACAAGGTCAGCAAAGTTGAATTGGCCCACTATCACAAACGAGCTCTCGAGCTTTTGAAACAAGTACCAAATGTCAGAATGGCTCGAGTTCCTCGAGGACAGAATGCTAAAGCAGATTGTCTGGCCAAATTAGCCAAAGAAATGGCGAACATCAACGAAGAGAGAGTCCTATATTTATCGGGGTTTATACTCGTAGAGTATTGGAACCTGCTCTACTACAATTCCCAAGGGCAGAAGGAATTCCAGATTCAAGTCAGCAGGATGAAACTCCAGTTAACCCTCAACCTCTCCATCAGATCGTTATGGAGAATTATCCAGAAGAGCATCACGTGGCCAAGAGACATAAAGCTAGTCAAGCTTCAGAATCGTGGTGGCATTGTTTAGATATTGAAGTCGAAAATGATTGGAGACAGCCATTCATTGACTACTTCAAGGAAAACAAACTCCCGACAGAAAAGTCTATGGCCGCACAAATTCGAAAAAGGGCGTTGAGATACGCATTTGTTAATGACACGTTGTACAGACGAGCCTTTGATCAAATGTGGCTAAGGTGCCTGGGGACCAAGGAAGCTGATAAAGTGGTGACAGAAGTCCACGAAGGGCTTTGTGGAGCACATCAATCAGGTCCCAAAATGGCCGCTAAAATTAAGAGAATGGGTTATTATTGGCCAACTATGGTTAGAGACTGTATTGACCACGCAAAGAGGTGCCACGAATGTCAAATTCACGGTGATGTTATACATCAACCTCCAAATCCACTACACCCAACAATAGCATCCTGGCCATTTGAATGCTGGGGTACAGATATAATTGGGCCAATAGATCCGCCATCATCAGCGGGACACCGTTTCATTTTGGCAGCGACGGATTACTTTTCCAAGTGGGCAGAAGCGGCTCCATTCAGAGAGGTCACATCCGAGCATGTGATTAATTTCTTCACCCACAATGTCGTTTACAGATTCGGTGTACCACGCCGCATAATCTCAGACAATGGTACTGCTTTCAAAAGTACAAAAATCTATAAGTTCGTTGATCGGCACAAAATTGATTGGCGATACTCATCCATATACAATCCAAGGGCAAATGGATTGGCAGAAGCCTTCAACAAGACGCTGGTGAAATTATTGAAGAAGATTCTCACCAAGAACAAAAGAGAGTGGCATACGAAAATGGCAGAGGCACTGTGGGCCTATCGTACGACCTACAAAACTCCAACCAAAGCCACTCCGTATTCTCTAGTGTTCGGTGTTGAAGCCGTATTACCATTAGAGATTGAGTTACCGTCACTTCGGGTAGCAATCCAAAATGACCTCACTCAAGAGCAAAATGCCCGTCTCAGAATGGAAGAGCTTGATGCACTTGATGAACGCAGGTTACAAGCCCAACAAAATTTGGAAATCTACCGAGGAAGAATGGCAAAGTCTTTTGATCGAATGGTGCGTCCTCGATCATTTCAAGAAGGAGAATTGGTCCTGGTGCTGAGAAGACCAATCATTCCGCATAGAAAAATCGGTGGTAAATTCGTATCCAATTGGGAAGGCCCCTTCGTCATCGAGAAGGTGTACCAAGGAGGAGCATATCAGTTGATCGATCTGAACGGTCAGAGGCCTATGCCGCCAATCAACGGTCGACATCTAAAGAAAATATCATGCATGAAAAATTCCATAACTAATGTATTTTTGTGATGAATATATTTTAGTTGTCAATGCATGCTTATATTTTGAAATTCTCTTGTATAACAAGAACGCATTTCAAAATCCCCCATCAGACTGGGGGCATTTTAAATATTTATTTGGGTCGACATCGCGCTGCGTGCCGAGATCCCCAAATAAATATTTAAAATCTCAAAGAAACAAAGCCTATCCAAAATGCCCCTACGAGACAGGGGGCATTTTAAATATTCATTTGGGTTAACATCGCGCTATACGCCAAGATCCCCAAATGAATATTTAAAATCTTATATTCCAAATCTATTCCATGCTGAAATGTCCCTGTGAGACAGGGGGCATTTTAAATATTTATTCGGGTCGACATCGCGCTGCATGCCGAGATCCCCGAATAAATATTTAAAATTATCAATCCAGATATTCTTGTGTGCTAAAGAATACAAATTTTTGTTTTCCAAAGCATAAGCAGGTAATCTTTCAAAAGATAGAGACAACACCTTCTACAACAAACAAAGACTCAAAGGTCAAGAAAGAGACTTTTGTGGCTACACACTCTACAAAATTGAGCCGAAGAAGCTTGAGGTCTTTCGACAGCCTGAAGCTTAAGGTTCGAATGGGTGTAAAAGGTCGGATCCAACAAGCCCAAATATGGCCGGATCGCTGGCAGCTCCATCTACTCAACAAGCCATAAGAAAGGCCGTAGTAGCGGAACCCCCACTTCGTCAACCCGTCAGTAAGGACTGTAGGAAGTACGAAGGCGAATTTGACTCGACAAGTTCAAGTGATCGTAGTCTGCAAAATTCTCCTAAGCGACTGGAGAATCAAAGTTCCAGTAGAAGGATGAGTCTCGAACAACTACTGAAGGTTCGTAGGCTCTAAAATCTTCAACCACAAAGGATGACTCCAAATCTACCAACTTCAGCAAAATCAGCATTGGGGAGCGCAATTCCCATAGCTCAAGTCTGAAGCCTGAATGGGTGTAAGAGGTCGGATCCAACAAGCCCAAATATGGCCGGATCGCTGGCAGCTCCATCTACTCAACAAGCCATAAGAAAGGCCGCAGTAGAGGAACCCCCATCTCAGTAACCAGAGGACAAAGAGCTATTAAATTCTAGCTCTCCCGATCTGATGAACTCAAGTGATTCAGATTAAAGTCTTCTCAAGTGGTTAAGGATCAAGATACTATCTACGTTCGGTACTATCAATTGAATCCAAAACCTGCAAATCCTTCAACAAGCCCGCCAAAGCTAGAAGCATAGGGCCGAAGGTACAAAAATCACCTGACAAATCAATAAGGATAAATCAGGTGATTCTCCATCAATGTCCGCAGCACAAAGCACAGGACAGAAGAATCTAAATATTGTGACTCAATCTAAGACTGCGAAAGGAAGCATCCCGAATAATATCTACAAATGTCCCTAAAGACTGGGGGCATTTTAAATATTTATTTGGGTCGACATCGCGCTGCATGCCGAGATCCCCAAATAAATATTTAAAATACTATGAGCACAAGTCAGAGTACAACCACAGAAGTCTCAAGAGCAAAAAAAAAAGAGAGCTCGTCAACAACTGAATTTATAAAATAACTTTTATTTTATTAAGTTCAGAATTTCATATACAAATCTGTGGACTACATCTTTTTACAAGATTACATCAGCTGAAAGAAAAAGAAAGGTACAATGTCCTCCACAAAGGACTCAAATCTGTCTCCTAAACTACATCTAAAGAGGAAGTCCACATTCTTCTCTTTCCTTTCCCAAAGGTCAGGTATTCTGCACTTCTAAGACCTGCACAAAGCAAAAGAGAAGTCAACAGAAAGAGGAAGAATCATAAAGAACATATGTAAGAAGCTACAAAAAAAAAACTTGTACCTGAAACAGTGGTCTCCTGAGGTGGCTCACGAGCAAGTATCCCGCTCTCTCTCGAAACCTGTGCAGAGTAAAAAAAAAAAAAAGGAGTATCAGAAAACAGCTAAGAGAAAGAAAAGAACAGTACAAACAAAGTAAAAACGTACCAAAACTGAAGTCTCCTGAAGCAGTAAACTGGCTGAAGCTCGGATCCTTTTCTTGTAGTAGCCTGCACAAAATACAAAGCAGTATCAGTAGAAGCACAAAATGAAAACAAAAAAAGAGAGAAGGGGAGAAAAGAGTACCTGAGGCCAAGAAGTAACTGCAGAAATTCTGAAGCAGTCAGAATCCCACTAACTGGTGAATCTACAAAGCACAGGACAAAAGAAATCCGTATCTCAATCATCTATTGACACATCCAAGAGATCTATGAAGAAAGAAAATTTTAGTGTGACATCCAAACGAATTTTGGAGATCGACTAAAAGAAAATCGTAGTGTGACATCCAAGCGAGTTTTTGGAGATCCACTAAATGAAAGCCTTAGTGTGACATCTAGAATAAATATCTAGAGATCCACAAGGCCAAACAGCTCACAACAAACGTGATTCGCTATAGACGCGTACCACATTTGTTGGGGGGCATTTGTTGACCTTCGTATAATATCCAAAGGAAAATAAAAACGAAATGATACCTCTGCTCTGTTGAATCCCCGATATCCCGCAAACCTCGGACTGTCGAACCAATCAAATCCCGCAAATCCAGCGACGTTCGCGTCGCTTCTCCTTGTTTCCTGCCCAAATCCCGTTCCAGCTGGATGCTCCTCGCGTCTTTAAAAGCCAGATGAAATGAGGCTTCAGCTCTACACACACAAGCTCAACTTCTCCTTCCCTTTCTTCGGCTCCTTGGTCGCTATTCGACTTCGCTCCAGCGACGACATTCCAATCCAGTCGGATCGGAAGTCTCGACGTTCTGATCGGAAGCAACATCGGAGCTCGCTTGCTGTAAAGGAAGCTTTCTCCCATTCGTGCGCCTTCTTTGGTTCTCCGTCGCGGTCGGTCGACTTCGCTCCTACACCCGACTTTCCCTGCTGACGGACCGAAAGTCACGACGTTTGGATCGGGATCAACGACGGGAGCTCGCCGAACCCGTCTCCACCTCCTCTGTCCGACCCCGCTCGATCGACGGCTTTCCTTCCCCAGTCGGATCGGAAGCAAGACGGTAGCTCGCACGGCTGTGAAGATAACTTTCTCCCTTCCGTGCGTTTCTTCGGCTCCTTCCTGGCTGTCCGACCTTGCCCGACACCACCTCTGCCTAAAGGATCGGAAGTTACAGCATTTTGATCGGAGCCGAGAGCAAGAGCTCGCCGACAGTGAAGGTAACTTTTCTCCCTTCGCTCGCTTGCTCGGCCAAATCCAGTAAATCTCCTGAACGAAACAGAGAGGGTAGAGGGAGAGGGTTTAATTTATTTTTAATTAAATTAACTTTAATTAATTTTAATTATAATATTTTAATTAATTATACTTAATATAATTAATTATAATTAGTTTTAATTAAATGCTTATAATTAATGAAAGGTTAATTATAATTAATTTAATTAAAATTAATTTAATTAATTACAACTTTTTAATTAATTATAATTAATTATTATTAATTAATTAAATTTAATTAATATTAATTAATTCTAAATAATTAAAGATAAATATGATTAATTATTTTAATTAATTACAATAGTAATTAATTACTTTAATTAATTATAAATAATTATAATTAATTAAAAAAATAATATATTATAGTTAATAATTAATTATAATTAATATAAAAAAAAAAATGTCTCTCTTCCCTCGATCCTCGAACCGACACCGCCGACAAGCCCGCGAAGGTATGAAATCTCCTAAACTCAGATTCTCGCTTCCGTTGTGTGCGGCGGACCGGAAAACCGCCTATACACGCCTTTATTGCGCGTGGTGGGATGGGACCCCGGTCCGACGCCTACGACGAGGCAGGAATCGCCTAAACTCTACTTCGGTGTTCGTGGCGCACCGAAAAACCGCCTATACACGCCTTTATTGCGCGTGGTGGGAAGGGACCCCGGTGCGGCACTTACGGCGAGGCGGGGTCACTTATAAGTACCCCCGAGCGGGGGGAAAGAAAATTGTGTCATTCATAAGTACCCCCGAGCGGGGGGAAAGCAAACTGTGCATCTTTTAAACAGGTACCGTCAAAGACCCCATACACGCCTTTATTGCGCGTGGTGGGAGGAACAAAAAATCACGGCCGCGGTGCCCTCGCAAGAGGACACCTACCATACACGCCTTTATTGCGCGTGGTGGGAAAGGCCCAGTTTTCTCGTAGTTTTCCCCTAAACGGGGGAGACGCCGGGAGGCTGCCGAAATTTCGGGTGAAATCGTACCTGAACTTAATTGAACTCAAAAGAACGACGGATGACATGTACTTGGACTCTTGAACAAAATCTAAATGGATTAATAAAAAATCAAATCCCAAATAAAAATGAGCATTGAACTTGAACAAGACTCAGACATAGAACATGACTCGAACAATCTGAAAGTTCAAGTGAGCTTGACTTTGCAAACACTCGAACTTGAACTCAACATGATCACAAGGAAGATTGGACATAGAACTTGAATTTGAACAAAAAGACTTCAAATATGACTTGGACTACAAGGAACTGAACTTCAACATGATATGCAATCAAAGCAAAAGTGATAAAATCAAATGATGATTTTGATTACTCAAATGAATATCAAATATTGGGGTCTTGTTGAATAAATCTTCAATATCATATGGCAAGTTAAAGCAAACAAACATTGCAAATCACATAAAGATAAGGGTGATTAATTGCAAACAAATACCAACCATGCAAGCAAGTGCACAAGGATTTGTGATAAAAGCAAAATCATGCAAATTGTTTGCAAAACAATGATGCAAACCCTTCAAGCGAGTGATTTCATTCAAATGAATTTCATGCAAGCAATGCAACTGAAGTGAAGGCGACGAATGTCACAACACATTTACAATCAATCACTGTCCAATATCGAGCAAATATGTTGATGATACTACAATAAGTGCTAGCACCTACTAACTATGTAGCAAGAGCCATTATATATTGCAATGCTTTTGTAGTCAACCATTATTCAGCATCAAGAAAAATATAATAAACATCTACAAGTAAGGACAAAAAGATCTGCAACACATACAAACTTTCTACAAAGACTGATGTATGTGCCACCGATGGGTAGATGCAGAAAGACTTCAGTAAATGCAGTATCCTGGGGTCAATTTCAGTTTGTGAAGGAATATATCTATCTATCCACTCATAACAATGTCGGAGGTACTACAAGTGCCAAACAACTACAACGAATATGAGCATCTACAAGAACAAGGCAGGAGATTAGTTAGTGCACTATGACCCGCCTACGAAAATCAACAAATAGTGCACGACAGTCTACCTGTACAAAAGCAGCAAACAACTGATCCAGAAGCTGCTACGCCACGCCACCGGGATCTGCAACATTCGTACAAGCAGACAGAAGGCGTCCACAACTATTTCAAAATACCCCTGCACGTGCACTATAAATTGTATACACATAGGTACACTAAAAGGGGTAAAAATAACTATAAAACCCGCATGGGCCCCGACGAGCGTGTTATTGGTACACACGTGACGTCTAGGGATGCTGCGCGGGTTTAACAAGTGAATTCTAGTTCGAACCCGATCCTCCTATACGGATCGATAGGAGTCGACAAGGTTCGAACTCTCGAACAAATACACGGTTGAGAGGACCAGTATATTTGTTCTAATACATTCATATCAGGCCTCCAAACCCTTTAATCAAAAGAATTCACTTACAAAGGCGAAAAGCCTACGAAACCCGATCCTCTGTCAACAGCCCGACGGAGTTGACAAGGTTCGATCCATAAAGAGAAATGACCCCGAACACCCCGATGATGGCCGTGTTGAATGCAGATCTCAACCGGAGGGGTTCCCAAATACTTTCAAATATCTCCCAAAAGTCCACAAAAAAATCCAAAGCTCCACCCAAAAAAATCTCAAAAACCCAAAATCCCAGAAAATTCCAAAAAAATCCAAAAATCCTAAAAATATTTAAAATTGAAATAAATCCATCAACAACTTAAAGCAAAATCAATCCGCCCTCCGCAAAAGTTTGTCGAGGCGGACAAATTAAAATTTACTCTAGCTCACAAAAGAGCCAAATGCCTAGTCGAAAATATCACTAGGATCCATTCTCAAACAATATATTGCCAGTAAGGACGTGGTACGTGTCCTCTAACCGGCAGTTTCGCCGCCAAATGGCACTGCAGGTAAACGGTTATGACCCGGGGCCCTCTGAACCGAGTGGTTTTGCCGCCAAATGGCACCACAGATAGCGGTTATGGCCAGAGCCAATACGCTCCTTAATGGCGTTAAATCCTTGAGATATGAATCAATAGGATATGATCGATAGGGCACAAAGCCCTCTGTAAGCTAAGGTGGATTCAAATTTGTCCCCTTAGACAAACATTCAACCCCGGTCTACAAGGTTCCCTTGGACGAAGCAACCCATGGCTGCCGACAAGGATCCTTCTGTCAGGTTGGGTCGACTACCTCCTCTGACTAAGTAGACCAGGGACCACGATGGCCCGGGATGACGGAACCATGGGATCTTGATCGGGTCCATCATCCATTCCCCCCACCATCCGCTTTAAGTGAAAGATGGTGAAATTTCTATTTTAAATGTTAAAGCTTTCCAAATTCCCAAATTCTCAAATCTAACATTCTACCAATACCTAAACCCAATGCTGCTACTATATGCCAGATAACACGTATCTCTATACGTATCTGATTGACGACTAGCCTTAATCGAAAGTTCTCTCTCGTGATCGAGAGGGGTAATTAACTATAGGGGCTTGCGCCTATAGGAAACCAGAACTCAGATCATAAAGTCCTCGCAAAATGAGGGCGAAATCTCTGGGTAGTGTCTTATCTACAAACCCATCTGCCTTCCAAAATTTACCTCGGAACTTAGTTCGTTAAAACTCCCTCGCCGAAAAAGAAGAGCGAGTGGAGGCCGAGGCCGAATTTTCGGAGCCCACATATTTTTTCCTCGGAGTTTGGTGGATATGTCTTGCTTTTTTTCAAGAATGATAGGTTTTCACTTGAGATCTTCAAGTGTTTCCTATCAAATTGGTATCAGAGCAGATTTTTGGATTATTTTTGAGCTGTTTTTGTGAATTCTGGAGGCTGAATTTTGTCTGAAGAGGCGTTGTTTTGCAGCTTTTGGAGTCGAGATCCAGATTTTTTAGTCCAACAAAAATCCGGGTATCGATGACGGCCGAGAAAGTGGATGCGTTGGAAGAACGCCATGAGGGGGAGATAGACAAATAAAAGCAACGGTGGAGGATAGAATATCCTCCATGGAATGCAAAGTTTCAAATCTTCATGAGATGTTGAAGAAGATACTGGACAATCAAAATCAAACAGCGACATCGGAGGCAAGAGGTTCGATAGGGAGAAATACAAATTCTGAAATTCGTGGAAGTGAAAATGAGGTGAAGATCATGGAGGAGAGAGATGGAAGGTATGGAGAGAGGCGTGATTATGGGGGGCATGAACCAAGGGGTGCTGATTGGGAAAGAAAAAAGGAGGATTATGGTAGGAGGGTGATGCTTTTGAAGAAAGGGGAGAAAGTGACGATGGGTATGGGTACGGGTTAAGGTTTAAAATTGCGTAATTAAGCCTCAAGGCGGTTTTCGTCCGTGAGGCGAGGCGTAAGCCTCGAGGCGGTCTGAGGCGTAAGCCTCACGGACACAGAATTGCGTAAATGAAAAATTAAGGGTTTTAGCATGAAAATAATAGCAATATTGTATCTTACAATAAAAACATCTAAATGATATATGAAAATAGTGGAAAGTGTAATAAAAGCATGTCCCAAAGTACAAAATTACAAAATATTAGTTTAACAAAACTCCCAAAATACAAAAAACATATAAAATGCAATCATATCCCATCATTAAATGGGTCTTCAAGTGAATCTTCTTCTCCAATTGTATCTATGAATACCATGTCATCATCATCTCAATATGACTCACTTTTCTCTTCTCTGTTCAATAAGAGAAAAGATCATTATCATGTTCATTGCTCACTTGACATAAATGTAATGTAATAGCATATAAGAACTTGTGGAATACCTTTACTTGATTGTTGTGCTGCAAAGCTAGTGGATGTGTGAGGTGTAGTACTAGTGGATGTGCCCACTTGATTTGTTTCGCCCCTCAAGACATTCACACTTAGATCTTCTAACTTTAAGTCTGATAATGGCAAATCTGTCTCATCATCTATGAACCACTCATTATCAGACGACACATCATCACACACTAATGGGTCATCATCATCCTTCAACCCCTTATTCCTCAACCTCCTCTCTCTCAACCTTTTGTTGTGCATAATATATACGAGAGAGTTCATTCTGAGTGTTGATAGACGATTTCTTCTCTTTGTTTGCACTTGGCTATATGTACTCCAGTTTCGCTCACACCCAGAAGAAGAACAAGTGAGGCCCAACACTCTTACAACAAAACTCTGTAAATCAGGGGTGGAATCACCAAATTGGATCCACCATTCAACTGTTTTCAAGAAAAAAACATAATTAAAACTGAATAAAGTGTCTTGCATTTACCAAAATAATTATACCTGGAGATTGTTTGGAAATGGTTGCTTTTGTTGCATTCAAACCAAAAAAGCCCTCTTTATTCCGGAATAGAACAAGTTGTAAATCTGCAAGCTCCCTATCTGCCTGCTCCGGTATTAGTCTTTCCATACAATGATATAGACCAAGCTTCACCTCAGGATTTGAAGATTTCTTCTCTGAATATTGAAATTGAGGGTTGAGATATTATGCCGCTACATGTAGATGACGATGTAACTGCACCTCCCACCGAGCATCAATGATATCCCAAATCTCCCTATAACTTGCCTCCTCTCCTCCCAAGTTGTGTGCAATCATCTCCTTGGCCTCATCCATAGCATTATAAATAAAACTCATAGCTGGTTTCTTCTCTGTATCCACTAAGCGTAGAACTTGCACTAAGGGTCTCGTGCTCAAAATGGCATAGGTAACAGTAGCCCAAAATTTATCATTTAGAATTATCTTTCTTATTTCTTTCCCCAAGCAGAGTTAAGCCATTTAGTTGATGTAAACATGGCTTCCAAAGGTTGCCTCACCTCCATCAAGCTTTGTAGTGTCAAATAGGAGGTGGCAAACCTATATATTCATAGTGCACAAATGTAAGAACTATGAACATGATTTGCAATGTACAAAATTAAGAACATACCTAGTGGTTGCAGGGCGAATGATTTCTTTCTTTGAAAACTTTCTCATCAAGCTTAAGACCCAAGAGTGATTGTAGATGAACTTTGTAATCTTCTTCGCCCTAGAAAGAGCACCATTGTGCTGAGGTAAGTCACCAAGATCCTCCAAAATGAGATCGATACAATGTGCTGCGCAGGGTGTCCAATATAGGTGTGTCCTCTACTCCATCAACATCTGACCAGCTGCTTTGTATGCACTGGCAATATCAGTCACTACCTGGATAACCAATTGCTCCCCAATCTCCTCAATAACCCCATCAAGTAAATTGAAAATGAATGTAGCATTTTTCACCTCCTCTGAAGCATCAACTGATCGTAAGAACACCGTGCCGTAGGGATTGTTGACAAGGATGTTAATCAAGCTCCTTCTCTTCATGTCAGACCATCCATCTGACATAATAGTCACACCAGTCTCAATCCATATCATTTTAATCTCATCAATGCTCCGCTCTGTGTTCTGCAGCTCCTCCTTTAAAATCCATGTTCTCAACTCATACATAGAAGGTGCCTTCAACCCTCTTCCATACAACCCTACAGACCGTAGCATATTGAAGTAGGCAGGTGACATAGCAACATTAAAAGGTATGGCATTTTCAAAAAAAAACCTCCCAATATCCATGCAAACCTGCCGTCGCCCCTCTCTAGTACCGGCCGCAGGCATCATTTGTGCTTGTCCTCTATCCTCTTCTGGATTAGTCATATACTGATCCATAGGACCCCGTGCACCTCTGTTATGTATAGTGGAGGAAGATCCCTTTCCACTCTCGCTCCCAAAATAAGCGTCATGTTCGACCCTATCATCAAATTGCTCTTGTTGCAAGTGTTTAGCCGTGGTACTTTTCTTCATATAAGCACTAATTTCCTCCTTCAACTTTTCCGGCACATTTGAATAGGGTGCTACATTTTTTGTGCGAGCATGATAGATGTTCCTTCATGCAGGTAACACCTCCCTTCACCACTTTATCGCAAAAATTACATTTCAAATAAACATAGCTCTTCTCTCCGCCGCCAATGTCAACTTGTACACTATATTTCCAAGAAGGGTCCCTCCGCAATGACGAAGACCCCTTTTCCTTGCCTCTTACCATGATCCCTAATGAAAGAATCGAAAATCACACAAAAAATTTCAAAAAATCTAAAACCCTAGAATTTCTTTCACTTCAAAAATCTAACCAAAAAGTCAAAAAAAAAAAACCTAAAATCGTTTGTTGACTTCTCCTACAAGGCGGCCGGACACTTCAACTTCGCAGGAGAGAGGCGACGCTGGCGGGAAAGGCGGCGGGAAGGATGGCCGACCGTGCGGGAGGGGATCTGTTCCGCGACCTGGAGCTTGCGGGCGGAGGTTATTGGGATATGCTGGGCCGAACGGTTTAAGGGAGAAAAAAAGGATTCATTTTAAGTAGGGTGGGGCCAACAGGTAAGGCGTACGCCTCACCCATAATTGCGCAATTGAGGCGCGCCTCACACAGGGTGAGGCGTACGCCTCTGCCAGGCTCAAAATTGCGTGCGCCTCGAGGCGCCTTGGGAAAAATTGCGCAATTTTAAACAGAGGTACGGGTATGAGCGTGGAAGGGATGATCGGGACACTTGTGGAAGGAGAAATTATGGAGGAATCAAGGGAAATGAGAGAGATCTGAAGGTCTGAAAGCTGAAGATGCTCATTTTCGAAGGGGATGATGCATATGGGTGGATCTACAAGGTAGAGAGGTATTTCACCGTCAATGGGTTGATGGAGGAAGAGAAATTGATGGCAGCTAGCTTATGTTTAGAAGGGAAGATATTGGCTTGGTACCAGTATGGAGATATGAAGAGGTCCATACGGAGTTCGAGGGAGTTCAAGGAATGCTTATTGGAACGTTTACGAATCGGCAAGGGAGGGGACTTCTATGAGGAGTTTTTTACACTACCAATTGGATCAATTATCGAAGAATGCTATGGAGGGGAATTTCATGAAGGGACTCAAATTAGAGATTTGGGCAGTAGTGAGGGTCATGAGGCCTCGTGACTTGGGAGAGGCTATAGAGCAGGCACAACTAGTGGAAGATTAAAAGTACCAAGAGAGGGGAGCCAAAGGCAGCAATTTAGGTGGCTCTTACAGGATGACTACTACTCTCTTAGCACCCAAGGGACATGTATCAGGTAACATTTGTGAGAACCCAAGGGTGAAGCCAGTAGGAGAAGAAAGTGGGGGGGGGGGGAGAATTTCAAAAATTTGACTGAGAGGGAGATACAAAAGAAGAGGGAAAAGGGATTATGCTTTAGATGTTATGAGAAGTATACTACAGGGCACAGGTGTCGTGACTAAACTCTTCAGGTTCTCACCATCTGTGATGATGAGAAAACTGAGAAGAGAGGTGAGAGTGAGATAGGGGGAGAGAATGAGGGCTAGCTGCATCTCGACGTGGCAGAGATCTCCCTGAACTAGTGGTAGGATTCACTCTGAGTCATGCCATGAAGGTGAAGGGGGAAATAGCAGACAGGAGGTGGTGGTGTTGATTAACAGTGGAGCTACCCACAATTTCATCTCCAAACAGGTTGTGGACCAATTGGGGGTGACATTGGTGGATATAAGATGTTATGGAGTGAAGATGGGTACAGAAAAGGTGGAGATGGGCCAGGGGATCTGTCAGGGAGTAGTGTTGATCATACAGCGGGTCCAGTTAAGGGAGGATTTTCTCTCATTGGAGTTAGGAAGCACTGTTGTCATCTTGGGGATGAAGCGGCTGCAAACCTTAGGGAACACCAAGGTCAACTTGGGAGCATGGATGATAGAGCTGGTGGAGGAAGGGAGAAGGATAGTGATCAGGGGAGATGCAGGGCTCTCCAAAGCCACTGTATCACTTAAAACCATGGTCAGGAGCATATAAGAGGTGGAGGATGGGTATCTGGTAGAGCTATAGAGGCTGGGGATGAAATTGGAGGGTCGGGACATCCCTCTTTCAGTACAGTCATTGATTCAACAATTCATTGAGGTTTTTCAACCACTTTAGGGATTGACACCGCAAAAGGAGCAGGAGTATGCTATCACCTTGAGGGAAGGTATGCACCCATCAATGTCAGACCCTATCGCTATCTTCAATTTCAACAGGATGAAATTGAGAAGTTGATTAGAGAGATGCTGGAAGCAGAGATTATCAAGCCCAAAGTGGGTCATTTTTCTAGCTCGGTGTTACTTGTTAATAAAAATGATGGGAATTGAAAATTCTGCGTGGACTACAAGATGGTGAATAAAGAAATTATGCAGACAAGTTTCTTATCCCTGTGATAGATGAGCTATTGGATGAGCTGAGTGGGGCAATTATCTTCACCAATATATTGAGATAGATTTGAAGTCAAGGTACCATCATATCAGAATGAAAAGGGAGGACATGCCGAAGACTGCTTTCAGAACTTATGAGGGACATTATGAGTTCCTAGTGATGCCTTTTGGCCTCACTAATCCCCCAGCGAATTTGCAGTCCCTCATGAAAAAGGATTTCTGACGCTATCTCAAGTGATTTGTGTTGACATTTTTTTATGATATTCTAGTTTATAAAAGGTCGGATGGGGGGCATTGGGAGCACTTGAGGAAGATTTTAGAGGTGTTCCATAAGCATCAGCTGAGGGCTAATCTGAAGAAATGTTGCTTTGGCCAAACCAGTATAGAGTACTTGGGACATGAAGTCTCTCAGGAGGGTGTAGCTACGGATCAGGCCAAAATTGAGGCTATGTTGAGATGGCAACTGCCCAAGATTCTCAGGGAGTTGAGAGGATTTCAAGGGTTGACTGGCTACTATAAGAGGTTCGTGAAGGGATATAGCACCATCACATGGCCACTAACAGAACAGTTGAAGAAGGAATGTTTCTTGTGGGGGGAGGTGGTCACAGCAGCTTTTGAGAGATTGAAGAAGGCCATGACCACTATTGTCAGTCTTGGCCCTACCAAATTTCACTCAGGTCTTAATAGGGGAGACACATGCCTCGGGGTATGGATTGGGAGAAGTACTCATGTAGAGCCATCGACCCATTGCCTACTTCGGCCAAGTGTTGACAACTAGAGCCAAGATGAAGTTAGTCTATGAGAGAGAATTGAAGGCCATTGTGCTAGCCATCCAGAAGTGGCGACCCTACTTCTTGGGTCAACATTTCATTGTCAGGATAGACCAGCGGAGTCTGAAGTACTTGTTGGAGCAGAGGATGGTGACGGAAGAGCACCAGAGATAGTTGTCAAAGTTATTGGGATATGACTTTGAAATCCAGTATAGGCCATGAATAGAGAACAAGCTGTGGATGCCTTTGTCCAGATATATGGGGGAGTTACAGATGATAACAGTGTCGATACCACTGATGCTGGATTGGGGGGCCATTAAGGAGGAGAGTGCATGAGAAGAGGAGCTAGGGATGATTAGTGCAGATTTATTGAAGGATGGGAGTAGCCACCAGGGCTATTCTTTAGAAGGGGAGAGGCTTCTATACAAGGGGAGATTTTTTATGCCTAGGACATCAGTCCATATTCCACACTCGCTCCAAGAGTTCCATAGGAGCGTTGTTGGGGTCATTCAGGGGTGTAGAAGATATATAGGAGACTTGCCTCAAAGTTGTACTGAAAGGGGATGCCAGGTTCATCCGGACGAAGTTAGATCGTCCGGGACAATCGGTACAGGTTGTGCAGGAAAACATTTCTGGCTGCATGGTTCGTCTGGACGAAATTCAGATCGTCTGGACGAAAATCGTCCAGAGCCAAGTCGTCCGTGACGATAATTAATTTCGTCTGGACGAAATTCGTCCAGAGCCTAGATCGTCCGGGACGAAGTTGCGATCGTCCGGTACGAACAGTATTGATATATATGGAAATGAGATATTTTTGTAAAGAAAAGGACGTTCATGAGAGAGAAAAACGAAGGAAAATAGGATTTTTTTGCGACTCCGGTCTGTTTTCATCCGTTGTGACAGTTAGAGAAGTTGATCGACTCGAGGTAAGGCACATTCCTCCTTTCTCAATTTTCAGTAACGAAATTTTTGACGCATTTTCTGTTCCGGATTTTGTTTCCGTTAACGAATTTCTGGTATTATTTTCTTCTGACAAAGGTTTTACCGTGTAACTTTTGGTATGCCTCTGAGATGATAATTATGCACGTTTTGAATATTTTCTGGAAGATTTTTACCAAATATTTTGGATTCTGCGGTGTTTTAATTGAACTGCAAATTATCAGGATGTTGAAAAATATTTTATCAGTACAATGAAAGTCTTATAATGTTGTTGTGAATGTTCTATGGTAATTTGGTAAATTTTTGGATCTGTGAATTTTGTGTAAATTCCGTATACTGCCGTTATGCCGCTGAATTTTCGTACGATTTCAGAATTTCTGAAATGAGATGATTTGCATGAATTGATTATTTGTATGCTATCAGAAGGGAGTTATAAGGGGCCGGAATCCTTTGTGATTCCGTTGTCTGGGTCCAGGAAGGGAGATATAAGGGAAAGTTCTGAAATCTGAAATTTTATATATCTGTTCTGTTCTGGAGCTATAAGCACAAAAGGGAGCCATAAGGGAAAGTTCTGGTGCTATAAGCACAAGGGAGATATAAGGGGAAGTTCCGACATCTGGAAGGAAGTTCTGTTCTGAATTTATCTGTTCCGTAAAGCTGTAATGTGATTTTATCTGATTTCTGATTTCTGTACGACTCTGATTATTCCGTATGATTATGTCTGCTCTGTGACATGAAAGCTTTATGATAATATGATTTCAGTTTCCGTATTCGATGTTTGATTCTGATTGAACTGTTATCTGTTCTGTCTGTTGTACGATTTCTGTATGAATGTTCGAATTCTGTACGGATACTTTTCTGATGTGAGTTTCTGATGATTTTGATTGGTGATTGATGTCTTGCTGAGCTGTTAGCTCATCCTTATTTTCTACGTGATTTTCAGGTTCTGAAAAGGGAAGGAGGTCTTGGACTAGACGTTCTGAGTCTGATCTGTGATTAGGTACTTGATACTTTTGATTTTTGTACAGTCATGACTTTTCTGTTCTGTTCTGTTCTTTCCGTCTGAAGCCATGCACTGTATATGTATATGATTATTTTGATGAAAGAAAAGATAGATGAACTGCGCTGTATTTGGATGTTGATAGTAGCTCTGTGTTTTTCTGTCTGTGTTATACTTGAAAGAAAGTTCTGAAGCAAATTCCAAAATCAGATCCTGGATTTGTTGGCTCTGTCGCGGCCCGATGCGAGCAGGATCCGTCCTGGTCGGGTTGGGTCGTAACAAGCTTTAGTGGTATCAGAGCAATGGTTTTGGAATTTGGATTGTAAGACAGAGCTATAGGAAGTGATCTGTGAGTCTGTCTGGGGTAGTTTTGGTTTGTCTGGATTTTTATTCTGTTGTTTTGTGCTTAGTTTTCTGTGTGATCATGGATCCGCCAGACCCTGATATGACAGATGGGCAGAGTGCTAGTCAGGCAGCTCCAGTGGGCAGTGCTATCCCAGTGGTCGGTTCTGATACACTTTCTCAGTTTGCTACATTGGTTGCTCAGATGATGAGCGAGACACAGAGTAGAGCCTCTACTGTGCGATCTGAGGATATAGATAAACATCTGCAGTTGTTTCTGAGATTGAAACCTCCGAGGTTTGAGGGCACTGTTGAGTCCAGAGCAGTTGAAGAATGGTTGAGGTTAGAGAAGACTTTTGACGGTATGCAGTGTCTGTCGGACAGGAAAGAACCGTTGGCAGTTTTTCTGTTAGATGGGGAAGCAGAGCGCTGGTGGATAGGCCAGCAGGAGGCAAAATTCCAAGGGAAGTTAAATTCGTTGATTACTTGGGAAGAATTTTTTGAGGAATTCCGATCGTGGTTTGTACCTCTTTCTGCATGACAGCAGATGCAGGAGACTTTTCTGAGACTTGTTCAGGGAAGCAGGACTGTGATGCAGTACGAGTCCGAGTTTACTTTAGCCAGATATGCTCCGCATTTGGTGAGTACTTCTGCTGAGAAATGCTATCGATTTCTGAGGGGACTACGAGATAGTCTGAGGCAGCCCCTAGTACCATTTCACATTTCTGATTTCTCTGAGCTTGTGGAGAGAGCTCGTTTGATAGAGAATGATCTGATGGCTACTCAGCAGCGATGGACTGCGAGTAGGAAGAGGTTCGGGTGTGATACTTCTAGCAGTGGTTCCTCTGGCAAGAGGAGGTTTATTTCTGGAGACTCCATGAGGAGTGGACAGTCAGGATTCTCTAATACTGCCACTACCAGTACGACCAATTCTGGATCTGTGAGTGGGACACCTGTGTGCCAAAGTTGTGGACGACGGCATTTTGGCCAGTGTTACAGGATGACTGGTCAGTGCTTCAGATGTGGTCAGCCAGGACATCGGATTGCAGAGTGTCCACAGGCTGGATTTGATAGACGATCTGAGTTCCGATCTGATACTAGACCTGTTGGTTCAGCAGGAAGGCCGAGGACTGTTCCTCCACGCACTGTGACTGAAGGATCCTCTGGTGGTAGAGGTGGTGGTTCGAGTTCTATGGCACGGAGACCACCCATTGGTAGTCAGAGGGAGCCTAGTAGTTCAGTAGCTTCAGCTCCTGTTCACCACGTGTGTACAGTTTGAGTCAGCAGGAGGCTCGAGACGCTCCGGATGTGGTGACAGGTACGATTTATATTTCTGATTAGCCCTGTCATGTTTTGTTTTATTCTGGAGCCAGTCACTCGTTTCTTTCCGAGCGTTGTTTTGATGTTTTGCGTCTAGATTCTGTTTTGTTACCGATTTCTCTTTCTGTTATTTTGCCGGCTTGAAGCAATTTGATCGCCCGAAAGTTTTGTTTTTGTGAGATTGATATTTCTGGCAAGAAGTGGAAATCGAGTTTAATTTTATTGCCGATTTCTTCTTACGACGTGATTTTGGGTATGGATTGGCTGAGTCTGTATGAGGCTCAGATTGACTGTTTGAAGAAGCGAGTGAGCTTACTTATGGATGGAGAAAGATGTGTATTCCAAGGATTACGAGGTGTTCTATCCTGTCTGATTTCTGTATTGGAATTCAGAAGAATGTGGAAGAAGGGTTGTCCGGTATTTTTGGCTTCTGTACGGGATATGAACCTAGAGGTGTGTTCTCTTTCTGATATCCCGGTTGTACGGGAGTTTTCTGATGTATTTCCTGAGGAGTTGGTTGGCTTACCTTCGGAAAGAGATGTTGAGTTCTATATTGATGTTTTTCCGGGTACAGGTCCGATATCGAAAGCTTCGTACAGAATGACACCGAAGGAACTTTCTGAGTTGAAAGTTCAGCTCCAGGAGTTGGTGGATAGAGGATTTGTTCGTCCTAGTGTTTCTCCTTGAGGAGCACCCGCACTATTTGTGAAGAAGAAGGACGGAACACTCCGTATGTGTGTTGATTACAGAGATTTGAATAAAGTCACGATCAAGAACAAATATCCATTACCACGGATTGATGACTTGTTTGATCAACTTTCTGGCTCTTCTGTATTTTCGAAGATTAATTTGAGATCTGGATATTATCAGGTGAAAGTGAAGGAAGCGGATGTGTTGAAGACAGTTTTCAGTACTCAGTATGGGCACTACGAGTTTTTGGTTATACCTTTTGGGGTAACTAATGCACCTGTTATTTTCATGGATCTGATGAATAGAGTGTTCAAGGAGTATCTGGATCAGTTTGTGATCGTCTTTATCGACGATATTCTGGTGTATTCTGCTTCTGAGGAAGATCATACCAGACATTTGAGCATTGTGTTGGAGACTTTGAGGCAGCATCAGCTATATGCTAAGTTTTCCAAGTGTGAATTCTGGCTAAAGAGCATTTCTTTTCTGGGGCATGTGGTGAGCGGTGAAGGTATCTCTGTTGATCCCTAGAAAATTCAAGCTGTTGTTGATTGATCAATGTCTAATACGGTATTTGAGGTACGTAGTTTCTTAGGCATGGCCGGATATTATAGAAAATTTGTGAAGGGATTTTCTCAGATTTCTATGCCTCTAACGAGACTGACTAAGAAGTCAGTAGCTTTTGTTTGGATATTGGAGTGTGAGGCTAGTTTTTAGAAGTTGAAGGATTGTTTGACTTCAGCTCAAGTGTTAGCACTTTCGTCAGGTACGGAAAGATTTCAGGTGTTCAGTGATGCTTCACTGAAAGGTTTGGGCTGTGTTCTGATACAGCATGATAGGGTAATTGCTTATGCTTCGAGACAGTTGAAACCACATGAAAAAAATTACCCGACGCATGATTTGGAGTTGGCTGCAGTTGTGTTTGCTTTGAAGATTTGACGTCACTACTTGTATGGCGTCAGGTGTGAGATCTTTACGGATCACAAGAGCTTGAAGCACATATTCACTCAGAAGGATCTGAATTTGATGCAAAGAAGGTGGCTTGAGTTGATCAAGGATTAAGACCTAACGATTCAGTATCAGCCTGGCAAGGCTAATGTGGTAGCAGATGCTCTGAGCAGGAAGTCTTCTGGATTATCAGGTATTCAGCTCACTTCTGATGAGTATCTGATACGAGACATGGAAAGATTACAGTTAGAGGTAATTTCCTCTACTGGTGCGGATTCTGGTGTTTTGACTCAGATGAACATTCAGTCTTTCCTGGAAGAAAGGACTCAGGAAGCTCAGAAGTCAGACTCCGATTATTTGAAGTTGATTGCTCAGATTGAATCTGGTAAGAAACCTGAACTGCGAGTTTCTGATTCTGCTGTTATCTTCTGCAAGAACGGGTTGTGGATTCCTGTGGTTGGAGATTTAAGGAAAGAGATTTTGTACGAATCTCATCATTCAGGCTATACGATTCATCCGAGAAGTGGCAAGATGTACGGAGACATGAAGAATTTGTTCTGGTGGCCAGGAATGAAAAAGGATGTAGCAGATTTTGTTTCAAAATGCGAAGCCTGTCAGTAGGTGAAGTCAGAGTATCAGCGACCAGGAGGTCTTATGCAGTCGTTGCCTATCCCTGAGTGGAAATGGGAGGAGGTAACGATGGATTTGGCCATGGGTTTTCCTCGATCAAGGCTTGGGTGATTGTGGATCGATTGACGAAGTCTGCACATTTTCTTCCGATCAGGCAGACGGATCCGGTGGATAAGTTGGCACAAGTATATTTGAAGGAGATTGTCAGATTACATGGTGTGCCTAAAGTGATTGTATCTGATCGAGATGGACGGTTTACTTCCAGACTTTGGAAGGGTATTCAGCAAGGATTGGGTACGAGGTTGCATTTCAGTACGGCTTTTCATCCGCAGACTGACGGACAGTCTGAGAGGACTATCCAGGTACTGGAAGATCTTCTGCGATTATGTGTTTTGGATTTTGGAGGAAGCTGGGAAGATCATATTCCTTTGATCGAATTTGCTTATAATAACAGTTTTCAGTCCAGTATTGATATGGCACCTTATGAAGAATTGTATGGCCGTAAGTGTAGAACTCCTTTGACTCTGACTGAGGTAGGAGATAGACAAGAAATGGGTGCTACATTTGTGGATGAAACTGTTATGAAAATCAACTTGATTAAAGAAAGATTGAAAGCTGCACAAGATCGACAACAGAAGTATTACAATCAGAAGCACAGGTTTGTTGAATTTCAGATTGGTGACTTTGTGTATGTCAAAGTCAGTCTGATGAAAGGAGTCAGCAGATTTGGAAGGGTGAGCAAGCTTAGTCCAAGGTATATTGGACCGTTTGAAATCCTTGAAAGGATTGGTAAGTCTGTTTACAGACTGTTACTATCTGATCAGATGTCTGATGTGCACAATGTTTTTCATGTATCTACTTTGAAAAAGTAGATATCTGATTTTAGAAAGAAATTGTCTGCTGATGAAGTGGAGATTCAGGAGAATCTGAGGTATGAAGAAGAACCTAAGTTGATTTTGGCTTATGATGTTCGTAAGTTAAAAAGTAAATAAATTCCTATGGTTAAAGTTCAGTGGAAGCACCGAACAGCACGAGAAGCGACTTGGGAGGAGTCAGACATGAGGCAAGCATATCCATATCTTTTTTGACTGAGTTTTGGTTTGGCAATGTCGAGGACGATATTTTTCTGAAGTTTGGGAGATTGTAAAGACCATTTTGCTACCAGGTTCGTCCGGACAAAGTTAGATCGTCCGGGACGATCGGTACAGGTTGTGAACGAAAACATTTCTGGCTGCATGGTTCGTCTGGACGAAATTCGGATCGTCTGGACGAGGTTTAATAATTTGGTCACAGGATAGCCTTTCCAAATCAAGATACGCCCGGTTCTGTTCTTCAGTAGATCCTTGGTATGGGTCTTCCAGTGTGATAATTTGTCGAATTTGAGAAAGTACATTTTGGGGATCATCTGCAATATTGATTAGGTGCAAATTCATGTTCGAATGCCATACGCCATTGTATCCAGGTTTTCTTTTCAATTTCTCCCAGTAAATTCTCAATGAATAATACTTTTGATCGGTTATCGGGGAATTATTTTTCACTAAGGAGATTCAATGTAATGGATTCCCATCGGGAAATTACATCATCATAGAGTGAAAAATCATCTGGTAAAATGAGGAGGACTCCTTGATTGTTATGGGCTGAGGGCAGAGTCCACATATTGGATGAGAAAGTTTTGCGGAAATTTGAGGAGTTTGGCTTATAGTGTTGGAAAGGATATGAGGAAGATGCATCTGGTTTGGCTGCTAGGGAGGTTGCTGGCGGGTAGTTTACTGGTCCCATAACAGGTTCATTAGGAGGAAGATAATTAGATGATACAGATGCGTATAAGTTTTCTGCTTTGGACGCCATCTTTTTAAGTTGAGGATAATCAAGTTCTTCTAGATGATTTTGGAGGGTAAAACATGTTTGGGTTGGTATAGCCATGGTTTGTAGTGTTGAGGGTGTTGAGGGTGTTGAGGGTGATGGGTCTTCGTCACCCCATCCTGTGGGTGTGACTTGTAGGTTTGGGATAGATGTATAAGCAGGAGGTGTGTAATACACCAAGTAATCGTATTTACCAGAAGGGTGGCCAAGAGTGCCAACATGAGGATGATTATTCTGGTATTGATGCCATATTAGGGTGTCAACCGAAGCGACCGGTTCAGCAACCGATTCTGCAGTGTCAACCGAAGCGACCGGTTCAGCAACCGGTTCTGCAGTGTCAACCGAAGCGATCGGTTCAGCAACCGATTCTGCAGTGTCAACCGAAGCGACCGGTTCAGCAACCGGTTCCTCTCCACCACCTTCCGAATTAGTGAGTAAAGGCTCTCTGAGATAGGTATACAGATATAAAAAATCTGAGAAGGGATCATCGGGAGGATCAGGAATAAAATGATCAGACTCATGGTCAGAAATATCCCAGTGGGGTTCATCACCAGCGATATAGAGGGCAAATTCAGTGGATTCTTCGGGTGAAGGGATGTCGGGGGGAAGTGGTTGCGGATTATAGCTGGAGAAGGAGAGGCGAAGGGAGCCATCGAGACGTTGATGGGTATTTAACATAGTAGGTACTAAAAGGGCCAAAGTGGTTGTGGATGGTCGAAGATTCCATGAACGACCTTGTAATTCTGTTATTGTATGTCGTCGACTAGGTATGGCGGAGATACCATGAGATGCTAAATAATTAGCAACTCCAGTGATGTTATATCGAAAACCAGTCTGGCTAGTATTTGTAAGGCGAGCAACGAGTGCTCGAGTAATTAATAAGTTGGATTCACCTCCTTGCCATTCATCGTATCCATGAGTCATAATAACAAGTTCGATATGATGAAAAAAGTCATGGATGGATAACATAAGGTTAGGCGCGATGTAAACAAGTTGCGTACCAGATGAGAGGTCAATTTCCATTGTGCCAATAATGGATACATCTGATCTCCAGCGAGTATCCCTTAATACAATTAATGCTGTAGTACCAGCGTCACGTCGATGAAGAGTCTGAACACGGACCATGATGAGCACGAGATGAATATGCTGCATACCTTCATTAACAAGCCTTTGATAGGATTGTTGGCGGATAAATGGTAGATTTACTTGATTTTCATCAAGTGCAAGGACCCGCTCTTCAGTATAGTGTTGGTAGACACGATGATGCTAGGGAGGTTGCTGGCGGGTAGTTTACTGGTCCCATAACAGGTTCATTAGGAGGAAGATAATTAGATGATACAGATGCGTATAAGTTTTCTGCTTTGGACGCCATCTTTTTAAGTTGAGGATAATCAAGTTCTTCTAGATGATTTTGGAGGGTAAAACATGTTTGGGTTGGTATAGCCATGGTTTGTAGTGTTGAGGGTGTTGAGGGTGTTGAGGGTGATGGGTCTTCGTCACCCCATCCTGTGGGTGTGACTTGTAGGTTTGGGATAGATGTATAAGCAGGAGGTGTGTAATACACCAAGTAATCGTATTTACCAGAAGGGTGGCCAAGAGTGCCAACATGAGGATGATTATTCTGGTATTGATGCCATATTAGGGTATCAACCGAATCGACCGGTTCAGCAACCGGTTCTGCAGTGTCAACCGAAGCGACCGGTTCAGCAACCGGTTCTGCAGTGTCAACCGAAGCGACCGGTTCAGCAACCGGTTCTGCAGTGTCAACCGAAGCGATTTGATCGGCTTGAAGCAATTTGATCGCCCGGAAGTTTTGTTTTTGTGAGATTGATATTTCTGGCAAGAAGTGGAAATCGAGTTTAATTTTATTGTCGATTTCTTCTTACGACGTGATTTTGGGTATGGATTGGCTGAGTCTGTATGAGGCTCAGATTGACTGTTTGAAGAAGCGAGTGAGCTTACTTATGGATGGAGAAAGATGTGTATTCCAAGGATTACGAGGTGTTCTATCCTGTCTGATTTCTGTATTGGAATTCAGAAGAATGTGGAAGAAGGGTTGTCCGGTATTTTTGGCTTCTGTACGGGATATGAACCTAGAGGTGTGTTCTCTTTCTGATATCCCGGTTGTACGGGAGTTTTCTGATGTATTTCCTGAGGAGTTGGTTGGCTTACCTTCGGAAAGAGATGTTGAGTTCTATATTGATGTTTTTCCGGGTACAGGTCCGATATCAAAAGCTTCGTACAGAATGACACCGAAGGAACTTTCTGAGTTGAAAGTTCAGCTCCAGGAGTTGGTGGATAGAGGATTTGTTCGTCCTAGTGTTTCTCCTTGGGGAGCACCCGCACTATTTGTGAAGAAGAAGGATGGAACACTCCGTATGTGTGTTGATTACAGAGATTTGAATAAAGTCACACAAATATCCATTACCACGGATTGATGACTTGTTTGATCAACTTTCTGGCTCTTCTGTATTTTCGAAGATTAATTTGAGATCTGGATATTATCAGGTGAAAGTGAAGGAAGCGGATGTGTTGAAGACAGTTTTCAGTACTCAGTATGGGCACTACGAGTTTTTGGTTATACCTTTTTGGGGTAACTAATGCACCTGTTATTTTCATGGATCTGATGAATAGAGTGTTCAAGGAGTATCTGGATCAGTTTGTGATCGTCTTTATCGACGATATTCTGGTGTATTCTGCTTCTGAGGAAGATCATGCCAGACATTTGAGCATTGTGTTGGAGACTTTGAGGCAGCATCAGCTATATGCTAAGTTTTTCAAGTGTGAATTCTGGCTAAAGAGTATTTCTTTTCTGGGGCATGTGGTGAGCGGTGAAGGTATCTCTGTTGATCCCTAGAAAATTCAAGCTGTTGTTGATTGATCAATGTCTACTACGGTATTTGAGGTACGTAGTTTCTTAGGCATGGCCGGATATTATAGAAAATTTGTGAAGGGATTTTCTCAGATTTCTATGCCTCTGACGAGACTGACTAAGAAGTCAGTAGCTTTTGTTTGGATATTGGAGTGTGAGGCTAATTTTTAGAAGTTGAAGGATTGTTTGACTTCAGCTCAAGTGTTAGCACTTTCGTCAGGTACGGAAAGATTTCAGGTGTTCAGTGATGCTTCACTGAAAGGTTTGGGCTGTGTTCTGATGCAGCATGATAGGGTAATTTCTTATGCTTCGAGACAGTTGAAACCACATGAAAAGAATTACCCGACGCATGATTTGGAGTTGGCTGCAGTTGTGTTTGCTTTGAAGATTTGACGTCACTACTTGTATGGCGTCAGGTGTGAGATCTTTACGGATCACAAGAGCTTGAAGCACATATTCACTCAGAAGGATCTGAATTTGATGCAAAGAAGGTGGCTTGAGTTGATCAAGGATTAAGACCTGACGATTCAGATCAGCCTGGCAAGGCTAATGTGGTAGCAGATGCTCTGAGCAGGAAGTCTTCTGGATTATCAGGTATTCAGCTCACTTCTGATGAGTATCTGATACGAGACATGGAAAGATTACAGTTAGAGGTGATTTCCTCTACTGGTGCGGATTCTGGTGTTTTGACTCAGATGAACATTCAGTCTTTCCTGGAAGAAAGGACTCAGGAAGCTCAGAAGTCAGACTCCGATTATTTGAAGTTGATTGCTCAGATTGAATCTGGTAAGAAACCTGAACTGCGAGTTTCTGATTCTGGTGTTATCTTCTGCAAGAACAGGTTGTGGATTCCTGTGGTTGGAGATTTAAGGAAAGAGATTATGTACGAATCTCATCATTCAGGCTATACGATTCATCCGGGAAGTGGCAAGATGTACGGAGACATGAAGAATTTGTTCTGGTGGCCAGGAATGAAAAAGGATGTAGCAGATTTTGTTTCGAAATGCGAAGCCTGTCAGTTGGTGAAGTCAGAGCATCAGCGACCAGGAGGTCTTATGCAGTCGTTGCCTATCCCTGAGTGGAAATGGGAGGAGGTAACGATGGATTTGGCCATGGGTTTTCCTCGATCAAGGCTTGGGTGATTGTGGATCGATTGACGAAGTCTGCACATTTTCTTCCGATCAGGCAGACGGATCCGGTGGATAAGTTGGCACAAGTATATGTGAAGGAGATTGTCAGATTATATGGTGTGCCTAAAGTGATTGTATCTGATCGAGATGGACGGTTTACTTCCAGACTTTGGAAGGGTATTCAGCAAGGATTGGGTATGAGGTTGCATTTCAGTACGGCTTTTCATCCGCAGACTGACGGACAGTCTGAGAGGACTATCCAGGTACTGGAAGATCTTCTGCGATTATGTGTTTTGGATTTTGGAGGAAGCTGGGAAGATCATATTCCTTTGATCGAATTTGCTTATAATAAACAGTTTTCAGTCCAGTATTGATATGGCACCTTATGAAGAATTGTATGGCCGGAAGTGTAGAACTCCTTTGACTCTGACTGAGGTAGGAGATAGACAAGAAATGGGTGCTACATTTGTGGATGAAACTGTTATGAAAATCAACTTGATTAAAGAATGATTGAAAGCTGCACAAGATCGACAACAGAAGTATTACAATCAGAAGCACAGGTTTGTTGAATTTCAGATTGGTGACTTTGTGTATGTCAAAGTCAGTCCGATGAAAGGAGTCAGCAGATTTGGAAGGGTGAGCAAGCTTAGTCCAAGGTATATTGGACCGTTTGAAATCCTTGAAAGGATTGGTAAGTCTGTTTATAGACTGTTACTATCTGATCAGATGTCTGATGTGCACAATGTTTTTCATGTATCTACTTTGAAAAAGTAGATATCTGATTTTAGAAAGAAATTGTCTGCTGATGAAGTGGAGATTCAGGAGAATCTGAGGTATGAAGAAGAACCTAAGTTGATTTTGGCTTATGATGTTCGTAAGTTAAAAAGTAAATAAATTCCTATGGTTAAAGTCCAGTGGAAGCACCGAACAGCACGAGAAGCGACTTGGGAGGAGTCAGACATGAGTCAAGCATATCCATATCTTTTTTGACTGAGTTTTTGGTTTGGCAATGTCGAGGACGATATTTTTCTGAAGTTTGGGAGATTGTAAAGACCATTTTGCTACCAGGTTCGTCCGGACAAAGTTAGATCGTCCGGTACGATCGGTACAGGTTGTGCAGGAAAACATTTCTGGCTGCATGGTTCGTCTGGACGAAATTCAGATCGTCTGGACGAAAATCGTCCAGAGCCAAGTCGTCCGTGACGATAATTAATTTCGTCTGGACGAAATTCGTCCAGAGCCTAGATCGTCCGGGACGAAGTTGCGATCGTCCGGTACGAACAGACTTGATATATATGGAAATGAAATATTTTTTAAAAGAAAAGGACGTCTAGGAGAGGGAAAAACGAAGGAAAAGAGGATTTTTGAGCGACTCCGGTCTGTTTTCGTCCGTTGTGACAGTTAGAGAAGTTGACCGACTCGAGGTAAGGCACATTCCGCCTTTCTCAATTTTCAGAAACGAGATTTTTGACGCATTTTCTGTTCCGGATTTTATTTCCGTTAGTGAATTTCTGGAATTATTTTCTTCTGACAAAGGTTTTACCGCGTAACTTTTGGTATGTCTCTGAGATGATAATTATGCACGTTTTGAGTATTTTCTGGAAGATTTTTACAGGATATTTTGGATTCTGCGGTGTTTTAATTGAAATGCAAATTATCAGGATGTTGAAAAATGTTTTATCAGTACAATGAAAGTCTTATAATGTTGTTGTGAATGTTCTGTGGTAATTTGGTAAATTTATGGATCTGTGAATTTTGTGTAAATTCCGTATACTGCCGTTATGACGCTGAATTTTCGTACGATTTCTGAATTTCTGAAATGAGATGATTTGCATGAATTGATTATTTGTATGCTATCAGAAGGGAGTTATAAGGGGCCGGAATCCTTTGTGATTCCGTTGTCTGGGTCCGGGAAGGGAGACATAAGGGGAAGTTCTGAAATCTGAAATTTTGTATATCTGTTCAGTTCTGGTGTTATAAGCACAAAAAGGAGCCATAAGGGGAAGTTCTTGTGCTATAAGCACAAGGGAGATATAAGGGAAGTTCCAACATCTGGAAGGAAATTCTGTTCTGAAATTATCTGTTCCGTAAAGCTGTAATGTGATTTTATCTGATTTCTGATTTCTGTACGACTCTGATTATTCTGTATGATTCTGTCTGCTCTGTGACATGAAAGCTTTATGATAATATGATTTTAGTTTCCGTATTCGATGTTTGATTCTGATTGAACTGTTATCTGTTCTGTCTGTTGTACGATTTCTGTATGATTGTTCAAATTCTGTACGGATACTTTTCTGATGTGAGTTTCTGATGATTTTGATTGGTGATTGATGTCTTGCTGAGCTGTTAGCTCATCCTTATTTTCTGCGTGGTTTTCAGGTTCTGAGAAAGGGAAGGAGGTCTTGGACTAGACGTTCTGAGTCTGATCTGTGATTAGGTACTTGATACTTTTGATTTTTGTACAGTCATGACTTTTCTGTTCTGTTCTGTTCTTTCCGTCTGAAGCCATGCACTGTATCTGTATATGATTATTTTGATGAAAGAAAAGATAGATGAACTGCGCTGTGTTTGGAAGTTGATAGTAGCTCTATGTTTTTCTGTCTGTGTTATACTTGGAAGAAAGTTCTGAAGCAAATTCCAAAGCCAGATCCTGGATTTGTTGGCTCTGTCGCGGCCTGATGCGAGCGGGATCCGTCCTGGTCGGGTTGGGTCGTGACACCATATGCGAGATCTGTTAGAGGAACAAGTAGATGGTCATGTCTCCAGGAGCATTATTACAGCCCTTAGCTCAATCATGTCGGGTGTGGGAGAAAGTATGCATGGATTTCATAGATGGATTACCCTGATCGGAAGGGTTTACAGTGATTTTAGTGGTAGTAGACAAACTGAGCCGAGTATGTGATGAGGGCATCAGATTCCTACATGTGTACCATCGCCGGAGACGTCGATCGACGGCCTTGATTCAGAGTCTTTATTTTTTATGTCTTATTGTATTCATGTCATTTATATTTTGTCTTTTCCGTTTGTACCCCTATGAGGAAAGTAGTGTTTGTTTTTGCCTAAGGGCATTGTAGTCTTTTTATTTTCCGTATGTTGTGGAGCCTATATAAAGGCTAGATTTTGTATTATGGATTATTATTGATTGAATGAAAATTTTCCAAGCTTTGTTCTCTTTGTGAGTGCATGAGGTTCTCTTGGTGAGTGCTTCCCCTTGAGATCTCTTTGTGAGTTCTCTAGTTATCTTTTGTTTATTATTTACTTTGCTTGCTTAAATCTTTTTCCCCTAGAGAGCTCATCAAATTTTCCCCATGGCCTTGCTCGCGGCCCTAGGCTTTTCCCCAACCGCCGGTCACCCCATCCAGCCCACCTGACCACCTCCCGCCGCCCCTTCCTCTCCCGGCCAACTCCACTCCATCATCCCATGTTAATTTGAAATTGAAGATTCAAATTTTGAATTCTTTCCAAATTCGGAATTCCAAATTAGGAAAGTTTGCATGATTGAGTCAATTTCAATTTATTTTTAATAGTGGAGTTTTCAAATACTTATCCACGTCATCATCCACGTTTAGAAACCGCCCCCCTCTCCCCCATAATTCCCCTCTCTCCTTGAGCATGCCGCCGGCCTCCCCCCAATCATGCTCTCCCTTAATTGCCCCATTAAATCCCATGATTCTAATTTGAAATTCAAATTAGGAGTGATTGATTTTCCCTCCTATTTGGATTAAAACTGAAATAATTTCAGTTTAACCCCTTCCCCCTCTCTTCTCCCCACCGCCGGCCTCTTCTCCCTCTTTCCCCCATTAATTCCCATTAAGGAATTAATTGCGCCCACTTGAGAATTCGAATTTCCCCTCCTAAACTTCTCTAAATCTGAAATTTCTTTCAGTTTTGGATTCGTTTCCTGCACCCACTCCTCCTCAACCCCATACCACCCGCCGGCCTCTTCACCCTAGCTCCTACCCGCCGCCCCCTCCTCTCCTCCTTGGAGGCGTGCTTGCGGCTACCACCTTCCTACTCCTCCAAGGATGCATGGAGGTTCCCGAATGGAACTTCGGGTTTGAATACGACGAACGCGCGATCTCCTTTCTTTGACGTCGGATTTGACTTCGACGACACCGTCGAGGAGTATTTGGCCCGGATCGTACCCACTCTAATAGAGACCGTTGACGATCATTTTTCAGTTTACACTTGGATCGTTGAAGGATGTCACATTGCACCACCTCCACGACCCGCGCCGACCTCTTCCTCCCTACGGATCTACGGCACCATCGCCCTAGGGGTGGTCTCATCAATCGTGTGGTTCTTCTTCTCCCAACAAGCTTAGGAGTAGGTAAATGAGAGCGGCCTCAAGGTGAGACAATCGCTTTGTTAACCCTGGGATTCTAGTTGATTTAATCATTTGCATTACTATATTGAAGTCGTTATTTTATTGAACTTGTAAACTTTGCTGAATTTTCTTGCCTAAGGCGTGGTTAACTTCTAAGATTTCCTTTGAATCGTCAATTTAGTAAAGCTAGAGGATGTATGATCTTTACTTTATAGAACTTCTATTAATTTCATAAGATTCGATTCCTGGATTCACATCAGTATGCTCTTTTCATTCCCTTACAACACCCCTACACGGCAACAACAGTGGCATCAGCTTTCATCATGGAGGTGGTCAGACTATATGAGATACTAGAGTCTATAGTATTCAACAAAAAAGAGGTGTTTTGCAGTCACTTTTGGAGGGAATTATTCATACTATAGAGGATAATATATACTACATATGAGCACCGCCTACCACCCGCAGACAGATGGGCAGACAGAGGTGATCAATAGGAGCTTGGAGACATACCTACAATGGTTTGTGTAAGAGACACCCTGGTTGTAAGCCAAGTGGTTAGCATGGGCAGAGTACTGGTACAATACTTCATATCATCCTTCTTCTCAAATGACCCCATTCAAAATATTGTACGAACGGGGTCCACCTCACATGGTGCATTTTGGGCATAGTAGCACCCCCGTTTCTTCAGTAGAGGAGTACTTAGAGGAGAGGGATAGGACGTTGGAAGAAGTGAAGAGGCATCTGTTGAGGGCTAAGCATATTATGAAGAAATAGACACATGGGCATAGGAAGGATATCCAATTTGAGGTAGGGGAAAGGTGTTCTTAAAACTCCGATCTTACAGATAGAAGACAACCGCCACTAGGAGGAATGAGAAGCTTGCCCCAAGTTACTTTAGGCCATATGAGGTATTAGAGAGGATTAAAGCGGTGGTATATCGGCTAAAATTACTATTGATAGCAACTATACATCCCGTGTTCTATGTATCCCAACTGAGGAGAGCAATTGGGGATCATACAGCGAGTTCTGAGTTACCAGTGACACTAACAGAGGACTTGGAGGTGGTATTTGAACCATTAGAGTTGATGGGGGTTTCGTCAGGGAGAAGAGAGAACTAAGGAAGTTCTGATCAAATGAAAGAGCCTACCAGACTACGACGCTACATGGGAGCCCAATGAGAGGGTGAAGCATAAGTTCCCCTCCTTTTACCTTGAGGACAAGGTAATTCTTTGGAAGAGGGATATTGTTAAACCAGTCCAAGCAAAGGGCCAGCTCATGTTTATATGAGGCTGACCAAGTAGGTCTGCACCTTGGGAATTGCCGCCCAAGGCAATTGTGAGCCCACTAGAGAATCCCATTAGGAAGGAGGGGGCGGCAAGGACTATAGAGGGATGTGGCTAATTTTGTTGTTCTAAGTACTTGGCGCCTTGGGCACTAGCATCTAGGGATTGGGAGAGAGAGATCCTCCTCTCGAATTGAGGATCAACTATATCTTGGTATTTTCCTTTCGTTATATTTGATTATTGCAATAAAATCATTGTTTTTTTTTTTGTTTTTTCCTCGGTGTTTGGTGGATATTTCTCATTGTTTTTCCAAGATTGATAGATTTTCACTTGAGATCTTCAAGTTTTTCCTATCATATCATCTATTTTTTTTTTAATTTTTTTTTTATCATATCATCTACTTAATCACATCAAGCAAGAACATTTTAGAATGAGAATTTCATCATGTTTTAATATTTAAGAACATTTATAAAGTACACCCAAATCATTCAGATGGTTCGATGATGACATCAATGATAGACTCAGACATTCATATCAACTTGATGGTCATTCGTGATAAAATCCAAATTATCTTTACCTTCATTTTTCACTGCCAAAGCACCTTTCTTATTCCTCCACTTCCATTAAATTGATTAAACTTCTCTAACATAATTTGGTATCACAAATTATTTAAGGTAGAGATGTGCTCCAAAGGATCAAAGGTTGGATGCACTATTCTCTATGTTCAACAGTTTTAGAGATTTTGCCCAATCAAATAAAAGAATGATTTACACTGAAAGAAACTATACATTAACTTCAGACACTAATTTGATGGACAGCACTTACCAAGCATATCATCTTCGCAATTTTACAGTAGGATAATGAAGTTTTGCAATCACAAAGAATCAAATGAACAAACTGACCTCTGAAACAAAGGACGTTCGGCAATATGAAAGAAAGTAATCAGCTTATCCGTCAAGCTCATAGCCCCACGTATGCCACCCCAGAGCAAAGCAACTTTCCCAACTAACCTGAGTATTCCACCCTTTTGTCCCAGTTCTGCCAAGACTGCAACCAGTCTGTTTGATATGCTCAACAAAGTCAACACAACAATCATAAAAATGATAGCCTAGTACATTAAACTTGATCAGACATAAATTAAGAATTAACCTTGCATGGTCCAGCTCCCCATCACTCTTTGTAGGCATTACAGGAGCAGCAACGGACATGGCTTTTTCAGCAAGACTACTAACTAAATTATTTTTGGCTTTTCTCTTGCATAAATTCATCATCACTGAAGAGACTTCGGATAGAATAATTAGGGGTTTCTTCAGAATCATCTTCTTTATCGTGCTTCTTCTGAAACAGCAAAACAAAACAATTGGCCAACAACAACCTGAACATTTACACATCTTTCAAACAGCTACTTCTACGGAGATGCAAACAGAACAATCCCATCACTTAAGAAATTCTATAAGCTTTCAAATGTCGATCAAAATGGCTGATAGAAACCATCACATTGTAACATACTACGTCCGTTAAAAATTAATAAAATTTTGTGGGGAATCGACCAAAAGAACAAATTCATGGACTTTCGTTTTCAATCAAAGAATTTAACTCAGGTTTTCCTTTTTCACCTAAGGTTCTGTGGTTCTACAATTTTCATTTAGCCATCATTATTTATTCCAAATCGTTTCAGTTTGGATGCTAGGAATTTGATTAATAGAAATAAAAAAGGGTTGAAAAGCTTAAATCAATGGTTGAGGATTCATAATTAACCCATTAACAATTGAGATTTAATCTCATTTCCACCGTTTTCCTTCAATTCATTGTGTGAAATTGAGAAGAACTTTCTTGCATTTGCAGACTCGAGATAAATAACAGCTAATAGCTTGAATCCGTACAAGCTGAATAGGGAACAAGACTTAACACAAGCCTGCTTAACAATTTACTCACCAATAAGCTGGTCAGTAGGCATTTTCTCTCCGTTGAGTTCATCACTCACGGCAGCAAGGTCAAAGCCTCCAAAGTGAGAGAGCCTCTGTGAAGTTCTCATGCCCAAAATGGCAAATCGAAAATCCAATCTATGGTCCAGGATTTCTTCATTTTATAGTTTGTTTATTTTTTAGTTTGGTTAATATTTCTTTATCCTTTGGAGAAAAGGTTTAAAGTACTTCCCTGATGGGTACTTTGATACAGGTGTTGGAAGAAAATATGGGGTTCAATTTTGTTTCTATTTGTATTTGTAACTTTAACTCATCCCTTAATGATGTCGCACAAGGAACATCAAAAGCATCAGATGATAGAAAGGGTCCAACCACCAGAGCTCAATCCAAAAAACATTATACCTGAGCAAAGTGGACCCATCACCAGGAGAAAGTTGAAGACTATAAGCTACAAATTTTATTTATATTTTTTACTTAATTATGTGTTTGAAAATCTCATATGGTATTTTAATTAAATGCAAGTAAAACCTACTATTTGTATTGTGGATTTCATGTGCTAATTAGCAAGTAGAGGCATTAAATTGAGTTAATTAAGTGCTTCATGCATGAAGTGAGGGGTTGGCCAAGAAAATTTACAAAGGAGTGTAGGGGCCAGCCAGGAGGGAGAAGTTATAGTGGTTACTAGTGTGGGCCATCCTAATTCTGATGGTTACTATTGTGGGTCATCCCCTTCCCCTTTCTCTCCTCTTTTCCAATTTCAAAATTATCTAGTGTAATTTGTATAAATACTTAATTGGCCGTGGAATGAAGAGATTGATGTGTTTTGTATATAACTAAATTTTGGAGAAAATATTGATGGTTGGAGCTCGGTGGCTAGCCAAATTAGAAAGGGTTTGGTGATCCTTTCTAGGACTACTACTTTGGTGAGTAGTAGAATTATATCTTTGCTTTAATTTTTGAAATTTTTTTTTCTTTATGTTTTATGCTATCCATTATCCTCCACTCCAGAAAAATATAAACCTAAATTTCCTAGAAATTAAACCCATCCATTTATGACTTTTACGAGAATTCTCCAAACAAAGTCAGTATAGGCCTAGCTGCAAGTTTGTCTTAACTTGACTAACCAAAACTCCTCCGAAATTCACCAAAAACTCTAGATCCATAGTAGACACCCTAATCTTAGATTTTCATACATTCGCTAGGATTTTTGTTCACAAAAAGCTAAATTTCTAGAAACCCTACATAAATTCAATCTAGAGGTAAAGAGGAAAATTCTCAAAATAGCCTTACGAAAAATTATAAATCATCCACTAAAAATTATGTTAGAAGGTGCTCATAGAAATCCACTATTCCTTAGCTAAAATTTAATTTCAGTAGCACCAAACACAATCCTCAAAAAGAATCAAGATGAATAACCAGAGATTTTTTTTTTTTAATTGATGATATAAGAAAGAAAATAAGAACGGTACAATAGATCTTCAATTTGAGAGGAAGATCCAACTCTCCCAAATCGCTAGATGCAGGTTAAAACCCAAACACCCTAAGAACAATCTAATTTCAGCAAATAACACATAACCCTAACCCTAGGGAAACAACCTACTTAAAACAAACAAAAGAAAACAAATACTAAAACAACCCCCTATATTTGAAGTTTCCCTCCTAGCCTCCCTTTGAAAAATCTCCTGGGCCCCACCCCAAAGAGAGCGATGCATCCTGCAAGCGGAAGTCTGTTCCAGCTCAAACAGATGGAAACTTGTTCTGCCTCAAACTAGCAAAAGCCTATTCCGCCTAGATCCCGTCCAGAAAAGACTGGCTGGACCGATCCTAAAGGGACTAGTCTAACAAATTACCAAATTAAAAAGATCCAGACTTCTTAATCTTCATTTTGTTGTTAATTCATGTCATTTGGACTTCTTGAGAAGAAGTTTTACTTCATGTCATTTGGCTCCAGATCCTAACCATTTGCTGGAATTGGGTTGGCCGACCACTAACTTCTTCCTAATCCTAATTACACTCAAATTTAAACTGCACAAAACATAGCCTTACTCTCCTAAGCATCTTCGGAGAGCTCCTCATTCACCAATTGGATCATATCAGTGATTTAAAGCCCACATAAGCAGCAACACCACTTCAATTTCACAGTATAAGAAAATATGAAAAATACAGTTATGGGTGATTTCATCACTTTTGACATTTCATAACAACATTTTAAATTATACTAAGAATTTGATATCTAAAAGCAAACATCAGCATGCCTTGCGTCATACCGCCCAATCCAATACCATACCGCCCAATCCAAAATGAATTGCACTAGTATCCATATCAAGGTATGTACTCAACAGGATTAAACATAGAATCAAACATATTACTCCCAAAAATGGGTAAGCAGTGAAAGATATAGCTTAGAAAAACAAGGTTTCATAGTAATGTAATAATAAAAGATTTCATTTTTACCTCACAGTTCGTTGCCAATAAAGCAGATGCGCCCAAGGCAGTTGTCACAGCCCCAACCATGATGCAGCCTTTAGTTGAAACAACTGGATCAAGTTTTCCATGTCCTTGGCTGATTGGCTTATTTGAAACCAAATGATGGTCATTATCAACTTTCTCAATTTTCTTCGTAGAAGAAAGCTCATCTGTTATATAATTCTCAAAACCATGAGACCTCTGCCACTTATTTACAGGTTCACATGTAGGTTTTGTTGCATAATCTTTTAAAGAAACTAGCTGCAAGTATGTCCTCAAAGATGCCAGGCTAGAACCTACAATAACACCAGATGGAAGAACTTTTCTCAAATGGCTAGCATCCTGCAATGCTGACAATATGATTTCAACTGTTTGTTGAAGTTCCACTGTCCCGAACTTCATCAAAGTAGCACCAATATTTTCTTTGAAGAAGTTTAAGTCACTAAAGGATACAACAGCCCGGGATACTTTCTCAGTAAAATTTTCTAAATCAAATGCAAGAAGGCTGTTAAGTTCTTCTGAATCAGGTATCGTTATTCTTCGACAAACTTCAACTTTCAAATTATCTAGCAAAGTGTTCTTGATCAAGGAAAAAAAGCTTCACTTTCATAGAATCCTCCTGTTCATTGTCACTTGTATCATCATCCTCTTGAAATAAATCACTGTTAAATTTTGAATATTCATCATCAACTAATATAAGGGATGGCTCTATAGCAGCCACATCCCTCCGTCCTGATGCAAAATAGACATTTTGGTCCTTGCCATTCGGACCTGTTGTGATTGTGGAATTTGAAGGTTGATCGATCATTTTCCACTGGCCTTCTTCTGGATCAAGGAACAGATCTGTTGCTTTTTCTAGATCCAGTGAACTCTGACTTGGCAATGGTGTAAAACATCTGTGGAGGTATGGCGCATAAGGTGATAGCCAATATCTTTTCATAGCCACATCTAGCGTTAAATCCATGGTATCCCCATCTTTTGTTAACTTTGTGCTACCGAAATGACTAGCTTCACTATCATCTTCAAATTGTTTAATGCACTTATCTGATAAAGGTGCCGAGCTAAAATTGAACTTACTGTAACCCAAATTTATCATGCACATCTTCAAAAGATTCTATGCCGGATTCACTGGAAGTATTTTCTGGCTGACTAGCTGGTTGGCTCAAATCTGGTTCTATTCCTGATCCGTTATTGATATAAAAAAAATTATTGTATTTTTCTCCATTTATGAGACTGTCATCATTAAATCCCTTGGTAGATCTCTGATCTACACTTTTTTTTACTTCATCATCACCTTCTTTGTTGCTCTTTTCTAGTTGGTCAATCATATTTTCTATTACCCCAAACACACTATTGACAGCCATTTGTGTGGAGTCATCAAATTCTGTTAAAGCGTTTAGTGCCTGGGAAACACTTATGGAATTGGACTTCGAAGATGAAGGCTGGGGTGAAGGTTCTTCGGATTTAGAGGAATACTCTGCATTTTGGGTTGCACCATCTTGAGTTGGATTCTCACCATTCTTCGGGTTTCCGTTCTCCTCCCCTGGCATTTCATGCATGGAAGAATCACTTGATGAAGAATCCTCAACATTAGTTGAACTTGATATGGTCGGTTTTGCTGAGGAATACTTCTCACTTCCCTTCTCCCCTGGCATTTGATGCAAGGAAGAACCAGCAGATGAAGTATCCTCAAAATTTGTTGAGCTTGATATGCCCGGTTGTGGTGACGAATCAACCGCTTCATCTTTTTTATTATTCATATCATCTCCATGTGCTAGTTGTTGGTAGCTGTTTTTATCAAATGCATCAGACTTCTCAATGACTTCATCCTGACTGCTACTTCCATCATTGGCTCCGCCACCCACTTGATCTGATTTATCTGAATGGTTCACCTTATCTTCCATTTCTGACCCAGCTTCAATAGACCCAGAAGAACGTGCACTCTTCTCTTGAGAAGGACCAAAGTTTCCTTCAGATCCATTACGATTGGAAGGACGTGCACCATTTTCTTGAGAAGGACCAAGGTTTCCTTCAGATTCATTATTATTGGAAGGACGTGCACTCTTCTCTTGGGAAGGACCAAGGTTGCCTTCAGATCCATTACCATTGGAAGAACGTGCACCCTTCTCTTGAGAAGGACCAAGGTTTCCTTCAGACCCAATAACATTGGACTTGCCAACTTTTATTTGTTCCAAGGGGCCATCATCATAACCTAAATCCTTCAGTGAACTTCCTTTGATCTTGCCTTCAATCTTTGACTTAAGCTCTGAAGTCACGTTAGGAATCCAACCAATCCGTTTTCCTGCTTCAAGATTTAAATTGGCACCTTGACTTTGCATAATTTCAGCAACTGCAGTTGTGATCTTTCCACGAACATCTTCTGGCACCGCTCCATGAAGAGCTTTCATGAATGTTTCCCCTTGTTCCATGGCACCTAAAACCTGAGAAAAATGAATAAAGGAACCAAGCATCAGATTAATTAGGAGTACCAAAATGTAAGTATCAGAGAAGGAAAAATCTAAGGCAAAAAAGCTCTCATTTCTATATGGTTTAAAATTTTCTGTTTTCCAGAAGAATGCCGCCTTGCAGGCCAAAAACAGCATCACGGCAACACCACTGCTTGATCCAGAAGGCTTTCAAGAATACTTTTAGGTTTAACTTTGAAAGAAAAGATTTACAAATATAAATTGAGATGGGAATTAAGTGCAAAAATCACAATTTTAAATTCAAAATTAAAGGGGGTGGCCATGAAGAGAGGAGAGAAAAATTCATTTGGAGAGAATAAATATTCCGTATTAGTGCGTCCGTAATCTGCCATTTTTGTTGAATTCAATCGAGTTGAAAGAGGGAGGTACTTTATTTGGTCTTTTTAATGTTTCAGACATGTTAGCGCAGTTCATTTTTAGAAAAAAAAAAAAAAGAAGTAAATTTTGAGTCATTTCAGTCGCAGGTGAGGCATTTTAAACACATTTTACGTGATGTTGATTAGTCAGTCATCATCCACATCGTGCTTGCCCGAATGGGTAATGAAATATATACGGAGGTCAACACTTACTACAAAAGTGTTTTGTATTCTGTCCTATGGTTCAGCTTTGGGATATATGAACGGAGCTTGAAAGAGCTAAGGCTTTGTTTGGCTTTTGCTTCATTTACTGTCAAGACAAATAGGCCCAAGCTCAAGCTAAAATCTATAACATAACATGACACAATGACTCAATGATTAATGTTAAAAAGCACCACCGTAATGGCATAAAATGAGTGCAAAAATATCAATAAAATATTAACTGACACCACCAATAGAAGAGCTGAACATTAAGTTAAACGGTACCTTTTTCTTCTGCTCATTATCTAGAGTACCAGGCATGGTAACATCAAGCATGTTCATTATTACAGTTGCAGTTTGCGTGACTTGACCTCCTTCACTACTAATAGCATTTGCTACGCCTTCAGTTGAAATGTCCATACTTGTTTCAGGCTTCTCATTTTTGCCATCTTCTGTTCCAACTTCATCATCTCTCTGCATCTCATAAAACTTGCTTCCTGATTTCCTGTGACCTAAAGCATTATCATAAAGTGCGCCACCATCTCCATTAACTTCAGTATTGAGTGGGTAAACGAGGAACCCATTTCCAGTATCCGAGCGAGTGAGCTTCATGAAAGAATCCATATTTCCATGATTATGCTTTAATAATACCTGAGAAGAATCAGAACTTCCGTGAACTTTACTTCTAGCTGAAGCAGGCCTCTCTCTTACTCCAAATGTTGGTGCTTTAGAAGGTTTTATGGTGATATCCACATCATTTAGAAGAGGATGACGACCCTTTAGAAGAGCATGCTCCACTGCTGAAAGCCACTGCATAAGTCATGATCGAATCAAAGATTAAAGGATCAGGAACTTGTTGAGTACAAGATATGTGAAGTAGATAAAAAAAAATTGCGAGCAATCCAACAGAACATAGTCAAAGTAGGGCTAGCTGTTAGATGTGAACTTTTTGGAACCGTTTGAAATTAAGGTGGCTAATTGAAGTGAATTTGTACAGGATCTATTAGATAAGAAATACCTTACAAATGGTGATTAAGTATATGAGGACAGCTCGACTATGACATGCATGCAAGAAATCATAATTGAGATTATTGTAATAAGATGGTAAAAGTTCAAATACCTCAATTGCTAGCTGTTGACTCCAAAGAAGAGCAGATCGGTCACCTTTGTTAATAGTTGAATGTGAACAAGAACAAAGCAGCAGGCTTGTAAATGGATTCTCTGTGATGGAGTTGCGTGGAATAGAGAAAAGTGGTACAGTTCCATCATCACTCTGAAGATATAAAAAAACAATAAAAATTCAGCATTTGGGTTGAAACACTTGATATTTTAGATGGAATTGCATGGAATGGAGAAAAGTGGTACAGTTCCATCACCACTCAAGATCACTAAACAGTTAAAATATGAGCTTTTGGTTGAAATTATTAATATTATCTCATAAGTAAAAATATTGAGCCTTCACTGACTTGCATAACAGATAAAACACAAAGAAAATAGAACAAGAAATCTATAAAAGTTTGACATAATATATAAATAGTGTTAATAGATTAATTTATTTTATAAGGCCACAATGGAAACTTCATACAACACTACAAATGCAAATACTATTACAAAGATGTCATTGTCAATATTGTGTAGAACAGGCATTTGAAATTATGCTATCATAAGATGGTTAACAAAATGAGGCCGCAAGCATGTAGTCAAGGTTTCATCCAGGTTTCTTACATGTTGTCCAAATTACATTAAAATAACAGAGGTCTGGGATGCTCAAGTAAGTGAATAAGGACAATTTCCATCGGATGCCACCCTTAAAGGTTGGCAGAAAAGGCATTAGTACCTCCCTAGGATGCCAAATGACGCACTTCAATATTAAAATATTAGTGAATTAAGCCATCAATTTCTAGTAGCATAACATAAAGATTCCTTCTTCCATGCGACACATTTAAGAACGCCCTGTTATAAGGTTTCCCAACATGTAGGCAATGGGTCTGGAGGCTACCTGAAACACCTACCTGGCATTGATAAAACCCAAGTTCTAGCAAATTAATTATAACCCAAGTTCGAAGATTTCAAATTACTTGGTTCAATTTTGAGCAGATACGAAAACAATAGATTTTGAATTGATATCAGTGAAGCATGTTATCTTTTTCTTTTTAATCTAAACTTACAATTGAGATTATCATAATAAATATAAATATATATAGATAAATTATGGATAAACAAATATATTTACAAACTTACAAATTCACAAAATACATAAATTATGCATAAACAAATATATGTATAAAATTACAAATTCACAACATTATTGTTGGATTCAAATATGTTTGTGGGAGACAGCTCTATGGCGAATCTAATAAGGCAGACGGCAAGAAAAGAGTAGAATGAGTGGGCAAGAAATGAGAAGAACTCTAGAATTAACTATTTTTTCTATGAATAGTAAGAATAACATAATCATGTTTATGCCTCCAAAGAAACTTTTCAACCACTTATTTACATGCTTAAGAGGGCTAAAAAAAATCTACAACCAAAAAAATAATAAATAATACATGACTTATGATTATAGATTATCACAAACACCTAAACTAGTCTATGATGTTTATGCGTAGACACCCATATTTGACGTGGCTCTGGCTGCTTCCAGTACATACCTATGGCAAATGCTCTTGGCCAATACATCTTAGACGGGTGCCATAAACGAATCCTCTCGGCCAAGTGTCCTGTGTGAGTGAGTTCTTGTCTTTGACAAGTTCCTTTGAGTTGGGGACTCTTGTATGACTTATGAAGTCGTTATTGCGAGGTTAGTATGTATACTTCTCCTAAAGTTTGGATGAGAGGCCCTCTGAGAGAGGCAAATCGCCATGGCTGGGCAAAGTCTTTCTTTAAGATGACTTCTTATGAGGCGAGTATCTACATTGGTCGAGGCCTATTGAGGCAAGTCACTCCAATAAAAAATGTCTAGGCTATGTGTTTCCTGGGTCAAGCTTCTTTGGGGCAAGCATCTCTGGGGCAAGCATCACTGGGGCAAGTGTCTTCCCTTGTTGACTCTTATTGGGATGGATCTCCCTCTGAGGAGGGCTTTTTTGGATGAGTGCAACTCTTTGTTAAGCTTCTCTGAGGTGAGCACGACTTATTCATGCAAGTTGCTTGTACCCACATATTAGAGTGTAACCATTGTCTGGAGTACATCTTTTTGCAAAAACATATGAAGAAGAAGCTTCCACCTCCAAAGAAAAAAAATTCTTAAAGAGATTTAGGAAGGTCAATGCTCAATGGTGGGACCAACATCCAAAGCCAATTTAGTAGACCACATCTCAAATCTCAAAGTTGGTGCTTGCAGTTCTATTAATAATGACTTCAATGCTCTATGGAGGATCAAGTCATAATACTTAAGTTGAGAAACCGAAATCATCCATCAAGGAAGAGTTAATTGGTTGGACTATGAGATAAATTAAGAAGTGCAAACCTTCAATATCTGCAAGATTTTACAAGCTTATAATGAGAGAAACAACAATAATGCCCAAAAGCAATCATTAATCAACCCCTACAAAACTGAGTGTACTTACAAATCTACAATAAAAGAACTCAAATTTTAAGAGTTTCTATCTTAAAGTAGAACTGTCATAAGGAGCAGCTTCATTGATCAAACGTTGCTCGATGAGTATTGTGGTGCAACATATGAGCACTATTCTCAAAGATCCATCACCAATATGTCTTGTTGGTTAGAAAATTTAAATCTCAAAGCAAAAGCCTAACTTGTGAGCACCTAGAGATCTGCTATCAAGAGGACTAATGATAAATAATAAATTACTAATGATTATAGATTGTCACAGATGCCTGAGCTAGTCCATAGCTTGTACATGCGGACAATCATATCTGACATGGCTCTAACTACAACAACAACATCAAGCCTTTATCCCACTACGTGGGGTCGGCTACATGAATCCTTTTTCTCCATTGTGTCCTATTAAAAGTTAAATTCTTCGTTTAAATCTAATAAAGAAATGTCATTCCTAATATTTTCTAACCAAGTCTTTTTAGGTCTACCCCTACCTTTCTTAACATAAGTCAAATCTAATACCTCTACTCTCCTAAGTCCTAACCGGGTCATCGGAAGGCCGCCGTTTATGTAACCAAACCATCTAAGGAGACTCTCTCTAATCTTATCTTCTACTGGAGCTACTCCAATCTTTTCACGTATATGCTCATTTTGTATCCTATCTCTAAGGGTAAAGCCACTCATCCACCTGAGCATCCTCATCTCTGCCACACTTAACTTAGTATTATGCTTCTCTTTTAATGGCCAACATTCGGCACCATAAAGCATTGCAGACCTCACTACCATCTTATAGAATTTTCCCTTAAGTTTGAGGGGTACATTTCTATCACATAACAAGCCCGATGCATTCCTCCACTTCAACCATCCAACTTGAATAATGCTGATAATATCTCCATCTATTTCACCATCACTCTGAACAATAGATCCAATATATCTAAAACGTGTACTCTTATTAATGACTTGATCGCCTAAAGTCACAATCCCCTCACTAGGTCTATTACTACTAAAATTACACTCCATATATTCTGTTTTAGATCTACTCAACCGAAAACCTTTAGACTCTAAGGTTGACCTCCATAATTGAAGTTTACCTTCAACTCCCTCTCTAATCTTATCAACAAGAAAAATATCATCAGCAAAAAGCATACACCAAGGTACATTCTCTTGCAAATGTCTAGTGAGAACATCCATGCTAAAGAAAAAAGATATGGGCTTAAGGCTGATCCTTGATGTAACCCAACCGAAATAGGGAAATACTTGGTCAATCCACCTTGCGTTTGAACACAAGTAATAGCTCCTGCCTCTGGTAAATACCTATGGAAAATGTTCTTGGCCAATACTTCTCAAATGGGTGTCATAAGTGAATCCTCTTAGGCAAATATCATGAGTGAGTTCTCTCGAGTGAATACCTTAGGCGGGCGTCTTTGGAAAATTCCTTTGAGTTGGAGACTCTAGTATGACTTACAATTTTGTTACTGTGATGTTAGTATGTGTACATCTCCTATAATTTGGATGAGAGGCCCTCTGAGAGAGGCAAGTCAGCATGGCTAGGGTAAGTTTTTCTTTACGATGACTTCTTATGAGGCAAGTATCTCCTTTGGTTGAGGCCTATTGAGCCAAGTGACTCCCTCAATAAAAAATGTCCAGGTTGTGTGCTTCCTTGTCACGTTTCTTTGAGGCAAGCATCATTGGGAAAAGTGTCTGCCCTTGTTGAATCTTAATGGAATGGGTCACCCTCTGAAGAGGGCATTTCTTGGATGAGTTCACCTCTTAGCTAAGCTCTTCTGAGGTGAGCTCGGTTGATCCATGGAAGTTTTCTACCCATATATTGGAGTGTAATCATGGCCTGGACGTTTTATAAAAACATATGAAGAAGAAGTTTCCACATCCAAAGAAAAATTTTCTTAGTGATTTAGGAAGGCCAATGCTTAAAGGTGGGACAAACATCCAAAGCCAATTCAGTGGACCACATCTCAAATCTCAAAGTTGGTGCTTGCAATTCCATTGATAAAGGGTTCAACGCTCTATGGAGGATCAAACCATAATACTTAAGTTGACAAACTCAAATCATTCATCAAGGAAGACTCAATTAGCTGAACTATAAGATAAATTAAGAAGTGCTCTCTTTCAATTTTTGTAAGATTTTAAAAGCTTATAATGAGAGGAACAACAATAATGCCCAAAACTAATCGTTAATCAACCCCTAGAAAGCTAAAAAATAGGGAGTGTACTTACAAATCTACAATAAAAGGACTCAAATTTTAAGAGTTTATATCTTTAAGTAGAACTATCATAAGGAACACCTTCATTGATCAAGCCCTGCTCAATGAGCATTGGAGTGTAACATTTGAGCAGTTTCTCAAAGATCCATCAACTATCTGTCATGTTGGTTAGAAAACTTAAATCTCAAAGCAAAAGCCTATCCAATAAGCACCTAGAGATTTGCTTAGAGATCTTCTATCAAGAGGGCCCCAACATGAATAAAAAAACAATAAGAAAAAGAAAGCACATGATACCCCTCTGATCAAACACCATGTCGGTCGACATCCCCTAATTTGTTGCCAAGGATTTACTCAAAGTAATAATCCAAGACTAAAATTACATGATCTAGTAGACCTAAAGGACATGAACTTTAAGGAGAATGTAATTATCTTCACAGTCGATGATTTGCTAAGTTGATAATTCTCAAAACGTATAAATGAACTGTCAAAAATTAAAAATGGTACATGATGCGGCTAAAGAGATCAGCCATTTATGGGGCACCAAGACCAAGAGCAACCTGGCTCAATTCCTATTGCCTCGTGATGAATAAGCAAACAATGATGGAAATAGAGATTTTGTGACACCTTCAACTTGGCACATGTTCAAAGTTAAAAATAATGATGCATATAGGCTGAGGGTTGAAAGGCATGGTAAAGACCAGATAGGGCCTAACAAGGCCATCTACCTCTAAAGTCATCACCGATCTGAAGCTTGAATCTCTAATCAGCCACATCGTTAAAGCAATCATGGCTTTGATGTTAAAAAGCAAGTGTATGACAACTGAATCATTAAAAAATAAATAAAGATGATTGAGAAAAAAAAAGAATGTGGGTCCAACATTTAGGGAAACTTAAGGATAGCATGGAGAGAAGCTAGTCATTCAACTTATATTGAATGACATCAATAATAATATCAATATCTTCAAAAAGTTATTAGAGATAATGGCCAAATTCAAAGAATTTAACCTGCCCATAGTTGGCTCCTCCATGGACAAAACTAGTCGAAGTAGAGTCATGGAATCAATCATTAGTCAAAGAGTACATCACCTTCACCTTCCACATCCATAAAGGCTAACACGATATTGCTATTACCAGCCCACCTTTGATTGTCCATAATGTCATTAAATATAAAATCAAAATTCTCGAAGTGAAGGTCAACAAGGAATATTCCCTCTAGAGGAGCAAGAGGAAATATCAATCAAGTGCTCAAAGTAGCTTTCAAGTCATCAGTGCTCACTTGGCTCAAAGAAGTAGGCGATCTAAACTACTACTAATATTAATACATGATCAACCACCAAATTAAAGTTAGTTTCGTATCCAAATATTTGGTGAACAAAAATTTCAAAATCGATATCACCATTATTTATCTAACTGCTCGAACATCTACAAATTAATCAATGATATAGCTTTAGTCACTACATATCATACACCGGCATATTAAAGGGTTAACAAAATAATATGACAGTGTTTAAGCCTTTCCAAAAATTCCTCCTATCAAAGAGGGGGTGTTTTTTATATATGTATCAAAGTAAATGAAATTCTCCCAATGAAAAATGTTTTTATTTTTTATTTTTTTCAGAATCTCCTATCTAAAAGGAGAAAAATCACAACTCCGCACTTCGAAGAAAGCTCAACTAAATCTTCCAAGCAAGCATCAATGCTAGTTAGGGGCCAAACTTCAATGATCAATTTCGCCAATCTAACCTCCTCGTTGAGGGGTAAAATGTGACGGCCCAGAATCAAATTTGGAAGAATTATCTATTTATTATTTTAAGAATATACCAAAGATCTTATAAATCATTAATATAAACAATAACCAGCAATAGCAACTAAAATCATATACATCAAGATATTTTACTATTCATTAACTAAAATATCATTTACACTAGCCGGGAGATCACTACTATCAAATAATTTATTACAATCCCCTGACTACAAAAATAATAAAATAAAATGCATAACAAAATCTAAATAAGAACTTGAAGATTGTTATCAGTGTCACTGTTCATGATACTGACCACTTCCCTGACCTGAAATCATTAAAATTCATATAATGAGCTATAAAGCCCAACAGGAAATCAAAACTCTATCACTGCTTTCAATACAAGACAAAAGAATCAATATGTAGTTTCAATTCTAGTCAATATCAATCATCACTTAATATGAGCAATAAAAATCTCAAAAATTAATAATAATATTAATATGATCAATAAAGTCAAAAGAAATCTACAAATTATAAGACGTACAGTAAAGCATACTATCATCCAATGAAATAATGAATCATGTTAGTATACTATGCTATGTTGTATCAATATTGATGTCAATAAGATTTTAATTATACCATTAATCAATTTAAATGTACTATTATGTAAATGCAATCATGATGCAACATCTTTTTCTACCCCAATTATTGTTCAGTTGGGTAACAATCTTAATCAAGTCGAACTATCAAAGATTTGGTATCGCTTAACCCCAATTGTCACTTAGTTGAGTATCAGCCTTAATTAGGCCCAACTGTCAACCAATTGGTATCGGTCTACCCCAATTGTCATCCATTTGGGTATCAATTTTAATTAGGCCCAAATGTCGACCAATTTGTATCGGTCTTCATCTTTCATGTTAACAATCAGCCTTCCATCTAGTCTCCCTTGTATGCAAATGTTATATTTTTTATTTGGCTTAAAATATTGGTTATTATAATCTTCCTATCTTAGAAAAAAGTCACCCTCGACATTTCCAAGAACAAATCAGATCAATAAAGATAAATTCAATTCGTAAAACCATCAAAACAAATTAATATGATTCAAAACTAATAATAGCATCAATATGATCAATAAAGTCAAAAGAAATATATCAAATAATAAGACATACGATAAAACATACTATCATCCAATGAATCATGTTAGTATGTTATGCTATGTTGTATTAATATTAATGCTAGTACGATTTTAATTATACTATCAATCAATTCAAATGTATTATCATGTAAATGCAATCATTAATACATCTTTTTTCACCCCCAATTATTGCCAAATTAGGTATCAATCTTAATCAGACCCAGCTGTCAATTAATTGGTATCAGTCAACCCCATTTGTGGCCCAGTTGAGTATCAGTCTTAATTAGGCCCAACTTTCAAATAATTGGTATCGCTCTACCCCGATTGTCGCCCAATTGAATATCAATTTTAATTATGCCCAATTGACGACCAATTTATATCGGACTTCATCTTTCATGTTAACAATCAACCTTCCATCTAGTCTCCCTTACATGCAAATGCTACATTTTTTGTTTGGTTCAAAATACTGGTTTTTACATAAAAAGCCAAGTTAATAGGGCATGACATCTGTCATCTACATCAAGATACAATTTCAATTATAATGCTCCTACTCCAATAATTAACAACAACAAGCCTTTATCCCACTAAGTGGGGTCGGCTACATGATTTTTTTTTCTTTATTGTGTCATGTTAAGAGTTAAATTATCATTTAAATCTAATAAAGAATGATTATTTCCAGTATCTTCGAATTACTTGAGTTCGCAAGCAAACCTAACAATAATCGGTAACATAGCAAGAAGAACGAAGAAAATATGGTGGAAGAACAATCAAATTATAGCTAATCTTATAGAAAGCAAAGCGAAACAAGAACAAAGCAAAGATACAAAAGATCCTCAATTCGAGAGGAGGATCATCTCTCCCAAATCTCTAGACAAGAGAGTCTAGAGCCCAAGCCGCCAAGAAACCCTGATTGAGAATCAATCAAAACATAATCCCTTCCTAATCCTCTCATGCTCTTTAATACAAAAGCTTTCCTAATCTAATTTCCCTCCCAAGCCCTAGTCGCCCCTCCTTTTCAATTTGACAAGTGGGGCCCTCACTTTGGGCAGGCAAACCCAAGGGAGGCAGACGGTTTTCGCCTCTTGTAAACAAACTAAGCCGGCCCTTGGGCCGGCTGGGCCGGTTCAGGGCGAATCAGTCTAACACAAATCTAATGCATATGTTCTCCTAGTCGGCTCATCATAAAGCCGACGCTTTATGTGACCAAACCATCTAAGGTGACTCTCTAATCATATTTGCCACTGGAGTTGCTCCAACCTTTTCACGTATATACTTGTTTTGCATTCTATCTCTGATGCATTTAGATTTTTGCATTATTTTTGTTTTGAACAATATTAGTTGTATTTTCTATTTTTTGTTTTATTTTTATGCTATCCAATGATGGTGGTAAATCCAATGATCATGGTAGGAAAAGGTTTGGGTTATGCTTACCTTGGGTTTGCTGGCTTTGGGGTCCACCTTGTCCTTTGGGTTGTTTTTTGGTTTCAAGAGGGCCTTGGCTGTTTTCGGTTTGAGCTTTAGCTGTTGAAATTCTAGTGGTGCCAGCTCATTAATATCTAGTGGAGGTGTAGCTCATTATGAGCTGATGTTAAGCTCTAATTTATTGAGGTGTGCAAACTTTTAGGTGAGTGGAACTTGCCTCTTCCTCTTCTTGTTGCCTCTTGGGCTGCTGCAGTTTTCTGCTGGTTTTCCATCCCACGGCTGCTTTGGTTTCTCTGTCCTGTGGTCCCCTTTCTCTCATTAAAAGTGATGGCTGTTTGGTTGCTGAAAACCCGATACTTACCTGTTGGATTCCTGTGCTTGGCTGTTGGAACCGTGGCCTTCTCCTTGAGATTTGTTATGCCGTTTGGGATTTCTGCTGGACCCGTGAAATGCCTCCTGGTTTCCTGTGCTTAAGCCGTGGCTTTGGCTCTGTATTTGGCTGGATCCGTGGCCTTTTTGCTTGCCTTTGCTGAGACTTTTGGGAATTCAGTAAAATGACTTTTGGCCTTTCATTTATATTATTTTTATATGGGGATTTGAAGGGTTTTTAGGCTGTTAAGATTCCCCCCTCTTGCCTATATATATGAGATGTTTTGTGATGAAATGGGTTGGTGAATTATTGTGAGCAAAATTGCTATTGACCTGCGGGTTATTGGAAAAGCTTGCGAGCTTTGTCCGTCTTCTTTCTCATCCCCTCCGGAAATCCTGCGGGCTCTTTCCAACCTTTCTTCTCGGGCTTCTAATCTCTTCGTCTCTCCGCAAGTTCCACTCCACCTGTATCTTTCTTCTGGTTCCGTTGGTAAGATTTGTTGGTTGTTTTGGTGGCATTTGCTGGAAAAGTTTGGTAGGACATTGGACCCCTTTGCAGTGGTGAACCCTTGGTTTGCATATCTAAACCTTATTTTGAAATATATGCCTACAATCGGTGCATGTGAGGAGTCCTCTAGTAGGATGTTCTGAGGATAGCGTTTATTTGTTTTTAGTTTGTTTCTTTTGCTAACTTTCTTTTGCTTTAGTTTGTTGGATGATCTTTTTTTTTTTTTAATTTTAGTTGTTTATTTAGCTTTTGTTCTCTAAGTTGTGTCTTAAATTTCTAAAAAGTGAGTCTTAAATTTTTTTGTTCTCTCTTTGTGTTTTTGCTTTAAGTTGCTTACATCAATTTTGTATCAGAGCAAGTTCTCATCCTTGGAGGTTTTGGTTTTTTTTGTTGGCTTTGTTTGACGAATCTTTGTCTATTCTCTGAAATGGCTAATAACCTGGGTGATTGGCAAAACTTTATACAACAATTGAATACTTTGCAACAACAGATTAATACCATGACTAAAACAATTGAGAACTTGAATGTTAATAAAGCTAATGCTAATCCTAATGATCAAACTTCTGAAAGTGAAGAAGAGGTTCCTAGAAATCGTCGTAGGCAACAAAAAAATGGAGACTATGGAATTAAAATTGATGTTCCTAACTTTGAGGGTAAGCTACAATCTGATCAATTTCTTGAATGGGTAGAAAAGGTGGATCAATTTTTTGAGTGGAAAGAAATACCTGAAAATCGAAAAGTTCGTTTTGCTAGCTTAAAACTTTCTGGCCATGCTTTAACCTGGTGTAAAAACTTTCAAAATAATAGACTTAGAAGGGGAAAAGAAAAAGTCAAAAATTGGGAAAAAATGAAGGAGAAAATGAAAGGAAAATTCTTGCCAATTGATCATGCTCGAACAATAATCCAAGATCAACTCAATTTGCATCATATTAATAAAACTGACGAGGCTTATCGTATGGCTTTAAATTAGAAAAGCAACATCAAAGGGAAAATGGTCACAATAAAATCATAGAAACGTATAAACATCGTTCAACTGGCAGGATTAAATCTCAATCTCAAACTTCTGGGGAAACATCTGGTCTGAAAATTAAAGCTTTTGAAAATCAAAATACTGATAAAGGAAAAGGGATAATGGGTACAAAACTGATTGATCAACCTAAGTTAATTGGACCATGTTATAAATGCGGGCTTTATGGTCATCTTTCAGCCACTTGTAGAAAAAATAACCCACCAAAAAACAATCTCATTGAAAACGATGAAATTTAGAGGAAGAAGAAATTGAAATTGAATCTGAAAATGACAATGAAATAGAAAAAGTTGATGTTGAAAGAGATGATGGTGAAGAATTTTTGGTAATTCGATAAATCCCAACAACAACAATTGACAAAGGGGATAGATGGCTAAGAAAAAACATATTCAAAACAACTTGCACCATCAAAGGAAAAATCTGTACCCTTATGATAGATAGTGGAAGTTCTGAAAATTTTGTTTCTCAAAAACTGGACGACAAACTTAAAATCAAATCAAAACCACTTGTTAAATCTTATAAGATCTTTTGGTTCAAAGAAGGGGGTGAGGTTCCAATCACTAAACAATGTACCGTCAATTTATCTATTGGAGGATCATTTAAAGATCAAGTTTTTTGTGATATTGTACCTCTTGAAGTTTGCCATGTTTTGCTAGGACGACCTTGGCAGTACGACAACAAAACTGTTCACAATGGAGAGAAAAACACATATACTTTGATGCAAAATAATAAAGAGTTTACTCTTCATCCATAAAAGAATGTGTCGTATTCACCTGTTAAGAAAAACATAGTTGCCAAAATTTCTTCTCCTGAACTGCTTTTAAATGCTAATGATTTGAAACATTTTGAAGTTGCTTATTTGGTTTTGGGAAAAGAATATGATACTGTTTTTCATATTCCAAAAAAATGCAAGCTTTATTGAATGAGTTTTCTGATATAACTCCTGATGATTTGCCAATTGGATTGCCTCCTATGCGACAAATTCAACATCATATTGATTTATTACCTGGAGCTACTTTGCCTAACATTCCTCATTATATGATGAGTCCAACTGAGCATGCTGAACTTTTTAAACAAGTATCTGAATTGTTAAAAAAGGGCTTGTGTGAGTGGCTTGTGATGCATTTTGGTCTTTCAAATGCTCCGAGTACTTTTATGAGAACTATGAATCATGTTTTGAAACTTCTCATTAGAAAATTTGTTGTGGTTTATTTCAATGACATTTTGATTTATAGCATTCATGCTTCTGAACACTTAAATCATGTGAAACAAGTGCTGCAAATCTTAAGAGAACAAAAACTTTTCATCAACATTAAAAAATGTTCTTTCATGACTTCGAGTTTGACATTTTTGGGTTTTATTGTTTCTGCTAAAGGGATAAAAGTGGATCCAATTAAAATAGAAGCAATTCAAAACTGGCCTATTCCTAAAAATATAAGTAAAGAGAGAGGATTTCATGGTTTGGCTTCTTTTTATCAAAGATTTATAAAGAATTTCAATTCTCTGATTGCTCCTATTATTGATTGTTTGAAAAAGGGAATTTTTAGATGGACACTTGAAATTATTAAAACAAAAATGAGTCAAGCTCCCATTCTTAGATTGCCAAATTTTGAAATCATTTTTGAAGTTAATTGTGATGCCTTTCATATTGGTATTGGTGCAATGCTTAGTCAAAAAGGAAAACCTGCTGCTTACTTTAGTGATAAACTGAATGAGTCTAAGTCTAAGTATTCTACTTATGATTTGGAGTTCTATGCTATTGTGCAAGCTTTAAGCTTCTAGAGATGTTACTTGATTCAAAGAGAATTTGTTTTAAATACTGATCATGAAGCACTTCGTTTTCTGGGTACAAATGCATACCTCTTAGATCTACCTAATACTGTTGGAACTTCTCCTATATTTAATGTTTCTGACCTTTCTTTATATGAAGGAAATATAGGTGATTCTGTGGATGTTGAAACGTTACCACTTTGCACTTCTGCTTTGAACAAAGAAGATCAAATTGAAGATAATGCTGATATGAAAAATCTAAATTTGGAGTTTTATGAAAGAACTACTAAAGCTTTCTCATCTGGAGATGAGATTCTCCCACCATGGGGGAATTGATGCATTTAGATTTTTGCATTTTTTTTGTTTTGAACAATATTAGTTGTATTTTTCTATTTTTTGTTTTATTTTTATGCTATCCAATGATGGTGGTAAATCCAATGATCATGGTAGGAAAAGGTTTGGGTTATGCTTACCTTGGGTTTGCTGGCTTTGGGGTCCACCTTGTCCTTTGGGTTGTTTTTTGGTTTCAAGAGGGCCTTGGCTGTTTTCGGTTTGAGCTTTAGCTGTTAAAATTCTAGTGGTGCCAGCTCATTAATATCTAGTGGAGGTGTAGCTCATTATGAGCTGATGTTTAGCTCTAATTTATTGAGGTGTGCAAACTTTTAGGTGAGTGGAACTTGCCTCTTCCTCTTCTTGTTGCCTCTTGGGCTGCTGCAGTTTTCTGCTGGTTTTCCCTCCCACGGCTGCTTTGGTTTCTGTCCCGTGGTCCCCTTTCTCTCATTAAAAGTGATGGTTGTTTGGTTGCTGAAAACCCGATACTTACCTGTTGGATTCCTGTGCTTGGTTGTTGGAACCGTGGCCTTCTCCTTGAGATTTGTTATGCCGTTTGGGATTTCTGCTGGACCCGTGAAATGCCTCCTGGTTTCCTGTGCTTAAGCCGTGGCTTTGGCTCTGTATTTGGCTGGATCCGTGGCCTTTTTGCTTGCCTTTGCTGAGACTTTTGGGAATTCAGTAAAATGACTTTTGGCCTTTCATTTCTATTATTTTTATATGGGGATTTGAAGGGTTTTTAGGCTGTTAAGATTCCCCTCTCTTGCCTATATATATGAGATGTTTTGTGATGAAATTGGTTGGTGAATTATTGTGAGCAAAATTGTTATTGACCTGCGGGTTATTGGAAAAGCTTGCGAGCTTTGTCCGTCTTCTTTCTCATCCCCTCCGGAAATCCTGCGGGCTCTTTCCAACCTTTCTTCTCGGGCTTCTAATCTCTTCGTCTCTCCGCAAGTTCCACTCCACCTGTATCTTTCTTCTGGTTCTGTTGGTAAGATTTGTTGACTGTTTTGGTGGCATTTGCTGGAAGAGTTTGGTAGAACATTGGATCCCTTTGCAGTGGTGAACCCTTGGTTTGCATATCTAAACCTTATTTTGAAATATATTCCTACAATCGGTGCATGTGAGGAGTCCTCTAGTAGGATGTTCTGAGGATAACGTTTATTTGTTTTTAGTTTGTTTCTTTTGCTAACTTTATTTTGCTTTAGTTTGTTGGATGATCGTTTTTTTTTTTTTTTTTTTTTTTGAATTTTTTGAATTTTAGTTGATTATTTAGCCTATTTTGTTCTCTAAGTTGTGTCTTAAATTTCTAAAAAGTGAGTCTTCAATTTTTTTGTTCTCTCTTTGTGTTTTTGCTTTAAGTTGCTTACATCAATCTCTAATACTGAAGCCACTCATCCACCTGAGCATCCTCTCCTCTACAACACTTAATTTAATTTTATGCTTATCTTTTAATTGCTAACATTATGCGTCATAAAACATTGCAGGCTACTTTTCTGTCACATAATAGGCCTGATAAGAATGGATAAAATAATTAAGCCAATAGAATACAACATCTATCATCCTTCAGTCTCCTAGGAAATCAATCCAATTTCAGCTTAGTCAATCCAACATCACTATAGAAAGAGAGGATAAAATATCAAGCCAATAGTGTGTAGCATGTCATCCATCATTCTCTTAAAAAAAATAATCTAATTTTAGCTATATGATGATTCAATGTCCCGCAAGAAGAGGGGTATAATATTAAGCTAATCGAGTACAATCTTTGTTGTCCCTCACTGTCCAGCACAAGTTACTCAGCAAAACTAGCAGAGCACCTCACATAACTTAACTTGTATATTTGATCAAAACTAATTTTGATTAGGAACTCATTAGTTACTCCATAACTATTTCAAAATCAAGTTAATACTCCATCATATACATACATGTTTTTACTTCAATTTTAGGCATATAACATATCTAAGTTTAATTAAACCAAAAAAAAACCAAGTAGAAGCCAATCACGATGTATATAAAACTTAAATATGTACAAGTATTTAAAGGACAAAGAATATTATATATCCCAGCAATTCACCAAGTTTAATATTGAGTATATGACTATCAAAAGAAAACTAATCTGTTCACATCTGCATAAGGATTAGTAGTCAATTTAGTTAGCAGAGATGAATATCCATGAAATTGACTCCGTGACTTCCAGATCATCATTACTAATAGGCTACCTGCATAAATAGAATTGGGATCTTCAAATTGTCAATTGATTGTCTCGTGCTTGATGCTTTATAGAACTCCTCCAGCGAATCAAATCCATAAGAAATCATTGAAACAGCTCCATCAAAATCACGAATGGATGTAGCTGATAAAGCTTTTGCGACATCAAAACCTTTAGTTTTCCCTTGAAAGAGTTCCTGCAAGTATCATGGCAATCATTTATCACACTAATGCCTATTCCATTCGTACAAGGAAATAAGATGTTATTTTCAGAAGCAGCGGTTATTTTCTATTCTTCATCTTCCTTTTTTTTTTTTTTTTTTGCCTAAAAGTTTAACAATACTTTTAAATAACAAGCAAAGAAAGAGTTCTTTTGATCGGACCGGGGATAACCTTATTTGTTCGCAGAATTTCTTTTAATCCATTAGTTAGCTTTTCGTTCAAGGCAGCTTGATGAGATGATGACTTTGTAGATTCCTCTAAGTCAAAAGGAGTGTCTATGCAAACAGCTGCAGTAACTGGAGTGGTTTCTCTACTCTCAGAAAGATATCTTGTTAGCATGTTTGCACCATAACCCCAGCCAATACCCATCAAGGTTGCCCATGGCCTTATCCCATTGACAAATTGAACAGCTGTGCAGACATCATCGCTATCAGCAGCAGTAAATAGCCTACATAAAGCAAGTAGTTGCAGAGCCATATAATCAGAAATGTTAAGCCCCATTCCAAAGAACATTGGGTATTCATAACGGATGATTGATTTTAAAGCTCTTAAAACAATCTATGGAAATGAGAAATTCAGTAAGCATTTACTGTGTAGAGAATAAAAGTAGAAAAGAAATAAATATGGCCCAAGATCAATTTTAAGTGCAAATCTGGAGGTCGTCCATCAGAGAGTTTGCTTCATTTAGAAAGCTTAAAGGAATAAGACTGAAATTGGATTACATATAACTGTAGGGTTGCAAATACCATGATAATTGGTATTACGAAAATATAAGGACGGATGGAAAGAATGGATCTACCAAACTTTATGTACTTATGAAGGGATCATATTGTGCGAATTCTAAAACTAAAATGTATCTCATAACTCCAAAGCATCAGCTCAGTAATGAGTCCACCTTTTCAACCGAGCGCATAAGTATGGAAAAACTTTAAGTTTCAATATCAAATAAAGATGGGAACCCATTTTGGGTAAACAGTTATTATAGACAAGAATGAATTCATAAAGTTGGCCGCCAAATGGTTAGGAAAGGGAATAATGATAGTAAACTCACAAATATGCAATGAACAGCTGCCATGTCAAAACAGTGTACTTTCTCTTTAAGAATCGCATATATAACTGGAGTATAAATTTGATATTCACATACATTTGATACATAGAGTATAAGATTGGAAAAGAGGATCCAAAAACCTCAAGTAACCTCATATAAAACAAGGACTTTAGTTACACTAGTTTTTCTTTGGAACAAAACGCACTTGATTGTACATCAATTATCTATCATACACCACAACCCCGGGAGTGGTATCATCCTTTTTATTATGCTTTATTAACTATATCACCTATAGATCTTGTCATAACAATTAAAAATTGAAGATAAAACCAAAATCATTAGGCCCACCGGTGTTTCATGTCTAATCCATATGGGCAAGTAGAATTCTGGTAGACCTGTCCCTTGTATCAGTCGAGCCGGTCCATATAGGACCGGCTCAGGTGGAACAGAGGCGGAAGAGTCCACCTGTCCTATATGCCACTCGAACCGCAAAAGCCAACATAGCATATGGACCGGCTCAGGTGGAACAGAGGCGGAAGAGTCCACCTGTCCTATATGCCACTCGAACCGCAAAAGCCAACATAGCAGTTTATGAAGGTTTTTTGAGGGAGTTAGGAGAGAAATTTGAATGTAGGGATGTATGCATTAAATAGTCTATTTTCCTAGGGTTATAGCATCTTGAATTTGGCTGAATTTGAGATCTCTTAGGTTTTTTGGGCTCTAGCGGCATCTTGAGATTTGGGAGAGATAGATCCTCCTCTCGAATAAAGAATCAATTGTATCTTGGTATTTTCTTTCCATTCTATTTGATTTATTGCAATAACATTACTTTTTTTTTTTTTGGAGATGGGAAAAATTTTCTAGTTGTCTTCCTGAGATTGATAGGATTTACTAGAAATCTTCAAGTATTTCCTATCAAATTGGTATCAAAGCAAGTTCTTGGACTGAAATAGAAGTCTTCCTCACTAAATTTTGCTGTGTTCCATATCTAATCGCATTGTTTTTGTTAATTGGAGGCCAGAATTCGCGTCAAAACTTGTGGTTCTTGTTATTTGAGCCTAAATCCAAGTTCTCATGGTAGGAAGAAAGATAGAAATGTTGGAAGGGGATATCGGACAATTGAAAACTAAAACTTCAGATCTCCACACTAAACTTTCAGATGTCAAAAGTCAAATTTCTGCCATCCACGAGAAGATTGATGTAAATTTTTTCAACCTATGGGAGATGTTGAAGAAGTTGCTCGAGAGTTAATCCAAAACAGCGTCGTCAGAGGTGAGGGAAGCCTCCGGCAACCCAGAAAGCGGGGAAAACTCTAATCTAATAAGGCAAAGGGAAGCTTATGAGATGGAGACTCAAAAGGGAAAAGAGAGAATGCCTCCCCTACAGCCTGTTCCTATGGGGGAGTTAGATAGAGGATATGGGGAGAAACATGTGGAGATGGAGCATGAATAAAGGGGTGCTGAATTTGAGTGGAGAGGAACGAAATTTGAAAGGGAAAGGGGTAATTATGATCCAAGATGGGTTGAAATTGAAAGGAGAGGGATTTATTAGGATCCAATGGGTGCTCAATTTGAAAGGAGACTGTGGAAATTTGATGAAAGGTTTAAGTATGAGCATAGAATGGATGATTGAGACACTTGGGGGGACCACCCCCTTGGGGAATGGAAAATTATGGAGGGAACAGAGAGAACGGAGATGATCCGAGGGTGAGAGGAAACTGAAGATGTCAATCTTTGAGAGGGGGAGGATGTGCACGGGTGGATTTACAAGGTATAAAGATATTTTGCCATAAATGGGTTGACGGAGGAGGAGAGACTGACGGCAGTGGGCCTATGTTTGTAAGGGAAGGCTTTGTCTTGGTATCAGTGGAGGGACATGCGACGACCCATACTGAGTTGGAAAAAGTTCAAGGATTATTTGCTATAACGTTTTTGAACTGGTAGGGGAGGAAACTTCTACGAGCAGTTCTTCGCCTTGACACAAGATGGTTCAGTGATGGAGTACCGGGAGATATTCGAGTACTTCGCTAGCCGATTGGACTGTCATCCTGAGACAGTGCTAAAAGAAAATTTCATGAAGGGACTAACACTAGAGATCCGGACAGCGGTTAGAGTAATGAAGCCTCGTGACTTGGGAGAGGTTATGGAGCTAGCTCAATTAGTGGAGGATCAGAGGCACCTGGAGAGAGAGAGAGACGGGAGGCAGCAACTCAGGAGGTCCGAACAGGATGAACACTACCTTTCTGGCACCCAAGGAGCTGATACCGGGTACTTTTCAGAAGACTTCGAAGAAGAAGACTGTAGGAGTAATACATGCGGACAACTTCAAGAAGCTCACAAAAATTGAATTACAAGAGAAAAGAGCGAAGGGACTCTGCAGATGTGACGAGAGGTATACGCCTTGGCACAGGTGTAAGGATCGAACTCTTCAGGTTCTAATCGTGTGTGATGAAGAGGGAATAGAGGAGGATGTCATCTTTCCATCTTGCGGACAAGATGGGTCTTTGGGAGGGGAGTATTATTAGACTGGTCAAGCCGGTCCACACGAGAAAGGGTCAGGTGAACCGGAGGCGGAAGATTCCACCTCTCCTATACGACACTCAAACCGCAGGAGCCAACAGAGTAGTTTAGGAAGGTTTTTTGAGGGAGTTAGGAGGAAAATTTGAATATAGGGACTATTTCTAGATTTCCTATTGGATTGTATGCATTAAATAATTTGCTTTCCTAGGGTTAGGGCATCTTGAATTTGGTTGAATTTGAGATATCTTAGGTTTTTGGGCTCTAGCGGCATCTAGAGATTTGGGAGAGAGAGATCCTCCTCTTGAATAGATGATCAATTGTATCTTGGTATTTTCTTTCCGTTCTATTTAATTTCTTGCAATAAAATTACTGTTTTCTCTAGTTTTCGTTGGAGATTGGAAAAAATTTCTTGCTATTTTCTCAGATTTATAGGATTTACTTGAAATGTTAAAGTATTTCCTATCAAATTCTTAGTTCAAGAAACAAATCTGAGGTTAATAGCAAGGGATGCCAAGTTGTGGGCACGGAAGACAATCCCATACACATATCAAGAAAGTTTCAGTATTTTTATACAAGTTGGCCTATCAAAAACTGTCATTTGCAAATGAAAGAAAGAATATAAAAAAGCATGAATGAAGTAATCAAGTACTTCTAAATTAACTTTATATATCATGCGATCAACCTTATGAAGATTATATCTGCAGAAAGCATATATCTATAAGCTCATTTCATTTATCCAAAGGTAAAATGCATGCAGATTGCTAATCCTATTGACATCACCGAGTGTGAACTTATGTTGTAACTTTACTTCATTCCATAGCATTGATACAACAAAAAGATTTTTTGAACTCATAAGCCACAATTAGGGAATTAGAATTATACTATAACTACATTCACTTCGCTTTCTGCAAAAAGAGGAAGTTTTAAAATTTTGAATTGCACACATAATCTTCGTGGATTAAAAAAATTAGTTAACGCCATCCACGTATGAATGAATTCGATGTATCAATTGGCTCGGGTACTACAGCGTTTCTTTTGCAAAAAAGTGGTATTACACAGGAACAAAGAGCATCATCCCCATTGAAAGCAAAAGCCAAATGCCATGTTTTCCTACCTTGCAGTTGTCAAGGCCGAACCTGCAGAGCCCCTAGGATTCATAACAATGGGAAAGCACCCATGTTTGACAACATCATGCACAAACAATTTCACTTTCTTATCCATGCTCCCTTCTGGCGTCCCTGGAATGATCAATACCGTAGTGTCCAACCCCTGCTCCCTCTCCAAATCCAAATAATCGGGCCAATCCATGGAAATCACCCCGCCGTCATCAGTCCTCAAGCAAACCCTCTGGAATTTAAGATCTTTCTCAAACCCCGCATCTCCTTCATCCTTGAACGGAACCCCGCCGCGGCTAAGATTAACATAGTGCCGATCTTCCCTCACGAGCCGGTCATTTACGCCATTCAACAGCTCACCGTCATCCTCAAACAAAACAGAGGGGCACCGGAGAAGAACACATCTGTTGAACGGCGTCGGGCTCGTGAATAAAATCCATTCGCCGACAGGTTGTCTCAGAGAGCGCTGGAAGTGGGCCGCAGCGGCTGCAGATGCGAAGCCAAAGACGGGGGCAAGAAGATCGAGAGGGGGAACCGAGCTAAGTGTACTGAAGAGGCCTTCAAGGCCAAATTGACATCGTAGCTCCAGCGCCTTGCGCCGCGGCCGTCGGCGAAGGTCATGGCGGGTGATTGTAGGGAACCGGCAGGGTATAAGGTAGCAGCTACGATCGAGATGAGGAGAGAAGCATGCGAGGTTCATGGACAAAGATTAGACTTTGGAGTCGCCGGACAGGGAAAATAGGAAAAAGTGAAATCCAAAGCGCGGTGGAGACCGATTGAGATAGCGAGAGAGGCGAAGTCTGACGGGCTCTCCCGCTCTAACTTCGCATTTCTGTTTATGATTATTATGTTATTAAAAAATAAATATTTTTTCTTCAAGATCATCAATTTACGCTTATTTAAAAAAAATAAATAAATAAAAATCATATCTTCAATCTTCATAAGAACACATTGGAGCAAATGCATGATATTATACTGTACCGACATAAGCGATCAGAGTTCGAACGCCCTGTGGCTGTGAAGAGCTCTTACATTAACAAAATATATTTTTCTTTTGACATCATGTGCAGATGTCACCGATTGATGATCGATGTGATGAAGTGTGCAGAATCATCTTTTGAAAATTATTGCTTCTTCCTCAATGCCTTTCAATCTTTTTTCTATCTTATGAGATTTGGTTGTTTTATAAAGGCAAAGAGTTATTTATTATTTTTTAAAATAATCTTTTAATAAAAAAATGTTGAGTTCAATAAATTTTTATATTAAAAAAGTATTTTAAAAAATAGGAAGAAAAATGCTCTAAACAAAATCTAAGATATTCATATTTCAAATTAGTTATGATGATTTAAGATTATTTGATTTATTTTAAATTAATGCAATAAGGATTTAAATTGATTAATTATTTACTACATTATGTCTTGAAATAAAAAATAATGATTATTGTTGCGTCCTGGAGTATTCACGACGGTAGAGAAATATAAAGTTTAATGTCTTAGCTTTGTACGAAAATCCAACACGCAATCAGATAAGGGAGAGGGTGTGTCATTCACTAGAGACCAAGTTTTTTTACGTGGAAAACCCCTGAAAAAAGGGAAAAAATCACAGGGCCTGGCCCAGCATAAATGAATCCACTAGTATTGTAGCTGATTACAAATGAGGTCCTTCATCGAGGGAAGGCCTTCACTTGATATAAATATTATAGAGTACATTACATGGTGAGAATACAAAGCATCAATGTTGATGTGTTAGTTTGGTATGAAGGATTGTAGTCGGTGTGCGACGTAAGTCGAAAGGATCGTAGTCGGCGGGTGACGGAGGTCGAAAGGACTGTAGTCGGCGGGCGACATAAGTCATAAGGACTGTAGTTGGCGAGCGACGTAAGTCTGAAGGACCGTAGTCGGCGGACGACGAAGGCCGGAAGGACTGTAGTCGGTGGGCGACGGAGGTCGGAAGGACTGTATTCTGACGATGGAGGTCAGAAAGATGGCATCTTGTAGAAGTCCATCAATGGGAAGAAATCCAATATCATATAGATGTCTGATGACAGTCCGACAATTGGCAGAAGTCCAGCGTCCGATAGAAATTTGGTGAATAGCGGAGATCCGACGTCGGGTAAACGTCAGTTAGTGGCCAAGGAGAACTCCAACGTTAGATGATATTCGGGGAGACTCCGATATTACTTGGAGTTCTGATGAAACTCCGACATTACTTGGAAGTCGGGCGGAATCCCGGCATTACTTGAAAGTAGGGTGGAATTCTGGCGTCACTTCGGAAGTCGGACAGAGTTCCGGCGACGGTGGTCGAGGAGGAGTTTCTTCCCTCCTAATCTTCTCTTCTTCTACTCTTGCTCCGATCCCCTCTCAAGAGAAATGAGGGGTCTATTTATAGATTTTCTAGAGTGACATGGCCCGTAAATAGATGAGAGATCAGGGGCAAGTATGGAGTGGTTCGGATCAACAGCCGATATTAAATCCTTTGATCGTAAACTGTTCGTCATATATTTGAAAGAGGTCAAGAGAATCCACCAAGGATATAAGACCTATCTGAGGTTGTATGTCAGAGCATTTGCTCGATGACATTAACATGTATGGAAGATGTCGAGAGAATCCACCAAGGATGTGAGACCTATCCAAGGTTGTATGTCGAAGCATTTGCTTAACGACGTTAACCTGTGTGGAAGAGGTCTAATTGAATCCCCCTATGATTGATTTTACTTTGATTGGGAGGGAGAGAACGTCACATGTATCCCGAATCAATGGTAAAGAATGGTCTATCTTTAGACTGTTACTGACTTTTTTAGGTCAAGATTAAGACCTTGTCCAATGAGTAGAAGTCCAGCAATGGACTGTATAAAGCATATAACTGATTGGAAGTATCCTTGCATTTATTGGGATTTTCCTAAAATATCATCTTGATATTGAAAACAATAGAGGGATCTTCTGGACCGCAGTTAAAGTCAAAGTTGTCTCCCAGTCTGGATTTAATTTTCATTAAATTGATGCACCAATAGTTGATGTCAGGAAGTTGGCATGAACGATCTTCTGAGGTTGGAGCAAAATTTGCCCCCCAGTCGGGAACCACGTTCCCACAGATGGCGCCAAACTGTTGCGTCCTGGAGTATTTGCGGCGGTACAGAAATATAAAGTTTAATGTCTTAGCTTTGTACAAAAATCCAACACGCAATCAGATAAGGGAGAGGGTGTGTCATTCACCAGAGACACCAAGTTTTTTACGTGAAAACCCCCTGAAAAAGGGGAAAAAACCACGGGGCCTGACTCAGTATAAATGAATCCACTAATACTATAGTTGATTACAAATGAGGTCCTTCCTAGGGGGAAGGCCTTAGCTTGATGTACATATTATACAGTACATTACATAGTGAGAATACAAAGCATCAATGTTGATGTGTAAGTTTGGTATGAAGGACTGTAGTCGGTGTGCGACGTAAGTGGGAAGGACCGTAGTCGGTGTGCGACGTAAGTGGGAAGGACCGTAGTCGGCGGGCAACGAAGGTCGGAAGGACTATAGTCGGCGGTTGACCTAAGTCAGAATGATTGTAGTTGGCGAGCGACGTAAGTCTGGAGGACCGTAGTCGGTGGACGACGGAGGTCGGAAGGACAGTAGTCGGTGGGCGATGTAAGTCTGAAGGACCGTAGTCGGCGGACGACGGAGGTTGGAAGGACTGTAGTCGGTGGGCGACGTAAGTCTGAAGGACCGTAGTCGGCGGGCGACGTAAGTCTGAAGGACCGTAGTCGGCGGGCGACGTAAGTATGAAGGACCGTAGTCGGCGGGCGACGAAGGTCGAAAGGACTGTAGTCTAACGACGGAGGTCCGAAAGATGGCGTCTTGTAGAAGTCCATCGATGGGAAGAAATCCAACATCAGATAGATGTCTGGTGAAAGTCCGACAATTGGCAGAAGTCCAGTGTCAGGTAGAAATTTTGTGAAGAGCGGAGGTCCGACGTCGGGTAGACGTTTGTTGGTGGCCGAGGAGAACTCAAACGTTAGATGATATTTGGGGAGAACTTCGATGTTACTTGAAGTTCTGGTGAAACTCCGACATTACTTGGAAGTCGGGTGGAATCCTGACATTACTTGAAAGTTAGGGCGGAATTCCGGCGTCACTTCGAAAGTAGGTCGAGGAGTTTCTTCCCTCCTAATCTTTTTTTCTTCCTTCTCTTCTTCTCCTCTTGCTCCGGTCCCCTCTCAAGAGAAATGAGGGGTCGAGGAGGAGTTTCTTCCCTTCTAATCCCCTCTTGACCGTTTGATAGCTCAAATTGTGGTACGAACTTTCCAACAGCGCTTCGGGTCCTTGATTTGGACTCATTTGGGCTCGGATTGAGTTAAATTTGGTGTCGTTGGGTTCGTATTTCCGAGATGCTAGGTTCGACTATAAGTTTGCTGAAATCGGAGTTCAGATGATCCCATATTTAATTTTTGAAGTTTCCAACTAAATTTTTGTCTTGAGATTCATGCTCGATCAAGATAATTTATTGATGATACATCAATTATAAAGATTATTCTAAACAAATTTAAATGGGAATATTTTAACACAAACCTTTTGTTATAATACGTCGCCCTATCTTTCAGGAGATTTTCTCATTCTTTAATCGGATAATTCAACCATTTTGTTATAAATTACACTATCAATTTTATAAAATTTTGTACTACATGCTGAAATGAGCTTATAATTGGTAGGAAAGCACGGGCTAAATGTATTTGTTTGATGGATGGTGGCATCTACATTCACTACAGTACTGTTGGAGAAATGCTTCCTATTATTATATCCACTTGTTTTCTTACAATCGATTTTTTTTTTTTTTTTTTTTTGGTGACCCAACTCTATCACTTTTCTTATTCTTACGGATCATATTTCTTTCACATGATTGTTTAAGAAAATCATAATTATTGATTTGTAGAGAACAGAGCAAGCATCAATTCTAAAGAACCGAATAGGGGCATAAACAAATTTTCGGTCTGAATTCGAGTCACACTCAAAATTGACTCGCTCTTAACACGTCCGACCCAAACCCAACATCACCTAACCCGCTAGCCCAATGGAGTGCAACAAGCGAGCATGAGCAGATAAGGCGAGCGAGTGCGAGCTAGCGGGCATGCAGCAAGCGCAATGGATGAGATGCGAGCAAGCAACAGGCGAGTGAACCGAGTTACATTATGGTTCATATGTTAACCTAAATCTGACCCGATATTTCAATCACACTAAGAAATTAAACCTAAACCTAACCTATTTCATAATCAGATCAACCCAAACCTAAATTTTTTTTATCAAATTTCGAGATCATGTCATACACACCTCTAGAACAAAAAAATGTCAGCCATCCACCGAATGTTTGAGCAACAACTCACTTTAAAATTTCCCATTAAGGCTTCGTTCCAAGCAGCTTTATAAAATTTTGCTGTCAGATTTTTTATTAAATCTTGTCATCCATAGAGACTTTTTATTGGCAAACAAATCCAGATCCAACTAAGCTCATTTCAATTAAAGCTGAAAAACAAATCGTCAGTAATCAAGTTCATAAATCCAATTTATAATACACTTTTTTCATCAGTCCAGCACCGAAATTCACAGCTGACAGCCTAGACTGAAAGAAAAAAAAAAAACATTATAAACTCTACAGTTGCAAATTTCACTGGTTTCAGATTTTATCAACTGTAGGCGACAAGGCTCCTGGAACTGGACAATCAAAAAGCCAGATAAAGAACATTTCAAAAAGCAATCAATATCAAAGATGTTACCAGTAGAGATTGTAGAAAATATAAGAGAAACTCAGGCCCTGTATGGGACGGCTTTCTTATTGCTTTTGAAAGCAATTTTTTTAGTAAAAAATTAAAAATTTTAAACTAAAAAACTGTTTTAAGAAGCAGTAAGAAAATCGTCCCAAATGAAACCTCAAGGTAGGCAGTTAAAGACTGCAGACAATATCATATAGATGTCTGATGACAGTCCGACAATTGGCAGAAGTCCAGCGTCCGGTAGAAATTTGGTGAATAGCGGAGATCCGACGTCGGGTAGACGTCAGTTAGTGGCCAAGGAGAACTCCAACGTTAGATGATATTCGGGGAGACTCCGATGTTACTTGGAGTTCTGATGAAACTCCGACATTACTTGGAAGTCGGGCGGAATCCCGGCATTACTTGAAAGTAGGGTGGAATTCTGGCGTCACTTCGGAAGTCGGACAGAGTTCCGGCGACGGTGGTCGAGGAGGAGTTTCTTCCCTCCTAATCTTCTCTTCTTCTACTCTTGCTCCGATCCCCTCTCAAGAGAAATGAGGGGTCTATTTATAGATTTTCTAGAGTGACATGGCCCGTAAATAGATGAGAGATCAGGGGCAAGTATGGAGTGGTTCGGATCAACAGCCGATATTGAATCCTTTGATCGTAAACTGTTTGTCATATATTTGAAAGAGGTCGAGAGAATCCACCAAGGATATAAGACCTATCTGAGGTTGTAAGTCAGAGCATTTGCTCGATGACGTTAACATGTATGGAAGAGGTCGAGAGAATCCACCAAGGATGTGAGACCTATCCAAGGTTGTATGTCGAAGGCATTTGCTTAACGACGTTAACCTGTGTGGAAGAGGTCTAATTGAATCCCCCTATGATTGATTTTACTTTGATTGGGAGGGAGAGAACGTCACATGTATCCCGAATCAATGGTAAAGAATGGTCTATCTTTAGACTGTTACTGACTTTTTTAGGTCAAGATTAAGACCTTGTCCAATGAGTAGAAGTCCAGCAATGGACTGTATAAAGCATATAACTGATTGGAAGTATCCTTTCATTTATTGGGATTTTCCTAAAATATCATCTTGATATTGAAAACAATAGAGGGATCTTTTGGACCGCAGTTAAAGTCAAAGTTGTCCCCCAGTCTGGATTTAATTTTCATTAAATTGATGCACCAATAGTTGATGTCAGGAAGTTGGCATGAACGATCTTCTGAGGTTGGAGCAAAATTTGCCCCCCAGTCGGGAACCACGTTCCCACAGATGGCGCCAAACTGTTGCGTCCTGGAGTATTTGCGGCGGTACAGAAATATAAAGTTTAATGTCTTAGCTTTGTACAAAAATCCAACACGCAATCAGATAAGGGAGAGGGTGTGTCATTCACCAGAGACACCAAGTTTTTTGCATGAAAACCCCCTGAAAAAGGGGGAAAAACCACGGGGCCTGACTCAGTATAAATGAATCCACTAATACTATAGTTGATTACAAATGAGGTCCTTCCTAGGGGGAAGGCCTTAGCTTGATGTACATATTATACAGTACATTACATAGTGAGAATACAAAGCATCAATGTTGATGTGTAAGTTTGGTATGAAGGACTGTAGTCGGTGTGCGACGTAAGTGGGAAGGACCGTAGTCGGCGGGCAACGAAGGTCGGAAGGACTATAGTCGGCGGTTGACCTAAGTCAGAATGATTGTAGTTGGCGAGCGACGTAAGTCTGGAGGACCGTAGTCGGTGGACGACGAAGGTCGGAAGGACAGTAGTCAGTGGGCGATGAAGTCTGAAGGACCATAGTCGGCGGACGACGGAGGTTGGAAGGATTGTAGTCGGTGGGCGACGTAAGTCTGAAGGACCGTAGTCGGCGGGCGACGTAAGTCTGAAGGACCGTAGTCGGCGGGCGACGAAGGTCGAAAGGACTGTAGTCTAACGACGGAGGTCCGAAAGATGGCGTCTTGTAGAAGTCCATCGATGGGAAGAAATCCAACATCAGATAGATGTCTGGTGAAAGTCCGACAATTGGCAGAAGTCCAGTGTCAAGTAGAAATTTTGTGAAGAGCGGAGGTCCGACGTCGGGTAGACGTCAGTTGGTGGCCGAGGAGAACTCAAACGTTAGATGATATTTGGGGAGAACTTCGATGTTACTTGAAGTTCTGGTGAAACTCCGACATTACTTGGAAGTCGGGTGGAATCCTGACATTACTTGAAAGTTAGGGCGGAATTCCGGCGTCACTTCGAAAGTAGGTCGAGGAGTTTCTTCCCTCCTAATCTTTTTTTTCTTCCTTCTCTTCTTCTCCTCTTGCTCCGGTCCCCTCTCAAGAGAAATGAGGGGTCGAGGAGGAGTTTCTTCCCTTCTAATCCCCTCTTGACCGTTTGATAGCTCAAATTGTGGTACGAACTTTCCAACAGCGCTTCGGGTCCTTGATTTGGACTCATTTGGGCTCGGATTGAGTTAAATTTGGTGTCGTTGGGTTCGTATTTCCGAGATGCTAGGTTCAACTATAAGTTTGCTGAAATCGGAGTTCAGATGATCCCATATTTAATTTTTGAAGTTTCCAACTAAATTTTTGTCTTGAGATTCATGCTCGATCAAGATAATTTATTGATGATACATCAATTATAAAGATTATTCTAAACAAATTTGGATGGGAATATTTTAACACAAACCTTTTGTTATAATACGTCGCCCTATCTTTCAGGAGATTTTCTCATTCTTTCATCGGATAATTCAACCATTTTGTTATAAATTGCACTATCAATTTTATAAAATTTTGTACTACATGCTGAAATGAGCTTATGATTGGTAGGAAAGCACGGGCTAAATGTATTTGTTTGATGGATGGTGGCATCTACATTCACTACAGTACTGTTGGAGAAATGCTTCCTATTATTATATCCACTTGTTTTCTTACAATCGATTTTTTTTTTTTTTTTTTTGGTGACCCAACTCTATCACTTTTCTTATTCTTACGGATCATATTTCTTTCACATGATTGTTTAAGAAAATCATAATTATTGATTTGTAGAGAACAGAGCAAGCATCAATTCTAAAGAACCGAATAGGGGCATAAACAAATTTTCGGTCTGAATTCGAGTCACACTCAAAATTGACTCGCTCTTAACACGTCCGACCCAAACCCAACATCACCTAACCCGCTAGCCCAATGGAGTGCAACAAGCGAGCATGAGCAGATAAGGCGAGCGAGTGCGAGCTAGCGGGCATGCAGCAAGCGCAATGGATGAGATGCGAGCAAGCAACAGGCGAGTGAACCGAGTTACATTCTGGTTCATATGTTAACCTAAATCTGACCCGATATTTCAATCACACTAAGAAATTAAACCTAAACCTAACCTATTTCATAATCAGATCAACCCAAACCTAAATTTTTTTTTATCAAATTTCGAGATCATGTCATACACACCTCTAGAACAAAAAAATGTCAGCCATCCACCGAATGTTTGAGCAACAACTCACTTTAAAATTTCCCATTAAGGCTTCGTTCCAAGCAGCTTTATAAAATTTTGCTGTCAGATTTTTTATTAAATCTTGTCATCCATAGAGACTTTTTATTGGCAAACAAATCCAGATCCAACTAAGCTCATTTCAATTAAAGCTGAAAAACAAATCGTCAGTAATCAAGTTCATAAATCCAATTTATAATACACTTTTTTCATCAGTCCAGCAGCGAAATTCACAGCTGAAAGCCTAGACTGAAAGAAAAAAAAAACATTATAAACTCTACAGTTGCAAATTTCACTGGTTTCAGATCTTATCAACTGTAGGCGACAAGGCTCCTGGAACTGGACAATCAAAAAGCCAGATAAAGAACATTTCAAAAAGCAATCAATATCAAAGATGTCACCAGTAGAGATTGTAGAAAATATAAGAGAAACTCAGGCCCTGTATGGAACGGCTTTCTTATTGCTTTTGAAAGCAATTTTTTTAGTAAAAAATTAAAAATTTAAACCTAAAAACTGTTTTAAGAAGCAGTAAGAAAATCGTCCCAAACGAAACCTCAAGGTAGGCAGTTAAAGACTGCAGACAATGCTCCCTTCACAAAGTCTGTGTGCAGGCATCAAAATCTGTTAAGCAGAAACCCTCCCCTTCAAATCCTAAATAATTCAACAATTATTTTACAAAATATTCCAAAAACCAAAATGAAATGGAATAAACATCAAGAACATGGAGAATATGATTAGTTTAGACTTTGAAAGGAGTCAGACAAGTACTGGGAAAATCCTGGTGACATGCTCCAGAGGGATCCCATCAGCGGTATTCTTCCGGAGCTCAGGGTGATTAAATTCGTTCCTGGGGAGAACAACCAGCTGTGTTCTACTACTCCCCTTCTCCAAAACCCAGCCATTATTAGCAGCCTGGTACTCCAAGAACTTGTCTAGGGAAAGACCTTCAACGTTAATAGCCTGATTACAGATCAAAGCAAGAAAGCATCAGAATATCAGCTCAAGCTGAATAGAAAGTTAGAAACCATATTAAGGCTTCGTTTGGGATGGCAGCAGCTTCTTAATATAAAAATTGTAAGAAGCTGCTTTAAGAAACAGAAAGAAAGCCATCCCAAACGAAACCTAAATTTTACTTTCTGATTTGTAATCCACTATCTATCGACACAAGATTGCTAATATATTTCTATTATTCAAATAATCACAGAAAACATTAATTAGTGCATGGCATGCTTAACCATATTTTTCACAAAGAAAAGCAAAATTGCCAATGCCCTCCGCGTTTCAACTATATGTTTATATTGGCTTGCTTCCAAAAAAATACCTTCAAAAAATTCATAACTTGTTCATAAACTTAATTATACTTAAATGCATAAAAGACATAATATTCCCAATATCTCCAAACTTCCAAATTATCATCTGCTCATCTGCCAAGCAGTATATGAAATGAAAGAAATGATAAAATGGATTTAAAGCACTCAAAATGGAAGATTTTCATCAATAGTCGTGCGGGTGACGACAAGGTATCTCAGGAGTGGCATTGATACCTCAGCAAGTACAGGCCTGGGCACCTTTTGGTATGTCAGCGTAAGGACATGAATAGCATAGGCCTGGATTGCTTGCTCAAAACCTGCGTATTATAAACGCAATGAGTGGAAACAATAGTCTAGAAAAAATATGTTTTAAAGGAATAATCCACATACTCCAATGATGCTAAGGGGAATTCAAAAGGGAAAACAACTTGCTTTTGGTACCTGGAATAACTTCAAGTATGTGACGATTTTTTGCAGCTTCCTCCCAAAATTGGTGAAATCTTGATGTCTGTAATCATGAAGAACACAAAGAACATAACAATTTATTAAGTGCATCCAAAAGTAAAGAAAACAATATATATGCTCACCTCCAGATAGTGTGAGAGAACAATCAGTGTCTTGAACCGCTCTTCCATTTGCTGATTAAGCATAAAAGACAAATGAAAATGCCAATGCAGGTTAATTTACACTCCGGTAAAATTGTAATAAATTGAAAAGAAGATGAATATAAAATTTGAACAAACATCATGAAAAAAAAATGGTGAAAAATATAATTCAACTTTAATGAATCCAACAGATGGGAGAAAATAGAATGTGCCGTGCAAAAACAGCTACAAAGATGAGAATATGCAGAATTTAAAATAACTTGCACCATAATGTTACTTGCCATAATCAATAAGTTGTATGGAAAGAGAAGCAAACGGTGATCACCATCAAAAGAAAACAAAAAGAACTATATATTTAATGAGATATTTCAAATAGATAACTGGTATAAAAAAAAAAACTCTCTTAGCATGATTTAAGACCGAAAGTAGTAGACAGCAACCTGCACACAAATTAACTTGCGTATAGATCAAATCTTACAGAAAAACACATACTGTAGTAAGAAACTATTGAACCCATACAAAGCTAATCAAATATAAGTACAATAACATTAATAGTCAACACTCCATGTGTTAACTTTCATTTCAAGTTAAGGACCATCTCATTTAACAAGGTATACCACTTGCTCTGGAATTAGGAAGAGACAGAGGCTGAAGTCCTGAGCTGGCATGGCCATCAGAGCCTGATCAGAAGAAAATAACACATAATTATAAGCTGTTAAATAAATAAAGAATGCTTTCAACTGCTTTTTTGGCCATGTTAAAATCAGTAAACCTTAATTAAGATTCGCTCAACAATCTGGATGCTCATCCTCTGTGGCTCAAACTGCAAAATTTAATGCAGCCATCAGCAAGAAGAAGACAAAGGTATCAACATAAATGAGTTGTTTAAAAGGTAAGAGGAGAGCACTAACCTGATAGAGCCGGAGAAGGCAAAGATTTGCATCTAAATTGTAAGTTTGAGATAAAACCTATATAGCAAAATTAATATCAGAGAACTAACACACATAATATTAAGTTGAGAAGGAAAGAGAGCTTCACGCATGTATGTATGTATATGTGTGTGTATATAATTTATTCTCCTAAAGGCGATATTTCAGTCATAATTTCTATATATATGACACACAAATGAAAGATTAAGACTGGGTATATTCAGTATTAATGGAAACGAACCAAATAAGAAATTTGTCACAATTTCAAGTGTTTTTAGGATCATTGGACATTTTTCAACGGATGCCTTTTAAGTGGATATCATTAATCTATTTGAATTGTAGCAGTGGTTACCATCAGTGTAACAATTTTGCACTGACCGTTTGAAGATCATTTAGAAGATCCATCAGTGCATGTCGGACAAATTGTTGAGTGTTCTTAACAACAAGTATGATATGAAGATAAATAGGTAATTCTAGAACAGAATATCGGAAGGATGTTAAGTGGATATTCAGGTACCATAATTAGTTGATGTTGGTTTGACTTATAAAAAGGGATACAAGACTGGAGAACAAATTGCAAGGTTTGTGGATTTAGATTATGTTGGGGTTCTGCACGAATGGAGACCTTTGATTGGTTATGCTTCTCAATCTATGGGAACAATATGAGTTGTAAGGCACATCCTCGGCCAGTTGTTGGCGAATAAATGGCAGATATCAAGGCATAAAATGAAGGTATGTCGATGAATGAATTGTTAAAGGAGTTCGAAAATAAGGAAATGAAAATTATAATATGTTGTGACAATCAAAGTGCAGTTCTAACAAAGAATCAATTTTTTAATGAAGAACAAAACGCATTGGCATAAGTTTACATTTTATCGATTCAAGGTACAATCAAAGTTCAAAAATTTCATACTGATGAGAGTCATGTAGATATGTTGACTAAAATAATGTCAGTAACAAAGTTTCAACACTCTTCACTATACCTAATGCTGGGAGACCTCCTGGTTAAGGAGGTTCTGGGAGATGGAGGGACTTAGGGTAAACTAAGATGTTGATCCAAGGTGATCAACAAGGTGTAGATTGTTAATTAAATATGGATCAAGTCTTATTATCTATTTATGTTTAGCATTTATATCCTTGTAGGCGGTTATATTGTTTTTTTGCATTATTGTTTACACTTACTTTCTCTGCGTTGTCATTCCTATGTTTACCTTGGTTTTGTAGTTCTCTTCTGATTTAATAGAGTTAGTGTGGTGATTGTTTAAGGGAATAAAAAATGAAAGACAAGTTGGGAAGAGGAAGATCAAAAAATACTTGGGAATTGGGGAGTGTCGGAGCAAAAGCATAAAGGCAGTTAAAGGGAGATCAAAAGAAGCTATCATTCTTTTCTTCTTCTTTTTTTACTTGGATTGGGTGTTGAAGCTACCGGGACAAGGGCAAAAGGAATATGTCGTTTGCTTTGCATGCCTTTGTTTCTTTCTAGTAAACCAAGAGTGAGCAAAGAAGATTGGAGATGGTTTTTGGTTTCTATTTTTTCCTCAGAATGCCAAGAGTTGTGAGCTGTTTTCAGGTTTGGGTTTCAAAAGAGAAATCGAAGACAGCAGCTAGGCTTTAGTTCATCTTCTTTCTCAAATCAAAGGAATGGATTGTATCAAGAAAACTTGGAGGGAAAGTGTATTCAAGGAAGATTAGTGAACAAGAACAGGTGAAAAGACATGCAAGACTTGTAATTGATTGTGTTGTGGAATCAATAAAAGCTAAGTCCCAATTTCTTCATGTATATTTAAGTTCTTGTTTGCATTATTTTCATTTACTTTTCTTGCGATTTCTTCTCACTTTTTATTTATGATTCTTAACTGTTGATAATTGTTTCTATGTTATAGTAGTTAATTATTTATAGTAGATAGTTGGCAAGAATTGTTGCAATTAAAAGCTAGTTGCTAGTCATATTAGTTTCCTGTTGAAGGCTAGAAAATCTTAATTTTCTTTTGAATTAACCCGTGAAATAGATTTGCTGCACCATGTTATCAAAATCTGTGGTTCAATCGTTCACAAGTAACTGTCTGTTAGCAATATTATATTATAACCATTCTATCGGTTAATTTCCACATTTTCATAAGAGGGCTTGTGTAGTATGATTAAATGGAAAGATACTGACGTTTAATAAAGGCAAATTCACTAGAAAAAAAAATTGAAGAAACCTCCAACGCTAGGAAAGAGTAAGACAACAAGTCACCCAAGCATCATGAACTGATTTTAGTCCTACATTGATCAGTTAAAGAACAGAAAATACTAAATTATAGGGAATAAATATGGCCTTAAAACTAATAATAGCAAACTCATCCTATTAAGTTACCAGCAAAAACAAATTATTATCAAATTTGAGCCAAATGAAAGAAAAGGAGAAATTTAGCATTAAAAGAACCATATGATCTATTTGAAAATAAATCAATTAACTTACAGAATTAAAACTCAAACATTCCAACTAAAGGTCTGATTAAAACAAAAGTACTACATAAAAAATTGGCATATCATCTAAGTCTTCGGGGAAAACCAGCCTTTTATAACTACTTATGTTGTATGGAAAGCAACTACAAGCCACCTCCATAAAACTGAAGGCGCTCTACCAGCTAAAGCTCCAAAAGTTTATTTTGGCCCTTCATGAATCAGACAAACATTTGAAATAGGCAGTTTATCTGGGATTATAAAGGCCATCAAGTTGTAGGACACAAAGTCCATGAAAAAAACACAGGTTCAGAATATCAACATATCCATGGAAAAAGCAAGCAGCACCGAGACAAATTCAAAAAAGCAAACAGTCCAAGAACATCATACTATAAGAGATAGTACTAAAATTCATACTCATCCAAGGGGAATTTGAATAATTCCCGAGTTTATGAGAAAGTAAAAAGGGAGGAGGTAGAGGAGAAGGGATTTTCCAAGGAGTTAATCACTTCAATTGGGGCAAGTACAATCTAACTAATGCATTTTTTATTTTAATATCACCAAAGCATTGGCAGGAGAATGAGTACAGTTAGATATGGTTAATACTACTTTTGGAGATCTTCCGCAGTGCATGCCCTAAAGTTCATGAGGTCGAAATTTTCTGTAACCATCCAAAAATAAAACGGAAACAAAGTATTAAAAACTGGACACAACAAACCATTCCAAGCACGTCTGATCCTACTCCAACAAAGACAAATGTTCAATTCCGTCCAAATTGCATAACAAATGAAAAAGTTAGGATGCACAAGAAAAGGGATTTCCCAACAAGTTCACCCCTTTACCTGCTCGTTGACATAGTTCTCGAGATCGGCGAGTATGTCCGGGTTATAAGGATTCACGGCGACTAGCTGCTCCACTGTAAAGGAAACTTGCTGCTGCAATTCTCTCCCCATGGACGCTGTTAGTTCCTGTATAAAAACCCTAACCCCCACTCTAGAAACGCGAGCGGGAGGAGGAAAGCCCTAATTGTTGATGTAAAGAAATTATATGGAGTAGGGATTTCCATTGACGCTATTTAAAGCCCAGCACTTGACAGCTCTGATTGATTCATCGTGGCCATGGGATCCATGTTGATGCCAAAACGGAAAATTATTGAATGTTGAAGGCTGTTCGGCTATCAATCAGAATTTAATTGGGGTTCAGTGTTAGATATTGTTGACATGGCTGCATCTGATTCATCTCTGGACATAAAGTTGAGTCAGTCCTCTGCACAGAATAATTTTTACACGTTCAAAGGTTAATTCAGATGCGTCACGTCACTTAATGCACGGTGCATTGAATGACATGATATTTGTCATATGACTTAATTTTTTATTTGAAAAACATGAAGAAAAAAAAATCATATGACTTGATTAGTTGAAATCATTTTTACTAATAAAAAAAATACTATAATATGGCGACCTTTCATGTAATTGAGCAAGATATGAATGCAATACAAGGAAGCAAGTTATTATCAATAATGTTCACAATAGCAAAGTAAGATTGTGGTTTTTTTTTTTTTTTTAAAGTAAGATTGTGGTTGATGCATCCAAAGTAGTTATAGAAGAAATCTCACGAGAGAAGATTGTGTTGCAATGAGAGATATGGGAAAAAAGTAAGAAAACTCTTTAGAAAATAGTTTTAGAAAACAGTAAGAAATTTGTCACAAATATAACCTTAGCAAAGAAAGCCTAAATCTCATACATTTATTTTATTTTGCATCCATAATATTTGAAATAAATATACATAAAGGAGATAGAAAAAAAAAATGCTAATATGATAAATTAATGGAGTTAATGTGACCTTAATATGATTGCATGTTTGAAGGTTAGTGTAAAAAATACATAAAATTACGTTCAAAATTCCTTAAATGCTATTTTATAAAGATTTCTTTATTTTTGTCCACTCTTATTTATAAATATTAAAAAAAAAATCCTATACATTTTATATAGATGTATATTTAAAATTTTTATTCGATCTTTAAAGTTGTTTTAAATATAATCCTACTATGAAGCTTTATTTTGTGAATTTAATTTACTGATTACTAGATAAGTAATAATTGATATTAAAGAGGCAGAGGGCAGAACCAAAGAAAGGTTTGGGTCAACACGAAAACTCAAAATCAAGCTTAAACTAACTCGCATATGGATCATGCTTCGCTCCGCTGCCTCGGGATCATGCCACTCAGTCACCCTCGTTGTTCTCACCTGCTCGCGCTCGTACCCACTGGCACGGATGTACCTGCTTAGGCTCACACCTTCATACCCGCTCACCCCCGTGCTCGTTCTCACCTCGCCCAATTAAGTCAACGTGTTAGGTTGTGTTAACTCGGATTTAAGATGGTTGGTCTGGGTTTGAATTTTGGAACTGTTTGTGTAATCATGTCAGGTTCAGGTTGTGATCAATTGAGAGCGGATCAGTTTCAGATTGTACCGAATCTAACCCAAAAATCTATTTTGACACCTCTATGATTCTCGCTTAAAATTGAACATGTTTGATTTACTTCAAAAATAAACTAAAATGATTTACGCTATATTTAGTTTAATTTGCTCAATTTGTATTACAATCAAGCATCAAAATTTTCAACACTATTGTTTTTGAAAAACTTTACATCTTATATTCCAACCAAACATTCTCAAAGTGTAATTGGATGAAATAAATTCATTAAACACATATTTGATAGAACTAACAAATTAGTGAAAATTAGCAAAGAAGTACAATTAGAAATAAAAGAAAGATTATCTACCCCCCACCCCACTCACGGATGAGGAAAGAGAGAGAGGTTTTATTTGTTAAAAGTGTAAAAATTTGACAATACATGAAAACCCGATTCAAATCCCATCTGAATTTTTCGGGTTACTCGAGTTAGGGTCTACCCAGTTTAAGAATGTGTGGGTTCTGATTGCGATTTTCAACCCATTTCGAATTTCAAGTCTAATTTGGGTCAACCCGAAAACCTAATTTGGACCTAGTTTTGACCTGTTGCGTGCGCATATCTAGCACACGGACTGCATATCCATCTCATGCACGCATCGCGCGGTCCATGCCCATCTCGTTTTGAATGGGCTGAACGATTTCCTTCACACCGCACGTTTAGCCTCACCAGTCAGCTGGCCAGACGGGATTGGGTCGGGTCTTTTAATGAAGCTATAGCTTCCATTTTTCAAGACATTTTGATAAAATTAATATTTGCTTAAAAATCATTTGGTTTCAATATAGCTTCTAACATTATATAAATGCTTTTTAATTCTTATATGAAGTTCAGTTTTAGCTTCTACTTCAATTTTAAATTTTTTGTACAGTACAACACATTATTTTTAGTTTTCTTTTAGTTTTAGTTATTGATTTATGTTTTAGATTATGAAAGTTGATTGAGCTATGTTATTCATTCCTGCTTCTGCTTCCATTTTTCAAGACAGGGAAGGGTAAGGAATTAACCAGCTGAGTAGCTTGGATAGTAGGCTACCATATGTTATGTAGGTATATTTTTATCATTTGATTTTTGCAGGCTTGGCCATTAGTTGTTTTTCTATTTGCCAAGTGCTATATTAGATAAACTTCATATTGTATATGTATTTTTGGACAATATGTAGAAAACAATTTTAAAATTTAGTATTTCGCTTTATATTTGTATTCAGTAGTGGCTCTATGGCGTGTATAAATTGAAAGATTTGTTTAGCGCTTCTCTGACCAGATTTTGGGGCCAGTCTTGTCATAATGGGACACGGTGTAACATGGGTGATATCATATCATATTGGGTCGGGTTGTGATAGATTTGAGTCCATTTAGGCTCGTATTGTACCAATTTTAGTGTTGTTGGGTTTGTTTTGTCGAGATATTCAATTTGACTATAAGTTTATCGAAATCAAAGTTCGGATGGTCTCAAATTTTATCTTGTAAGTTTCTAATTCAAATATGTCTGATGATTTGTGTACGATCAAAACGATTTTTTGTGGCGTATCAAATAATACAAAAATTAGATGTCCACATATGGATAATTCAATAGGTGTTAATAATCAATCGACAATAGTTGAACAAGATAAATGTGGCATGTTGGTGGTGGTCATAAATGATGATAATAAGAAAATGTAATAGCGTTCTTTTAGCTCGTTCATAATGTAACCGTATTTATTGCCTTCTTGAGAATCACATTTTAATAAATTTTGTCAAAATATAAATCCAGTGTCATAAAGTCCATATCAATCAATACAAGTGTATTTTATTTATCAAACACTTGAATGCCTTTTTAATGACATCCAAGTCAAATGATCTTAAGCTCATTAGATTTATCTTGTCAAGCTGCTTAAATGGACTATAAGCACGCTAGAATTGAAAAATGTTAGAAGTCAATATTGATCTTAATATTAATCAATATTTGACTCGTATTATTAATATAAAAATAATTATTATCAAGCTTAGTTCTTGTTATTTGTGTAAGCAGAATAAGCAAAACAATTGTCCCATATCTGTTACGTAAATTACACTTGTAATATTAGCTATATATACCCTGTAACTGTTACGTTAAGAACATACACTTTATTTCATTTATCCAAATCTCTGTTTCCCGCTCTGCTCTTTCCGCCTTCTTCTTCATCTTCAAGCTTCCTACATGGTATCAGTGAGCTAGAATGGGGGATCAAGATTCATCCTCATCCCCTCCCCCGGCGTCCACCGTGACCCCTACTCCTTCCGCCGAGCTGGTTCTCCCACCCTCTCTCAAATTCATCATTTCTAATATCAAGAATCTGATCTCCTACTCTCTGACGACCGACAACTATGCCCTCTGGCGGTCGCAAATCTATCAACACCTCTCGGCTAACGGCTACGAGAATCATCTCACCTGAAACACGACTCCTCCACCAGATCGCAACTCTGTCGACTATGCAAAATGGCGCTTAATTGACAGTAACCTCATCTCTGCGCTCTTCTCTACAATCTCCACCACAATTCTGCCATACGTCATCACCTCGTCCACGGCTCACGAAGTGTGGACAGTTCTTGAACGAAGGCTTCAATCATCGAGTCGCTCCCGCATAATCCAACTCAAGAATGAGTTGCATCATATGGACAACTCAACGATGCAGCAATACCTTGCCAAAGTCAAGAACATCGTCGACACCATTGCCGCCTCCGGCAGCACCGTTGATCCGGAAGATATTGTTCTTCATATCCTGAACGGCCTACCGACCAGTTACAACTCAATCAAGACTTACATCCGTTCGTCGTCGTCTCCGGCTGATCTGGATGCACTTTACTCCCTCCTGTGCAGTGAAGAAATCCATGTCAAACAAGACTTAAAGAAAGAGCAATCTCCGACCGTGGCGGCCTACTACACGACCACCTCCAACCAAAATCGTTCCAAGAACTCAAAAAGAAACTTCAAGTCCCGCCCAACCTTCAACAAATCCTCTAGCACAACTGAGCAAACAAATCCTCCGCAAAACTCATCTGGCACTCGACCCGTCTGCCAGATCTATGGTAAAATCGGTCACATCGCCGTCCATTGTTGGCATCGATGCAATTTGAATTACAATCCGCCAAACTCATCCGCTCCGCGTGCTCTTCTTACACAACCAACTCAAGATACGACCCAAACTTGGGTAATGGACTCGGGAGCCACCGCGCACATGACCGCTGATAGTTTAGCCATCCAGCATCCCTCGGCCTACCAAGGACAAGATTCCGTGTCGACAGCCAGCGGCTCCACTATTCCCATTCAAAATTATGGACAAGGTTTGCTACCACTACCAAATACACCGCGTAAGCTTCGCCTGTGTAATCTTCTTCATGTCCCTGCTCTCACTCATAACTTACTCTCTGTTTCCAAACTAACAAGAGATAATTCCGTTTTAATTACTTTTAATTCTAACGGCTTCGAAATTAAGGATGTTCAGGATCAGCAGCTTCTACTTCGTGGTCATCTGCATAACGACATCTACCAAATCAAGATCGAACCGGATCACTGCCATCAGGCCTTTCAAGCGGTTCTCATCTCTCCGACCACCTGGCATGCCCGTCTCGGGCATCCGAACAACAAGATCTTCAACAATCTTGTCAAGAACAATCCTCTTATCCCGCATATTTCTTCTGATTTTAAATGTCAATCTTGTAATATGGCGAAAAGCCACAAACTTAAATTCAGCAATAGTCAATCCGCAACCACACATCTGTTTGAATTAATACATTCGGATGTATGGGGGGCGATTAATACTTCTTGTTCTAGTAAATTTCGTTACTATGCTGTTTTCATTGATGATTTCACGGGATTTAGCTGGCTTTATTTCTTACAAACAAAACAAGAAACTCTTCATTGTTTTAAATCTCTAGTACATATGATACAAACCCAATTCTCGGTAACTCCCAAGCATCTTCGATCGGACGGAGGTGGCGAGTATACTGGAATTGAGTTCACCTCGTTTCTCAATCAGCACGGTATTCTTCAACAGTTTAGCTGCCCTCACACGCCGGAACAGAATGGCATGGCCGAGCGCAAGCATCGTCATCTACTCGATCTCACTCGCACCTTGCTCAATGAATCCGGCATACCAGACAAATTCTGGACCGATGCTATCTCCACAGCCAACTTCCTAATCAATCGCCTACCATCCAAGGCTCTTGCACTTCAGTCTCCTTACAAAAAACTGCATAACGTTCCACCGGACTACACGAACCTCCGAACTTTCGGATGCTTATGCTATCCGTGGCTTCAACCATATGCCCCAAACAAACTCGCGCCAAGATCCCACCCATGTCTGTTTCTCGGGTACTCTCCTCAGCATAAAGGATACAAATGTTATGATCTGTCCAACAACAAAATGTACATTTCACGACACGTTATCTTCCAAGAAGACACGTTTCCTCTGAAAACCAATAACCCTATTCTAACGGGTAACACACAACATACAGGAAACAACTTACCTCCTCTGCTTCTCGTACCACCCTCAACTATTTCCAAACCCAGCTCTTCAGCACCGGTTACTCGATCCAAGACTAATACAACCATCACAGCTCCTCCTCCTCAGCCTACCAATCCGTCGCAGACAGATAATATGCAGTCTCAAATTCCAGTCAATACTTCCGCACCAGCACACATCCCTCACCCAATGCAAACAAGGTCCAAATCAGGTATTATTAAACCAAAACAGTTCATTTCTCTGCTCAGCAAAACAACACACCACGACACTCCCGCCACATTCAAACAAGCCGCCAAACAAAATCAATGGCAAGAGGCAATGTCCAAAGAATATCAAGCCCTCATACAACAAGGGACTTGGTCGCTAGTTCCCGCTCCTCCTAACAAACAAATAATCGGGAGTAAATGGACGTACAAAACAAAATATATACCCAACGGGCAGATTGAACGATACAAAGCCCGCCTCGTCGCTCTCGGCTGTGCACAAAACTTTGGAGAACACTACACAGAGACATTTAGTCCCGTTGCTAAGATGGCAACTATTCGACTCTTACTAACGCTGGCAGCAAATCGTAACTGGAATGTTCTTCAACTGGACATATCAAACGCTTTTCTTCATGGCGAACTAACCGAAGAAATCTATATGAAACAACCTCCCGGATACGAGGATCCTCTACAACCGAATGCCGTTTGCAAACTCCACAAATCTCTCTACGGATTGAAGCAAGCCCCTCATCAGTGGTTTCAAAAACTAACCACCTTTCTTCAACATCAAGGTTTCGGGTTCAGCCGCTCCGATCCTTCGCTCTTAATTTATAACAATTCTAATATTCAAATTTACTTCCTAATCTACGTCGATGACATTCTTGTTACAGGTAACGACCTAAAACGACCCAAGATCCGTGTAGTGAAAGGATTCATCTGATCGATCATTCATTCTTTTTTTCTTTTTTTCTTTTCTTCTTTTTCTTTTTCTTCATCCGTTATTCGTATCAATATATACATCCAGAGCCAGAGATAATTACATTACAGAAAAGAAACAGCAGCAGATACTATAATTCACATATAGTACAATCAGAGAACAAACAAAAGAGAGTCCAAAAGAAATAACTACACTAGCCACACAGGCTACAAAAGAAAGCCCACCCAAGGCTACAAAACAAAAAGCTGAACTCGACAGAAAGATCTTCAGACTGGAGGCCCTGCACCTGAAATATTAACCACATATAATGAGCTTACAAAGCCCAGCAGGTCACCAAAGCCTACAACTGAAATCAAAGCACGATCGAAACAATATGCAGGTCAATCGAGTCAAGTCAGCTATGATCAATGAATCTATGCAGGTACGGAAATCAAATCAAAGCGAATCAATCAATACTCAATAGTCAATACGGCGGCAACAGAAACGTCACAGCTATCAAATCAATAAGTGCTTTCAGTCAATATCTATTCATCGTAGCCCTTTTCTGTCAATCAATATTATCAGTTCAATCAGTCGTGTCGTCTAGTCAATTTATTGCATCTATTATATTCATCTTATCAATTGAATATCTATTTCAGTCAATAGCAATCTATAATATCAAATCAATCAATAACTGACTCGTGTCAGAACGTACTCTTGCAACAGTCAATCCAATTATGTTCAATGACACTACGACGGATTCAATAATGACGACGTACGATGCTACAGTAGGGAAATCATCTCAATCAATAAAGCACTTTCCAGTCAATTATATGAATCAGCTCAAGTCCCAATAAACAATCGAATCCAGTACGGCGAAAGATCAATTGAAAATCAAATCAATAGAATGAAATCATCAGGCCAAAAGAAATCAAAGAAATCAATTCTACGATAAATCAAATCCATACGGCAACAATTCATTCAATCAATCAATCGAGAACCGGTACGACGACTCAATGTATCAATATCATGTCAGGATCTGTCGTATCAATAACATTCATATGTCAATATCATATCTATATCAATGTCGATATCGGTATCCATCAATCGATACAATCTATATTCATGTCGCTGTCGATATCTATGAATCAATACACAGAATCCATATCAATATCGGTGCCGGTGAATCAATACAATCTATATCAATATCAGTGTCAATCTCTATGACTCAATACACATGATCCATATCAATATTAGTGCCGGTATCTATGAATCAATCAAGTCGAGAAAATCAATCGGAAAAGCAATACGATAAATCAATAAATCCGTCAAATCGATCAATCAATCAAATCCAGTCTATACTATCAAGTCGATCAAATCAATCGGAAGGACAATACGATAATCTACAGTAGCAAGTCGAATCAATGCATAAATCAATGGTATCAATGAATCTATGAATCTATGCCGTCCATATCAATATCAGTGTCAATACTCAAAAATCAATAGTATCAATACTCTTATCAATACTCAAGAATCAATCAATGAAATCAATGAATTCGGACGATAAGCAATCAATTCGATAAATCCATCAAATCAATAAATCAATGCATATCAGGAAATCCATATGATGCACATGCAACTCCATACAATGGTCTTACTCGACAAGCACAAACACTAGTCATGATCACAATAGTGCTGTTGTAGAATCTATATTGCTGTTGTAGATATCCGCACGTTGGTTTCGATCAAGAAGAGTCGTCACTCTTTTGCCCGTCGGCCGCCCGTCGGCATATAAAAACTCCTTATAAAACTCCCAATCGTTATATCGATGATCTATGGTCTATGATTTAAAGGAAAGCCCGTCGGCCCACCATCCTGTACAGGTCAATATCTATCTCCAACCAACGTTCAACCAGGTTCCCACTTGTCTTTCAATATCAATCAGTTCAATGCAATAATCGATGCAATAATTCATAAGAAAGAAAACGAAAACGATCATATCAATAGTTATACGCATATCAATTCAATCTATCAATTTCAACCAAATCAGAAATCGTACGAAAATCGGGCAGAGTAACGGCAGTCGGTCAAATTTACACAAAAATCCTGCAAAAAGACACAATTTCCAAATCTCACCAAATTAATACAGAACGTGCACAACAACATTCTAAGACTATTCTCCTACTGCTCAAACCAGTTTGGACATCATAATAAATTGCAGTCAAAATAAAACTCCGCAGAACCAAAACGAACCGGACGAAATCCGCCAGAAAATAATCAAAACGTGCAGAATAATCACGTCTACAACATACCAAAAGTTACGCGGTGAAATCTTTGCCAGTACCAAACCGGGTACGAAATTCACTTACAAAAACACAAATCTGAGCACCATTTCGCAAAATCTCAAAATCTCTAAAAACAGAAGTAGGGTTCGGAATCCTTACAGCGAGACAAACAAAATATCCAACAGCAACGAACGACGAAAATCGCTCCGCGGACCCCGAAATCGGACTTCTTCCTTTGCTTTTCCGCCCTTTCTCTCTCCTCAAAATATCTGAGGTTATAAAAATGTTTTCTCTCTCCTCAAAACGAGCTCATTTTCTTATATCATTAGTGGGATCGGCCCGGCCGATCGCCACATCGTCCCGGGACGATCAGACCAAAATTGATCGTCCTGGACGACTCCCAGAACTATTCTCAGGACGATATTTTCTACAGTACAGATCGGCCTGGACGATCTCCAATCGGCCCGGACGATTCTGGGAAAAAATATCACTTTTCCCAGCAGCTACAGCAACAGCAAAGGAACGAGGTCTCACAATCTCCCCACCTTAGAAAAATGTCGTCCCGACATTTCCCTAACGTGTCCGGAACAGAGCGGAACAAAATAAATCCAAGCGATCGGAAAAATCGTACAAATCACATCGAAACAGACAATAAACGAAACTCGTACCAGTCTCATCAGCAGGCACGGAAGGAACATCTTCCATCATGGCTTGTACATTTCCAGTCTGAACAGTCGGAACAGGTCCTTGTCCAGAACTCGGGCAATCAGTCATTTTATGTCCGTATGCACCACATCGGAAGCATTGCCCTGTCCTCCGATAACACTGTCCCAAGTGTCTCTTTCCACAAAACGTACAAACATTAATTCTTGCTTTGCTACCTTCTCCACTTTTCTTGCTACGCCCAGAGCGTTTCGCTAGCTTGTCACTCACCATCTGAGCAACCATATCAGCAAATTTATTCATATTTTCAGATGTGAGAGGGAGGTTAGCAGCAGGCTCAGACTCAATCTTTTTGCCTTTCGGATCCATTTGCCTGATCAATTCAAATCATTCAAACCAAATCAAATCACGGAATCAAACACGTAAAAAAAAACGAATCACATAATGTAATTATCATTTCTGGATATAATCACATCTTTTCACTACACTCGCTCTGATACCAATATAACGACCCAAGATCCATGTAGTGAAAGGATTCATCTGATCGATCATTCATTCTTTTTTTCTTTTTTTCTTTTCTTCTTTTTCTTTTTCTTCATCCGTTATTCGTATCAATATATACATCCAGAGCCAGAGATAATTACATTACAGAAAAGAAACAGCAGCGGATACTATAATTCACATATAGTACAATCAGAGAACAAACAAAAGAGAGTCCAAAAGAAATAACTACACTAGCCACACATGTTATAAAAGAAAGCCCACCCAAGGCTACAAAACAAAAAGTTGAACTCGACAGAAAGATCTTCAGACTGGAGGCCCTGCACCTGAAATATTAACCACATATAATGAGCTTACAAAGCCCAGCAGGTCACCAAAGCCTACAACTGAAATCAAAGCACGATCGAAACAATATGCAGGTCAATCGAGTCAAGTCAGTTATGATCAATGAATCTATGCAGGTACGGAAATCAAATCAAAGCGAATCAATCAATACTCAATAGTCAATACGGCGGCAACAGAAACGTCACAGCTATCAAATCAATAAGTGCTTTCAGTCAATATCTATTCATCGTAGCCCTTTTCTGTCAATCAATATTATCAGTTCAATCAGTCGTGTCGTCTAGTCAATTTATTGCATCTATTATATTCATCTTATCAATTGAATATCTATTTCAGTCAATAGCAATCTATAATATCAAATCAATCAATAACTGACTCGTGTCAGAACGTACTCTTGCAACAGTCAATCCAATTATGTTCAATGACACTACGACGGATTCAATAATGATGACGTACGATGCTACATTAGGGAAATCATCTCAATCAATAAAGCACTTTCCAGTCAATTATATCAATCAGCTCAAGTCCCAATAAACAATCGAATCCAGTACGGCGAAATATCAATTGAAAATCAAATCAATAGAATGAAATCATCAGGCCAAAAGAAATCAAAGAAATCAATTCTACGATAAATCAAATCCATACGGCAACAATTCATTCAATCAATCAATCGAGAACCGGTACGACGACTCAATGTATCAATATCATGTCAGGATCTGTCGTATCAATAACATTCATATGTCAATATCATATCTATATCAATGTCGATATCGGTATCCATCAATCGATACAATCTATATTCATGTCGCTGTCGATATCTATGAATCAATACACAGAATCCATATCAATATCGGTGCCGGTGAATCAATACAATCTATATCAATATCAATGTCAATCTCTATGACTCAATACGCATGATCCATATCAATATTAGTGCCGGTATCTATGAATCAATCAAGTCGAGAAAATCAATAGGAAAAGCAATACGATAAATCAATATATCCGTCAAATCGATCAATCAATCAAATCCAGTCTATACTATCAAGTCGATCAAATCAATCGGAAGGACAATACGATAATCTACAGTAGCAAGTCGAATCAATGCATAAATCAATGGTATCAATGAATCTATGAATCTATGCCGTCCATATCAATATCAGTGTCAATACTCAAAAATCAATAGTATCAATACTCTTATCAATACTCAAGAATCAATCAATGAAATCAATGAATTCGGACGATAAGCAATCAATTCGATAAATCCATCAAATCAATAAATCAATGCATATCAGGAAATCCATATGATGCACATGCAACTCCATACAATGGTCTTACTCGACAAGCACAAACACTAGTCATGATCAATAGTGCTGTTGTAGAATCTATATTGTTGTTGTAGATATCCGCACGTTGGTTTCGATCAAGAAGAGTCGTCACTCTTTTGCCCGTCGGCCGCCCGTCGGCATATAAAACTCCTTATAACTCCCAATCGTTATATCGATGATCTATGGTCTATGATTTAAAGGAAAGCCCGTCGGCCCACCATCCTGTACAGGTCAATATCTATCTCCAACCAACGTTCAACCAGGTTCCCACTTGTCTTTCAGTATCAATCAGTTCAATGCAATAATCGATGCAATAATTCATAATAAAGAAAACGAAAACGATCATATCAATAGTTATACGCATATCAATTCAATCTATCAATTTCAACCAAATCAGAAATCGTACGAAAATCGGGCAGAGTAACGGCAGTCGGTCAAATTTACACAAAAATCCTGCAAAAAGACACAATTTCCAAATCTCACCAAATTAATACAGAACATGCACAACAACATTCTAAGACTATTCTCCTACTGCTCAAACCAGTTCGGACATCATAATAAATTGCAGTCAAAATAAAACTCCGCAGAACCAAAACGAACCGGACGAAATCCGCCAGAAAATAATCAAAACGTGCAGAATAATCACGTCTACAACATACCAAAAGTTACGCGGTGAAATCTTTGCCATTACCAAACCGGGTACGAAAATCACTTACAAAAACACAAATCTGAGCACCATTTCGCAAAATCTCAAAATCTCTAAAAACAGAAGTAGGGTTCGGAATCCTTACAGCGAGACAAACAAAATATCCAACAGCAACGAACGACGAAAATCGCTCCGCGGACCCCGAAATCGGACTTCTTCCTTTGCTTTTCCGCCCTTTCTCTCTCCTCAAAATATCTGAGGTTATAAAAATGTTTTCTCTCTCCTCAAAACGAGCTCATTTTCTTATATCATTAGTGGGATCGGCCCGGCCGATCGCCACATCGTCCCGGGACGATCAGACCAAAATTGATCGTCCTGGACGACTCCCAGAACTATTCTCAGGACGATATTTTCTACAGTACAGATCGGCCTGGACGATCTCCAATCGGCCCGGACGATTCTGGGAAAAATATCACTTTTCCCAGCAGCTACAGCAACAGCAAAGGAACGAGGTCTCACACGACCACTCTCACATCCAACAACTCCTTCGCGATCTCAAATCTCAGTTTGCTTTGAAACAACTGGGACAGATATCTCTGTTCCTCGGTATTCAAGTCACACGCACCTCACACGGCTTCTTTCTCAGCCAGGAACATTACGCCAACAAACTCATTCAAGACGCTGGACTTATGAACTGCAAAGCTTCCCCTACCCCTATCACTCCGGTCTCCAAACATGCTACAGCCAGCAGCAGCAAGCCATTCCACAACATCTCTCTCTACAGACGTCTCGCCGGATCTCTTCAGTATCTATCCATTACACGACCGAACATCGCATTCGCTACAAACCAGGCGTGTCAACATATGCAACACCCTTCCGAGCATGACTATCAAAATCTCAAACGAATTCTTCGCTACGTCAAAGGCGCCACCACTTACGGCCTACCGATCACTACTGGCAACACCACACTTCGCGTATTTACTGATGCGGACTAGGCCTCTGATCAAACCGACCGCAAATCGGTCTCAGGATTCTGCACGTTTATGGGACCAAATCTGGTATCCTGGTCGGTCAAGAAACAGGTCACCGTCGCCAAGTCTTCCACCGAAGCAGAATATCGTGCTCTATCCGCTGCAACCTCTGACACTCTTTGGCTTCACCGACTCGCAAGCGAACTGCAGCTTCTTCTACACGAGCCCACTGTCATTTTCTGCGACAGCATTTCGGCGATCGCCATCGCCAAAAACTCTGTATTCCATGCGCGAACTAAACATATCGAAATCGATTTTCAGTTTATTCGCCAACACATACAAATCGGAAACATCACCATACAGCATATCTCCTCACAGGAACAAATAGCTGACATTCTCACCAAACCTTTCTCATGTTCCCGCTTTGATTACCTTCGCTCCAAATTGAACATTCGCTCAATGGATGTTCAATTTGAGGGAGAATGTAAGCGGAATAAGCAAAACAATTGTCCCATATCTGTTACGTAAATTACACTTGTAATATTAGCTATATATACCCTGTAACTGTTAGTTAAGAAAATACACTTTATTTCATTTATCCAAATATCTGTTTCCCGCTCTGCTCTTTCCGCCTTCTTCTTCATCTTCAAGCTTCCTACAATTTGTGCCCTAATTTATATAGCATTAAGCCAAAGAAATCTCTCAGAATTATTCTCAGCTCATGCATTTGCCCAATGCGACGACTCATGATGTGCCGCTTCGGCATTACCACAGCTAGCTAGCTAACTGATATTAGCTCAAATCCAGTCCAAATCGTTTCGACCCCCTTACTTCCAGCGTTTGAAATTCGACCGTTGATCTTTTCCACCTTAATGCCGTTAAAATGGCCAACAGCCAAGATTTCTTCATCGGTACAGCTTCGTTCAATCACAACTCTCTCTCTCTGATTTCACAAAAATCAAAATGATGAGATTAACGAAGAAAAGTAAAGCCATCTTTAATTAAGACGCTTCGTTTTCAGTTTATGCTTCCTCAAATCCTCTATATAACGTCTGCACCTTCCACTATCCTTATAGAGTTTTTGCTGTTTGTCCGGTTAGCTAATTAGCTTGTTTCAGTGGTAAGGATTTCGAAATTTATTTTTGATATTTTGAGATCAAATCCTATTTCCAAGCTATGTTTGCACAGTCAAAAATTTTTTTTTTCAAGTTGTTATTGCTTGTAATTGCATTGTAATTGTTACCTTCCATTCTTTTCTTATGAGATTTCTTCCGTCATCTCATAAGAAAAGTTCTTCGGGTAAGTTTTGAATCAGAATATTTATTTTAAGGTTCTTAGAATATTACTCTTATTTCATTTTTCACCAAGTAAATTACCGGAAGAATCTTATTAATTTGCTTTGCCAATCGAAAGAGAAGTAGAGTTTGCTATTCAAAGCATTTCATCAAAAACAAATTTTCTTTCACATTCGCAGGCAAAGTGTCAGAAAATCAGAAACATAAAAGAAGAATCTCACTTTCAGAACCATACTAAAGCCATGAAAACAGAAAAAGACAACTCAGATCTCGTCCCCTATACCTCCAATCCTGCTAAAAGTAAGCCTATCTGCGGCATCTGCAAAGAAAACAAGCCGCTTTCTGATCTACTCTTCCTCAACCGCTGCTCTCACTGTTTCTGCTCGAGATGTGTAGGCTGCTATGTTTCATCAAAGGTGGCAGAGAATATGGCTGTGATTTCTTGTCCTGTTCTAGAATGCAAAAACGGCACTTTTGATCCTTTGTTATGCAAACCAATGATTGCACGTGAGGTGTTTGATCATTGGTGTATGAGTTTATGTGTGTTCTTGATAAAGAATAAGTTCTATTGTCCGTTCATGGATTGCTTTGCTCTGCTCACTGATGAGAGAGGCGATCAGGAGGTGATTAGAGAGGCTGAGTGTCCGCATTGTCATAGGCTGTTCTGTGCTGAATGCAAGTCGACTTGGCATGCAGGGATGACTTGCGAGAATTTTCAGAAGCTTGGAAAGAATTAGAGTGAGTGAGAAGATAAGAAGATGTTGAATCTGGATTAGAAGCAAGGCTGCAAATGGTGACCGACCGTTATGCCTTTTTTTATGTGAAAAAGTTGTATGGTGATGGTTTTGCTTACTAACTCTCAATCGTTGTACTGTTTTATGATTTTATTAATACAATCGTTTTCAAAAAAACACTAAAGGTATGAAAGTTAAATTTCGTTCTTTTGTTAGTAATCATAAAAAATATATATATTTTTTGTTTGATTTTCTGTTTGAAAAATTGGGTGCATGACAGCATGAGATTATCTCATTTTAATAACGCACTATTGCTCTTCTTCGAACAAATTTTATTCATTTGCTTTGTGCATCTTAAAGTAACTTTTTAGTACAAAATTTTTAATTTTTATATTTAAATACTGTTTTAAGCAACAGCAATAAAACCGTACAAAATGAAACCTAAGACTAAAAACAATATACTACTTTACCGAAAGTGCTTATTTCTCATATGAAATAAACAAATTCGCTTAATTTGGATATCAAAGTGTTCAGATCAAATAAATTTTTTTATTCAATTTGCATATTTAGTTTGAATTAGCAGTATCAGATTATTCATATTGCTAAGATAATCACTAGAAAATTTTTGTATTAGATGATGTTGCACCTCAGTAATTGCTAGTAAAAAATGTCTTTAAGTGTTTTGAAAATTACAAAAATAATATTTATCATCCATTTATGTATAAATTGTTTCTTTGTAGATGCTATTCCTAATATAGTGGTTTTAATTTTAATTTAATATTTCCTTTTCATTTTCTTATGTGGCATGTAATTTAAATATATATATATATATATATATATATATATATATATATATATATAAAAGATAATTTTATATTTAGACATCCTTTGGCTGTAAATTTAAAATAACAATGAGAAAATTCTTTAATGTAATATATATTAGTTTAAATGTATATTATATTATTCAGTAAGAGTCACTATAATTATAATGCTTTTATTAAGAGTGATCCTTAGGAAAAATTATTGCGTCCTCCCACCTGACGTAGAGATACGTCCTCTCATCGCTAAAAAATTCGGTTTTTGCTCGGTATTGCTAGCTATTATTTGGTAATAACAAGGAATATCATCATGTGAAGACTAATACCGAGTTATACCGAACTATACCGAGCAATACCGAGCTATACCGAGCAATACCGAGTTTTTTCAAGGAAAAAGTAGGTATTTTTTTGTATTGCTCGGTATTGATCTTCACATGATGATATTCCTCGTTATTATTTGGTATTGCTCGGTATTTGCTTGGTATTTTTTATTTTTTAGCGCGATTTTAGCGGTGGGAGGACGTATCTCTACCTCAGGTGGGAGGACGCAATAATTTTTCGATCCTTAGACCTCTTGAAAATAAAATAATAAGATTTAAAAAGAAGTTTTTCGAATTTTTATTCAATAGATGAATGATTATAATTATTTTTTAATGTAATGCTAGCCTAATAATTTTTATTGTAATATAAATTAAATAAATTTTATCTACTAACTACTTTTAGAATTAAATTATAAATGATATTTAAGGTTATTTATGATTTTATTAAGAGTTTATATCATAATAACTATTTAATTAAACTCATTTTTAAATAAATATAATTGTTTACACATCAAAATTGATCCTTTCTTTTGATTGCAAAATAAATAAATGAAAAATTAAAAGATTGCAAGTAAAATGTGATAGAAATTATGACTAATGGAACGACTAAACAAATTGAACTAATAAAAAGGTTCTTCAAAATATTTTTATACTCAAATAGCTTACTAACTATACTAAAATTATTATATAGGTTTGTTTGTATGTATGTGTGTGTATATATTCCATGTATAATTGTCTACATAACCCTTATAATTAAAAAAAATAAGAATCTAATAATAGTGAAAGTTAATAAGTGGCTTTAATTATATTTTAAAATTGATAGGCTGTAATCATAAATTAGTAATCATATGCCACTTTTAAATAATAATTCCTTAGCGGTTTATAAATATTTATGCTTTACTTGAGGCAACTTTTTTACTGTTTTTTTAAAATATTTTTTAGTAAAAAAACTTTTTGAACCTAATTTAAATAATAATAAGAAAGATATTCCAAACGGAGCTGTTGCGTCTTGGAATATTTGCGACGGTAGAGAAATATAAAGATTAATGCCTTAGCTTTGTACGAAGATCTAGCACACAAGCAGAAAAAAGTGAGGGTCGAACGTTCATAAGAGACACCAGAGTTTTTACGTGTAAACCCCTGAAAAGGGGGAAAAACCACGGGGTCTGGCCTAGTCTAAATGAATCCATTAGTGTTTGCAGTCCATTACAAATGAGGCCCTTCCATAAGAGAAAGGTCTTGGCTTGATGTGGCAAATATACATCATACATAATATATTACATGATGAGAGTTGGAAGAATCATTGTTGACATGTTTGTTTGGGGTGGCATAACCATAATCGGCAAGCGATGTAGGTCGAAAGAACCATAGTCTGCGAGCGATGTAGGTCAGAAGAATCATAGTCGGCGGGTGATGGCGGTCGGAAGGACCATTGTATGACAACAGAGGTAAAAAAGGAACGTAGTCTGCGAGCGACATATGTTAGAAGTAACATAGTTTATGGGTGACGAAGGTCGGGAGGACCGTAGTCGAAGGGCAACGAAAGTCGGGAGGACCGTAGTCGGTGGGGAGTGTAGTCGACAGGTAACGGAGGTCCGAAGGCTCGTAGTCGATAAATGACAGAGTTTGGAAGGACCGTAGTCGGTATGCTATAAAGGTCGAGAGGATCGTAGTCGGCAGGTGACAGCAATTGGAAGGTCCGTAGTCGATAGATGACGGAGGTCGGAAGGACTGTTGTAGGCGGACGATGAAGGTCCAAAAGATTGTAGTCGGCATGCGACGGAAGTCAGGATAACCTTAGTCGGATGAGAGTGGTTGAGAGGACTATAGTTGCCAGACTGACAGAAGTCCTGCGGTGTTCGGTGGATTGATGGATGTCCATCGGTGACCGAAAAGAACTCCAGATGCAGTTAGGAAGAATTCCAATGATGATCGGCGAACGAGCAGAAGTCCGAAGATGGTTGGAAGATTGACGGAATTAAGTCCGGCGGCGATCGACGGACACCAGTGGCGGTCGACGAACTGGTGGAAGTCCGGCGGCGATCGAAGGACTGGCAGAAGTCCATCGGTGGTTGGGAAGAACACTGCCGGTGGTCGGGAGGAACTCTGACGGTGGTCGGGATGAACTCCGGTGGTGGTCGATGGCAAGAGAGCTCCCAAACTCCTCCCTTCTTTTCCTTCTTCTTCCCCCTTCTTCATGAGAAGAGTGGGGGCTATTTATAATTTTTTGAGAGTGGCATGGCTTATAAATATGTGGAGGATCAAGGTCAAAATGGGAGTGTTTGAATGGACGGCCAATATTGATCCCCTTGATCATTGACCGTTTAATGGTCATTTGAAAGCCTTAATGATATCAGAATTCAGTGATCTTGAGCTCGTTGGATTCGTCTCGTCGAGCCGTTTGATTCGACTAGCATGTTGAATTTGAAAACTATTTGGTAATTTGAATTATGGTTTGAACCTTCTGAATGCACTTTGGGTCTTTGATTTGGACTCATTTGGGCTTGAATTGAGCCAAATTTGTTGTCGTTGGGCTCATATTTTTGAGACGATCAGTTCGACTATAAATTTGCTGAAATTGGAAATCTGATGATCTTTGATTTAATTTTTGAAGCTTATAACTCAATTTTGCTTCAAGATTCGTGCATGATCAACATAATTATTTACTGATATATTAGGAGCCTTAGGGACAACTTTCTTACTGCTTCTTATAGCAGCTTTCTAGTATAAAAATTTTATTTTTTATACTAAAAAATTGTTTTAAAAAATAATTAAAAAGGGAAATTTACATACATACCACTTTATACCATTCTATTTACATATCTAACACCCAAAACTTTAATATTACATACATACCACCATATATTATTTTAATATCAAATATACCACTCATACGTTCGAGCACCAACGTTTTAGCGCCACGTAGCAGGAAGAAAAGTCACCGACCCGACCCGCTGTTTTTTGGATTCTAGCGCGTGCGTTTTTTTAATTCCTTGACGAGCCGAACAACATCCCATCACCTTTTGGATATATTTCAAATACCTAGCAAATACCGAGTTGTATCTAGTTTTTTCTAGCAATACCGAGCAAAAACCGAGCAAATCCTGAGCAAATACTGAGTTGTACCGAGTTGTACCGAGTTTTTTCTAGCAATATCGAGCAAATACCTAGTAATACCTAGCAAATCCTTAGCAATACCAAGCAAATCCTTAGCAAATACTGAGTTGTACCGAGTTTTTTCTAGCAATACCGAGCAAATACATAGCAATACCGAGCAAATCCGTAGCAAATACCGAGTTGTACCGAGTTGTAGAAAAACTCGGTACAACTCGGTATTGTATAGTTTTGGTCTTCACAGAGCGGTATTTCTCGTTTTTGCAAAGCAATACCGAGCAAATACCGAGAAAATCGCGAACGTAGCATTCCCAGGTTCCGCTCCGGGTCAAGTCGTCGGGCCGCGCGGTAAAGAGTAAGAGCACGTGGCGACATGTTATTGGCGGCCGAACGTACCTCTACGTCAGGTCAGAGGACATAATAATTGTTCTACATACCACTTTATACCATCCTATTTACATATCTAACACCCAAAACTTTAATATTACATACATACCACCATATATTGTTTTAATATCAAATATACCACTCATATTTTCTTCTTACCACTCATATATTTCATTTCTACCACACACATTTGATATGAAAAGGAACTATGAGTGGTATATATGTAATATTAAAGTTTTAGGTGTTAAATATGTAAATAGAGTAGTATATGATGGTATGTATGTAAACCTCCCTTAAAACTAAACCTAATATCTAATCCTTAAACTCAATAGGGCAAATTAGAGGGTTTAAAAAATACTATTTATCGTGAGAGATGTTAGTTTGAAGTCAAGAAATTAACGTTAGATTTCATGTAATCATACATAGTTCACAATCTAACATTAATTTCTTGATTTTGAACTAAATTCACTCCCTCAATAAGTATTTCTTAAACTCTCTTCAATTTGTTCTATCAAGTCAAAAGGATTAGGCTATATTGTCTGTACATTGTAGTTGATCTTATAGTAGGCTGGTTGGGTGAGGCAGAGGCAACTTTACCTAGTGGCTTATCGATACTGCAAGTGCGTTTAGCTAACATTCTATGTATGGATGACTTGATGTCTTCCCGCTCCTGGCGAGTTATGAGATGGTTCATGTTCAACAATTATTTATAAAAATTTGTAACGTTAAATCGCTACAAATTTCAAAGAAATAAAATTGCACCACTCTTTTCTCGATCATGCTTCACCGTTAATCAACTCATGAAGAGTTGCTTAATCCAGGCATCGGAAAACGTTTGGATCTTCTTCAAATTCAACCATTGATGTTCTTCACCTTCCTTGAGGCCATAAAAAAGATCAACAGTCGATATGATTTCAATTTATTTACTACTAGATAATAATTAAGTTAAAACTTCAAAGTTCGGAAATAAACCAGAAAGTAGTACTGCCATGGTTAATCGAGACGTCGCTCCTTTCTCAATTTATTCTTCTTCTAATCCTCTATAAAAAGTTGCTTTTTTATCTGATTCTTGTGGTTTTCTGTATCGCTTACGGCTTTCTCGCATCAGGTAGGATTAGTTGCAGATAGCATAAAACTTTTTCCTTTGTTTTTCATAAAATTTGACGAAGTTTGCGATTGAAACAAAATATAAGGGCAATCACAATAGAGCAGTAAAAAAACATAAATTACTTTCCTTGCTTAACATAAAAGACTTTGCTGTGTCTTGCTGGTGTAGCTGAGTGTGGAAAGCTGCAAAGAAAGATGTGGAGAAACTATAGACAGCCCCAGAAATGCGGCATCTGTATGGAGAACAAGTCAGGTTCTGATTTCATGCTCATAAAAGGCTGCTTACATGGTTACTGCTTCAAGTGCGTCGGCAGGTATGTTACGCTGAAGGTAAGAAACAATGCGGCCGCGATTGCATGCCCTCATCCTGGATGCAAAGTTGGCACTTTGACACCTGAAATGTGCAAGCCAGTTCTTGAACGCGATCTGTTCGATCATTGGTATAATGCATTGATGAAAAATATGTTTTGTGGCCGACGTTTCTGTTGTATATGCAACTCGATATGCCGTTCGAAGCTTGCTTGTAAGGATGTTCAGCAGCTTCGACAGTATTGCTTGGAGAAGGAAGATTTGTTGCTTGTGGAACTGGCAAAAGAGAAAGGCTGGAAAAGGTGTCCGTTTTGCGGCTTTTATGTGGAGAAGGTGTCGGGATGCCCGAACGTACTGTGCAGGTGATGCTAATTTTCATTTCAGATGGTGCTTAAACTTGCCATGTTTATTAGAAAGGACTAAAAATTTCTGTTTTTAACTTATTTTACAAAGAAATCTCAAGCTTTTTTTTTCTTCTCTTGAAGGTGTGGTCAATCATTCAAATATATATAATTGAGGAACAACAATGGCCGGTGATTACTTAACTATCAGACTGCATATCGGAACTGACTTTGTTTTTTGTCTTTCCTCAGATTTTCTTTATATTTGCTTGTGATAATGGTACTCTTGTTTATTTCATGTTTTGATGTGTCTTGGTTTTACTTTACATGTACAAAAGAATGTTATAATCAAGAAAAAAATTCTTATTTTTCTGTACTCTCCATTGTCCAACTGCTTATGACTTGTGCTTGATTGAATTGCCTTCTCAAATACAAACTTATTGTTCTTCAAGTAATTGCTATGCCAATCCAAAAGAATGGTTTGTGGATTGATTTAGAAACATTGCTTTTCATGGCAAAGGATTTAAGGGCGACTCTGAAACTTGCAAGTCATTTTAGTTATCTATAAATTTTTCTGTTTATGTAGCTAACACACTTTCCGTGTTTATTTATTTTGTAATCTAAACTATCATTTTCATTTGTTTACAGTTTGTAGGTGGCATCCTTGCTTTTTTTGAGGTTCAGCAAACTAGAAGATGATTTTGTTTTCTCAACTCACAAGCCTGATCTTCTTTTGAAGCCATTTTAGGCCCTTCTGGAGCTACTTTCAGTTTCCTGTACTTACCTTTAGCTGCCTTGAGCAACAAGCAAAATACAATGCATTGTTTCCAGTTTGTAGTGCATTGTTTGCAAAGTTGAATGAAAGACTTGGAACATAATATTGGTTCTTTAACATACAATTACAAACATAAATCTTCTCGAGAAAAGACTGTTGCTGAAAGCTATTACTACTGCAATGCTGCTTATTTGCATGGAAAATCATCGGCCATATTTTTGAATTTTGTTGTAGTAATGGATGAGGACACATTACTAGTAGAATTCAAGTTGGATGGTTGTAGTGGAGAAATTCTTAGGGCCTGTTGTGCGATAGACAAGAACCTCAAACTTAAGGGAAAATTTTATAAGATGAGGATGAGACTTGCAATACTTTATTACGTAGAATGTTGACCATTAAAAGAGAATCATAAAATTAAGTTATGTGCTGTATACATGAGGATGCTTAAGTGAATGAGTGTCTTTATAATTAGAGAAAATGTAAAAGACGTATGTACTTGAAAATGTTGGAGTTGCTCCAATGACATATAAGATAAAGAGAGTTGTCTTAGATGTCACATAAAATATCAGCCTTTCGATGACCATATTAGGAGAGTAGTGTTTGATCCTGTCTATATTAATAAAGATAGATATAGACGCAAAAATTTTGATTAGAAAGTATTAGAAATGATCTTTTTTAATTAGATTTAAATGAAAATATAGAACACCATGGAGAAAGAAAACTCGTGTAGCTGACCACACACAGTAGGATAAATACTTTTGAAATTAAATTTGGAACCATCTGAACGTAACTCTGATTTAAGCAAACTTATAGTAAAAATGAATATCTCAAAGAGATGAACCCAATAACACCAAAATCGGCCTGATATGAGATCAAATGGGTATGAATCAAGAGTCAGAAGCATATTTGGAAGATTCAAAGCATTAATCATATAACAAAATGATATCAAAATATGTCATGCTTATAGTCAAATTGAGCGGATCGGCGAGACGAACCCAACGACACCAAAATTGGTCTGATCTGAGCCTGTATGGGTCTGAATCAAGAGTTCAAAGAGTATTCAAAAAATTTAAAGCATTAATTGAATGACAAAATATGATATCCAAATATGACACTCTTATAGGTGAATCGAGCAGCTCAGCGAAACGAATCCAACGAATGTAAGATCGCTAAATTCTGACATTATTAAGGGACATAAAACTAGAAAAATATTTTATAATCAAGGGAATTAATGCGGGTCATCTGATGGAGCACTTCAAACCTGCCCCATATCTTCTCCATAATTATGGTATCTGACACTCAAAAAAGCTATAAATAGATCCGCATTTTCTATCATAAAGGGATCACCTTTAGCTGGAGATTGGTGAGAGCTCTGAGGCTTTAAGAGCTCCAACACCACCATTGGTGAACCTCCATCGACTGTCACTGGACTTTCTGCCTGGCCACCTGACTTCCCCCTGGCCACCGACCACCACCGGAATTCCGCCCAACCATAGTCGGACCACAACCCAGCTGCTAGATTGTCACTCGGCCCCTGGCCACCGCTGGACTTCCGCCCAACCACAGTCAGACCACTGATTGTCGCCAAACTTATACCCGGCCACCAACCGTCGCCGGACTTTGGCCCGACCATAATTGGACCACCATTCAACCTTCGACAGCCGCCGGACTTTGGCCTGACTATCGTTGGACAACCACTTGGCTAGTGATCGCCACCAGACTTTCATCGAGCATCCTACCGTCGTCAGATCACTGCCCGTCTGCCGAACTTTTGCCCGGACGTCGTCGGACCTTCGACCGACCATCGTCGGACCTTCTCCCAACTATTGTAATCTCAATGCCTCTAAGTCAAGGGATGGGTCAACCTTTATAATTCACTCAAATTTAATGAAATCTTTTCACCTGGGCGAGGCCCTGTGATTTTTCTCTCTTCAGTTTTTCCACATAAAAAATTTGTTTTAGTGCTCTCTCTCTCTCTCACACATAAATCACATGTTTATGTGTTGGATATCCATGCATCGCTAAGATGAAAATTTTACTCACTCTAACTCCGCAAATATTCTAGCCCGCAACACTAGTTAATTTAATTTATATGTAGAATAAACTAAAATTTGAGAAACTAAACTACATATGCATTTCGTGTTTCTTTCAATGTTCTTTATCAGAAACAAAGATAGTTTCAGCATAATATTACATTAGTTAAACAGGCATGTCTTAAAATAAACTGTTTTCATTATTATTTAAGGTACAAAAACAATGACTATCTTGAAAATCAAATATGAAACTTAATTTATTGCTTGAAAAGAATAACAATATATCCAATGAAATCCATACCAAGAAGCTTTTAATGATTACAACAATAACAGTAATAAGCCTCTATCCCATTATATGGGGTCAGCCACAAATTCCATACCAAGAAGCTTTCTATGATTACAACAATAACAATAATAAGCCTCTATCCCATTATATGGGGTCAGCCACAAATTCTTTGTCTCTATTGTGTCATATTAAGAATCAAACTTTCATTTAAATCAAATTAAAAAGTCTTTTTTAATATTTTCTAATAAAGTCTTTTTAGGTCTATCTCTATTTTTCTTAAGAGATATTAGATTTAATATATCTACTCTTCTAACTCGGAGAAGTTTTATGTGATCAAATCATCTAAGGCGACTTTGTCTAATCTTATTTGTCATTGAAGCAACTCCAATCATTGCATATATATACTCATTTCACATTTTATCTTTAAGTGTAAAGCCACTCATTATCCACTAGAGCGCCCTCATCTCTACAACATTTAACTTTGATATATCATCAAAAATTACCTTGATTGAACACGAATCTTGAGGCAAAATCAAGTTGGAAACTTCAGAAATTAAATCGAAGATCATATGAATTCCAATTTCAGCAAACTTATAGTCGAACTGAGCGTCTCGGAAACACAGACCCAATGACACCAAAATCGACTCAATCACTACAGAAAAATCACTTATTACCGGCGGAATTTTCCGGCGGCTTTCCGGCGGTCAATTTTCCGGCGGCTTTCCGGCGGTTTTTGACGGCGAATTTCCAACAAAATTTTCCGGCGGCTTTCCAACGGCTTTCCGGCGGTTTTCCGACGGCTAATTTCCCCGCAAAATTTTGCGACGGCTAATTTCCCGCAAAATTTTCCCGCGGATTTTTCCGGCGGCTTTCCGGCTGCTTTCCGACGGTTAATTTCCCCGCAAAATTTTGCGCCTTCTAATTTCCCGCAAAATTATCCGCGGAATTTTCCGGCGGCTTTCCGACGGATTACCGGCGGCTTTACTTAACTAATTTATTTTAATTATCAGTTAAAATAAAAATTTTAAATTAATAATGTTTAATTATAATATTCAGACTTTTTTAATATAAATAAAAAAATACTTAGTTTTAACTATTTTGCAGAAACGGCGCAGTGGTCAGGGAGCGGGGCAGCGGGTGAGGAGGTCCACGGTTCGAAACTCAGCGAAGGCAGCGCGGGAGCGGGCTCGTTGGGGCACTCGGGCTCGCCTGGCTCACGCGAGCCCGGTCCGACGCGACGCGGTTTGGTCCGGCGCGACCCAAGGCCTGGTGCGACCGCCCGCCGGAGCGGGTTGCTGGCGTGCCGCCGGGGAGCGGTTTCAGCAGGAGCGGGTTCTTTTTTTTTATTTATTTCAACCGGCGGTTTTTGACCGCCGGCAAATCGCCGGATTTATTTGCCGCCGGAAAAAGCCGTCGGAAATTATTTTCCTACGCCGTTTTTTCCGGCGGCACGAAAGCCGCCGAAAAACCGCCGCAAAATTAAAAAACCGCCGGAAATTGGTCAAATTCCGCCGGAGAAAGCCGCCGGAAGTGGGTGATTTTCCTGTAGTGAATCCGAGCCCAAATGAGTCCAAATCAAGGACCCGAAGCGCTGTTGGAAGGTTCAAACCACAATTTGGATTACCAAACGGTTTCCAAACATAACAAGCTCATAGTCAAATCAAGCGGCTCGATGAGACGAATCCAACGAGCCCAAGATCACTGAATTCCGACATCACTAAGACATTCAAATGTCCATCAAATGGTTCATGATCAAAGGATTCAACATCGACCGTCCATCCAACCACTCCTAACTTACCTTTGATCCTTCATATATTTACAAGTCATGCCACTCTCAAAAAACTATAAATAGCCCCCCACTCTTCTCATGAGAAAGGGGAGAAAGAGGAGAAGGAAGGGAGGAATTTGGGAGCTCTCTTGCCGCCGACCATCGCCGGACTTCCACGGGAGTTCCTGTCGACCACCGCCGGAGTTCCCGCCGACCACCACCGAGGTTCCTGCCAACCACCGCCAGTATTCCTCTCAACCATCGCCGAATTTTCCGCCGACCACCGCCGAAGTTCTTCCCGACCACCGACGGACTTCAGCTAGTCAATCGACCACCGCCGAACTTCCGCCAGTTCGCCGACCACCGCCGGACTTCCGCCAGTCTGCCGGCCACCACCGGACTTCCGCCAGTCTGCCAACCATCGTCGGACTTCTGCTCGTCCGTCGATCACCGCCTGAGTTCTTCCCAACCATCGACGGACTTCCACCAGTTCGCCGACCGCCGCCGGACTTCTACCCATTCTCCAACCACCGACGGACTTCTACCAGTTCGTCGACCGCCACCGGACATCCACCAGTTCGCCGACCGCAGCTGGACTTCTACCAGTTCGTCGATCGCTGACGGACTTCTGATAGTCTGTCTACCGACGCCGGACTTCCACCAATTCGCCAGCCACTGACGGACTTCTGCAAGTCCGTCGACCGCCGCCAGACTTCCACCAGTTTTCCGATCGCCGCCGGACTTCCATCCGTCCTCCGACCGCCGTCGGACTTCTACCAGTTCATCGACTGTCGCCGGACATCCGCTTGCTCGCCGACCATCGTCAGACTTTCATAGTTTGTCGTCCGCCATTGGAATTCCACCAGTCTGCCGAACATCGAAGGACTTCCGCTAGTCCGCCAACTACAGTCCTCCCAACCACTGTCATCCAACTACCGTCCTTCCGATCTCTGTCGTTTGCAGACTATGGTCCTTCGGACCTCCGTCGTCTGCCGACTACATTCTTCGCCGACTACGGTCCTCCCGACCTTCGTCGCCCGCCGACTACGGTCCTTCTGACCTCTGTCATCTGCCGACAACAGTCCTTCTGACCTCCGTCACCCGGTGACTACGATCCTCCGGACCTCCGTCGCAATACAACGGTCCTTTTGACCTATGTCACTCACAGACTACGATCCTTCCGACCTCCGTCACCTGCCGAGTATGGTTCTTCCGATCTACATCATTCGTCGACTATGGTTTGCTGCCCCAAACAAACATATCAACATTGATTCTTCCAACTTCCACCATGCAATGCATTTTATATGATGTATATTTGTTACTTCGAGCTAAGGCCTTCCTCCTAAGGATGGGCTTCATTTGTAATCAATTACAAGCACTAGTGGATTCATTCAAACTGGGCCAAGCCCCCGTGGTTTTTCCCCCTTTTTAGGAGTTTCCACGTAAAAACTCTGGTGTCTCTTATGAACGCTACACCCTTATCTCTTTCATTTGCTTGTGTTCTGGATATTCGTACAAAGCTAAGGCATTAATCTTTATATTTCTCTACCGCTGCGAATTTTCCAGGACGCAACAAACTTAAATTATGCTACTCTTTAATGACCAACATTTTGTGTCATAAAAAATTCCATGTCTCATCACGATCTTATAAAAAATTTCCTCAAGTTTGATGGGTATTTCTCTATCACACAATAGACCGGATGCATTTCTCCACTTCAATCGTCCAACTTGAATTCTTCTATATCCCCATCTATTTCATCGTGCTTTGAACAAAATGCATAATATACCTAAAACGTGGACTCTTTTTAATGACTTGATCACCCAATGTCACAATCTCACTATTAGATCTATTACTAATAAAATTATACTTCATATATTTACTTTTAGATTTACTCAAACGAAAACCTTTACTCTAAAGTTGGCCACCATAATTCAAGTTTTTCATCAAGTCCCTCTACAATCATATCATAAAAAAGAATAGTGTCAGAAAAAAGCATACACCAAGGTATATCCTTATGCAATTGTCTAGTAAGAACATCCATAACTAAAGCAAAAAAATTTAAGCTTAAATTTGATCCTTAATGTAATCCAATATAAAAATACTTGATCAAATCATCTTATGCTTAAACACTAGCAACAACTTCTGGACATATATCCTTAATGACTTGAGTATGAACATTATTAACTTCTTTCTTTTCTAGAACTCATTTTTCCTGGAACTTTATTATACACAACAAATAAAAAAATAAAAAGTAAAGATTTTTTTTTTTCGATTAATAAATTCTAAACTTTGCATATATAAATAAATAAAATTTTCAGTATCTCATCAAGACACTATTTTCAATTATGAATAATAAATAAAATTTTTATATTTATGTTTTATAATAAAATGAGAACTCTAAAATAATAACTACAAATATTTATAAAAATATATTATTAAAAAGTAAAAATTTCAATAAAAAATTCGCTCCACTCTTTTCTCGATCATGCTTCACTCCAATTAACTGATAAAGCTTAAAATTTACTGAAACCGGGGCTCGAAAATCGTTTTGATCTTCTTCAAATACAGCCATTGATGCTCTTCACCTTACTTAATACCATAAAAAAGATCAACAGCCGAGACGGTTTCAACTTTCAACGTATTTCGTACTACAAAATAATATAATTAAGTTAATAGTTTCTATATCATACAAAAAGAAGTGCATGAGAATAATATGAATTAACTGAGACGCTTCGTTTTCAGTTTTTTCTTACTATGATCCTCTATATGAAGCTGTATCTTCTATCTGTTTGTGGATTTCTGCAGCATTGCTTACAGGAAAGCATTTATAGGTTTTTTTTCCTGATTTTTCATTTAATAATTCGGCAAAGTTTGTAATAGAAGCAAAATATCAGTGTGACCAGAATAGAAAACTATTAAGAAAAACGTATAAAGTTCATTTTCTTACTCACCCAAAAACTTTCCTGTATCTTGCAGGTGCTAGCTGAGTATAGAAAGCCTCAAAGATTGAGCGATGAGCAATTTGCGTACAGTGGATCTACACTGTGGCATCTGCGTGCAAGACAAGCCAATATCTGATTTTATCTTCATCAATGGCTGCTCTCATAGGTACTGCTCGAAGTGCATTGGCACGTATGTTTCTATGAAGATAAGAAATAATATGGCAAAGATTGCTTGCCCTCAACCTGGATGCAAAGATGGTAGTTTGGAACCTGAATTGTGCAAGCCTGTTCTTGCACGCGAGTTGTTCGATCGTTGGTCGAATGCTTTGATCAAAGATAAGTTTTATTGCCCGTATAAAGATTGCTCTGCTCTTCTGATTACTGATATTTGGAAGGATAAGGAAGGATGCCCATACTGCAATCGCTTTTTCTGTTTTAAATGCAAGTCGCCATGGCATCCGGAGCTGACCTGTGAGGATTTTAAGAAGCTTGGGAAGAACGAGATAGACATGGAAGACTTGATGCTTATGGAATTGGCAAAGAGGCAGGGCTGGAAGAGGTGCCCATTTTGCCGCTTTTATGTGGAGAAAGTGTCAGGTTGCTTATCGTTGAAGTGCAGGTGATGGCTTCATGCTGTTGTTCAGTGACTTTTAGAGTTAGTTTGGGACGGTTTTTTTCCTGCATCTTAAGCAGCTTTTTAGCACATAAATTTAAAATTTTTTAACTAGAAAGCTGCTTTAAAAATTAACTAGAAAGCCATCCCAAACGAACCCTTAGTTAAACTTACAATTATATTATGAAAAGAAAAATGACATGTTCATTTCAAATATTTTCTTGATTATGAGAGAACTTTACATATCTACAACACATTTTTTAATACTTACCTTCTTTTTTTTTTTTCATGCTGCATATCTTTAATATTTATGACGCCACATCAATTTTGTAGTATGATGATCGTTATTTAAATGTGAGAAGCATTTGTTCTTCCATTGCCTTGATTATGCACATTTTTAGATGTATGTAATGAGTATATTTTTCTTATAACAACTTCAGAATAAAAAGAGTAATATCTGAACTGAAATTAAAGGAAACATCATCTAGTTTGCTTCTATTAGGAACTTGAAGTTTTAGGCATTGTTTGAGATTGATTTCTTATTGTTTTTTAAAATAACTTTCTAGTAGAAAAATTAAAATTTACATACTAAAAAACTGCTTTAAAAATAGTAAGAAGCTGTCCCAAACGAAGCCTTAGTAGGGCCTAAGATCATTGTTTAAAAGTTATAAGAGAATCACTAGAAGACCTTTATAAATGGTGATGCTAGCCCGCCGTTTTTTTTTTTCTTTTTAACATTTTAAGGTTTTTTTATTTAGGCTGCATTTGGGACTGCTTTCTTATTGCTTTTTAAAATTATGTTTTAGTACGAAATTTTTTTAAATTGGAAATTAACTTTAGAAAGCAATAAGGAAGTTGTCCCTAAAGAAGCCTTAATCTAGAAAGGCAATCTATTATATTTCATTCATTTTACTTAAATTTTTTTGACATTTTTTCCATTATATTTCTGCCAAGCATTACCAAAAAATGCCTGCAAAATTACCTTAAATGTGTTGATGCTAATAAATTTTGAACAGTTTGCCCTTTGACTAAACTGTTGTAGAATGTATTTTTTGGTGTCTAGAAAGCCTAGTACTTCTACTAGCGATGTATATTAGGGAGGACTTGTAATTTTCTATTTGTTGAATATGGGCTTACAGAGAAATCTTAAGGCTTATTTTTCCCTGAAGGTGTGGCCATGTATTCTGCTATAATTGTGGAACAACAATGACGGAGGATCACTACTGTGCAGCATGCGGACACTAAGTTGATCATAAGCCTCCATCGAATAGAAATATTACGGTAATAATATATGCAATTTTAGATGCTTGATGCAGTTCATTAAAAATCAACACACTTCATTATTTTGACTTGTGTTTTGTGCTGTTGTGGGTGTTAGTACTAGTTTTGATTTTTCATTGATTTCTTCTATATTTTTGCTTTTGTTTTGAATAATTATGTTAAGACTAGTTTGCTTGTTTAACTTTGGCTTCGTGTTGGATGACTTTCTTATTGTTTCTTAAAGCAATTTTTAGTACTAAAAAACTGCTTTAAGAAACAGTAAAAAAACCATTACAAATGAAGCCTTAATATCTACACAAGAAAATTGTAAGCAAAAAAGTAGTCCTTATTTTTCCAGTAAATACATTCCAACTAATTTGCACTTTCTTTGAGTTTGATTTGTATTGCTTCTGAAGATTTTGTTGTGCAAACCTATTTCAGTTGTTGTTTCAATCAATCTATTATGCTGAACTAAAATGAGGATTAGTAGATTGTTTTGGAGGTGTGTTTTTCATAAAAAGGATTTCAGGGCCAACACTGAAAAGTAAATTCTGCTTTAGTTTAATATAAATTTTAGCCACATTGAATATTGCCTTGAACTCTTCTCATTCATGGTAGTGACAATATTAAGGCTTCTGCTTTTACTGATTTTGTGATTCGGTGAGATGTAATCTTGTACTCTGACGGAGGATTAATTATTTTGTGCGGATGTCGGACATCATCCGGAGATCAACCAGAATACGCCACATCATCCCCGTGCTCGGTACTACGGCTCGGTACCACTGACGTGACGTATTCTGATTGGTCTCCGGACGACGTTCTGCATCCGGTCTCCAAACAGAATAATTTCTCCGGAGGATTAATTATTTATATAAGAGCTTATTTATGTTGATGGCTTTACTGTTTGTAGGTATTGGCATATGCTTATTTATGTTGATGTTCAACATTGAAAAGGAAGTTTCCAATCGCCATAGATGATTTTGCAGCATGCTATACTTGTTTTCAGTCTGTAATGACATTACAAATGTTATGTTATGGGCTTTAATGTTGCAGAAGTAGACTGAATTGATTGCATTTCTGTTTGTCTTCGAACTTGGATTGGCTTGTTTGCTACAATTTGGGTTTCAGAGAAATTAAGAACACAAATTGAGGCTTTGAGAGACTCAAATGTAGTGTTCATACACTTAAGGGAGTAAAGTGAAGCTCGAGGAAAAAAATGTAAGGTTTAAAAGAAATTTTAGTGTTAATTTAATGAATTGTGAAAGTGTCTGCTCTGTTACAGTTGTCTTATAGAATTTAAAATTAGGTTTTTGTTTAATATATATTGCTTTTCCAGCATAAGTTACAGTTAAAAAAAAGGGTATAAGCAGAATCTACATATGATATTTATTGATTTAGAGAAAATACATGATAAAGTTTCAAGAGAAATGCTATTGAGAGTTTTAGAAAAGAAAGGAGTTAATAATACTTGTATTCAAGTCATTAAGGATTTGTATGCATGTGCTTATACTTGTGTTCAAGCACAAGGTGGTTTGACCAAATATTTTCCTATTTCAGTTGGATTATATCAAGGATCAGTTTTAAGCCCATATCTTTTTGCTTTAGTCATGGATGTTCTCACTAGACATTTGCAAGAGGTTGTACTTTGGTATATGTTTTTTGTTGATGATATTCTTCTTGTTGATAAGACTAGGGAGAGAGTTGAAGGTAAACTTGAATTATTGAGTTCAACCTTAGAGTCTAAAGTTTTTGTTTGTGTAGATCTAAAATTAAACTTATGGAGTATAGTTTTAGTTGTAATAGATATAGTGGGGGGATTGCGATTTTGGGCGTTCAAGTCATTAATAAGAATACACATTTTAGATATATTGGGTCTATTGTTCAGAGTGACGGTGAAATAGATGGGAATATTATTAGTTGAATTCAAGTTTAATGTTTGAAGTGTAGGAATGCATTGGGCTTATTGAGTGATAGAAAAGTCTCCTCAAACTTAAGGGAAAATTCTATAAGATGGTGGCGAGACTTGCAATGTTTATGTTGTAGAATGTTGGCCATTAAAAGACAAACATAATATTAAGTTAAGTGCTACAGAGATGAGGATGCTCAGGTGAATGAGTGGCTTTACTTTTATAGACAAGATACGAAATGAGTGTATACGGAAAAGGTTGGAGTAACTCCAGTGGAAGATAAGATTAGAGAGAGTCACCTTAAATATCAACCTCCTGATGATCCGATTAGGAGAGTAGATGATTTAAATGAGAATTTGACTTTTAACATAACACAATGGAGAGAAAGGATTCGTGTGACCAACCCCACGTAGTGAGATAAATGCTTGTTGTTGTTACTTTTAAATGAGTGTAATGATTATTTTAATTATTTATTTATATATTACATGTACTTTGAAATAAATTCAATACCTTTTAGATTTATGACCAAATTTTGATTAGACATATTAATTCAAACGGCAACCAATACAAAGAAAGCTGTGTCTTCTACACATATATAATAAGTGAGATTTTAAAAGAAATAAGACTGCAAAGAATATAGTACAATAAGGAAAGTCAATTTGTGACAGATTTTGGTTAATAAAGTGGTAAGTGATGCCTGAAATAATTCCATCTTGGTAAGATCTTCTCATTGACATTAAAAGTGATCATCTGAGTTTTGATTTGACCAAGTTTATAGTCAAATTAAATATTCTGGTAAGACATGGTTGATGGCCAACATGTGAAACCCCTTAATTAAAAAGAAGCTAAACTTTTAAACATCGAGATATCTTTTATCTAATGGTTAGAATTTCATTTAAGAAATTTCACAGTTAAGCATGCTCATCTCAGAGCATTTTGGGATGGGTGACTTACTGGGAAGTTACACCAACAGGACAAAACCGCGAGAAGTTTAGGTCAAAGCGGATAATATCTCAATAGTTAAAAGTTTGGACTATTACACAACAACACGAAGATTTGAGTCCAACAATACTAAAAGTGATTTGTTGGAAACTTTGAGACATCAATAACGAACTCCATTTTTTATTTATTTATATTCAAAACGGACATCTCCATAAAAGAAATCCAGCAAGTTCAAGACCATTTGATTCTAATGTTATCAATGCATTTAAATGCTATAAAAAAATTAAAAATTAATGAAATCAGCACAGGCTATATAATGGAGTGTTTTAATATGTCAAGCAAAAATAAATAAAACACTACATCAAAAATTATAAATGAGTTCCGAATCTTCACATAAGGGAGAGTTTGGACCTTAACTTGAGATTGCATAGAGCTTAGAGATATTAAAAATCATATAGTTCTACCAAATATTTGATGTCAATGATTATCACCAGCTGTTGTCATCATCTCAATACTATTGACCACCGCCACTTAGCTATCATAGGCCATTCACCATCACCTTACTACCATTGCACGATTGTCTTCGCCCATTCGATGTCACTCATCCACCTTCGTTTAATTTTCATCATCCAATTGACGTGGGTTGGCCGCCGTCAATCTATCCTCATGTTTTTTATTGATATTGTATGATCACTATCATCACTCTTCATTACTTTTAGAGCAAATTTTACTATAATTAAAATATATCAAAATAAATAAATAAATAGGGGGTATCTACCCCCTCCTGTCACCTCCCCCCCCCTTAGGAGGCACTTAGCGGCATAAATAATACATCAGCAAGCCTACTAGCAACCAAATGCACAAGTGCAGGATCCGCAGTTATTTTCTCCCCATTTAAGAGGTAGTGCCGCATGAGAGGGAATTCAAACATGAGTAGGGGGTTCCCAATCATGCTCGCCCAACTAATCCTGGTGGGGTAATATATCAAACTTGAGTCCAATAATTTATAAGCTCATCTTCTCCATTTGAGCGAAGAGCAAATATTTATAATTTTACTCACAAAAATATTAATTTCATATGGGAAAACCATTATTATTATTTTCCTCAATTATACATATAAATACTCTAATATCACATATATTTCTTTCTTTCTTTTTATTTATTAATTTTTTTAAAAAATTACAAAATCAATTTATTTATTTAATTTTGACTATTGAGATTATATTATGAGTTGAAATTTATTGTCTTACTATTCCATATCACATACATATCTAACAAATCCGAGATGTGACATAAAATCTAATAAAAATCTGCCTTCTGTGCCTCTCTGTCTCTATCAGATCTTTTCCAATTTCTCCTTCAAGTTTTGAATAATACTCTCAGAAGGCCAAAAGTTTCAAAGCTTTTCTTCATGGAAAGTTCCTATGAAGCAATAAAGCATGCCAATTTGGACTTTGAACACAGGCTACTCACAGGAAGGTTCAAGACGTCAAGCAATCATTCTCAATTTTGGCATAGGAGAAAGGCAAATTTATAAAAAAAGAGCACTTTGCTCATTTAATTAACCGAAAGAAACATTTTTGAGAGATAATATAAAAAAGAGCAAATGTGCAAAATCAATTTTCACATGCTGAATAAGTGAAATAGTCTTTTGATTTTTAAGAATGCGGAAAATTAATACGCAAATTTATTTTCACGTTCAATAGGATGTGGAAAACTATTTTCCCCATGGAATGCGGAAAACTATTTTCCACATTCTATTTTCCACATTCAACAGAATGTGGAAAATGATTTCCCGCATTTTGTTTGGACCGAATTTTTAAGTTAATATTCTTAAATGTACAATTTGTTATTTTACATATTAAATCAAAATCTTATCTAGCTCAATTTATTTAACTAACTTATATTTAATATCTATGCATTTAAAACTAAAGATTTTTATTATGAAATAAATGTAATATATTACATATTATATGTATACTGTAGATTAGATTTATTGGTATAAGTAAATAATATAGTATGAATTATAGAAATTATAAGATACTTATTGTAATATTTTAACTATTTAGTTAAATTTATATTACATACTAAAATTTATATAATATATAATGCTAACATTTTCATTAAAAAATTCATGTTATCCCACTAATAATTCTAATTCAATTAAAAAAGAGTTAGGATTTATAATCATATATAAAATATAATATAATAATAATGTTTATATAAAATTAATTTATATAAAAATATTTTTATGAGTGAACTTAAGTTTACTAACAATTTAAATATAACACCAATACAAAGGCTTACATTTAATATTATCACATACAACAAATAAAAAAAAAAAATTATTATAAATCTAAAACATTTAAAAAAAATTTTGATTACAAATATTAATTCTATAATGAGTAGATTTTTTTTAGAATTATTATAGGGTTAATATATTTTTTTTAAAATAAAAATTTAACATTATATATTATATAAATTTTAGTATATAACATATATTTAAATAAGTATTTAAAATATTAGAATAAATATCTACTCATTTTTTTAATTCATGCTATATTAGTTATTTATTAAAATTTTCATTAAATACCTACAAATTAGGAAATTACATTACACATTAGTTGAATGGAATTTTTGTAATGTAATTTATAAGTTTAATGAAAATTTTAACATTATATATTATATGAAATTTAGTATATAATATAAAGTTAAATAAGTAGTTATAATATTATCATAAATATCTACCCATTTCCTTAATTCATGCTATATATATTAAAAACTTTATTTTTGAATACATAAATATTTAATATAAGTTAGTTAAATAGACTGAAAAACATAAGATTTAGCCTAAATTTGGAGAATTTTATTTGATTTGATGTTGACGTTTGCAAATAAGTTTTAGTAGTTTTTTTTGTTTTTTTTTTTTTTGGGAAATTTTTTTTTGTTATTTTGACTTTTCTTCTAAAAGGATTTGATAACTTTGAATATGTCAAAATTATGATCGTACGATGACAGTAATGGTTTTTTTTTTTTTTTTGGGGAAATTAGAGGGCATAAAGCCCAAATTCCATTTAAAAAATTAGTTACATGTGTAGTAAATAAAACCTGTAAGAAAAAAGAAATCTTCCAGGAGGAAGATAAAGCAAAATTACAGGGTCAAAAGAACAGAAATACAAGGTGGGAAGAGCCAAAAACAGGGCTAAGGGTATTGCCACAAGTTTAACGAAACCCCCTGGTTGCAGAGGAAGAATCAAAAAGAGATCATGAAAGGCACCCGACAGGAAAACCATTGTCATCCAAGAGGGGCAAGAATTGCAATATTGACATCATAGCCCTCAAAAACTACCAAAAACAACCGACAACCATAAGAGATCAATTGAGCATTGCAAATCGGTCTTTAAGATCATCAAAATGTTTTCATCTCCTAACTTTAGGAATAATAGCTTGATGGTTAATGAAACATATTCTAGATGGGTTGTTTCAAACATTTTCAAACATTCTAGAATTTCTCTCTCCATATAAAATATATATAGTTGCAAATGACAAGATAACATATAGTTTTCTCCCAACTTGAAAATTCATGTGAACCATCAATGAAGTCAAATGTTTGCATCAAATTTGGCCTAAGGAGAAAAGCACCCAGAGCCGGCAAAAGACTACAAATAACAACAAACCAAAAGTCACAGCCAAAAAACAAGTGAAAATGACTTTCATTGCCACCATCACAGAAAGAACAACCATAATAAACTTCAATACCCCTCATAAGAAGTAAGTCCGCCATTTTCAATCTGCCTAAAACTGTCATCCATGCAAAAGAGGAATACCGAAGAGAGTACTTTTTATGCCAGAAAAACTTATACCAATTCACCTCTTCAAAATTAATAAAATAACTGGAATAAAAGGTAGAGAAAGTAAAATTTGTGAGCCATCCCAAGACACAACTGGTTGCTCACAAAAAGTAATACCCGTGACCTCAGAAAGCAGTAGATCCGGGACATATGGGGGAAGAGCCCAGCAATTGTTGTTAGTGTAGCAATTAACAAAAAACTACACAAACCTAAATAAAGGTAAAATATCATGCAGGGACTTCCCGTTGCACCAATGATCCCATTCCATAGAGTAATTGTAGTTGGGAGAGACCTTCAAGGAAATAAACCCCTTAATCAAATGAGACGTAGCACAAATTTTCTTCCAGAATTTGGAAGCATTAGCAGTAAGAGGCTTCCATGGGGATAAATACTTATGTTTGAACCAATATATAGCCACATTTTCCCTAGTAAAAAATCTTCACAAGAAAGAGCAAAAGCTGGCGTGATACAGTCCATCAATAGAAGGGATACCGAGACCTCCCAGACGCCTAGGCAAGGCAGTATTAACTCAAGCAATTAAGTGTAGCTTCTTATCAGCAATCCTACCATGAAAAAGGACGAATCTAGCTAGAGCAAAGCTTGGAGATAGTTTTACAACATGATTTGGGTATGATAGAACCCCTAATCCAGTAAGCAATGATATTAGCAATAGTAAGCTTTATTAATTAAACCCTACCTGCAAAAGAGAGAAATTTTACTTTCCAACCATCAAGTAGAGTAAGAATTTTACTCAGTAGTGGTTGAAAGTGAGAAGAATTGAGGCGGGTGATGGCAACAGGAATGCCCAAATATTTGAGAAAGGAGCTCTTATGAGATATGCCCAAAGAATCACAAATATGATCCTGACAATAGACATTTTTAGAAATGGTTGAAATTTTGCTTCTTTTTTTTCGAGAAGGTGCAGAATTTGAAGTCATTTAATTATTAAATTTTATAATAAAATTTAAATTATGTATTTAAATAATTCCTTTTAAATCTATAATTCATAAAAAATAAAAACATCAATAGCTAATTTAAAGACAAAAATATTAATTTTCTAAAACATCAGTAACAAATCTTGATCACATTAAAAAAAAATGAGAGATTCACAATAATGTTTGATACGATTTTGAAAAAATTCATATGATTGCCACAAATCTTGAAATACTATCTGAATTGAAAATTTTCTGAATTAAATTTAGGATGATTTAAATTTCGATTTTGGCAAATTTATACTTGAACTAGACATCTCAACGAGACGAACCTAGTGACGCCACAAATGATTTGATCAGACTTCAAATGAGCTCAAATTAGGCATTTGAATTATGTTTGAAAACTTCTAAAATATAAATTGATTGATCAAACGACTTCTAATTATAGCATGCTTATAGTCAAATTGAGCGAGTCAATGAGAGGAATCTAATGATTTTAAGATTGCTCAATTCTAAAATTGTTAATACATTTTAATGTTTGATAAAAGATCTATAATCCATGGGATGAATATGGACCATAAGATATAGTGCTTTGGAGTCTAGTCAAATTTATCAAAGTCTCGTCCTATAAATAAATGATATAAATATGACACCATTCTCTAGAGAAAGGGAGATTGAAAAGCTGAGAGAGACATTTTCCAACTATCACAAACAATGACCACCTCCAACAGCGGCCGCCACCGTCTTCAAACATATGTTAAGATCTATAATTGTTGTTAGGTTTATAATTATCCGCCAGGGGCCATTTGAATTCTATAATCCCACAATAAAAATTTCTCAATTATTTCCTATATAATTCCTCCTTAAATAGTGGGAAAGAGAGAATTTTTGTATATCCTATTCTATAATAAATTATTACAACTAGATCAAGCCTTATTGTTTTTCTAATTTTCGTATTTTCCACTTAAAAAATTTCTTGCCTCTACAACTTTTTCTATGCTTGTAGAATTTTTGTCCAAAGCTAAAATATTAAACATATTTTCCCGAAATAAATTTTCTAGCACTTAACAATGTTAGAACAATGTAATCAAAACAATTAAATCTCGTGGTATTATCCAACACCTATCACAAATGGACACGTGTACACATAAGAGCAATTTGTATCTATATATACATAAGCATCACCTGTAACCGGATACAAGATTAATAATACATTTGCATATCTGTTTTACATTTAGCTTTCATCTTCTTTATCCCCTTCTTGAGTTTCTTCAAGGTATCAAGAGGAGTTCGATTCTGAGAATCTTGCATGGTGAATCAAGCTTCCGCTTCTTCCTCGATCGCAGCTACCACCTGCGCACAGTCGTCCGCTCTGGTCATCTCTCACTCCCTCAAATTCGTTATCTCGAATCTAAAATTTTTGGTTCCTCATTCTCTTACTCCAGATAATTTTCCAATTTGGAGCACACAAATCGCGAAATTATTCAAGGCAAACGGTTTCGGGGTGTTTCTTGATCCAAAATCTGGTCCGGAGAATGAAGATCCAAATCAAGATTCGCACTCTTGGACGGTCACGGATCAAAATTTAGCCACGACAATGCGCTCGACTATCTCACCCGTCGTTCTTCCATATGTGATTCATCTTGAATCAACTCAAGAAATCGGGTCTACGCTCCATACGAGGTTTCAATCATCCAACCGTTCAAAGGTCATCCAGCTCAAAAACGAGCTACACAATATTTCAATGCAAACGATGTCCATGATGCAATATATTACCGAGATCAAGAAGATAGTGGATCAGATTTCATCTGCGGGCTCATCTGTTGATCCGGAATATGTCATGATCTACATCTTGAATGGCTTGCCTCTGGCTTACCAGTCGTTCACGACAACAATCCGAACAATGCAAAATTCGATGACACTAGATAATTTGTATGCGCTTCTAATCAGCGAGGAAATACATCTCAAATCCTCTGCAATGAAATTTCCAAGCGTTCAAGAAAACCAGTTACATCTTTACACGTCCAGGGGACGTGGTAGACGGGGTCGGGCTAGACCGACCAATGTAACGACTGCTGCAAACAAACCGTCCCAATCCTCCGGCATTCAATGTCAAATTTGCAAAAAGAAAGGTCACGAGGCGAACGCATGTTGGCATAGACTCAATGCCAACTACATCCCGAATCAACAACAACCCAAGAACAACAACGCCCTCATTGCAAACAATGAAATCAACTCGGGCGTCGACTGGTACATTGATTCCGGAGCCTCGTCGCACATGACAACTACAACCGATCATCTCACCAACTACCATCCGTATACCGGTAATGACATGGTATGTAAAACCCTTAAAAAGCTGATTTTTTTAGTGCAGTTAGTCCGTACGAACTGGATTTAGTACGGGACGAACTGAAGAAAATTGTGAAGAAATCTGTCAATTTCGTATGTACGAAATTCTGCCCGAGGTAAATCGTCCCGGGACGAATTTTGGATCGTCCGGGACGATCAGTGTTAATAAATATCAGATTCGAGATATTTTGGATCATTTTGAAGAGAGAGAAAGAGAAATCAGGAGAGAGAAAGAGAAGGAAGAGACGGAAAAGCTTGGTTTTGGAGCCCGCGGAACGCTTTTCGTCCGACGACGCAGTTGGAAGATTTGTTTGTCTCGCAGTAAGGACTCCGAATCCTATTTCTATTTTCAAAGATTTTGAGATTTGATGTATGAACTGATTTCGAATTTATTGAGCTTTACGGACCTTTGAACTGCTTATTGATTCTTCTTCAGTTTCTTCAAACAATACTGAAAAATGAAATAATGAAATTTAAAGCTATTTATGTAAAATATAGAGATTTATAGCATAGATATAAAAATAAAAAGGATAATTAGTTTTTATTTTTTAAAAAAAATATTATCAATAATTCAATATCACATAAAAAAATTTTCTTTGTTGTCATCTTCCTCTTCCTTTGGGAAGTCCTCGAACCCTTCAAGAGTGAACTATACTATAAGGGTGCGACCATACCAACACCAGTGCACCCGGATCCCATCATCTTCCTGTGCCTGCCAAAAGGCATTGGTCAACAGCTGAAGAAAAAAAAAAAAAAGATCTGGTTTTGTGGCGCTGCTTTACTTGGACCAAGTAATCAGGAAGACATACTGTAATATTCTTCTTGCGCGTTAGCAGTTCAATATTCAAAGTATTCCTTCCTAATTAATCAAGTGATGAACTTAAATTAAGCTTTATTTAATCCTCATCTTTAGAAGATTTTAAGGTTTATTATCGCTAATAAAATGCATGGGAGATTTTCTTAGATTAAATTTTGATGAATGCAATACATTGACAATCAATTATAATGCATATTATTTTCATCTGAAAATGAATTTAATTATTAAAAAAAAACTAATACAAGCTTTGCTTAGATTATTTTGAGACATCTTTTTTTTTAAGATTAAGACTTTGCTTAGAATGACTTTTTAGTAAAAAAAAATCTTTTTTTAACTAAAAATTTACCTTAAGAATCAGTAAAAATGTATGCCTATAGCTTTTAATAAAAATGATTATAAAGTTTTTGAGTGAAAAATATTTTTTTAAAGTTAATATAAAAAATAGCTTTTCATTATGCAAATTTTTAAAAAAAAAACCCCAATGAGAATTACCATTGGAGTAAAAAAGAAAACAAAACAAGAAAAAAGCTGTCCTAAATAAATATTACAAGCAAAAGAGATTGAAGGAAAAATTAAGATAATCTATATCCCAAAGAGAAGCAAAATTCTTTAACTGCCAATAAGTTCTAAATTACCCCAAAAAACATAGAAAAACAGACTATTAAACAAAATCACTTTTTTGCCGCTTTCTAAACATCTTTATATTAAAAAACTATTTTAGAAAGTAATAAGAAAGCCTTACATTATACCAAATTTCAAACTAATTATAAAACATTTTAATGACCAAATCATCATTAATTGTCTTAAGGCTGTCCAAATTTTATGTCAGTCTGAACTGAAGCTTGAGTTGTGGCCCAAAGCAAGCCATGATAGGTTCTTCTCTGGCTTCATTTCTGATGTTGGTTCCATTTGTGGCAAGCCCTTGACTGTATAAGGTGCATTGCTATTTATCCTGTATTTTACAAATAAAATTAAATAATAAGAGTAATAAGAATTTATACATCATTACATGTGTTAACAGTGTTAATTCATAAAGACAAATCAATTAGCACATTAATCGAATATGTTCTTCTCTTCTATAGAACAAAGATGTATATGACACTGCTAATTATTATGCAATCATATATTATGATATTTACTAATCTGTAAGTGTGATACAGCAGTGGTTATTAATTAGTCATAATGAGATTTTCAATGGTACTAAAGTTTTGTTTGGATGGAGAAATTATTTCGTGCGGAGTCTGGATGTAATCATTAATACATACTAATTGATTATAAGCTTGTGAATCTTATTACTTACCGATCCTTTCTCTTCTCCAGGAATCTATGAAGAGAAGCCCTCCTTGCAATAGGCATGGACAGATCTGCCACAAAAGATTTGAGAAATGATTAGAATTCAATTGAAAATAAATAATCAATTAGGAAATATAATTGAAATTTGACATTAATTTAACTTAATATTTCTAATTTATCTTATACTAAAGTTCAGTGTACTTCAATAAAAATAATAATGTGCATAAAGGCTAATTAAGGTTTCATTTGGGGTAGCTTTTTTACTGCTTTTTAAAATAATTTTTTAATATAAAAATTAAAATTTTTGTACTAGAAAGCTGCTTTAAGTAATAGTAAGAAAGCCATCTCAAACGAAGCCTAAGACAAACTCACACACAAATGATATACGCAAGACTCAAACTCAAGACCTTTTGGTTGGTAACCAAAGGTCCCAACCAATAGACCAAGGTGAGTTGCATATAAGCAATCTTTTATAAATTGAAATTGGCTTGTATACACCCACATGTGTTGAGTTAGGTGAATCAAGTCATTTTGAGGATTTGAATCCAATTTAAAAAATCATTAGTAAAGAATCTATTTGATATGCTTATAACTTAAAATTCACATTATAAAATAACTAAAAATCCATAGTCTTTATTTTTTAGGACTTTTGAGCTAATTAAGACAAATTCACACACATATCACATACGCAAGCTTTGAATCTAATATTTATTGGTTGGTAGTTAAAGCTAAGATGAGCTGTGTAACCCAGAGTCTTTCAAAACTACACTTGATCTAAAAAGTTGCATAAAAATAAGCTATAACTCTATATCCTCGAGGCATCTCCAACCAAAAATCTTATTTTTACTCCAAAATGCAGTGAAGCTAAAAAATGCCGTGATTAATCTTCAATCGAACTCCATTTTGTGCTTTTTTGCGAAGGTAACCGTCTTTCTCCTCTTTAATGCATTTCTTCGACAAATCTGGTTGAGACAGAAAAATCGCGTAGGTGAACAGTGCAACGCCACTATTCACCCTCCACCGATTAGTGATTTTTTTACCGTTCGAATGGAGCAAACCAGCTACGTCTTACAGTATTTTAGAGTTCAGCTGGAGACGCCCTCAGTACTAAGTTGCACATTGATTAAGTTTATTCATTCAATGCAACTCTATTTAGACTGTTGGTTGGGAGCTTTGACAATCAACTAAGAAGTCTTGGATTCGAGTCTTACGTATGTGACGTGTATATGAATTTGCCTTAATTGACCTAAATGTAAAAAAAAAAAAAACAAATTCATTCAAAGAACTTAGCAACTTCCCTCAAGTGCTTGTCAACAAAGTAGGTGTCCACGCCAAGAGAACTTACTAAGGTTACTCATTCTAAGCGCTTGGCATTGCTTCCCAACCAAAGGGCACGATTCCCCTAACCGCTCACCTTCCAAAAGAAATACTCATCCTCAGATCGGAGCTACTCCGCCATTCTCCCGACCAAAAAGCTGACTTTAGTCCTCACTCACTTATTACACAACAAACTCAGCCAATGCATTTTCCATCTAATTTTACTTTGAATCCAATTATGAAATTTTGATTTTGATCCTCATCTATAAATTTTGATTTTAATCCAATGATTTTGAACACTGCCGTTGCCAGGTCCCAAGTCCTGGATGAGAAAAGTGGAGGGTTGCGTTAGGTAGTCGACAGCCAGCGTAAAACTTGTCGAACAAAAATGACATGAATCCTTTAAGAAATTGTGTTAATGCTAGGGCGTCCCCTGGAAGCGACGCGCTGTATGGCCTGAATACAGTGACAAGTGTGCAAGGGCCGCTGCACCGGCGCCCGGGTGCAGTGTTAAATAGGCAAGGGTTCCCGCATCAAGGACGGATGTGGGCAAAGAAGCTAGTCCATGATACTAAAATTAGGATAGGAACTTGGAATATAGGTTCCCTTACAGGTAAATTAATGGAGTTAATAGATATTATGATTCATAGGAAATTAAATATTTTATGCATTCAGGAAACTAAGTGGGTTGGAGAGAAGACCAAGGAAATCGATAGTTTAGGATTTAAACTTTGGTATTCGGGTAGGAGTCGTACTAGAAATGGTGTAGGTGTCATTATAGATAAGAGTTTAAAGGATAATGTTATAAAAATTAATAGGATTGGTGATAGAATTATAGCTTTAAAGATTGTTGTTGAGGATAAGATTGTTAATATTATAAGTGCTTATGCTCCTCAGGTAGGTTTGGATATAAGTTCTAAATTAAATTTTTGGAATGACTTAGAAGAATTAATACAAAATATACCTCTTGAAGAAAGAGTTTTTATTGGAGGAGATTTAAATGGACATGTTGGTAAAGAGGTAGTTGATTTTAAAAGCATTCATGGTGGCCATGGATTTGGAACGACGAATGAAGGTGGCATGACCATATTAGGTTTTTGTTTAGCTTATGATTTTTCAATTGCTAATACCTTATTTAAGAAAAGGAATGAGCATCTCATCACTTATAAAAATGGATGTAGTACAACCCAGATTGATTATTTTCTTATTAGAAAATTAAACCGTTTAGATTGCAAAGATTGTAAAGTTATTCCGAGTGAAAGTTTATGTACCCAACATCGATTAGTAGTTTTGGACTTTAAGATAAAGGGGCATAAAATAAAAAAATAAAGTAAAACGTTTTTCGAGAATTAGATGGGGGCATTTAAAGAATATTAACCAAAATATTTTTGTGAATAAGATTTTAGATCTTAAGATTTTGTCTGTGCATGAGGATGCTAATGTTATGTGGGAAAAAGTGGCTAGTGATATTAAGAATATTGCAAAAGATGTGCTTGGAGTATCTAAGGGAAAAGCTCCTAATAGTAAAAATAGTTGGTGGTGGAATCCAATTGTGCAAGAAAAGATTAAAAATAAGAAGATTTGTTATAAAAATTGGTTTAATTTTAAAAATTCTGATAATTGGGAATTATATAAAGTGGCTCGTAAGGATTCTAAGAAAGCAATATGCGATGCAAAGACATTAGCTTTTAGCGATTTATATAATAGATTAAATACTAAGGAGGGAGAAAGATATATGTATAAGTTAGCCAAACAAAGAGATAGGAGTACTAAGGATTTAGTTCAAGTGAAGTGTATTAAGGATGAAGATCAAAAAATACTTTTCTTAGAAGATGATATTCAACAAAGGTGGATGAGATATTTTGCTAAACTTTTTAATGAAGAGTGTGAAAATAAGATTGACTATAGTGACCTTAGCACCCTAAATGATAGTAAAGATTTCTGTTTTTATCGGCGTATTAGTAAAACTGAAGTTAGAGAGGCTTTAAATAGAATGAAGGGTGGAAAAGCTGTTGGACCTGATGATATTCCAATAGAGGTGTGGAAATGCTTAGGAGATGAAGGGATTTCTTGGCTTACTAAACTTTTTAATACTATTTTGAAGACTAAAAAGATGCCAGATGAGTGGAGAATGAGTGTATTAATTCCTATTTTTAAGAATAAAGGCGATGCACAGGATTGCACGAATTATAGAGGTATTAAGTTAATGTGTCATACTTTAAAATTATGGGAGCGAGTTATAGAGCATAGGTTGCGGCATGATACTAATGTTTCTCAAAATCAATTTGGATTTATGCCGGGTAGGTCGACTATGGAAGCCATACATTTATTCAGAGGTTTGATGGAAAAAATATAGAGGAAATAAGGAGGATCTACATATGATATTTATTGATTTAGAAAAAGCATATGATAAAGTTCCAAGAGAAGTGCTATGGAGAGTTCTTGATAAGAAAGGAGTCAATAATGCTTATATTCAAATCATTAAAGATATGTATGCAGGAGCTATTACTTGTGTTCAAACACAAGGTGGTTTGACCAAGTATTTCCCTATTTCGGTTGGGTTACATCAAGGATCAGCCTTAAGCCCATATCTATTTGCTTTAGTCATGGATGTTCTCACTAGACATTTGCAAGATGATGTACCTTGGTGTATGCTTTTTGCTGATGATATTCTTCTTGTTGATAAGACTAGAGAGGGAGTTGAAGGTAAACTTGAATTATGGAGGTCAACCTTAGAGTCTAAAGGTTTTCGCTTGAGTAGATCTAAAACGGAATATATGGAGTGTAATTTTAGCAGTAATAGTCCTAGTGAGGGGATTGTGACTTTGGGCGATCAAGTCATTAATAAGAGTACACGTTTTAGGTATCTTGGATCTATTGTTCAGAGTGATGGTGAAATAGATGGGGATATTATCAGCAGAATTCAAGTTGGATGGTTAAAGTGGCGGAATGCATCGGGCTTGTTATGTGATAGAAATGTACCCCTCAAACTTAAGGGAAAATTTTATAAGATGGTAGTGAGGCCTGCAATGCTTTATGGTGCCGAATGTTGGCCATTAAAAGAGAAGCATAATACTAAGTTAAGTGTGGCAGAGATGAGGATGCTTAGATGGATGAGTGGCTTTACCCTTAGAGATAGGATACGAAATGAGCATATACGTGAAAAGGTTGGAGTAGCTCCAGTAGAAGATAAGATTAGAGAGAGTCGCCTTAGATGGTTTGGTCACATAAAAAGGCGGCCTTCCGACGACCCAGTTAAGAGAGTAGAGGTATTAGATTTGACTTGTGTTAAGAAAGGTAGGGGTAGACCTAAAAAGACTTGGTTAGAAAATATTAGGAATGACCTTTCTTTATTAGATTTAAACGAGAATTTGGCTTTTAATAGGACACAATGGAGAAAAAGGATTCATGTAGCCGACCCCACGTAGTGGGATAAAGGCTTGATGTTGTTGTTGTTGTTGTTGTATCCTCATCTATAAATAGAAAGCTTTTTAGTTGAATAATTTTATTAGAATTCTCTATGAAATTAATCTCTTCTCTAGTCTAAGATCTTAGATCTTAGATCATAGATCCGCCTTCAATTAGAACAAGGAAGTGAATAGGAAAGGAGATTTACCAGAAGCTCTAGCCTCCGGCGGCAACGGTGGAGCCGCCGTAGCTCCGGTGTTGGCGGAGTTAACGTTGACAGATTGAGGATGGAAGACCATCCCTTTGCTTGCCATTTCCATCAAGTCCTTAGCTTTCATGGCCGGAAAATTGTCGAAGATCATCACTTTCCCATCGTAAAATATGGTTAACTGACCATTCTTCTCCTTCTCCCTTCTAAATTATATATAAAAAAGAGGTTTTTAGAAACTCCTGATAAAATTAAATCCTTATGAAAAAATAATTTAAAAAGCTTTAATTCAAAGTAAAAGAATGTACTTTTGTTCGCCATGCTTTGAAGCTTTGCCTGTGTCTTCAGTAGAGGGATCCATAAATATCGTAGCGTTTTGTTCCGAAAACTCCTCTGAGTTGAAGTTATTTCGGGTTTCGGCTGATACATCTGAGCCCGGAAACAGATTCATCGTTGTTGGCGGTTGATAAAAATCTAAAATTTACGAAAAAAATTAGAAGTAATATTCCTGAAATTAAGAATTTTACAACGTTAAAAAAGGGAATTAAGAAATTCTTCTTCTTTTTTTTTATTTTGAAGGCTATCAGAAATGATTCTGTTTCTAACTCTGAACAAGCAAAAAAATCAGTTTTTCTTTTTTTTTTTAAATGGGAAAAAAATTATAAATACAATGAAGCAGATGAACTCTCAAAGATTAAAAATACACCTCTATCATTCCAATCCTCACCGAGAGCAGCATAAATTCAGTCAAATAACAAAAATAAAAGAAAAAAAACTCAAAATTTCTCCACTTTTTTAAGTAAAAATCTTACCTTTTGCCTTCTCCTGTTGCTGATAAAGCCTATCGATCCCCTGCAGGTCGCCATGACTGCGCGTCTCCTTAAGAAACTGGCTAAGTAAACTGCAAGTCACTGCAAAGCTTGATTTCTCCTTTGCTCTTCTCTGGTTCTCCTCCATCGATCTCCAGCCCTCTCTCTCTCTCTCTCTCTCTCAGGCTCTACTGAAGGAGAAAAAGTGGTTCTATTCTTCCCTCTCTATTATTTTTATATTCTTTTTTCAAACTTTTTTCTACAAGTACTGCGATATTGCGTTGGTTCCTCTCTTCTTCCTCCTCCTATTTGTCTTTGAAGACTGTTCTTATTATAAAGCACGTGAACTATTTGGATGAATTTGAAATTGATTGGAAGAAAGAAGCACGTGGTTGATTTTCTAGAATGGCCAGTGGTCCAGCCGGTGCAACAGCTTTGAAGAGCTGGAGATGCAATAAAGGAGAATTTAAGAAGCAACACATTTTAATTTCTTAATTGAAAGCTTGGACTATTAACAAAGAGTTTTTTTATTATGGCTTCATTTGGGATAGCTTTCTTGTTTCTTCTTAAAGCATCAAGAAAATTGTCTCAAACGAAGCCTAAGTCTTACGTATGTTATATGTGTATGAATTTATCTTAATTAACCTAAATGTCTGAAAGAAAAAGAGAGCATAAGTTGTCATAAATATGCCTAAATAATTGAAGTTGATAATTACAACTATGAATATATTTGGCTTACTGCTATTAAAATAATATTACCATTTAGATTGTAGTTGTAGTTAAATGATAATATTCTTTTTATTTGCAAGTGGGTTTGATGTAATATCATTTTATTTTATAATGAAATTCTATCTAGAACATTAAAAAACATTTATGACGATTATTTCTATATCGAATTTGATCAATAGCCGGATCATTGAGGTCGATTTGGGTGTCCAAAAACTAATCATTAAACTAAGTATAACAAAAAATTGTAACTATTAAAATCGGTCGAAGAATATGCTTACGACAAGATGTTTCTCCACATCGAACATCAAATCACATCAGATTCAAAGAAATCAGATTCGTATTAGAAAATTGTCGGAGAGTATAACGGCAGACAACGAAAATTCAACATAACAAAATTCACAGTTTCAGAAAATTATCAAATTACGAGAGATCGTAGAAAACATCATTTCAATACTTTCATTGTACTGAAGCAATATTTTCCAACATCTAGATAATTTTTTATTCGATAAAAACTCCACATAATTCAAACTACCAGGTGAAAACTTTCCAGAAAATACTCAAAACGTGCAAAAACATAATCTCTACAACATACCAAAAGTTACGCGGTAAAAGTCGTCGATACAAAGATAAATCACTTTTAGGCTAACGGAAATGAAATCGAAACAAGAAATCCGTCAAAAACCACATTCTGAAAATTGAGAAAGGCATAATGTGCCTTACCTTGAGTTGATCAACTTTCCCAACTACGGCGACGGACGAAAATGGACCAAAGTCGCCAAAAATCCACTTTTTCTTCCTCTTCCTTCATTTTTCTCTCTCCTCCTCTTTCTCTTCCTTCAAAAATATCTCAAATCGGATATTTATCAAACAGGATCGTCCAGGACGATGCACCGATCGTCCCGGGACGATCTCCTCTGGACTCCAATCGTCCAGACGAAAATTAATTATTTTTTCTGAACGATACTCTCTGGACAAATTTCGTACGGACGAACATACCTTTGTCCTGGGATGAAGCTCTCTGTCACCAAATTTTTAACTGATCGTCCCGGACGAACTCCACTTCGTCCGGACGAACCTGGAAGGAAAACAAAAGAAAGACTAGCTTTCACAATATGTCTATCAACATGCTTATCAATATGTCTTTCACCATCTATTAATATATCTATCATATTATATCAGTTTCAATGCTACTTCTATCGGTTTTATTTATCAATCAACTCAATCAATTAATATGCTATTATGTAAATACAAACGTTGTATAATTATGACTATCAAGGTAGGACATACAGCTTTTGAAATGACGTTTTCCATCCTTTTATATGTTAGTCATCGATCAAATCTGAAGAAACTTAGAGTTTCAGAAACCAGAGAAGAAATGAAAGAAGACTTTATTATCTTGCTTGTTCCAGACGATACAGACAAGACCCTTTATAATGGAAAATACAGAGCTTATAATATAGCTAAACCAATTAGAGATGGACACGTGGATAACACATTTATTTACATACAGATTTGTGTTTCTGTTCTAATATTCCCTGGCAAACTAATGGGTGCAATGTAACCGTTAGTTTGGTCCTAAGGGTGGTGAATCTTGGTGTAGATAATGATTTTGTAAAAATATCGGCTATTTGATCAATTGTATTTATGGGAAGAAGCCGTATATTATTGTTGTGAATGTGATCCCTGATGAATTTCTGATCAATCTCTATATGCTTTGTTCTGGCGTGAAAAACTGGATTGTTTGCCAATGCTATTGCTGACACGTTGTCACAGAACATGTCGGTTGGTTGAGTTTGATTGATACCGAAGTCTTGAAGAAGCCTGCGGATCCAAATAACATTAGCCGTTAGCGCAGCCAGTGCTCTATATTCAGACTCTGTGGAGGATCGAGCCACCGTATGTTATTTCTTGACAGTCCACGATATGATGGTGTTGCCAAGAAAGGAGCAATAGCCCGTAGTAGATCTCCTTGAAACGAGATCACCCGCCCAATCTGCATCTGAAAAAGATTGAAGAGCTAAGTTAGATTTGGTAATTGGTATTCCATAGTCTAACGTACCTTTAATATATCTCATAAGTCGTTTAAGAAGATATATATGCTGAGGAAGTGGGTTATGCATGTGTTGGGATAGTTGATTAACGCTGTATGCTATGTCTAGGCGAGTCAGTGTAAGATACTGTAGAGAACCTATTAACCGACGATAAGTTTGAGGATCGAAAAGTACAGGATCTTCTGGAAAAACCAGAGGCAGCTTCGTGCATGTTGGATTGGCAAGTGCATGACATTCGGTCAGCTGGGCATTCTTTAGCAATGACACGACATACTGTTTCTGAGAAAGAAAACAGGATTGTTTAAAGTAATCAATTTTAATGCCTAGAAAGTCATTAGCTACTCCCAGGTCCTTCATGCTAAACCGCTGATTGAGCTGATCAATGACAGATTGTATTGCTTTTGAATTATTGCCAGACAAAAGAATATCATCAACGTTCATTAACAAAAAAATTTGTATGCAATCATGTTTGTAATGAAGTAAGGAAGGATCAGCAGTGCTATGTGAAAAACCAATAGATACAAGATATGACGTGAACGTGTTATACCATTGACGTGGAGCTTGTTTCAAGCCGTAGATAGCTTTGTTGAGACAACATACATGATCTGGCTTGGTTTTATCCTCAAAGCCTTTAGGTTGAGTCATGTATACCGTTTCTGTGAGACTACCGTGCAAGAACGCATTTGCCACGTCCATTTGGTGTACAGTCCAGTCTTTGTTAAGAGCCACAGTAAGGAATACTCGGATGGTAGGTAACTTGGCCACCGGACTGAATGTCTCCGTATAGTCAAGACCGTATTCTTGAGTGTTCCCTTGATCTACAAGTCTTGCTTTGTGCTTGGCTATTGTTCCATCCGCATGCTTTTTGAGCCTATAAGTCCACTTGCAACCGAGTATCGAAGAGTTGGGTGGTGGTTGGACAAGCGTCCAGGTACCATTTTTCTGAAGAGCGTAGAATTCGCTTGCCATGACTGTTCTCCATTCAGAATATTTTGCTGTTGTAGCGTAGTTTGTGGGAGCTTCAACCATATCTGTGGGATGTTGAGTGTGCAGCAAATTCAACCGAGATCTGGGTTTGAGAGAGCCTGTTTTAGCTCTTGTTATCATTTGATGTCTAGGGACCGTAGGACATTGGGTGGTGTTGTCCAATACGGGTTGTTGAGTAGATTGAAAATCAGGCTGAGTTGAGTCTGGCGGAGGTTGAGTTGTCTTGGGAACATTTGTGGGAGCAATAGTATAGCTTGAGTTATGAATAGTGGACGTTGGTTGAAGAAGAAAAGGTAAAGATGGTGTAACAGGTTGACTGTGTGTTTGAGCTGATTGTTTGAATGGAAAAGAAGCCTCGTTGAAGTCTGTATGTCTTGAGATGTGAATCTTGTTGGTGAGTGGATCAAGACATTTGTACCCCTTGTAGGTATCCGAGTACCCAAGGAAGACAACAGATTTGGATTTAGGTTGCAATTTATGATGAGCGTGGGGTGGGAGTAAGTAGAAACATTCGCAACCGAATGTTCTAAGATGATCATATCTGGGTGTAGTTTTATGTAACAGTTCAAACGGAGATTTCTTGTGTGTAACAAGCGATAGCATACGATTGATAAGGTAAACAACCGTTAGAACAGCTTCTGGCCAGTGACAATACGGGACCGATGCAGTATAAAGTAAAGTGCGACATGTTTCGATGATGTGCCGATGCTTTCTTTCTGATACACCGTTCTGTTCAGGCGTATATGGACAAGAAATTTGATGAGCTATGCCGTTTGCCTGAAGATATTGCTTGAAGTTATGGTTAACGTACTCCTTGCCTCCATCGGTCCTAATCATTTAAATAGATTTAGAAGTATATTTCTCAATTTGTGTTCTAAAAGCAATAAAAACAGAAAATACTTCAGATTTGCTTCGCATAGGAAATATCCAAGAGAATTTAGAGAAATCATCAACAAACAATACGTAATAGCTAAAGCCTTGATTGGAAATAACTGGGGCAGGTCCCCAAACATCAGAATGAACAAGATCAAGAATAGCTTTTGTACTAGTTAAAGATTTTTCAAACGACCGTTTGTGACTTTTAGATTCTTTGCAAGCAGAACACGAAACAGACAGTTTATTTATACTAAGATGATTATTTCGGTTAGCTATAGTTTGCATAATCCTTTCATGAGGATGGCCCAGCCGCTGATGCCAGATGTTAGCGTCTTGAGTAGTTGCCGCCAAGACTTTATGCGAATTTTCTCCTGAGGCCATTTGAACTGGATACAAGCCATTCTTACATGGTCCTTGCAGAAGAGTTTCCTGCGTCTTCAGATCCTTCAAGACAAAGCCATATGGGTTAAACGTAATCGAGATATTGTTATCTCGAGTTAATTTTGAAATGGACAGTAAATTAAACCGAAGTTCAGGGGAATGAAAGATGTTAGATAGTGTCAGCTTACGAGTTGGGGTCGGTAGGAGTCCGACCCCTGAGTTCGTAATATTGACGTTTCTTCCATCTCCGACTATAATATTTTCTGCTCCGTTGTAAGGTGCCGAGAGATGCAGATTGTCCAGTGAATTTGTTAGATGGGATGTAGCCCCCGAGTCCAAGAACCAGTTGTTCTGCGAGGTGTCTGATGTTGCCGCCAACGCCTTGTTTTGCGACTGAACTTGGGGAACGTATTGTGCGTTCATACGATGCCAACAGTCTGATGCAGAGTGTCCCTTTTTGAGACATATTTGACAGATCGTTGGGTTAGCTGATTGCTTGGATTGAGAACCATTTTGCTGCGAGGAGCGTCCACGGTTGCGTCTCCCTCTTCCACGCGACACATAGAGTGCCAGATTTGAATCAGTAAATGCAGAGTTTCTGGCGGCATCAGACGCAAGATTAATTTCTTCACTGAGAAGAAGAGGATATAATTGATCTAAGGTGATCGGGCTGAGCATTGTACGAAATGCTGTTTTGAACGCCTGATACTGTGGAGATAGACCATTGAGGATATACATAATGATATCCTCATTGTTAATCGAAGCACCTGCAGCTGTTATTTGATCGACTATAATCTTTATCTCAGTTAGATACCGAGTCATCGTCAGATTCTTGATTGAAATATGATGCAGAGCGTTCTTTAGTTGCAGAACTTTAGATCTATTGGTTGCTTGAAATCTGTTTTCAAGAGTAGACCAGATCGCAGCTGTAGACGCAAGATTTATGACATATGGAAGTATGGATGCCGAGATTGTTGAGCATATAGATGCAGAGAGGTTTTGATCCGTTAATCTCCATTGCGCCGAATTCGAGCGCGTTTGGTTTGATTCTGCAGAAGTGGAAGATGAAGTGGAGGAAGAACTTGAAGATGATTCAAGAAACTTGGCAAAGCCATTTGCGCTGAAGATTTTGAGAACTTGCGATCTCCAGACGGCATAGTTGTCTTGATTGAGTTCAGTAGAGACTATGTTCTTGATATTTGAAACCACGAATTTGAGGCTGGCTGAGATGGTAGGCTCTTCTTGCTGCATTGTCTCCGTTTCTTCTTGGATTGCCGACGAGGAAGAGTTAGCCATTATCTGCGATTTTGATCTCCAGCCCTAATCGCCCGCTCTGATACCTGTTGACCTCGATTTTGCCCAGACCCGGGCCTAAAGAGTTGACTTGGTCAAATTGACCAAGCCAGACCTTATGGCCCTCCCCACTGGGTTCGGTGGGTCGAGTCGAGTCTGTCGAGCTCGTGCTTGGACCCTGGGTCAACCCGGTTGACCAAGTCAACCAGAGTTGACCAATTTGAACCCTTTGAGCCTAAAATCAATTCTAAATTTATTCCATGAATTTCATGGCTCAAACCCTCACCCCATGGACCAAATTGACTAGGTTGACCAAGTCAACCCTTGACTTGGTCAACCCAAGTCATAATGGGTTAAATATGACCTATTAAGGCCCAATAATGGCCCATTTAATGCCCTATTCAATTCCTTGAATTTCAAATAGCAAACCACGGCCTCCTAGCTCTGATTTCCCTCCTAATTAGTGTGTGATCCAATCCCAACCGTTACCACATTGATTAGGGCTTTAAATAGAGAGAAATTAGGGTTAGGAATGATCTTTTTGCTCTTGCTCGATCTAGAGACCACCTCAGGCTCTGAGATTTTGTGAGAGCGCTCCCACGACTTCCCTCCACTTTTTCGAACCAAATCCCGACGACAAGACCCCGCCGGAGGCGATCCTCCGGCGAACCCGAGCCCAAATCCGTTCCAGGACGAATCCCGGTAGATCGAGCGACTTTTGGATCTCGACGTCAACTAAAGAAACGTTGCTGCACCTCTCACGAGTCCAACGAGTCCAAGATCGTCCAAATCCACCAAGCGGATCAAGGTATATATCAAACCCTAGTTTAGAACACTTAGGGTTAATTAGCGTGGTGATTAGTGAATATTAATTAAAAAAAACTTCCCCCATGGATCCTCTTCACTAGTAGAGGTCACGTCTAAAATTTCATCGCGTTTGATCAATCCGATCGAGAGAAAATCGCAAAAAACACCTCGGCCCTCTCGGTTTTGTCCTGGCTGGAGGTGTACGGGTTTTGGACCGTTGATCGCATGATCAACGGTCCAGATCTCTCTGTACCGCGGCTCTGTCCGACCGCGGATCCGAGCCAGCGTGTATTTGTTCCGTCCGACGCCATCACCACCGTTGATTCGAAACGGCGGGAGATCGGATGGTCTGCGTGACCGTCCGACGTGGCTAAGTCGCCGCGGGACCGCCGCCGTAATGATTGGTCAATCATGGCCAATGATTGCGGTGGCGCAATCATTGCCCGAAACCGCGGGATAATCCCGTTGCGCCATGTGGCATCCGCGTGGGTCCCGCCGCTAATTTTAATTAAAATAAATATTTTTACTATTTTAAAACCTATTTTAACTTCCAAAATTCATAGAAAATTCGTTTTTCGTTCGTTTTTGACGTATAATACCTCGTTTTGTTCGTATTTTTGTTCTCTACACTAGGAAATTTTTTTTTTACAAAAATGATGTGTATATATTTAATTATTATTAAAACAGCAATATAACCCTATTTTTATTTTATTTAAATTATGATTTTTGTATAATTATTATTATATTGTTATTTAATAGTTATTTATATTAATTACTATTAGTTTAAGGTACTATATTGCTGTGTAGGTTTTATTTTATAATTATTACTATTATTAACTGTTTTTGAGATTATTTTTAATTATATTTTACTGTTTTCTATAATTGTATATTTGTAATAATTAATTTATTATGTTTAAACTTCAAAAATTCATATCTTCTCCATTTCAATTCGGATTTTTGCGCACAACACCTTGATTTGGGTGTATTTTTAATTCTGTATAGTTTAAGATCATTTATGGATAAAAAGTACATTCACATTTTCTGTTATTTTATAAACAGTAAAAATATATACTTTTATTACTATTTAATTCATTATTTTAATATAAATTTTATTATATTACAATAAATTTTATTATATTACTATTTAGTGATAGTTATCTACCATAATTAATACTGTTTTAAATTAGCCGTTTACTGATCACTTTATTATAATTATTTTAAGTATTTGTTATTTTAGGCTATTTTAATATTACTTTATTGCTTCAAACTTTTAGAAAATCATAACTTTTTTGTTTTTGATCCGCTGTCGATGCACAGCGCCTTGTTTTGTATGTACTCTGAATTCTGCATATTCTGGATATAGATTTATTTGAAATTTTTGGGTCTGTGTGCAATTATTTTCAAAACAGTAAAATAGCAATGTTTAAAAATATTTTATTATCGTATTTGAACTTCGAAATTACGTAACTTTCTTGTTTTTGATCCGCTGTCGATGCACAGCGCCTTGTTTTGTATTTACTCTGAATTCTGCATATTCTGGATATAGATTTATTTGAAATTTTTGGGTCTGTGTGCAATTATTTTCAAAACAGTAAAATATGAATGTTTAAAAATATTTAATTATCGTATTTGAACTTCGAAATTACGTAACTTTCTTGTTTTTGATCCATTGTCGATGCACAGCGCCTTGTTTTGTATGTACTCTGAATTCTGCATATTCTGGATATAGATTTATTTGAAATTTTTGGGTCTGTGTGCAATTATTTTCAAAACAGTAAAATAGCAATATTTAAAAATATTTAATTATCGTATTTGAACTTCGAAATTACGTAACTTTGTCGTTTTAAGTCCGCTGTCGACGCACAGCACCTTATTTTGGATGTACTGTGAATTCTGCATAGTTTGAAATTATTTTCAGATAAAAAGCATGTCTGTATTTTCTGTTATTTTAAAACCAGTGAAATAGGGCTATTTTAAAATATTATTTTATTATGTTTTAACTTCGGAAACTCGTATCTTCGCCGTTTTAAGTCGGATTTTGACGTGTGACCCCTTGATCTTTTCAGGAAAGTGCGCATTTTAATTTGGAACCATTTTCAACCCTTGATTTTGGCTGTCTTGACTGTTTTCTGTTTATCCTATGATTCGGTCATTTTAATATTATTTAAATTAATTATCATACTAATTATTTTTAAACTAAAAATTTTTTTCAAACTATTTGGAAACCTCGATTGGGTGGTCAGCGGGTTTCCCTATACTTATGTATTATAAATTGAGTTATTTTCGATTATTTTATTTTCCAAAAATATATTTATATTTATAAGTATTTTGAAACTATTTTAAAACTACTTATACCTAAATCCTAACTTTGGGAGACCCGCTATCGTATGAAATTTTAGACATGGATCTTATGTATGAAGAGCAATCATGGGGGATTAGGTTAGTGAATGGTTGAGTCTCAATCATTCACTAATCCTTCCTTTAGGTGTCTGTCTTTTTATTTTTCGTAGATTGCATGTATAGGATTGCACCACGAGCACTTAGCCTTAGCTAGGCTCTCCTAGATCTAAGGACATGGTGTGTTTATTTCATTTTTGTACTCCCATGCATTTATTACCTTGAGGGTTAGCTAAAACTTCGATTCAAACCCATATAACGTAGTGACACCCTAAGGACAATAATTAAGGACTCGTCTAGCGAACTTAGAAGTTTTCTAGGAACTAGGATAGACCCCAGAATGACATGAAAACTACAACACTTAAACTTAGTGACATCTAAAACATCACTGAATTTTCTAGGAATTTTTAGGAGCTTTTAGAGCCCTTAGCTAACTAACCCTAATTAACCCGCTAATTAAAGCCCCGAGACCTTCCGGAAATTACAATAAATATATATTAGGTCAGAAAATTACCCATAATACCTTGAACTGACCAGAATCTGATCCTTGACTTTAGATAAATAGGGCTCCCTAGTTTGACTTCAGGTTGACCCCTAATTTGACCATAGGTGGAATTTACCGTTTTGCCCCTAATAAATCATTTAAAAAAATTAATAAAAATCCCAAATCTTCTCCCAAATACTTGGGAACACTTTTTCTGGTCATCCCTAACCTTTGGGAGTGATTCCAATCAGTTTGGAGCTGATTTGGAGCAAAACAATAAAAAAGGTTATTTAGTAGGAAATTTAGAAAATTCCAATAAATACCCCGACCTTTAGAAATCCATAACTAATTGTAGAAAACTCCAAATTAGGTAAACTCACTTGCATTAGACTCCAATTAGGGCCTAGTATTTATTAAAAGTTTTAGGTTTCCAGAAACTGGCTTAGATTAGAAAGTCAACATTTTGGTCAACCGTAGTTCATTTAGGGCCCGAAACTTAGAAAATTCATAACTTTGGATAGGAAACCCCGATTCCAGCCTACTACCTGTCTAACTACTCGTATTAAGGTCTAGTATTTTCCTAAGGTGTTAGGAATTCTAGACTTAGCCTTTTTACCATAGTGACTTTTTGGACCCTTAGTCTAGTTCCTAAGAGGACCCGGGACTTTCCAAAATTGGCTAATGCAACTTAAACTTCAAATATCATTGTCCTAAGCTCTTAAAACTGATCAACAAACTAAAATCATTAAAATGGATCCTAATTCACTAACATTTGAATTTCAACTAAAATATCCTTTTCAGACTCCCAACAAACATGAACTATAGATAACTTTAGCTAACTACCGTGCTTAGGACTTATCCAAACCACACTAGCCTTACACACACATAGAATTGTTTGCTAGGGAACTACTTCTAGACCTAGGTTAGGCCGCTGGGTTTTATTTTTTCTGCTGTGTGCCAGAGCTTTTCGTAGTTTTCACTGCATGCTGTTTGAAAATTGATTGGTATGTTTGCTTACTTTTTCTGCACTCTGGATGTGAACGCTGGACTTACCCATAGGTTAGGAGCGCCATATATATATTGTTCTTCCGTGCAGGTGGCCATGCTCAAGCTAATAAAAGGGGGGAGCAATATCATGATTTATAATAATATTTTATGCAGGTGCTTGCTCAGCTCCCCCTAAACAAAAATGAGGGCTAAATTAATTATAACTGCACAGGTGGAGCGCTTAGCCCTCAAAATTAAGAGCATGGCTTGGCACAGGGTCAATGGTGTTAGCATTTCTTTTTTATATATAAAACTGCTTGGGATTTTATTTAGGATAACCATGTAGGGAGTCTAGAATTTTCTACTTTCAATTAATGTAATTTATTTATAATAATTATTAAGAGTTGTGAAAACAACTTTTGAGTTGGGATATTCTTATCCAGCTCGGATTCTAAAAGAAGAAGGCATCCTTAAGAGGAGAGTCTTCTTCCATTTGGAAGATCGAGCTGGATGGCTTTAGATATCCAAAGAGAAAAGACAATACCCCCATATTGGGGGAATTGTCTCTTCGTTTGGATATTCAAGCCACGACGGATCCAAGGAGTCCAAGGAGGAGAGATCCAAGGAGTCCAAGGAAGAGAGATCCAAGAAGTCCAAGGAGAAGATATCCAGAAGACTAAAGATTTGAAGACCCAATATCCCACTCAAAGTTGTTGGCGTCTGTCATAGGCTTAGAAATCCGGGTTGTTGGCAGTGGTGCCCGGCCACTTTACTTTTCTGCATACCCTGGGTTGTAATTAAAGGACAGTTGGCCTATGGACATTTACTTGATTAGTTTGATTTATATTGATGTGTTTACCTGATTGCGCAGTAGAAATTGCCTGCTTTTCTTAGGTTTCTTTTCTTGCATGCCGATTTTGTTTTCGCCTGGATTTTCGTTAGGCTCTTTAAGGACTACAAAATTTTTTTACTCATAACTAATTCCTAAAATTTTAAGTTCTAAATAATATAGAAACTTAACGAACCTAGGGAATTGCCGGAGCCGTCCGGGGTCGCATGCATATTACTGCATCTTTCTTTCCTTGTTATAAGACATCTCCCTGCCTGCGGGTTGAGTCCGGATAATCTGGCCTATGAGGATAAAGTGCCGGACCTAGGGAGACCCAGTCTTTTTAAAAAATTATTTTCTATAAGCCTGTTTTTAAAGTTCTATAGCATTCATGAGCTGACATTTCAACTAGCATGCATTGCATTAGAAATCAATTTAATTAAAATTTAATTGCATTAGCTAGGAGCATCTAACCCCCATAAGTCCAGGACCACTTAGGAAATTCTCTAGATGTCGGTCCTATTTCCAAAGAACTGTACCACCCACCCATTTATCATAAATGACTTGACAGCATGGTTTTAAAGCGATTAGGTGGTTAGCTGGCTCCCCCAATCCAGGCCGGGGTAAGTCCAGGTTTTGCACTGCATTAGCTAGGACACGGGTATTAGTGTTTCGTAGAGCACTAATCCCAACCTAGATTTAGGAGTCGAGGATACTACATTCAGTCTCGTAGTATGCCTTAAATAGTAGGTAGGCCTCTTCTTTCCAGAGACCCTAAATCCTACTTATCCGCGTCGTAGGATGACGCCACCTCCATCCTTCTCTCACGCATGTGATTGGATGCTTGATCTTTTATTTTATTCAGTTTCTCTTTAGTGCCCTAAAGCCTCCGGATGCTGGTATTAGCCACGCATGTTGATTTAGCCCTTCGGACCTTTCTTCCCTTTGAGCAGGATTTCCTAGTCTTTACCCAGGTGCCAATCCCAATTTGGAAAAGATAATGTATGTTCCTTAATCGAGAGTTTTCTCGGGCTCCGGCCCGGGATGTAATTAACCATGGGGGCTTGCGCCCGTGGGAAACTTGGCCCCGCAATCTACTTTATCCCACTCGATCTCTCGTATCGGGTGGGGGAAACCCGTGACTAGGTCGTGTATATTGCTACCCATCGGGGTGTGTTGGCGACAGCCTCTATCCATAATGGTCAGTCGTATGCGCGATCCAATCTGCCCTCCCATCGACCCGTTCGTGTCAAGTGTAGAGGTCTGCGATCGTTTTGTCCCACAGGGATAGTGCGGCCGTACCCTCTGCGTTCGTACCCCACGAGCGGTGCTCCTTCGGAGGTCCACAATACCATGAAGAAACTTAGAGTTTTAGAAACCAGAGAAGAAATGAAAGAAGACTTTATTATCTTGCTTGTTCCAGACGATACAGACAAGACCTTTTATAAAGGAAAATACAGAGCTTATAATATAGCTAAATCAGTTAGAGATGGACACGTGGATAACACATTTATTTACATACAGATTTGTGTTTCTGTTCTAATAATATCAATCCTTTATTATTTGTCAATTGCATCGTTCAATTATTTTTATTAATAATTTATTTTAACAAGTGAGTTTTTAATAAATAAATGAAGAGTTGACACTCTCTATTCATCGGCATAATCAATCAATTGATTATAGAGTAAACATCCTTGATTACACTACAAACATTTTATCTAAAGAAAAGCCCGTCGGCTCACCCTCTTGTACATGATATTATGTTTTAATAGTCGACTCATCTTAATTATAATATTCATAGACAAGCTTTCTTGCATATAAGCAAATGCCACATTTATAATATATCCGCCATATTATTATTTTTATATGCAATTCAATGTTATATATGAAATATAATAATCAATGAAATACAAAAAAAATATGTATTATTCATTAACTTTAGAAAATCACAACTATCAATTTACCTAGTGAAAATCAATAATATTACAATCAGAATGCTAATAAGAGTTATATCTATCATATAAAAAAAGTTATATAAGGAAAGTTAGTTTGATAAATTGAGAAAAAAATATATATATTTTTATAAATTTTGGGAATATTAGAATCATGTATTACAAAATCACTAAAAATTAAGATATGATTGAGATACCATGAAAAAAAATCTCTAAAGAGAACTAAAGAATGAAAATGCTCATCTCTCTCTCTCTCTCTCTCTCTCTCTCTCTCTCTCTCTCTCTCTTTCTCTCTCTCTCTCTCTCTCTCCATTTCCTATCCTTTTCTCTCCTTTCTTCCCTGGCAAGTAGGGGTGTCAATATTTGACACGACACGAAAACCCGACCCGAACCCGACCCGAAAATTTCGGGTTAGGGTCAACCCGAACCCGAAACGGGTCGGGTTCGGGTTCAACATTTCGACCCGTTTCAAAAATCGGGTCGGGTTCGGGTTAACCCTTTGACCCGAAATTGACCCGAAAGTGACCCGATTTTGACCCGAAAACCCGATTTTGACCCGCCAACCCGAGATTGACCCGACTTTGACCCGATTTTGACCCGAAAAGAGGAGATTGACCCGTTTTTGACCCGAAAATTAGCAATTTTTTGGCTGAAAACGGGTCATTCGGGTCGGGTCGGGTTGACCCGGACCCGAAGCGGGTCGGGTTCGGGTCAAGGAAACCGACCCGTTTTTAAAAACGGGTCGGGTTCGGGTTGACCCGAATAGTGCCGGGTCAATTTCGGGTTCGACCCGAACCCGACCCGTGACCCGAAATTGACACCCCTACTGGCAAGGTATGCAAATGGAGGGGGGAATGGCTGGGGTGATGACTAAAGTGAAATTGATTTAGATATTTTACTTTTTTAAAAACCACTAATCTGGACACTCAACTGTCTAGCACCGTTGTGCTACCTCCCTGAAGCCCAGCTAGCGCCATAGTGCATACCCCAAATCCTATTTTTTTTGTCCAAAACCTGAGAGCTCAACGCCGGGGAGCCGCTGTGTTCTCATCGCCGTTGCGCCATCAAGTACAATGCCGCAGTTCTGTACCTTAGAATTTTTCAAAATTTTCAAATCAAATCATTTTATAAAATTTTAGGCTATTACACATGGCCCCAAAGTAAGATAAGGGTGGGTAAGTAAAAGTATCCTTCAAGTGAGGAACGAATGACCTATATTACCTGAGTGACATGTAGTAGTTGAACAACTTTAAGTTAATGGGAAGCCTAGATTGTATGAAGGTATGATGAAATTATGACAATTATTCTCTTAAGGGACATTACATAATTGGAAATTGACAAATGATTAAGTGTTTACTGTTCATTTGAGTTGGTGAGTGTCTGATGTTAGTGAGTGATATAGAGTTGGTAGATAATTAGAGAAGACTTGGAGTCCGTAGGAAATCAGTGGTGATTTATGTAATTTTCTCTTGAATAAAATGGATATTGGTTGGCGTAAATTTGACAAGCATGAAGTATAGTGGAAGGTTTCAAGTCATAATACGGTGTTAGTTGGTGACAAGCATTATAAGATGATAGGTGTTAGTAGATGGAAAACATTGGTGACAATAAGGTGAAATGATATGAAAATGATGATTAGTAGGTGAAGGGGGATATTGACATGTGTGAGAAAGTTGGAAATTCACTCTTATTAGAGATAAGAATAATTTAGACATTCAAAGTCATTCGAAGTTTGAGAAATAATTATATATATCATATCTTATAAGAAAGCAAAATAATCATTCAATAAAAATAAATGATAAGACAATAAATTAATATATGGTTTTATCTTATAACCAATCCTTTGTGTAGCGAGCCTAATCTTTTTTTTTTCATTATTTGAAAAGAAACAAATACACAAATGTCACTTCAACTGCACCAACACAGCTCTTCCAAATCTTCAACTATTCATCACGAACAATGCATTAGGGACTTCAACTTACACTTATCGTCAGGTTTTTGAGGTTGAGGACTCCTTCAAGCATAGCCTCACCTTTCTCAAAGCTGCCGGTTCGTGTAGGAGCTACCAAAGGAATTTCCAGTGTCTGTGAGCCCCTTCCACCTGATAGACCACTGTGGTTTCCAGGGAGCTCGCCACCATAGTGGCTTGATGGGAGGTCATATCTCATCTTTAACACTTGATTCATATTTTTCAGTTGTAATTACTGTATTTAAAAATTTCAGCCTTCCTGGAGATTTTGGCTTCGATCCTCTTGGATTAGGTGTGCACTCTACATTCTTGATCAAATGCCTCAGTAAAGTTTTCATTTTTATCTGATTTGTTTACTTTGATGATTTTCTAGGATCCGATCCTGAGCTGCTCCAGTGGTTTGCGCAGGCTGAGCTAATGCTAGATGGGCAATGCTCGCGGTTGCTGGCATTTTAATGCGAAAGCCTTGTGAGCTTGGATTCATGGAGAGCTTCTATGGTTTGATGCTGGGGGCAATGCTCGCTTGGTTGCAAATGGCATTGATGGGTTTAATCCCGGAGATTTGCCTTGTGAAGCTTGGATCCCAAACAGGGGAGCCCGAAGCCCAGAGTTACCCGGTGGATTGTGGTTTCATGGGAAGATTTACCTCATGCTGAGGACCAAAGAGGGTGCGTACTGGAGACGGGCCTCTTGATAACTTGATGGCTCATATTGCTGATCCAGGTTCATTGAGGCATTGGATTTTAAAGGAGATCGATCGTCTCGAAAGACATGGTCTTTCGATCTTCCACGTTTAGAGCGGCGTTCTCCAAGAGAGCGAGAGACCCCTTCTTTTCACTCAAGATGGGAAATGAGGGAAATGAGAACTTAACCGCTTAAACTGGGGACCATGACCCTTATATACTTTAAGTGTAAATATTTTATTTCAGCCCATCATAAAATAAAAATAAATACCCGGCCTCTACACAAATTAATTCCATACAAAATTAATTGAGATGCCACATAAGCCAAATAATAATTTAATACTCAATTAGATCACAAATTTAATTGGCTTAATTTTAGATAGCGTCTAATGTATAATTCTTTATTTATATGTATAAAATATATTGGCCCACATATAGAAATTTCCCAACAATCTCCCACTTATATAATTATATATATATATATATATATATATATATATAATTATACATTCTGAAATAACTGTAAGAGCTCAATTTTGCTATCTTTTTAAAATAACATCTCTAGACAATCTGGTCCATCAATCATATCAATATAGAATCAAAGCAACCTTTGTTACATATTTCGTAACAAGACCCATCAATGGTCACTATGTTGACATAATTAACGACATAGATCAAGTATGGATGTGTAGCATGAAAATTTCATGTAATGTGATCTCAAATCATGACTATTTTCAACTGGTCCAATTTTATAACTCAAAAGAGTTATAACCAAAATTCAATACTTTATGCTAAACTGCAATTGAAATCAAATAACTGTATTTCAGAGTTTTCAATCACCAAAATAACAATACTTTAGTCTGATCAGAAATTAAGTTCATAATAATTGAACAATACAAACAAACTCCCACTAAGCTAGCATATCAAAACAGATTACACCCATACGAGCCACATGCTCATGAAATACTTTAGGTGGTAATCCTTTTGTAAGTGGGTCTGCAATCATAAAGTTTGTACTAATATGTTCAATACAAATTTGAGAACTCTGAACCCTTTCTTTCACAACAAGAAACTTTATGTCAAATGTGTTTTGATTTTGACGAACTCCTGTTGTTCTTGGAATATAACTCAGCTGCTTTATTATCACAATTTATCTTTAATGGTCTCTCAATGCCATCAACAATATGTAGCCCTGTGATAAAATTTCGCAGCCATATTCCCTGATTTGAAGCCTCATAACAAGCTATAAACTCTGCTTCCATTGTTGAAGAAGCTATAAGTGTCTGCTTGACACTTTTCCAAGAAATAGCTCCTCCAGCCAACATGAAAATATAGCCTGAAGTGGATCTCCTGCTATCGAGGCAACCAGCAAAATCAGAGTCGGAATACCCCACGATCTCTAAATGATCAGATCTCTGATATGTGAGCATAAAATCTCTTGTCCTTTTTAGATACCTCATAACCCGTTTCACTGCTTTCCAATGATCCATTCCTGGGTTACTTAAATATCTACCAAGCATTCCAACAATGTACGCAATATCCGGACGCGTACAAACTTGAGCATACATAAGACTCCCTACTGCCGATGCATAAGGGATCTTATCCATCTCTTGCTTTTCAACTTCATTTCTTGGGCATTGAAGCAAACTGAATTTATCTCCTTTTGCAATGGGTGTATCCCCTGGTGCACAATCTTTCATGCCAAATCTGCTTAGCACTTTATCAATATAGGCTGTTTGTGATAACCCAAGTATACCTCGGGAGCGATCCCGATGAATTTGTATACCCAACACAAAAGATGCATTTCCAAGATCTTTCATTTCAAATTTATTTGAAAGAAATCTCTTAGTCTCATGCAATAAGCCTATATCACTACTTGCTAGCAGAATATCATCGACATATAACACCAGTAGAATAAATTTACTCCCACTGACCTTATGATAAATACATTGATCAACAGTGTTCTCCTTAAAACCAAATGAAGAAATCACTTGATCAAACTTTTTATACCATTGACGGGAAGCTTGCTTTAAACCATAGATGGATTTCTTTAATTTGCATACCATATGTTTTGAATCAGAAGATTGAAAATTTTCTGGTTGCAATATCCATATATATATATAGTTTCCTCAATGTCTCCATTAAGGAATGCAGTCTTTACATCCATCTGGTGTAGCTCTAAATCATAATGAGCTACAAGTGCCATAATGATTCTAAAAGAGTCTTTCGAAGAAACTGGAGAGAAAGTCTCTTTAAAATCAATGCCTTCCTTTTGAGTGAAACCTTTAGCAACTAGACGTGCTTTATATCTTTCAATATTGCCTTTTGCATCCCCTTTTGGTTTTAAAAATCCATTTACAACCAATAGGTTTTGCTCCTTCAGGCAATTCAGAAAGATCCCAAACATCATTGTCTTTCATAGATTTCATCTCATCTTCCATAGCTTCTATCCACTTTTGAGAATTAGAACATTATTTGATCTGACTGAATGAGATTGGATCATTTTCCAATCCCATATCAAACTCATGCTCTTGGAGATATACAACATAATCATCTGAAATTGCTGTTCTCCTTTCCCTTGTGGATCTCCTTAATGGCACTTCAGTTTGAGGTTGTTGTCCTTCCATATAAGTGGGAGATAATTCAAGATTATTTTGATTATCTGGATTTACAATCTGAATAATATCAGGCATAGTTACCTGATCATTTTCAATTGTAATAGTAGGAATAGTAACATATTCCTCCTCAAAATCAAAATCTTTAATTTTATCACTCCCACTATATTCAACATCCTCAATAAATTTAGCATTGCCCGTCTCAAAAAAGGATTTACTTGAGGAATCATAAAATTTAAATCCTCTCGATCTTTCAGAGTATCCAACAAAATAGCAGCTAACAGTTCTTGAGTCCAATTTTCTTTCATTAGGCTTATAAGGCCTAGCCTCAGCTGGACATCCCCAGACATGAAAATGCCTAATACTAGGCTTCTTTCCAGTCCATAACTCATATGGGGTTTTAGTTACTGCTTTACTTGGAACTCTATTGAGAATATAAACTGCAGTCTTTAAGGCTTCTCCCCAAAGCGATTCTGGTAAAGAAGAATGACTAATCATACTTCTAACCATATCCTTTAAGGTTCTGTTTCGTCTCTCAGCTACACCATTTTGACTTGGAGTCCCCGGCATAGTGTATTGAGGAACGATGCCACATTCTGCTAAATATCTCGCAAAAGGGCCTGGACGTTGTTCACCTGATCCATCATATCTACCATAGTACTCACCACCACGGTCAGATTTGACAGCTTTAATCTTCTTACCAAGTTGATTTTCAACTTCAGCTTTGAAGATCTTAAATACATCCAGAGATTCTGATTTTTCATGTATTAAGTATAGGTAACCATAACGAGAATAATCATCTATGAAAGTAATAAAATACTGATGACCATTCCAAGAAGCTGTAGGGAATGGGCCACAAATATCAGTATGTATTAATTCCAAGACATTTAAACTCCTTTTGGCACCTAATTTCTTAATATTTGTTTGTTTTTCCTTAATACATTCAATACAAATTTTAAAATCTGTATAATCAAGAGAATCAAGAATTCCATCTGACACAAGCCTTTCAATTCTTTGTTTAGAAATATGTCCTAAGCGCTTGTGCCATAACATAAAGGAATTCTCATCAGTTAATTTTCTCTTTGTACCAAAATTATTTATATGCAAGGTTTCATTTATTTGTGAGGCAGAAATATCTAATTTATATAGATTATCAATTAAAGAACCTGTGCCAACAACTTTAGAAAATTGAAAGAAACTAAATTTTCCATTTCCAAATGAACAAGAGTAACCAGATTTGTCCAAACATGAAATAGAAATCAGATTCCGTCTAAATGACGGTACATAAAAAGTCTCATACAAATCCAAAGTACAACCAGATTCTAAGTACAATCTATATAAGCCTACAGCTTTAACAGGAGCTTTATTGCCATTTCCCACATAGATGAATCTTTCAGCATCAATTGGCACTCTGCTCCTTAGACAACCCTGCATAGTCACACTTATGTGAGTAGTTGCACCAGTATCTATCCACCAAGTGTGATTTGGTACTAAAGACAAATTAACTTCAGAACAAACATAATTCAGAAGTTTACCCTTTTTGACGAGCCAGTTAGCATATTTTGGACAATCCTTCTTCACATGACCAGTCTTCTTGCAAAAGAAACAAGTAATAACTTGATCTTGCTTCTGTTGCACTTTAGGTTGTGAAGTCCCTTTATCTGCAGCTCCTTTAACTTTATAATTCCTCTTCCTTTTGGTAGCAAAATCATGAGAAGAAGAAGCTAAGTGAGCACTTTCTATCTTTTCTTGTTTTAATCTTTCTTCCTCTTGCACACACTGAGCAATGAGCTCATTAAGAGTCCATTTTTCCTTTTGAGTATTGTAACTTATCTTAAAAGGACTGAATTGTGCAGGAAGAGAGATTAAGACTAGATGCACAAGAATGTCATCAGACAATTCTAACTTTAATGCTCTTAGTCTTGTAACAAGATTAGACATTTCCATAATGTACTCTCTTATATTCCCTTTGCCTTTATACCGCATTGAAACAAGTTTACTAAGAATAGTACTTGTTTCGACCTTTTCAGAACCCACGAAACGGTCTGCTATTTGGCTTAGGAATTTCTTAGCATTTTCCTCCTCAGGCATTGCACCCCTAATGGTATCTGGAATTGAGTGCTTCATGATCATAAGACTCATGCGGTTTGAACGCTCCCACTTTTCAAAATTTGCCCTTTGTTCAATAGTGCTTTCCGCAGTAAGGGCGGGAGGGCGTTCAGTCCGAATCGCATAGTCTAGATCCATACACCCAAGAACGATAGTAATGTGCTCTTTCCATTTCTTAAAATTAGAGCCACTAAGCACTGGAATGTTATGTAAATTGGCAGATATAGAAGAAACATTAACTGAAAAAGAACAAAATTAACTCATAATTAGCAACAGTATATGGTGGGCCCTTTATAAGATACCTAAAACAACATCATAATTTAGTCTTTGGACAGAAAAATTATAATTTGTAAATGGTACTCTTTAAAATTATAGTAAATAAATATTGATAACAAATTCTGCCAATAATAAGCCTTTCTTTGGACCGACTTACTATATGCATGAATACTTTCAAAATTATCACATATTTATTTCTATATCTTTAGAGTCCGGCCAAAAAAATAATCTTCCTTTGGGCCGATTATTTTTCGCATAGACTAGAAAAATTCTTTAGCATTATTCTATTAAATTTAAAAATAAAATAAATTGATTTAATAGAGGTCACTTTGGTGACATATTATTTCAATTTAATTTAATTCTAAATTAATGAATAATTATATCAATTGAGAAATATTTATTTCATAAATAAAAAATAACTGCTGTAACGTGCAAAATAAAATTTTGCAATATATAAACACAATTATTCAATTAATCCAAGTATACAAATAAAAGAAATATGTAACATATTTGATTTGTAAATAAAAAACTTTAAGCCACTAAAAAACAAGTATAAGTCAAAATGAATTGATAATGCAAATTCCGAGGTCATTATTATATATAAACCATTCAAAATAGGAATCATGGATTCTAAATAAAATCAAAATGATATTAACGTGATCATTCACATTAAATGTACTGAATTTACCAATGAAACGTTACGTCCTTTTAAATTGCAATAATTAATTAATACATATAAAAAAAAAATTGCACTCTTACCAATAAATGCGTCGTTGTTTAAATGAGTTTTAAATTAAAACTATTGATTATGCCATTAACAGTTACACTTTTGTATATTGCGGTAACCGCAAATCAGAAAGAAAAAATTTTAACAGTCAGTTCATCTTCTTCAATCGTCTTCAAAGAAAAAAACGATTAACAAAATTTGATGATGAACAATGAAAAATTAACAAAGGACTGAATTGTTATTCATATAAAAGTTTTTGAATTTCTCAAAACTAATTGAATATCTTAAACATAATAGTTTTGAAAATTTTGGCAACTTATTTTTCACAGAAAAATAGAATCTCTGCAAATGAAAAAATTCTCAAATGACATTCCTTTTGATCGAAAAACTCAAACCAATATCATGATTAACGAAAACTATTTCTCGTTGATTCAACATGACAACCGGGCTCTGATACCACTTGTTAGATTTTTAAAGGAGACACAAAAATCAATTCGATCGTCTCCGAAAGACATGCTAAATCATCGAGAAGAAGTTTTCGGAAGCGTACCTGAATCCATTGAAATACAAAATCAAGGTCTTTCGATCTTCCACGTTTAGAGCGGCGTTCTCCAAGAGAGCGAGAGACCCCTTCTTTTCACTCAAGATGGGAAATGAGAGAAATGAGAACTTAACCGCTTAAACTGGGGACCATGACCCTTATATACTTAAAGTGTAAATATTTTATTTCAGCCCATCATTAAAATAAAATAAATACCCGGCCTCTATACAAATTTAATTCCATACAAATAATAAAGTGGATTAAATTATTTTCCAATGTCAGATATATTAGATTCATCATGAAGTAAATGATAGATTAGGTTTTAATAGAAATAATTTGAAGAAAATTAAGGCAATAGACAAAGTTGATAGTTGTTTTCAAATAGATGTGTTTTATTTCTTAAAAAACTATGTTGTATGATTTTGATGTAGATCTGCTCTTCGCTTTACAAAGAAAAGATAATCGATTATTCATCTTTATAGTTGATGTTGCTCCATTATTGCGGTATCAGAGTCTAATGGCAGAGAGCGAGAATTAGAATTTGGCAAGCAACAATGTTAACGACTGAGAATTGGTGTGAGAAGCTCAATATTCTTTCAAAAAAAAAAAGCTTGAAATTATTGTGGGAATCTTCTAGTAGTTTGTCCTCGAGATGCGGCGTGAACTCCAAGCTTTTAGGATCATTAGTGGCCCCCTCCCGGCAACAACACCGACAAATTTGGCTCGTTACCAACATAAAGCAAAATTGTTGCGGCTAATAATGACCATTTGTGAACTCGATGATTTGCTTATTCTACGCAATTTGAGCATCTTGGCTCCACAGTGTAACTATTACCCGGTCTACATAGCATTTAGTTTTATTTTGATTTAGAGGAGGATCCCTCATTGTTGGGCATTCCCTACCAAAAATGGAACCAATCAACCCATGCAAAAGAAGACTTTAAACTTAAAATGATATTCCTCTATTTGATGATCATTTTTGCATCGAAGATTATTGGGATTGGGAATGATCCATGGAATCTTTCTTTGAATATGTGGATATCAACCCAAATCGACAAGTATAATACATCTTTGTAAATTGAAAGGTGGCACTACGGCCTGATGGGTGCAACATAACAAATCGAATTGGCGAGAAGGGAAGAGCATTGTTAAAAGTTGGATTCCAATAAAGTAGTTGTTGCGTGGATTCTTTCTTTTGATTACGAACAACTACTATGTATGTAATATCATAAATACTTCAAGGTAATCAGTCACTCCGTTAGCTCCTACAGGAATAATTTTCCTGACTTAGTGCCCGTAATAACCTTTTGTAAAATCTCTCAACAACTAGCAATTAGGTATATCAGAAGGAAAAAAGAATCTATATAAGAGTGTACTATGCTTACAAAGCTGAACTTTAGTTCATTCAAAGCCACTAGAAATCCAATATAAGATGCAGTATTCCTAAGCAAAATAAGACAGGGCTTCTTAACAAAAAAGGGAGTAATCTTCAATCCCAAAACAATGCAATTGTTGTTGTTATATCAGACTCCAAAGTACTACCGAAGTAAGGGACTTCTCGAGATAATATTTAAACTATATGTAGCCCTTCTAAATGTTTATGGTATTTATAATCATGGAACTTCCTATGAATGCGCAAATAGAAAACAGGTGCAACTTCTTGATGAACAAAAGGAAGAGGAAGAGAACAATTTGAGACACCTATCCTTGACATTGAAGAGGCCAAAGATGCTATTGGTGATGTGGAAATTTCTTTTTTGTTTACTTGAGGTTATACCAAATAAACCTCTAGCTAGCCAACAGAATGCAATGTTTTGCACTCGTTGCACAATTAATGGAAGATGGTCAAGGCCTTCGAATTGACTTCTAAACATCCTCACTCATATAAGATCAATTTTGTCATGAAGGGAATTGAGGTGCCTATCATGGATGTACGCAAGGTAACATCATTAATCTACAACCATTTTATTTGTGACATTTTTTGTTATGGATGGAAGTCATTTGATCTTGGAAAGGCCTTAAAAATATGGCATGGGTGCTTATATGTTTGTCGAGCTAACATCTATGTATTTGATTGACAAGAAAAGAGGATGAGATCGTTGCCAACTCCAAGTGGTACTAAAGGAATGCTAGCTAACAGTTCAAAAATCCTGTGTGATTGGTGTGGGCTAGATCTTTGTTAACGGTTGTTTTGGGCTTCTTGAGCAATAGAGAAGATGCGGGGACGTGAAATCTTGGGATTTCTGTGTGTGAAGAAGGTGAACACTTCTTATTATCTCTTTTAGCTTGTTCTTCATCTCTGTGAAAGACAATATGTTTTTATTGTCGGTTGGTACAGCGAGATTTTTTCTTAGCTGAATGCTGGAAGTGCAGGTGTTTTGCTCCTTGTATATTAGGAGGTTTTGTTTTTTGATACATGTTGTGCTGCTTTCAGTTGTTTTTGGGCTACGTCACCTGGTTCACCTGATTTATCGTTTCCTGTTGCTCCTATTTTCTGTTGCTCCTGTTTTAAAGATCTTGTTAGATCTTGAGAGGTGCACTTGTGGTTCTTTGATTATAAATCAGAACCAAGATGGATATTATGAGGTGTTGGTCCAGTTTTAATTAGGTTATTCCTGCATGTTATCACAATCCTGTAAATTTCTATAAATAAAGGCTTTGTATGATGTATTGGTTGGGGAAAATTTAATAAAGCTTTTGGTAGTTTTCCTCCTCAAATCCTATCTCTCTTTCTCCTCCCTCTCTCTCTCTCCCTCTCTTGCAAGAAGAGCTCACGATGAGCTCTCAAAGATCCTCCTGATTTCTTAACATATAATTCTAGTGGAATTTTGATGATCGTTTGATAGCTTCAGGGAAGTTCCATTCAAAACCTCTGCGTTATACCTAAAACTCTTGAATTTTAGCTTAGAATCCCGGAACCAATCTTACATTCTTTAAATCAAAATTGATTCTAAACCAACTAAATCGAATTGAAATCATCTATACTGAAAGCCATGCTTTACATGATGTTTAATCATTTGTCTTTGTGTTTACTTTCTCTGAGAAATGACCTAGGCTTTTCAGCTTCCACATTTTAAACTTTACTCTTATCATTTCCGTTTCCTCTTATTTGTCTGAAACTTCTTCAGGCATTCTCATGCCATTGATTGGCTGGAAGAGAAATTACTGATTCAATAAAACATTGAAGCAGCAGAAAAGAATCCACGGAGAAAAAACGAATCCATTGTGAAGGACTTTGTAGCTACGATGTAAATTACTGTAACAATATCGTTTTTTTTTTGGTAAGCTTGCAGGTCTGCTAAACCCTATCTTTCAGATCTTCCAGAATTGTATTATGAACTCTTCTTAATACATACAATGAACAACCTTAGTTTAACACTTCCAGATTTTTTATTCATTTAATGCACAATTTTGAGCAGAGGCAGCTCTTCTTAATCTATTGATCGAAAACTTTGACTATCATTTAAGAGTTTTGAATTCGAGTTTTGAGTATGTGATGTGTGTAAGAGTTTGTCTTGATTGGCCTAAGACTTGGTTTGGGACGGCTTTATTTATGCTTCTTAAAGCAGCTTTTTAATATAAAATTAAAATTTTTGTACTCGAAAGCTGCGTTAAGAAGTAGAAAGAAAGCCATCCCAAATGAAGTTATATATATTATGTTAATGATATTTTTTGAGATTAGTGTGTTAGATAAATAAATATAAAAATGTAATGTTAGATGTATAAATATATAGAAATTATATGTTGTATATGTAAAGCCCTCTTGTTTATCTTGTTTCACAAGAATTTCTCTCAATCATATTACTGGACTGCTCTTTCTGACTTTCTCCTTTGCCTCATTTTCCCCATAATTGCAATATATGCTGATCAGCTATGCTTAAATTATGATATCTTTATTATTATTATTATTATTTGTTTAAATTTTGTTGGGCTCTTTCAGATAAGCAAAACACTTCAGCGTTCAAAATTATGAGTCTGCACCTCTTTCTGTCACACAGAAATCCAATTTTCAAGAAAATCAGACCAAGTGAAGGATATTTCCTTTCAGCAAAGAGGGACTGAATGGGGATATCTATTTAACGTTCTAATCATTCTTTTTATACGGAAATCTTAAAAAGGAAAAAAATTAGGGTTTGATTCAGTTGAAATGATCTAACTAATGTTTGTTATTTATTATAAATGATAGATTTCTTCATATTTGGGGAAGGTGTTGATATCATATAGTAAACGCGAGAAATGTAAAGCAGATTCCGTGGTGGAAGTTGGAAGAGCCATGTGGTATTAGAGTGGAAGGGTTTTCTTCAAGATAACTTTTGGTGTATGTTTAATCATTATCCTTTGAGGATGGGTGATAAATTTATAAGTTCAATATAAATTTTGATTTTAATGTCGGAAGTTAGAGTTGTTATCAACGAAATGCATCAATGTTATATGTGATGACGTACATCAATGTTATTGGCAATAACGAACAACAAAGTTAATGGAATGCATTAGCGTTATATGTGATGGCATATATCAATATAGTTAGCTATGATAGGCAACAAAGTCAAGGGGCATTAGTATAGTTGGGTAATAGTGGTTGGGATATCGTAGTTAGGTGATAGTTGTCGGAATATCATAGTTGGGGGACGGTGATATGAGAATTATAATTAGATGACAATGATTAGGAGCTATAGTTTGACGATGTTGGTTGGAAGTTTGCAGTCAAGCGACAATTATTGTAATGGATGGAGAGTGGTGGCTTGTTAGGGTGATTGTAATTGGGCGACAATGGCAGGAGAACCATAGTTTGGTAATTACATTTAAAAGATTGTATTTAGACAATACTGGTTGAAGGGTAGCAGGCAGGCAACGATGGTCGGATGATCATAGTTAGTTGATGTCGATCGAAGGACTGTAGTTGGGCAACAATAATTGGAGGATTGCAATCGGGCGACAATAGTTAGAGGGTCATGGTCAAAGGATCATGATCTGGTGATTGTGGTCAAAGAACTGTAGAATGATGGCGATGGTTGGATGATTGTAGTTGAGCTACGGTGGTCAATAGGATCATAATTGAGCTAAGCGATCAAATGAACATAGTTAGGTGGTAGTGATCAGATGATTATAATCATACAACAATGATCAGAGGATCGTAGTTGGTTGTTGGAGGGAAGAGATCCAATGAAGGTGGTCCAATAGTGATGGTCCATTGGTTGTGGTCCAATTAAACTTTAAGATTCATTAAGCATTTGAGCATTATTGAATCTCAAGCCAATGTTTATCTTTAATGCAAATAGTTGAGGTATATTAATAGTTTTTTAGAGTGACATACTCTATAAATATATCCAAAATCTAAAACACTTTCATCGAATAACTCATATTGGTTCCTTGATCATATACTGCTTCTTTAGCATTTACATGCCTTAATGATATCAGAATCAGACAATCATGGACATTCATCTCGTGGAGATGTTTGATTTGACTATAAATATGCAAAATTTTGAATTTTTTAATTATGCTTCATGTGTTTGATTTAAACTTATTTGGAGTTTGATTAACTAAGCTTTTGGTAACGATGTATTCATCTCATTGAGATGTTCAATTTGACAATAAACAAAAGTACTCATTGTATCGGCGAACTGCGTTTTGAAGTTCATTTTGAACATGGTTCGATTTCAAACATTAATTCAAATTAGAATTAAACCTTTGTTCGGTGTTGAAAGAAAATTTGATGGAGTAATTTTTCATGAGTATTTTACGTGAATTGATATAATATTTGTTCTAATAATGATAACAATCTATCACTTAAAACATGATTTAAATGTGTAGCGGGCATTGAGGGAGTACAGGATAAATGATATTTTTATTAAAGTAAATTAGAATATTCAAATAAATATACACAAAAATAAATAGTAATAACCTGATAAAATTTAAGAGAAATTAGAATATTCAAATAAATATACACAAAAATAAGAATAATAAATTAATAAATGATAGTTTTATTAAAGGAATAGTTGTTATGAATATAAATAATTTGAATATATACAACAAATGATAAAAAACATCTTTATATGAAAAAAATAATAAAATTATTTTGAAGGATTTCTAAAGATAACATTAATAAAAATTATTAAAAATAACTTACTAGTAGTAAATTTGACAAATCATAATACATTAAACAAAAATAAATGGAAATAATTATTCATACTTAGACACAAATAATAATTAAGATAATACTCATGATGATGACCACATAAAATTAATAATTTTATTTTAAAAATTAATTTAATGTCATAAATAAAAAATTCATCTTAATTATTAGCATGAAAATTCTTATGTAAATCTAATATTATTTCCAAGTGAACCACTAATTTTGAAAAAATATTTTAAAAATTATGACTGAAAAATAAACTTTAAGAAACAAAAGCCCCCTCAATTAAAAGAGATGATTACGTGCGGTCACCGGACGGTCCGAAAGTGAATTAAAATGTGCCACGCCACCCGATAAACAACGGTACCTAATACCAGTACACAATAAAAAAGTGACGCGGCGCTTCCTGATTCGTCTCTGACGGGCTTCCGGTGACCGCACATAATAATTTCACCTCAAATAAAGCCTAACCTATAAAGATTAAAAATAACAATTTACTAATTTTGAAAGTAAATTTAAAAAAGAAAATCTATTCAAAGAAAAAAAATCGTGATACTATAAATAGTAAATTGAAAATACCAAACATTTTCCCCAAAAAAATAAATACCACATATTCCAATCCTTCGAACCTTTAAAACCCCACCCACCAAATTTTGAAGCAGAATCAAGAGATGACATACTACAGATAATCCTCAATGCTCTTCGACCTTTTTGGGGTGTTCGCCGTTCGGCGCACTCCGACGCCATCTCCACTTAATCCGGCGGGGGTCTGCCCCTCCCTCATCAACGATTCATTTAAGCCAGCCGAAGCGCTGCCGTCCTCCTTTCTCCGTCCCTCGGCCTTCTCCGCCACCTCCTCAATCCTCCTCGCAGCTTCCTTCATATCCGGCCGCCGGTCCATGTCGGCATCTATCAACTCCGCCCCAACTCGCACCATCTGCTCCATCTCAAACACCTCAGACTTAAACCCCTGCGTGATGAAGGGATCAATAATACTCCACGGAATGTTCTCCGCGAGGACCGAATTAGTCCAGCGCTCGAGATCAGTCCCGCCTTTGGTGTCGTTGAGATACAGTGATGGAATCTTGCCAGAGAGGAGCTCGAGGACGATGATGCCGAGGCAATAGACATCGGCTTTTGGACTCAAGTGGCGGTTGACGAGAATCTCTGGCGACTTGAAGGCAAACATTGTCTGCGAGGCATGCGAAGGATTGACGAGAGGAAGGAATCCGTAGTCAACGAGCAGAGGATCAAAGTCGGGGCCGAGAAGAACGTTGGCGGATTTAAGATTGCCATGGGGGATAACGATGAAATTCAGCTCCGAGTGCAGAAACGCCATTCCTTGAGCTATTCCTCGTATTATCTTCAACCTCGTCGGCCAATTCAACGCCGCGTGGTCTTTTCCTCGGTCCCCTGTAAGAAGAAAAAGAAAAGAAATCCTTGCTTTGAAAAACTAAAAGGGTACTTAAGGCTAAAGGTATGATTTTTACTTCAAGTAACAATCTGATTTACCATGGAGGATATAGAGGAGGCTGCCTTTGGGAATGTACTCGGAAATTAGAAGCTTCTTGTCCTTCCGGTAAAGGTAGGCCAACAGCGGGAGTACATTTGGGTGGCTGAGTCTGCCGAGCCGTCGCATCTCAACCTCGAACGTCTCCTTCCCTACCCGATTCATTTCGTTCATCCTCTTCACCACCAAAGTCAAACCATTCGCCATCACGGCTTTGTAAGCTGATCCCATTCCTCCGTTCCCCATCGCCTCCGCCGCAGCCTTCATCAAATTTGACAATACGAATGTCCCCTTTGCTTCGTTCACCATCACCAACTCATTTTCCCCGCTCCCTCTTCCTCCTTTTACCGATGAGCTGCTCCTCTTCCCCTTTCCCGTCGACTCCGCGACGGCAGCGGAGGTGGTAACCTCAGCCTGCTGTGCTTCCCTCTCCCTCCTTTCCGCCATATGAATGCCCGGCGTCGCGTGCTCGAGGCTGAGCGTCCTGAAACCAGAATTATTTCGACGTTTTGCGGCGACAGCCATTACTCCCCCCAACGCCAGAATTATGACCAACACTAATCCCACTGCCGCCGCTGAACTCCCGGAAGACGCTCCCGCTGCCGCTGCAGCACCTACACAGATGTTCTCAAGCGGCGGCCCGCATAACCCCACGTTCCCGGCAAACGCGCTGGCGTTGAACTTCCTCAGGCTCGACGGTATGGGACCCGAAAGCTGGTTCTTTGAAACGTTGAAGGAAGCTAGCGTCGGCATTGGTAAATTAGGGATTCCGCCGGTGAAATGGTTTCCCTCGAGGTGGAGCTCCATCAAGCTAACGGCTTTGGAGAGAGAAGACGGGATGGAGCCTTCAAAGGCGTTGTTTGAGAGCCAGAGCTTCTTGAGATGCGACGCAGCGATAAAAAAATCGTCCGGGATTTGGCCGGAGAAGGAGTTGCCGGAGATGTAAATGGATTTGAGGGCGTGGAGGCGGGAGAAGGGTGGGATGGGGCCGGAGAATGAGTTGTCGTCTAATGAGATGGAGCGGAGGCCAGGAAGGCGAGCGAGGGCGTTGACGTCAATGCTGCCTGAGAGTCCAAGGCCGGCGAGTCGGAGGCTAGCGACGGCGCCGGCGTCGCATGTGACGCCGTCCCACGAGGAGGCGTGGGAGCAGGGGACGCCATTTCCCGGAGACCAGGAGGAGAGGGCGTTGGCGTTGGTGAGGGAGGCCTTGAGGAGGAGGAGGACTTCGGCCTCATCTGCAACTGCGACGGGGGCGACTAAGAGAACCAAGAAGGAGAAGAGGGCTATGGCCACTGCCATGGCCATGAGTTCTCTGGCGAGTTCTGTTTCTCTTTCTCTGTCTACCTCAGAGTTTCAGGAATGGGTGCCATTGAGGAGCGGGGGAGGAGGGAATGTAACGGGTGGAGCTAATCATGGCCATGCATTCTCGATTTCCAGGTTCCTAATTTGACTGATTCGACGGCGATGTGGAGATTTTTATTTAATCTTTGGCTTATTGGCCTGTGAAAATAGATTTGTAAGACTCTACATATAAATGAAGAAAATTTGGACTCTAATTATTTTAATATAATTATTGTATGAATTTATAAGAGCTCAAGACATGAATTAATTATTTATTTAATTACATGTTATTGTAGATATAAAATGATAGAAATATTGAACAAATACTTAGATGGAAAGATTAAAAGATTAATAATTTTTTTGTTGAGCTTTTTTTGTTGCTTTCTAAAATAACTTTTTGGTATAAAAAATTTTTGAATTAAAACATTTTGTATCATTTTAGAAAATAATAAAAAAGTTGTCCCAAACGAAACCTAAAATTTTTATCTTAGAGTTACAACAAATCCAATGGTATTAAAGAAAATGAAGAAACAAAAATGATCCAAGATATGAGGAAGAAATTCATGGGAAGCCCTTCCTAGTCCCTATTTGACCCATATCCTTCATTTCTTCCTTTACAACATGTTGATCATGGTAATACTTGAAAATGTAGTTGTTAACCATAATTAGTCTTTGAAGGCTAAATATATTCCACTGGCTTGAGGTCCTCAAGAATATTAGACCCCTAAGAGAGAAATAAAAAAAAAAAAAATTAATTTATTAAGAGATCTAAGGATTGGTTACCTATACACAAGAGACCAAAGATTGGGTTGACATAAAGTTTAAAATAAGGGACTAAATTCTATGATCGATTGCAAATAGCTTTTAATCAAGGTTATAAAATATCAAGGCTACCTACACATGGTATCTTCTCTCCCAAGCCAACAACGAAGCCATGTAACTCAAGCTCATCATAGTGGCGAGAAGAGGTTATCTTATGTAATAACCTAAAATTTCATAAAATAAATTAATTTGAAAACATGAAAATCTAAGCTCCAGTGCTACTACAGTCAATTAGTGAGCGCATCGGCACTCTGCTCTCTATTCTTCAATAACTCAGAAACTCCATGCAGCGCAACAGTGCTATGGTCTATAGTGCAGTGGTGCCAAACATTAAATAATATTTTTATATACATTGAATATTAAATATACCTCACCATAATCCACAAACCCCCAATTGTTGCCTTGTTGAAGAAGAAAGGAAGAGAGGGAGAGAGGGAGAGAGAGAGAGAGAGAGAGAGAGAGAGAGAGAGAGAGAGAGAGAGAGAGAGAGAAGAGATAAAGTCTTTTGGGGCTTTTTTCATCCATTGCTTATGTTACAAAAGTTATTGTGATCGTAGTAAGTGACCTTTACTGTACTTCTATTTTTAAAAGTTTTGAGTTTAGTTCATTTTCTCCTACCTGAAATTGGTAAAAATATAATTTCTCTCATTAAAACAAACTTTCATTGTATAACTATTGGTATGTGATAGACATCATTATTCTAAATATTTTTACCGATTTATATTAAAATTTAGTCTTGCATATATGACATTTTGTTTGAAATGGATAGAGAAAGACTGTATGTAAAATGATTAGAAGTTAATGTGCTAAATTTGAATAAGAGATATATGATAGTCATATGGTTATTGCTCATTATGCATAACATATATTTTGACATAATATATGCATATTGATGAGCACACTAAAGAGATGTATATGTTATGATAATTGCATATGGTGGTGTACATGATATTTGTTATTACGATATGCATGATTTAAAATACGTCTAAGAATAAGTAATATGAATGAACTGATACACTAGATGAGACAGATGAGATTGATACTGATATGATTGAAAAGACTGATGACTGATATATGATTGATATGGGACTGAAGATAGATGATATATAAGATCGATAATAAATAAGACAAATGACAGATAAGACAAATGATGAATAAGACAAATGATACAACAACAACAACATCAAGCCTTTATCCCACTACGTGGGGTCGGCTACATGAATCCTTTTTCTCCATTGTGTCCTATTAAAAGTCAAATTCTCGTTTAAATCTAACAAAGAAAGGTCATTCCTAATATTTTCTAACCAGGTCTTTTTAGGTCTACCCCTACCTTTCTTAACAAAAGTTAAATCTAATACCTCTACTCTCCTAACCGGGTCATCGCAAGGCCGCCGTTTTATGTGACCAAACCATCTAATGCGACTTTCTCTAATCTTATCTTCTACTGGAGCTACTCCAACCTTTTCACGTATATGCTCATTTCGTATCCTATCTCTAAGGGTAAAGCCACTCATCCACCTGAGCATCCTCATCTCTGCCACACTTAACTTAGTATTATGCTTCTCTTTTAAAGGCCAACATTCAGCACCATAAAGCATTGCAGGCCTCACTACCATCTTATAGAATTTTCCCTTAAGTTTGAGGGGTACATTTCTATCACATAACAAGCCCGATGCATTCCTCCACTTCAACCATCCAACTTGAATTCTGCTGATAATATCCCCATCTATTTCACCATCACTCTGAACAATAGATCCAAGATATCTAAAACGTGTACTCTTATTAATGACTTGATCGCCCAAAGTCACAAACCCCTCACTAGGTCTATTACTACTAAAATTACACTCCATATATTCCATTTTAGATCTACTCAAGCTAAAACCTTTAGACTCTAAGGCTGGCCTCCATAATTCAAGTTTACCTTCAACTCCCTCTCTAGTCTTATCAACAAGAAGAATATCATCAGCAAAAAGCATACACCAAGGTACATCCTCTTGCAAATGTCTAGTGAGAACATCCATGACTAAAGCAAAAAGATATGGGCTTAAGGCTGATCCTTGATGTAACCCAACCGAAATAGGGAAATACTTGGTCAATCCACCTTGTGTTTGAATACAAGTAATAGCTCCTGCATACATATCTTTAATGATTTGAATATAAGCATTATTGACTCCTTTCTTTTCAAGAACTCTCCATAGCACTTCTCTTGGAACTTTATCATATGCTTTTTCTAAATCAATAAATATCATATGTAGATCCTCCTTATTTTCTCTATATTTCTCCATCAAACCTCTTAATAAATGTATGGCTTCCATAGTCGACCTACCCGGCATGAATCCAAATTGATTTTGAGAAACATTAGTATCACGCCGCAACCTATGCTCCAAAACTCGCTCCCATAGTTTTAAAGTATGACACATTAACTTAATACCTCTATAATTCGCACAATCTTGTACATCACCTTTATTCTTAAAAATAGGAATTAACATACTCATTCTCCACTCATCTGGCATCTTCTTAGTCTTCAAAATAGTATTAAAAAGTTTAGTAAGCCATGAAATTCCTTCATCTCCTAAGCATTTACACACCTCTATTGGAATATCATCAGGTCCAACAGCTTTTCCACCATTCATTTTCTTTAAAGCCTCTCTAACTTCAGTTTTACTAATACGCCGATAAAAACATAAATCTTTATTTTCATCTAGGGTGCTAAGGTCACTATAGTCAATCTTATTTTCACAATCTTCATTAAAAAGTTTAGCAAAATATCTCATCCATCTTTGTTGAATATCATCTTCTAAGAAAAGTATTTTTTGATCTTCATCTTTAATACACTTCACTTGAACTAAATCCTTACTACTCCTATCTCTTTGTTTGGCTAACTTATACATATATCTTTCTCTCTCTTTAGTATCTAATCTATTATATAAATCACTAAAAGCTAATACCTTTGCATCGCATATTGCTTTCTTAGCATCCTTACGAGCCACTTTATATAATTCCCAATTATCAAAATTTTTAAAAATAAACCAATTTTTATAACAAAGCTTCTTATTTTTATTTTTTTCTTGCACATTAGGATTCCACCACCAACTATTTTTACTATTGGGAGCTTTTCCCTATGATACTCCAAGGACATCTTTTGCAATATTTTTAATATCACTAGCCACTTTTTCCCACATAATATTAGCATCCTCATGCACAGACAAAATCTTAAGATCTAAAATCTTATTTCCAAAAATATTTTTGTTAATATTCTTTAAATGCCCCCATTTAATCCTAGAAAATTGTTTTACTTTATTTTTTATTTTATGCCCCTTTATCTTAAAGTCCAAAACTAATAATCGATGTTGGGTACATAAATTTTCACTCGGAATAACTTTACAATCTTTGCAATCTAAACGATTTAATTTTCTAATAAGAAAATAGTCAATCTGGGTTGTATTATATCCATTTTTTTATAAGTGATGAGATGCTCATTTCTTTTCTTAAATAAGGTCGCAAATTAAAAAAATCATAAGCTAAACAAAAATCCAATATGGTCTTGCCACTTTCATTCGTCGTTCCAAATCCATGGCCACCATGAATGCTTTTAAAAAATCATCTACCTCTCTACCAACATGTCCATTTAAATCTCCTCCAATAAAAACTCTTTCTTCAAGAGGTATATTTTGTATTATTAATTTCTTCTAAGTCATTCCAAAAATTTAATTTAGAACTCATATCCCAAACCTACTTGAGGAGCATAAGCACTTATAATATTAACAATCTTATCATCAACAACAATCTTTAAAGCTATAATTCTATCTCCAATCCTATTAATTTTTATAACATTATCCTTTAAACTCTTATCTATAATAACACCTACACCATTTCTAGTACGACTCCTACCCGAATACCAAAGTTTAAATCCTAAACTATCAATTTCCTTAGCCTTATCTCCAACCCATTTAGTTTCCTGAATGCATAAAATATTTAACTTCCTATGAATCATAATATATATTAATTCCATTAATTTTCTTGTAAGGGAACCTATATTCCAAGTTCCTATCCTAATTTTAGTTTCATGGACTAGCTTCTTTGCCCACATCCGTCCTTGATGTGGGAACCCTTGCCTATTTAACACTGCACCCGGGCGCCGGTGCAGCGGCCCTTGCACACTTGTCACTGTATTCAGGCCATACAGCGCGTCGCTTCCAGGGGACGCCCTAGCATTAACACAATTTCTTAAGGGATTAATGTCATTATTGTTCGATAAGTTTTACGCTGGCTGTCGACTACCTAACGCAACCCTCCACTTTTCTCATCCAGGACTTGGGACCTGGCAACCACTGGCGGATCCACGTTGAAGCCAGGGTGGGCAAATGCCCACCCTCAAAAAATAAAAAAATGTATTAGAGGGAATATTTTTGATATTTTGAGAATATTTTTGGTATTTTGCCCCCCTCCAAAAATATTTTTTCCCTAAATTTATCAATCATAAACCTGTTTGCCCATCCGGCCAGTTCCGCTTTCGCGATTCTTTCTTCCCAATCGCATTCCCCGTTCAAGAGGCCCTTCTCCGTTGTCTTTCCATCACCTCCCTTCTCCGTTGTCTTTCCAAGGATTAGGCCATTCGTTGGAGTTTGTGGAATACCATAGCCGGACCTTTGGTTGTGAACCTCAATTTGAGATAAATCTGATTTCTGCATCTTTGAGGAATTTCCACAAGCACCTGGAGTGCAGAAACTTGTATGTAGAGGTTTGGTAGAGGCTGCAGTTGGAATTTCTAAACACCTGCAAGATGACACATTGACCCTATGCACTTCATGCTCAAGTTCTCTCTTAATTCAATAACAATCGTCACCATCATAACATGGAATTGTGGGATGAGCCGCACGCACCTGGGAGGCAACCGGCTGTTTGTGAATGACCGTTTCACGATTCATTTTAACGTCTGGAACGAAGACGTTGGGGCAGGATTCATTTGGAACCTCACAATTGGTCAAATCCATATCCTATGGAGAAGACCTGAACGTCCGAGCGAGTGAGACCGGAGTTCCAATTTTCTTCCAGGCTTAGGTATTGTATGATTTTGTTAGATTAGGAGCATTACATTTAGTTCATTTTTGTATATTATTCTTTTAAGTAAGAGTCTAGTGTCAACATAACATAACTTATATCATTATACTCTAATTTATATTATTAAAATAAATATTAAATTGAAAGATAAATGATAAAAAATTTCTCTTATAATTTTGATGGCATTATATCTGTTTAATTTTTTTTTTTAAAAAACTATTTTATTATTAATATTTGTTGTTGTTAATATTAATATTAATATTATTATTATTATTATTATTATTATTATTATTATTTATCATTATTATCATTGTCATTGTTTAATATTTTAATTAACTAAAATTTTGCCCACCCTGAAAACAAAAGCTGGATCCGCCCCTGCTGGCAACGGCAGTGTTAAATAAGACAAATGATAAATAAGATAAATAATAGATAAGATATATGATGGATAAGACATGTGATAATGAGATATATGATAGATAAGATCGATGATAAACGAGACTGATGACTTATGAGTGAAGAAATTGATGATATATAATGTTGATGAAATATAAGATTAATGATTAATGAGATTGATGATTGACGATCAATGAGATCAATTCCTATTGGGTTAGCCCCATGATTGATAGATACATGATACAATATACATGATATATAAGATACAAGATACATGATATGAGACAAATGATATACAAAAATATAATATACAATATGCACGATATATAAGACACAAAATACATAATATACAAGATATGCAAGGTACAAGATATAATATAATGAGATTGATTGATTGATGTGATTGATCAATGAGCTTGAATGATCGATAGAATTATAATAGAAATAAGATTGATCTTGTACTGATATGATACACAGTGTAATACTCATGACATGATATATGATTGATTTATTTGATATACATAATAAGTATTTTTTATGAATATGATTTATTGTGTATTTTTTTATTTTGTTCATTAATTTAAGTTGTGACTATTATTGACTTGTTGGATTTTTATACTCATTATATAATTTTTATATATTTTTAGATAAGAATAATTAGTGATTTGTGGAGTGAGATTGATCTGGGCAACATAATTAAGTTTCCTATCTGTTTTTGTTAGTTTTGCATTGTTGAACTTAAACTCAATCACTTAATCAAGCTCAAGTCGAAGGTGATTCAAATTCGGCTTGACTCAGAGTAGTTCACACCCCTAATTTATTCAATTGAGATTACGAAAATAAAAAAAAAAATTTTTTTTTGACACTTATTTAGGCAGATCTTTGATGTAAACATTAAGATACATTTGAGATTTCCCGTTCAACTGTCTATAAATATAATTATATAATTATAATGATAAAAAATTAATTATTATAAAGAATTATTTTTGTTAAAAATTAAATATCAATTTTCATATGACTATCACACTCAAATAAATCTGATTATTAAAAACTCAGTTACATCACAAATAAAAGAAAAAAATTGTTGCTGAACAAAATATGATAATTCTCTGAAATTAAAAAAAAAAAAAAAAAAAAAAACTTCCCCAAACGAACTTTAAATCTCTAATACAATAACTGCAAGAAAGATGAACAGAAAATAATAATTAGTCACTATACTGATATTGAATTAAAATTCCTAATGTGAAAAAAAAAATCCAAAACTTACAGTCTGAGTCAGTTTTATCCCATTTAAATCTTCTTCCTTCCTTCTGTTCACTCTTCTCCATGCCATCTACCTCCTCACTCAGTTTATTTTCCAAGTATTTCTTCACTGCCACTGCTGCAGAACAATAATATTTGAAATTGTCAAAAATATACAAGTTGAAAGAATGTCAAACATACAAAGCTAAGTAGCAACTCTCTCAACATCTTCAGGTATCAATTTCAGATCTAGTGGGAAATAGCATCCTCTCTTTTACTTCTCTGCGCATTGGTGCCCCCCTTGTCATGCCTTTCTTCTCCATCTCATTGAAGTGTACAACAAAATCAAAGAAAAAGATGATGCTTTTGAGATCATCTTCATCTCAAGCGATGAGGATGAGGAGTCTTTCGATGATTATATGGGAACATGAATGGAAACAAGATAAAAGATGATGATGACGATATTGTGAATGTTAAGGATGGACATGAATCTCTTCCTAGAGATTTTAAACAAGAATTACAATTAGGAGATGTTAATGATGGTGTTGAGGAGAAGGAAGAGAAGGAAAGTAAGATAGAAAATGGTGATGAGAATAAAAATGTTGTTGAGGACAAGGAGAACGAAGGAGAAGAACATCATAATGAGACAGATGCGGAGGAGGATGATGAAGATGGTCCTAGCATGGAGAGATTATTCTATGCGGACACCGGACACAGCTTACCGTCCAGAGGTCAATAAGGTGCAACACGTCAGCCAGTACTGAGCAATACCAAGCTCATCACCGAGCCACGGAACCAAGTAGGGGTGACGTGGCGCATTTTCATTGGGCTCTTGACGGCGTTCGACATCCGCACATAATAATTCATCCCTTGGGCATGAGAGGGTATGTTTGTAAAATTGTAATACAAGAGATAGAAAGGGCTCCGACTCATTTCAAGAATCTCTCTTTACTTGTAAGTTATATAAATAGTTGGTTTCTGCGGTCGATGTAAAATTATAAATGGTCTGATGTTTTCTGTGTTATGTTTTCGACTAGCAGTAGCTGTAAGTCTTCCTATTTGTGATGTATGTATTCCTAGCTGTTGATTTATTAGCGCAAGCCTTAAACACTGTTTAGCTTAATCGCTTCTACCTTTTTCACTTTATTAGTCATTACACCAATCACATGTATACACGTGTAATACCTTGTAATAGACTTTATATATAGGTTGTAACTGTTCACCGCATTATCAAATAACAATAATCATTTTCTCATCCTTCGTTCTCTGCTCCGGTGATCACCGGAATCTGGTTTCTTCATGGTATCAGACGCGGGCATCTTCTGAGACCCTTCTTCTCATGGCTTCCTCCACCTCTGCTGCCCCATCCTCTCGTACGACGATGACCATCGGTGATACCTCTGATAAACCTCGTCTCTATCCTTCTCTAAAATTTCTTATCTCAAACCTCAAATCTCTTGTTCCTCATCAATTGTCCATGGACAACTATCCTATCTGGCGAAATCAAATTGTCAAAATCTTTAAGGCAAACGATTTCGAATCATTTCTTGAACCTCCGCTTCAAACCTTTACCGATCAAGATCCTCTGGATCACGAATCTGACGCATACAAATGGCGTCTCACGGACAGTAATCTTGCTGCTGCGATCTCTTCTACAATTTCAGCTACCGTTATTCCCTATGTTATGCATCTCGAGTCCTGTCATGAAATCTGGACTGCTCTTCAGATTCGGTTCCAATCGGCTAACAGGTCCAAAGTAATGCAGCTCAAAAACGAGTTACAGAACATCTCCATGCGAAACCTGTCAATGCAAGAGTATCTCATGGAAATCAAGAAAACTGTTGATCTCATTATATCTGCCGGCTACAATCTTGACACTGAAGACATCATTCTTCACATTCTCAACGGGCTACCGCCGCCATATCAATCCTTTAAAACGGCAATTCGTACTTTACAAACTCCTCTGTCTCTTGACAGTTTGTACGCCATGCTCGTTAGCGAAGAAATTCATCTTCGACAGGACTCCCAACGCTTCTCCACGGTTACAGATACACAAACTGCTCTCTATACAAATCGTGGACGTGGTCGTCGTGGACGCAGTCGGCCACCTCAATCTATCAATTCGGGTACAAAAACCAACTCCAAATCGTCACTTATATGTCAAATTTGCACTAAGCGCGGCCATTCCGCGGAAGTCTGCTGGCATCGTCACAACCCGAATTTCATCACACCATTGGCTCAGCCAGCTACCAACGGTCAAGCTCTTCTTGTTACTGCCGATTCGCCATCCTCCGAATGGTATCTTGACTCGGGTGCGTCATCTCATATGACTCACGGTCACGAAAATCTTGCTCAATCCACGGCTTATCAAGGTTCCGAACATGTCACGGTGGGGGACGGAAGATCAATTCCCATAGCTCATTCCGACACGGGAATTCTTCCTACCCCCGAGCGTAAGTTGTTCTTGTCTCAACTTCTTCATATACCCGACATTTCTCACAACTTAATTTCAATTTCCTAGCTCGTTACTGAGAATAATATTGCAATTATTTTTGAACCTAACGGATATTCTCTGAAAGATCTGCAGACTAATAGGATCTTACTTCAAGGACATTGCAAAAATGGTCTCTATCCCATTTCAATCCAGAAATCGACGGATCGCAATATGGCTCTGGTCTCTAGCAAATCCGCTAGCATCAACTGGCATGAAAAATTGGGACATCCTCATCAAAGAATTTTGACTCAAATCTCCAAAGCAAATCATTCTTTACGCATTAATGTCAAGTCTGTTAACTGTACCTCGTGTAATCTCTGTAAAAGTCATAAACTGTGTTTTTCCTCTTCTGTTTCTAGAACTGTGCATCCGCTTGCTATGCTTCATGCTGATGTCTGGGGACCTTCCCCTGTTTTGTCCATTCAAGGCTTTCGCTATTACCTGCTCATCGTCGATGATTTTTCTCGATACACTTGGATTTTTCCTTTTATCTTCAAATCTGAAGTTACTTCTATTTTCATTAACTTTATTAACTTTATTGAAAAACAAACTTTAAGCTCTGTTCAGGTAACTAGAACTGACGGTGGAACCGAATTTGTAAATCATGAATTTACATCGTTTCTGCGCAGTAAAGGAATACAACATCAGTTGTCCTGCCCCTACACGCCCGAACAGAATGGTGTTGCTGAACGCAAACACCGCCATCTTATGAGACAGCCCGAACGTTATTACACACTGCATCTATGTCGCCGAACTACTGGCCAGACGCTGTACTCACGGCCGCCTATCTTATCAATCGTATGCCTACGTCTAATACTAACTACGTTTCACCTATTCGGCGTATGTTCAACTCCGAGCCAGACTACACTCGTCTTCATACATTCGGGTGTGAATGCTTCCCTTTACTCCCGAAGCATCTCCGGCACAAGCTTCAACCAAACGCAATGTCGTGTGTATTTCTGGGTTATACAAGTGATCAAAAAGGCTACAAATGCCTCGACCATAAAACTAACAAAATCATAATTTCACGTCACGTTAATTTTAATGAACATTCGTTTCCTTTTCTATCTGCTATTCCGTCTTCGGCGTCTACTAATACTGATGTTCCTCCGTCATTTCTAACTCCTACTCTTACCGTGCAGCATGCTCCCTCGCACTTTGTTTCTCAGAATACAAACTCTTCTGCAACACTACCTGTCAACAACGATTCTACACAATCAGTCAATACTAGCATGGATCAAACATCAAATGTTTCCTCTAGTTCTCCATCTTTACACTCTAATATCCAAAGACATCCAATGATCACTCGTACCAAAACAGGGTCACTCAAGCCAACTGTGCGTCTCAACTTGCTTCATACAACCTCTTCTCACTCGGATCCAACCAGCTATAATGAAGCAAATAAAATGCTAGAATGGCGTAAGGCAATGGCTGCCGAATTCCTTGCTTTACAAAAACAAGAAACCTGGCAGCTTGTTCCAGCCCCCATCAACAAGCAAATTCTTGGATGCAAATGGACGTTTCGAACGAAACTTCACGCAGATGGGTCTATTGCTCGATATAAAGCACGATTGGTTGCCTTAGGAAATCAACAAGAATATGGCCTAGACTACGTTGAGACGTTCAGCCCGGTTGCAAAATTACCTACCATACGTGTCTTGTTTACTGTTGCTCTTTATCACGATTGGAAGATCCATCAACTCGACGTCGAGAATGCATTTCTGCACGGTGACATCCAAGAAACTGTGTACATGCGCCAACCAAAAGGTTTTGAAGATCCGGCCAATCCTCACCACGTCTGTCTTCTCCAGAAAGCCATATACGGCTTAAAGCAAGCTCCACGGCAGTGGTATACGACTTTTTGCAATCACCTGCTCAAGCTCGGGTTCGTACCAAGCAAAGCAGATCCTTCTTTGCTCATTCTTCACAAAGGAAATACAACTCTATTTCTCCTCGTTTACGTGGATGACATTCTTCTTACCGGAAATGATGAAGGTGCTATCTCTAGTTTTTTCTTCAACAACTCAACAGCACATTTGCGCTCAAACATCTCGGCTCCGCACACCATTTCTTAGGCATTCGCATTCAACACAAGCAAGATAAGTATTTTCTTTCACAAGAAAAACATACGCTGCCTCTATAATTCATCAAGCTAATCTTGCAAATTGCAATCCTACAGCGAATCCATCATGTACGAAGTTACCAGCTAATATCAATAGTCCTTCCTCTACTACGACGGATCCTTCGGTCTATCGGCAAATCACAGGCGCACTTCAGTACCTTACCATTACTCGACCCGACATCGCTTATGCTGTCAACACTCTATCACAACATATGCATTCTCCTCAGGATTCTCACTTCTTCCTTCTCAAGCGTCTTCTACGATACCTTAAAGGGACGATAGCCTATGGCTTACCGATCACAAAATCTGATCTACGTCTCACCACTTACTCGGACGCTGACTGGGCCAGCGATCCGGTTACTAGAAAATCCACTTCCGGATATTGTACGTTTCTCGGTCGCACATTACTGTCCTGGACTGTTAAAAAGCAGACTACTGTCTCTCGCTCCTCAACTGAATCGGAATACAGGGCGCTCACTGCTGCGACGGCGGACACTCTCTGGCTCAAACGCTTGCTCGCTGATTTCTTCATTTCTCACGACTTTCCCGTGGATCTTCACTGCGACAACACCTCTGCCATTGCCTTAGCTCAAAATCCTGTATATCATGCCCGAACTAAACATATCGAAATTGATCATCGTTTTCTTCGGGAACATATCTCCTCTGGGCATCTTCGGCTAATCCCTATCAAAACCGAAGATCAAATCGCTGATATCTTTACAAAACCTCTCTCAACGCCGCGGTTCAAATTTCTTAGAGACAAGCTCACCATCGTCTCTGATCCGTTCGCTTGAGGGGGGATATTAGCGCAAGCCTTAAACACTGTTTAGCTTAATCGCTTCTACCTTTTTCACTTTATTAGTCATTACACCAATCACATGTATACATGTGTAATACCTTGTAATAGACTTTATATATAGGTTGTAACTGTTCACCGCATTATCAAATAACAATAATCATTTTCTCATCCTTCGTTCTCTGCTCCGGTGATCACCGGAATCTGATTTCTTCATGATTGATTTTAACTTATTTCTGCAGTATTGGGTCTTCAAAAAGTAGGTGAGAATATCATTTAATCATGTGACATGCCATTGCCATTGATTAGATAAGCACAGCACTTATGGTCTACTTTTTCTCATATTCAATGGTTCCATTTATGATTTTGATGATGATATTTTTCTCCTATGTTGTACAGGCCATTGTCTTTTTTTAATCATATTATCTGTAATTCTATTCTTTGCAGTTGAGATTTGAGATTTCTATGATTGCTTCAATTTTTAAAATGAAGTTGGTACAATTGGGGTAGTACCATGCTAACTGAATGATTTGAGGACAATAATGAAGAATTAAGTTTGTTGATCAGTCGAAGTAAGTGATAATTATCAAGCTTGATTTGTGAAACCCCTCAAGTAAAAAAAATTAAACTCTTATACATCGAGACGCTTTTTGGTGTAATGATTGGAGTTTTATTAAGAAACTCTGCAGTTAAGCGCACTCATCCTGGAGCAATTCTGGGATGGGTGAAATACTGGAAAGTTATAGCAATATGGCAAAACCGTAAGGCTCTTAGGTCAAAGCTGACAATATCTCGAAAGTTAAGAGTTTGTACTGTTACATGATTCTTGATTGTTCAACTGCAATTTTACTTGAGCATGATTACCATGTTTGATTCTTGATATATATATATATAATTCTTGATGAGAAGAGGCGAGATGATACTGACATGAAAGCATATTTATTCTAGGGGTGTAATTGAGTCAAAGTGAGTTAGTTTAGAGTTAATTCGACAAAGACTTGTGAGTTGAGTTCGATGAACTAAGAAGTCTAAGTTTTAGTTTATGCTGACTTGACTAGTCAACTCGTGCGATAGCTCATTTAAAAAATCTAGTTGAGCGATAGCTCATTTAAAAAATCTAGTATAAAATACACTCAAGCTATTCAAATATTTAATAGGTTTGTTATAAATTTAATTAAAAATATTTAAAAATTATATTTCTTTTCTTTATTTTAAGTGAATTCTTATCATTTTTCATTATATTTTTATTCTTTTTATTATGTTTTTATAATAATTGCTTGAATTAGAATTATTTTCTTTATTTTATAGTAAATGTGCTGATTCGTGAGCTGACTTAAATTGTAGAATTAAGTTTAAACATGAACTTAAACTCAATCACTTAATCAAGCTCAAGTCGAAGGTGACTCAAATTCGGCTTGACTCAGAGTAGTTCACACCCCTAATTTATTCAATTGAGATTACGAAAAAAAAAAAATTTTGACACTTATTTAGGCAGATCTTTGATGTAAACATTAAGGTACATTTGAGATTTCCCGTTCAACTGTCTATAAATATAATTATATAATTATAATGATAAAAAATTAATTATTATAAAGAATTACTTTTGTTAAAAATTAAATATCAATTTTCATATGACTATCACACTCAAATAAATCTGATTATTAAAAACTCAGTTACATCACAAATAAAAGAAAAAAATTGTTGCTGAACAAAATATGATAATTCTCTGAAATAAAAAAAAAATAAAAAAAACTTCCCCAGACGAACTTTAAATCTCTAATACAATAACTGCAAGAAAGATGAACAGAAAATAATAATTAGTCACTATACTGATATTGAATTAAAATTCCTAATGTGAAAAAAAAAATCCAAAACTTACAGTCTGAGTCAGTTTTATCCCATTTAAATCTTCTTCCTTCCTTCTCTTCACTCTTCTCCTTGCCATCTACCTCCTCACTCAGTTTATTTTCCAAGTATTTCTTCACTGCCACTGCTGCAGAACTCTGTGGAAATATTTTCTTGTAGACTATAATTCTCAGTAGCTGCAAAGAAAGCAAAATAAACAGAGAAAATTCATTAATTATTCAAATAGGAAATAATCTATCATCTTTTCCAATCAATCCAGCTACCTTCTCCATGCTGGAAACAATGATGGGATCTCTTAAGCTTGTCGCTGGAGCAAATCCACTCTTACAAACAAATATTTTCTTCAGAAGAAAACAGATAGATTTCTGCTTGATTGTACTGCGGTTTTGTGCTAACAAGTCTCGAGCTTTCCTTAGAATGATCATGCTATTAGGCGAGAGATCGCCATTATCTCCTCCTTCCTCTATTTCTTCAAGCTGGTGAAGATTTGATGGGCAGTTTAAGAGCTTATTTAGAGGAAGATTGGCCTTCTCCTTGCTTGTTTCTGAGCCATTATTGCAGGATTTCGATTTGCTTTTAAGAAGTTTGGTAAGTTCTTTCTGTAGTTTCATCACTTCATCAATTGTGAAGTCTGATATGTCATTTGTTGAATGCGAGCTTTGTGTGGGATGAGAATGGATTTGTTCTTCCTCTCTCAGAAAAGAGCTTCTTAACGTACCTATCGCAAGCAATCCGTGTGACCAGTCAATGTATTCATCATTGTGAGCCTCTGGTTCTGGAGGATCTGTAAATAAATTAAAATAGGAAAATTTTCCTTTAGCTCACTAAAAAGGATAGACTATGTAAAATAAGGGAAAAGTGAATCTTAGGTCTTGTTTGGGATGGCTTTCTTACTGTTTCTTAAAATAACTTTTTAATATAAACATTAAAATTTTTGTACTAAAAAGTTATTTAAGAAGCAGTTAGAAAATCGTCCCAAACAAAGCCTTAGAGGCAAAGTTTGGACCTAATTACATTGGTGACCCACCATTTTACAAAAGTAGTAATGGATGATGGACTCTATTAGAAAATAGTGAAAGTATATAAATAAACTCAGTGTAAATAGTTGTGGTAAGTGAGTTAGTTGACAACTAAGCGGTTGAATTTTAGATTGAGAGTGAATATCTTTGATAACATTACCGTTGATAGGTCTCAAGTTCTCGATGGGAAAAGTGGAGGGTTGTATTAGGTAGTCATTAGCCGGCGTAAAACTTGTCGAATAATCATGACATGAATCCTTTAAATAGAAAAAAAATTCATGTAGCCGACCCCACGTATTGGGGCAAAGGCTTGATGTTGTTGTTGTTGTAGTGAATATCTTTGATGAATTCTATTCGCAAGCACATTTAATCATCAAGTAATTATGATCTACAAGTGAATACTTTTATGAGTTGCCGACTTCGTAAGCCCCTTAGATGAGTTTTATATATTGGAACTAAGGGCCGAGTTGAATTCATATACCTCGTGGTCAACTTGGTTAGATACAACTCTAGGCAAATATTTGTTTTGGGCAACTTAGGCTTCGTTTGGGATGGCTTATTTAGTGCTTCTTAAAACGGAGTTCTAGTACAAAAATTCAAAATTTTGAACTAGAACTCCATTTTAAAAAGTAGTAAAAAAGCTGTCCCAAACGAAGCCTTAGTCTTTGTTTGGGATAGTTTTTTGCCTCTAAAAAGATGCTTTATAAAGCAGTAAGAAAGTCGTCTCCAATGAGACCTTGAAGGTTTGGCAAGTTACAATTTGTTGGTAACTTAGGCTTTGTTTGGAATGGCTTTCTTTATGCTTCTTAAAGCAACTTTCTAATATAAAAATTTAATTTATGTACTAGAAAGCTGCTTTGTGAAGCAGTAAGAAAGTGGTCCCAAACGAAACCTTATGCCTTGTTTGGGATGGCTTTCTTCCTGCTTCTTAAAACAACTTTTTAGTATAAAAATTAAATTTTTTGGGCTAAAATGTTGTTTTAAAAAGCAACAACAAGAAAGCCGCCCTAAATGAAGGCTTAAACTGATTCAAAATCAATGACTTGTTGAACTCGATTCAGTATCTTACGAAGATTTGTTCAATCTCATTTTAATACATCTAAGTATAAAAAACCACATTATTAAAAAAAATTAACAAGGAAAATTGATCTACAATAAAGATAATTACTGTTCAAGAATCTAGGCCCACCCTCTATTATTATTGCCTTAATTGATTATCACAAATAATTGCGTTATAAAACTCCCAACTTGTATGCTTCAAAGCAGAGCTATTCAAAACACGTTTGTGACTGTACTTTAGAAGCTTTCAGAAGCTTAAAGAGCTCCTTTATTATATCTCCTTGCTTTTCCCGATATTGTAATCTTCAAGAACTTAGTGCAGTTTTTTAATCACTTTTTGAATTTGTGTAAAATGTTTTCAGAATATTTTTATTTTCAAGCAACTTTCATATAGTTCTAACATAAAACTCTAATAATTATGTCATAAATTATCTAACAGTTATATAAATAATAAAAACTTTGTTCTAAAATTCGAGTATAAATTATTTGACCACTCTTATTTTAAGTCTTAGGCTTCGTTACGAAGCTTTTTAGTATCAAAAATTTCAGTTACAAAAATTTTTGTACTAAAAAAATGATTTAAAAAACAGTAAGAAAGCTATCCCAAGTGAAGTCTTAGGCCTCGTTTGGGGCGGCTTTCTTAATGTTTCTTAAAACAACTTTCTAGCTTTAAGAAGCAGTAAGAAAACCGTCCCAAACGAGTCTAGAAAGTTGTTTTAAGAAGCAGTAAGAAAGCTACCCCAAACGAAACCTTAATTTTGCATTAATACTCAAAATTCTTTAAACTAATTTGACAAGACAAATACAGATAATTTGTTTCAACAAAATAAGAAAAATCTGTCAGATTTTTCTTTTTTTTATCCAAAAAAGGAAAGCATCAATGTTCAAATCAAAATCATCAGCCACCAAACACAAAAAAAAAAAGAAAAAAAATGCAGAATTGATGTTCTTAATCAAATCCTGCAGATTCCCTTCGCACTAATTATCTCTCCCCACAAACACAAAATGGTGTTAAGAAAGGAAAATGAAGAAAAAAAAAAAATGCTGCAACTGAATTGTCATGAAAAATATGAAAGAAAACATTAGACTAAATGAAATCTCTCATGAATCTTTCCATGAAATTCAGTTAGGAAAAACACTTACAGAGAGAAGAGAAGTCGCCCTCTTCGAATCTCTTCTTCTCAAGCTTTCCATTAAGCCTTTTTTGAACCCAATTCAAGATCTGCAAACCCAACACAGAGAAACAGAGCTAAGTAGAAGATCAATTTCAAGTTGTTCTACTTCTCAAAGCATATAGTAACATAGAAATTCAGCTATAATCCAAAATTTATCACACGTGAACTGCACTATCCAAACTCTTACTCTCATTTTCCAATTGTCAGAGAGAGGAAGAGAGAGAGACAAAGAGAGGAAGAGAGAGAGAGAGAGAGATAAGGAGGTGTTGTGTTGTGAAGCCTAATTATTTTATTCTAAGAAGAAACCACATTACTTAGATTTAATCACGGATTATTTTAGGAATTTGATTAAGGGTCTTTTACAAAGTTTATATTATTTTTTATTGTACTATTGATGTTTAACTCATGAGCATCGATGTTGATATCATAATTCTGATATGATATGTGATATTGTGGAAGTTGGCTTAAATTTTTTCTTATTTTTATATTGGTAGTTGAATAAAAAAGAGCTGACAATGATAGATGGCTGAGGTGAATGATCATTAAGTATTTGATTTAGGCTTCGTTTGGGGTGACTTTTTATTGCTTTTTAAAACAAATTTTTAATACAAAAATTTTAATTTTTTAACTAAAGCTATGTTTTAAAAAACAATAAAAAAGTTGTCCGAAATGGAGCCTTAATCAAAGCACATTGGAGCTTTCTTTCAAGAATTTCCGGGCCCTCTCTCAATTTGTGAATATATAAGGATCATTTATGGCTTGGAAGTTTAGTTTTATATTTTGATTGATTAAGGCCTTTGGCTAGGATATCTGCGGTCCGAAGTTTTGTTGGATTGTGCTATACTTAAATAGTCTCTTAAACTAAATTTTGTTCTACAAAATGTCTATCAATTTCAATATGTTTTGTTATATCATTGTATCCATCTTTTGACAAAAAATCTATTGAAAATTCACCATAAACATATACCAAGGAAAAAAAAAAATCATCTCCTGTCAATTATTCTGCAATATTACTTAAAACTAGTAGAAAATACTTAAAAAATTTCAATTAGCCTAATATTTCAACATTGTCATAGAAATATTAATCAAATATTAATTACATTATCCTCAAACTGTTCTCAAACACTACAATAGTTCTAAAAGTACCAAATAGTTCTATAATAATCTTACAATTCTTTAAACATTAAAAAAAATAAAATATTTACAACCACATACACTCTACTCTGAATATGTATCCTCACTCTTATCTAGTGATGCATGCTATTTTTTACTGAATTGCTCCCTGATTCCCTAAAACTCCTCTAGTATCTAACTTTACTACATTTCCATGCCAGCTTATGATTTTTGAACTTACTCTAGCTCAGCTGTCAAGGCTGCCACCTATTGGCTAACCGACCCCTCTTAACTGCCAGTTAAGAAGCTTGAAGAACCAGAGGATTGTCCTATGAATGCTTTGGCCTATGAGCCTAATTCATAAACTCTCCCATTCTACATTCCTTTTACTATCTATGACCATATGCGGTAGTCAAAATAATATGTTGATCCCACAAATAATCCCTCACTAACTGCAGTTAGGCTCTCTCAAAGCTGCATATACTCCTTTTAGAAAAGATACATCAGAATAATCATTATATATGTGTCACTAAAAATATTTCTATTAATATTCAAAACTTAGAGACTCACAAAGGCCCTCCTCACCTTCTTGCTCACTTGTCTACCCACTGTTGATTCTCCTGATGTTGGTGGGTGCAAATGTGCAACTTAACAGTAGTGGATTCTCTATCAAATTCATGAAAAAAAATGGGAAAAGGGAATGTTAATAAGATCGGACAATTATGAATGGGTGAGTTCATTTTATGTAATTTTCTACATTCAAACTTATTTTACAGAAATTTTAGAGCTTCTAACTCCATAACATTTTCTTTCTCCCTCTAGTTAGGTTTTGTTTGGGACAACTTTAGACCAATATTTTTTCTTTGCTTTCAGGAGATTTTGATACTAAAAAATAGTTTTATAAAGCACTAAAATAGCCATCCCAAACGAAGCCAGCATACTTATTCATCTTGACCCAAATCTATAAATATGATTTTTTACAGTTTCTCTCTCTAAGTTCAACTTCGCTCCCATTGCTTTTCACACATATAATAATAAAATTATTTAATTTAGTCAATTTTTGCATTATAAAATTTATTTTAAAAAAAAAAATTAGCATTAAAAATTATAGAAAAATATCAATAAAATAACACATTTTATTTAATTTTTTTTTGTAAAATCGGTTTGCAAAACTTACACCTTATGGTTCTAAAATTTTCACTTGTAGAGACATGTGTCAATTTCTTAAGGATTTTCGCTAATACTAAAAATTACGGAAAAATTTAGTGCAATTAAAACACACTAATCTCTATCTTATGACTACGACGATTTTCAAAATTAACTAATGACTCTTTAAAAATTTATTTTCTTGGGTCAAAATATGGACTACTATACTCGCAATGCGAGCAAATGGGGGAATGGCGAACGACAATAATCTCGATCGAGGTGGAGGAATCACAATGTGAATGGAGTGTTAATGAAAATGTTGGAGATGGAGGAGCATGTTGTGGGCGTTTGTTTCCCATGAGAATATAGTGAAATAGCTTTTTTGCATGAAATAGCTGAAGAAGAGATGAAACAGTAGAAACAGGGCCTTTACCATTGGATTTCCGACAACGATTTCTGGCAGAAATACCACTACCATACTTAAAACCGGTGAAAGTTCCGTTGGAAATGACTTTAAGGAAGCCGTCATAAAATCTGCTGGTATTTCCATCCATGTTTGCGACGATTGATTTTCCTCCAAAAAAATCCATCGAAAATAGCAATATTTTCCTATAGTGTAAGCAACTAAAATGATCTAAATTCAACTCAAATGTAGGGTTGTCAATGTTTAACATGACACAAAAATCCGACACGAATCGTTCCCAAAAATTCCGGGCTAGGGTTGTAAAATCCCTCCGAAGCTGATTTTTTTTAGTGTTGTTAGTCCGGACGAACTGAATTTAGTACGGGACGAACTGAAGAAAATTGTGAAGAATCTGTCAATTTCGTCTGGACGATCCTATAAGGGTCGGGACGAACCGTCGGGACGAACCGAACAGAGAGCATCGTCCAGGGACGAAACAAATTGGAATTAATTTTCATGTGTACGATCCGTGTCCAGAGGAGTTCGTGCCGGGACGATCTGGGCATCGTCCTGGACGATCTTGCTTGATAAATTGAGGATTTGAGATATTTTGAGATATTTTTGGAAGAGAGAGAAAAGGCAGGAGAGAGAAAAGGAAGGAAAGAGAAAGAAGAAGCTGGGTTTTGGAGCCCGCGGAGCGCTTTTTGTCCGACGACGCAGTTGGAAGATTTGTTTGTCTCGCAGTAAGGACTCCGAATCCTATTTCTGATTTCCAAAATTTCGAGTTTTGATATTTATGTGCTCAGATTTGTGTTTCCGTTGCCGAAAAACGCGCATAATTTTGTATTGACGAAAGTTTTACCGCATAACTTTTGATATTATGATATAATTTTTTTACACGATTTGAGTATTTTATGTAAAGTTTCTACCGGTTATTTTGAGTTCTGTGCTATATTTATCGAATATAAAATTATCAGGATGTTGGAAATTATTGCTTCAGTATAAGTAAAGCTTTGAAACGTTGTTTTATTCGATTTATGGTAATTTGGTAATTTTCGGGAACAGTGCATGTTGAAACGACGTCTGTCTACTATACGATATTTTAAGAGGTTTTTCTGCATGATTGCAATACATTATTGATTGCAATAAGGTAAATTGTATTTATTGATTGCAATACTTTATTGATATGCATACGAATGTGAATGTATGATTGAATTATTGTTATTGTTACTGAAAAATAAGTGAAGACTGGTTGAACCGTTGGTTGGAGATTGACTTTACCTGTACAGGATGGTGGGCCGACGGGCTTTCCTTTAAAAAGGGTTTGGCGATATCCTCTATTGATCATTGATATAACGATTGGGATGTCACAAGGGTAAACCCAGACCCGAAACTGGTCGAGTTCGGGTTCAATAAAATGATAAATCGACCCGTTTCAAAAATTCGGTCAAATTTGGGTTGACCTAGAAATCCAAAACTGACCCGTTTTCACTCGGAAACCTGAGATTGACCCGTTTTAAACCAAAAATTAGAGAGTGGCCTATTTTTTTTACTCGAAAACTAGTAATTTTTGGTCGCCCCTAGTCATTAGGGTCGTGTCGAGTTGACTCGGACCCAAAGGTCCAAAAAAACTGACACGTTCGCAAAAATGGGTCGGTTCGAGTTGAACCTGTAATATCAAAATCTGCTCCAGGATCATCCAGGACGATCTGGGATAGTCCTGGGACGATCAGTTGAGAATTTGCTCCAGAATTTGCCCAGATTTGCTCCAGGTGTTTTTCTGTAGGCATCGTCCAGGCCGATTGAGGCATCGGCCAGGCAGATGTGCACTGTTCAAAATATCGGCCGGAGAATAGTCCTGGGAACCGTCCAGGAAGATCAAATTTGGTCTGATCGTCCTGGGATGATCTGGCGATCGGCCGGGCCGATCTGAGTATTATAAAGCTGAAATCAGTCATTTTGAAGAGAGAAAAAAATCAGAAATTAAAATAAAAATATCTTGAGGAGAGAGAAAGTCGAGAGAAATCATGGAAAAGTGGATTTTCGGGCGACGCGGAGCTGTTTTCGTCCGAAGAGACTGTTCAGGAAATTGCTGTACGCAAGGTAAGGCACATTCCGCCTTTCTCAATTTTCAGAACCGTCGTGTTTGGCGGTATTTTCTGTCTGGATTTTGTTTCCGTTAGCGATTTTCGTTCGTATCTTTTGATTGGTTCAGTTTTTACTGCGTAACTTTTTGTATATTGTTACCGTGCCGGGTGTGCACGTTTTGACTATATTTTGAATATTTTTGTCCGGGTATTTTTGATTCGACGGAGTTTTTAGTCGACTGGATTTTTCTGTGTAATTGAAAATCGTCTGTGCAGTAGAATAAATGTTCTGAAATGTTATTATCTACATTCTGTACGAATTTGGTAAATTGTAATTTTCAGGAAAAAATTTGTGTAAATTCCGTATACTACCGTTGTGCTGCCCGATTTTTGTCTGATTTCTGATTTTGTCTGGATTTCTCTGAATTGATATGCTATTTGTATATGCTATACAAAGGGAGTTATAAGGGGCCTGGATCCTATGAGATTCAGTTAGTGTCTGGGAAATCTGAAATGAGCTCAATCTGAATTTTGTTCTGTTCTGGATCAGAGGAAATCTGTTTAATTGCTATAAGCACTATATATGTATTCTGGTGCGATAAGCACATCTGTTCTGGTGCCGTGAGCACAAAGGGAGACATAAGGGGCCTGGATCCTATGAGATTCAGTCAGTGTCAGGGAATTTAGCTATAATTATATATCTGATATCTGATATCTGTTTGTTCTGATCTGTTCCGTTCTGATCTGTTTCTTATTTGATATAGTTCCGATCTGATTTTGATTTGATATGTCCGTATCTGTTCTGATTTGATCTGTTTTGTTATGAACTGTCCGATTATGATTTCTGTACGAAGATTCCGATATCTGTCTGATTCTGTTTTAGTTTCTGATTTGGATTTGGGTCTGATGTGTTTGGTTTTGGATTCTGGAAGTTTTGATTGGAGGTTTGTTGCTTTGCTGAGCTGTTGAGCTCACTCTCGTTTTCTGGTGGTTTTCAGGTTCTGGGAAAGGGAAGGAAGTCCAGGACTAGAGTTCAGAGTCCGATCTGTGATAGATACTTTTGTACTTTTGATTTTTGTACGGTCATGACTTTTCTTCTGTATTTCTTCGGTTAGCCATGTACCGTATTTGTAGATGATTGTTTTGAGGAAAAGAAAGAAAAATATAGATGATTTGTTCCGCTGCATTTGATGATTCATAGTAGCTCTGGTCTGTTCTGTGTGTTGGTTTTTGAGTTGAAATAATTTGAAAGATTTAGCTCAGTAAGCAAATTCCAAAGCCAGATCCTGGTCAGTCAGTTTGTTCGTTTCCGTGCCGCGACCCGGTGCGAGCGGGATCCGTCCCGGATCGGGTCGGGTCGTGACAGAACCGAATAGTGCCGGGTCAGTTTCAGATTTGACCCGAACCCGACCTGTAACCCAAAATTGACACCCTACTCAAATGAGTGCCATCCTAATACAAATCCTCATTCAAATAGAAGTAAGAATCCATTGCATCGTACCTTCCCCTCATATCATAATTAATTAATAAAACAGTCCAAACATTAAATAAGATCACATCAATCATTCTTTAATAATATACTGTGCGGGAATACGGGATTTAATAAATATAAAATATTTTCATTCAAATAAAATATTTTCTCATTCATAAAATATATCCGGACAAATTAGTTGGAGTAGAAGAAGGATTATCTCCTAAAAAGTTCAAAGCAATCAAGTTTCCAATAACAAAGCTGTCACCGATGAAGGTCGTAGAAGGCTGTGGAAACAGATGGGACAGCCACATAAAATGTTTAGTTTTTTTTTTATTAATTTAAACAAAAAAAGTTCTATTTTAGTGCTTTTATAATAATATCAATTAAGGATTTTACACAAAAATTATTTAAGAAATAGTAAAAAAATCATCTCGAACGAAAAAAATTTTAGAATTCACAATCCAGTACAATTTTATTGTATTTAGAAATTGTTATATTTGACCAATTTTTAAATACAATATCAATTGTCACTGTCATCGCCCACTTGCCATCTCTGGAGGCTGTTGTGACCATTGTCATTACCAACACTTATCGTTGGACTGTATAGTGCATTTATTTTACTTCAAATCAAATAAAAATAATAATAATTGCTTAAATTTATTTTACGTATATCTAAACAATTCCACAATATTTCAAATACACTACATTCATTTCACACTATTCTTTTACTCTGTATTTTTTTTTTCAATAAATCAAATCCTTAAGTAGTTTGAATTATTTTTATTTATTTATTTACACAATAAATTAAAATTATGCTGTTGCTTTTTAATAGATAAAAATTTGAAAATAATATTAAAATTTTGATGTAAAATAGATTATCTAAGTTTACATAATCTTTAAAAGAAAAAAAAAAAAGCTTAACATTAGCAAATATCTCTTTTTATTTCTAAAAAAAAAGCACTTCTCTTAGGTTGGGTTTCCATTTAAAAAAAAAACTAATATAAGTGATAATTCACACTTGATATTATGAAAAGAATAAGTTGATGTGCCCAAATTGATTTGAATGTTTCTATCTCTATCTAATAACAACTTGATAACTATAGCATACTATCTTAGCAACTTAAAAAAAATAGCACAATTTTAGCAAAATATATTATAAAAAATTAATTATAAGCATATATTTAAGTCATTTTTAGTTAAAAAAAATCATAACATAATCTATATAAATGACAATTGATACTTGATGTTATTTTTGAAATTGATGTGTTCTAATTGACTTTAATGTTTCAGTCACTTTCTAAAAATAACTTAGGATTTTATTTGGGGCGTCTTTTTTATTGCTTCTTAAAACATATTTCTAGTAAAAAATTAAATTTTTTGTATTAAAAAACTGCTTTAAAAAGCGGTAAGAAAGCTGTCCCAAACAAAGCTGTAATAATGAAAAAAATATTGATCAGCTTATTAATATAAATATGGCACTAATTTGATTTTTTTTTAAATCACTTTAAAAAGAATTGAAAAAAAGGACCCCAAATGAAACCTCAATAACCTACTTTATATTTTAAATCACTATCTTTATGAAAAATATATCTAAAATATAGAAAAATATAGCTATATATATATATATATATATATATATATATATATATATATATATATATATATATATATATTGCACGTGAATAAAATTTTAAAAATAAATATGAATAGTATAAAATATTAAATTATATTTATTTAATTATATAAATTAAGAAATTTATTAATAAATATAATTGTAATATTGATCATCTTAATAAAAAGATTAAAATTTTATACATATTAATTATTTTTTTATAATTTGGTTGTAAAAAAAGTTATTTGTTATAGAATTAATAGTGTGATAACATCAATCAAATGACATTTAAAATAATACTTCAAATTTCATTACAAATATTATTTTAGTCTCATGTGAATATACTAAGTTCAAAACACAATATATAAACCAAAAGAATATTTCTAATTACTTAAAAAAACAATATCTCACATCAATAAACTTAAGAAAAAATTTACTCTTTGCAAAATTATCAAAAGAAGCCTTAAATGTGAAATATAACTATACTACTAAGATACATATTATAAATCAACATTGATTAATTCAACATATGTGCTCAATTACATTGCTCATTGATAATTTACATGAGTGATTAGAATAGTAACACAAAGCAAACTTATAAGCTTCAAGCATTGAAGATTTCTTCCAAGAGCAAGATGGGTACAAAAAACTTAACATTATTCTAAGCTGCTGAAGAAGCTCCTATTCTTCGTAAATTTTAAAAAGATTCTTAACAGATACTTAGGCTTCGTTTGGTATGACTTTTTTAATGCTTTTTAAAACAATTTTTTAATAAAAAAAATAATTTTTGTACTACAAAGATGTTTTAAGAAGCAGGAAGAAAACCGTCCCAAACGAAGCCTTAGTTGACCTATGTAGTCCTGATATAGAATAATCTTACACGTTTGGCTTCACATTGAGCATGTTGCAGGCTTCACATTAAGGTTCTTGCCAACCTTCTTTCCCATAGTAGCATCACACTAAAACAAAATATTATTATTTAGCATAATAATTGTAATCAAGCCTAAACATATACTGCACTAAAAAACAAAGCTTTTAGGAATTTCATATATGGCTTAAGAAAGTCTCTATTGTTAGAAGTTGAATATATTGCTGGCTTATTCTGAATCTATGGCTTCTAAAGTTATTGTAGAATGACATCTAATCATATGTTGCACTACAATATAAAGCTTAATTTCTATTATTTAAGAATTAGATAAAAAATAACAAAGCTGTAGTTTGATGGCTTTACTAAATTGTCATTACAAAATGATACAACCATAATACAAGCAATAAGAGATTCATGCATGCATCCAATCATATCTAATCTCATTTTTTTGGCGCCTTGTTCACTCCTCCGCTCCTGGCTTAGGGTTTTCGGCCCTCTGTTATGTTGGGTTCTCTCGGCGGCTGTTGCCGCCTTTTCGTGGCTGGCCTCAGGGAAGTCCTACTCCCTTTGCCTTTACTTGTTTCTTTTTTGTTTTTTGTGTTTTGTTTCGTTTGGTTTTTGGCCCTCGCCGAGTTTTTTGCCGGATGGCTGGGAAACGCTTGGCCGATCCTGGCTTTTTGGATGGATCGTTCAAAACTCGTTCCTTTCTAGATGCTCTTTCCGATAGTTCTTCAAATGCAAGTTTTCCTGACCTTAAAACTTTCTCTTTTCGTGGTCTACCTTCTTCGTGGATCTCAGAGGAGGAGATTACTGCTCTGGCTGCTCCCTTTCAATTTTCGTTACTTGGTTTTTTCCCTTCTAGGCGGCCTTCTCTCGATGATATTCGTAGGTTCTTCTTCAACCTTATGCTTATTGGCGATGTTTCGGTCACTCTGCTGGATATGTCGCATGTTTTGATTAAGTTGATTAACGATCTTGATTACAGTAGAATTTTCTGCCATAGATCATATCTTATTAACAATTGCTATATGAAATTGACTAAATGGTCTCCTTTGTTTGACGTTGGTGTTGAGTCTCCGATAATCCCCATTTGGATCTCTTTCTCAAATCTTCACCCTCAGCTCTTTTCCCCCTATATCCTTCACATCCTGGGATCGGTTTTTGGTAAGCCGTTGAAGGTTGACAATGCTACGTCTGTTGGTTCTCGCCCTTCTATGGCTCGGGTGTTGGTTGAGCTGGACATTACAAAAACTTATCCTGATAAAGTGTGGTTAATTAGGTCCCGAGAAATTTGGTTACATACAACAAGTGGGATCGATTTTTGGTTGGCTTGGATTTAGTTTTGGGGATGCATGGATTGTTTGGACTATGATGACGCGCATTTCTGCACTAACCCAATGTCATCTTGGTTGCTGGCAACCTTTGCGCTTCAATTCTAATTGGTAGTTATCTTATGATAGTGGGATGATGCAGTTTAGTGTGGTGCTACTTTGGGAGATTTGCTGATTCCAATGGATAGCCCTTCTTTGGCGGCTGGGTGGGTGCAGGATCTACTTTCCCAAGTCTGAATGGCTTCATTGTTCTTTCTTTTTTGGTGGCCTTCAATTTTTGCTCCTATTTTTTTGGAGTTCTCTTTCCAAGCATTGTACTTATTGCTTGTCTTATCTTGGGCCGTTGTAGTTTCCTTGGTTTGAATGAAATTTGGTTTTTTGTTAAAAAAAAAAATCCAATCATATCTGCAAAGCTTCCATGCTTCACTTATGCAAATCTGTAGATACAAAGCATGCCATTTACATAATATTTATTTCGAAACAATCAATAACATTATAAAATATGGCCTGAGACTAACTCATCTCCTCTCATGGTTGACCTGCTGTATCCAATATTGAAGCTCCACAGCCACCTATAATGGAAACATGTAGCCTTTACAAGCTCCCTCCAAACTGCAGCTATTTTGTCTACTCTTGCTTCTAAATTTCTACTTATACCTAATATGGGTTCCTGCTTACTGAAGAATGGCCTTATTGAATTAATATAACATAACATGGCAATTAACTAAAAAGTGCAAAAGCTGATGAATAGCTACTAATTTAATAAACAAAATGTCAAACAAGTAAATTATAGAGCTTAAATTTTTTCCCAGCTAAAAAAAAAACACTACATAGATCTAGTAGCAGGCTATTTCATTAAGAGCTTTTAAAAAAATTTATCATATTTCTAATTGTATTAGGTTTTTCTTTATAAAGAGGAGAGATCGTCGCCCTATGTTTGAATCAGAGGACTAATGGATGTTGTTGCGTTCTGGAGTATTTGCGGCGGTAGAGAAATATATAATTTAACGTCTTAGCATTGTTCGAAGATCCAGCACACAATCAGATAAGATGTAATTCTCTACAGTTGAATCATAATGAAATTTGTGACCACAATAATAAGATGTAGTTATCAATTGGATTCAGATTTATGAAATTCTCATGCATTTGTATGTTGATCTTATTTTGCGTCTTTTGTTATTCTTCACTCTTTGTGCTTGACTATCCATTGTAATTTAAACAAGAGAATTATAACAAAGCTTCATGAATATGACAAATACAAATATTCACAAAATTGAATCGACAAGTTGTCAATCTGATGTAGCTTCAGCCTTCAAGCATTAAGAGTGGTATAGGATGTCAATAATCCAATCAATTGAAGGTTGTGATGTCTGTATTTGAAAAGGTTAATTCAAAAGAAACACATCCACTTACTGTGCTATGCACAAGTATAAGCTTCTCTTAACGAAACTTTTTTTTTTTGTGCACCAAAGAATGTTCCTTTACACATCCTCAAAAAGACAAGCCAAAGAAAAGACGACCTGGTCTTGTTAAAGTTTCACAAAAAATTCTCAAACAAGTGCAGAAAAGTATTTTTGATGGAGAACAAAATGGGGAAATTATTGGGTTCGGACATCGGACACAGCTTACTGTTCGGTACTTCACAGTACCAAGTAAAACTGAACTCGGTGCTGCGAAGTACTGAGTTCAGTACTTCACAGTATCGAGCAGTACTGAGCTCGGTACTGAGCAGTACCGAGCTCATACAGAGCTCATACATTGCTCGCTGTCCGAACCCAATAATTTCCCGAAAAAAAAAAGACCTCTACCAGACAAAATTTTTTAACTGCTCAAAATTTTTCTTCTCAAGCATAGTAGCTACCTACTAAAGTGATAAGAATAACTAACTTAGATGTAAGCAATCAAACATAGGAGTGCAATGTTTGGTTTAAAGGAAAGTAGGGGAAAAGCAAAAGATTAATCATTTTTAAATGTGAATAATCACACATAAAAGGAAAATTTCTTATAAATTACTAATTAAAATACATTATATTTTATTTAATTTATTCATTTGCTAAAATTAGCACCTTTAAGCAATAAGTAATCACTAAGTTTGTTATAAAACGATATGCCTTATGAATCAATCTCTCCAAACTTGCATCTAATTTGCCAAAAAATCAAACAGCTAGAAAAATATGAAACTATATATGTCAATAGATATAGATATATCGAGAGAGGGAGAGAGAGAGAGAGCTACAACTTACTGGGTAAAACTCTTGACCATGGTATAGAGAACTTGTAGGAGTTCACTCAAAGAGAATGTACTAAATAGAGGTCATTCTATTGCAATCACTAAAAATTTAAGGGTTTATAATTAAATATAGTTTATAAGATAAGATATAAGAATTTCTTTGAGTAATATATATTAAAACTTTTCAGACCTTGTATCGATGATAATAGTCGCCAGATTAAACATTTTGTTTTAAATAAAGAAAACAATGCTTTTTTAAAACAAAATCATAAAAACATATTTGTCTTAACATTTGCTAACATTTTGAATGTCTAATCATATGAATATTGTCTATTAAGGATTTACACCTTAGTTTAATTATTAGCTGGTTTGCTTGAGCCTTTGCTATCATCCAAATATCCACCTTCAATATGGGAATATAATTAAAAAATAATGCTTCACAGTGAACAAAATCAAACCATTCATGTACTGAAAAAATAAAAAATCATTAGAATAATGGGAGAACTAAGGCATCCACTTCATGCCAATGTCTAGCTTAACAAATAAATAAAATTTAAAATTTTCATTTATTAAATTTATTTCGTAAAATATGATAATTTAATCAACTATTATATTGAAGACATGTATCGGGTAATAGAAGAGAAAAGCAGGTGTATAAAAGTATGTATTCATTTTTCATTATCAATATACAGAGGTGCTAGTACAGTATATATAATAGTAGAAGGTATGTAGATATGGTTTAGCGGTCCAGATGTGAAGGCTGAATGGTTAAGATTGATTTGTGACAGATTGGTAGCTTTATGCTGCTCCACGTTTTTATTAGCTGCTCCACTTAGGTTGTACACTGTTCTTTGTATTAACATGCCCCCTCAAGCTGTAGCATCGGATGATGAAATCAGTTTGTTGGCAAGATACTAAAATCTGGGAATGGATACTTGTTTAGTGAATAAGTCTGTAAGTTGATCTTTAGTTGAAATGTGGTGGACCATAATAGTTTTGGCTTTGATGCAGTCACTTATGAAGTGGCAGACAACTTCAATGTGTCTGGTACGCACCATATGAGTTCTTAGGCAGCGAGGCAATGGCGGATGTTTTATCGTAGAATAACAGAGTTGGAGAGGGAGGTATACAATCGAAATCATGGAGTAGATGTCTCAGCCATATGAGTTCTTAGGCAGCTGAGGCGAGCGCTCAATATTCAGCTTTGGTAGAGGATTGCACTACGGTGTTTTGTTTCTTCACACTCTAGGAGATTATTGAGTTTCCTAGGAAGTTGCGGTAGCCAGTGGTTGATTTTCGATTATGGGTGTCGCCTGCCCAGTTAAAATTATCATAGGAACGAAGGGAGAGAGAGGTCTTGAACAGAGGAAGATCGATGTGCACCGTGTCTTTCACTACAGAAAAATCGATCATCCATTTCCGACGGTTTTCGAATTTACCGGCGGTTTTCCGGCGGAAAAAATTCTGCCGGTAAAACCCGCGTAGGAAAATAAATTCCGGCGGCTTTTACTGACAGAAAATAATCCTGGTGGCTTTCCGACGGAATTAAACCGCTGGTAAAATTAAAAAAAAAAAACTTCCGCGCTACCCCCTTCCCACGCCTGCGGTAGCCCGCCCACGCAACCCCGCTCCCGCCACCCCCCCCGCGCCCCCCCGCTCCCCCACCCGCACCCACCCCCGCCCCCCGCGCCCCGCTCCCGCCACCCGCGCGCCCCTGCTCCCGCTCCCGCCACCTCGCGCATGGGAGCCTGCCAGCTAGCCCACCCGGCCGTAACCCGCACGCGGCAGCTAGCTAGCGCCCCCTCCAGCGCCCATGTGCGCCCGGAACCCGCCAACCCATGTGCACCCGGAACCCGCCAACCCATGTGCGCCCGAAACTCGCTCTCCCGCGCCCGTGTGCGCCCACTCCCGCGCCTGCCAGGTGATTCGAACCCAAGTCGGTTGGGAAAAATCCCAAACAACCAACCGAATTGCTAGACATGCAAATATGTTTTTAATGTCAAATTTGTATATTTAAACTATATATTTACTCAAAATCAAGTAGTATTTAATTATACTAATAAAAATGATACAAATTAATTTAATTATAAAAATAAAAAATGATAATTAATATAAAATAAAAATTAATATTTACTAATTAATTTTAAAATGAAAATTAATTAAATAGTTAATATAATTTTTAATCATTTTTGTTAAATCATTTAAATAGTTAAAATTTTAATCATTTTAATTAAATTTTTAAAATTCCACCATAAAATTGAAAAAGCCATCGGAAATTTTCATCGAAAAATTTGTCTCATTATTTTAGGTCGGAAATGAGTGATTTTCCTGTAGTGTTTGATGTAGTGGAGGAGCTATTTGAGAGCTTAGAAATTGATGTTGAGTGAATTTTGCATATGTTGGCACAATTTATTCACAACATATGAGATGTCGGGGCGGGTTAGCGTAAGATATTAAAAAGACCCTACCAGAGAAGTCAGGGGAGTCCAAGTGGTGCTGGAGCTGCTTGACAAGTGTGGGGGTGGATATAGATTTGAATTATGCATTCCTGCCTTTGAGAGAATAGATTATGCGTACCTGCTTTGATTTAGATGGAGACTATATGTTATGGGAACTACCTGAATGCCAAGAAATTGAGAGATAGGACCCATGTTAAGCATGTTAAGCTTACGGTGTAGACTTTCTCAAAGCTGCGTAATGGCTGTGGGATTGTTATCGATGAGTAGGATGTCGTCCACATAGATTATGAAGTACATGGAGATGTCAAATCTTTGTTGTAGAGGAGAAGGGAAGGATCTGATGCACTGAACGCAAAGCCCAATGTTTGGAGGTAATCGGAGAGAGTGGCAAACATCTGCCGTGGTGCCAGTTTGAGGCCGTAGAGGGCTTTCTTTAGCTTGTAGACGTGGGGTGAGTCATATCTTGGAAGTTCGGTGGCTGCAACATGTAGACGGTATCAGATAGTTCACCGTGTAGGAATACATTAGAGACATCCAATTGATGAAGAGCAACTACAAGGACTCTAACAATAGGAATCTTGGTGATGGGATTGAATGTTTCAGTGTAGTCGAGATCAAATTCTTGGTTGAAAGTTCAAAGAGGTTGTGTGACCTCAAAGAATCAGCTCGATGCTAACCAAAAGGGAGGTGAATTGGTAATTTAAAAATTTCTTTAACAGAAAGAAAATCTTTTTATAACTTCAGGTGAAAGCGAATTAATTTCACAATAAAAAAAATTAGAGTTTGTCAACCACATAGTAAATCACAGAAAATTAAAATTCAAAAAATAATAAGAACAAACACACTAGAATTTATAGTGGTTTAGTCCAACCTGACCTATGTCCACTTCCCGGAAACCTCTGTTCCAGTTATTGCACTAAAACTTTAGTGACTCTCCATTAGCCGCTACAGCAAGGCAGAGAAGCTTTTACAAAATCTTTTCCACCAACTCGGTGCGGCAGAGGACCTTACTCTTTTTCACTCTTCTGGTGAAGGCAGAGAACTTGAAATCCTTTTTCTCCCTCCTGGAGACTGCAGAGGACCATGAATCCTTTTTCTCCCTCCTGGTGAAGGCAGATAATCACGAATCCTTTCACAGGCAGAGAACCTTGAATCACTTTTACCTTCCCCACTGCGGCAGAGTAGCCGGATCCTCTGACACTAAAGAGATCTTCTTCTTCCAAAAACCTCCCTCAAGACAAACATTGACCATATTGTAGAGGATATACACAAATGGTTCAGCAGTCTAGATGTTAATGTTGAATGGTTCAAATAGATTTGCAACAAATTGGCAGCTTTATACTGCTCCACCTTTCTGTTAGTTGCTCCACTTAGGTTGTACACTATTCTTTGTATTAACATATATCACACCCATCTCAAATAAAATTTTAAGGATGAACAACACATCCTACTTAAATGCCTATCCTACATCATACTGGTGCCTTCTTAGATATTCATCACGTCTATGAGAACGACGACTCCTATTGCGACTTCTGATATGCCTTCGATGAGATCTCCCAAACAACGATCGTCTCAATTCCATGTCATAAGCAAGACCATGCATTTAAGACAAAGATGAGACAAGGCAAACTTACACAAAAGATAATTTCATCCATATACACGCTATTAATGTTCTTTAAATGCATGAAATTGCAGTAGCAACCCTATTACAAGTGTTGTGTTCATATTGCATACAAGTAGCCTCGTGGAAATTAGTAACAGGAAAGAAAAGATGTAGATCAAGTTGCATAATTATGTGAAATTGGATAAGCATAGAGACAGATTATAGGCAATACGTCTTTTGAGAAAAGAAAACCTGAAAAGGAAAATAAGTGAACTGCATTCCATCTTTTAGGAGCATGCTCTTCCTCTCTAAACTGACTATACTCTCTAAACTGACTGTACACATTACCCATTTGTCATTGCTTCAACTGTCAGATATTCAACCATATAAACAACACATACCTAAGAAAAAAACCATCCAATATCATGATTTAATTAGGATTCATTGCAGGAACTTACCAAGCCAGTTGCATCTGAAGTCATATTCACCAGCATAAACCAACAGCTTGATACCTTGGTCAGAGAAAATATTACCTCTTCTTATTTCTTCATCAAATCAGAGCAGGAATTAATGCAGCTTGGTAGCAGTATTTAAGCAAGAATTAACTTAAATCCTACCGAATAGTTAAAATTGCAAAATCTTCTTCACGAACCGACCGTCGAGCTCCCGTCGTAACTCCTAATCTGAGCCAAGGCTTCAAGGCAACCGGCGACCTCCCGTCGTGACTCCTGATTTGGCCGGGACAACGCCGTAGAAGAAGGCGAAGAAGTTTCTATAGCGACTCTTTCAAAACTTTTCTTCACGAAGAAGCCACCGGCGACCGCCCGAAACACAATAAATTCGAGAGCTTCCTCGCGAGTGCTGTAGAAACTAGAGAAGAGAAGGATTAGGGGAGTTTCATAAGGAAGCGGGGGAATGCGAACTGTTTCCGCCGGATTATTTTTTTATTTTTATTTTTACTTTTATTTTTCTGCCACTTCTCTGAGGACGCTTGGCTGTCCGGAAATTGGGGCTGATTTATCGGGCCACCCACATCATTGTACTCATAGCCCGTGCTTTGGAGCTTCTACTGAAGGGGGACGGCCCCCTAATCTCGTGAGCCATATTTCTATGGTGCCTATATGAAATACTGGATTGAGTTGCATGTGGTACAATTCTGAAAAAGCCTCTAATAAAATGTTTCAGAAAGAATTTTTTAAAAGTTACCCAGTTGTGAGTTGGCACCGTTTTGTCTAGCATAAGCATTATGCTATTCGTTTCTCTGCTTTTGGTGGGTTGGCTGTAAAAAACGGGTTAAAAATTGATTATCATTTACTAAAACGTGGCATCAATGTTAACCCGAATTTTTCCTTCTACTTGGATTTTAGAGATTCTCACACTCACCTCTTCTTTGAGTGTGAATTCTCTTTTGGGATTTTGAATTCTCTGATCTCTCAATCCCAAACTCTGCTACTTCGACCTAACCTTTTTCAGGTTTATGATTTCATTGAAGATATTGCTGATAATACTGAGAGTCTGAACTTCTATTCCCTTCTTATCAACATTGCCATCTATTACATATGGCGAGCTCGTAATGACATAATTTTTGGCAATATCATTGAATTCCAAACCACTGTGGTCAGAAAAATAAAAAAGGCGGCGTTAGCAAAAGCTGGAGAAATGGAAGAACATACACAATCTTTTACACCTTTTAGATTAAATGGGACTTTTTGGTGGTTTGTTTTTCAGGATGGTGGCTCTCTGAGACTGATATGGTTGCTTTATTTGGCTTGTTTTGGTTGGCAGGAGCTGGATCTGTTCGACAATTATGCATCCTATTTTGCTCTCTGGCTGATCGCCTGGATGGCCTTTTTGGCAACCAGGTTGACTGGGTTTTTGCTATTTCAGACAATTTTGCAGGACAATGATGATTGCTGTAGCACTGCCCCTTGGAGGGTATTACTGGCAACCAGAGGCTTCTTTCAGACCATGCCGATGTTCCTGTCCCTATCGATTAATGCTACAACTTATACCTGAGTCCTGAGCAATTTTGTATACCACAATTTTGTTTTGATTTTCTCGGGTGGTATAGTTTTTCTTTTTTCAATTGCAATTATTTTCTTTTCTCACCAGTCCTGTGTTTCTTTTGGGCTGGTCGTAGTTTATTACCTGTAATTTGCTTATTTTAATAGATGGGCTTAGGCCCCAAAATTTTTCAAAAAAAAAAAGGAGCGACGGCTGCTCGAGAAAATCGAAATCGGAATGAGAGTTCCCAACCAAACACGCCCACCAACCGAGCAAAATATCAATGGGTTTTTTGCCAAATTATGATTTATATTTTTTTTTAAGGACACGTGTATGACTTAAGTTTCTTGTGAGAAAATTAATATTTTTTGGACAGTTAGGGGATTCAAGCTCAAGTGAGATGGGAGGAATTTCTTCTATCGACCACTCAGTTGACCTAGTGGCGTGATTAATCCTCGACTGACATAGAAGAGACACTCACCATAGAAACCTCATAAATTGCACTTGATTAGACCCCACTAGGGGTGTAAGTGAGCCATGCCGGCTCGCGAGCTGGCTCAAGCTTGACTCATTTATGAGCTCGTAAATCGAGCTTATTGAGCTCACGAGTCGAGCTCGAGCTCATTTCGTAAACGAGCTCGAGTTCGAGCTTGATGAGGCTCTGCTCGTGAGCTCGCGAACCGACTCGAATAAATTTTAAAATTTTTAAAATTAAGTAATTATTATTTTTATTATATTTAAATCTTACAAAATAACCGCGTTCAGTTTTTTTTTTTTTAATATGCATAGACTAGTTCCCAAAATAAAGGCATTAAATATTTTAATCTATTCCCAAGAACAGTTCCCAACAGTAGGCGGGCTCAAGTTGTACCCCTGCCATTCGACTTTCTTCTAAACAGTTCGCATAGAACAGTTTCCCAACACTGGATAATGAGCCTAATGAACCTAAGTAAATCATGATTACTGGATAAATCCACTACGCCACTACTCTCTGTATTTGCATGTGCAGCAGCCCTCTTACATATTCTGAACCGTTGATCATTAACGGTTTCATCTTAACCATTCATGTCATTTTCTACTTTTCGTATTACTGAGTATATGTATGGCATGCTACAGTAAATGCAAAGTAAGGAATTACATAGAAGTTTATTCTCTCAGCTTTCTGTAATATTTCCCTTCTCTGTTCCTTTTCCCGTTGCATTCTTTTACAGGTGCTCGAAGCTGATCTTCAACATGGTATCAGAGCATTTTTTCTGCCTTACGGCTTGATCGGTGCTACCTTCTCTTTCGCTAATGGCGTCGGCGGCATCATCTTCTACCTCGTCTCCAGTTTCTTCTTCTGTGGTAAAAATGGCGGAAATCACCATTCCGTCCCAACTAAAGTTTCTTATGACAAATGTGAAGTCGATTCTCAATCTTCAGCTTACTACCGACAACTTTCCTCTTTGGAAATCTCAGATTCAAAAACTTTTTACAGCTAATGGATTTAATGGCTATTTAGATGGCTCCATTGTCAAACCTCCGAAGCTTATTTCTTCCCCTTCCGGTGAGCTTCAAGCTAATCCGGAATATTCTACTTGCTTTTTTAGTAGATCAGAACCTTGCTGCGGTGCTTTACTCCACAATTTCTGCTACATTCCTTCCCTATGTTTTGAATCTGGAAACCTGCTCGGACATCTGGCAAACTATTGAACGTCGCTTACAGTCTACAAATCGTTCAAGGATTCTACAGCTGAAGAACGAGTTGCATCACGTTAAGATGAAGGATAAATCGATGATGCAGTATTTGTCCGAAATCAAAAGTAAAGTTGATGCCATCGGTTCCTCTGGTGTTCCCCTGCCTACCGAGGATATTATTATGTATACCTTAAACGGTTTGCCAAATATTTATCAGGCTTTCAAAACTACAGTAAGAACAAATTTGAATCCCATCAGCCTCGATGACTTCTATTCACTTTTGTGTAGTGAAGAATTGAATCTTACCGCCGATTCAATTCGTGATTTATCCTTTGCGTCCCCATCAGACCCAATTTCTGCAATGTATGCTCAACGTGGTCGTGGACGGGGTCGCTCGTCTCGTGGACGTTTTTCACCTCGTGGCCGTGGTCGTTCTGGCTCTCAGCGTTCGTCTCCGCCTATGGAATGCCAGATTTGTCGGAAACTTGGTCATTCCGCTTTTAAGTGCTGGTATCGTGGCGATTTCTCATTTCAACCTCCTGTCCAAGCTTATGCAACAGACACTGCATCGGCGTCGTCTGACTGGATGCTTGATACGGGTGCAACTTCGCACCTCACCAGCGACTCCTCCCAGCTGCAGCAAGCTCAACCATACACTGGAAATCAGCAAGTTCAAATCGGCAATGGTGATCTTCTACCTATTACTCACACTGGTAACGGCTTATTACCAACTCCTGCGCGTAAGCTCCTTCTAAATTCTTTGCATCTTGTTCCACAGCTTCGTCATAACCTTCTTTCTATCAATAAACTCACCCCTGACAACTCCTGTTCTGTTCTCTTTGATGCTCATGGTTATACTATAAAGGAGCCGACGACCAATCGTATTCTCCTTCGCGGCCCCTCTCGTCACGGTCTGTACCGAATTCCTATTAAGACTTCAGTTCAATCTCCTCAGCTGGCTCTTGTTGCAAGTTCGTCATCAACTACGCTTTGGCATCGTCGCTTGGGACATCCATCTTCAAAAATTTTACTCAAGCTACACAAGTTCATTTATCCTTCTAAGTCTACTAGTTTTTCTTCTATAGAATGTAAAGCGTGTGACATTTCAAAAAGTCACAAGCTACCTTTCTCTCCGTCTTTTTCTCGCTCTAGTTCTCCTCTTCAGTTAATACATAGTGATGTATGGGGACCTTCTCCCAAATTATCCTTGCAAGGTTTCAAATATTATGTTATTTTCATAGATGATTTCTCTCGTTTTTGCTGGTTGTATCCATTAAAAACAAAATCTGAAGTTCCAGTTACATTCTATAATTTTAAAACTCTTGCTGAAAATCAATTTGATGCCAAAATAAAATGCCTAAGGTCTGATGGTGGTGGAGAATACAACTCAAAACAGTTTTCAACAATTTCTTCACCAATCTGGCATCATTCATCAACAAACATGTCCCCATACCCCCGAGCAGAATGGCATCTCTGAACGAAAACATAGACATATCACCGAAACAGCTAGAGCTTTACTGTTTGAAGCGAAATTACCAACCATATTCTGGGTTCATGCTGTTCAAAAACCGCAGTTTTCCTTATAAACTGCTTACCTTCACTCTCTCGGAAAACTGCTTCCCCTTTCCAACTTCTTTTCAACAAAATTCCAGATTACAACAGTTTTAAGACATTTGGATGTCTCTGTTATCCTTATCTTCCTTCCCAAATCCATTCTAAGTTTCATCCAAAATCTCTACCGTGCATCTTCATAGGGTATCCTCTCCACACAAAAGGATATCTATGTTTTCATCATGAATCTGGCAGAATTTTTGTTTCACGGCATGTGAAATTTGTCGAATCTGTCTTTCCCTCCTTCCAGTCAACAATTTCACACAATTCACCTACTCCTCCTGTATATACTCCTCCATTATTATTAGTTCCAACTAGATTTAAATCACCACAGCCAATTCACTCTTCTTTCAACAATAATCCACGTCCTCTACAACCTCCTGTTTCTCAAAGTGCTACTCTTTCTGTTCCATCCGAGTCCAATGAGCATCTTGCTTCTATACCTACACCATTATCACCATCTCCAAAGATTCCTACCTCCACCAAACATCCTATGCTTACACGTCTGCGTACAGGTAACTTAAAGCCTCGGCACATTATCAGTATGAGTACTTATCTTATATCACCTGATCCGACATGCTTCACTCAAGCTGTTAAAGACCCGTCTTGGAGAAATGCCATGTCCACCGAATTTGCAGCTCTTCAAAAACAGGGAACATGGATATTAGTTCCTCCTAATCCTGTCCAGAATGTCATTGGTTCAAAGTGGATCTATAAAACTAAATTTAATCAGGATGGTTCTATAGCCCGTCTTCGAGCTCGTCTGGTTGCTCAAGGGTGTCATCAACACTATGGTATTGATTATTTGGACACCTTTAGTCCTGTTGCAAAGCTTCCCACCATCCGTATTCTACTTACTTTAGTTGTTACATTTAAATGGCCAATATCTCAACTAGATGTTTCTAACGCATTTTTACATGGCTCTCTCAATGATATTGTTTACATGGCTCAACCACCAGGATTTAAGGATCCTCTTTATCCTGATCATGTCTGTCTTCTTCAAAAGTCTATCTATGGTTTAAAACAATCACCCAGGAAATGGTTTGAAACCTTTTCTCAGTACTTATTGGACTATGGTTTTACTCATAGTGCTGCGGACCCATCTCTTTTAATCTACAAGAAGCAGACCGCAACAATCAACATTTTAGTTTATGTAGATGATATTCTTTTAACGGGAAGTGATGCCTCTGTTATTCAGCATCTTCTTTCAGTCTTAGCTGCTCGGTTTGACATGAAAAACTTGGGTACAATTTCACATTTTCTGGGAATGCATGTTCAACAGATTCCGGCAGGATTGCACGTCTCCCAATCTCAATATGCTTCTGAAATTCTTAATAGAGCCGGTATGCTTGACTGCAAATCCTTAGCTTCTCCGGCTCCAACCAAATTTCCTGTTGCTGATCATTCCGTGCTATCTTCTGCTCAAGCAACTCTATTTCGACATCTAGTTGGTTCACTACAATACTTAACAATTACAAGACCAGATATAGCATTCACCGTCAACAAACTCTGTCAACACATGCATCAGCCACTTGAGGCTGATTTCAAACTTCTCAAAAGACTTTTACGATATGTTAAGGGCACACTTCGCCTGGGTTTACCCATCACTTCCGGTCCGCTTCATCTTACAGCCTTTTCTGACTCTGACTGGGCCGGAGATCCACATGATCGCAAGTCCACTACTGGCTATTGTGCCTTCTTAGGAAATACTTTAATTTCCTGGCATGTAAAGAAGCAAAAGACTGTTGCTCGCTCCTCGACGGAGGCTGAGTATCGCGCTCTCGCCACTGCTGCTACAGATATTGTATGGCTAAGACGTCTCTTACAGGAATTTCAAATTGATGTTAGCCAACCAACAACATTGTTTTGTGACAGTATATCTGCTATAGCTCTTGCTCATAACCCCGTTTTTCATGCAAGAACAAAACATATTGAGATTGATGTCCACTTTGTTCGCCAATGCATTAAAGACAAGCTGCTTCAGGTCTCTCATATTCATACAGTGGATCAATTAGCTGATTTTTTCACAAAATCTCTATCTATTCCTCGATTTACACTACTACGTTCCAAGCTCACACTTACAGAAGCCAGTGTTTGCTTAGGGGGGCTAATGAGCCTAATGAACCTAAGTAAATCATGATTACTGGATAAATCCACTACGCCACTACTCTCTGTATTTGCATGTGCAGCAGCCCTCTTACATATTCTGAACCGTTGATCATTAACGGTTTCATCTTAACCATTCATGTCATTTTCTACTTTTCGTATTACTGAGTATATGTATGGCATGCTACAGTAAATGCAAAGTAAGGAATTACAGAGAAGTTTATTCTCTCAGCTTTCTGTAATATTTCCCTTCTCTGTTCCTTTTCCCGTTGCATTCTTTTACAGGTGCTCGAAGCTGATCTTCAACACTGGACCGGCTTTATCTATAGGAAGAAGCAAGAGATCTCTAGTTTATCTATTGGAAAAAGCAAGCAACTAACGGCTAAGATATGTGCGGATGAGCGCCCCGAGGTTTTGCTGGCTGGCTTGTCAGAAATCGGGCGAGAAATGAAGAAACCGGGTGGGCCGGATATCAAATTTGAGCAGCTCGACGAGCTCGTATATGTAACCCGAGTCGAGTTCGAGCTCGACTCGAGCTTGGTGTTTGACTCGTGAGTCAAGCTCGAACACCTTCTCACTTGAGCTCGACTCAACTCGTTTGCACCCCCTAGTCCCCACCTAAGAAGGGCAAATTATTGCATCCGGTCACCGGATGCGGAGATAGGTCCGGATATTAATAAAATATTATTTTAAATTAAGCGAGTTAAAATGTGCAGGTAAAGCGCAGGTCAAAGAGCAGTCAAAAGCGCATGTAAATCACAGTCAAAGCACAACTAAAACGCAAGTGAAAAGAGCAGTCAAAAGCGCAAGTTAAGTGGCAAATTTTTATTGGATGTCCAAACCTATTTTCCGCGTCTGGTGACCGGATGAAATAATTTGCCCCTAAGAAGATTGTCGCTTGAGAGGGATCGAACACAGATTGGGAGGTTTCAAACTGTACTCGCCAACCAACCAAACTAAACAAGAGCAAGGTTTTCAGAACCGGACCGGACAACGAACCGGAGGAAGGAGGGGTTCACGGTTCGACCGGTTCGACCGGTTGAACCGGGGTCGAACCGGATGACGTAATAAATAATAATATTATTTAAAAAATAAAATAAAAATCAATTTGAAGCATAAACAAATAGCATATACTATAAGTGTCTCTTCAAATAAGTCAATCAAACATAAACAAATTCATAGCTTTTGTCATCACACAAAATGTTCATAATTTCTTATCAAGTCAAGCTTCAAAATTCAAACATAAATATCAAAATAAATCTAGAAGTCGTTTCCTAGATTTGAAGCATCAAAAGTTATATCCATAAATCCTTGTTCATCAAAACATTCCCCTCCAAAAGCATCAATATCTTCATTGTCAATTGTTTCATTGTCATTTCGAACATCCTCTAGGACATCATCATCTGCATATTAGAATATAAAATATTATATATATATATATATATATATATATATTAAACATCTTTTTCAAATGATATAACTTAAACTAATTATGAACTTACTTTGAGGTTCTTTAGTAGAACTAGTATTAAGTTCTTCAGCAACAGGAATAACATCTTCTGCATATATTTCATTCTCTAAATTCTCCAGAATAAGCTCTGAAACTGGTTCTTCATCAAGAACCCAAAAATCCACCATCTCTATGCTTGTATAATCCAAAGGATCATAGTTTCTTTTTTTTGTTTGAAATCTAAATATAATTAAAAGATTATTATTAAGATATACAATCATACAAAAATGACATCTAAATATAATTACAAGTCATGTATTCATTACCTATTCCTCAAATTGAGGTTGTATCGAACAAAAACAAGATCATTAAGCCTTTGATGTTCTAAATGATTTCTTCTCTTCGTATGAATCTGTTCAAATACACTCCAATTCCTTTCACATCCAGAAGAGGAAGATGTTTGGCTGAGAATTCTAACAGCTAATTTCTGCAAATTTGGGGCACTTGATCCGAACATCTTCCACCATTCATCTATAAAGAGATAAATATTAGTTAATTAATATTTGATATGCATGATAGAATAAATGCATTCTAACCAATTTATTTCACTTACCAGGCTGCATTTCTTTGGCCATTCTTAGAGCAATTGGTTTCCCAAAGCTTTCTAAATTGTCACGGAATAGCCTAACTTCATTCATTGTCATTGTTACTGTTAAAATTTTATTACCTCTCACCACTTCTTCAACAGCCGGCAAACAAGAAATCTGTTGAATTCTCTATGCAATATAAATAACAAATTCATCTCTTTAAATGCAATAGCAAGAGATTTCACCTCATTTTTTGTTCAAGAGGATAATTATATAAAATATGTCTACAAAAAGATTGCAAGGATGGCATTCTTTTTTGAATGAGCAATTTTTTTCTCATTTCCATATTCACACATAAACACACAACAGTTAAGTGTTAACACATTTATAGAGGATGCGAAAAAAAGAAAACTTGACAAATTTTGTAACAAAATATCACTATTAAACAAGAAAATAAATGTGAAAATAAGAAAAAAAGAAAACTTCACAGTTTTCACAGCCTACCGTCGGCTGCAAAAAAATGCGCGTGCGTGAAAAAAAAAAAAACTCACGGTGGGTAGGAAAGGCTGGAAAGGAGAACTTGAGCAAGAGAAGGAAGCCTTCAGTTCGATCGGCTAAGTCGCTCCGGCAAAACAGCCTCCCGTCCGTGAGGAGTCGCGGTTCTCTCGGCCTCTCGCTCCGCCTGGACGAAATGAAGGGTCGCGAAAATGAAGCGAGGAATAGGGTTTCACTCACGGTGTAATTTTGTATTTGTTTTTACCGATCATTCTCTCAGCCCTTGGATTAAATCGGACGGCTAATAAAATGTATATTTGAACCGGCCGGTTTTTAATAACACGCCCGGTTTTCCGGTTCGGCGGTCGAACCGCCGGTTCGACCGGTTCAATTCCGGTTCGTTGCAGAAACGGTTCTTAACTAACCCTTAACCGGCCGGCCGGCCGGTTCGGGGTTCAACCGGTTGAACCGGCCGGTCCGGTCCGGTTTTCAAAACGTTGAACAAGAGTGTGTCATTTATATATTGTAAGTATAGATATAGTCTAAAATACGTTTTTTTTTTTAATTTTACTTATTTGGCGCATAATATTATTATATAACGGCACGTGGCACATTCGGCTCGGTGGTAGATGACTAGAAGAGGCAATACGGTCGGAAAAAAAATATGTGCCACTGTGAAATTCGGCTGTGTAGAAATTTCCCGGAAATGTACACGGCTGGTATGCTTAAACGGTGCCTTCTACTTCTCGGCGAAGCCAACTGGTGTGGCGTCCAATCTTCCCTCTACACAAAGGGCCAAAACCTCACCGACCGGCGCTGCCAATTCTCGAAGAAGATTGAGGTAAATATTGCAAGAAGCTGAACCCTTCGAAGGAATCGGCACTTGTTTACGTTCTTCTATGCAAAGGACTAGTTTGATCTGCGGATGCTAGGCAAGCTGTGCGGCGGGATTCTTTCTCAGGTATGTTAAGATCATCCAGCGTTTTTTATTGACTTCGATTTGATTCTTTTAGCTTTTCGATCCCTTAGGGTTTGTGCTGTAGGATTTAGCTTATTTGTGTTCCTTATGACTTTGTTTTTATTGAATTTATTTCATGGATCTTCTTAGCTTTTGTCTATTGTTGTTTTGCGGAACATATTCTGGCAGGAAATTAATGCATCCTGATCTGAAATTTGTGATTTGTTATTGATTTTTCTGATCTCTGAGGAAATTCAGTTCTTTTTGCTGAGTGCAGGAAATTTAGGTGCTTCATTAGTTGGATTCATCATCTGAAGCTGGAAAACAATGGCTACGGCAACAATGGCCACTGCTGCAGGTGCGGCCGCTTTACTTTACTACACGCTGAGTAAAAAATTACAGACAGAAAAGTCTCGGGATCATAAAGAGGGCGAAGACAGTGATGATGGATCTAGGAATGCTCCTGATGTGAATAGGATTTCTCGGAGGCCGGTGCAAGCACCAGCTACATGGATGGAAACAATATCGACCTTGTCAGAGACTTTGAGATTTACATACTCGGAGACTCTGGGGAAATGGCCGATTGGGGATTTAGCTTTTGGTATCAATTTTCTTCTCAAGAGGCAGGTACGCTCTTGCATTATGTTAGAACTTTAACCAGCTTATGTTTAAGCTGTCATAGAACGTTTAAGATGAAAAAGTGCCTATTCCAAGCTTCAAGCTGACAGATGTTGTGGCTTTCTATTTTGATTAGGAAAATTTTAAAGAGTCTGGCACAGACATACCTTAGTTCAAGCGGTTGTCTTGATAAAAAGTATTTTCGCATGTCATATTTTGATACTTTTAGGTGCGTGAAATGAGAATCCCGCAGAGATTTGTAGGCCAACTGTTCTGATACCTTAGATCAACTGTTTTGAAGTTTCTTAATGGCTTCATATTCTGATTTGCTAAAATAAAAGGAGATGGTACTATAAAGAAGATAAGTTAATATATTCTGGAAGAGCAGTGTAAGCTTGCCAATGAAATAAGAGTAGAGTAACCCATTAGGATATTTGTGTCTATTATGGGAGTATTAAAACGTTTTATGATGTTAGTTGTAGTAATATCCTTATTCCTTTTAATACGGTAATGATCTGGAATTTTTTATTCAAAATTTTTAACTCTTTATGTGCATGTTGTGTTTGCATTCTAACTTAGTTGTGAACGCTAAGGATTATTAATTTCTCCAAAGGAAAAGCTCTTTATCTTACCGTTTTCATGACACAATAGTTGTAGGAGTTTCATGTTTTTGAGATTAATTATCCTTCATCATAGTTTATGAAATGTTGGTGCAATACGTTGTTACTACTTTTTGTCTTTTCCAGCAACTGATTTTTGGTTTTACATTCTGAGTAAATGTACTTGAGGAATCCTATCCAGTGGAGTATCTTGCCTGTTCTTGGTCACCCTCCCAAACTAATTTGCCCACAACCTAGTATTCCTTAAATCTACTTTCTTTTTGTTTAAAACTTATATTAAAATATGTGAATTGTAAAATCAAAGAAAATGTTTAGAAAATAAGGAGCTCAGGATTACTAAAATAAAAATTGAGTATATGCTACACATTTAGTTTTTGTGAAATTGACAATTATGAGTCAATATTTTTAGAAAGTTAAATGGTGCTTGGATGTGATAGTTTTATTTATTTTAGATTTCTTGTGTTGAAGAAAAAGAAAGGAGTTATTGAGTTAAAACTTGGTGGTTAAATGGAGTACCTTTGAGTACTACTTGTCATAAGCAGACATCATGTTGATTTCAGGGTAAAAATATATAAGAGATATCATGTTAGATATATCACATCTCTTTGTTGTAAAGATGTCATAGATAGCTAGGTTGTATGTTAAAACTAGAATGTTAAGATGGATGTGTGGCAATTTTAGGAAGGACATATGAGAGGCTTTGTAAGGGTAGGTACCTCTTGAAGGTAAAGTAGTGAAAAAAACTTGGGTGATTTGAGCATTTTACAAAGGTGGGTAGAAGATGCATCAACAACAACAACAATAACAACAACATTAAGCCTTTGTTCCACTACGTGGGGTCGGCTACATGAATCCTTTTTCACCATTGTGTCCGGTTAAAAGTCAAATTCTCATTTAAATCTAATAAAGAAAGATCATTTCTAATATTTTCTAACCAAGTTTTTTTAGGTCTACATTTATCTTTCTTAACATAAGTCAAATCTAATACCTCAAATTTGCTAACTGGGTCATCGGAAGGCCTCCGTTTAATGAGACCAAACCATCTAAGGCGACTCTCTCTAATCTTATCTTCCACTGGAGCAACTCCAACCTTTTCACGTATATGCTCATTTCATATCCTATCTCTAAGGGTCAAGGCATCAAGCCACTCATCCACCTAAGCATTCTCATCTCTGCAACACTTAACTTAGTATTATGTTTCTCTTTTAATGGCCAACATTCGGCACCATAAAGCATTGCAGGTCTCACCACCATCTTATAGAATTTTCCCTTAAGTTTGAAGGGGACTTTTCTATCGCATAATAAGCCCGATGCATTCCTCCACTTCAACCATCCAACTTGAATTCTACTGATAAGATCCCCATCAATTTCACTATATCTCTGAACAATAGATCCAAGATATCTAAAACGTGTACTCTTGTGGGCTCCGAAAATTCCAATTTTATTGTGTGATTCCGGCCTCTCTGCGCCATCCGTCTATTTTTATTTTGAGTGTTTGTTTGACGAAGACAACAAAGAGTTTTAACTAGATTAGGTTCCGGGGGAATTTTCAGAAGGCAGATTGGGTTTTAGATAAGACACTACCCAGAGATTTCGCCCTCATTTGGTGAGGACTTTTTGATCTGAGTTCTGGTTTCCTATAGGCGCAAACCCCTATAGTTAATTACCCCTCCCGATAACAAGAGAGAACTTTCGATTAAGGCTAGTCGTTCAAACGTTCACATAGGTTATAAACCTATCGTATAATAGCAATAATTTAGGGTTTAAATTTTGAATTTAGAAATTGGAAATTTGAAATTTAGAGTTTATCACCACAAACTTAAAACTGGTGGTGGGGGGAATGAAGACGAGCCCGATCAAGATCCCATGGTTCCGTCGTCCCGGGCTGTCATTATCCCTGGTCTACTTAGTCAGAGGAGGTAGTCGACCCAACCTGACAGAAGGTACCTTGTCGGCAGCCATGGGTTACTTCGTCAAAGAATATCTTGTAGACCTGGGTTGATGTTTTTCTAAGGGGATATATATGAACCCACCTTAGCTGACAGAGGGCTTTATGCCTATCGAATATACCCTATGATTCATAACTCAAGGGTTTGACGCCGTTAGGGAACATACGGGCTTTGGCCGTGATCGTAATATAATGGTGCCATTTTGCGGCAAAACCACCCGATCAGAGGGCACGTGCCACGTCCCTATTGGCAAGAGACTATTTGAGGATGAATCGTAGTGATACACCCGACACACATTTGCTCTTTGTGAGCTGAGGTTAATTTCAAATTTATCACCCCCGATAAACGATTGCGGGAGGCGGATGATTTTTTATTTTTGAGTTTTTAGATGATTGATTTTATTTCAAAAATTTGAGCTTTTATTTGATTTGAGATTTGACCCCTCCGGTTGAGATTTCCAGTCAACATGGCCATCATCGGGGTGATTTTAAAATCACTTGTATTTTCGTAAGATTTTGGGAGACATTTTGTTATTCAAGTCGTGTCGACTCCGGTCCTTTCAAGGAGGAGGATGAAACTTGAATATTAGACCCGCGCAGCATTCTCGAATCGTTGGATTTGGAACTTATATGTGACGATTGGAGCGCATGCGGGTTGTAGTATTTGACCCTGCGCAGCATTCTCGACTATTTATGTTTGTAACTTTAATAGTTCTGTCGGAGCACATGTAGGATTATTTAGTTTAAGGGATCATATTTAATACATAAGGGACATTTTAAAATATATTTAAATATGATCCATTTGCGAGAGTGATTTTATTTAGGAAATGCCCAAAATTTCATTTAAGGGTCTACGAACGCCTTCTGTCCGCTAGCACACATGTTGTGGATCCGGTGGCGTTATTCTAATTTAGGCTTCATTTGTAACACATAGAAAATATCTCTTTTTCGTTATTATCCCACTTAACATACCTTACAGGGAATGCTTGTTCAATAGGCATTAGAAGATCGTGCTAGTATTTATAGGAGAATTATATTGTTTGCTACAAATTCTCCTATTCTTTCCCGTAGGAGATCTTGTCTTTGCTTGTAGGCAAGTTGTTTTGGGCACTACGAATTCCCTATTCTTACTCATAGGTGAATTGTAGTATGCTTGAGTATCATGTTCATAACACATTTATTTTATAATCATTAGGAGACTATCGAACAGATGTTAAGGGTGTCTTGTGGTCCATAGATGATTATTTATGTGATTTTGGGTGATATTGCTATCTATCACTAGAGTTATAAAATCCTTTTCTTTCTATTATTGCAACATAAGTTATTTGTATTGGATGATTATATAGCTATAGTTTGACAATTTGATTCAATAGCAATCTTCACATTTCTTTCATCTTGTATGGACCTACTTATCAAGTTCGAATATAACCTCACTTCGACATCGAACTTTCTAAGATAGCATTGGAAAGATTTAGGAAAATATGAAATGGAATAAATGTACTAGCGCTTAAATATTTACTACTTTAAAATGCTAGTTATGCGCACCCATTAACCTTGAAATCAACATAAGTATCTTAATGTTGATTAACATATATAGTTCTTGAAATAAAATGTCCATTATCACTCATTAATATGAAGTTAAAATGTTCATAAGCTTTGTCAAGTTGCTTGTGCAATTTATATCAGTTATGATTTAATAATGGCTTAAATAATTTTGTCATTTCTTTGAGTGCAAGACCTTAACGAAAAGTTCAATTTGAATGTATAAAACATCAAATCAATTTCAAATCAAATTAAAATTAAATTATTTTGAGTTTAGGTCTAATACTATTTGATCAAAATTTATTTAAAATTGATTTTAAATTTGAATTTCGTTCAAATCAATTTCCAATTTTCTGTCCAAGTCCTTTGTTGTTCACTGAAAATTTCGGCAGCCTCCCGGCGTCTCCTCCCCACCGAGGGAGAAATCGGGACGGCACTGCCGTAGTTCTTCCCACCCGGATCAAAGATCGACGGCGCGAGGTTTTCAATTTTAAACCATCCCACCATGATCAAAGATCGACTGCGTAGGGTCTTCAATTTTAAACCATCCCGGTCGGACCTAAGATACGACGGCCGAGGTCTTCGACACCTGTTGAAAATTATCTCATTTCTCTCCATCTCACTTTCTTTCTTTCTTCTTTTTTTTTTAATTATATTATAAATATAATATTATATTATTATATATAACAATAATAATAATAAATTATTATTATCATTACATAATATTATATAATATTATATAATGCATCATTATATACATTATATATTATAATATATATAATATACATTATAAGATATATAATATATATTTATATATATTAATATATAGAGAGAGGGGGAGAAGGATCGGGTGAGAGCAAAGTCCCGATCAAGCTAGGGCAGAGATCGGAGTCACGCACGGCGGCGGGTTCGGTGGCTGGTCGGCGACGGAGGCGGCAGGCGGCGGCGGCCTAGGGTCGACTCAGACGGAAGGATGGGATTAGAAGTTTTGGAGGCCGGCGGGCTCGGCGGCTGGTCGCAAGCTTGGATCGTTGGATGGAGTCGGCCGGAACAGAAGAAGGAAGCACAAACGGGAGAGAGGTAAGTCGCTCAATTCCTTGCTTGCGATTCCTTTTGGTTTCCAGAGTTTCTATATGCGTGTGAGTGCGTGAGTCTTAACCGAATGAGGGAGTGTTTTATGTCGTGAGTATGTCGGTGGTTGAATCGTCGTGTCCGATCATAGGTAAGTCGGTGAATGAGCGGTTGAGTCGTGGGTTTTGTCGGTGGAATAAACGGTTACAGTCAACAACTCTTATTAATGATTTGATTGCCCAAAGTCACAATCCCATCACTAGGTCTATTGATACTAAAATTACACTCCATATATTCAGTTTTAGATCTACTCAAGAGAAAACCTTTAGACTCTAAAGTTGACCTCCATAATTCGAGTTTAACTTCAACTCCCTCTCTAGTCTTATCAACAAGAAGAATATCATCAGCAAAAAGCATACAACAAGGTACATCCTCTTGCAAATGTTTAGTGAAAACATCCATGACTAATGCAAAAAGATATGGATGGACTTAAGGCTGATCCTTGATGTAATCCAACCGAAATAGGAAAATACTTGTTCAAACCACCTTTTGTTTGAACACAAGTAATAGCTTCTGCATACATATCTTTAATGATTTGAATATAAGCATTATTAACTCCTTTCTAGTAGAAGATGCATCAATTAGAAGATGCATCAATTAGATAAAATTATTTTGGAATGAATAGAAACGAAAGAGGTATTTGAATGGTAAGGAGGGGTAGGAAATGTATAAAACAAGTGTATGGATAAAGATGACCCTATATAATTGGGATAAGGCTAATAATGAAGAAGATTTTTAGCAATATGTTTTTTATTTTATCATAACCCTCCCATTATATTTCAACTTCTGAATTGCTCTGTTTCTTATATAATAAGCTAGGAACTGATGGCAAAAGTATGTAGTCTTTATGTTTGTTTGATTCTGGGATGCAAAGTATGAAGCCTTATCTTATGCCTTTTGTGCTTGCATCTAGCTTATACACAGTGAGGGAGAGGATCTTTTACTACAAATGGTTCACTCATGTTAGTGGAATACCCATGATAAGGCATGAGTTATTGGCATCATTTCATATGTTTGCTAAAGCTTCTCTTGCCACCTCTTCTTCCTTTCTTTGCAGGGAAATTTAGATGTTTCTAGTATATATGCTGGAGATAATTGTGTACAACTTAAAGGACCGAAAATCACTGCTGAGCTAACGTATCTCTTAAATTTGTTGACTCTTTGTTGGCATTTTTCAAAAAAGCCATTCCCATTGTTTCTGGAGATGACGGGTTACTCTTACAAAGATGTTCTACTCCAGGAACCAAAAGCAGGGGTGAGTTCTATACAGTAGTTATTTGAACTGCGGAGTTTGTCTTTAATCCTGCTAACTTTTAGATTTTCTGTCACGATAGACAATTTCTTTAGCTTCTTGAAGAGTGTAATATTAAACCTTATTCAAATGCTTGTTTTGTTTAATATGCTTGCAGATTTTGAAGCCAGCTTTTACAATTTTGATTGACAGACATACTGAGAGCATCCTTCTACTCATTCGTGGGACTCATAGTATAAGGGATACTTTGACAGCGGCAACTGGGGCTATTGTGCCTTTTCATCATACACTTGTACATAAAGGTGGTGTTAGTGATGTAGTTCTTGGCTATGCACACTGTGGAATGGTTGCGGCTGCACGGTGGATTGCGAAGATAGCAAAGCCATGTCTGACAAAAGCATTACTCGATTTTCCTGATTACCAGCTAAAGGTAATGAATGATTTCCATATTTGCTACTCAAGATCCTTTCACTACAAACTTATAACTTTCTTGAGACCAGATATCACGAGATGATAAAAAAGAAGACTTCTTGCTTTCCTTCTGGTTTCTTCTGTATATGGCTTTAGATTTTCCTTGTACTTTTTCTTCTTTAATCTTCTATATCATGTCTCAAACAATGCCTCCACCAAGCTAACTTGTTTTTACAGTTCTAAAAGATTTTTATAATAAGTAATTGTACTCGTGCTGTGTGGTGTTTATCCTTGTTTTTGCTGATTGAAACTGTTTAATTAAGTCGAGTCATATTTATTTTCTCATTTTAATTAAGATTGAACTTTTTTTAATTTAGTCTCTTTGTGTTTCCTTACCTCTGAAGTAATAATTTTGATTAGGTTGTCGGGCACTCTCTTGGTGGAGGTACTGCAGCACTCTTGACATATATTTTACGTGAGCAGCAGGAGTTTGCAGCTGCTTCCTGCGTTTCATTTGCTCCAGGTTTGCATTCATCCGGCATTATCTATGAAAAGGCACATGCAGGGACTTGCACTCATTTCATGCACATTTGTTCATATGCCTCCTTATATGTGTGCAAGTGTGAATGCATATATTTATGTATATATACATAGATTTATTGCTATAGGCCTGAAGTAATAGTTAGGTCACCTCTTCATTATGATGGTGGAGGGCATCTCTTGTGTGTTACAAAAAATAGCCTATTTGGAAAACAATAATACAGATATGTACCTTAATTAGTGGAAGCCTCATGCACTGGATACATTTTTTTTATGTGTAGCCGACCCCACGTAGTGGGATAAAGGCTTGTTGTTGTTGTTGTTGTTGTTGTTGGAGGCGTGCTACAATCCTGCAGATGTGAAAGCAGACTTTCCTAATCTATCATATGTCATTCTTCTCAATCTTTTGAGGGAGTGCATCTTGATTGCTTCTTGTTTATTTTGTAATGCTATCATCATTTGCTCTCACCGTGTTTAATTCACCTAGCCTCCCATTTCTTTTCATCATCATCATCTTTAGGATATACCAATTGCTTTGGTCAATTTATGAATTCTCATTTTCATTGGCTCCATTTCCTATGAGCATTACCTTCTGGAAAACCTGCGATCTATTAGAGCAAGATGTAGAATCTCCTTTATTGCTGCTGTCTTATTCTTTTGCATCAAGAACTAGTAACTTTCCTCTGCCCTTGCCTCCTTGCATAGTGTCTATTTACCTTATCTAACTTTTTTCTTTCTCTTTATACCAATTGAGAAAGACATCACATCTTCTCCTTCTCTGGCAACAGTCAGCCTACTCTCTCTCTCTCTCTCCCACCTTATAAAATGACAGTTCCTCAAGCAATGGCTCCAATAACCATTATATACCTATCTAAGGTAGGCATCTTATCATTTACCTTTGTTTGATTGCAGGGCAAATTTTAATTGATTAGGGAAAGAAATGAGCCTTATATAGAACTTGGATTTTAATTAGTTCTTAGCAACTAATCTCTAACCTCATGTAAAATCTTTTATGCATGTATTCATTTTTTTGTCTCAGGCGAACTAGCCTTGACAGGACATTATGGCTTTGCATTGATGATTCTACCTATTTGCACTAATATTACCATGTATACCATTAGTACCAGTAGTAAATTTTCAATGGAAAGCTCTGTCCTTCATTTATGAGTTTACACTTTTAAGTTTGTTGATGTAATATTGCATGCTTATATTGTGGGTATGAGCAGTTGAAGATGACTTGACAGATGACAATTGGAACTATCTTGCATACCATATCATTCATGTAATCCTTGGTGATTGCAAACTTCAAGTGACACATAAGATCAAGTTCTTTTTATGGCCTGTTATGAATACAATCTAAAGGGTAGGGATTAAGATGGGGTATGTTGTCTAAACCTAATTTATGCGCTAGATTTGTAGAAATAAGGTTCTTTTGGCTATTGGCGTCGATGGCGGTTTTGATCATCTCAGGTTTGACCTGTATCCTCAGGGAGAATAACTCCTCTAATGTATCCTTTAATGGAGGGTAATATTGTGACTACATCTTCCAACATTGTCATCAGAGATAGAGATGAGATCCATCTTATTTGTTAGACTCAACCTGTTGCATATCACAAAAATAAATATTTTTTTCTTTTCATTCTTTCTATTTTTAATGGAAGTATTCAAGGTGAAAATTATCATAATTTTTTTATTGCTAGATATGTGATAATGATTAGAAAACTTAACAATATATAAATTTTATGAGAGGAAGTTATCTCCAGTCATCCTTTCCTTTGTTCCCTTGGAGAAAATCTCTTTAGTTAGTTCTTCGTGTCTTCTCCATTCTACTTTGGTTCTTGTGCTCTGTTGTCATCATTATCATACTCTCCTAATTGAGATCAATGATCATGAACAAATGGAGTTTTTTTGGCAATTTGAAAATAAATCTTGAGGCATACTTCATCAATGTTTGTACATCCAAAGATTTATTTCCGAAGTTAATGGCTTCATGTCGGAACTCCATGTACTCTTAAACATATAATCATTTGTGTTGTCTCAAAGTATCTTACTTCTTCAATTGATCTTTGATGTACCCCATTTGGTTGAAATCTCAACATATCATTGTCACCTATTGATTATTATTCTTCTTTAGATGAGCATTCCACCACTCTATGGAATAATAGCTTAACTTTAGTTTTGCAAAGATGACACAGTCATGGGTGTTATGCCCATATAAGGTGCAGTAAGTCTCTAACTTATCGATCCATGTATTGAGCTTGTCGTCATGAACTATTCCATCATATTTAGGGATCTTCACTTTCTTCTCTTTTACTTTGAATGGTTGCATACTTTTTTTCATCAGTGATAATCACACACCCTCATCTTTATCCCTCCCAATTATGTTTGCATGTGTCATCAAAGGAGGATTATGACTTGACGACAATAGTCGTTTTCATTCTCATCCACTCTGTCATGGTATCCATTTGCTCCGTCAATCGAGCCACTTGATCAACTAGATTAGCCATTGATTGAATTTTTTTTCCGCTTCTTTTTTCTATATCTATCAACTAGATTTGCCTTCGTAGATGACTTTTCCTCTCTAACAAACAATCGTCAGGCTTTGGCAATGCAATTGCAAGGCAACAATAATTGGCAAAACAACTGCGGCAAGAGATTATTTAGTAGTGCTACCACCCTTGGGTATTGGAACCACAATTTTTGCTATTGTATTAGGAGGGGAGGCTTTTGGAGAAATGGCTTGGAGTAGAGAAAAAAGGAGAGAAAAAAGAAACTTCAATAGAATTCTGATTTTTTTATTACCCTTTTTTGCTGGAAATGAAACTTCTAAATATGTAAAATATAGCCAGGATAAGATTTAATCCTTTCGAAAACAAACTGCACAAGGAAAGAAACCTTATCCATAATAAAAAATTTGATAAATTCAAGCTAAATGATAATTTTTGCAAGAGCCATCTAAACTAATTTTAAGTTTAAATATAAACTTCTCTCAACATGTTTAAAAATTTAAATTCATCTTATTTGATGTAATCTAAAATTGGATCAAATAGTCGAGCTCTAGAGGCACCAATCTCTCTTTTTTTATGTCTGATTGATGATCTTCTAGTGCCTATAAATTCTTTTGGATAACCTCTTCAATCACATAGTGTAATATTAGAATCTCTATCTTAATTTTTTTTTAGAAAAATCGAACTGTTAAAACTTCCACAAATATGACCTTGTTGATCATTTTGCAATATGATTCCCAAATCATGATCGTTCATGATCTATTTGATCCCTATTTTATTTGAATTTATGTTAGAATGACATGTAGCAACAATGAAAAATAGGTTCAAGTCTGGAGAAACAAAGCAAATCAACTATGGTGCATATATGATAAACAATATATTAGGAAATAAAGCAACAGAAATGCCTTGAGAGAGAGAATAGACGGAATTTCTAAAACTTTCATGAGATAGGGTGGGGAAGGGAGAATGGAGTCAATTTCCATGTGATTTTAAGATAGTATGTTATACTCCTTGAGTCCTTGGTTTTGGATTTCTAGGAAATTAGAATAAAGTAAAATTCAGAAGAAACTGATCTTATCTTTATTGACTCAGATCCTATTAGATATCTCTAATGCAATATGATTCAAGATAATTAAGAAGTCAATTTCGATATGATTCATGATAATTTTTGTACTCCTTGATTTTGTATTTTTAGATAATTGGAATACACATTTAAATTTAAAAGAAACTAATATTATCTAGATTGATTCAAATCCTTCTGGTAACTCAAATTCAAATATATAATTGCCCACATGATAATTCAACTAATTAACTTGAATGAATCTTGAAATTTTAAGATAAACCTAAATAATAAATTACAATTAAGTATAATGGGCCGATTTAGTTTAATCTTAATTTTGAGTAATCTCTAATCTATTTCACCCCTTGCTTGAAAGCGCTCTGCTATGAAGCGTTCCTTTGAAGTCTCCTCAAAACTGTTCCTCGACCATTTGCTTGGAGTGTTTGTCGTGCATTTTTTAGGACTGTCCTTTCTAGCTATCCAATTACTTCAAGTTGAGTGGATCTTTTAACTCTGTTTTACCTTATTGGGTCATATTATTTTGTTAATTTGACCCATTCCAGACTTGACTTATTCGCCTGCGTCGCACGAAAGAACCCTTTAAGTGTATGGCCACGCCATGTGTAACACTTTGATCCATTCCTCAAGAGTGGGCAAGATAAAAATAAAGAGCAATCTATGAAATTTTCAGGATAATATAATTTAATAATTTTCCTTTTTTTAACTAGATAAAACAACTAAAGGTAATGAGTTTAGCTTTTAGTTTACTGTTTGAGTAGACATTTATAAAATTTGTTGCTATTATAGTTAGTTTAATATCAATTGTAATTGAACATACATTATCAAAAAGTAGGGGTGTCAATATTTGACACGAACTGAAAGCTCAACTTGAAAATTTCGGGTTTGAGTCAACCTGTTTCGAAAACGGGTCGGGTTTGGGTCAACCTGAAAACCCAAAAGCAACCTAGAAGTGACCCGCTCCTGCGCACGGGTCACCTTGCACTCGCTCGCTACTTCGAGCGCTCACCTAACCGCCCATGCAAGTGCTTGCCCGCCCCTGTGTGTGAACGTCCACTTGCCCGCTTGTGACGCGTACTCCAATCAGGTTAGCGGAATGGGTCGGGTCAGTTCGAATTGGGTTGAAGGTGGTTTGGGTTTGGGTTTGTGACCCATTTAGCTAATTGGGTTGGATTCAGTTAGAGCTAGTTTCGGGTTGTAACCTACTAGAAAGATGAGGAGAAAACTTCCTTGAGTCAACTACTCCTTTCTGGCTATGGCTCGTTTGCATCTAACCATTCTTTGCATTAGATACAATCACCAGTTGGGTTTCTTTCCTTGCATTTGAAGGTCCATTTGCAACCATCAACTCTTTTGCTTTTAGGGAGTTGCACAAGTCCCAAGTTTCATTATGTCGTAAATGGTGTAACTTATGAAGCACAAACACTTAAAGAAGTTTTTATGTCTGTTTTAGGTGCTTATTAGATATGTGTACTCTTTCAGCATGCCTCTACATGTATCCAACATACTGAAAATCATGTTTGTTGTACAATTTTCCAAAATTAGAGTCAAACATGGCTGGACACTCCCTTACATTGCCGGGATATGTGTCAACATGGTTTATTTACCCCCTTTTTTTGGGGATAAAAAAACGTTTATGATTCTTCTAGGCTCGCATACTTAATGTACTTGTTTCAATGTTATTTTATGTTTGATTTGTGCCTTTTTTTCTCGTTTATTGCATTGCTTTTGATAGGTACGTTTTAAACATTTACCATTAGGTTAACCAAGAACAGTTTAAAAACAACTGTTGATGCTGACATCTTATTCATAATAATATACATGATATTTATATGAAGTATCAGAAAGCTGTCAAACATGGTAATATTTATGTAAAATGCAAGTCGACTGGCTTAATAAATGTGCTTGGAAATGCAACATGAATTAGTTTGCTTAATTGGTTCTCTTGCATCTTTAAGATAGTTTTTTCAGGAGTTTAGAGATCTGTACTAAAATTATGTCTAATCTAATGAATAACATGTATTAAAGGCGTTTTGGTAACAATCGAAAATTATATGAACTTTATTCTCTTAGAAAAATAATTATAGATCTTCATGAAGGCATATGTTTTTTATCTTTATTAACCAACAGTTAGTTTACTGCTAACCTTCCAATGAATGACAACTCTTCCTGTGCTTTGCATATGCATTATAATATACTAACATTCTTAGCCTAACTTAAAATTTATTGCACATGCAGCTGCATGTATGACCTGGGACTTAGCAGAATCAGGCACACACTTTGTTACCTCAGTTATCAACGGAGCTGACTTGGTTCCTACATTCTCTGCGGCATCAGTAGATGACTTGCGTTCCGAGGTTATATCTGAAGCATCGCTTCCTGCAATTCATTATGTTATATATATATATATATATATATATATAATCCAAGGTCACTTTTGGAGCTTTATTTACATATTCAATTAATGTTAGATTAGCTAGAGTCAAATGTTTCAACAGTTTTACAATGTAGAAATTGTTCACTTCAGCCAAGCCTTATTTTTCCTGAAACTAGTAAATATGTTTGGAGAAATGAGTTTGGATTTTTCAGTTATTACTTTGAATTTCCAGTTTCTGCTTTTGTTGTCAGTTAATAGTACTATCTCTGCTTTCCAGTTCTGCATCTACAAACAATGCATGTTGTCTTTCAAAATATTTTAATATAATTTGCACTGAATAGGTCACTGCATCAGCATGGTTAAATGATCTAAGAAGTCAAATAGAGCAAACAAGAATCTTGAGTACTGTATATCGCTCTGCTTCCGCTCTGGGCTCTAGATTATCATCAATTGCTAGTGCTAGAGCAAGAGTTGCTGGTGCTGGTTCAATTCTTCGTCCAGTCTCAAATGGAACACAGGTTTGTTTCAAAATTATTGGCATGGTATTTCATAAAATCGAAATCTAAATATTTGTGATAAGGCAAACGAATGTAAAATATTGCCGCAACAATTAGTAACTTCAGTTCTCTGAAACCATGGGAAATTGGTTGCTTCTTGAAATGTTATTTATTATCCAAATCTCTAGATCATAGCTTCTAAACCTTTTTTGTGAAATAATTTCTCATAGGTTGTGATGAAGAGAGCTCGCAATGTGGCCCAGGCTGCTTGGACAAGTCAATCCTTACGGATTACATCATGGTCATGTATTGGTCCTCGTCGCCGTCAGAATACAACTATGCCTTCTTCCACATTAAGATCAGAAGAAACTGGTACCAGGCTTTCTACCTCAACTGCTGAGACAGTGGAGCCTTTTCTGGCATCAAACAAAACTGTCATGGAAACACGAACAGAGATAATGACAGCCCAAATCGAGGATGTTGCCGAGGACGATATTGACGAGGACCTCATAAGCCTCGCACGGAATGAGGAAGATAGCATGACTGAAGCTGAGCTTTGGCAACAGCTAGAGAGTGAGATCTACAGAGGAAGTGAGGATGAGGAGACAGAAGTTACAATGGAGATTAGGGAGGAAGAAGTTGCTGCTGCTGCAGAGGTCGGCGAGGCAAGTGAATCAGATAGCTTACTTCCAGTAGTTACAAATGAGGTCCACCGATTTTTTCCTCCAGGGAGAATAATTCACGTTATAACTTCTAATCCAAATGAAAGATCACTTGAGGAGGTAAGTGAAAACGTTGATACTGAATTTCAAGAAGAGAAGTCCAATATTGGGGTCTTCCAGACCCCAAGATCACTCTATGGAAAATTGAGGCTCTCACAGGCAATGATAAATGATCACTACATGCCAATTTACAGAAGGAATATGGAGAAGCTGATTAATGAGCTTGTGAAGGAAGAAGCTTCTTCACAAGAGGAATGCCATTACAAAGACAGATCGTTATAGGCAAGCAAATTGCTCCATTAGCTAAAATAGGGCTTTGTTTTAGATTTGTGCAGGTATCAATATGATGCTTTACATGATTTTCTGTGTCTGATGGTTTCTTTGTTACCTTCTTCATTTTTTTTTTTGTCACCTTTGCTTGTGATCCCGTATATCCATGGAAGTGATGATCTGACAAAAATTAGCACTGCCTGAGAATGAAATATCTGACAAATTTAATTAGCACCTAAACTCTTATTTTAGACTGGCAGATCTGACCTTCAAATGTAACATTTGAACCATCCATTCTCTATGCCATTATTTTATACAATGTTATACTTTGATTCCATGAACTTGTAAGATTTTGGCTGTTCAAATATTGAATATGGTTACTTTCTGGATTAATCTAAGCTAAAATGTTCATCTGTTGCACAATGTTTAAAATTGCGTATTCGGGTATTGAGGCGTTTTTCATTCGTGAGGCGAGGCGTAAGCCTCAAGGCGTTTTGAGGCGTAAGCCTCAAAATCAAAAGATTGTGTAAACATAAAATGATAAATTTTTTATATACTAATAAGTGAATAATATAAAACATAAAAAAGCATAAAATATGAAGTGAAATCAAAATATCCTAATAATAAGACAACATAAAATATAGTTTAACTCAAAATTCTATCTTTTTCAAATCCCAGTGTTCTTTTCATTAACATATAATTCTAATTTTCAAAAATAAATAGCAATGACATATCATATAAGAACTCATAAGTCATCAACACTGTCATCACTAGGGGGTTCTTCATTTTAATTATCATTATGATGAACTGCTCTCTCTCCTTCCTCCTCTCCTATAGAGTCCAATGTCAGGCATTTACTTCAAGATTTATGTACGTTTTAATATATATAGCGTGAGGCGTAAGCCTTATGCCAGTGAGGCGAGGCGGGCCTCAATCAAGTTGAGGCGCAAGCCTCATAAAAAAAACTCGAGGCGTAAGCATCAAGGCATTTTTTACTAGAATTGCGCAAAGACGGGCCTCAAGGCGAGCCTCATATTGCGCAATTTTAAACCATGCTGTTGCATGTTCTAGGGATTGTGGTTATTCAATACTAACTATGGTTAGTGGTTGAATTGATCTGGTTATTTCTGTATGTCTTATGTTTATTGCATGAGAGGATCTAATGTTCAATTTGTTATGTAATGTCATGGTTGTTTGTCTATCTAATGTTCAATACTCTCATCACACACAGGAAGCTTTCCAACTAGCTCATCTAAATGGGTGTAAATTAGTTAAATTTGAGCGACCTGCAAAAATTTCTGTTTGTATTTGTACATCAAATGTAAAAATTTATCACCTTAATGTATATGTATCTATATAAATATGCATGAATATGATTGTAGATAAATAAACATACACACATAAAAAAAACTATTAATTATATTTATATATCTCAAGCTGAATACAATAAGATTATGTTCATATTTGGTTTGTAAAACATAATTTTTTTTAATAGAATTTAAATTGATTATTGAGCACAACACAATTGAACATGAAGAACTAGCTTATCTGACACACTAATTGTACAAGAACCTGATAACTCGCACAAAACCAATCAGACCTGAATTGGATGTGCCCATTTACACACCAAAAAATAGGATATAATTTATGGAATGAATTTTTTTGTTAAAAGATCTTGAATTTGGAGATAGAAAAGTCCACTTTTAGAATGCATCGGGCTTGTTGTGTGATAGAAAAGTACCCCTCAAACTTAAGGGATAATTCTATGAGATGGTGGTGAGACCTGCAATATTTTATGGTGCTGAATGTTGATCATTAAAAGAGAAGCATAATACTAAGTTAAGTGTTGTAGAGATGAGGATGCTCAGGTGAATGAGTGGCTTTACCCTTATAAATAGGATACTAAATGAGCATATATGTGAAAAGGTTGGAGTAGCTCCAATGGAAGATAAGATTAGAAAGAGTCGCCTTAGATGGTTTGGTCACATAAAAGGGCGGCCTTCCAATGACCCAGTTAGGAAAGTAGAGGTATTAGATTTGACTTATGTTAAGAAAGGTAGAAGTAGACCTAAAAAGACTTGGTTAGTAAATATTATAAATGATCTTTTTTTGTTAGATTTAAATGAGAATTTGACTTTCAACATAGCAAAAATGATTCATATAGCCGACTCCATGTAAATCTAGAGAAACATAATATTAAAATCAGCAGAAAAGAAGCTAATCAAACCAAACACTAAATCATGTCTAGAATCTCAGCTTTATAACCAATCGAATCAGATCAAAGCAGCAAAGTGCATCTTTATTCTACAATTCACTTCAACTGCAAATAAGCAGTTCATGTTCCGTATCTCCCAGCACCAACATATGAGTACCCAGTACCAAAATAAGCTTTCCTTTCTCATTTGCAGAGCTCATATGCTTGCAAGGATCTACCAACATTTCAATCACAGAGACTCCATTAGCAGCTGTGAACACCCGGTCGAATCCGACCAGCTGCCGCTTCGGCGAGCCTCTAATGCTTTTAGCAGATCTGGAAAACAACAATATAGCATGGCTTCCCTCCATTTCTCCATTGTTTGCTACTGAAATCTTCACACTAAACTGCAAGTCCTCGCATGGTGTGGTCTCATTAATGTGCAGATAATCAACCTCGCCATGCCCTTCAAATGCAGGTTCTCTATCAATGAGAGCTTCAGAAAAGGAGGAATTCGCCAAGCTTATTTTACTAGGAGCAGATAAGAATTTGTAGGCATAGCTGGAGTAGCTTAAGCCATAACCATACTCATAAACAATCTTTCCTGTGTAGAATCGATAGGTTCTTCCTGGGTAACCTCTTGAAGGATTAGCTCTCATGTTCATGTCGTTCATTGGCACGGTAGTGAAGGATTCTGGGTACCAAGTCACTGGCAGCCGCCCACCTGTGTCCTCATTGCTTAAGCAAATCAGAAGCTGTGCAGAGACCGGATGCAGAATGTCGTTCGGAGACCAACTAGAATACGTCACGTCAGCAATACCAAGCGGTACCGAGCCGCCGTACTGAGCGCACGGGTGATGTGGTGCATTTTAGTTGGTCTCCGGACGACGTTCGACATCCGCACAGAATAATTAATGCTTTAGAAGTCTCCGGACGACGTTCAACATCCGCACAGAATAATTAATGCTTTAGAAGAGAATGGATTTTTAGGATTTAGATTCATAAATTAACCGTCTAATATAGTTTAAAATTGAAATTGAATGTACTCTGTTTATTCTACTATGGCTTGATTCAACGCAAATCGCTTGATGAACACATCCTGATGCGAATTTGCATCAGAACATCTTGAATCTTGATAGAAAAATTTTCACGCGTTATAGAGAGATATTGATATGAAAGAGTACGTATGTGCAGAAAGGCAATATTTATAGTTAATTAATCATTAAAATCTGTTCAGTGTTCTTGCTAATAAAAAGAAAAAAAAAAACTTGAAAACTACTGCAGTAAGACTAAAAAAATATTATTATTTTTCAAGAAAATGATAAATTAAAGGTCTTATTTTATAAGGAGTATATTAATCATGAATTAGCAAGAGGAGCATATTATTAAAAAAAAATTAAAAGAATAAATTCGTCAAAATATTTGGCTCATTCAAAATGAGCCAAATACTTTGACGTGTTCAGCTTAAGAGAGAGAGAACTTAAGAGAGAGAAAGAGAGAAAGAGAGAAAGGTGGCAGATTAAGGGAAAGAGAGAGGGTTCACAGAGAAAGGAGAGAGGCGGGGAGAGCAGAGAAAGAGAGACGGGGAAAAAGGATTGAACTTTTTATACAAAAACTTATAAAACAGTTTAAATATTTTATATATTTTAAATATCAGTTTAAAAATTATTTTAGCTATTATTTAAATATAAAAATATAAATTTTTCTGTTAGATTTGAATATTATATTTAAACAAGAAAATTTATATAATATTATTAAAAAATAGTTAAAAAATAAGTTAAATATTGAAAATAAACTAATATTTACTTTATTTAAATATATTTTTAACAAATATTTAAATATTATTTTAAAATTTTAAAATAATATTTAGCTATGATTTAACTCAATTTTTCTTTCTAAGATTTTATTTTTTAGACATTTAATAATATTACATAAATTTAGACATTTAATAATATTACATAATTTTTTTTGTTTAAATATAATATTAAAAATTTTATCCTTTTTATATTTAAACTGATATATAAAATATATAATATATTTAAACAATTTTATAAATTTTTGTATGAAAAAAATTAATATTTTTCTCTCCCCCCCCCCCCCCCCTTCTCTCTGTACCTATACTCTACTACCTCCCTCCCTCTCTCTCTCTCTCTCTCAAGCTGAATATGCAAAAACTATTCTTTTAATTTTTTTAATAAACATGCTACTCTTATTAATTCTAATGATTAATATGCTCCTCTATAAAGTAAAGCCTAAACTAAAGGCAATTATTTATAAAAATTTCCCTCCTTTCATTTAATTTGAAGAATTAGTTCTTCTAGATTAGTTAATCCAAGCAACTTCTAATCCCATTCAAACATATCAGGATTACTTTCATTGTAAAGATCCCGGATTAAGTTCACCTGCTGTCATATTAAACATCATTAGATTAGAATTAACCTAATCCCAAAGTTACTTTTAAGATTATCTGATACGTTGTAAGATAACTGATTATCATTAAGTTAATCTCTATTTCAAACTAAGCATCACCAAAGCTTGCAGAAATCAATTAAGAAAGTATTCGACACTAACCAGGGTTGAAATCACCAAAGAGAGCCTCTGCAAGCACCTGCCCACCAACTTCACCGGGGTAGCCGATCCATATAATGGCGGCAATCCTGGAATCCTCTTTTGCAAAGGAAACATCAAGAGGACCTCCACCCATAAGAACCAGTATCAGAGGCTTCTTGCTTGCAGAGGCAACAGCATGAACAAGTTCCTCCTGCTTCCCTGGAAGCAGCAAGCTCACCCTATCATGGTCCTCAGTTTCTTCAGTAAGGTTCAGCCCTGCAACCACAACAACAACTTCCGCCGCTCCGGCTACTCGAACCGCCTCTTTCAAGCCATTAGCGGTCACGCAGGAGGTGTTGGCGCAGCCGGCAGCAAAAGCGGTGCTCGGCACATAATCTCTCAGCCCATCAAGAAGCGTCTTGGGATCACAGGAAACTCCGCTGTAGCCGCCGCCCAGAACCTCAGTTCTGTTTCCGGCAGGACCAATCAAAGCCATGGAAGCCACATTGCTCCTTCTTAGTGGCAGACGCCCTCCCTCATTCTTCAGAAGCACCACTCCTTGTCTCGCAGCTTCGAGAGCAAGCTGCCTGTGTTCTTTGGTACACACATTGCCGGCTCCTAACTCCCCGTACTGCTGCTTCGCCGGATTTCCGTCGAAAAGCTTGAGCCTGAACAGAACAGAGAACAGATTGAAGAGTGCACGGTCGATGTCCTCCTCCTTCACCTTTCCAAGCTTCACAGCTGACTCCGTATGATTAAGCAAATATTTGCCGCAGTTGATGTCCATCCCTTTGTAGATAGTACAAGACGCAAAGCATTTCAGTAGTTGCAGGTCCTAATTACCACTAACTTAAAACGAAATCTCGCCTACCAGCTTTCAGCACATCAGCAACTGCATCTTCTGGCGATGAAGCGTACTTCTGATCCTCGAAAATTATAGCCACGGCGTCGCAGTCTGAAGTGACATATCTACAAACAGAAATGAGACATTCAGGGTTGTAATCATACTCACAATCCTTCCAGGTAAAAAGAAGAAGAATTACCCCTCAAATCCCCACTGTTCTCTTATTTCCGTCAATAGATCTCCGCGGGCGCAGGACGGAACGCCGTTCACTTGGTTATAGGAACACATCAAGCAGCTAGCACCGCCTTCTTTGATGCAGCTCCGAAACGGTGGCTGGAATGTGTCCTCCATGTCTTGATCGGAAACCTAAACATAGAAGCTACATCGCTCAGTCCAACCACCATTATAAACAGATTGAAGTAGTGAAATCCTATCAAACCTGAGCGTCGAATGTGTATCTAGTGAAGTTTCCCCACTTCTCCAGATCATAAGCCGTATAATGCTTGCAACAAGCGGACATCATCAACAATCCACGGTCGCCGCCCTCCCCAAAATCCTCCTACTACTGCCTCTGATAAAAAGGGACTCATTCGGATTCCAGCCCGACTGCGACTGGAAGGCGGAAACATAATCAACAGCGTAAACAGAAGCGGCCATAGGATCCTCTCCAGGTGTCTCCTGGCCGCGCCCCCATCTAGGATCGCGGAAGATATTGATGTTCGGAGCCCAAAACGTGAGCCCGGCTTGGTCGGCGTTGTACATGGCGCGAGCCTCGATGGCAATAGCGCGGGCGAGGGCGCGCCATAGGGTGCGGTTGAAAGAAGCGGCGGAGAGGATGACTTGAGGAAAGACAGTAGCGGTAGAGATTGAGCCGTTGAAGCGGACACCGGGGCCATTTCCGGCGACGCCGTGGAGGGATTCCGACCACCACTCGTAGAGAGGAAGGCCGAGACGGGGGACGGCAGCAGCAGTGTTGGAGAGCTGCTTGATCTTTTCTTGGAGGGTGAGGAGTGAGATGAGAGAGCGAACGCGGTCGGCGATTGGGAGGGAGGTATTGCAGAAGGGGAAAGAGTTGAAGTGCGGAGGCTTGCAGGGGAAGTCACGGTTAGCTACGGCGGCTGGGAGGACGGCGAAGAGGAGGAGGAGCAGAAGGGGCAGCTGTATCTTTCTCCGGCGGCGTGGCGGCTGCATTCTTTGGATAGGTGGGAGAGCTCTGGTTTTATTTTATATTTTTTTATTTTGAAAGGCATCAAATTACCAGTTGATCAGATGATTTATTGCGTGCCAATAAATGGTCCCATTTTTTAATTGAAATAGAAAAAAAAATATATTTGGATATAAATATTGTGATATTTTTTTTAAATTAATAGAATATTAATATTTAATTCATCTTAAATTAGATTAAATTTTTTTAGGCTCATTCTTTAAAATTTTAATCATGATATTCTATTCTGATTCAATTGTTTTTTTATTGAAATTGTCCCAATTATTTTAGTAATTTATATTTTTTGTAAGAATATTTTGAATTTATGATGCATAGTTTCAACTTATTGATGAATTAAATTTTGCTTATGATTAAATTTAAATTTTTTATTTTAAATTAAATTACATGATAATATATGTAAAAAATATTGAAGTTTGAGCTTTTCTTATTGATTATTATGGAAAAATTATATTGATATAGTTTATATTGTGATAAGATTATTTTTATGTCATATCATTAATTTTATATGAAATTGATTACAACTATATACAATTAATTTATTAAATAATATAATTATATTATTAAGTAAAATAATTAAATTATTAAATATTCATCACTATAATCATATTAAAAAATATTTAAAATATCTAATAGTTTAATTATATTAAAAAATAATATGTGATGATATACCCCAAAAAACGTCGTATTTGGATCGTACGGGCTCAAATTTTGGAGCCCGGATGCGTTTAGGTGATCGAATCGGACTCAATTTTGAAACTTTCAAAGCTCAACTAGACCTCTCTGATCAAGTTTGATAAAGTTTTTAATTTTTGGAACTCAATTTTTTGCGATTTCGATCAATGTAAAATGTCGACACATATTTTTGGACTTCTGGAGCTTCGACATCCATAAATAGGGGGGCAAACTGATATATCATCGAAAAATTATCTTGATCAGGCATGAATCTCGAGGCAAAAATCAAGTTGGAAACTTCAAAAATTAAATCTGGGATCATCTGAACTCTAATTTCAGCAAACTTATAGTCAAACTGATCGTCTCAGAAATACGAACCCAACCACACCAAATTCAGCTCAATCCGAGCCCAAATGGGTTTGAATCAAAGGCCCAAAGCACATTTGGAAGGTACAATCCATAATTTAGATTACCAAACAGTTTCCAAATATGACATGCTTATAATCGAATCGAGCGGATCGACGAGATGAATCCAATAAGCCCTAGATCGCCAAATTCTGAATCATTAAGACCTTCAAATGTCTGACGAACGGTCCACGATCAAGGGATTCAATATCGGTCATCCATCCAATCCGTTTTGTCATACATTCTTGGTGGATTCTCTCGACCTCTTCCACATAGAGTAACGTCATCGAGCAAATGCTCTGGCATACAACCTCAGATAGGTCATATATCATTGATGGATTCTTTCGACCTCTTCCACACATGTTAACATCATCGAGCAAAGGCTCTGACATATAATCTCGGATAGGTCTTACATCCTTGGTGGATTCTCTCAAAATCTTCCATATAGGTTAACGTCATTGAGCAAAGGCTCTGACATACAATCTCAGATATGACATACATCTTTGATGGATTCTCTCGACCTCTTTCACATAGGTTAACGTCATCGAGTAAAGGCTTTGACATACAACCTCAAATAAATCTTATATCTTTGGAAGATTCTCTCAACCTCTTCCATACAGGTTAACGTAATCGAGCAAAGGCTCGGACATACAACCTCGGATAGGTCATACAGCATTCGTGGATTCTTTTAACCTCTTTTATATAGGTTAACGTCGTCAGAATATCGTCAGACTTTCATCGGATTTCTACCCAACGCTGTACTTCTACCATATGTTGAATTTCAACCCGTCGTCAAACTACTACCTGTCGACGAACTTTCAACGAACTTCTACCGGACACCGAACTCCTGCCTGTTGCCAGACTTTCGTTGGGTTTCTACCCGACATTGAATTACTACCCATCGTCGGACATCTACCCGTCGACGAACTTCTATCCGACGTCGGACTCCTGTTCGTCGCCGGACTTTCGTTGGGTTTCTACCCGAAGTCGAATTTCAACCCGTCGTCAGAATCTCGTCGGATTTTTACCTGACGCCGTACCAGACGTTGAATTTCGACCCATAATTGGACTTTCGTTGGACTTCCATTAGATGCCAAATTTCTACTCGATGTTGAATTTCTACCCGTCGCCGGACTTCTGTCCGTCATTGGACTATCGTCAATCTTCTACCCGACGTCGTATTTCTACCTAACGATGAAATTCCACCCGTAGTCGGACTTCTGCCCTTCAACGGACTTTCACCGAACTTCTGCTTATTAACGGTCTTTCATTAGACTTCTATCTGACGCCGGACTTCTGCCAGTCGCTGGACTTCTGTCGGTCGTCAGACTTTCGTCGGGCTTCTACTTGATGTTGGATTTCTACCCATTGCCAACCAACTACAGATGTGAATCCCTCTTGATCATGGAATATCTCGAAGAAGAGTGATCACCCGACATGCCCTCTGTATAAAAAGGGGCCCTACAATTGGATAGGGGATGCCACCTATCCAAAAGTAGGGGAAAGCCTCCCGTATAGGAAGAGGGCAGAATGGGAGAAGGGCGGAAGGGGGAGAAATCTCCTTCTTGCAGAGAGGGGCCCCGGGCCTGGACAGGGGTGTCGCATGTGTAGGGCCTGGGGGAAGGTCTCAGATGAAAGAAGAAAAAGAGAGAGAGACATCCTTCTTGCAGAGAGGGGCCTCGGGCCTGGACAGAGGATGCCGCCTGTGCAGAGCCTGGGGGAAGGCTCAGATGAAAGAAGAATAAGAGAAAGAGACATCCTTTCAGAGAGGGGCCCCGAGCCTGGACAGTGGATGCCACCTGTGTAGGGTCTAGGGGAAGGCCTCAACTGAAAGAGAGGGAGAGGCGCAAGAATTTTCATATCCCCAAGAGGGGTATTTATAGTAGGAAGGATGGGAAGTTGGAGAAGGGGAAAAAAAAACCTCAACCTCCAGCGGTTAGCTAGCGGTTTAGCCAACCGCTAACCGCGGCTCAAAGGCACAACGGGCCTGACGTGGGCCACATCAGCGGCGCGGGTGAGCGCTGGCAGAGCAGATCAACGACAGAGCGGAGCCGGGCAGACCGGGCAAGCGTGTGGTCGCGTGAGGAAGCGTTTGGTCACGCGAGGCAGCGCGCGACTGCGCCGGCGACAGCACCGGCAACGGCGAGGGTGGCTTCCGATGTCGGTCCGCGGCGACCGGTGGCAGTCGGTAGTGGCCGGCGACCGCACCGTCCCAACACTTTCCCTGACCCAATTTTGTTCCCGAAAAGGTCAAATAGTACGTTTTTTGGGTCCTCTCAACCATTTTTCAACGTTACGGACTCAATTTTGACACTTAAAATACTTCGGGACTTCTACGCCCAAGATCAGAGTACGTTCGAATTTCAAATCACCCAAAACATTTCTCATAGGTTTCGACGTATATTTTTAGACTTATGGAGCATCGACGTCCGAAAACAGGGGGGCAACTAATACTTTATCAAAAAATCATATTGATCGAGCATGAATCTCAATGCAAAATCAAGTTGGAAACTTCCAAAATTAAAATTGGAACCATCCTAACTCCGATTTCAGTAAACTTATAGTCAAACTAAGCGTCTCAGAAAATATCACCCCAACGACACCAAATTCGACTCAATCCGAGCCCAAATGAGTCAAAATCAAGGAACTGAAGCGCTGTTGGAAGGTTCGAACCACAATTTGGATTACCATAAGGATTGGATGGACGGCCGATATTGAATCCCTTGATTGTGGACCGTTCGTCAGACATTTGAAGGTCTTAATGATGTCGGAATTCGGCGATCTTAGGCTCGTTGGATTTGTCTCATCGAGCCGCTTGATTCGACTATAAGCATGTAATGTTTGGAAACTGTTTGGTAATCCAAATTGTGGTTCGAACCTTCCTATAGTGCTTCGGGTCCTTGATTTGGACTCATTTGGGCTCAAATTGAATCGAATTTGGTGTCGTTGAGTTCGTATTTCCGAGACGCTCAGTTTGACTGTAAGTTTATTGAAATCGGAGTTAGGATGGTCCCAACTTTAATTTTTGAAGTTTCCACCTTAATTTTGCATCGATATTCGTGCCCAATCAATATAATTTTTTGATGTATCAATTACTATTCTTACTCTTATTTTTATTTTCATTTTTACTTCTCCTAGTATTAAATAACAATAAATTTGGCAATAACCATACAAGAAATTTGGAAATCTTTAGTGGGTGAGAGTATGTCATCAACACCCAGCTTTCAATAGAAACTTGGTGCTTTATAATAGAGAAATTATTACGAGCGGAATCCAAATGCAGCTTACGTCTGAACTCCAATCAGAATAGGTCGTGTCAGCCTATACACACTGTGTATAATTTGTATACAAATTGTGACCAATTCTGATTATAATTCGAACGTTCTCCAAACTCTGCACGTAATAATTTCTCCTACCATAAGCCCTTACTATAGCAGTTTCAATTGGATAACTTGATCTTCCCTCAAGATGATGATGCCATAAAAGAGTTGGGTGCATAATATTATGTTCTTCTTCATGCATTTCAAGGAAAAAAAAAAGAAAATAATGCCATTTTTTAAGATAAATACTTGAAAAGGATTAGCAAAGCTACAGAAGGCACCATCTCTCCCATCTGATAATTCAAAGATGACTGAAAATACATATACAGACTGTACATATTACAGGGTTCAGGATATCCATACAGAACCCCTCAAACACCTTGGCTGGTATACATATTGTTTAAGGGGCTCATCTTTTTTATAGCCTATAGCTCAAAAACCTTCCCCATTTTCCATTATGCATTAACATACTCATTACCTGAAATGTAGAATAACAAGTTCAATGTTATAATTGATTCAGATGGCATGGTGAAGGTTTTGTTTGGAAAAGTTTTCTTATTATTTTCTAAAGCAATTAGAACGCAGTAAAAAAATTGTCCCAAACGAAGCTGAAATCTCCCACTTAAAGGAGTACTCATTGCTATGTTGATTTTGCAGTAGTAATAATATAACACAAAGCTGTATTCAAAGTGGAATCTTAGAAAACTGAAAAACATAGTTACAACAACAAAAAAACTTTTATGCCGTTACGTGAGGTCGACTACTGAATCATTTTTCTCCATTGTGTATTATTAAGAGTCAAATTCTCATTTAAAACTAATAACAAAATTTGGGTACTTCTGGAACGAAATATCATGAGAAGGGAAAACATAGATGTTCAACTATCTATACATATAGAAATTGATCATTAATCTCTTAATCAATATGCAACATAAACGACACATATTTATATGCATGGAGAGAGAACAAAAGAAGATTATAAAAAATATAAAATATTCATCAAAATGACAGAAAATCATAGTAATGAATATAGAAACCTTCATGATTAATGCTTATACATCAAGTTGAAATCTTCATGTCCCAGCAACAAAGTTGAGATGGTTGCGAGGCTTGAAAGAAGTGTAGGCAACTCTCAAGTCCCATCCCCACAACAAGACCTAAGAATCTATTCCATCTGTGAATCCTTCACACAACAATCATAATGAGAAAATATAACTTTGCACTTTGCATCTAAGTTCACATAATTGTCCAAAAAAACTAAGATTGGGTATTAGGGTAGCAGCTATGTGTAATGATAAAAGTGAGAGAAGAGAGATAACAAGTACAAGTGGCAAACTATGTGGAGCCATTTGCAGCGTGACTTAAAGGAGCAAGAGGGTTAGGTACTACTGTGATGAAAAGTTTAGGATCAGTATACATATGATCATTGCATGAAGGATAAAAAAAACCAAGTACAAGTACTAGAGAAAATACACATTACAAAAGAGAAAAATTCCTCATATATAAGTTCAGTCATGGTAGTGTCTAAGATGGCTTGGGGATTGTGATTGAGCAAAGATGCTCGAACTAGCTCATAGAGAGAACCTTCAAAGAGTTGAATGAAACAATCCTATTCATAGTGCTGAAGGTTAGGCTGAATATCATCTCTAGGAGAAAAACATAAAAATAAAAACTAGAACAATACAATGTTTAAAATTGCGTATTCGGGTATTGAGGCGTTTTTCATTCGTGAGGCGAAGCGTAAGCCTCAAGGCGTTTTGAGGCGTAAGCCTCAAAATCAAAATATTGCGTAAACATAAAATGATAAATTTTTTATATACTAATGAGTGAATAATATAAAACATAAAAAAGTATAAGATATGAAGTGAAATCAAAATATCTCAATAATAAGACAATATGAAATATAGTTCAACTCAAAATTCTATCTTTCTCAAATCCCAGTATTCCTTTCATTAACATATAATTCCAATTTCCAAAAATAAATAGCAATGACATATCACATAAGAACTCATAAGTCATCAACACTGTCATCACTAAGGGGTTCTTTATTTGAATAATCATTATAGTGAACTGCTCTGTCCCCTTCCTCCTCTCCTATAGAGGCCAATGTCGGGCATTTACTTCAAGATTTATGTAAGCTTTAATATATATAGCGTGAGGCGTAAGTGAGGCGAGGCATGGCCTCAAGGCGGGCCTCAACCAAGTTAAGGCGCAAGCCTCATAAAAAAAAAATCGAGGCGTAAGCATCGACGCGTTTTTTACTGGAATTGCGCAAAGGCGAGCCTCATATTGCGCAATTTTAAACCATGGAACAATATGTGTCTGAATAGGTTGAATTATCTAAATAGTGAGGATGGTTTGTCAAAAGGTCAGTCGAAGTTTGTAAAGAATACAACAAAATTGATACCGATGTGACGGACTAGCAATTGAGAATTGAGTGATAAGAAAACCCTAAATGGACTTGGCCATATCATAGCTACCAATTTAAGTGCAAATGGTAAGAGTATGTGCCATAAATCAATGTACTAATTTTGTAATTATTTGCAACCCAATCCATCTTATGTTTGAGAAAGGTCCCATCATATTCATCCAAAGGTTAGTGAACACACGTTCTTAACAAGTGATATTCCCAATCACAACATCCTTTGAGAAAACATAACATTTTCTGACACCAAAGAATAAAATTGGCTTCTTTTAGAGTGGTAAAGATAAGATTGAGTGGGCTAGATTTCTCCATAGATGAAGATGGTAAAGATAAGATTGAGTGGGCTAGATTTCTCCATAGATGAAGATGATAGACAGACGGTTGATTGATGAAGGACAAAGTGCAGAAGGAAATTCATAGAATCGGAGAGTGCAACAAGTTTTGAAGATTTTCGAACGATAATTGAATAAAGATTATGATAAAGGAGGACCAACCACAATAGGAGGGTAGTAGAGGCATGATTGTTGCAGGATGTGCTTGAGTATAAGGATGAGACAGTGGTCGACACTAGGCATACCTCCTGCACGATTCACTACACCAAGGAATTCATAGAATTGAGTGCATTGATTGCCTCATTAAGGAACATAGAGCAATGTTCAAATAAATACTAATTTGTGAATAGAGAAAAGCCAACGATATAGCATTGCCAAAAAGAGAGGAGGTTAAGCACGCCAAGCGGTCGAGCTATAAAATCTCTCGGCAAAGCATAAATGGTCAGCTACCACAGGTCCACAACAAAGAGTGTTATAATGAATAAAGACCACAGGTCCACAACAAGGCAATAAACTACAAAGGTACCTTAGAGATAACAATATAGCCAATGGCTCCAATTCAATGAAGGACAAGAACTAAACAGGAGAGAAATTGATCTTTTTTTCTCTTGATCGCTATACAAGTCCTATTTAGAGGAATGAATATATATATATATATATATATATATATATATATATATATATATATATATATATATATATATATATATATATATATATATAACAAATTATTCACCATAAGACACATTTCAGAATAATTAGTAGTTGCTATTCAATAATTTGCACATGTGGAGAAATATGATAATAATCACAATGAATCCATATTATTCATGGATTTGCACATATAGTAATATACTAATAATAAATGGAAAATTGGATCAGTTAATCAATCTAGACATAGGATGTTCTCATGTGCAGCTCACCTTGATCTATTGGTTGGGAGCTTTGGCTACCAACCAAAAGGCTTAGGTTCGAAGCTTGCATATGTAATGTGTTTGTGGATTTGACTTAATTGACCTAAATGTCCCCGAAAAAAAATTCTCATGATGAAGTAAAATCATTAGGAGGTGTGAGAAAAATAGCATTGAATTCAATGCAATATAATTAAGATCTTTGATAGAAAAGAATATCACAACCAACCAATAGCCATTCAAGTAAAACAACAGATCACAAACTACCCTATATGGAGATGTTGAATAATTATGTGTACTCATATTTACCTAAAAAAGTCCTACAAGCCAACTCAGAATAAGAAGTTCAAAAAAAAACCATAACGGTCACAAAATAACTAAAGTAGATGAAAAAGCTAATTAATTCAGGAAGCAGACATTTAATAGCCTACAAATCATCTATATGATGCACCGACACTTCTCCTCAAAGAGGCATGCAGTGTTCGACACCGTATCCGACACGACACTCGCCCGACACTCCTCCGACACGTGTCGAACATGCCGAAAACGTATCCGATTAAAAAAAATTAAATACAAATTGGGCACGCGTGTCCGACACGCGTATCTTAAATATTTTATGAATTTTTTTTAATATAATTTCTTGTAGTTGGCGGGATTTAAACTAAATTTATTATTTCATATCCACAACACCAAATCAACGTCAGCACTTAATACCCAATCATTGAATATTCTCATTTTCATTTCTTTTTGGCAGTGAAGATATTTTCATCTCCTCTCTCGGTGACTGATAAACGACATCGACGCCTGACTCTCGACATCCTAATACTAATCATTTTAAACACAAATTCTAGTTAAATGACTTATTATTTTTAAATTATTTTTAAAATTATATTTATTTAATTTTATACACTATTTTTTAAATATAAATACTATAATACCGTATCCAACCCGTGTCCGTGTTCTATATTTTCAATAACTAACGTGTCCCATGTCCGCATCGTGTCATATCCGTGTCGCCGTGTCCATGTCTGTGCATCATAGAATTCATCAATGAATGACCAACCACCAAAAGACATATGAATAGATTCAAACATTGAAAAGCTGGATGATGGGGATATCAGATCATTGAAAGTATATCAGAGACATGACCGACGATCTACATCCTCAGTCCCACCGATCTATTTTTGAGTCTTATTATATATTTGTTTTATTTATTTGCTTTACGTATTTGTTTTAGTTGCATTTCCCTTTTTACCCTTAAGGGATTGTCATGTGTAAGCCCTAAGGGCTATGTCGTATTTTATTTCTCTGTTATTGTATGAGGCTATATATAGCCCCCTTATGTTTCTTTTGAGATTAATGAATGAATTATAATCAAATTTATGTATATTGAGTTCTTGTAAGAGCTTGAGAGTCTTTGGAGAGAAATACTTAGGACAGAGAATCGAATCACCCACAATCTTGGGAGCGTCTGCGTGGTTCTTTTCTTCCTTATCTTTTTATTCTCTTCTTCCCCTCTTATTCTAGCCATCGGTCACACTAAGCCCTCCACCACCAAGCCATCACACCCCTCACCCCACCACCCCCACACCACCGGCCAATACCAACCCTCCCATTCCTCCCTATAGCCACCAGTCTAGCACCACCACCCAACCAACCAACCTCCTCCCAACCTTAGAAGTCGGCCCCTTTACTCTAAACCCTAACCTAGCAGCGGCCCTAGCCCTTCCCCTTGCCTCCAAATTTCAAAATCTCCCATTAATACTTTTCATATTTCACCCAACCTCAATTAGAAAGCTTAGATCCCAATTATTCAAATCAATTTTGAATTTTAAAACTTTCCAAGCATAGGAATCTATTTTAAGAAAGTTTTCAAATTCAGCCCTTTTGAATTTAAAACTAGATTGGAATTAATTAGGTCCTTCCTAATTTAATATTCCAAATAAAGAAGGCTTGATTTATTTCCCCATGCTCCTCCCACTCTCTCTCTATGCCGCCGGCCCCCTTATGTCCCCACCCATTGAATACTTTCCAAACTTCAAGCCCCTCTATTGGAAATAATTCAAAGCCTCTCCCCCTCACTTACCCGCCCCTCCCTCTCACCTATTTCTCTTTTATTTCTTTTCAAACTTAAGGATTACATAGGGAAACAAGTTCCCAAATTTCCTTCCATCCCTTCTCCCCAAAATCTGAACCAATTTCTTCCCCAAACCCCTCCTTTTGGTCGGCCACCTCTCACCCTTTCTTCCACTTGGATTCTTGAGAGAAACTTCTTTCTCTCAAAAGGAATCCTTAAGGAGATCCAAGGATGTCGTCTACAACACTTCAACACTACGAAATCGATGCATGGCTGATCCGGATCTTCACTCCGGTTTCGTCTACAACAAACAAGGCTTCGTCGATATCCTCTGGTCGCCTTTCTTTGACGTCAATCCGGAAGTAGACAATTCCGCCAAGGAGTACTTGGAACGAATCATCTTCACCTTGTCCGAAGTCATCAAAGAGCAGCTTTCTACCATTCAGTGGCAAATCACTTCCATGCCATGACGAGGGCGAACTTTTCCTCCCATTCAATTTTCTCTCAAATCTTCTTCTCTTGTAGGTGGTGAATCAAGCACAAGGAATCGCAAAGCTATCTACTAATGCTTAGTAAACGTAGGGCCTGAATTTTAACTTTCTATGCATTCTAATCTTATTGTTAACCTAGGGATGCTATTGAAAATCCTCTAAATTTGCATAGGTTGAATTCTAATTGCTTTGGTGATCTTAACTTTTAGCATGTGATTTAACCTAAGTGGAAGCACCTCTCTTTTATTTTCTATTATCGTTAAGTAGCTAACGTTTTATTTTTTTATTGCTCTTACTTAAAAGCGTGCAAACTCTTATTTCATTTAAATCATATGCTTAGTCCTGCATCACTGGATCTCCGCATGAGAACATCAACCAACTCAAGATGCTTATTGTCATGCCAACTATTGTTATAACTTGGACCTTTCGGTCCAAGCACTTCATGCAAACTGGCTCCCCTGTCTCGCTCCCCTTCACACGCGAACAGCCAGTCGCACGCTCGTGAGAACCAAACTGAAGCTGAGCGAACTTGCTCCCTTTCGCAAGCAAATTGGTCGAACGGCACACAGCCACGATTCTCCTTTTTCCAATCCTGTAAAGTTTGCGATTTTTTCCCTATATGAATGATTATCCATCCTGCGAGTCTCTCTCTTTCCTTTTAAGGTAAATTAGAACCTAGGGCATCATATTCTCCTCCCCTCCCTCTCATAGCAACAGCCAACATGCATCTTCTTCTCCCTTTCTCCCTCGTAGCAGCCACCAAAATCCTCCCTTCTCCTTCCTCTTCGTTTCTTTATCTCCACAACCACCACCAAAGTTACCTCTCCCCTTTTTTCTCTCTTCCTCATGGTGTTTTCCCTAAATTGAAGCCATTGTTAGAGAAGGGTTCCCTTCTTACTACCTTTCTTCTCTCGAATCGAGGTTGAGCCTTCTTCCTCCTCTGTTATGCCTTGGAAGCGAAAATAGCGAAAGAACGATAGAAAATCTACAGGAATACTTAGAATAGTGGCTGATTTTGGATTATAATTCAATACAAAAGCAAGATATAGTTGATCTACGATTCGAGAGGTAGATCTGCTCTCCTAAACAACCAAGACGTCGCTAGGAAGCCCTCAAAGGAAAAATACAGCAAAACCAAACCAAAACATAATGAAAATAATCAAACTAGCCCTAAATATTTCCCTAATTCTTCCCAAAACGGCCCTCTTTCCTTAATTATTTCCCTCTCCTATTTAAATTCAATTAGGAAATCTTTCCCAAAATAATTCCCTCCTTTTTGGGTGTAGAAGCTACTAGCATCGAGCATCAATACAAAGACAGCGTCAGACATTAATATGGAGATCATTTTGAAATGTTGATATTGTAATGATGTCAGCTGTTGATGTTGAGACGACATCGGTCATTGTTGTGAAATCAAAGTTATAACCCGACAAAGAGAAATGGACATGAGAATATTTGATGAGTGTGGATGATTGATTTGATGTTGTGGATAGGAAATACGAATTTTAGATTTAATATTTTAAATAATTAAAAATTTTAAATACAAGAAATTATATTTAAAAAAATAAAATATTTAAGATATGCATGTCGGACACTGTTGTCCAATTTGTATTAATATTTTTTCAATCGGACACGTTTTTGGCGTGTTCGACACGTGTCGAAGGAGTGTCAGATGCGTGTTGTGTCGTGTGACACCCCAGGCATCCATAGTGAAAGGATTCGTCTGACATTCTGATCGAACTCCATTCCAGTTGCCTTGCTCGGACCTGAAATTGTTAACCACATATAATGAGCTTTACAAAGCCCAGCAGGTCACCAAAGCCTACAACTGAAATCAAAGCACGGCGATGCTATCAATATGCATGTCAATCTATCAATCTGAATCAGTCAATGGTCAATGAGTCTATGCAGTCGAAATCAAATCAGTAGTCGATGCAATCCAAAAATCAATAGTCAATAAAACCAGTCAATGCAGCGGCATGCAAATCAATCAATCAACTCAATAAATCCATGTCAATCTCGAAGAAATCCGTACGCAATAGGAAATCAATCAATCCGTCAAATCAATCGCTATCAAATCCAATCAATGCGGTCTAATCAATACTATTTATTCAATGAAATCAAACGAGGAAAGCAGTACGATAAATCTCAATTTAGTCTAACAATGAATCCATGCAGCAGTCAATACGGTGCAGAAACAATAACAACAGTGAATCTCAAAATCAATAAATCCATAGGCAGTAGTAACAATAAATCTATAAGCAGAAATCAATGAATCTATAGGCAACAGTGTCAATAATTCTATACTATTCATGTCCATGCTATCAATACAATATATATATATCCATCCATTTCTATATCAATGCTCAATGTCGATGCACAGCAATCAATCAGTGAAATCAATAAAATCGTACGATCTAGTAAATCCAATCAAAGTCGATAAAGCAGGAATCTATAAAATAATGAATCCATAAATCAATACAGTAAACATGCAATTCAATACTATATACTGGACAAGTACAATCAACTGGCTATGTTGCTGTTGTAGATATCCATACATTGGTTCTATCAATAAGAGTCGTCACTCTTTTCGCCCGTCGGCATATCAATAAACTCCTTATGACTCCCATCCATATCAATAATCAATGTTTAAAGGAAAGCCCGTCGGCCCACCATCCTGTACAGGTATCAATCAATCTTCAACCAATGTTCAACCAGGTTCCACTTGTGATCAGTATCAATAGTCAATTCAATCAATAAGCAATTCAATAGTCAATAGTAAAGCAATCATATCAATAATCATATGCAGATCAATTCAATCTATCAATCTCAGACAAATCAGAAAAAAACTACGAAAATCGGTCAGAGTAACGGCAGTCTATCAAATTTACACAAAAATCCTGCAAAATCATAATTCACCAAATTACAATAGAACGTTCACGATAACAATATAAGACTATTATTCTATAGAATCCAAATCAAATCACGTCCTGATATTTTTCTATTCAATTAAAATCGCGTAGAATCAATTCCGACCGGTAAAATCATCGCAGAAAGTACTCAAATCGTGTACAATATTCATATCTATAACATACTAAAAGTTGTGCGGTGAAAGTTGTGTCAAATCAAAATCATGTCGAAAAGTCGACTACGAAAACACAAAACAGTGCACAACTCGATCAAAACAACAAAATCTTCGAAAACAGAAATAGGGTTCGGAGTCCTTACAACGAGACAAACAAATCTTCTAACAGCGTCGTCGGACGAAAAGCGCTCCACGGGCTCCAAAACCAAGCTTCCTCTTCTCTTCCTTCTCTTTCTCTCTCTTGCCTTTTCTCTCTCTCCAAAATGAATCCAAAATATCTCAAATCCGATATTTATTAACACTGATCGTCCTGGACGATCCAAATTTCGTCCTGGTACGATGGGTTATCTGGACAAATTTCGTACAGACGAAATCCAAATTCGTCCCGGGCGACTAGCTCTCTGGACAGATTTCGTACAGACGGATCGTCCCGACTGCTCCAGGTTCGTACAGACGAAAATGGCAGATTTCTTCACAAATTTCTTCAGTTCGTCCAGTACTAAAGTCAGATCGTACGGGACTAACAGCACAAAAAAAATCAGCTTTTTAAGGATTTTACAATCTACCCACCTAAAAAAAAATGTCGTCCTCGACATTTCCCTTAAGGGATCGAATGCAAAATCGATACAAAGCAAATCCGTCCACTCAAAACTCAAATCAAAATCAAATCGAATCAAAATCAAAACTCGTCGGAATCCATACAAATCACACAATCCAGTCAATCACATGTCATTCAATATGTATGCAAAACGATACACTTGAAACAATCCATTCTATCAAACTATCAATCAAATCCTTTCACTACACTTGCTCTGATACCAACTGTGACACCCCAGGCATCCATAGTGAAAGGATTCGTCTGACATTCTGATCGAACTCCATTCCAGTTGCCTTGCTCGGACCTGAAATTGTTAACCACATATAATGAGCTTTACAAAGCCCAGCAGGTCACCAAAGCCTACAACTGAAATCAAAGCACGGCGATGCTATCAATATGCATGTCAATCTATCAATCTGAATCAGTCAATGGTCAATGAGTCTATGCAGTCGAAATCAAATCAGTAGTCGATGCAATCCAAAAATCAATAGTCAATAAAACCAGTCAATGCAGCGGCATGCAAATCAATCAATCAACTCAATAAATCCATGTCAATCTCGAAGAAATCCGTACGCAATAGGAAATCAATCAATCCGTCAAATCAATCGCTATCAAATCCAATCAATGCGGTCTAATCAATACTATTTATTCAATGAAATCAAACGAGGAAAGCAGTACGATAAATCTCAATTTAGTCTAACAATGAATCCATGCAGCAGTCAATACGGTGCAGAAACAATAACAACAGTGAATCTCAAAATCAATAAATCCATAGGCAGTAGTAACAATAAATCTATAAGCAGAAATCAATGAATCTATAGGCAACAGTGTCAATAATTCTATACTATTCATGTCCATGCTATCAATACAATATATATATATCCATCCATTTCTATATCAATGCTCAATGTCGATGCACAGCAATCAATCAGTGAAATCAATGAAATCGTACGATCTAGTAAATCCAATCAAAGTCGATAAAGCAGGAATCTATAAAATAATGAATCCATAAATCAATACAGTAAACATGCAATTCAATACTATATACTGGACAAGTACAATCAACTGGCTATGTTGCTGTTGTAGATATCCATACATTGGTTCTATCAATAAGAGTCGTCACTCTTTTCGCCCGTCGGCATATCAATAAACTCCTTATGACTCCCATCCATATCAATAATCAATGTTTAAAGGAAAGCCCGTCGGCCCACCATCCTGTACAGGTATCAATCAATCTTCAACCAATGTTCAACCAGGTTCCACTTGTGATCAGTATCAATAGTCAATTCAATCAATAAGCAATTCAATAGTCAATAGTAAAGCAATCATATCAATAATCATATGCAGATCAATTCAATCTATCAATCTCAGACAAATCAGAAAAACTACGAAAATCGGTCAGAGTAACGGCAGTCTATCAAATTTACACAAAAATCCTGCAAAATCATAATTCACCAAATTACAATAGAACGTTCACGATAACAATATAAGACTATTATTCTATAGAATCCAAATCAAATCACGTCCTGATATTTTTCTATTCAATTAAAATCGCGTAGAATCAATTCCGACCGGTAAAATCATCGCAGAAAGTACTCAAATCGTGTACAATATTCATATCTATAACATACTAAAAGTTGTGCGGTGAAAGTTGTGTCAAATCAAAATCATGTCGAAAAGTCGACTACGAAAACACAAAACAGTGCACAACTCGATCAAAATACAAAATCTTCGAAAACAGAAATAGGGTTCGGAGTCCTTACAACGAGACAAACAAATCTTCTAACAGCGTCGTCGGACGAAAAGCGCTCCACGGGCTCCAAAACCAAGCTTCCTCTTCTCTTCCTTCTCTTTCTCTCTCTTGCCTTTTCTCTCTCTCCAAAATGAATCCAAAATATCTCAAATCCGATATTTATTAACACTGATCGTCCTGGACGATCCAAATTTCGTCCTGGTACGATGGGTTATCTGGACAAATTTCGTACAGACGAAATCCAAATTCGTCCCGGGCGACTAGCTCTCTGGACAGATTTCGTACAGACGGATCGTCCCGACTGCTCCAGGTTCGTACAGACGAAAATGGCAGATTTCTTCACAAATTTCTTCAGTTCGTCCAGTACTAAAGTCAGATCGTACGGGACTAACAGCACAAAAAAAATCAGCTTTTTAAGGATTTTACATGTCGGACACTGCACGCCTCTTTGAGAAGAAGTGTTGGTGCATCATGGAGCCCTGCCCTACTCCCTGTATTGCCATGACCATGGTTTTAAGTGAAACCATAGTTTTGTATAAGCTAGCGTCCCCTCGCAGCACCACCTTCTTCCCCTCCATCTGAATCTCCATAGTCAATGACTTCCAGTCCACCTTGGTCTCCCCAATCATTTGTAACCACTTCATCCCTAGGATCACATCAGTGCTCCCTAATTCCAAAGAAAAAAAAATCTTCCACTATTTGTATGCCTTGGAGTTCCAGCACCAAACCTTTACAAATGCCCCTACTCCTCTCTACCTTTCCCGTTCCAATCAAAATCCCAAAGCTCCTTGTATCCATCAGCTTCAATCCTAATTGGTCCACAACCTAATTGGAAATGAAGTTATGAGTAGTCCCGCTATCCACTAAGACTACCACTGATTGCTCCCCAATTTGCCCCCCCCCCCCCACCTTCATGGTGTGATTTGGGGTAAATCCCAACACAGAGTTAAGGGACATCTCCGTCAAGTCTAGGTGTAGCTGCTCTATTTCCCCTACAATCTCCTCTAGATCGCCCCCGCTCTCCTCTTCCCCTTCACAGACCATCAAGAATTGAAAGGCTTGATTCTTGCGCTTATGTTCTGATGTAAATCTCTCACACACCTAAAGCATAACTCTTTTGTCCGTCTATCCTGCACCTCTGCTTCTATGAGGTGCTTGAAATTACCTCATGGATGAACTCTATTGCTCTTCTCCTTTTGTGCTTCCCTCTAAAATGACACCGTTTGGGTCCTCGGTGCTAGGGTCATGGAGGTATTCCTATAAGCCCCTCCCATGGTGATTCTCCTGTTAGCATTCTTCATCTACTATTTTTCTTCCATCCTTTGTGCTAGCTTCTTCCTCCTCTTAGCCCTACAGGCCTCATCACCTTGAGCTTTGCTAGTATGTCTTCCTTAAGATCCATCATGAAATTATCTTCCAACCCTTCCTCAAAAATTTCCCTCAGCCTACCTGACAATATCTCAAATCTCTCCTAATACTCCATAATGATCCCCTCTTGAATTAATGCATAAAACTGCTCATGGAAGTCTCCTTCCCGAATGCCTTAAAAACATTCCAATAAACAATCCTTAAATTCTCTCTAGGAATAGATCAGATATCTGACCTCCCTCCACTAAAACAAAGCTAAGGCTTGTACTTCCAAACATAGCTTCTCCATGATGTTTTCTCCACCTAATACACCCAACCCTGAGCATCTTCCCCTTAAAAATCCGACATTTTTAACTTCCTTGATCATCCATGCCCCAATGATTTCTCTCTCCGTTAGTTCCTCCAGCGTAGTGATGGTGCGATTCCCTCACTTCCTCCCTTGGTGAATTTGGACCCCATAGTTCAACCCAACTATAGCTTCCTCCGATCCACCTTCCCTCCTGTCTATGATCTCCAAAAGGGTTCCCGCTTCTCCTTTTCTTGTTGCCCTTTGGAATACCTCATCGAAACCTCCCAAGGTGATTCTTGAGGGAAAACACTCTCCCCTTGATCATCATCCTCCTGAACTTTCTTCCCATTCATATCAGCCCTAGGAATAGCCAAAGAATCTTTAATTGCATAAAGATCAACTTTTCATCATGTCTTTCATGTTCTCAAAGCAGTTCTCCATGGATGAAAGCCTTCTTTCCATAGTTGTGAACTTCCTTTCAATTTTGGAATATTTCTCCTCCATTCCAAAATATTTCTCCTCCATCCCAACCCTGATTTGTTCCAACTCGCCTTCCAATGCTTATATCT